>CM069524.1:163311888-164666888 GCA_035773235.1 Eospalax fontanierii | reverse complement strand
AGGCATTTTGCAGACATCTTCTTTAAAAAAAATTTTACTCTGTGTGTGTGTGTGTGTGTGTGTAGGTCAGAGGATACTTGTGGGATCTGGTTCATTTCCTTCCACTTTGTGAGTCCTGGGAATCAAACTTAGGTCATAGGCAAGCACTGAGCCATCTCCTGGCCAACAGACATTTCACTGATCCTTTCTGCATACATCTGCCACTGTTGGGATTGGCCCTAATTACTCATCAGACTCCAGGCTTGGGGATGAAAATTCTAGATGAGAGGCACCCAGCCTCTGCTCTCTGGTATAGTCCTAGTGTTTGGGTCTTTTGGGTCACCAACCACACAACTTGAGAGCTGCCTTCCTTCCTCTCCTTGAGGCCCATATGCCATCCCTCCAGCCACCCCCAGAGTCCTTGCACCTCCTCCCGGGTTACAACTTTCTCTCTCTTTCCACTGACTCAGGAATTCTCGGAATGCTGCCTCCTGCAGCAAGGCTTCCCTGACTGCTCCAGCCCAAACCCTGGCCCCCTGGTCACAGGTGTTGATTTCTGTTACACACACTGGCTCTTGACAGTAAACCTGTCTCATTTGCCACTCCTACCCGCAGGATGGAGTGTAACCAAGTCTTCTCTGGTTCTTTATGCCAAGATAACTACCTCACAAAGTTTGCTGATTGGTCAGTGAGAGTGCATGACAACTGGGAAAGTCTGGATTCACACAGCTTCATCCCAGCATGACTGGGTGAATCCCCACCTCTCTCTCTGAATCTCATTCCTTCTTTGTAAAAGGGATGTGATCCCTGCTCCATCTTAGTCCTTCCAGGAGTAGAAGTTACACTCGGTACAGAGGTGGCAGCCTGTGCCTTCACATCCATTGTGTGTCCTTGGGTAAGACACAGCACTCTCTGGGACCTTTTATTCTTACATAACCAGATGGGCGGGGTTTCCTCCTGGCCCTGCCTCACCTCTAGATACCACTGGCTCTAGTACATGAGAGCCTGGTGTATGAAGGGCCTATGTCAGCCCTGTCTGATCTGACAGAGGCCTTGACAGGCCCAGGCTAGGACCTGGAGTCAGGGCTCCAGACTTCCTGGAGCCAGGAAGGGAGCGGTGGGGTTAGGTCCAGTCTGGAGCCCTACAGAGGTAGGACCTGTTGTCTTACTAACCCATGAAAGAGAGGAGGTCGTTCATATCTCTGGAAGTAAGGCGAGCCAGGCTCAAGGGTCTCAGACATAGGCCCGAGCCAAGGAACTGAGGACAGGCCTCACTGCCCTCAAGAGGTTACTGAGCCACCGTATTTTTCTCTGCAGGCTCAGTATCACTGGGAGATGAGGACAGGTCCTCTCACCCTGGCCCTGCCCAGCTTAAGCCACACTATCTCTCATTGGACTCTGCCAGTGACCACTTCAGTGGCCTCTGGATTTTCCAAGATACCCTTGGGCCAGTGTGGCTAAGGATGGAATGGGTGTGGCCTGACCCAAGGTAGCCAGAGTAGGGAAGAGGCTGAGCCACACTACCCAGAAGGAAGCCAGCTGCTTCAGACAGCTGCAGAGTTGTATAGGCCCCCAGCCCAGCACCACAAGGGACTTGTTGTCATATGGGGCTGTGTCATCTCCACACCTGACACCGCTCCGTTCCCAGCTCCTGGCTCAGACAGAGATGGACAGGGCAAAGGTACCATGGTGTCAGCGACCAAGGCCAGTGTTTCTCATCAAACACTCGAGCGTCCTCAGGAGCTGCCGAGGTTCACCAGGGGCCACGCACAGAGGGCATTTCAGGTGAAGGAACATGCTTGGTTTAAAGCGTAGTAGTGGGAGAGCCAGTGGCTGATGGGAGAGGTTCGAGCATCTGTGGGAGATGTGACTGGTTAGGACAAGAGTACAGCCATCCTCACTGGTACAACTCCTCGGCAAGTGGAGAGCGCTAGGTAGGGGAGGCCTGCTGTCATAGGATCTGCCTTTGAGGGGCGGCTGGCCTAGTGGGAAAGAGCCTTACTAGCATATAGGATGCTCAACGTTCTAGTGGGCAAAGCACAGGGAGGCTGACCCGCCGAGGGGCTATGTGGGCCTAAATGGGCACCAGGAACCATGTACATCCTGAAAGGCAGGTGTAAGCAGAGGAAGATCCTGCATCGCCCTGTCCCGTCCTCCACACCTCCAGCCTCACTCCTTCCGGTTCCTCCTGGATCCCTTCTAAGAATGACCCTTCTGAAGCTCAGCTGAGCTCCAGCCTGGCCTACTCTGTCCTCCATCGATCCCTGCTGCCCTCAGGTAAAACCCAGATTTCCTGTGGGAGAGAAGCCTTTGTGATCTGAACCTGGCCAAGCTTTCCAGTTTCTGAGAGGCAAATAAAGGTGAGGCCAGGGTTGTGGGGCCTAGCTGCCTCTTCCGGATGGGGTAGAGGGAACTTCCTGAGATAAGGGCAGTCAACAATGGGGCTGTGTGGCTCTGCCTGTCTCCAGGCCAGAGGAAATGAGCAGCCTTCGCACCAGTGATCCGCTGCATCCTGTGGTACCTGCTTCCAGGGTGGCTCAGGTGGGGGAGAATGTTCTCACGCACCCACATGCTGTCCCCACAGGGGACTGGGCCTGCTACCCCGGCCCCCTCCTTCTGGGACCATGCATATCCCTAAGGGGCTGTGTGGAGGGCTGGGAAGGGTATACCCAGGGTTGGGACACTAGACACAAAGTGCCTGGGACACACATGGTACTGAGATGTGGGGTTCTAGTGGTGGGGTTCAGGTGGCAGAAATGGCTGATAGAGAGCCATCTGGTTGGCATGAAGTGCCACCCAGGCAGTGGGGACCATTCTGGGCCTCCGTATCCCCTTCCACCAGAAGGAGCGGGACCCCTTGACCATCCCATTGGAACTAGATTGTGTCACAGATGACAAGCAGTGGAATTCCCACAGGTGCCGTCAATTCCACCCTAGCTGCAGCCAGGCCTGTGAAGCTGGCAGGTCCTTTCCTGTTCCTGGCCTGGGTCTTCCTGTTGCTAAAGTAGAGCTCCTGGGCCCTGCTAGCCCAGTGGAGTTCTGTGACGGTGGTGTGCGTGGATTCTGAATGCCGTGGAGTAGCAAGCTGGGAATGCTCTACCATGGGAGGGGAGGGGGCAGAGTGCACAGAGCCCTCAGGTCACCCTGGAACTGTAGCCCTTCCTGGAGACAGATTCTGCTGGCATGGAGGGTGCCACCCCATCCTCTAAGGGGTGAAGAGTGGAATGGCACATCTCTTAAAAGCCAGGGCATATTTGAGCATGAATCTGGGTGTCCCAGGCTTCTGGCTCTGCTGGAGCAGAGCTGGTTGTGGGTGGAACACGGGAGAACCTGCATGCTTGCAGATGGCAATTCTCTGGCATCAACCCTGGCTGCTGGAGACTGAAACAGGGCTGGAGGGAGCAAGGACACTAGCTATGCAGGGCGGAAGAGGTGGCTAGTGACACAAAGGCCGGAGGGACCCAGGAGAGAGGCATCTGAGAGGAGACGCCGTTGGGCACCAGGGTCCTAGAGGGAGGGAGGAAGAAGAACAACTGAGTTGGGCCTGATTCTCAGGCAGATGAGTGCACAGCTGGTTGGGGCCATTATCTCAGGTTTGCAATTTTAGATGTTGAAATCCAAAAGATCAAAATTTCTAAATTCTAAAGTCCTGAAAGATCAAAATCCTTCAAGATACAATTTTGGAAGGAAAGTAATTGCTAAGCATTCTTTACAGGATTTCAGCATTCGGGATAATAGAGGTTGGGAGTGTGTCTTTTGGATTAGAATGAGCAGGGGCAGGAATGAGGGGAAGGAGGAGAGGGAGCCGTTTAAATGTCTCCTGGGCTGGGAGGGAGGTAAGCACTTCGCCTGGACCTTGGGTGTGGAGGAGCAGGAGGAGAGGGAGGAGCCACTAGGGTGCTCTGCTGGAAGTCTTCCTGAGAGGGGCCTGGGGGATAGATGCAGGTGAATTTAGGGGGCCTGTCTCACAAGAGTGAAAAGAGTCTTAAAGGTAGGAGCCGAGCTGACTAGGATCCGTAGAGAACCTCCGAGTGAACCACAGTGCTTAGCACTTTGATGGTGGGGGCAGGAGCCCCACCAAGAGCCAGGCAAACTGACTGGAGTCCTTGCTCTTCACCATCATCTTTCCCAGCGTTCTAGTTTGTCTTCAATTGCTGTGACAAAACACTCTGACCAATACCAACTTGGGGAGGAGAGAGCTGATTTTGCTTACGTCTCCCAGGTCACACAGTTCATGACTTAGGGAACCCAAGGTAGGAACTCAGAGCAGGAACCTGGAGGCAGGAGCTGAAGCACAGGCCATGGAGGAATCCTGCTTACTGGCTTGACCTGGTGGCTCAGGCTCAGCCTGCTTTCTTATACAATACACAACAACCTGCCTGGGGATGGCACCACCCACAGTGGGCTGGGCCCTCCCTGAAGCACTCAACAATCAAGAAAACACCCAACAGACATGGCTACAGGCCAGTCCAATGGAGGCAATTCCCCAGCTGAGGCGCCTTCAACCCAGGTGTGTCAAGCTGACACTAAAACTATCCAGCACACCCTAGAGACTTTACCAAGAGCCAGGCCTGCACATGCCTTTGATGTGTTAATTTGCAGACACTTCAGAACAACCCCACCAAGTACATCTAGTGATATAGACACCAAACCTGCAAGGACACAAAGGTAGAGAGAGCCCTTGAATCCACATCTAGCGCAGGGGGCAGTATATGGCAAAGGAATGATGGGAGCAGCCCTGACTGAGAGAGTCCTCTTGTTCTCCACCACACTCAGGGATTCGCGTCTCCATCTCTGTGACTTGCTCATTCAGGAGGATGAGATCAAAAGATCATAGAGTATGTGGCCTTTGAAAATAGCCTTCTTTATTTTGGAGACAGGGTCTCGCACTGTAGCCTGGCACTCATGGCGATCCTCCTCAACCTTCCAAATGCAGAGATTTCAGGCATGCACTGCCATGCCTAGCTTCTCCACGGTCGTTCTCTGTCTCCCCCATCCACACTCCTAGCCAGGTTCTTCAGCCTTCCACCTGTCCCCTTGGAACTGAAGTCTGTGTTGACAATTTTCATATTATCCTCCCTCTTCCCCCAGTCCCTGACTTACTCCCCTGAGGGAGCTGGGAGCATTGAGAAGTCGAAATCTGGGGCCATTCCATAGAGATTCCTGCCCTTGCGCCAGGGTGGGCTGCCTTGATTACCATCTGCTTCATTTTCAGGTCAGTAAGGACCCCAGATCTGGGTGTGGGCTGGAGTAGAGTGGGGCCCCTCTAATCCTTAGGGAGTCTGGCAGATGACACAGCCATCATTTGTGCCCAACTAGCAGAGGGAGAAAAAGAAAGTATCTGTAGCGACTGCCCACCAGACCCTGCTCCCTCCTGGGGACCCTGCCCCCCCTCAAGAGATCACTGGCTGCCTCTCTCCCTCCTCTAGCCCACCAACTGCCTACACTAGAGCCCCCATTCAGGATTTGTGAACCCCCTAGATGACATAGATTTGATCACTGTTCAGATTTTCTCTGTCCTACATTCAGACCCAGTGCCTGCCTACTTGTCAAGCCATCTGTCCACTCCCACTCTACCATCTGTAGTGGCCTGAGTATGTCCTCCCAAAACTCCATTCCCTTGTGTGATGGTGTCAGGGGCGGGGCCTTTTAGAGTGATTAGGTCATGAGGGAGGAGCTCCAGAGAGATCCCTGTGCCTCTGCCAGATGACTGTGGGAACCAAGCAGACCATCCTCAGCAGACTCCAAATCTGCTGCACCTTGATCCTGGCTTTCCCAGCCTCCTAAACTTGAGCACTCAGCATGTTATTTATAAACCACCCAGTCTAAGGCTGCCCTGTTATAACAACCCAAATGATCGGTAAGACACCTCAGCAACCACGCATTCAAGCAGCTTCCCATAGAACCGTCCTTTGTTTACTCAGCTCCTATAAACACATTGGTAGATGTCAGAGTAAGGTGCAGACATTAAAGCCCTGTCCCATTGCCCTTCTGTCACAGGGTCACAATAGTTGGGAACACTCCATCTAAGCTGGCTCTGTGTTATAGTTCATTTTGAGAGCAGGGGAGCTCTGTGAGGTGAGTGAGACTGTGAGGACCACCTGAATGGAACTTTCTGGAACTTGAAAGGTTTGGTCTACCTGGAGCCTAGAACTTGTGGGAGGACCTTGGCATGAGGTTGGACGTATAGGTCAGGCACACACGAGAGCCTTGGGAAGGCACCATCAACTCTTAACTTTGCTCTGGGGTGATGAATTTCTGCTGGGCACTTACAAGGACCAGAGCCCATACACAGAGTCTGAGTCAGTTCCCTCAGGATTATAGAGGCCTTCAAAGAAGAGCAAGCATTGCAGGGGAGAGCTGCTTGGTCCATCAGCAGGAGGAGAGGGCGCTCTGCTGGTCTCTCAGTCAGAGAAAATTTCTGGAAGGTCTATAAACTCGGGCATGGCTCTTTCCTATGGGGTCTATTACCCATTGAAGGGGTGATTGAGGGGGACTCCAAGCTCATTCCGGGGAGAAAAAAAGTGCCAACCCTCTTGCCTAGCAGGTCAGGGTGACCCAAGGACAGGGTGAGACTCAGCTGGATAGGGAGAGCAGAGAAGGGTGGGCAGGGCCCAGTGGTACACGTTGTTCATCTTCACAAGGGCACGCACTGAGGAGGTGTGGCAGAGTGAGATCTTGGTGTGAAGCTATGTCTGCCGAGATGGGACACCTTGTTCTAACATCCACAAAAGTAGCACAGGCTAGATGGGCCTTGTGGCCATGGAAGAGCAAAGGGGCCCTGAACAAATTCAGGAGCCCCAAAGGCAGGAGCCTAACAGGACTCAACAATCTCAGTCTCTCCTGTCCATGTTTCTGTCCTCCCAAGCCTCCTTTAAAAGCGACCTGCCACTCTGGACAAGAAGGGAAGAGGGCCTTATATCGTGTTTACTGTGTATCCAGCCTACATAAATGGGCTGTGGTGGAAACACCCATTGAAGACTCTGGGTGGGACACTCATGGCCCTGTGGTAGAGCTGCATGGCTATGAGAGGTGAAACCTCTCTGACAATAATTACATTCATGACATTGTGCCATAAAGCCTAAGACTCCAGCCTTAGGCAGACCTGGTTAAGTCTTGATCGTATACTCAAATAGCAGTGCACACCTCCCTCAAAGTTCCCACCCATCTGGAAATTGGGGCTGTTGGGACTGCTTTGAATAGTCACTGTAAGGATTCAATGGCACAGAGGAATAGACAGGCCCTGCAGACTGTAGAACCCTGTGTGTATCACTGCTGTGTGCCATAATCATTCCTATGCAAGTCCTTGGCCCTCTCTGGCCTCAGTCTCTAGCTTTTTGTTGTTGTTGTATTTTTGAGACAGGGTTTCCTTGAAGCCCCAGCTGACCTGGAACTCGCTATGTAGAATAGTCTGGCCTCCATCTCACAAAGATCCACCTGTCTCTGCCTCCTAAGTACTGGCACCACACTCAACTTCAATCCCTAGATTTAATGAGGCAGTTTGGTTGAAATGGTCTGCCTAGGGCTCACACCCCCTGTGCTGAGAACTTACCCCAGATCCCAATAGCCATGACAACCATAGTAAACCATGTGTCATGGCCACAAGTGACTGACCAGACCTGGCAGCTGTGTCCATGGAGTTTAAACATTGTGGTCTTAGGCACTGACTGTAACTCTAAATGTGGAAATGGCATGGCATGTAAGTTATTTTAAAAATTGTCCTGGCTTCTCAAGTAGGATGCTCTGTAGAGTCTTGTTACCAGAAGTTCACGGGACAGTAGTGGGCTCAGATGTGCCAACTATGGGGAGGAAGGGGTTCTGATGGGGGAGCACAGGCCAAATTCTGGGGCTGAGATCATTGCTGTCCCCATGGCAGAAGAGACACTGTGTGGGGTTTTGAAGGATATAAAGGAGCTACAGCATGGAGAAGTTTTAGGAGGAGAGTCAGCTAGAGGAAACTGGTTGCAGAGGCCTAAAGGTGTGAGCTGGGGGCTGTGGCTGTGCCATCAAACCCTGCGCCAGTCCGGAGCACAGCACCTAGTCAACTGCCTAGAGGCCAAGACCAACACGCCCTCCAGTATCCTCCCTGCCACTTTTCATGCCTGACCCCAGATCTTTCTCAGCCCATCAGTCAACAGCCTAAATTTACTGGGTGACCAAGACTGAGTTCTGAACTGACAGCACCATCCCTTTCTTCACACCTACCAAGGAAAGAGGCCCAACATCACTGGAGGAAGAAGGCTCAAGTTACATACTGGGGGAACTGGTTCAGAGGGACACTGATAAGTGTGGCTCTGTTGACACTGGGTGGAGCCTCTGTGTGTGTGTGTGTGTGTGTGTGTGTGTGTGTGTGTGTGGTGTGTGCACCTATGGGTGCATGCATGATGCATGCATATGGCCCTCACTATCCTCAATAGTGAGTTGGGGGTGCTTCATGCTCCTTCACCTATTTTAGAATCATTAAAATGCTAAAGGGAGGGCTGGAGGTATTTAGCTCAACCAGTAGAGTGCTTATCTAGAATACATGAAGCCCTGGGTTCAGTCTCCAGAACCACATAAACCAAGTGTGGGGGCACAGGCCTCTAGCACTTGGAGGTAGAGGCAAGAGGATCAGAAGTTCAAAGTCATTCTCAACTACATAAGAAATTTGAAGTCAGTCTGGGATACATGACACCCTGTCTTTAAAAAATACACTGGGGGAGCCAAGCACTGTAGGAGAGGTCTGTAGACCCAGCAGTACTTGGGGATGGAGGCCGGAGGATTATGAGTTTGAGGCTAACCTAGGCTAGATAAATAACTGAATAAATACGTAAATAAAATAAAAACAGAAAAAACTTGAACCACAGAAAAAAAATCTTAAATATTTTATTATTTTATTTTATAGGCATGAGTGTATTGCCTGCACAGTATGTAAGTGCGCCATGTTGTGCAGTGCCCATGGAAGTCAGAAGAGGGTGTCAGATCCCTTTGAACTGGAGTTACGATGGTTGTTAGCCCCCATGTGGGTGCTGGGAATGGAACCCAGGTCCTCTGCCAGAGCAGCCACTGCTCTTAACTTCTGAGTCATCTCTCTAGCCCCCCAAAGGAAAAAAATTAAGTTTAAAGTATAATATCTACAATGAAAATTTCACTAATAAGTTAGGCAGGCATGGTGTCATGTGCATGTGATCCCAGCACTTGGGAGGCCCAGACAGGAGGGTCGTGAGTTTGTCACCAGCCTGGACTACATAATGAGACCCTATCGAGAAAGAGAGAGAGAGAGAGAGAGAGAGAGGAGGCTGCAGGGCAGGGCTGGGTCTGGGGGAAGCAAGGATTATTAGGTAATGGATCGGGATTACTTCTGGGGGTGATGAAAACGTTCTAGGACTAGATAAATGGTGGACAACATTGTCAGTATCAGTCATGGTAAATTTTATGTTTTGTGAATTTTAATGTAATTTTTAAATGAGTGGATGGATTTTTGAATCCTGGTGATTACTGGAGTAGAAAATGAGGATTAGTAACACCTGTTGCCCATCAAAGCTTGCAGGTTCCAGAAGGGGGAGATGGTGGTCGGCTTGGAGCAAGGAACCTCTGGCCTGGTCAGCAGGTCCAACAGTCTTCCTAAGACTCCCTACAGGACAGCAAGGAACAAAGAAGGGACCCTGCTCAGAGAAGCAGGCAACAGTATTTTGGGGGACACAGGGACAGAGGTTGTTTCCTGCCTCCTCCAAACCTGTGTGTGTGTGTGTTGGGAGTCACCCTCCCCTGAAAGGGTCTTGGCAGGAGGCGGGACCCCTCTGCCTCTTGAAGGAGGACCCAGGTCTGTCCAGTTCCTCTCCTCACCACCTCAGCCCTCTGTGTACCACAGGCTGCTGTGGGTCCCAGTTCCATCAATCGAATGCCCCGGCCAGGGGCATTGCATCTTGGAGTGTCCTGAACATCACCGACGCAGTGGGACAGTCTTACAGGAGGAAGGGAGGGAAGTGGAAGAAGGAGAGAAGTATGCGAGAACTTACTCATTCAGGAAGTTTTTACTGAGCATGCACTCCACATCAGTGCAGAGAGAAAACGGTGGGCGTGTCAGTGGTGCCTGGCTTTCCGTGTCATGTGTGGTGAGGGCCTGGTAGGGGATCCCGGGCAGACATGTCAGTGAGTGGTCCTGGCTAAGATCACAAGGATGTCCACTGGCATTCTCTTTCAGAGACAAGCTGGGGGGTCTGATCTTTGACAGGCTACCGGCCCCATAAAAGCCATGATTTATGCTCTAGCCGCCTGTGGACCAGGGTGTCATCTGTGCCTTGTTTATTTATTTGTGAGGGCCAATTGGGTTCTGGCTCCTGTGTCCTTCTGTCTGCATGTGTTCTAACCCCACAGGGTGAGGGAGATGGATGCCTTAGAATTATTTTGCATGAAATTACCATGAAAACTGTTTGGCCCACAATTGATTTCACCTCCTGTTACAACATAATTTGTTCTCCTGAAATGTTCGGCAGCTGGAGGCCTGGAGGAGCAGATGTTCTGGGGGAGATGCGGCCTCTGCAGGCAGAGTCGGGAGAACACTGCAGGGCAGCAGTGGAGCATGGCTTCTGCCCGGCAGGCTGGCTCGTGACCTGGCGCATCTACAACTGGGGCAAGCTCATGGAACCTTGTCAGCTTTAGTTTCTGTCCATAAAATGGGGAAAAGGCTGCTGTGTCTGTTTTTTATCCTTGTGGTACAAACAACTGAAGACAGGAAAGGTTTATTTTAGCTCATGGTTTCAGGGGTCTCAGCTCATCTTCACAGACTCTGTTGACCCTGAGTCTGTGATGAGACAGAACATCAGGATGACAGGAGTCGGGCAATGGAGAGCCTTGAATAAAGTATACCTCTTGATACACACTCCAGTGACCCACCTCCTTCAGCTAGATCTGCCTCCTACAGTTCACAGAACCTCCAAAATGGCATGAACAGCTGGGGACCAAGCTCTCAAGCTTCATAATGTTCAATTTGTGAGCCCTTTGGGGATATTTCATACCCAACCCAAAATGGCTACCTACCTCCCAGAGGCAAGAGATGGATTAAATAATTCATAGACAGTTCAGACCCTGACCTATGGAAAGCCTCAATAAAACATTTGCTATTATTTCTGGAAGAAACTATTACTCTAGAAAGGTTTTATGGCATGAACAGGAATGATCCAGGTAAAAGCAAAAAGAAGACACGGGGGAGATGGCTGGACCATCGTTTGCTGTGGCCCACACTGGGATAAGACAGTGGAGGACTGTAATGGTTAACTTGGTTTGATTAAGAATCACCTAGGGAGGCTGGAGAGATGGCTCAGTGGTTAAGAGCACTAGCTACTCTTGCAGAGGACCTGGGGTTCAGTTCCTAGCACCTACATGGTAGCTAACAACCATCTGTAACTCCAGTTCTAGGGGATCTGACAGCGTCTTCTGACTTCCTCAGGCATTACATGACGCAGATGCACTGACATATATGCAGGCAATACACTCATACACCTAAATTAAAAAAAAAAAAAAAAAAAAAGAATCACCTGGGAAGCTGGGTATGAGTGCATGCCTTTAATTCCAGTCCTGGGGAATCAGAGGCAAGATGATCTCTGTGAATTTGAGGCTAGCCTGGTCTACATAGCCAGTTCCAGGTCAATTAGAATTATATGATAAGACTCTATCCAAAAGAAAACAAAATAAATACATAAATAAAACAACTGAAGCTAAAAAATTTCAAAAAGGTATCACCTGGAAGATTAATTAGTGAGGCACACCTCCGGGTATTTCCGGAGAGGAGGAACTGATTGTGGGAAGACACTCCCTGAATGTGAATGGCACCATTCCACGGGCTGGGAGCTCAGATGGAATCATGAGTTTTAAAAAAATGGAAACAAGGGGCCAGCAAGATGTTTGGAGGGCAAAGGTGTTTCCCTGGGACTCACATGCCGGCTGGAGAGAACCAGCTCCCACAAGTTGTCCTCTGACCTCCATATACACACCATGGTGCGCACACACAAACACACACACACACACACACACACACACTCAATGAGATAAAATAAATTAAAAGTATATAATATATAAATAGATATAAACACTTAACTACAAAGCAAGTGGCCCACTTTCTCTGCTTCATGCTGCCATGCATGAACTGAGTTGCTCTGTCATGGCTTCTCCACTGTGATGGACTAAGTGCTCCCAACTGAGTCAAACTAACTCTTTCTTAGTCTTAAGTTGTTCTGAAGCAACTAATATGAAGAGGAAGGCACACTTCCCGAGTGCCGGGATTACAAGTGCATATCACAGCATCTAGCTTTTTTACGTGGGTTCTTCAACAGACTCAAATCCTTGTGCTTGCAAGTTGTACCAGTTTGCTTTCAATTGCTATGATGAAAACACTGAAGACGGGGGATGGAGAGGGTTTTTATTCTATCTTACATCTCCCAGGTCACAGTTTAGCACCGAGAGAAGTCAGGGTAGGAGCTTGGGGATTTCTGGAGTCAGGAGCACAGACCATGGAGAAACACTGCTTACTGGCTTGCTCTCCTGGCCTCTGCTCAGCCTGCTTTCTTACACAATAAGGAACAACCTGCCCAGGGGTGGCACCTCCCACAGTGGGCTGGGATCTCTCACATCACTCAACAATCAAGAAAATGCCTCACAGACATGCCCACAGGCCAGTTCAATGGAGGAAGTTCCTCAACTGAGATTCTTTCTACCAGGTGTGTCAAGCTGACAACGAAAACTATCCAACACATAAGGCAAGCATTCTAGTGACTGAGTTATCTCCCCAGTCCTTCATTTGCTGCTTTCTAGTTTCTGGTGGTGGCCAGCAAGCCTTGGTATTCCTTATCATGCAGTTCCATCACTCTCGCCTTCGTTGTTTTTAATATCATGCCTTGTGTCTTTGTCAGTCATAGTGGAGTTAGGGCCCATTCTCATTCAGTACAACCTGTACCAAACTACCTTTCTGCAAAGCCCTAGTTCCAAATCAGGTCATGTTCACATGTACCTAGAATCAGAACATCAACATATTTGGGGGAGTCAAATACAATTCAACCTACAACAGGCCCCATAACCCTTTGCCCTTAGTCCCTTGGTCATCAAGAGCCCAGGGGCTCTGGATCCCAGGACTCAAGCAATGAGGAATGTCCCTTGCTTTGCACTGGAAGTGATTGTTCCCCCAATCACAGTATTGGGGGAACAGAGCAAGCTCCAGGGAATATAAGCAGCATAAAGCTGTGACCAGAACAGGATCTGAGGAACAGCTGAGGTTACAGCCCATGGCAGGCAGAGATGTGAGGCCAGAGCTGGGCCAGGCTTGAGATGGAGGGGAGGGATGCTTTCAAAGCTCCCACAGAGGGATGATGTCATACCCATCCATCTGGGTGAACTAAGCCAGAGTGAAGGCTGACTGCCAGGGAACTTAAGCAAGGAGCAGAAGCCGTGATGGGTGACAATGAGACAGATCAGAGGGACCCAAATCTCCCTTAAGAGTATTTGGCTAGGGGGTCAATCACCCTTGAGAATGTTAATTCCTGATAAGTCTTCATTGTAGACACTTTAGTGTGTGTGTGAGTGTGCATTTTCCTTTGAATGAGTAAAATTGTTGGAAGCAGAGCTTTTCAGCCCCTTAAATGACAGCTGACACACCCTTCCTGTATGTCCATCCACCTTAAGTAGGGAGCTGTCAACTATCTGACCTGTCTTCATGGAGGCCTGTCTGCTTTGAACACTCCATGGTCACTCCAAGGAGACTGCAGTCCAGCTGGAAGAACCACTGCATCCACAGCTGCTGCAGAAACCCAACTCCTGCTTTGGGAAGCCTTGTTCCAGTAGCAATTGCTCCAGACAGCTTGCACCTGCTTTGGAAGACTCTTCTCTGGGAAAGACAAGCCACGGTGCACTCTGGAGAACCCTGTTCACCCTTCAGCTGCATTCACTCAGGACAAGAGCCTGGGCAGTCTCCTCAGTGACTCAGCAAAAAGCCTATGGTTGGTGTGACACAAAGCTTGTGATTGGTGGAGCTAGAAACTGGGTGTGTGGGGGGTTGTGATTGGAGGAACTGTAATCTGTGCATAAGAAAGTTATTCCCCTTTTCTGGCTGTATAAGTAGGGTGTTTCCCACTATTTTCAGGATGGTCTGGGAGGCTTTTTTCCACTTTCACAGCATTAGGCCCGATGAAGGCTTCTCTTGAATGGCCTTTTGCCTTCTTGTGGTCTCCAGCTGAACTGCTGGACAAACCACATATAAGACCTGGGCCTTCCAGTGCCATGGGCAGCAGCAGCCAAAGGCAGAAGGTGCTAGAAGGTAAGACAGCAAAGGATGACTGAAATGTGGAGAAAGCAAGAGAAGATGGTGAAACGGAGGCTATAGAAGGCAGGAGACTGTGAAGAGTCAAAGCAGGAGCAGGAGCTATGAAGACTGCATGCTCTAGTCACTTAGAAGGGCGTAAGAGCTGCTAAGGGTTAAGGAGACAAGGGTCCCAACACCTAAAACTTAGGAGCTGTTGAAGCTGCTAGATGTTGATGCTCTAAGTCCAGGACAATAAGACCCAATCAAGAGCACCTAGAATAGCCTCTATCTTCTAGAACAGCTTCTATCTTTGAAAGCTTGGAGCTGTGCGCCTCCAGTTCTCAAGGATTAGAGCTATAAGCGTCTGGATTCGGAAGCCCAGCTTGCGAGGCTCTGGAACTCAGGGATGTCAGTGCTGACGTCTGCCCCTTCCCTGTCCATGATTTCTATCTAGATAAAGCAGGAACCCCACCCAGCTGCCATTTGAGACAAGAGTAGGGAGGCCAGCATGACTGATGGGCACCATTGAAGTCACTGGCATCTTCGACCCGTCAGCTGGCTGTTCAAAGTCACAGGAATGGAGCTCTTTGGAAAGCCTCAGCCCCCTCCCTACAGTCTTAAAAGCATGTCAGAACTGAATCAGCTTCTACCTGTGTCACAGCAGTGGTCAGGGAGGACAGCCTTCCCTCCAGATCACACGGTGGGTTCACAGCAGAACAGGTACTGGGGCACATCTCCCGCTTCCCACACTGCCACTCTGCCACCACCTGAGCTGGGCGGGGAGTCCCTGGTCGCATCTCCTCTGCGGATGCCCCACCAGGAACACAGGACAGGCCAGTGGTGACAACAGTGGAAAGGAAAGATGCGGGGATGAGGTCACACGGCAGCTCCTGTGCACCAGTGACTAAAGACTTAAACCCTAAGGACTTGGAAGAAATGTCCTGAAAAACCGACTTTCCCCAGCTGGGACAGGAGGAGCACCGGAGCTTCGTGTCCTTTGATTGGGTGAGTGGTGCCAGGCGGGACTAGGAAGAAGTGAAAGCAGGGCGGAAGGACAAAGTGACATGCTTAGGGCAAGGAGAAGAGTTGTGAGTGTGTGTGCATGTGGAGGTGGTGATGGGACAAACGCACCAAAGCTCAGGGTTGGGCTGAGTGAACTCAGAGGAGGCGGTGGGGGTCACTGACACTCTGCAAGTGTCATGTTGAAATCAATCAACTGTTAAGACTCTAAAGCAAGCAAGGCCAAAGAGTTACTTGTTTTAAAGGCACAGTCCTTGGGGATGCTATACAGGTGAGGGCCAGCCTCCGACTGTTGAAAGCTAGAAATGTACCCAGGAGCTGAGACGTTCAGGCCCAGATGCAGTCTTACCACTGCTTCTCCCAGCAGCTGGCCTTCTGGACTCAGAGGACAGATATTCCACAGGCTTCCTCTCAGATGTCCCTCAAAGACTCTGAAACCCAAACCGCAAATTTAGCAGTACAGCATGTGATTGGTCTGGCTCTGGTCACATTGTCTATCCTGACCCAATCAGGAGCCAGGACCATGGTTGGGCAAACAAGGTGGTCAGGGCCTTAGCTCTCTGCCTGACCTGAAGGGAAGGGTTGAGGTAATCAGAATGTCCTAAAAGGCATCTACCTACCAGTGAGCACCAGGGATAGATCAAATTAAGAAGACAGAACACATCATAAGAGCCAAAGTTGCACACAGGACCTGTGGAAAACCCTACCCAGAGGGAATATAAAAGAATTTTTAAAATATATCTTTTTAAATTAATTTCATTTTATGTATGAGTGTATTGCCTGCATGCACATAAGTGTACTTATGTCATGCAATGCCCATGGAAGTCAGAGAATCGAACTTGAGTCTTCTGCAAGAGCAGTCAATGCTCTTAACTGCTGAGCCATCTCTCCAGCCCAAGGATTCTTTTTTTAAAACAGCAGGCATGTTCCAAAATCCCACCGCAACAGGCAGCAGAAGCCCTGAGGTCTCCCCAGAGCTGGCGTTCCAGGCTCTGTGGTGAAGCAGAAGGGAGAAGGGAGCAGTCTGGGCTGCCTGGCAAAGCAGGGAACCCCGCCTTCCCATCCCAATCCCTGCCCTACACGGTGTTCTGAGCACCTGTCGGCTCCTCATCCACCAAGCTGGGTCCAATCAGCCTCACCTGCTGGGGCAGGAAGAGCAAGATGGCAGGCTGTTCCAGGCCTAAGAAACAGAACCATGTTTCCCAGCTCTCTTCAAGTCCTTCCTCCTGCCCCAAAGTACCCTCGTCAAAGAGGTGCCCCTCAGCTCCTTGGGGTTACTGGGGCGTGCTTTGCCTTCCTGTGGAAGCCAGTCAGTGCTCCCCAACTGCACTTGAGTGTGGCCTAAACCAGATGCCAAGGGCCGGGGCCTTCATTTCTTTAACATGCCCACACCCTTCATGTTGCTAACCTAGACACAATGGTGCTGGCCTGGCCTCCCCTGCCACCTCCCGGCTCCGTGGATGTTTGTCTGACAGATATAAACGGAGGCTGGGGCTCCCCTCCCCCAAAGAGGGTTGCTGACTTACAGGACAGAATTCCATCCGCCTAGGTCTCCCAGGGAGGAGCAGGCTTGCTGGCTCTTATAAGGCCTGGGAACCACACGCCCCTTGGGGCGCCCAGAGCCCTGAGTTCATTGTTTGGCTTCCCTGTCCCAGCCTAGCTTGGGGCTGCTTGGGACACCCAGCTCCTCCTGGAATCTCTATTTGGGTTTGGTTTGGGGTTGGAGTTTGTTTTCCAGTCAGGGCAACTTGATCCCATCCCAGCCTCCGGTCTCCTCTGCCCCCAGCATGCCTGGCCCTGTGGAGGGAGCTTGACTTTACCCGCATGCTGACAGGGCAGGCACTCAGACCTCCCACAGAGGGCAAGGAAGGCCTGCCTGGTGGCCTTTGATGTCTCTGAAAGCAGACCCCCAGTCTCAGCCCCTTCACCCTCAATACTTAAACAAGTCAGACTATGAAGACCAATGCCTGTCTGTGGGGGAAAACAGAAGGAGAAACAGGCTTAGGGGAAATAATAGTTAGGGTGTAGATCTTGGTCAGTTCCTTACTGTGTGACCCAGAAGACACCCAACCCCATGGGGAAGTGGCTGAGAAGACAACCCCGATAGATGGACGATGTCTCTTCTAGTGCAGAAAGTAACAAAATTTAACACACACTCTCTCTCCAGACTTCAAGGAATTTGTATGCCTGGGGATTAAGTTCTAGCTGGGTTATCTGAGTCTCAAAGAAAAAGCCACTTGTAGGAACAGATCAGGCTGTCTCTGTTCTCTACAGATGAGGAGACTGAGGCCCAAACAATAGCATGAAAGACTGGTTGTCAGGGAAGGGGTCCAGAGTGGAGATGGATGCCCAAGAAAGGCTAACTCAACTGTACCCCTTCCTGATAGCCAGAATTAGTATACTTGACTCTCATTTTGGTCCCTGTGTTTCCTGCTGTCCACCTCTGAATCTCATTTCTCCAGAGCTTTCCAGAAAGCAAGGTTCTGTTCAGAGCCCCATCCGTCTCATCTCAAGAGAGATATAAGAAACTGAGCAGATCCCAGCCAGCAGCTGATATCCCTGTACCCTCGCATTCTTACTCCTATAACCCTGGAGGCCAGGGTGTGTGTTATCTAGGAGTGGACATTGGGAGGCTGCAGAACTGGAATCAGACTCTGTCTATCCTGAGAGGCTTACAGATAGAATTAAAAATATTAGGTTTCCCTCAGCTGGGAGGGCCACAGCTTCCTTGCCTCCATTGCCTGGTGACCCTGGATGAGGATCTTCAGGTGTACCACAGGAGGTGGACTCTTGAATATATTTTTGGCAGAGACATGTTGGCTGCAGACTCTAGGATTCCTTATACAAAGATTCCATGCATGGAATCTCTGGTTTTAACTTAATAAAGTCTTAGATTATCATTGTGGCTTCCTATGATTTCCATGATTACAGGAATCTGGGATTACATCAGTCTAAGCTTCCATTATCCTACAATTCCAAGGTCCTACAATTCTAATTCTTCTGAGAGTCTGGGCTCTGAGGAATAGGAAAATCCAACTGGGATGAGGCTGATGGGTTTGGAGGCAGCTTTTCTACCCTGACTTTTCTAACAATGACAGAGCAGTGTGTTGCCTGATTTTCACTGTGTTCAAAGGAAAGTTCTGGGCTTGGCCAACCCACATCAGAGTGTGTGTTCACCATCAGGGCAGAACAGCTTATGGAGCCAGAGAAGAACAAGGAGGGCGGGCGGCAGTGGTGGAGGCAGCTGCGTGTCTCCCTCATCCACCTATCTAGGGTAAAATGGAGGCCCCCTGCCATTGCACAGAGGCTGCCTAACTATTGAGGCAAGCTGGGCCAAAGATGCCTCCACACATGGCCTCTTCAGCCTGCAGAGCCCTTTCCAGAGGCCAGTCTGCCTTAGCCTTCCAAGAGCAGGACAGAAACCAGTTCCCAGAACTGACAGAGTGCCAGGCAGCAGCTCGGCCTGCCCCCTGCTCTAGCCACTCACTTCTGTGGTCCCTACCTTTCTGGATACCTGCTGCCCTTCGTAATCTTATCCACGTGACCATCCAGTGTGACCACCTACTAGATTCATAGAATCAGTGACCCTCCAGACCCTGCTTGAAACCCTCATACCCAGATGCCCAACATGCTTTGGGTCACAGAAGCAGCTGTCAAAGCATCTCTAAGACAGGATGGCAGTAATCTGGGACCCATCAACTCTTCTGTTTGCAGGAAGGATGGCTTCCCAAGTCCTCAGTCTCCTGCCATGTGCGTGGTGCTAGAGGAGGTCGGTCTCTCTCTCTCTATCTCTCTCTCTCTCTCTCTCTCGTCTCTCTGCTTCTTGACTTTATGGGAGCCCCTGGGATTCCCTGAGCCAGTGGCACTGGGGGTTCACAAATGTCTTCTTAACTGTTGTATGTGAAGGAATGCGGTAGTGGGGGCTGCACCCCCCCCCCACTCAGTCTCTAGTGAAGATTGAATGGAGATTTGCCAAATCTGAGTGAACCATCTCAGCTCTGGAAGTCCTAGTCACCAAATGGTGCCATCTTCAGATTTGTCCTAAACACCTGGGCCAGTACCTAGAACTACTTCCTTTCAAGAGAGAGAAAATATTGGGACCTTCTTGCCACACTGATGCCCAAAATATACATCAACAATATCACACATGTCCCTACACATCTCAAGGTCACAATACAAAGCTAGCTCAAGTGCTTCTTACTCCCTTCTGAATCACAGACATTGATAGCAAACGACAAACATTTACACCTCTCACAATCCACAGTGCTGGACTCTTTAAAAAGCATTTGAGAGAGCTTTCATGTGCCCAAGAGTCCCAGGTAACTGGCTTAACTGAGACTCTCACTCATTTGCCCCCAAATTCCTTTTGTGTGTGGACATGTGCATGTGTGTGTGGAGGCCAGGCTTGACCTTGGATTCCTCAGGTACTGCCATCCATTTTATTTTTGAAACAGGTCTTTCATGGGCTTAGAACTCTGCACATAGGCTAAGCTAGCTCCAGCAAGTCCTAGAGATTTGCCTGCCTCTGCTTCCCCAGGCCTGGGATTGCAAGAGGATTTTTACATAGGCCTCTAGGGATCAAACTTGGGTCCTCATGTTTGCAAGACAGATACTTTGTCAGTTGAGCCAACTCCCCATTCCCCTAAGACTTTTTTTATATTCCCATCTGTTCTGGTTTGGATATGAAATGTTCCCATGGGCTCGGGTGTGTGAATGCTTGATCCCCAGCTGGTGGCGCTGACTTGGGAAGTTGAAGAATCCTGTGAACAGGAGACCTGGCTGTCAGGTATTAAACCACAGGGGTGGGATGTGAGGGTCATAGGTTGCCTCTGCTTTGAGCCAGAGCTCTCTGCTCCCTCATCCCCTGAGATGTAACAAAGGTCCAGCCAGATGCTCCAGTTGTCATGAACTCTACCATGCCTTCTCTATCATGATGGGTTGTGCCAAGAGCCACAATAATGCCTTCCTCCCTTAAGGTGCTTCTTCTGTTGGGCATTTGGTCACAGGGATGAGAAAAGTAACTAATATACCATCTAGAAATAAACCTGCACAATTAGTGTCTATCTGGCCCCAAAGGCTTAACCTCTATAAACTTCCCATCTGTCTCCATCCAATAACGGCTGGAGGCCAGATGGAAGGCACACACTCCTAGGACCCATTACCCACAGGTTGTCCCATTGGTCAGGCAGGTGCTCATCTGATAGAGAGCCCTTTTAAAACCAAATTCCTACCCAAACAATGTTAAATATGGCGGTATATTCCTCTGGTGACTACAGTCTTATGACAAAGGGTCTGGGTTCTGTCATTGACTTATAGCCTAGAGGCCCAAATCCTCCATATGAGTAGGTGCTCATCCAAAGACATGAACTGTAGAAGCCACATTGGCTTGAGAGAGCATCCACAGGGAAGGACAGCACTGCCCTGACCCAGGGCTCACCCTGAGATGACATCACCCAGGGCTCACCCTGAGATAACATCGTCTCTGGGAACATCACCTCAACCCAAGAGCTCACTGTTGGAGGTGACCTCGCCCCTAGCACCAGAGACAATTTCATCCCAAATGCTCAGTCATCCCCACAAATTAAAATCCCAGGAGTAACAGGTAAATCATCCTGCTATTTGAACTTAAGTTTCCAGAAGAAGAAGGAGGAGGAAGGGGAGGGGGAGGGAGAGAGAGAGAGAGAGAGAGAGAGAGAGAGAGAGAGAGAGAGGTGTACTCCTATTATAGATTCTAAAAGGCCAAATGAGTAAACTTTGAGATTATGGAGAATTAAAATATCATAGACCAGAGCCAAATTATTTTGGCCTGTTTTTAGTCTCTTTGAAAACCATCCATTGCCCACATCTGTATCCGACCAAAACTATCAAAACCCTGCAATGTATTCTTAGCAGACCAGGAACTCTCACCAATCCAAAAGCTAACATCAGCAGATGTTTCCTTGTTTTGTTGTAACACCCCTAACCTGTGACCTCCACCAATATGTTTGGTAAATAGTTTGATTTATGGCTTTCTTTGTTCTATAATTTATAAACATCTCATATGATCACTTCTACAGTGGGACAGGTATTGGAGGAGACCTGATTTCGTGTTCTAGGGCCACGGTCACTACCGTTATCTTGCTTCGAACCCCGCTCTGCCTGTCCACCCTGGGCTGACCCACAGTGTGGTCTGAACTCCGTACTGCCACACCTACTTTGGGAAGCTTCCTCAAATGCTTCGTGTCCCTCTATATTCGACAGACAGGGCTTCCCAGAGGTGGCCTTTCTGTCTCCCAGACCTGAATCACCAGACCTCTTGGGCCCAAGTAGTCATGGCCTCAGAATCTTTTGGTCGTCTGCTGTGGTGATACATGCCTTTAATCCCAGCACTCCAGAGGCAGAGGCAGGCGATCTCTATGAGATCGAGGCTAACATGGTCTACATAGCAAGTTCCAGACCAAGCTAATTCCAGGCTACAGGGAAGCTCTGTTTCAAAAAGACAAATACTGGCTGAAAAGTTCTTTCTTTTTAAAAATAATGTCCTGACATAATGCCGTCATTTACAAATGTGGTGGGCCATACTCATAGCTATCCTGAGGCACATGTGGAATGCATTCAACAAGTTGGATATGCTTGTGACTTCAGTGTCTGAGGATAATAGTCCTGCCCTAAAAAGGCGGCTCTTTTGGGGGACTTACTGGGGATGAAGAATGACCCCAGGAGATCAGCTCTAATGGTGGTATTTGCTGCACTGAGATGAGCCAAAAGAGGTGATACTTTTAGGCTAAAGAATTATCCACACTCCCTGAAATCCTTTAATAGCTAAATGTCAGTCACAGGCAGAACTTCAAAGCATATCCACACCCATAATCTCACTGAGCTCTTCTTAACAAGGGCAGGAAGGCATTTCCTCACTCCACAGAGACCAAGACTCAAAGAGGTGGGGTCACTCATGTGCTATCCCACAAGTATGGACTGGTGCTAAGGACAGTGAACATAGAGATGAGGGTCAAACTCATGATTCTGAGTGCCCATGAGCTGGTCACTGGTCTCTGGACCTGAGTCTTCAGAACTGTAAAGGAGGCTGAGAACCCCTACTTCACAGGACTGCATGGATATCCAACCCACAACTATAGAGATGCCAACTCACTTCTCAGAAGCCAGCTTCCTCCCATCACCCGCCTGGCTGCCCAGGGAGTGCCAGCTCTGCCAGTGGGGGCTCTGGTAGCCAGTGGCCAGTGACATCATGATGGGCTCAGAGCAGACCAGTCCCAGAAGTTCATCCTGAAGCCAGTGTGATGCCTCCTGCTCTAAGGGCCAGTTTCTCTCTCCATGGCTGGTGCATTAGTTTCTTTCTTCATTGCTGTAACAAATTACCTAACACAAGTAACTTAAGGAAGAAAGGGTTTATTGTGGCTCACAGTTTGAGGGCACAGTCCACCGTGGTGGGGAAGACGCGGAGCAACATCAGGATACTGGTGACAGTGCATCTTCAGTCAGGAAGCAGAGAGTGACAGATGCCTTGCTCAGCTTGCTCTCTCCTTTACTCACTCCAGAATCCTAGTCTGCTCACATTCAGTGTGAGTCTCCCAGCTTCAGTTAATCGAGGCTAGAAACGCCCTCGTTGATATGCCCAGAGATTTGTCCCCTAGGTGATTCTAAATTTTTATTATTATCATTATTGCGGTTGTTGTTGGTGTGTGAATGCTGGCACACATGTGCCACTGCATGCGTGTGGTGGTCAGAGGGCAAGCTTAGGAGTCACTTCTAGCCCCGATCTTGCTGAGGGTCCCCTTTGTTTTTGCCGTGCTGTATATTCCAGGTTAGCTGGCCTCTGAGGTTCCTGATTCTACCTCTCATTTCATGGTAGGAGTGTTAAGATTTCACATGCATGTCTCTGCATCCAGCTTTGAAAAAAAATTTTATTTATTTTTTTATGTGTGTGAGTGTATTCCCTGCATGTATGTAAGTGCACCCATGTCATACAATGCCTGTGGAGGTCAGAAGAGGGTGTTGGGTTTACCCTAGAACTGAAGTAATGAATGGTTATTAGCTCCCTGTGGGTACTGGGAATTGAACCCAGGTCCTCTGCAAGAGAAGACAGCACTCTTAACCACTGAGCCATTTCTTTAGTCCCTACATCCAGCTTTTTTCTGTGGGTTCCACAGACAGAATGCAGATGGTCAGGCTTGGCAGGCAAGGACTTTTATCTGCTGAGCCATCTCACCAGCTCCCCCTAGGTGATTCTAGATCCTGTCAAATTGACTGACAATCAACGTTAACCATCACAGCTGGATTTAGGATTCTTGTTCCAGGGCATGTCACTAATGTGGCCCATCACCTCCTGGGTATGGATGCTGGGTCTGTTGTGAATTCTTGGACAATTAAGACTTTCTGAGCTTCAGTTGCCTTAGCACTAAAACTGGACCCATGAAAGCTAGCTTTACACTTGCAATGAGATTCAAACGAAAGTATGCGTGTAGAGTGACTCAGCTCAGTAGCTGGACATGGTAGTCACAAGTATTAACTTTGATGAATGTGCACTCAGCAAATGCTTGTTGATCGGAGGAACACCCCTATGCCCATTTTATAGAAGAGGAAAACTGAAGCCTGGACTCAGGGAGAGAACTGGTTCACCCTAACTGTAGGATCTTGAGTGTTCAGAAGTCAAAGTTTTGCTAAAGAGGCTCTTTCTGGTTGGATTTTGGAGAAATCTTTGGGGCCTCTGCCCATTTGGCAAACCCCAGATGATGTCTGGATCCACCCACACAGCTGCAAGTGGACAGCCTGGGCTAGGAGAAAGAACACATCCTGGTCTGTCTCCAGTCCGTCCCCAATGCTGGACATTCCAGAAGCCACACCCTGTCCCCGAGCCTCACTGGAAGCCTTGGCAGCCTTATCTGTGAAGGGGAGGGAAAGAGGCTACTACAGGCCGAAGAATGCCAGAGGGAGGAGGAGAGGAGGAGAGTGAGTGAGGGAGGGATGGAGCGCACCCCGTGGGACCCCGCCACAGCCAGTTCCTCAGCATTGCTGTCTTCTCTGCCTGAGGTCTGTCAGCCTGGACTCTATCCTGTGCCTGGATCTACTGGGTGACCTTGGATAAACAATTTCTCCTCTCTGGCCTCAGTTTACCTGTCTGCAAGCTGGGAGACTGGATGAGAGCAGGAGTCCGTGGTGGCTGCGAGGGTAAGAAGCAGGCCCGTGACTTCCCTATCCCACTGCTCCCATGCCCGCCCACAGGCGTCCAAGAATCTGGCCGTGGTATTTCATGTACCATCCTTGTGGTTCACAGGTACTGAGGCCGGCAGGCTGATTACTCAACAGACTTATTACGCTCCTTGGTGACTAATAGATTCTTCTTCTGTTTGTGTTTCAAAGCCATAGCAATAGCATTGGCTCTCAATAACAGCACTGAAATCACCATTATTCCCCATTATTCAGACCCTACCTACAACAATAAGCAGGCCAGCCAAAACAGGGTTCCTTAGAAAAATGGGGCCTGTAGTCTCCCTGAGGAACCAGTGACCATGGTACTGAAGCTGGTGTGTGTATGTGTATGTGGAGGGGGATGTGCACTGATGACCTGCTAAGAATCAGGATTAGGTCATTTATCCAGTCCCTTCCAGCTCTGACCTACACATTAAACCTCCTCAGAGAGAAGATTGAACAGATATAATCTTGGCTTTGAAAGGTCGGGTTTGGGGTTAGCAGCCTGCTTGGAGAGTCAGACAGCCTGACTGTGGGTCCTGGCTCCACTGCCAGCCTGAGGCTGGGTGAACTTGGGCAAGTCATATGTTCTTGGGGAGCTTGTCCCATGTGGAAAAAACAAAAACAAAACCAAAAATAAGATGACCTCAAGCTGAACAGCATGGTGCATGCCCGTAACCCCAGTAATGGGGAAACTGAGGCAAGAGGATTACTGTGAATTTGAGGCCATCCTGGAAGCTAGAAGGAAGGATTCTTAAGAAGCACACAGCACATAGTAGGCCCAGAAGCTGGAACTGTTGATAGCAGACGGATGTCAAGGCCCTGTGCAGTGGGCCAGAACTCAACAGGATGCAGAGGGTCTGAATTGATACCAAAAGAGACTTGGTACCAAGCAGGAGAAAGCCAAGGCTGGTGGCTGTCAAAGCCACATGGCCTCTCTTTTTTTCAGTTTAACTGTCAAAACTGCAAAGAACAAAATAGCCCAGAACCACACAGCAGCCCCATGAGACTCCAGCATTTGTGTGTTGTGTAAGATTGTTGGTTGCTAAATTCTTCAGGAGCCGGGGCTAACTTTCATGGCTGTTTGACCCTCCCAAGTCTCAAAGATTCAAAGCTTCCTGGCTTGTCTGGGAGCCCTCCTGTCACCTGCCACAAGCAGTATGTCTCACTTGTGTCAGCTGCAGGCTACTTTCCTTCCCTCTGCAGCAGCATGTAGGGACCACCATGCCCACCACTACGTGGAGATGTTCGTCAGAGATAACATAGTTTGCCTTCACTTACAGTGACAAATGCCAGGGCAGCCAGTGGTCAGCTGGTGAATGTTTAACAGTTGCTTCTCTGAAGGCAAAGGGAAACTTGATTTATGTCATTTACCAATTTCCGTGGTGTAAATCCTTCCTTCCTGACTGATTTTTAAACTCCCAATGTGACCGCAGCGAGCACAGTTAGGAAGAAATGCGCACACACTCTGCACATCACGCTTGCTAGTGTGACTTGGCTCCAGCACAGCCTCACTGAGTGAAAGGAGGTGAAATGAATGGAAAGGATCAGCTAATGCAAACACAGTTCGCTGTTTTCATGCTCAGGGGGACAGCCCCAGCAGACGAACCAGATGGGTGCATGTGTAGACTCACTGTGATGGCAACTGCTGGGTGTATAGGTTAGGGGCCAGGTGCACCAAACCGGTCCTCAAACACCACCAGAATCACTCCTGTCTGTTCCATGAATAGTGTGAACTGGTGAACCATCTGAACACAGTATTCTTCCCTAGGTTAAAAGGTGGTTGTAGGGGCTGGAGAGAGCACTGGTTGCTCTTGCAGAGGATCCAGGTTGAATTCCCAGTAGCAACCACTTGTAACTCCAGTTCCAGAGAATTCAACACTCTCTTCTGAACTCTGTGGGCATTGCATGATATGAAGACACTTACATACATGTATATATTACATTCATATACGTAAAAATAATAAATATATGTTTACAAAGTGCCATTGGAGACCCCCTACCCCTTGTGACTCTCAAAAAATCACTCCAGAAATTTCTAATAAACTCTTCTGACAATCCCTAAATTTGGTACTTGGCATATGTTAAAATCCATTGATCCACATGTGCATCTGTCTCCCCAGTGACCACTCTCCAAGACCCTATCATGTTGGGAGTTTTGTTAACTCACTCTTGGAGTTCTTCCCAAATTCTGGCATAGAGTTTAAACTCAAGATCCATCTACCATCTGCCCACTCTCCATCTACCCACCCCCATCCACTATTCCATCTATTCATTCATCTATCTACTATTCATACTAATCCACTCATCATTCACCCACCGTGCTATGTACCTGTCCATCCATACACCATCCATCATCTAGCACACACCCATTCACACTCACCATCTTTCCATCAACCCAACCACCCATGCATTCAACATCCATATATTGTATGTTATCATCTATCTATACATTTACCATCCAATCATCCATCTCCTCTATGCCAGGCCCAGTATGAAGTCAACTTGATTTATGTTCTCAGGGACCTCCCAGGTAAATAGGAGTCATATATTCAGATATATTCAGGTATAAGTCACAGAGCAGCACAGGGTGGCATGCTAAGTGTGGTGATGGAAGCGAATGTCTTTGGCTAGTATAAAGATTAAGAGTCCCATCATTGGTCCTAAACTCCTGAGTTTGACTCCTACCTGAGTGGGTACTTGTGTGACCTCAGGAGTATGGTATCAGTTTCTAGGCTTCACTTTCCTCAGCTATATTAAGACCAGAAGTAAAAGCCCGACGTCATAGGGCTGTTGTACCCAGAGATGGGGATAAAGATCTAAGTGGCCACACATGCCCAGGTAGGGTCCTCAGAATCCAGGCAGCCACTCCTTGGTTCCTTCCTAGTGGCTCTCTAGCTGACTGCTGACCCTGAGAGTTGAGAGGTTTCTGTCGCAGCCAGGTTGGACAGTTTCCATGCATGGGATGATTTATAGATGGACCTGGGCTTCTCGGACCAAAACTCACAGCTCACTGAACTTTTAGAGCAGATCCAGAGCTCTCACTATGCTGCTGTTACCTGGAATAACCCCATCCGGGCAGGCTCGGTGGCTCAGTAAGGTGGGTCACCAAGCAGCCTTTGTGTGTCCAGTGAGGCTGAGGTATCTAATACAGAGTCCTGACTCAGAGAGCTGCCATGAGACAGAGAAAGCAGATCTGTCACTGTCCTTCACCATCTGTGGCTTCCACTTGACTGGCTAATGGCCATGCCGTGGTCTCTAGCATCTCACACCTCTACCACCCTCCTCCTAAGCCCTTGGTAGACTCTTGTTCCCTTTGGGGAGGCTCCTGACTCTGGCTCTGATGCTCCTGGCTGCATTCTGCCCTCTTAGGGAGGAGGAAATCACCTTCCTTCCCTGTCTTCTCTCAGCTCCAGGCTGATCAGGCCCCATGGCTTACAAAATAGCCAACAGCTGCTGTGACCATGGGCTGCCCAGACCCCAGGGGCCAGGGGGAAGCGGGCCAAGGGGAACTTGGAGAAAGAGCTCTTAATAACATACCTTCCCCAAGCTGCTTCCAAAGAAACTTCTCCTCACAAATCATTCCATAAACACTTAGCAGGCTCTCAGGAAAGCGCGCATAACTCTCACCCGGCTATTAGGAGGCTCCTCACAAGTAAATTGAGACCAGGCAGCAGAGGCCTGTGCCAAATCCCCCTTCCTGCCCTCTTCCCATGTGGCCTCCTCTTCCCCAACCCTGGGCCCTTCAGCTCCAAGGGCTGGGGTCTCCCACCGTACCCTGGGCCTCTCCTCAGCTTGCTGAGTGGAGGGGATCTTCCGCTTCCTTGGAAACCAGCCCTCACCTCTGCAACCCAGCTGCTGGATTTCCAGAGGGTTCTCCTGACTGTGCACAGGCCTAAATCCTGTGGAGACGTCTGAGGGCCATAGCACCAGGCCAGGCATGGATAGACTGGACTGTCCACACCCCCAGTCTGTTCCTACCACCCCTCAGCTGAGGCTGTTGGTGCCTCTCAGGCTGGGGCTGCTCAGTGGGGAAATAACTCTGGATTCATCCAAGTCACGAGCTGGAAAATCCCTCCCATCCAGCAAGCCCCCTCCAGGGAGAGTGTTGAGCAACTCGCCTGGCTGGCTGATATCCAGCCCTTGGCTAATATCCAGCCAGGATCAGGGAATGACCGGATTGTTCAGAAGTTGACACGTTTGCCTTGAAGTTTGGAGCTTGTTGGGGGCATGGCTTTTATCAGGTCTCTGAGAACAATGGAAAGGCCTGGCACCCCAGGACAGTGCTCTATAGTAATTGGCTTTGGAAAGCACTTCAAGAATGACTTCCCCCTTTTCTAATTTTATCCAGCATCATTTTGAAGAACCAAAAGTTCTACTGCAAACAGAAATCTTGGTTGAAATAAATAAATCATCCAGATGAAAAGAAACGTGGAGATTGGTAGAAGCTGAAATTAATAGTAGATGGGCCTTGGACATGGATCTTAGATCAGATCGCAGCCTAGCACTTACTGGAAGGCTGGTCCTGAGCAAACCTGAGTTCTTCAGCTGTACCATGGCGTTAGGCCTGCCTATCTCACATAGTGACCAGGATAATGCCCCTTGACTCGCCCCCTAACATGTGCTTGGAGGAGACCTTCCGGGGCACTCATAGGCTAGGGCCCCATGGTGCCAGGAATGGCCATCATTTGTCCACTCTAGGAGGTGACTCACAGGTTTCTCATTGTTTTTCAGCCTCTCGTTGTTTAAAGAGCCTCTTCTATGCACTAGGCACCAAGCAGCATGCTGAGCATCACAGACACAGGCCTCTCATTAGGAGTGAGCAGAGGAGGGGACAGGCACAAAAGGATAAGGAAGGACTTGCAGTTTCGATAAGAGAGTCACAGAGTCAAAGGACTGACTTCTGAGAGACAGTGGTCAGTCTCTAGACTTGAAGCTGCCATGAAACAGAAACCTAGGTCCAGAAGGCCTCAGTGAGAAGAGCCAGCCTCCTGGTATGTCAACTGCAGAGGGAGAAAGGGCAGAAGGAAGGAGTGATGGGAAGGCTGGGGAAGATGACGGGACCATTCATGGGACATTCTACTCAGTACCATGCTTTGCTTTTATCTTCCCAGAGGTCAGGGACCTAAGTAGTCATGGTTGCCTTCCTCCTATAAGGGCTTAGCATGACTTTCTTCAGACACCTCAAATTCCCCATCCTTGGTGGCCAAGGGACTCTTGAAGTAGAAATTACTTAGCATAGCACCTGAAATCTGTCCACCTCTGAGCCTGTGAACACATGGCTTGGCTCATCTGGCCAAACCTCTGTTCCCACCTCTTAGCTTTTGCCCACATCATTCATTCACCTAACATGCCCTCCTACCTTCTTCCATCAGGGCGCTCTGCATGCTCACACTCCACATCTTCCAAGAGCTTGTTTTGAATCCTCATCTTTCCAGAAGGCAACTAAAAAGTGGAGACACTATGACAATTCCAAGTGGAAGGATGAAAAGAAGACAACACCCAGAGCTGCTGGTACTAACCATTAACCATTAACCAGCTCTTCTAACGCACAGGGATCACAGAGTCTCCTAGTCCTTGTGGAGGAAGGAGTAACTTGGATGGATGGAGTGGTAGGACCCCGACTCCAAAGATGCCCATCCACGAATCCATGGAACCCGTGACTATATTACACTAAATAGCAAAGGGAAACTGAGATCACAGGTGGAGTAAAGGTTGGAGATCAGTGCATTTTCCATTACTGTAATGAAAAACCTGTGGCTGGGTAACTAATCAAGAAAAGAGATTTCCTTAGCTTACAATTTTAAAAGGGCAGAAGCCCAAATAGCCCCCAGGCTACATCATCTACTTAATGGTAGATGACACCATATTGTAAGGTACTTGTGAATAGGTCAAGCAAGAAGCCAGAGAAAGGAGGAGCTAATAATGGCTTTGTGATGCTTGATTGGGTCAACTTGATTGGATTTAGAATCACGATGGAAACACACCTCTGGGTATGTCTATGAGGATGTTTCCAGAAAGCTTTAACTGAGAATGGAAGACCCATTCTTGGTGTGGGCAGAAGAACCATTCCACGAACAAAAAGGAGAAAGTAATCTGAGCACCAGCATTCTTCACTCTCTGCTTCCTGACCAGTGTGTGACCAGTGGCCTCAAGATCCTGTCCTCGTGCCTTGCCCACCATGATGCGCTATACCTTCAAACTGTGAGTCAAAGTAAACCTTTCTTCCTTAAATTGCTTTTGTCAAGTATTTTGTCACAGCAACAAGAACAGTCACTAATACAGACCTGTCATAGGCTCTGTGTCTTGAGGTCTCAAACTCTTTAAAATTTTTTTAGTTTACATTTATGTGTGTGTGTGTGTGTGTGTGTGTGTGTGTGTGTGTTGTATGTCACAGTGCATGTGTGGAGGTCAGGGAACAACATGCAGGAGTCAGTTTTCTCCTTCCATTATGTGGGATCTGGAGATTGAACTCAGGTCATCAGACTTGGTGGCAAATGCCTTTACTTTCTGAGCCATCACACTAGGCCTCAAACCCTTTCAACATGGTGAAATCAGATACCAAATTCCAATACAGGAAGCTTTTAGAGTTCATTCAAACCATATTCAGAGAGGGCTGGGGCAATAGCTTAATTGGTAAAATGTCTGTTGTACAAGGACTTGAATTTGGATCCCCAGCAGCATTGTAAAAAGCAAAGCCCTGTAGCAGGCATCTATAATCTCAGAGGGGACAGCCAGATTCCTGGAGTTCATGGGCCAGCCAGCCTAGCCAAATCAACGAGCTCCATGTTTAATAAGAGTCTGTGTCTCAAAAAATAATTTCATGAGCAATAGAGGAAGATAACCATTGTCAACCTCTGGCCTCCACACCCATAAACACACAGACTTGAGTATTTGCCAACTAATTAAAAATCAGTTTGCTAGAAGAAAAGGGGGTCAAGATGCCAACGTTCACCTGCCTGTCTTCAGGCTACTTTGGGTCCTCAAGGCAATTCCTTGCCCACCAGGTCTCTCACCTTGGTGAGAGCAACAGGGGACTCATGCCCGTGTGTTAGAAAGGCTGCAGGCCTCCCCACATGGATCTCAAGTATGGGACAGTCCAGTGGATGGAAGCCAGGATGTAGAGCAGCCAGTGATTCCAGGTCCCAGGGCCTTGGTTGTGGCTGTGCTGGGCCTCCTGCTTTCCAGGAGGAGCTGGCTCCTCCCACCCAAACCCAGACCACAGTGCCTCTCCCATCTCTAGGCAAACTGAGATGATTTGCTTCCGGCTGCTTCACTCTGTATCGAGTTCAGGAACTGTGGGACTTGTCCTTCGGGATTTATTCTTCTCTCTCTGTTGTCACCTCTTCTCTCATCTGATCCAGGAATGTCCCCAGAGTCCTCCAGGGGAGGAAGGGCCTCTCCAGCTCCTCCAATTTCTTCCTGACAAATGTAAAATGGGTCAGGGGCCGCAGGGGAGGTAAAGAGATCCCTAAAAATGCCTGTGTGCACTTTGGGGTGGAAAGTGAGTTCACTGAGATATAAGACTCTGTGGGTGTACCCAGGGTTAGCCCGGCCAGCTGTCAGACAAAACAACTGTCTCCCTCTTTCCCAAGGCATGCAACTCACGCAGAGGCCTGGGCCACACCCCTGGCTTACTGACAACAGACGCAGTCCATAAACAGACTCTAGGATGGCCCAAGGAAACCCAGTCAATCTGACCTCTTCATTGGTCTGGAGAAGGGAGTTAAGTTTCTCCAAGCCACACAGGAAAGTCAAGACTACTGCCCGATCATGCCTCAGTTGACCAGGGATAAAATGCAGCTTAGGGAGAAATTGCGGAGCACATGTGAGTGGGAAAGAACAGCCTGTGGTATAGGTCAGGCACACTGTGTGCAGGACACTGGCCTCAGTGTGTGACAAGCCTCTTCTCATTTCATCTTCAGAATGCTTTGTGAAGCTATCGTTTTTCCCATCTTATGGATGAAGGACTCGAAGTTCCACAAGGGAATTTTTTAAAGCGCTGACGTGGGTGGTGGGTTACATTGCTGTAGATATGGGAAAAGTATGAGCCATGCATGCCATATTGGTGACCGTTACTCTCTGCTAACCTTACATCTCAATTTGCTTAAATGATGGGAACCTGAGGCTCAAAGAGGTTAATGAACTTCTCCAAGATCCCACTGCTGGGGAGGCAAACCTGGGCTGTGAACTGTCTGGTTGCAAAGTCCACGGTCACTCCTCTCATCACGAGGCTGTGTCACATGTCAGTACTCCAGGAACTCTGCGTATACCTTGTTCCAATTTGCTGGACCCAGACCCAAGGGAGTGCTGGGAGATCTAGGAGGCTCCAGAGGAAGGTCTAAGGAGTCTAGATGAAGGAGAGTCACGATTTCCTCAGTTGGACCTTGTGTAGTGCACAGCCTGAAGACCTGTAGCTATACCATATGGGCTCTGGCCTGCAGGGGACACCATTCCCAACCACTGCCTGGTATGTCTCATATTCCCATCTGCCTGGGGCTTGAGGAACTTTCTCTTTGATGCAGGCCCTGGACAAGCAGGGTTCTCAGCTGCTCAGCTGCAGGGCATATGTGGGACAGAGGGTGGGTCACTCACTGGGAATATCTTAGTGAGGACCCTTTCTATTGTAAACCTGTCCCATGCTCTGGGGATAAAGAAGATCAGACTGCCCCTGACCTGGAGGAGTTCCCACATAAGTGCAGGAGCTTCAGGAACAGAAAAATAAATAAGTAAATAAATGACCTGGAGCTGGTGTGCTTGCACCTTCTTCAAGCAGAAAACAATTAAGCGTGTGTGTGTGTATGTTATATGTATATGCTTGTGTATAGGTGCAAGTGGAAGGCAGAAATCAGTGTTAGGTGTCTTCCTCAAATTCATTCATTCTTTCTTTCTTTCTTTCTTTCTGTTCATTTATATATTAAAGTCTCTCACTGAACCTAGAGCTCACTGATTGGCTAGACTGACTGGTCAATGAGCTCCAGAGATCTCAGTCTCTGCTCTCCCTCCACACAGTGCTGGGGTTACAGGTGCAAGTTGCCATATCCAACTTTTTACATGGGTTCTGAGGATCCGAACTCAGGTCTTCATGCTTGCCCACTGAATGCTTTCCCTTAAGCACTTTACCCACTGAGCCATCTTCCCAGCCCTGGATCACTATTCTCCTAGATACTAGCTTCAGTTATCAACTTGACACAGCCCAGAGTTATCTAAGAGAGTCTCAGTTGGGGCATTTCCTTCATCAGACTGACCTGTGACCATGTCTATAGGGTGTTTTCTTGATTGCTAATTGATGCAAGAGGACCCAGCCCACTGTAGGCAGTGCCATTTGTAAGCAGAGGGTCCTGAGCTGTATAAGAAACCTAGCTGAACGGAAGCAAGAGAACCAGCAAGCCAGTAAGTCGTGCTTGGTTCTGGTCTCTGCTTCAGTTCCTGCCCTGACGTCTCTCAGTGATGGTAGCTGGAAGTGTAAACGGAAATAAACCCCCTTCTCCCTGGTTTCAGTCATGGGTGTTTTTCACAACAACAGAAAAGAAAACTAGAACATTCTCCATAGATGTGTTGATGCCTGTGCTACAGTGCAGGACTGTGTCGCTTTCCTGCACCCCAGGTCTCTGCGAGCCCTGCCTCTGCCTCTACAGCTGTGCTTTCTCTGCCCTCCCTACAGCCCACAGCCTCCTGCCTTGCTTCTTCTCCCTGCCTGGTCTCCATGCCTCTACAGACAGGTTCCCAGGAGCCACTTGCCTGAGGCTGTCTGAGTTCTCTGTGTGGGATATGTGCAGAACCAGCCCTCCAGTGGGGGCAATGGTCCTTGAAAAGCACGAAAGCATTCCTTGTCAATGTGACGTGACGGCAGGGATCAGTGGGAAAGGGCTGGAGGAACAGGTCATGGGAGAGAGCAGAGGGTGGCAAGAGTCCCTCCCATGGCATAGCACTGAACCCTTGCACACCTCAGCTCCTGAACCTGTTGAAGGTCAGGCGAAGCCAGGGACACTCAGAGAGTCCTAGTGACTTCCTCAAGGGCACACAGTCACACTGTAGTATGAGTATGTAGTCACACTGCTGAGTATGAGTACCAGTCTCTGGCTCTCTCTGAGGTCTCCTTCGCCACCATAGCCTTTCTCTGGCTCACACTGGGGGGCTTGGGGAGGCGGGAGACTCACTTGGCGAGTATTGGTGTTGGCAGGGATGACTAAGTTGTTCTTGCTGGGAGGAGTCACGGTCTGCAGATGCTACAGTCTGTTAGCTTTGTGAACAAGATGAACTGAGGAGGCCCACCTGGGCCAGATGGGCCTTGGGTCGGGGCACTTGCCTGGGTATAGGGGCTTGAGGCAGAACCAGAGGTGCAGCAGAAGTGCCTCCTGCTGGAACGAACGTGTTAGAGAATGCAGTTCTCCGAGCAAAACAGTTGCCATCTTCATCGGATAGCTGTGACTGCTTGTAAGAGGCCATCAGGAGCCGGCATGTTGACTTGACAGTCCTCACAGAATAGGGTAGGGCAGGTCACCAACCCTCACCTGAGATTCCCGCCTCTCTTCTCAGCCACTTGTATACAGTTCTGCACTTACTGCATGCACTCTGTCGCGTGGCCTCAGGAGGTGCTTGAGGATGTAGATTGGGGAGGTTAACTGAGAGGGGCTCCATTTATGGAGCTAGCAGGGGCAGAGGAGACCAATCATCACGCTGGGTGTAGATTTTCTAGGCAGTTTGTAGGGAGCCATTTGCCTGCCTTGAACTAAGCCCTAGTTTTGGGTTAGGCAGAAGTCAATCTCTGCACAGAAGTGCTGATTGGAAGCAGGAGTTTTCATTATGCAAAATGATTTACACCTGAGGAGAAGTTTATTCTACGCCCAAGACTGAGGTCACCTGAAGATCTTTGAAGGAAGCCAATCACATCTTAAGTTATTTTGCCTGTGTTAGTAATGTTTTGCTCACTTCACAGTATAAATAGGGGAGACTTAATAAAGGCAAGCTGCTTCAGTGTGACTGACAGTCCTCCTGAGTCTGTCCTTATTTTCTCTCTCTCTATCTCTACATTTTCTCATCACTCCCCGCTTCAGGTACAGTCCAATTTCTGCCGGCGGGCTCCGGCAGCAGTTGCTTGGGGGTCACTCACATTCCTGTCAGTAACCTCTCACCCATGCTCAATAAACTCATTGTCTCCCCACATGAACTTTGGTGGAATTATATTTTAGTTTGTCACTGGTACCTTATAAGGAACGGACAGACATAGTTATGTATCCCCAAGGAAGGAATTCTCAAAACAGAAAGGCAGGGTTTGTGTGACCTGGACAAGACTGAGACTGTAGGTCAAGGAAACCTGTGGCGGGAACCAGCAAGCGTGGAGATAAGCATGTTAACTTCAGAGTCACTTTCCTGGATTCAGATCTCAGTCACCTGCGTGGGACCTTGGGAAAGCTGATCTTGCAGATAGGGCCAGAATGAAGGTCACTGCAGAGAGTCATTATAACACCCCAATGAGATTTCAGTGTGCAGAGTCAGGTGGATGAGGATTGTCCCAGAGCCCAGTGCTGAATGCGAAGGACCACTGGCCAAAGTTCCTCACAGCCCCACCTACCACTGGCCTCAGTCTTCCCATCCTCAGTGAGTAGGCCAGTACCCAAAGTCTCCAAGCTCCTGAGCAATGCCCACATCATGCCTTGTATGGGCCCTTAGGTAGTGGGAAAAGAATGAACAGCAGACACGTAGCTGTATCCCAACTCCCCTTTCAAAAACAAAACAAATGACAATTTTTCTCTTGGGCATAGATTTGGCAAATGCACTTTCCCAGCCCATCTTTCCCATTGAATGCTGTGTCACCTTAGGGAAATGTACTCTGTCTCTGTGCTTCCATTTTCTCATGTGTAAAATGGGGTTCACAGTCTCCCCTCCCAGGGAGACATGCGTGGGAAATCTCCCTCACCAGAGTTGCTACTCAGAAGAGGATGGCTATTCCTTGCTTTTGGGTGACACAGTCAACGATCTTGATGCCATTCCAGGTGGCACAGGTTCAGCCCCAGTCTTGCTTTCTGTGAGTTCAAGGGTCCCTGGAGAAGCCAATGCTGTGGCCAAAAATGTGTGGATAAGTGAAGACTTCGTACAGATAGGGGAAGTAGCAGTGCCTTCCTGGACAATGACCTCCAAGCCATACTTGGGGATCCTCATGCTGATCTACACGGTTCTGTATATTCTCTAAATGTTTCATAATGATAGTGTTTGGATGTTTTCATGAATCATTTAATGTCTCAAATACAACCACTGGCCTACAGGAGTCAGTCAGACTTCATAGGTGCCTTTGAACTCATCTAACTGTCTCTTCTGGACAAAGTCCAGTTATTCCAAGGTGCCCCAGGCTGGCAACACTCCCAGGCACACACCCTCCATGGTTCTGGCCCCCAGGTCTCTAGTGATACAGCCTGAGATGGTGCAGCCTCCCCTTGCTGGCTCCTAGCCACTCCCCTCTGTTCTTAACCTGGGTGGCCTGCAGGTGGGCTGAACTACAGGTGGCAAATATTTGCTGACCAAGGGAATGCATTGTCACAGAAGACACTCCGAGACGCCTGGCAGGTGTTTGCGCCTGCACTAGCAAGGGGTGAAACAGGGGGCAGGGCTAGGGAAGGCACTGCCTGAAGTCTCACACCTGCGGGGAGCCCAGCCAGTAGGGGACCTGGCCCAGATAGGGGTCATGTTCAAAGGCTGAAGAAGGCCAGGGACAGATCACACACTTGAACAACAGGACACAAGGCATGAAGACGTCATCAGAGGCTGGATGACAGCTCTGTAGCTGTGTGGGAGGCAGGAATGGGGACCCAGGTCAGGTCTACTCAGCAGGGTGAGGGATTGGTATTTCTGGGAAAGACCCAGAGACCAGCTGAGAATGTGTGATTGGAGGCTTCGCACCACCACAGCATGGCACACTAGGACCAGGCTGGGAAAGGGGTGACCGCGAGGGGGGTTAGACAGAACACCCCCTAGGGTCCCAGCACCCTCCTCTCCGCAGTCTGTGCAGCCTCGGCCACAACACCTTGCTCTTGGGGCCCTCCCGCTCAGCATTCTGAGACAACAGTACCACTCAGTGTTGCCAGGGGAGAGGCGCTTACCTATCTCTAAGTGTCTACGGCCAGTCCTGGTTTCCTGGTTGCTTCTGAGTGAGGCTGACTCTGCCCACTGCAGAAGCAAACATGTTCCAAATAAAACTGACCCATGCCAGGAGCTGTGGTGCACACCTTTCATTCTAGCATGGACAGAAGCCTGGATCTCTGTAAGATGGAAGCCAGCCTTGCTTACACAGTGTGTTCTAGGATGGCTGGGGCTACAAGGAGACCTTGTCTCAACAAAAGCAAAAACTGGCCCACATCTATAATCCCAGCTTTCAGAAGGCTGATGCAAGAAGATTGTGACTTCCAGGCCAGCTTGGGTATAAAGTGAGATCCTGTCTAATAAAAAACAAGAGCAGAGTGTGATGGCACACACCTTTAATCTCAGCACTCAGGAGACACAGGCAAGCAGATCTCTGTGAATTCTAGGTCTGTGTAGTCTACATAGCAAGTTCCGGGTCAGCCAGGGCTACACAGTGAAGTCTTGTCTTTAAAAAATATTCACAAAAGCTTGGCTGCGTCTTACCTGCTGAGAGTCATACCCAGGGATGTGCTTTATGAGTGATGTTCTTCCCGCTTGCATGAGACTTGGTGTTCCCCGAGAGATGCAGATACAGTGCTTCTCCATTGTTCCCAGAGACGTGTAGATACAGTACTCCCGGAGAGCTGTGGTTTTGATGTTCTCCACAGTGTTCCCTGAGAGATACAGATATAGTGTTTCCCAAGAGATGGGAACGTAGTGTTGCCACGCTGATCCCAGGGTGTCCCCCCAAAGTTGTGGATACAATGCTCCTACAATGCTTTCTGAGGATCCAGATATGGGGACCCAGGAGCTGATGAGACCTCCTAATGCAAAGCCAGCCTGTGCACACCATTAGATTGTTCAAAGGGAGGGTCTATGCGGGGATGACAAAACAGAAAACAGGAGTGCGTTCTCCGTGGCAGATGGCCTGACTGTTGGTACATTAGTGCCTCCGAGCCTCAGTTTCTCAGTCTGTGAAATAGTGAGATGCTAAGCCCATCCCATGGGCTGCTGGGACTGTTCAGACTAAGGGGTGAGCACTCTAGGTGGTTGAATGTACGAGGATGGATGTCACAGCATCCTCCGGGGAGCAGAGGTGACTGGGCTTGGCTCCTGGGGTCTGTGGGAAAAGGAGAGGAAGAAAGGAGACCTCTAGTCTGCTCTGTGGTTTCACTCAGCCACCGGAACCCCTGGACCTTACCCAGTCAGTCCCTCCCTGCCTGGCCCCTGTCTATCATGTCTGGGAAGCAGGTCCTCCAGGCTCCATTGTTCTCAGAGCCCTTCCCCAGATCAACCCCCTAACCCAGCTCTGGAGACAATGCACATTCCATTCCAGGGATTCCGAAGCCCCCTTTCTGCCATGCCTCCTTTAGAGAGGTTGTAGGGCTGGGGTCGGTTCCTGCAGAGGTGCCAGGCCAGATGCCCTTCCTGCCTCTCCTGGTTTAGGGCCTCAGAAATTCTTCCAGGCACTGTGGAGGGTTCTTGTGGAGAAAGCTGTTGCCAGGCCAGACCTCACTGGAGGGGTTGGGCTTCACTCACCTGGGCTCAGGCCAGGCTCTTCCTAGGACAGGCTAGTTCTAGATAGCCACTCCCCTCTTGGGACTTCAGTTCCCCTTCTGTGAAGGGAGGCAGTGTTAGCAAAGAGTGACCATGAACAAACCATAAGCTTTGCGGCCTGAGCCTCTGGCTTTGCTCCTGGTTCTAATCCACACAGGCCACTTGGACATCTTCCTGTTCTCAGCACCTAACTCCCAGGTAATGTGAGATTATGTGAGCTGTAAAGGCTCCTCACTGTTAGAGACTGCATGATAGTATCACCCCAAATTCATTTGTTGATTCCCTTAGCCCCCAGTATGATTAAAGGTGAGGATTTTAGGAGTGATTATTAATAGATTGTCAATAGATAATTAATCCCTTAAAATGGGATCAGTGTCTTTATAAGAAGACACACTTGATGGCTCAGCAGGTAAGGATGCTTGCTACCAAAGCTGACAATATGATTTTGATCTCTTGAACCCAATATGATTTCACCCTGGAAGGAGAGAACTAACTCCTGCAAGTTGACCTTCACCCTCACATCATGCATGGCACATGCATATTACACATGCACACTACCACTCCCACACAAATAAATAAATAAATGTTAAAAATGTGTGTGTGAGAGAGAGAGAGAGAGAGAGATTGGATGGAGAGCCTACTTTTCTTCTGTTCTCTGTCGTGTGAGAGTACACCATCTGTGAGGCAAGATGTAGACCCTCACCAGACACTGCAACTGCCAGCCTTTGACATGGGCTAGCCTCCAGAACTGAGAGAAAAAAACGTACATCAGGAGAATCACTGTAAGCCTGAGGCCAGGCTGATCTACACAGAGAGTTCCAGGCCAGCCAGGGCCAGGTCTACATAGCGAGACCCTGTTTCAAAACATCAAAAACAAATTTATTAGTTAGGCCACGTTGTCTATGGAATTGTATTAGAGTGGTCCAAACTGATATAACCAGCAAGGTCAGGAATTGTATCAGTAGCTGCCAACTAAGACACCCACACATATCAGGCCAAGAGGTCCTTAGGGGCAGAACTGGAGCATACTCCATCTCCAACGCCCTTGGGACCCAGGTCCTTCACCTGAGTTTGCTGGTAAGGAAAGGGGTGGATGGTAGAAAGAAGGATGGTGAACGGAAAGATGGCTTCTCCTAGCCCTGGGGGTACAGAGGCCTTCCCTCTTCCCGCCAGCTTTGATCTGTGGGGTCCCTGAGATGGTGAGCAGTCTGGGCCCCTTTCCGCTCCTGCTCAGCACATATGTACCTCTCAGAATCTCCGTGCCAGAAAGCTCTCCTGGGAAAGGCATCTCTCAGCAGTACCAGGGCAGGGATATGGTCAGGTCAACTCATTTGTCAGCCCAGTTGCTCAACACCTGCCGGGCCTCACAGGGAGAGGCTGGCTCTGGCCGCCCCTGCGTGGTGTTTCCCTTGGAGCCCATCCCTAGGGCTGTCTGCCCATAAGCACGACCTGCTCATTTCCTTCTGAAAATACCAACACTTCCTGGCTTTGCGGAGAACCACCGGGTGAAATGGGCCATGGTCCGGGAGAAAGTCTGTGCACCCCGGCCCCAGCTGCTCTGAAAGGCCCCTCCCCATCACACCCCATCAACCGAGCAAACCTCCATCAGGGTCCTGAGGGGCAGGGCAGCGTTCATCAGACTTCACCTGCTCCCAAGGTGTGTGGCCCGCTGCAGATCCCCAGACCCCGGCACGGCCTTCCCTGTAGACAAAGCTGGGCTGTGGGAGGGGGAGGCCAGTGTGAAGCAGGCCACCAGGCCAAAAATGCTCCAGCTAAGCAAGCATTTCCCGCCAAAGAAGCACAAAAGCTTCACAAACAGGGAAGTGATGAGAAGAGCCACTCTGAGCCCCCCGGGTCTGGTGGTTAGAGGCTGGCTCCCTGTTGTAGAGACGGGGACACTGAGATGCCTACAGGACCAGACTTTGTCTCAGTTTTGTACCAAGTTGTGGCAGTGGCTGGAGTGGGAGAGTCTGGAAAGCCAGGTTCACTTGTGGGTGTCCTGTTACAGAAGGGGCCTTCCAAGAGCCCACGTTCAAGTTCTTTGTGTCGCAAAGAAATTAAACAATATAGAAAAGCAGCCATGAAAGGGTAGACTTAGTAGGAGCAAGTACACACCACAGGGCAGAGCAGGCTCCAGCAAGCACGTGGCTCTAGACCTCCTCTTTTGAGATCTAGGGGTTTTTTAATTACGAAGGGAAGGGAAGGGATCCCTGAAGGGGTGGACCTTTCTTTGACTGACATTGGTGACTGGCATTTCTAGGTTATATAACATTATGTTTACTGCTCATGCGCCATCTCGTGATCGTTGCTACAATCGTGGGCAGGAGTAGGAGTCCAGATGCACGAGCCCTCAAGCGGTTTGTGATGTCCCAAAGGCCAGCTTGGGACAATCTTGTCCCTAGTGTGCATGTGTCTCTAGGGGAATACTGGGTTTTATTTTTTGATTGTTGGATTTTTCCCATTTGTTGGCAGAGGGTTGTATGACTTGCAGTCATGGGTGTCTGATCTGACCTGCCTATCTGTTCCACCACCCTTGACAAAGGGGTCCGCAGGGGTTGGGTGGAAGAGAAGACGTGGTGAAGAAAAGGTCTTAGGGAAGACAGAGGGTGAAGTCTGGATGTGGATGAAAGGGGACAGGTGGACAAATTCATGATGTTCATCCACCCTCAGGCAGCCTGACCCGCCTCGGCTGTGACACACACAGCTGGTGGCCCCTGGACAGTCTCAGGCCTTCAAACTCAACCCTCCCATCCTCCCTCCAGACCTGCCTTCCCATTGTCAGAGCAATGGAGGGCACCATTCCTTTTTGGGTCCATTTGATTGGTTGGCCGGTAGTTCACCTGACTGTGCACCAAGAAGGATAAATTCATGATTTGTGTGGCTTCTGCTTTGTATGTTATACAGCAAAACAAGTTTTCCTTCCATCCCTTCCTTTTTTCCTTCTCTCCCTCCCTCCGTCCCTCCCTCCCTCCCTCCCTCCCTCCCTCCCTCCCTCCCTCCTTCCTTCCTTCCTTCTTGGCAAGCACGTTACTAACTGAGAGATATCCCTAAGCCCATTAAAATATATATAATATACTCTCTCAGCTGGTTCTTCTCTCACAGCCCTTGCCCATCCAGACCATCCTAAACTTCCCCAAACCATGGTTCTGGTCTTGTTTCTATCCTTGTTCCAAATTGGAATTGCCAGAATGAGTAAATAAAAAGTACAGATTACCTTCCCCCCCCCCAAAAAAAACCACCACTCCCTGCGGAATTGCAGATTTAACTGGGTGTCTATATTTGACCTAACACTTCTATCCCTAGTATCTTGAGAGCTCCACCTATGCCTGCTTAAACCTTGTCCCAGGTCCCAGAGCCATGGGATCCATTCAAGCTCCCAAGAATGGTTTTCAAGACTTTCTCAATTTCCAGATCTTCCACTCCCTACCTCCCATACCATAGCTTCTTAAGATTCATCCACCTAGCCACCCATTCAACAGTTTACTGAGATTTTACTGTGTTTCAAGCTCTGTCTCAGGTATGTGAGTCCCTCCAAAGGACTGTCATTTTACAAGTGCTATTCCTCTGCCTAGGTGCCTCCCCAGGGCTTAGTCAGCTGATTAATTCATCTTCAACATTCAGGTCAGCCACGCCCCCCGCAAGGGACTCCCCGACCCTCCTGAACCCAAGCTGTGTCAGGGGCTCTCCTCAGGGTTTCCCTTTGTCCCAGCTGAATACACTGGTTTGCCATTGTCATTACCTGAGTCCACACCTGTCTCGCCACCAGACTGTGACTTCATCCTGGACAATGGCCAGGTCTGACTCATCTCAGGGTCTCCAACCTAAGCTCAGGGCCTGGAGCAGAGCTGGCACCAGGAAAGGTGTGTGGAGCTGGGAGAAGAACAGGTAATAGAGCAGCTGGAGTCTTCAGTGGTTCTTGTTCCAATGTCTAGTTGCTCCCCAAGATCCCAGCTATTGTCAGACATACATCTCAACAATAGTTTCAGAGATCACGTCTCCAGGCTCAAGAAAGGCCCAAGGCCTGCAGTGTGCTGGTGCACAGCAGCTGGTTGGAGGTTCTAGCTCTGCCTCTGCCTCAGTGGGTCCCGCTCCCTGACCTCCCCAGCCTTTGTCTTGAAGTTGTGAATGGGACTGCAAGAGACTGAAAGATTTCTGAATGTGCTTGTCACATGGCCACTTCAGTGCTTGCTTGCCTTCTTCATGCTGCGGCTCACGCTCCAGCACCTCGGGCTGTGGGAGGCGACACCAACAGCAGCAGAGGTGAAACTCTGGTGCATTAATAGGGCTCCTGTTTACCCAGGCTGGGCCCATAAAATGCTTCAAGTGGAACTGAGCTTGGCTCAGCTCTGGGGCACTGTCCGTTCCGGCTGCTGACCCTTGGAATGGACCACCTGGATGGATCTCTCCTTCCCTAGATGCCTTGGAAAACTGCAGAGGGAAATCTGGAAATGCCAGGGAACCAAAAATTAGACAAGACTTGGGACCTGAAAGGTCCAGTTGTCCAGCTTTTTCCCTTGTTCAGGGTCCTCTGAAGACCACCAGATGACTTAAAAGAAAATGCATATAGACTTCTCTTGCGGAAGCCTGCGCTGGTATTCAGTGGACATGGCTTGGGGGCATGTCACCTCCGCCTGGTCTGTGTACCCTTTCCCTGTACTTGTGGAGACCTGGGGGTAGAGCCCTGGGTCCCCTCATCCCTCTAGCCTGGTCCTTTTCTAAGTTTGTCTTCTGTGATTTACCCTGTGCTGATCTCTCAGGGACAGGGGTGCATCAGACTCGGTATTGCTTTGGGGGAGTTTATCTAGCCTAGAAAACATGGATGCCCAATGAATTTGAGAGGATAGCAGAAATCCACTCATCCATCCAGTCGACCGTCTGTCTCTTGAAAGCACTTCTCTCAGCTTCTGGGATGCAAAGTCACCGGCAAAGGCTCTACGGTCCGTAGTTCTGACTTTAAACATGCCCCTCTCATGCTCCCTTGGCATCTCTGTCTTTCCAGGCCTTAGTTATAGGGCTCTATGAATTGCAGTAGGACCTGGTACCGGGGCCAATGTGCCAGGAAGGTGATGAAATCTACAATGCAGGGCCGTTTCCTTGTAGGTTCTTCCTCTGGAAGAGACCCTAGCAGTGCATTCCCGTGACCATGGATTCTGTAAAATCTTGTATTAAAAGTGAGCTACGCTAGCTATAAAAGTTTGGACCACTGTTTCCTTTCACCCTGACTTCCCTCCATCTTCCTTTCCTGTTGGTGGTGTTGAGTAGCTAAGGTATTTAGGGACTTAGCCAAAGGTAGCTGAGTTGAGGATTAGTGGTGTACGTTTATATGGATTGCGGTCACTTATGGATACAGTCATTACTAAAGGTACCCGTGTAGAGAGAGCTTCCAGAATGAATACCCTCCTACCCCAAACACAGACTCACTTGGCATTGTAAGTATGACTAGTCCTGGAAGCCAGTGGATAGCAAGAGAAACAAGGTTTGAAATGTGTGGAGCTGGAAGCTAGTCTGTGCAATGGTCTTTCAGGCATCCAATGTGCCACGCTATAGGCAAAGAATTTGGGACCTATGAAAACAATTTCTCTTCTGTCAAAAATATAACTGGAGGGCTGAGGAGATGGCTCGGTTGCTAAAGTGCTTGCCACTCAGCCCTGAGTACCTGAGTTTGGTCCCCAGAGCCATGTAAAGAGTTGGGCATAGTAACACACACTGGGGAAGCAGAGAGGGAAGGATCCCCAGGGCTTGCCAGCCAGCCAGTCCAGCCTCATCAGCAAGCCCCAGCTTCCAAGAAGAGACGCTGTCTCAAACAAAGACATGAACGAAGAAGCACAACAAAAGGTGGATAGCTCCTTAGAACAAAATCAGAGGTTGACTTCTGGCGTTCACACGTACATACACACACACACACACACACACGCATGCTTATGCATGCATATACACATGCACATACATCTATATACACACACACACAATAAATATAACAGATAATGTAACATATAATTAGAAATCTTTTTTCCCCAATGAGGGTCATAGAGGTAGAATTTACCAGAAGTTTTATATTTGTGAGGCACAAAGTTAAAGCAATGCTACAAACGGCAAGTACCTTTGTGTCTGAAGTAGCATTCCAACTGTCAGTAACAGCAAACTAGCTTTAATGAATCATATGACCATTCAGGGAGGACTGTCTGTTCTTTCTATAAAAGGTTTTTTTTTAAGATTTTATAATGTGAGGTGACAGGCCAAGAGCATATGGCCAAAATTTTAAGAAAAAATTGTTGAAGAAAACTCTGGTAGTTAAAAAGTATACATTATTTTTCTGAATTTGGTGATACTTGTTGGCTTTAAATTTTTCATAACTGGGTGCTGGAGAGATGGCTCAGCAGTTAAGAGCACTCAGAAGTTAAGAGCACTATCTGCTTTTGCAGAGAACCCAGGTTCAGTTCCCAGTACCCACATGGCAGCTAACAACCATCTATAACTCCAGTTCTAAAGAATCTGATGTCCTTTTCTGGTCTCCATGGTTACTGCAAACACATGGTGAACTTACATACATACAGACAAACAAAACACTCACATGCATAAAAAATGATAAAAAAGTTAATTAGGGCCAGTAAGATAGCCCCACAGCTAAAGACCCTTGCCCTACAAGCCTGACTGAGTTCAGTCCCTGGAACCCATGCACAATAATAAAGTTAAAAAAATATAATTGTAACTGATTGTGGGTCTTCTCATTCTAAATAAATACTCGCTTTTGTACATGATTTATTAACTCTCCAACCTCCTCATCCCCACTGGCTCTAAACCTGCCTAGCACATAGTAAAGCTCTGCCTAAGTACTGGAAACTTCTGAGTGGCCCTTCTTAACTCAACGAGGATTCCAGTCAAGGACCCCCAACTCTGCCACCATAGAACCCCAAATCCTCTACCCGTATTTCAATTACAGACTTTCCCCAATCCCTGGTAGAGTTCTGTCCCTATAAACCTACTTTAAGTTTAAATTTTACTGGACACACCTAGCTTACTAAACTTGAAAACAGCGTCAGGTAGTGTCACAGCACATTGTGGTGTGTTGGCCGCTTGTCCTGATCTCATGACTGACTGCAACTGGGACTTGCTGTTACTGCCTAGCAGCCTTTTGTGTGTTTATTATTTTTACTTTATTTTCTGTGTGTGCATGTATTGCCTTCATGTGTTTAGGTACACCTGTGTCCTGCAAGGCCAGCGAAGGCCAGAAGAAGGCCTCAGATCCCCTGGAACTGGAGTTACAGACAATTGTTAGCCACTACATGGGTACTGGGAACTGAACTTGGGTCCTCTGCAAAAACAGTCATTGCTCTTAACCGCTGAGCTATCTCTCCATGCATGACAGTAAGAGCGTAAGGTAGAGCTCCTAACATGGAGCTGGATCAGAAACAGCAGGACTGTGACCTCCAATGGCTTCCATGACCCACCTCCACACTAGGATCCGCCTGTTAAAGGTACCACAGCCTCAAAAAACAGCGCCACCAGCTGGGGAGCAGGGGTTCAAACACCTGAGGGGCATTTTCATATCCAACCGTAACAGGCTCAAAGCTACCCTCATTTCTCTTCCATTCTACCTGGCACATTGGTTGAGATACTGCTTAGACTTGGGTATCATTTCCCAGGAACAGAGCCTCCAGCCGTAGGTCCTTCCAGGTCCCCAGAACAGCTCATTTGGGGTCATTCTCTCCCCACCCCCAGTACCACCTTCTACTTCCCCATCCTTCCCATCTCTTAGTCTTAGTTTTATCTTCTGTGTAAGGAAAATGTAAAGACTCTTCTACAAAATCAATAAAAAATGGGAAAAGTCATTGAAAAAGGAAGAGGCTGGGATTGGAGAGATGGCTCAGGGGTTAAGAGCACTGGCTATTCTTGCAGAAGACTAGGATTTGGCTCCCAGAACCTACATGATGGCTAACAACCATCTGTAACTCCAGTTCCAGGGGATCCAACTCCCTCTTCTGACCTCTGTGAACATTACGTGGCATGGGTGCATTCACTTGCACATATGGAGGCAATATACTCATACACAGAAAAATAAATAATTAAAAAAAATTTTTAAAGGAAGAGGCTGTTAGAACTGATAAGATGCCAGAAGAATGCCTGGTCTGGACCAGCTTATGTGGATCCCATCTTAGCCCCAGGCAGGCATGAGCATGGGACCTCACAAAATACCACTTTCTTTTGCATATTTATTTATTATTTTTCTTTGGAAAATAAGTTTAATATGAAAAAATACTTATTCTGAAAGTGTTCATGTGTATGACAGAAGGGAAACTTGTGTGAATTAATAACGTTAGATATTGATACACTTATTCATTATTGTGTCCTGAGACAGGGTCTTGTGGGTACAAGCAGAACTTGAACTTCCTTATGTAGCCTGGCTGGCCTTGAATTCATGATCTTCCTGCCTTAGCCTCCCAAGGGCTGGAATTACAGGTGTGCACCACCGTACCTGGGTCAATACTAATGCATTTAAAAACGTATGGATTGGCACTATTTGTAAGGTATAATTACATAAATTCTACATGGAATTTCCAAGGTGCAACAACTCTAAAATTTGATTCTTTAAAGAAATCTACAGAAGATTAGTCTAAAGTATTTTTATTTCATGACATTTTGAGGAGTATATGTGTAAGATGTTCCATTTGATCCTTTCTGGGCAATTAGAACATCTAATGAGAACATAAGATGATTAAATCATTTATTTTCAGGGTAAGCTTGCAAAGCAAGTTAAAAAGGCAAAGAATTAAGGCCACTTGAGCTATATATGACTTCAGTCAGGAATTTCAGTATGTGGTTAAGAAGTCATGGTGAAAACTGCCTTCTTGAAACACAAGCTTCTAAGCCTGGGATGCTTTAATAAAGAATGATGGTTCTAGGGATGGACATGGTGGCAAACATTTGTAATCTCAGCCATCAGGAATCAGGGGCAGTAAGGTCAGAACTTTGAGGCAACCTGGGCGTCACAGTAAGATGATTTGGGAAAAACGTTTTCTTTTCTTTTCTTTCTTTTTTATTATTATTTGAGACCGCATCCCCCTGTAGTCCCAGCTGGCCTGAAACTCATTATATAGACCAGGCTGGCCTCAATCTCACAGAGATTGCCTGCCTCTGCCTCCTGCATGCTGGGACTAAAGGCCTGCGCCACCACACCGGATTTTTCATTTGTTTTTTTGATAAGGCTAAATCTACACTGTGGTTTGTGCCCTCAGAAGTCAGCATAGGCTATGAGTTTAAAAAGTTTATATGGGGAGACCACGGATCAAAGTGAGTGAAACGTGGCCTACGCTGTAGAGACTGAGTAAGCCTATGGCCGAGCCCATGACACGGTCTCTGCTCTGCCCCGTCAATTCCATGATATTTTGAAGTGTTGTTGGCAGTGTTTCTCTTTGTGTGGGTGTTTCTCTTCAGAGGGTAGATTGTACGTTTTATTACTATTGGCGTCGCTTATAAAATCTGGTGGGATGCCATTGTGACAGAGCAGCCCGGAAAAAGCTTTTTGCGGAGTAAGCAGGGACAAAGTTGGGGTTCTGAGGTGATATATGGCCTGGTGGTCTCATTTCCAAGGGCAGGAGGCAGGAGGACCAGTGCAATACTCTTCCTGTGCACCATCAAGAGACGGAATTCCCCTGTGCTTGTCTTCCGCCATTCTAGCTCCATTCAGCTTTACAGAGTTGGTTTTTTAGAATCTAGTTTTCTGGTTTTGAAGAACTTTAATTCCCGTAATTCCTGGGGCTTCAAACTCTGGTCCACACCCTGGGGTCAGTTTATAGGTCAGCGGAGACAGGATGTAACCACTTTGGTAAAGACAAATTCTCTTGCAGAACTCAAACATGGTAAACATAACTCCAAATTATGGAACTACCTTTGGTAAGTTAGCTGTCCATCCATTCCAGAACCCCAGTACCCCTTGGGCCTTGACTGTCTGCAGGAAGCAGTCCATTGCTCCTGAGAAATGGACATCTACTCCTCCATGGTAGGGAAGATGGGGACTCTGAGCCTACATCTTTCTCTTCCCCGTGTCAAAGGGAAAGGAGAGAATCTGACTCACAGCAGCAGCCACACAGGCATTAGAAACGTTCTGCAGGTGAGAGAAGTGGTCCCGGGGCCCATTCCAGGTTTTCTCCGGCTTCATGTAAACTAGGAATGAGCCAGCAGAGAATGGAACAGCACCCAAAACTGTGAGGGACAACCCTCGACAAAGGGCCAGGAACCCTTCTTGATAAAAGGCATGAATAAACGAAGATGACTCCAGCACGTTCTGCACAATCAGTCGGGTTTTGATGAGCTCTGTAGGGTATGTCACAGTGGTAGAAACCATGCCTGCGAGACTTCCGGCCACAATGGAGCTCCACTGGGAAATACCCTCCAGGTCATCTGTGAACAGCACAACAAACCTTCGGTAGGCGCTTGGCTGCACGGTTGCTGCAGGGAAAGAGACACAAGCAGGCTGCGGAGTTTCCCTTCCATAGGGCCTGTGGCCCCTCGGCCACCCACACCCGGCGTCTGATGGCCCACAGTCCTCTGTCCCGGGGCATGGCCTTGCCCAACACCCACCTGGGCCAGCACCATGGCCAGCACGGTGAGGCTGAGCACCCCTGCCAGCCCCACACACAGCAGTTGCTTGCTGCTGGTTAGCCTGCCACCCTTCCTCCACATCACCATCGAACCCGGTCCCTTTGCCGGCCGCCACGCAGCTCTATTTATTTATTTTTTAATTGTTTTATTTATTATTTTTATTTTACGTGTATGAGTATATTGCCTGCCTGTATGTAAGTGCACCCATGTCGTGTAATGCCCGCAGAGATCAGAAGAGGGCCTTGGATTCCCCTGGAACTGGAGTTAGGGATGGTTGTTAGCTGCCATGTGGGTGCTGGGACTCGAATCAAGTCCTCTGCAAGAGCAGTCAGTGCCCTTAACCACTGAGCCCTTGCTCCAGCCCCATTTATTTTTATTATTTAAAAATTTTAAATTATTAAAAAATTTAAATTACCTTTAACGTGTGTGAGGGGGTGCTGCACACACATGAACACACCTGAGCTTACATAAAGGTGTCATATGTGGAGTTCAGAGGACAGCTTGCAGGAGACAATCCTCTCTTACCATCATGTGGATTTTAGGGTCAAATTCAGATTGTCAGTTCTGGCGTAAGGGCCTTTACCCACTGAGCTATCTTGCTGGTCCCTAATTCTTAATTAATTAATTTATTTTGGTGTGTGGTATATGTGTGTGGTACATGCACAACATGAGTGTGCAGGTGTGTACATCCATGCACTTGCATGGTGAGACCAGAGGAGGTGATGGGTGTTTTCCTTTAATGCTCTCTCCCTTATCCCTTTAAGACTGGGTCTCACTGAACTGGAACCTCACAGTTTGGTTAAGCTGGCAGGCCAGCAAGCCCCTGGGATCCATCTGTCTCTGCCCCCAATGCTGGGGTCACAGGCATTGATAGCCTTGCCTGGCTTTTTACGTGGGAGCTGGGGATTCAAACTCAGGTTCTCTTCATATGTATACAGTAGGTGCTTTTACCCACTGAGCCATGTCACCAGCCTTTATTTCTATTTTTTAAAGACAAGTTGGCCTCAAACTTACTATGTAGCCAAGGATGACCTTTAACTTCTGATCTTCCTATCTCCACCTCCAGTGTGGTGGAGTGGTCACTACACCCAATTTATGTGGTGCTAGAGATTGGAGTCAGGGCTTTGTGCATGCTAGGCCAGCATTCTACCAACAGAACCACATTTCCATCCCTCAAAGTTCTGCTTGCTTTTCTTGCTTTGGGCTCTGACCTGGGAGACTGGACACTCTTATGGGTTGAAATGACACATTTGTGAACCAGGCAGCCCTAAGGTTTTAGATGGTTTAAATGCCTCAAACCTCTGGTGATCCCCTGACCCAGAGAGCCCTGGGCTCTTGGGAGAGCAAGTTCACTGGACTCAAACCAGAGGACTAGCTGTGGGCTGAGGATACTGGGCTGTGACCAAAACCTTTGCTCACCTTGCTGCCCTTACAGTCAGAGAGGTGCAGGGGATGGGATGGCTCTCAGCTCAATAGCAGAGGCCCCATGAGGAATTCTCTACGTCCTGCTATTATGGTGGTTTCTAACCTCCTTTTGAGGAAATAATCTACTTGATGAGCCAGCTCTCTTAGGTGCTAGGTGAGGGAAGGATAGCCCATGGGCTTCAAACAATGATCACGAGGTTGGCTCTCAGCAGCCTAGGAGCCAGAGGCCAGAGAACTGCAGGGCCATCCTGCTATTCCTTCTACCGCTCTTCTGGAGCCAAGATTAAGGGCACAGGCTTAGTTTGAATCCTGTTTCTGCCACTAGCCCTGGGTCTTTGAGAAGTGGGCCCTGATCTCTGCCTTGAGCATGTGAGCGACTTTCTATCTCAGGTGGGGGTTATGGGGATTGAGCAAAGCAAGGGGAACCAGCAAATGCTATTTTATCACAGCAAGATGGTAGCACCCTTTGATTGGATGGATGAGCACAAACTATTATCATCAAGGCCTAACGCTCTCTGGGGCTTACCACAAGCCAGAACTACTCTTCTTTATCTTTGGCTACAGAAGACTTCCATTGGCCACCTCTGCTCCAGGGTCCTCTACCCACAGTCAGCAGTCCCCTCACACTTTGGGGTCAGACTTAGATCTGGTCCATATGGCAATGCCATTTCCCTCCAGGTCCTGTAGCCCTAAGGACTCTAGTGTGCTTCTGTCTCATAAGTATCTCTGGTACTAATGTTAATAATAACAGCAACAGAGCTGGAGAGATGGCTCAGCATTTAAGAGCACTGTCTGTTTTTGCAGAGGACCTGGGATCGAATCCCAGCACCCACATGGTGGCTAACAGCCTCTGTGGGCACTGCATGACATGGGTGCACTTACATGCATACAGGCAATACATTTATACACATAAAGTAAAAAAAAATATTAAAAAAATAACAACAACGACTCACGTTCATGGAGGGGTCAGTCCCAGATGTCATCTATTATACATCACTCAGCTATAGGTACTAACTCTCCAAGCCTACAATTGTAGTGCCTGATAAGAAGGTACCACAATTATCTCATGATACAGATGGAGACACTGAGGCACAGAGAGAAGTGACTTGACCCAAAGTCACCCAAGGAAAAAGTTAGCAGAGCCAGGATGAAGTCTGTGAAGTCTGTCTGGTTCCTGAGCCCACATGATCATCCCTGGCACTTGTGATGTGTTCCTTCATGAGATATATGCAAATGAGAACTGGAGAGTCCAGGGGTGTGGGGACTGAGGCACCACCAGTTAGGACAAAACCCAAATGTAGATGTGACACTCAAATATCTAGAGCCACTCTTCTTCCATTCTCAGATGAAGGGACGGGACTCAGTGAAATGGAGGTGCAGCGAGCAGCCCAAGGCTCACGGAAGGGGAGGGGAGGGGATCAAAGGGGAGGGGAGAGGAGGAGAGGGGATGCCGTGTCTGAGTGCCCCGTGTCCCCTGTCACCTATGATGCTGTCCTTCCCCTGTAGGCATCAGACTCCTGCCTCCCAGACAGGCCTCTGGCTCTTGTGAATACAGACTCCCTGAGCTCAGGAAGGGAACTCAGCTCCTGCTTAGCCTCTGGGGTTAGGAGGAAACATTTCGGTAGCACATCGTGCCAGATGGAGGAACCCCTTCAGATGCTGCACATGGCACTGTTGGCAAGTCATGGATTTTCTCTGAACTCCATTTTTTTTTACTTGTAATGAGATCAAGAAAACAGATGGGCAAGAGGGTCAGTAAAACAAAGTGTGTGCAACTGGCCCATGCCACAGGCTAGACCCAGTGACATGGAAAAAAACGACTTTACTTTTTCAGCATGGTCTCTCAATCCTGTCCTGTGGAGTCTCCCTTGCTTATCTGAAGGGACCCAGGGTGGACCCCAGCCTCCCATTCTGTGTTTGGCATTACGAGGCCATCTTATTCAGGTAGTACTAGGTATGTGGAGTCTGACCCCAGTTGGTCAATATGACACGAGTTCAAAGTTCCCTTTCCCCAAACTGGGCACATTCTGTATTCTAACTGGGCTGAGGAGAACGAGGCTTAATGGAAGCCTGCATCTCCTCACTCCCTTGTCCTCTGCCTCAAGTCCCCTCTAGAGTGGGATAAGAGGGCTTCCTGGGGCTACTGAATCAAACAGAGGGTTCCTTTCAGAGTGACAGTGACTGAGAGTAGAGCGCATCCTGCTTGTGTACTCAGGCCCCTCCCCGCCACGCCCCTGAAGACACTGTGGCATGAACCTGACGCCCTAGCCTAGTACTGGATAAGTGGTGCAGTGTCCAAGTTGACCCTGCGTTCCTTCTCCTCTGCCTCCAGCCCAAGCCTCCAGATGGCTTACCACGAAGTGGGCAAACACCCCTCAGCCCCAGGACTCACCCCAGGCAGGGGACGGTTCTTGCCTCCTCCACACCTGGCCGAAAGAGGGTGCTGTAACAGGGATGGTTTGGAGCCGACTCTTTCCCTCTGTTATACACAGATGTCTTAAAACATGAGGTGCTGGGCATCTTTGGCATGCAGTTTGGGCCTAACACAGAAAAGGTGTCCACAAAGACTTCCAGACCCTTCTGTTCCAAAAATAGGGGGAGGCAGAGTTCACAGAGAGAAGAGCCGGAGGCAGGGTTACATGGAACATCAGGAGCACGGAGCCCCACAGGCTCCCGGAGATGGACATAAAACCAGGGATTGGGAGGGATTCGTTTTGAATTAAAAAACAATTGAAGCCCAGATATAAAGTATCATGATACTAATGGTCCAGGAAACCTAGAATCTTAAATCACAGCAATCTGTCCCCTGAGGGCAGGCCTGGGACCCCTGGATTGGATGGAGTCTTGCCACGTGCCAAGGCAGGATGTGCTGGTGGTATAGTCTGATCCCTCCCTGCAAAAGCTTCCAGATGAACTTGGGCTAGGGGCCTCCAGTTCAGCTTGGCATCATCATTTCTCAAATGGGGAAACTGAGGTAGGGATGAGTGGCACCTGCAGGGAATAGGAGCAAAGTAGGAGCCAGAAGAGGAGCAGAAGATTCTCTTTTGAATCATCCCCAGAATCGGAGACTCTCTCACAGCCCCTCCAGGGCCCTGTGCCCTGACCTGGGGGAAAAGGAGCTCTGAGGGTCACTGAATGCAGAGATTTAAGTTTCTATAGGACCACCGGGTGGTGGTGGGTGGGACTAATATAGAGACAAGCCAGCCTGGAACAGGGGCCGCCACGGACACTATCCGTCATGCCCTCTCCCTTATGGGAAACCCCTTCCCACAGAGACTCCCTGCCTGCGTGACTCTAGCAAATGGTGTCTGCCTTCCTCTGCTCCGGATTCCTGTCTCACTGTCTGTTCTGTAAGGGGTTGGCTGGACCCTCTATAGAGGACCTTCTGCAGCTGACAACCTGTGACTCTATGAGCCTATTAGCCTGCCGTTCCACTCCCCAGAAAAATGGACTGTGAAGGCAGAAGGGGACCAGAGGGGACTGGTGATGGATAGGGAGACAGGAAGTATTTTGAGCTCTTGGAGCGAAACTGTAGCACCACCCCCAACTTCAAGGGCTCCTCCGTGCCCACCTGGCTCTCTCCAGAGCTCCCTTCTCAGCTGGCCTGAGCTGAAAGCCAGAAGCTTTGTTCATTCTTCCCATAGGATTTATTGCTTCCCTGGAATGCTCTGTGCTCCTTCCATAAATCCTAAGACGTCTGAGAGCGTCAGGCTAAAGTCAGAGGGTCTCCCTGCTGCAGCTGAGAAGATGTCAAATAACCACTTTGGCCACATCAATAAAGATATTGCACCCCAATCTAGGGAAAGGAGAGTCTCGACTATTCTACATCCATCAGGACTTTAAGTGTAGCCAGAAGAGTTGATAACCAGGAAGCTTAGAGTTCTGGGACCTTAAATATGTGGAATAAGATTGTTGAGTCAGGTCAGTTAGAAGAGTGAACTCAGGGGGCCAGGGTGGCTCTAAAGGTCACTTGGGACAGAGGTCCTATGTGTTCAGGAGAAGGGTTGACCTGGAGTTTTGTCCGTATAGTCTACCTGACTATAGTCCAGTGCCTCCAGTCTTTGGCGGGAAGCTTCTGTCATCCCTCTGCCCCCTGGGAGGTACTTCTAAGTAAAATCTGAGCTCTTAAGGAAGGCCTGCTCTCAGGCCCCCTGATCAGGAGCACCTGCTCTGACCTCTCCCATATGCTAGACCAGTTCTCCTTTCCTTTAACTCTCAGGACCCTGAGTTATCTCTCATCTCTCACTTCTACAAATTCTGGGTTGAGAGCAAGTTGAGTGTAGCTAAAGCAAGCTGAGATTCAGTCTTAGGTCTCTCCGGTTCCAAAGCTGTTAACACCACTGAGTTCTTCCCTTTTTTTTTTTAACCTGCTTCTGCTACCCTCGGCTTGTCCTTCTCCGAGCCCGTCCTAATCCTCTACAGAGCCCTCCCTGGATTCTATCTGCCTGCTGCCTCCAGAGTGAGCAGATCCATCTGGGGTTCCTAACCTACACCCAGCTGTGCACACTCAGCTGGCAGCCCTGGCATCTTTTTTGAGTCCGATACTGGCATAGAGAAGGGAACCAGGAACAAATGTGAACACCAGGCAACCAGTGAAACTCAAATGCCCTACCCAATGCCCCGACTTTTACTGAAGGGGAAACTGAGGCCCCAGGGAAGAAAGAGTTTGGAGGCCTAGAATCTAAGCACCAAGTCCCCACTCCACCAGATGTCCCGACCAAGGGAAGAAGGGATTCAAGACTCAGAAGAGGCCTGTGGTGGCCTGGCTGCCCCCTCAAACCAGCCCCCCTCCAGTGGGTCTCAGACCTATCTCTGGGGCTTTGGAGGGGTGAGCCGGAGGTCAGGGGGAGTTGCTGAGGCTTCTGCCTCCCCACAGAGGCCTCTCAAGTTCCAGGCCAAGGGCCTGCTCCTCTGAGCTGGCAGGAGGAAAGGCCCCTGGTGGGTGCTGAGTGTAAGCCTGAGGTTCAAAGGCTGCCTGCAGCAGGCGCCAGCCTTCAGCTTCCGCCATAAATTTACAACCCCCCAAAAAGCTCAGCATGCTGGGGGAGGGAGGTGATTTTCCGTGGCTGGCCCCATTGCCCTACACGAGTCCCTAACTTCTTGGGGACTTTCTTGGAAAGTCTGAGTGAGACAAAGTGGTTCATCCATGCTATGGAAAGGCTGGGCCTGGGGAAACAAAGCCTGCCTACAGCGCCTACCGGGAGATGTCAGCAGCACCCCGATCCAAGCAGGCTTTGTCCAGGGCTTCCTCACTTCTTAGAATGGAGCACAAATCCTCTGATCTGAAGTCAAAATCAGGGGTCAGTAGGGGGAGGGGAAGCTGACCTTTTGCCCTCTGACCCGCATAGGGCTCCCATAGACAGGCAAATCTGTCGGAAACTTCTAAACCTCTAGATGGGAGCTAGAATCCCAAAGAGAACATCCACAGCAGCAGCACACAGTGAGCACAGGATTTGTGGTTGTGGGATGGGCCCCATAAGAAGAGGGGTGCGGCCTGCTGCAGTCTACGCGGGGGCCATCCGAGCCCTCCCCCGTCTTCCTCAGTTTTGTGGCTCTCAGAAGCTGGCATCAGCATCTCTGTTGGGTTGTGGTGACTTATACGAGAAACTGTGGGATCCCGTGTACTAGATTCAGGAGGGGCTGAAAGGGTCCTCTTTTGCTTTATGCAAAATGGGCAAGTGGACTTGAAGGAAAAGGAGCAATTGTCCAGGCTAGGAGCTGAGCTGGGTCGTAAACAATGCACTTGGTTCTCATGCAGGGTAGCCTGGGCAGGGGTGTGTTCACCTGGGGGTAGCTAGGATTCAGTCTGCCTTGGAGTATGTCCCTGAGGCTCTATGGGGGCTCGGATCTGCCACAGGTCTCCTGGTGAGACAGACACTGAGGGTAGACCTGTGTTCAGAGAGGGTGAAGGTCAGGGACAGGAGCAGCATTACATCATGGGAAAGTGCGGGGTGCACACAGCCAGGCTACAGGTGATTGAGAGCATCTCAGGGTACAGAGTAGATTCAAGGGGAACAGGAAGAAAGGAAACAGAACTATGCTGTACCAGGCTGGGAAAGGCTTTGTGGACCAACAAGCATTCTCCTGCATCCCTGCCACAGCTGGTTGTGACAGAGCCAAGCCAATGCCCAGGTGCCTGGCTCTCTCTACACCCACCCATTCACCACAAAGTCACATGTCCCCTGGCCCATGAGAGCAAGGTACAGAAATCTGGCCATGCCCAGGTCAAGGCCACCCTCAGTGATTTCATCTGGGACCCTGAGACTCTTGACCAGACACGCTAGTCCTGGCTATCTCAAACCAGGAGTTAGCTTCCTGAAGATTCTAATTGGGGCCATTTTCTTCTGCACCTGACATGAAAACAAAAACAAAACAACAAACCTTGTTTCCTGTGGCTTGGGGACAGACTTTCCTACCCAGGAGGTAGTGACCCCCATGTACTGCTCCCACTACCCACAATTCCCAGTACGTGTTGGGGCCCGGGGGCCAAGGTAGCTTGGACCAACCAACCCACCAGGACCTGCAGGAGGGGCCAGAGCACAGAGTCCATATAAATTAATTTAATTGGGCCCTATTATCACTTTGCTCCAAGCCTGCAAGTCTAATCTAGCGTTGAAGTAATTCATTGGGTGTGAAGTGTCCCCAGCCAAGACTTCTCACGGAACAAACCTCTCTATACTTGGCGAGAACCCCGAGCCACAGCAGCCTGGCTCCGGCAGAGGGTCTGTGCAGGGAGCAGGGCAGGCAGGAGAGGCCTTAAAATAGCTCTAGCCTTGGCTGCCTCCCCTGACTTTCCCAGAATGAGGCCCTAGCCCATGTCCCACCCACCCCCCAAAGCACACATATGCTCAGTCACACAGATATAAGTTGGGGTAACATCTGAGTTCTAAAAGACCCAGGAGATGGCTATAGAGGTCCCAGGAATCCCAGAGGAACCCAAAATTACTGAGACTTTTTTTAAACAAGATTTTTTCCCTCTTCTGTGCCTCAGTTTACCTTCTTGCAAAATTTCCTGGCTCTGGTTCATTTTAGTAACAAGTTATTAAACCTTTAAGACTCGACCTGCCCACCTATGAAGCGGACTCTAAGAATACTTAATAGTGTTGTTGGAAGGATTAGATGAGTTAGAAACCAAATGATGAGGACGCAATGGCATGCAATAACTGCTCCATAAATGCTCACATGTTGTTATTGTGAGATTCAGGTGGGACAGGGAAGGGAGCTGTGTGCAACAGTAATTGCTGAGGCCAAGGTACACACTTACTATAATTTCAGAAATGTAGGAGGGCACGGGATGGTGTGGTTCCCACGAAAGCTTTGTCCTGGGATTGGGGGCACCTGAGAGAATGCAGATTGCCCAGCCTGGAGTGTTATGATTCGATTTACATAATTTATGGTGCAATTATTCATACCATGATGCCAAGCTCATTAAACAATCAGGCACTATGAACCTACTAGTTGAGCCTAAATCTGAGGTGGGGGAGACATGGCCTTGGGGGCCCTGTGGACTCTGACCTAAGGGCAGAAGCTGAACGCTCATGCATGAAGGCAAGTGCACACAGCACACCCACACAAGGGCCTGGCTCTCCCCTCCTAAGCACTCTTCAGGTTAAGGCAAAGGCTGCCAGAACGAAAGGCATAGGGGAGGCTGAGGTTTTCCTGATCTGCCTGTCCCTCCACCCATCTGTCATGAAATACACCAGCTTCTGTAAAGTTCGTATGCTTGCATGACCTCCACATGGAGCTACAAGATACCTAACACTAGAACCCATTAAGGGGTTTGGAAGTGAGGGTCTGACCAGAATCTCTCCTAGCAAGCATCAAATTACCCATCTCCTAACTCACCTATCATAGGACCCTGGACCCAGCTCAGGGAAAGGAGCTAGGAAAATTGAGAGAAGCCTAGTTTGGGGCTTAGGGGCTCAAAGTGAGTCTGTAGTCTTCTCTAGGCCTTATCCTTCCCCTCAGAGCAATGGGCATGATGATTTCTCTTACTGGGTTGTTGTATAAGTTGAATGGATACAGTGACTTACAAATTTCCACAAGGGCTTTAGATGAACCCCCATGACAAAACAGCATCATATCTCAGCACCCAGAGACACCCAGTCAAGAAACCCTTAAGCAGCTCCTTCTAAGTCCCAAATCTCAGGGAGAAAAGGCCAATGGCAATGACCCCTGACCCTGCTTGAAGCCAATAAGGAAACTCTCCTACATACCAGATCCCAGGACCCCAGCCTCATTACCCAGCATGCAGTCTTCCTTGTCCTGTAGCCATGGCCAGCTGGGTAGTTAAGAGGTGGGTGGTCACTCTGCTCCCCGTGTCTCCTCTTCCCTCAGCATCCAGGACTCAGTAGAATCCAGGCCAAAATGTTCAGATTGGGCTGTGATACTTAGGTGCTCTCTACACCCCCATCCCTCCTCACCACAGCCCCCCCCAAAAAGCTGCCAAGGCTTTGGGAAAGGGGTGGCAGTTCACATCCCAAGTCAAAGAATCTCCCCACCTCACTCTTGCCTTCCAGAAGAATCTTGAATCTTTTCTCTCTTGAGTTCCCATTACCCATCATTTATATTCACTCTGGTACTTTGAGCCTCATTGCCCTCTTCTTTTCAATGGTATGATAAACTGTATGTCCTCACAGTCTTGTGAGAACTCCTGACATTGTGCATAAAGCTCAGTGAAGCACTTGAGAAACTGACGATGGCTGGGGAGTTGGTGTTTTGTTGTGTTTTGTTGTTTAGCCTACTTAATACATGTCCTGGGAATGGCAAGGCCCATCTCTGCCTCACCTGCCCTGCCCCTAAAATACAGCACTGACGTCACCTGCCTGGCTCTCAGCCAAGACCCAGACCACATCTCTTAAGGGCATGGGGCCAGGGATGCCACAGGAGCCAAGTGAGGACAGTTCTGAGGCTATAAAGTCCCAGCAGGTGGCCCCCCAGAGTCCCCTCTCTGATCTTGTGTTCCCAGAGGAGTTCCCAATATCCCTCCAAGTTCAGGGAAGCCACCTGACAGAGCAGCCAGCACCCCTAACCTCCAATTCCCTGACATGTGATGCTGAATTGCTGAATCTTTTGGAGTATCCCTCAGCCTCTGTGATGCCTCAATGGATCCCAGAGAAAGCAGGTGCCAAAGACAGATAGACTGGAGGGAGACAGACCTGCTGAGGCTGGTAGATGAGTCACCCAGTCACAGGCAAAGCCCACATCCTCTGTGAGCCTCAACTTCACACAGGCCCTGTGTTATGGTTTGAACTGCTTTCTGGCGTGGGGAGGGGAGAGTCTTATGAGGTCCAGGCTGGCCTCAACCTCCTTATGTAACTGAGGATAATCTAGAACTTCTGATCTTCCTTCAGCTACCTCGACAGTGATAGAATTACAGGTGTCCCCCATCAGACCCAGTTTATGTAGTGCTCAGAATCAAACCCAGGGCTTTGTGCATGCTAGGCAAGCACTCTATCAGCTGAGTTATATCTCTAGCCCCCTGTGCTATGGTTTGAAAGTGTCCCACAAAGTTTGAGTGCTGGGAACTTAGTCCCCATTACACAGCAGTGTGACGTGGAGCCCCTAAGAAGCAATTATGTCCCAAGGACCCTCCCTCCTGAATGGATTCATGCCGTTATGGTAGGAGGGGACTCCGTGTGAAAGGAGCTGCCCTGCTCCCCCGTGTAATGCTTTCACAGTGTTATAACTCAGCACAAAGGCCCTCATGGGATGTACCCCAGTCTTAGACTTCCCGGAGCTTTGATAAATACACCCCTGTTCATTACAAATTACCCAGCAGTGGTACTGTTACAACAGCACAAAACATGCTAAGACATTACGGGTGAGTGATGACATTCCATGTGTAGGGAGTGACACATGCATCTTATGCACCCTGCTGGACTCTGCTCTTTAGGATTGCAGAGTGACAGCCTTGGCTGTCAGGACTTTGTGAAGAATTAGCTCTGATGAAGAAAACTGCTTGCTCCAGATCACTCCTCTTCTGGGATTGGCTTCATCCAGGGACTGATCCATTTGCAGAAGGAAGATTCAATCTTCACCTCAAACTCAGACAACTCTCCCAAGTCTCAACGCTCATTGAGATCATGCCAGCTCAGTGTCTCCCAGGCCCAGGGCCACTTCTTCCCTTTGCCTTTTGGAGGGGACATTTTCAGAGGGCTCCCAATACTGTCTACATGCCAGAGGCCATGCTCAGGAATGCATCTGCCATAGCTGGACACCAACCCACAGCACATGGATTTGGTCTAATAGTAATGAAAGACTAGTGCAGTTTCAGAGAGACATGGTCTGAGATGGTTTGGAAAGATACCCATTGCCACATGAAAGTCTGACAAGAGCAGACCAGCTGGACCACACTCTTGGTCCAGATGAGACTGTGCATCTGTGAGTAGAGTGCTGGAAGATGGAGAGAGCTGGATATAGCAGAAGCTCACAGGAGAGTTTCCACAGGTTTTAATGCTTGTTTGGTGCAGAGTGGGTAGGGGGAGGGAGGAGCCTAACAAGATGCCCTGATTTTAGGCCAGGCCATGAATGAATGGTGAGGTCATTTACTGACCTGCAGAAACCTGGAGGAGAAGTCGTCGGGCCCCTTCTGTGGGTTCTACCTCTCAGAGTGACCAAATGAAATTGGAGAGGCCTGCCCTCTGGGGCATGAACAAAGTACGGCACAGGTTAGATAACTGAGCATGGTAGACCTTCCAGCCCTGTAGGTGACGGTGGCCCCTGCCTGACCCAGCTACCAGAAGGCTCTGCTGATGGAAGTTGGCTAGCCTGAGGTAGGGGATCAACTGAGATGGATGATCCTGAGATGACGCTGTGCAAAGCAGTGTCCAAACACAGCCTCACTGGGCCTTTCTCTTATTCTCCAGGGGTGCTCCAGCACAGGGGATGGAGACAGGGAGGTAGCTTATGGCCGTCTACCTGTGCGTGGATTCCCCACCCATAGTTCCGATCCAAGGGGCTGCAGGGGGATCTGCAGAGTACAGACAGAGCAGTTGACACTGGGGTGGGATGGCACCTATAGCTGGTAACAGAGGTTCTCTCTCTCCCTCTCTCTCTTTCTCTCTCTCTCTCTCTCTCTGTCTCCCCCCTCCCTCCCTCTGTCCTTCCTTCTTTCCTTCCTTTCTTCCTGACTCTGTCACAGAAGCTACAGTCTGAGAAAGACCTGACAGGTCCCTGCCCTGAGGAACTCCTAGTCTGACTGGGAAACAACCACATACCTAGTCAGTGACAACACAGAACCGTGTGAAAACAGCACAGGAGGACTGGGAGAGCTTAGAGGGAGGCCCACTAGAGGCTTGAGTGCCAAGCTTTCCAGAAGAGGCTGAGTGCAGAAGAGAGCGCTCAGTACAGGCGCACAGTGTGCAAGCAATCAGCCTGCAGGGACACCCCCCTGCTCACTCAGCCTGCAGGGACACCCCACTGCTTACTCAGCCTGTACCCCCAGAGCCCAAGTCCTCTCCTGTCCTCAGACTCACCCTGTATCTCAATGGGTGGGGTTCGAGAGGAAACTACACAACTACAACCCTGTAAGTTGTGAGGAAAAAGCACGACTCTACTCTCAGGTCTGGGGGTGGGGACAGCTCCTTCTCCAGCTTAGCAACCATCTTTTTATACCATGATGTTGGGAGGGCCAGCATAGAAGGAAAGGAAAGGTGGGCCAGCTCATGCCCTGTCCCCCAAGTACCAGTTCACTCAGTCACTAAACAAGTACCAAGCAAGTGCCTCTTTTAGTTTGTTTGTTTTGAGACAGGGCCTCCCTGCAGTCTTAGCCTGGAACTCAATATGTAGACCAGGCTAGCCTTGATCTCACAGAGATTTCGTTTGCCTCCCTCTCCAAGTGCTGGAATTAAAGGTGTGTGCCTCTGTGTCCTGGTGTAATCAAGTTCCTCTTCTTACTCCCACCATTACAGTCATCTTAAGAAAAAGTGATGAATGAGTATTCTTTCCCTTTGGCAAACTGGGACAGTTTGGGGAAAGGAATGAATGTAGATCTTAAGGTCCATTCAAGGACTGACTCCCCAGTAAGTGATGGGCAATTTGGGGTCCCAGTCGTTCAGGGGGATCAATGACAGCCACACTGCACAGAACTGCAGTAAGACTAGGGAAAAGTCCTTTACACATGGGGTGGGGCTCCATGAATGCATGTCCCTGTGCCCACCACACTCCTTCCATGGAAGGCAGCAGATGCTTCAGGGATGAGGCAGAGCCTGAGGAGGAGCCAGAAGAGGAGAGCTCTGGGGCACGCCAAGACTCGCCTGACTTCCCACCTGCAGTGGGATGATGCTTTACCACCCATGTCACCCGAGGCAAATAGGTGGCATCATCGCAGATCTGACTTTTCTCACCAGGAAACCAGCAGGGAGCTCGCCCTTCATCCCACAGCTGGTGGTGCGATGCTGGGTGGCAGCAGGTGGGTACCATGTTAGGCGTCACCAAGCTGACATCTCTCTTCCCAGAAGTCCTTCCGTGCCTTGCTCCACATATCCCCCCAAGGGGATGCTACATCTAGAAGGAGCAGAGAACACTTGAGCTCCCCGCCACCCTCCGGCACTGTCTGGAGAGAAGTCGACAATGAGGCTCTACACATACCCTCCTGAGGGACTGGCTGCTGCCCAGGCCCAGGCTGCACCAATTCTATACTGACAGGATCTGAGTGGCGGTCCTGAGAGAATAGACAGGAGTGGAGGCACTGGGGATTAGGAGACCTGGCTCACTGTGGGACCTGGGTGGGTGTCATCGGTCCTCTCAGCCTATTGTTCCCTCAGATCACCAAAGGCTTCCAGGCACATCCAACCATTTGACATTGCAAGGCGGTGTTGTCATCTACAAAGTTCACACAGAAGAACTGTGCAATAGGGTTACAAAAGCAAATCACAAAAAGTCCCAGTGCTTTAAAAAAGTTTATGATTTTGCATTCATAGCTATCTGAAGCAGCAGGAAGTCCACCATGAGCCGCAGGTCGGATATGCCTAGCAGCCTTAAACGCTGAGGCCCTTTTACCTTGCACTGTATGTAGTTCAGAATAGCAGGGACCCAACTGAGAAGCCCAGGGGAATTCCAAGCTAGCATTCTAGAGGGCCCAAGTCACACTCCGAGCTGAGGGTCCTTCTATCATTTAGTCTGTGTGACCCAGAAGCCTGGGTCTATTCTGACAACCCCTCTTCTTGTCTGTCTCCACCTGGAGTTTCTTTGCAGTAAGTATTTTCAGGCTGTTGCCAAGTCCTGCCTGCCTGCCTGTCTTCCAGGGTCAGCCTTGTCACCACTTCCCTCTTGCCTTTTAGCACCAGCCTGCTGACTGCAGGGCTTGACCGAGAGCCCCGACCCCACTGACTCTCACCTCTTCCTCGGAGCCTGCTTCCATCACACACGGCTGTGTGAGTGCATGATGCTGCTGTGCCTCTCTGAGTGTGAGTCTCCTCTTCTGCAAAACAAGGACACTGGTTCTACCCTGACCTCCCATGTTGTGAGGGACCGCATGGGAAAACAGGGGTGTGCAGCTTGGCCCACAGGAGGAGGGCAGCAATCTGGCCAGATCCCCCCAGAGTGCCATTTATCTAAAATAGCTGTGACAACAGATGGGGGTGAATCAGGTGTCAAGGCCCCGGATCTGGAGACTCTGGGTGATACTGTAGAGGAGAGAGGCACAGGGCCACTCAGGCAAGGTGTGTCACAGCTTTAGGGACCCAATGAGGGGCACCAAGCCCTCCACACCCCACCTAGTCACAGAGGGTGAGTGGGAGTTTGGCATGCAGGGGGAAGGCATGAAGGCCAATATGACCAGGCCAGGAAACCTAGGCAGAGTTGCATGCTCCGGCCTGTAAGAGGACATGGGTGTTTGTCATGAGCCCTCTGCCAAGCTAGTCAACCTGGGGTGATGGGGGCCAGAAAGGATTTTAGCAGGGGAAAGTGATGGTCACATTGGTGGGTAAGACAAGCCCCCAGGTCAGGCAAGAAAATGGGCCACAGTGCAGGGTCTGTAAGAAATGGGACAGTTCTGCTCTGGACAGGCAGATGGTGAGGGGAAGAACAGAGGATGGCAGGAAGCAGGTAAACCGTGAGAGGTTTAGGAGGGGGAAAGGACAGAGTGACAGGGTGATCCTTGCCCATCTGGCACACTGGCCACCCCTGTTCCAGTAACCTATTCAGTGATTCAGGCGATCCCCACCTCTCCTGGCCTTAGTGTGCCCACCTGTGAAATAGGAACATGGAAGAACCCTGAAGGCCCCTAACCCCATCCACACCCGTGAGTTTCCTTAGAACAAGTCTTACCTGCTTCCTGAGAGGGGGACAGCCGTTTCCTCAATTTCAGCCTTCCTCTCAGTCTCTGTACTGGAGTTAGGGGGACTCACTGGGCCCCAGGTGAGAACAGGTAGCCGCGCCCAAGAGCCTGGATGCACAGAGCCGCAGCGCCACCTACTGTTCATCTGGAGAAGGCCACCAGTCTGAGGAACCGGCTGGGATCCAAGTCCCAGTGGACTGAAATACTTCAAGACTCCTAACCCCACCCACTGCGCCTCACCACCACCCCCCGACCTCCCCAGCACTCTCTGGACACAGAAATTTCCTTTTCCAAGAGACTCTGACCACATCAACTCTGTCCGGGGAGGACACACACCATCCTCCCCTGGCTTCCCCCTTCCTTTCATGGCCTCTGCTCCCCGAACTCTATTTCAGGGGCACACAGCATCTGGCATTTCCGGAAAGGTACCTCTTTGCCTTTGCCTATTGTTTTCCTTGTCCCTCAGATTCTTTCTTTATTCAGAATTTATTTTAACCGTATCCATGAAGCCTTTCCTGGCCTCTGGCTTGAGTGGGGAACCTGCACCCTTCTCCACTGCACTTCCGGGTACCGAGGCTTCTATTAATGATCGGGTTCTGCATCAGAGAAGATGTGCCTGGGGTGCCAGAAGGTGCGCTGGAAAGCCGATTTTCGCCCTGAGCTCAGGAATATTTAGGGGTTGCCTGGGAGCTGGCGGGGGGAAGGCAGGAGTGCTCTTCCCTGCGGTCCCCGGCGCAGGTGCAGCGCAGCGTGCATAAAGTGGCCCTGAACCCCAGCCTCGGATGCGGATGCGGAGCAGCTCACACGTAGTTGAGCACAACAAATGACCAACAAATCCATGAACATAAGTTTAGCATCTGTGGCTCTCAGGGAAATGCAAATCAAAACTGCAAGGTGAATCCATCTCACCCCAGAGAGCTATTATCTTCAAGGAAACAATAATAAGTAAACGCTTAGGAGGACAGGGGCGGGGAAAAGAACTCTTGAATTAATGTAGCTAATGGAAATCGGTTTGAAGGTTCCTGGAAAAAAAACAAACTATAAATAGAACTCCTACATGACCCAGCTATACCACTGAGGCCCCAAGAATGGAAAGTAAGGACGTCATGCGGACACTCGCACACCCATGCTTAATCGTGGCTCTATTCACATTAGCCAAGTCTTGGACCAGTCTATTGATGGGTGAGTAGACAGAGATAAATGCGAACAGATAAACACAGTGGTGTGTCATTCGTTCTTAGGGGACAATGAAGTGTCGTTTACAGGAAAATGAATTGAACTGGGAATCATTGTACAAATCAAAGACAAGTAACATGTAACATGTTTTCTCTCATACATGGAATGTAGAAAATATAGCAACATAAATGTAGACGGGGAGGGAGGCTATGAGAGAAAAAGAGGGAGGCAGGCAGAGGGTCATACGAGAGGGTGGTGGGGAGATGGGTGATGAACAAAGTACATTCTATATATAAGGAAAATACGCTGAAACCTATTATTTTCTACAATTAATATATGCCAATAAAACATAGTGTTGAGGGCTGGGGATGTAGCTTAGTTGGTAGAGTGCTTACCTCACATACATGAAGTCCTGCCTTTGATCCCTGGTACAAATAAAACCAGACATGGTGGCAAGTGCCTGTAATCCTAGTACTTAAGAGGTAGAGGTAGGTATATCAAGAGTTCAAGGTCATCTCCCACTAAATAATACATTTGAGGCCAACCTGGACTACATGAGGCCCTGTCTAAAAAACTAAATTGCAGGGCTGGAGAGATGGCTCAGTGGTTAACAGCACTGGCTGCTCTTGCTGAGAATCCAGGTTCAGTTCCCAGCACCCCCATGGCAGGTAACAACCATTTGTAATGCCAGTTCCAGGGGAATCTGACTCCTTCTGACATTGCACAACACGGGTGCACTTACATACATGCAGGCAATACACTCATACACATAAAAATATTTTTTTTAACTAAGTTGTAATGAAGGAAAAAATAATCATTGGGACAGTTAGTTGTTAACATGAAGATTCTAGGCCCATCTCCTAGAGATTAGGTGGATGTTCAGTGAAACCCAAGACAAGCAGGCAGCCCACAAGCCACATACTGTGACACATTGTTGACATTTTAGAAAGTTCCCTCTACTGCTGATCCCATAAAATTAGACCAGACAGGGTGGAGATATAAAGGGCCTAGACTTGGAAGGGAAGGATTTGAACCCTGCAGTCAGTGCTTCACGCTGCCTGGCTAATCTCTCTGTGCCCTGGTTTCCTCTTGCCTCAGAATAGATAGTGTTCAGCCCCCAGTTCCTGTAATATCAGAGATCTGGTGAAAGTGACTTGCAAACTTCCCACAACCATGGTTATAATTCCAGTCACTGGCCGTTCTCTTTGAGAGAAGCCAGGCTGCGGGTGGGTGGTGGGCTCAACTGCCCTTCCTGGAACACCTACCCTGAGCAAGTCGTATGGATTCTCCCTCTGAACCACACCAGATTCGATTTATCTCCTCTAAATATACAGGCCTTCCCCATGTCTAGGAAGCCTGCAGTATCTGTATCATTTTCTCACCAGAATGTGGCCTCCTCATTCCACGTGCCCCGAAGTCAGCACTGGGGTTAGAGTGTGGAGACAGACCAGAGCGGAAATCTCAGTTCTGCCTCTTAGAGCTGTGCGATCTTGGCTTATGGATTGACTTCTCTAAGCCCGGATCTGCAACTATAAAGTGTAAGGTTTTAAGAAATAGTACCCCATAAGGTATTATAATATCTATCACTAGGTTAGCCCAATCAAGTTAAACAAGATATGAGCTTGGGAGGAAGGCATTGCAAGGCATGGCTTTGAACTTAGCTGTTTAGAGCCAGGGAGGCTCAGACTAGGAGTAGAGGGCTCCCTCAGGCCCTCCCTCAAGGTCTGGTTACACTCTTGATGTTTATATGTTGAGACACTTTGCTCAGAAATGTGTTGTTGCTGTTCTTTTAAAAACTGAAGCAAGATAAGACTAGCAAGCTGAACTTGCACTGTGGTCCTTCCTGAAACTAGCTAAATCAACAGTAAAGGGGTTTACCAAAACATCGAAAACCAGACCCAAGGAATGCTAACAGGCTGAGTCATAACAGACAAGAAAGGAGTAGAAGTCAGCCCAGCGTGCACCGTGAAACCCTCTCATGCTTTGGGAATTTGCTGTACCGGGTACTTCTGGAATCAGGTGGGTGTGGAGGTGAAAACAGGAAGATGGAAATCTATTTAAGATGCACCCTCTCCCTCATCCCTCTGCAGAATACCAATAAATATCCAGGAAGAATAAATACAAGAATCTACGCAGAAGAAAACAGTAGGTTCTCTTGCGATCAGTTCAGTAAAGGCATGGACTCCCCCAGTCAAATCCTTCCCACAGTGCTAACCGTGGTCCCAGATCTGTGATGTGATCCCAAATCTGTGATGTGATGTTCCATTGTTAAATACAGATAGCTGGGCATCTGAGAATGTGACTCATCTGAGAATGTGACTCAGAGGTTTAAAGGAAAATGCACAAAGCATAAAAGACAAAGTGAAGTAAATTAAAAATCAACAGGAATAAAAAATGAATTTATGGCTGGGCATGGGGACACATGCATTTAATCCCAGCACGCAGGAGGCGTAGGCAGGCAGATCTCTGTGAGATCAAGCTTGGATCACACAGTAAGCTCTGGGCCAGTCAGAGCTACAGGGAGACCCTGTCTCGAGGAGGAGGAGAAGGAGGAGGAAAGGGAGGAAGAGGAGGACTACATGAGTACAAAGATCAAAGGGAGGATCAAGACGCACCTGGGGAAGCAGGGACGGGGATTCCAGAACCACTGGCCAGTCAACCCAGCTTAACTGGTGAGCTTCAGTTTTCAGTGAGAAACCCTATCTCATAAAAACATGGTGAACAGTTCCTAAGGAATGACCCCTGAGGTTGCTCTCTGGCCTCCACATGTACGTGCAAGTATACGAACACGCACACACACACACACACACACACACACACACACACACACACACACACAAGTAGCAATAGAATCAAATCATTTAGAACTGAAAGCAGCTGTCTCTCTGAAGTAGAAAACGGTGGAGTTGGGGTGGAGAACACAGCTTTCCATTGATAAGTTTCTAAACATTCTAGAAACTGCATGTACAACTAAGTCTTCTTTCAATGAGTACCTTCAAGCCCCTAAGCCAAGGCAACTAATAACATCAGGCAGCCATTTTCCACTGAAGTCCTGCATTAACATAGACCGGCTCCTCAATGGCAGGTAGGATGCTGTGGAGAATGCTGGTCCGGGCAACCACGTATGATGCCACCTTCCCTCACCCTGGCCCTCTCTCTTGACCATGATGGCTGTCGAGTTCCAGCTGTCTAGTAGATAGTTATTTCGCGTCATCCCTCCTGCTGGGCTACGAAGTCTTCCAAGGACAGCACCTTCAGCACACGGAAGCTGCTCATTTGCTGCATGTGTGAATGGTAGGCAACTCCGGAGCACAGGCACGCACTTATGAAACAGAATGACCTTTGCTGCTTCCTCATCAGAAAGGCTCCCCTTTGACTCACCCTGCTTTGTGTCTCTGGTACAAAGCAAATGCTTAATAAATCGCCCTGTTTGAGGTCACCCCCAGTACACTGTGTGCTGTGAACACCTCTTTGAACCTTGCAGTAGAGTACCAAAACGTCCTCCTGTAGCAGTGGAGGAGATACGGTAGAGAATGACTTCTAGGTTGGGAGCCTGGGTGCTTGGAGAGTGGATATGATGATGAGGCTCCCAGGGGCTCATGGGTGTCCTGAGGGCCTGCTGTATAGGATGGGGGTGGGGCAGGAAAGATCTAAGGACTCAGGGCTATCACAAAACAGCTGCAGAGAAGCCTGGCTGGGAGGAATGCCATCATCAGCCTGTGCCACCCAGAGCCACCCTCACTACTCCTTGGTCTGATTTCCAGTGTCCAGCTTCCTGAGCCCCCTGGTCTGGAAGAATGTTCACACCAGATTCTTCCCATGCCCTGGCATTGGGTGGGCAGTGTCCCAGGTCCAGGCCTCCTTCTCCCTGGCTGGTGCATCACTGGAGACACTGGCTCAAGAACTCTAGTAGAATTGCTGAACATTCACATACCACATGGGACATTAGATCATTTAACCCAGAAGGTTTCCAAATTTCAGATTTTTATGGACTGACAAAATTGTAATAAAGAGGTGATGACCAACATTAAATTACTAATTATTTTGTTAAGAGGAAAACATTTCAAGAACCATCTTTTTTTAATGTATGTGGAGTGTCTGTGCCTGCTTGTCTATATGTGCCTATGGAGGTCAGAAGAGGACATCAAATTCCCTAGAACTGAAGTTCCAGGAGGTTGTGAGCTGCCTGATGTGGATGCTGGGATTCAACCCCAAGTCCTCTGCAAGAGCAGCAAGTGTTCTTAATCACTGAACCATCTCTCCAGCTCCAGGAAGACCCATCTTTAAAATGGGGACGCAGCTCATTAGTAAGAGCACTTCCTAGCATGTATAAGCCCTAGGCTCCATCCCCGGAGTCGGAAAGTCACCCCCAAGGCCCTGTTTCCTGGTGTGAGTGGTATATACAGTATTAAGTGCACCACGCTGACCACTGTAGTCATCCTGAGTAAGGATGAGAACCAGGACAGCAGCTGCCAGCTTGGTTTTCCTTCTGGCTTTGAAGGCCAGGCCAAGTGGAGGGGACTCAACCATTGGGAATCCTGATCACATGGCAGAGTAATCAGTCAGGAGGTCCAATCACATGGCTGAATGATGAGACATTTGTCTGACAGGGATGCTGCAGACCAAGGAGAGCCTGGACAGGCTCTCTATCCATAGGCTTTCGGGGACTGCCAGCCTCCCTTATGTGAAAACTGAGGCCCAGGGAGGAGCTGGCTCACTCAAAGTCACACAGCAACTAAAGGAAAAGCTGAGTTGGAACTTGCATCCCTGGCCAGTCAGTCTTATATTCTCCACCCACGGGTTCTGAGGTCCTGTTTGCACCCCGCTCCTGACCCTCAGAGCTGCTCACAGGTCTTGCTATAAATTCTTGAGAGCTCCAGGGCGAATGCTAGGCTGCAGAGATTCGGGTTACTTTGCACGGAGAGTTCCCCTCAAAAGCCAGCCAGCCCTCTCCAGCTTGGCAGGAGGACAGCTCAGTGAGACTGGGCTTGTGCAAGACGCCAGACCTGCTACAATGGAGGGCTTCAGCCACCCAACACCTCCTTCAGGTTGCTGTCACCAAGCTCAGGCTGACACCCTGGCTCGGGCGGAGGATGGGTGGAGATGGGAGGGAAGCTTAAGGCTCTGCCAGGTCGGCTGGGGAAGGATACTTGGCCTTTGCAAAATGGGTCTCTTTCCATCTGGAGAGCTTTGCTCAGCTGGCCTCCTCGTCAGCCATGTGCAGTCCCCACTGACTGCACAAAGCCTCTTTGATTGACGAGGCCATGCAGAGGCTGCTTCTGATTCTGGCCTTCACTACCCAATCTGTGGGATGGTTGATTTATATGAAGGTCTCCAAGGGTTCTATTAGTGCCCATACAAAGTGTTGGAGAGCCTGGCAGCTGGTCCATCCCTATCCTGAGTTGATCCTGAAGTCGTCTAACACACATCAGAGAGACTCGAGACAGGAAGATAATCTAGTCAACTAAATAATCCATCCAGGCATCCTGAAGGTCTCAGTATTTGCTGACTACATGAAAGAGTAAACCAATCCAGCTTAAGACAACTTTATGTATTTTTGTTTTGAGGTGCAGGGGAGTGAATTTAGGGCCTTAGAACAGGCAAGGCAAGCATTTCCGCCACTGAGCCACATCCTCAGCCTTGTTTAAGAGTATCTTAAGCAGAGATGTCACTGCTTCAACAACAAATCAGAGACCTGCTCCAGCGGCCTGCATCTCGTGGATCAGGAAGCAGGTCCAGTGCAGGGCACATGGGGGCCCAGGCGAGCCTCCTGAGCCTAGCTGTCTGACAGCTGCTTGTCTGATGGGTGAGAACCCACCTCTGGCCAGGGCTGAAAGCTTGCTGGCAAATCTACAGCTTCTGATGACACAGTCTTCAGCTTAAAAAAATCCCTGTCATTTATCAGGTGAGCTTACTCTATCCCACTTTTCAGAATGGAACGTCTTCCAATTTTGCTGGAGCCCCTTAACCTTGGGACATTGTTTACTTTCTCTGAGCTTCAGCCTCCTCATCAAGGAATCCAGAGCCCTGCAGGGTTGCTGTGTGGCTCATCTCTTCAGTCAAGACCATGCACGGCAAGTCAATGCAGTGTGCCAAGCACACAAGACCCAGGGTTAACTCTGCATAAAGCAGAGTGCAGGTATGCTGAGGTCAGACACACAGGTGGGCAAACCTGAATTAAATTCCAGCCCTGGAAGAGGTGGTTTAGTAGTTTAGTGTTTGCTGCTCTTTCAGAAGACCTAAGTTTTTTCCCAGGGTGGGAAGACCCACCCTCAAAGTGCGTGGCACCATTCCCTGGGCTTGGGCCCTGGACTGCATGAGGAGAAAGCTAGCTGAAGTGCCAGCATTCACTGATTATGGATGCAGTGTGGCCTCAAGCTCCTGCCACCAGGACTTTCCTGCCATGATGGACTGGACCCTTGAACTGTGAGTCAAAACAAACTTTCTCTGCTGTTTTTGTAAGAGCGTTTTTCATAGCAACAGAAGAAGTAGCTAATGTACTCCCCAAAATAAAGATGTAAATAAAAAATGGGGATTTGTAGTAAAATAGCCTTGGCATGCTTTGCTGTACAATCAGGGACGGGGTAGCCTTCACCATACCACTTGTGCCTTGTGAATCTACCCAAAGACTGCTGCTTCTCAAGTTCATTTTTCCAGACAGCATCTCTCTTTTTTAAAATTTTATTACTATTTTTTAATTTTGTGTGTACGAGGGTATTGCCTGCATGTATATGAGTGCACCTGTGTCGTGCAGTGCCTGTGGAGGTCAGAAAAAGGCTTCCAATTCCCCTGGAACTGGGGTTAAGGACGGTTGTTAGCCGCCGTGTGGGTGCTGGCATTCAAACCTGTGTCCTCTGCAAGAGCAGCCAGTGCTCTTCACCGATGAGCCTTCTCTCCAGCCCCTGCCGACTAGCATTCTGTAGAAGGGGTTGGGGTCACTGCCTCTAGGCAAGCACAAATGCCTTCACCCTAATGTTCTCCACTGCACACACATTCACACCGTGCCATGGTACTTCCTGAAATGTACTGCTTAGATCGCTGATCCTGTGAGCTGCTCCACGATGGGAACAGCTGCTCCAGCAAAATAGGGGCGGATTACTGCTCCCACATCTTTCTGATCTTACTCCATCAATTCTCGTAGTCATAGTGTGCCTTCCAACTGAACTGCTCTTTGTTTGATCCCATTTCTTTATCCAAGACCTATCACATGCAACAAGGCCTTAGTCTCATGCTTTCTGCACAAGACCAAAGCTTCTAGATTTTCTGGATAGATGCCCTAGATAATCATTGAAAGCAGGAAATTAGTAAGCATATTTGAGGAATGGCAAGAAGAGGTGGAGGGATGACTGGCAAGGTAGAGGGATGACTGGGATTGGATTCATGAGTAGAATGTTCAAAAACTTGTTAGACCCACGTCTACAATTTCACTCACGCAGGAACTAGAATCTTGAAGGTCTTAAGTTCCTAGTGTGACTTGTTGGCTAGCTCTTGGGCAGTCCCCAAGAACAGGTGGAAGGTCCTTCTCTCTCAAGCGCTTCCTTAGGTTCTCATTCCTGTCTGAAGCCTCACCCAGAACAGTACTCACCTTGGATGTGGATCTGGGAGTGCCTCACTTCTTTGTCTTAGCCTTGAGATGGTCCCGGCAGGCAGTGCAGGGAAGAGATGACTGAGTTGGTCTGACCATAGAACCTGGTGGGAATCTGTGGAAATCCGTCTGTCTGTGATCTCCACCCAGACTCCAAAGCTCAGCAGACACGCAGTATTGTTGTTCTTGAAGCCGCTTGAGAAGTGTAAAATGACAAGAAGCCATTTAACACAAGTAACCTTAAGTTTTCTCAGAAGCAATTTCCTCACGACTCTGAGCACCTTGCCTTACCTCTGCCTTAACTACAGTGGGTGTGCTGACCTCCGTGGTTACTTTGGGTGTTAAGGTAAATATCACAGGAAGTGCCTTGTGGGTGGGTACTTGGCCACACTCGCTTGCCTCCTTTCTCCCAGTGCTGGTTGTGAGCTACTGGAGAGAAACTGCTTCTTCATTTTCTGTTGTGTAGTGTCAGAACACTGACCAGAGAATCAACTGCGATAAATGAGAGAGGAGAGTAGCTGTGGCCCCACCCACCCTGAACACAGACCTCCCCCCCCAAAGCAGCCTCACCCCCAGGCAAGGCTCTGCAGACCTTTCCCCTGAGGACTGCTTTGGCCTCACTGCCTAGAAACTAGTCAGATTTCTTACCAGTCTCACCCTGACCCCTCCCACAGATCCAAACCCCCTCAGATCTAGTGCCAGCACATCTCAGTTCCATGTCATCAAGCCCTTGAAGGGCTTGACCCCGAGCAGATTTACCTAACAGAATGATAGACAGGCTGTTATCTGGAGTTGTGGATGAAGAGCCCTTGAAGAGCAGCTTTGTGTGCTCTTGGCAAGACTGAGAGTACTGGGAGAGGCAAGGATGTGCAGATGTTCCTCAGAGGAGCAAGCTATGCTGCAGCTCCCCACTTGCTATTCACTCATCAAACTCCACAGCATTGAGCATCTAAGGCTTGCCAGACACCGTGTGGGGCATTCTGTGTGGGGCGCTACACCTTCTTAGGCAAGTTACTTAAAGTCTCTGAGCCTTGGCGACATCAAGACCTAGCCATAACATCCAGTGTTTCACAAGATCGTTCTGAGGATCATAAGAGGTTATTTATGGGAATTTCTTGGCACCCTCCTTGCTAGATAAGTTCTCATTACTTAACTGTCAAAGACAGCAGTCTCCTGGGGCTGGAGAGATGGCTCAGTGGTTAAGAGCACTGGCTGCTCTTGCAGAGGACCCAGGTTGGATTCCCAGCACCCACATAGCAGCTAACAACTATCTGTAATTCCGGTTCCAGGGGATCCGCCATGCTCTTCTGACTTCATGGGCATTGCACAACACGGGTGCACTTACATACATGCAGGCAATACATTCATACACACGAAATAAAAAATTAAAAAACAATAAAAAGACAGCAGTCCCCCTTCAATCCTGTGTGACTAGAGCAAGGCCTCCAGGGGGCATTGGCCATCCTGGTCCCAAATTCAGCTTTCATCTGACAGCTGAGAAAACTGAGGCTGGCTGGAGAAGCTAGAGATGGAGCAGGAACTGATCCTGGGCCAAGGTGCTGGTTCTCCCCAAGTTTACGGGCTACAGAGCAGGCATGCATGCTGGCTTCGCAAGCCCTCCTTTGGGAAGAGTGGTATGTGCACAATGAGGCGCAGTTCGCTCATAACAGCACAAACCTGGCAACTTCCTAGTCGCACAGCTGAGGATGTACTTAAAGAACTGTCCGCAGCTAAGAGCCCCACCTCTCTCCCCGAGTTCCATCCTGGCCTGGGAGAGAACGGCTTCACTGCAGAACACGCTTACTGAGTGGAGTTTGAGGCAGTGACGGCAAGACGAGCGGATACGTAAGAGTTTCCGCTGTCTCCATGGTGCTAACACAGCCTGTTTCCTCAGACCCTCAGCACTTCCTTGATCATTACAGTTATTATTAGTGTATGCTTACGTGCACACATGTGTGTGCAAGCCACAGCATGTGTGTGGAGGTCAGAGGACAGACCACAGGAGTCAGTTCTCTCCCTCCACCCTGTGGATTTGGGGGATCTAACTCCGGCTGTCAGGCTCAGTGGCAAGTGCCTTTACCGGCTGAGCCATCTCACTGGTCCGGTTTTGTTTTGTTTTTTAAATGCATGGAGAAACCTTGGCTCAAAGGAACTGAGTAATTCATCTAAGGTTTTGGTCCTGGTCACTAGGTATTTTCTCTACAGCTAGTGCTCCTTCACCACGTGAAATAAGAGGTGGCATCAAGAGTTTTCTGGAAGCAATGCTTCACCTGCATGATGTCCCAGCAAGCCTCGTGCTATGGTAGATACTGTTGGCAGTTCACTCAAGACAATACCACTGGGACAGAGGTCAAGGGCATTACTTGAGGATGTACAGTCAGACTTCCAACCCAGATTCCACTGCTGAGGTCTTGAATTTCTTATTTCTAACTTCTAGTAGTATTCATTCTAAAGTGACAGACCCTTCGTTACTTTCTCAGTTCTAAGATATACTTTCCCTTCCATTTAATGGGTTTGGATTTCAAATGAAACTTAAAACCCAGCGCGTGCTTATAGTAATGCATGTTTTTTAGTTCTCCTAAAAGCTATTATTCAATTAAAACTATGTTTCAGGTTGTATGAGGTGGTGCATGCCTTTGATCCAAGCACTCAGGAGGCAGAGGCAGGCGAATCTCTTGAGTTCAAGGCCAGCCTGGTCTATGTAGTGAGTTCCAGACCTTCTGGGGCTACAGGGAAACCCTGTCTCAAAAAGACCTCCTCCCCACCAAAAATGTCTCAACAGTTTTCCTAGAATTCAGAATCAGGACACCAGGAACAAATGGAGAGAGACCAGGAAGAAGAGAGCAGTGGTGTGCCTCCCTGCCTCCCTGCCTCCCTGCCACAGCAACCCCCGCGCCCTGCAACTCGTTGTTTACACCAACCTGCATCCTCACCTGACCCCACCAAGAAGACTTCTACCTGTCATGACTTTCACCTTTTCTAGTTTCTTCTAGAAGTTTCTTTCCTACCAGATCATTTCAGTTAAATACTAGAGTATACAACTGACTAAACATGTTCCCCTTCATCATAGGTGAGAGGAACTCCGCTTTCTAGATGAAGAGACTGAGGTTCAGAGAGGGGTCAGGTTAGGCAAGCCTGTTCTTACAGTAAGCAGTGTGCCAGGACGGTTTACTCAAGGCCCCACAGATCTTGTTATGGCTTGGCTCCCAATGTCCTCCAAAGCTCATGCATTAAAGACTTGATCCCAGTAAAAAATATAAGCAAAAGCTTGATCCCTAGTGGATCAACCCATCAACTGATCATAGTTTTAACAGGCCACTGAGAAGTGGCAGAAACTTTAGGAGATGGAATTAGGTCATTGGGGACATGGTGTTGAAGGGGATGTTCTGTATGCACCCTTCTGAGATCTTGCTAAACTTGAGGTCCCCATGAAGTGAGCAACTCGTTTCCACCACGCACTCCCTGCTGTAATGTCTGCCTCACCACAACCCAGGAACAACAGAGCCACAGGCCACAGGGTGAAACCTTTGAAACTCTCAGCCAAAGTAAATTTGTCCTCTGTCAAGTTTTTTTTCTTGGGTATTTTTCACAGCAGTGGAAAACCAACTAACACAGGTCCCCAGAGGTTGCACTCAAACTAGAGCTGCTCATCTAGACCCCTGCTTCCTGCTGCTGGTCTAACCAACTCGGAGCCTCTTCCACTCAAGCTCTCCAGCCTGTACCCACACTCAGCAGCAGGAAGGGAGAGCAGCCGCTCCCAAAATGAGACGCCTCACCTCTTTCCCACAGACGGTACAGGCGTTGTGGTCTACTGTCCTCTACCAGCGCACTAATTCTTCACCAATGAAGTTCACCTCCCTCCACCCAGCCCAGTGGCATGCAAATGGTCCTGATCAGAGAGCAACAGAGCCAAAGGATAGGAAGAGTGAAGTCGAGGCGCAGAGATTCTATTGGCAGGTCACTCAGGAGCACCACCCCCAGCTCTCAGCTGTTAGGACTGAACAGACATAACAGATGCAGTGCCCTTTCAAGACGTGGTGGAGTCCAGGCTGGCTGCACAGTGGCACAGATAATGGCTTCTGGCTTTGCACAGATATGGACTGTGTGACTTAGGGAAATGATCTCTTTGAAATGCAGTTGTCTCATGGGGACGATATTAACTCCATCAAATTGTGAGCCCTAAATGAGATGATCCACATAAACCACCTTACAGTGAGTGTTACCCATAAAACATTATGTCCCTCCTAAGTATGATCTCATAGCACCTGACATCAAGGAGGTACCTGATAAATATTATTTCGTTCCTAAGAGTGAGCATCAGCATACGAAGCCTAGAAGTTGATCCAACTGCTATGGAATGTGGTTCAGTGGTCGAGAACCTGAGCAGCAGGCAGAATTAGATTCCGAGTTGCTATTATTTAAGCATGTCGATAAATCTCGTGCATTTAAGGGAAGTAACCGGTAAATGAGCACTGAGATTGCTAGTGATCTTAAAGAACTAGCAGCTACCTCATCATTTAGTCAACGCTCTCTCTTCCAGGCTGTGGTTTGAGAAGGGAGGGAAGAAGAACGCAAAGCAGAAGTCACCTGACTGGGAAACGCAGGGGTAAAACGGTGATGAATAAATCGGTGTTACACAGGAGGGTGGTGAGTCTCATGTGAGGGTTGTTATTACAGCATGGGGCTGGGGGCCCAGAGGGATCGTCATTTCTCAAGACTTAGGCCATTTTGTAAAAAGACTATACCAATCACAGATGTTATTAATTATGATTGGCAGTGACCAAGGTGCGTTTCTTTTTTCTTTCTTTTTTTTTTTTTTTCAGTTTGTGTCTCTAACTTTCTAAACTTGCCCAGAAGCTGCAGCTTGGGAGCCATATTCACCTTGTGTATGAAGGACACCGATCTCGGCCAACTCACACAGTTAGGGGCTCTACGCTCAACCTCTCTTGAACACCTCTTGACCATAGAATGATGTCCAGCTCCTGAATGGGACTCCCAAGGTTTTAGATTGGCCTCTAAATCCCTTTCTCTCTTCATCTATGGTCTTTCCTCTCCCCTAATCCTCTAGCCACTCTGAATTCCCCATCGGTCCTAAGACATTGTTTGCCCATTCATTCGGAAGGCATGGAGCAGCTGTCACCTGGCAGGCATGGTCTGATAGAGTAGGAATATACCCAAGGAAGAGGGCAAGGTTGCAGAACTCACAAACAGAAATACTGTTCTAAGAAGAGAAATCGTTTCTAGAATAGACAGCTTAGCTTTGAGAGCAGTAGAGGAAACTCTGTGGCAATAAATTCAGAAAGCAACGAGGTGAATAATAAAAATAATGATAATAATAATAATAATGGTAAGCTAAGAGCAAATGAGACCAGCAGTTTTCAGGCAGGGTGTTCTGTTTTCTTTTTATTGAACTTGGGCCTCTCAGATGCTAGGTAAGTGCTCTACCACAGAGCTCCATTCCCAGAGCCAAACAGCAGCTTCAAGGTACAACCTCAACAAGCTTTTCTGCATAAGCTGGGTGACAGGGAGAAACAAAACAGATCACTGAAGATGAGGCCAGGGGTTTGCACAGCAGCTTGCATTGGGCCCTCACTCATGATCAGGAACTTAGGTCCTGGCCTCATCATCGAGGAAATCTGCACAATCACACTGCATACAGGGAGGAAAATCAACTTGCAGGGAAAGGTAAAGTAAGAGAAGATAGTGGTGTGGACTAGCGTAGCAACAGTAAGGTGGTAACTAGGGGCAAGAGACAGAGACGTTTAGTCCGGGCTTTAAAAATGGGCTGCCTAGTGCTTTGCCACTAGCATCCAGTGTCTTATCTTTGTAGACACAACACTTACAATAATGTCTGGCAGGATTTTATTAAAGGGACAGAAATGGTAATAAATATTTTGGAATAAAAATGTTATTCACATAATCTTGAATTTTTCTACTTCAGAATGCTATTGGATCCTTTCTAAGACGGGAAAAGCATACATTATGGCCTTATAGAAAACATTTAAAAAATGTCTAAGGCAGGGTTTCTGGTTGGCTTCAAAGTCTATAGAGGCAAGAATGACCTTGGACACTTCATTCTCCTGTCTCCACCTCCAAGTGCTAGGGTTAGAGGCATACATCACCCCACCAGCTGAAAACAGAAACGTAAAATAAGAAAAATCTATTCCTCATAGTTCAGCCACCTGGAAACAAATGGTGATATTTTGTTGTGATGCGACCCTCCCCCCACAATCTTTTCACACACATTTCTTTAAAGGTGGGTATTTCCACTTTGAAAAGTAGCCTGGCCTACCCAAATCAGTTGGTTTGAGTCTAAATCTCACTTTAAACCAAATGATACTGGATGAGTATTCTAGTTTGCCTTTTATTACTGTGACAAAATACTCTGACCAAAACCAACTTGGGGAGGAAAGGGTTTATTTTATCTTATATCTCCAAGGTGACAGTTCCTGACTGAAGGAGCCCAAATAGGAACTCAGGGCAGGAAGCCGGAGTACAGAGCTGAAGCACAGGCCATGGAGGAACTCTGCTAACTGACTTGCTCCTCTGGCCCATGCTCAACCCAATTTCTTATACAATACAGGACCACCTGCCTAGGAGTGGCAATGTCCACAGTGGGCTGATCCCTCCCCCATCACTTAACAATCAAGAAAATGCCCCACAGACATGGCCACAGGCCAGTCCAGTGGAAGCCATTCCCCAATTACAGTTTCCTCAACCCAAGTGTCAAGTTGACAACTAAGGCTATCCAACACAAGTCACTTGCTTTCAAGCCCTCAAAAATGGAGGTCCAACACTCGCTGCATCGAATTATAAAGGGAGATTCATACAACTACTTAGGCAGTGCTCACTATAGTAGGAACTGCTATTAATAAAAAAAGTCAAAATATAAGATGCATTTATACAGAAAGCTTTCAATATCTCATTTCTTAGGAAAAAGGTTTTGTGGTGCTTCCACCTAATCACATGTACTCTTCTACAGAAAGATAATCATACGAAGAGTAGGCATTTACCAGATAAGCAATAGCAAGCCTGGAGAGATGGCTCAGTGAGTAAAGTGCTTGCTCTGCAGGCATGAGGTCCTAAGTTCAGATACCTAGCATTCACATAAAAAGCTGGGCCCAGCCTCAGCATCTGTAATCCTTGCACAAGCAGATCCCTGAAGCTTTCTGGCCCTCTAGTGTAGTCAAAATGGTGAGCTCCAGATTCCATGAAGAGACCCTGTCTCAGAAAATAAGGTAAAGAGGCTATTGAGAAAGACATCCTGAAGTCCATCTCTGGCCTCTACATGGGCATGAGCTCCCCACAACCCATGCCACACACACACATGCCACTTTAAAAAAGATGTAATACCAAATATTTTAAATTACCATAATTTTATGGTAACAAAACTCAGAAGTGTGCCAAGCAGTAGCCCCAGACCCTAGCCTGCTTAATAAATTGTTCCCCTATAAAGCTGACATACTTATGGGATTACTATTTATGCTAATAACAGTTGAAAAGGGCAGACCTGTCAGAAAATCTTTCTTCCTGCCACGTGCTATAACAGCACAGCACTCACAGGACATTTCTGCTTACCCCTGGCCTCTGCTACCACTCAAGGGTGTGATCCTAAGAAAGCTGTCCTGGCCAGTCCTCTGCAAAATGAATGGTTGTCTATGTAGCCCCAACCCCTGCCCCACCAATGCCAGTTCTCGAGCTTTACCATGTACAACATAATGTGGAAAATCCTGGGGTCAGGAAGCAGCATTACATGTTACCCATGGACCTTGACTACCTGAAATAGCTGCTGAATATCAGTATTATGAAGGAGGGCGTATGTGAATGTCAAAATAACAGTCCCATTTTTTTTTTTTTCTGAGGAGGAAATAAAAACATTTGGACTGGTAACTCGGTGAGCGTCACTTTCAAAGGTCCACTACCCTGAGTAAATGCTATCTCTCAGTGGCTTCAAATTTGTTTCAACTGGATCTTTACTGGCAATGCCGGTGGTTCATTTGGCCAAATATTACGCCGTCATCACTCAGTATGAATGGGGAGATGACTGCTGCTGTCACAGGTGTCTGCTGAGGCTGTTGCTTACCCCGCTGACCTCCTATAGTCAGTGTTGTCCATACGCTGAACTTCTGCATAGGAGCACCTGAGAACCAGATTCCCACCAGGCTTCCGTCAGTGAATGGCCTGGGCAAGCCTGGCCTACTTGACCTGGACAGCAGAGATCGGGGAGGCCCCAGAGTAAGTGACATCTAAGCTGAGCAGTAGGACTGACATGCCATACATACGGTCTCTAGGGTTACCCAGGATATTGCCTCCTCTGGTTAGCCAAGGTCCTCCTCTTAAGCTGAGACTTTCTTAGCAAAGGTAACCCTAAGTCCTGCAAAGTCCTTGTTTATGTTATTTGGAGTTATCTCGAGAGCTTCCTTACAGTCTCAAATGTGCTTCTGGCCGTCCTGGCTTGCATGTGTGGTTCTTCCCAATGACCGAGCTCAGTGCAGACCTGGAATCCATCATTTCCATCTTTGTATCCATGGCATGGACTCAATTTCATTCTCCTCTGTACCCATGATACTTTGCCTTGTGCCTGATGCCAAATAGACTGAATACCACAGCCATTCAATATAACGCGGAATGAGGATGAAAAGCAAGCGGGTCAACACTCAGTCAGACTTGCAAACCTTCACATTCTGCTGGAATCCTGGTTCTACTTCTCATCAGCTATGTGACTTCCCAGTTGTCACCTGGAAAACGAGTGTGAATACCTTCTTTAGGGGATGGAGGTTTAAATGACATAGGTGAGGCAAAGTACTTCAGCACATGCCTGGCACACATCGAGCACTGTTAACAGGGGCTGCTACTGTGGACAGTGATTCCTGCTGCCATATCCTGTTCTGCTGTAGGAAAATCAAATCAGCACCTCACAAGCATCCCGTGGGGATGCAGCTAACTGCATTAAATGAATGCTTAGTCTAGTGCTAGGCGCTGGCTGCAGACCAGATTCTTGGATTACAAAACTCATTAATCAGAATTACAATTTAGATGTCAGAAGTTTTGACTTCTCTAAGTCCAGTTTTAATCATTTAAAAACCTTCCTCTTTATATCCTTAAGAATAAAGAAGCAGACCACAGAGCAGCCCAATCCAGCTACAACCCAGACATGTTCATTAGCAGCATTTAAATCTCACTCCATTCACAACTTTACTCATAAAAGTTACTCACGTAAGTATGTCAATTTGGATATTGGGTCCATCTCTTCTCCTTTTAACTGTCAGCCTCTCATGTTTAGTGATTAATGTACATAGAGAAAAGCAGAAAGGCCTCAGACTGAGTCAACAGTTTTCTTGATCCCCCAATTACAATATCCTCTTTTGCAGTATATCCTTGTTGAACATTTGGAACGAATTAGGACTTTAAACTCCCAGATGTTTAAACTACTACTGTAAATTTAAACTCATTAAAAACGGGGCAGATTTACTACCTCTACTTAGTTTTGAAGTCTGTTGTTCACTTTGTCCAAATAATTTATGGACCCCAATACAGTGGCACGGAGTGTATTCTATTTATATAGCATTCATGGTGAGAAATAAGGGGCACTGAAATGGGTCTGGAAATTAACTGCCAACCTATAGATCATACTTATTGTTCCTAAGCTAGTAATTATTTCCTGAAACTGATCAAGTAGATATTTTTATGCTAATCTATACTAAAAATGACTTTTGCTTTTCCTGGCCACAAAAAAGCTGGCTCCAGAGGAGCGTTTGACGATGGCACAGAGACAGCTGCGCCCACTCTCGTGAAATAAACGAACCTGGACCCGGGCCCTTTGTGGTAGTGTCTTGGCAGTTGAACAAAGGTGGCAGGATTTCTACATCCAGTTTGTAAAGTCTCAGAAGTTGCAGGCTCCAACTTTTTTTTTTTTTTTGCAAGGAACCCATGTCAATTATAATGAGTGCATTTTAGATGCTGTGCTGAAAGCTGGCTGAGGGTACAGTAGGAAGATAAAAGAGACCTATTCCCAAAGCAAATACTTCCTTTACAAACCTGAAGAATGAAGCAGCTTTCATAATCGATTTTAAGATGGAATGCCTGGTCTGCAGTACCTGGTTCTGGCACTTGCTTAGCTATATAATTTTGAACAATTAATTTACCATCATGAGCTTGATTTCCCAACTGAAAAATGGGGATAATACCCGCCTGAGTTTTCCTAGGAAGTTGAGTGAGATAATCAAGGTACTCTGAAAGCTCTAAAGTATCATATAAATATTAATAAACACTGCAAGAAGTTTCCTGTGCCTTATGAATGACTTCACTTTAAACAGCCTTAAGTCACTACCCCCCAAATGAAACAAAAATAAGCCAGATCCAGTCAAGTCACTAGAGGAGCTGGTCTCCAGAGGGCTCTTTCAACTTAAAACCTTACTGGAGTTCACCTAAGAACGCAATAGAAATTACACATATAAAGGATCTGTTTTCATCTGTTTTACAAGTATAAATGTTACAAGTTTCAACTGTGTTCCCCTCACCCCCCAGAAATGAGAGTAAATATGTCAAGAGCAAAAATTCCTGTGATTATATGTTAAATCTTGAATATCCATTTCCTATATTTTGCAAGCTGTCTAGGTAGATACAGAATTTTTTCAAACTAAATAAGGCTTTGGTGGATACTTTTATTTTCTGCCGCTTTAATTTTGATAAATTTGATCTGCTGGAAGTCTCACGTTTGTCTGTATGGCTATTAAAAAGTACAGTTGTCAGACAGGTGCCTCGGCCTCAGCCTTGCTGGCCTGTGTATACAGTGGCTGTGGGAGGCAGGGGAAGAGTCTTTCAAGTCAAACTTGACTACACACATGCCCGCCACAGTCCCCAATCCTCGGGAAGCATCCTCTTGCCTTCTAGCATGGCAACACTCTCCGTTCCCCCAGTTGCTGAACTGGAGAAAGAGATCAGACCCACCTATGCAGGGAGCAAGAGTGCCAGGGACGCTAAAACGAGACATTATTCATGCTCAAGACCTGGTTCTGCAGTGCTTGACTCAAACAGAGCACCACGCCAGGTCCTCGCCTCTAGTTCTGAAGATTCCCCTCTTTGTACAAGATGGGAGGTTACAATTCGTCTCTCTGGATGAAATGAAATTCTTTTTTTCAAAATGGTAACAGTTTAGTTCTTTCTGCCACAGTTCACTAAGCTCTGAACTAACACTCTCAAGACTGGGAAAATATTTTGCAGTTAATTAAGACATGAATTTTAAGCAGTTAGGAATGACCCAGGTTTTTTTTTTTTAAAGCATTGATTTAAAAGATGTATTTGAAATTACAGCAAACTATTGTTTGCCTCCAAATACCAGTGTCTCCTTTTAATCGTCCCGAAGACATATGCCATTTGCATCACCCAAAGTGATTTGCTACTTTTCATCAGCTCATTGGACTCTGAGGACTTTAGTACATACCCACAGCACTATTATTTAGTAGGTGGCCACTGGCCAATACAGTGTAGATCCTGCTTAACAGAGCTTCTTTACTTGCATGACTGAGTGCTTTGAACTAAATCTTTAAAAATGTAGAAGTTGGGGCTGGAGAGATGGCACAGTGGTTAAGAGCACTGGCTGTCCTTGCAAAACACCCGGGTTTGATTCTCAGCACCCACATGGCAGCTAACGACCGTCCCTAGATCCAGTTCCAGGGATCCTCTTCTGACCTCTGTGGGCTTTGCATGACACAGGCACACAGTACAAACATGCAGGCAATACACTCATAAAAAAATAAATAATTTTAAATGCACAAGCTATAAATACAGAAGCCAGGCAAGATGGTAAACGACATCAATCCCAGCAATCGCCTTGAGGCAGAAGCAAGGGGATCTCTGCAAGATGGAGACCAGCCCAGTCTAAGCAGGTAGGCTGGGGCTACAGAGACCCTGTCTCAAAAAGACCAACCAACAAACAAACATTAACAAACAGAAGAGCAATCTACTCAATCTAACAAGCACCCCCAAAATTTCCATCCCAAGACTGTATAGATGTTGGTTTCACATTTGCTGTAAGCTGATTAGAACATCTGGAAGAAAATGACTGAAACTTTGCATCTTTGTATTTATTACTTGATATTAATAAAACTTATTTTCATTAACAAAAAATGAGGGCTGGGAAGATGGCTCAGCAGTCAGTGTTTTAGGTGGGTGGGTAGGGCACATCTTTAGTCCTAACACTCAGGAGGCAGAGGCAGGTGGGTAACTGTGAGATCAAAGCCAGCCTGGTCTACACAGCAAGTTCCAGTGCAGCTGAAGCTACAGGAAAACCTTGTCTTAGAAAGAGTGCTTATTTCTGCAAAGGACCTAAGTTTGGTCCCTAGCACTCACTTCAGGCAGCTCATGACTGCCAGTAACTCCAGTTCCAGGGGACCTGACATCTTCTTCTGGACTCCACAGGAGCCTGCATTCTCACATGCACATATATTACCCACGCACATATACACGTAATTAAAAGTAAATATTTTTGAGGCCTCATGGGCCAATTCTAGACTGTTAAGTGCACCTTTGGGTTAGTGAGTGCACTTGATTATTGCCAACACTTGGTTGGGAAGGCATATTTGTGACAGATAACAGCTACCACTTCCCATTGAATCTTTGCTTTAGACAGGGTCCCATTATGTAGTCCTGGCTGGCCTTTTGAATTTACAGAGATCCACCTGCCTCTGCCTCCCAAGGGTTGGGAGACTAAAGACGTGCACACCTGGCCTCCAACTACCTAATCTTATAAAAGACAAATTCTCTTCTGCAAGACTGCCATGAACTCAAGCTATGATCAAGAATATATTTGTGAAAAATCTTTTTCTGTTTTTTGAAACGGGGTTTCACTATTGTAGCCTTGGCTAGTCTGGAATTCACTATGCAGCCCAGGTGGGCCATGAATTTTCCTGTCTCAGTTCTTCACATGTTGTGATTACAGGTATGGACCACCACACTTGGCATGAAAATATCTTTTAACAAATCAGGGTTTTTCCAGGGTATCCAGCTCTGGAAGAGTGCTTGCCTAGGCTTTAAGCTTTCAATAAATTCCCAAATTAGAAAATACACACACATAAAAAATACACACACTTTGAAAGCTTAATAATGCTTGTCGCCTAGATGTTTTGGATATACAGTTGTGGTAGACTGAAAAAAAGGGTATATTTTGCAACAGCTCCTATTGAAGGGAACTTACTCATCCCTTCCATCTAGGCAGGTCAAGCAACTTGTTTTGACTGCAAAGTATTCTGAGAGGGCCCAGGCTTTGAAGTTAGTCTTACCCTCAGTACTGTAGGGTTACCATGCCAGAAGTTTAAGATAAAAGACCCTGCCATCCCAACCAGACTCCAGCCACCCTGCTCAGTGCTGAAAGACCAAATACTACTTGCAAAAGAACCATTTCAACAACTTCAAAACACGGAAAATTGAATGGCTTCTTTAAGCCATTAGGTTTGGGCGCGCTGTTAAACAGCTACTAGTTACTGATGACAAACTACCTAATCCCTCAGTACAGCATGACGGACAATAGAAGAAAAAGACTGGGTTATGCAATCTGCCAATTAACCACTCATGTCAAGAGTTGGATGCAGACACTGACAGGCAAGCTCGTCTCCCTCATCAAGGACAGAGGCAACATGCAGAGCTCAGACCATAACAAAGCCTTATCTTTTTATAACCTGTATGGGCAATGCATCCTGATTTGACACTTCTGCTGGGTTTGCCATGCCAAGGTACACACCGCCAACTATTATTAAGACCCAGGACCATAGCAAATGCATCCCATTCTGTCATCTGAAGCTCAAATAACACAAATTCATCTCAACACAAAATAACCCAATGGTAGCTGTGTTAATTTTCAGCCACTGACATTCTAACCAGCATCAACACAAGCCTTGACAATTTCTATCAGGAGCCACACAGCAAATTATATTGAAAAATCAGTTATGGGACTAGAGAGAAGGTTCAGTGATTAAGAGCACTTGCTGATCTTATAGGTCTTGGTTTTGATTCCCAACACCCACATGGCAGCTAACAACTGTAACTCTAGTTTCAGGGGCATTTGACGCACTCTTCTGACCTCTGCAGGCACTGCATGTCATGGGTGGCCTTAGATACATGTAGGCAAAAGATTTATACACATAAAAAATAGTAAATAAAATATTTCTGGGGACTGGAGAAATGGCTCAGTGGTTAAGAGTATTGGTTGCTCTTGCAGAGGACCGGGGTTCGAATCCCAGCACCCTCATGGCGGTTAACAACCATCTGTAACTCCAGTTCCAGGGGTTTGAACACCTTCTTCTGACCTCTGCAGGCATTGTATGACATGGGCGCACTTATACACATGCAGGCATAACACTCATACACAAAAAATAAAAATATTTAAAAAAGTTTTAAACCAGTTAGGTAAATTATATAATAATGTCTTACTTTTAATTATTCTTCTAGACCTTAAACCATATACCAAAAAAGAAAAAAACTTCATCTTAAATTGTGAAAATTGTGAGGCTGATTTATCAATAGATTTCAGGAGAATTTACCACAAGAACATGTTCTGATCCCACCAAAAATAAGGTACCTTAAATTTAAGCAAAATTCACATTTTATTTAAATTGAAATAAACTATACAAAATTGATTTTATTCACCAAAAATAACAGCAATATTTTCTGTATTACTTTTTAGATAAACCACAAAACATTAATTTTTGTAGGTTTTGATATAATCATGGTTTAAAAAGACAGAAGAAAACGGACAAGGCAGTTGCCTTTATGGATGTTCTCTGGGTCTGTCATGACCAGGAAGAAGTCAGTATACCTGCTCTGAGAAGCTTATGAAAATGTGGGCTCAACAAAGGAATGTATACAGCAACAACCACGTGTGGACAGCAGTGCAGGCTCTGCCATTCAATCTGTAACTTATTCCTTTGAGTTTCTTCCATACAGACAAAATCTATACTGAAAGCTGCTTGGTGAGCTCACCAACTTCTCTCTGTTAATTTCTGTAACTGTCCATTACACAGCTGTTTTGATTGTTGCCTTCTGTTTCTGCAGTGCTGAGGAGTGAACCCAGGATACGCACATGCTAGGCAAGTGCTCCCACCACTTAAGCTACATCCCCACTCCTTTTTTTTTGAGACAGGGTCTCACTATATAGCCCAAGTTGGCTTAAAACTTGCGATCCTCCTACTCCATCTCCCAAGTGCTGCTATTACAGATTTTAAATATGACACTTAAAGCTCCTATTAGTCAAAAGTCAATGGTGAACTTCATTCTAACAAATTATAAAATATATTCCTCTCTTCCATTCCTTCTGAAAACTCATTTCTTCAAAGACCTGATAATTCCTGGCAACTGGATCCACAATGATAATGTTTTATCTAAAATGACTTTAACTACAATCCCACTGCTACTGCCACTAGCAGAAGCAGCCTGAGGTGGACTTTGGTACCCCTGTTGCCATCTTCTGGAAGAACAGGTATTGAAAGTGTGAGTTCAAACAGAGGCCGTTTAAATAAGTGGACTACCATGACTAACATATTCAACTGGAGGCCTATCAGCAAGGTATTCAGTGATTAAGTAGCCTATTATTACATCTTACAGCTTTTCTTCCAAATAGCAAATCAAGACAAAACCCATTCTAAAAAAATCTCTTAGGTATTTTCAATGGTTTCTGGATTATTTGTAGGAAGCTCTGATTTATTTGTATAGAGTTTGATGTATGTATCCACCATTAAATCCAAATCATGTTTTATATCAAAATTTATGTTAAGCAGAGCCAAATTACTAGACCTCTGGTCTGTCAAAGTGTTCCGCAAATATGCTTTGAGGCGCTTCCGTCCATTTTCATAGCGCTCATTCTCCACCTTCATTACAGGGAGAATACACAGGACCTTCAGCAAAGCATACACGTTAGGAAAAAACTTGATGTCAGGCAGATGGAGGGCTTCATAAATGGTGGATGGAAGCTCAATATCCTTGCCTCTGTGTTTCCACTTGATTCTCCAACAGTGCAGTTCAGCAGAGAGTGTGTCAGGATTGGGTAAGTCACTTCTGTACATGTCAGCGTGATGTTCCTCTGATGTGTTGAATTTGAGCTGTCCCATGACTGAGGGCACCAGAGACAAGCACTTCAGAGCTTTGAGGTGCTGTTCGGAAAATATATCTTTCAGTTCCTGAATAATGTGCTCCACTGTTGGCACGCTGAGGCTCTCTTTATAGTAGCTCTCAGAGGTAAGCTGAGGTTCCAGGTTTCCTTGCTGAGCCCTACGAAATTTCCCTGGGAGTTTCATCTGAATGTCAAGTTTAGCTGCTAAATTAGTGGCTTCCTCAAACCAAAACTCATGATAAACTTCAATGTTTTCCATCACCTCGTTGAGGGAATGAAGTACTGCAGTCAGGCTACTGGCTGCAAAGAAGACATCCGAAGTTTGTCCCTGGAGATTCTTCCCAAAGGCCCGCGTAAAAGACAAGACATTTTTAAGAACGACTATGGTAACAATGAAATCGAAATCTGTCACTGCACTACAGAGCACAAACGCGCGGCCAGCTGTACAGTTGTTCCATCTAGTACTTGTGTCGCTGTTTATACCATCTAAACATAAAACGACTGCTTGTAGGACGTCCACCAGAACTTCAAAAGCATCGTGCCTGCCTGTCCACTGAGAATGGCAAATTTCTTTCAGTTCCTTACCCCGTTCTTCACTATTCTGAAAAAGAACAGAAATTACGTTGTCAAGTTCTAAAAGCAGCTGTGGCGATCGATGGAAAAAAGAACAAACTTCCTCAATAGTTCCAAGAGCAACCGATACCCCCATCACAGGGACAGACTTCACCAACCACGAGTTTAAGGCACAGGAAGAACAGAGTGTGTAGATAGCTTGGGGGTATTTCTCTAAGAGTCTTGAAGCAACAACTTTCATCTTGGAAGAAAATCCACTGGAGACGATATAAGCCTGGCCACGACAATATTCCATATTTAGTCCCCATTTCTCGGTTATTGTGGTGTGAAATTTCACAGCCAGAATCTCTGCATCGGCCTCATATGGCAGAAAGCCCACAAACTCCTCTCTCAGGTTGTGAGACTCGTCGACAAACCTCACCAGCACAGGCAGGTGCTCTTCCCCTGCTATGTCCACCACATCGTCCGTGATAATGGAAAAGAAGTGCGAGTCTCTCACCTCCCTGAGCGTTTCCTCCCGGATGCAGCTCTCACAGATCTCCAGCATCTGTTTCTGCTGGGTTTTAGAACAGAATAAAGTGTTGACCGCTGTGGTCTCAAATCGTTTTCTCAAGATCTCTTCACCAGAATTTATCCGGCATTCCAGAAGTGCCTGAAAGTTATCAGGAGTAAAGAGACCCTCTGGGATTTCGTCAGCCTCATGCCCATCCAGAGGTATGTTTTGTTTTCCCATAAGAATCAAAATTTCGAATAGAGATTTTAGGTACTCTTTGTTTTCCTTCTCTTCGAGGGTCAAAGGCAAAACCTTTCCATCCTGCTGGTGACCCCCTTCTGTACTGGGGTTCTGAGCATTGCTGTTAGTGTCATGTTCTTGTTCAGAAGTTTCATCAACTAGAAAACAAAGGAGTTCATTTTTATAGGCAGGTTCATGAGGAACCATAAAAGACAAAACAAAACAAATTACATTTTTGATTGGCTATTTTTAAAACCTACAAACGCATTCATTCCACATTCATAGGACAATGACCAGAACAGGGTAGGACACAGGTGCCAATCCCACTTGACAAATGAGGACAGTAAATAACTTGTCATAGATATAAAGGATAGAAATGAAATCAAATCCAAGGTCCATGTAGATGCTGCTTCTATCAAACCATCAAGCCACATTTTTACATGGGAAACTGCTCTACAAAAGCCAACATAATACATATAGTGCAATTGGAGGAGGGGCTAATATTAGAATACTAGCAATCTCAGCCTAGTTACTTCATATTTGGATGGTGTACTAGTCACTTTTCTGTTGCTGTGACAGAAACACTGACCAAGGGAATTTATAAAAAGAAGAGTTAATTTAGCTCATGGTTCCAAAGGGGCAAGAGTTCATTATGGTAGGGAAACATGGTAGCAGAGGTGGCTGGAGTAGGAGCAGAAGCTAAATTCTCACAGGTACAGGAAGCAGAGAGAGACTGGAGATCTGGTAAGGCTTAAGAACTCGCTAAGCCTGCCCCCAGTGACGTGTTCCTCCAGCGTGGCCACACCTCCTAAGACCTCCCAGAACAGTGCCACCACCTGGGGACAGAGTGTTCAAATACTTAGAGCCTATGGGGGACATTCTCATTCAAACCACCACAGATGGGAAAAGTGTCCCAGCCAGTCATAAGACAGTAGTAGCCCTAGGAAAAGAATTAAAATCTGAAGAATCATCTAAAATCTAGTTCTTACAAAATAAGATACCAAAAATTGTCTAGAATCAGTGGGAGGAGCTGAAAAAAACTGAGAACAGGGAAAGTTGCATTTGATAAAGACATGGATATGGAAGACAGTACAGAGGGCGGATCAGTGGACTGGTAGGAATCTAGCCAAAGCACTAAGGTGAACAAAACAAGCAGGCTGCCCGATACAGAGCAAAGTCTATTGTGACTGGGGCTGTGTAAGCTGCTCCTAGGTATCCCAGGTCCTGAGAACTAACAGGGCTCAGGGAGGGCAGGGAGAACTCCCTCACCCCTCCTCAGCTTACATGGCTCCTCTGTCACACACACCTCAGAGCAGCATCCTATACTATTTAGTTTCCCCAAGTCAGAAAGCAAGATGCTCACCTAATGCCTGCCTTACTGCTTGCCCCTACATTCCCACCTCCCCACTGCTCGCCTGTATTCCTTTACTTCCAATAAACAAGTATGAATCCTATTCCATGGCTTCAAAAAAAAATGCTCAATAGAGTTTATTCAACATTACTACGAAAACCCAGTCTCTCTCCTTTTGGACAGCTTCCCGTATGTGAGTTACCCACATGCAAATTTCCTGAGTTCTGGTCCCTCTACCTGAAATGTTGCCTTTCTTAATTCAAGAGGTTACTCTTTGTAACACAGAACCTTGGGCTATGTTAACACCTACTTAGAAACCCTTCAATGATTCCAAATGCCAGCAGCTCACAACTCTGAAAGCTCTGCCCTGTGATTTCCTCTCGGATAATTTGTTAAGCATCACAGGCTATCAGATCCCTAACTACACCTAAATGAATGTGGTTTTCCAATTCTAACACCTTGTTTTGTGCCATTCTACTTTTGTATAGAATACCTTTTCTTCCTTCTTTTGCCTATGTCTCCTCACCTATAAAGGAGCTAATGAGAATTAAATGAGTTAAGATTAAGTAAAGTGCTAGAACTGTGGCATGGCATCATCAAAGGCTACGTTATAATAGCAGAGGAGGACGAGGAACTGGCAAGAACAGAAACAACTTCTAGCCCTCATCTTTGATGGCACAGCTCAGACACCTGAATCAACTGCCTCTACAGCATTTATTCCTAAACATTTACTGAGAAGTAACTATGTATCACAAGTTGAGTATATGGAACTGGAGTGCCTCTCCAATGGGTGCTTTTCCTTCTCTATACTGGGATTACATATCTGCCACTCCTACTGCACTGAGCCTCGGTAGGAAAGGAGTCCCCTTTGTGCTCGGTACATGGCAAAGTTCATGGCACAGCAGTACTTAGCAAAAACAGAATGAACCAAGACTTTGATCTCAGATAATTCCAGACAAAGCCAACCACACTCTTCCATCCATTTTCAAGGTATTTTTGATACAAAACATATTTATTTGTCCTTACCAGGTCAAGGCCTTTTAAAAAGGCATTCAGAAGCTGAGTCATTAACACTATCACTTACTTTTTTTCTGTTTTAGTGTCCTGATTTCATCTTCACTCTAAGACAAAAAAATAAATTAATTAAAAACTTTAAGAAAACTGACCTTTAGTAAATTATCCTAGACCAAATAAGCATATTTTGAGCAAAAGTTTACTTATTCCAGGTCATAAGGTTTTTTTGTTTATTTGGGTTTTTTATGTATATGAGTGTTTTGCTGGCATGTATATAAATGCACCCATGTTGTGCATTGACCATAGAAGCCAGAAGAGGGAATGGCATCCCCTAGAACTGGAGTTACAGATGGTTGTGAGCCACCATGTAGATCCTGGGAACTGAACCTGGGTCCTCTGCAAGAGCAGTCAGTGCTCTTAACCTCTGAGCACTCTGTCAAGGTTTTTTATTGTTGTTTTGTTTTGTTTTTGAGAAAGGTCTCATGCATCCCAGACTGGCCTTGAACTTGCTAAATAACTAAGGATGACTTTGCACTTCTGATCCTCTTGCCTTTACCTCCCAAGTACTGGGATTAGTTGTGCTCCACCAAGCCTGGTTTATGTAATGCTAGGGATCAAACCCAGATTTCATTAATATTACACAAGCACCCTAATCAACTGAGCTATATTACAGCCCCTGCCCCAAAGAGCATAAATTCTTTATGTGGAATACGTTCTTCAGATGACAGGAGACAACACAATATAATTTGCTAATGATTCCAAGCTTATAAAAGCCCTAGAAGAGAAAGCATATGCTATTTAACTTATTTTCTACCGAAAACATCCTAACTTAGACCAAATGTTTACTGAATAATAAATGGGATGAAAGTATACTGTGGTAAATTCAAGAAGATGCAAATTATCCCCTTTCCCAATCTAATCCTGAACACAGCACAAAACAGGGAGACTGCTGAATCACAGAACCTAACTGAAGAGGATGAGAAGCTCTGAGGAAGCAGAAGGCAACAAAAGAGCGCAGAGAGTAGTCTATGTGCCTACAATCCACAGAGGCTGGCAGACTGAGGAAGAACTTTCCAGTTTTGTCTTTTACTCTCTCTCCAACTCTCCACAGTGCTTATAATACAATCCGTTACCATCTACAGCAGGAAAACAAAGCTGGAGATAGCAGGGTACCTGAGGGACATCTCTGGACTCTGCTGCTTTACTGGAATAGTCCCTGCTAAGCACAGAGGGCAGCACAATTACAAGGATAGCAAATCTGGAGGCTCCTACCATGAAGGGAAGGGCACAGAGAAGTGACAGCTATACAACAGGGAAAGGCTGAGCTCCTTGTCCAGGTACAGATTACTAAGAAAACTGATGTGAATGAAAAATTGTCCCAGTGCCCATGTTCATCTATGAGAAATCCCAGAGAAACAGAAGGAAGAAATGTATGAAGAAATAAAAAAGATCTCTCAGAAGATGAAAAATTTAAGACCTGAGATAATCATCACCAGGCTACATAACAAAAGAAATCAAAGTCTTCTAGAATATGCATCATTTAACATTCAAAAGAAAAAATATCCAAAAGAAATAGTTTGGAAAAATAAAACAAGAATAACCTTGGTTAAAGAAATGGGAAATTTGGGGCTGAAAAGACGGCTCAGCAGTTAAGAGCACTGGCTGCTCTTACAGAGAACCCAGTACCGATATGATGGCTAACAACCAACTCTAATTTCAGGGGATCCAACATTCTCTTCTGGTCTCTGTGAGCACTGCACACACATGGTGCACTTACATACATTTAGGCAAACTCATACACATAAAAATTTTTAACAAAAAAGTGGGGAAATTAGCAAACACCAACAGCTACACAGTGAAAACGTTACATCTCTAAACCAGCTAGGGATACACATACATGTAAGTTCAAACACTCAAGCTAGGAAAAGTCAAGAAACTACACCCTCCAACTCAAGAGGAAAGCAATCAAATAATTCACAAGCATAGTTTACCAGTTTCTACTTACATAGATTACTGGTTAAACTACTGACTCAAAAAATGTTATTGAAGGAGTTTTAGGAACAGAGAAAACAAAGCATTCAAAAATACTAGATGAAGATCAAGGATTTGAAACCATAATAAAAACACCAGAAGAGAGAGGAAATCAGGGCACTGGATGGTAAACAAAACCCTCCTGTACCTACTCCAAGCCGATAGCTTTATTAAGTTCTACGTAAGTTTCAGGAGAAGACAGTGCCTACATCATGCAAGTTTTTCTAGAAAAATAAAAAGTAAAAAAGGAAAGAGATTCCAATCCAACTTATGAGGCACTAACAAGATCTTGTTTTCAAATCTAGATGGGATGGAGGGGTGTGTGTGGAGGTGGCTGAGTGGGTACTATACAAGTCTATTACCGATCCCAAGGTAGAAAGAATTGACTCCTGAAAGTTGTTCTTTTAGCCTCCACATGCATGCCTGTGATGTGCAGGCACCTATAAACAAATAGATGAATGAATGAACAAATGAATAAATCAATGTAACAATGAAGAGAGCTGAAAGGTATCAAAGGAATAGAAAAGCAATTGTGCCCATTCAAAGCAAAGATTTTAAACTGTTTTTTTTTGGCGGGGGGTGCTAGACAGTGTCTTACTATGTCACCCTACCTGGCCTAGAACTCACTATGTAGACTAGGCTGGTATCAAACTCATAGAAATCCACCTGCCTCTGTTTCCTAAGCACTGGGATTAAAGGCATGAGCCTGCACGCCCAGTGTGATTTTAAACTTTTTGTAAACCTCATCAATTATTTAATAGTGAAATCCACTTTTCTTTATTCCTTTGTGCTGAGTTCTGCAAAGACATGTCAGTTTTATTTTCTTTACTACCAATCCCAGGAAAGCAACAAGCTAGTGGCCTGCAGTTAACAGCACACTTGAGCCCAACTCTCAACTGCGTCCACCTTTGATTTCAACAGTACAAAGACAGACTAACCATCTTAATAATCACAGCATTAGGGTTGGAGAGACAGTTCAGCAATTAAGAACACTGGCTGCTCTTGCAGACAACTTAGGTTTAGTTCCTAGCACCCAAACAACAGTTAATGACCATCAGTAATTCCAGTTCCAGGGTATCCAATGCCCTCTTCTGGCTTCTGTGGGCACTGCATTACATGGATACACTTACAGACATGCAAGCAACACTCATAAACATAAAATTAAAAAAAAAAAAAATCACAGCATTCAGTATGCCACCTGTGAAATGCAGAACTTGGATCAACTTTTAGCATAAATGCTTCCAAATTTAATTTCACTTAATTATGGGGAGACAGGAAAGCTGAAGAGTCAGACATACCAATTCTTTAATTCGTTTTCGGTGTCTGCTATGTGGATTGTTCAAATGACTGGTAAGATCAAATATTGTTGGTATTGCATTATCTCGAAGAACTGTCCTATATGGACTCTGAAAAAGAAAAAAATATCAACTCAGAAATAGTCCTTCAGAAAAGAATAAAATTCTACAGCTTCACCTATCTCTAAAGTATATAGACTTGCTAAATTAGGTCAGGCTACTATTCCTGCTTTTGTATTTGCACTTTTAGGGATCTTGTTTTATCCTTCCATGAGCTTAGCAAATCTTGAAGACTCACAAGTCTCACAAATAATTTACCTTCTTTTCTGTTCTGTAACAATGCTCCCCTCCTTACCTGATGTCACTCCACTGCTGTTACTATCACTGGAAATACCAAGGCACAATGAAAATAATATTAGACTAAGACTAAGGAGACCCAAGAACTAGTTCAAATTCTACCAGTGAATCACTAAGAGACTCTAAACTAATTCCGCTTTTGGACCCCCAGTTTTCTCTTCTAAATAGGAATCAGGTATTAAGTAGATCAATATTTCCCAACATGAAATTATTCAAATATTACTGAGAATAAAGTACAAAACCACAATCCCACCACACTAAATTGGGTATTTCTAAATTCTTTTTTTGTTCTAATAATCTTTTTGTTTGTTTTGAGACAGGATCTCTCTGTAGCCCTAGCTGGCCTGGAACTCAGTATGTAGACCAGGCTGTCCTCAAACTCAGTGATCCACCTGCTTCTGCCTCCTGAGTGCTGAGATTAAAGGTGTGCCACCAGGCCTGGCTTGATCCAATAATCTTATCACTCAAAGCTCATCATTCTCTACACGGCTTTGTGTCAATGGAACCTAATAGCCACAGAAGCAGATTCACATCTAGATGGTGAGATTCTTCCATAGCTAGCCCAGATGAAACTGGGAAAACAAGAAATTTATTAAGGAGAGTAACTGGTGAATAACTACTATTATTCCTGCTTGCTACTCCCAAGAAACAGTGATTTTCATTCACAGTGAAAACAAAAAGTACACTTTATATGAAAAAGCTTTCTTGGAAGTAGTGATTATTTCAAAGTTGACCATTAAAGCATATTCAAAGAATATACCAAACAAAAATAGTTTCTAAATTTTTTCACCTGGGGGCAAGAAGGTGAAAAGACAGGACAGGAAAATCTATTTAAATGGAACATACTACCTTGGATTCCAGCCAGAGTTACTGAATACACTCAGGAAGAATTGCTACTGAGGGTCAGTATTTTCTACTTCAATCCCATGCATCATATAAACAAAAAAGGTAACCTGATTTATTCTTTTGGGGGGAGGGGTACTTTGAGACATGGTTTCACTGTACTGCTCAGGTGGGCCACAACTCATAAGCCTATCTGCCTCTGCCTCCTGAATTCCAGAATTATAGGTAGAAGCCACTATGCCAAGCTGAAATCTAATTTTAAAAATATTTCATTTATTATTTTTATGTATGTGTATGATGTATTGCTTGTGCACTTGTGTCAGTGCAATGCCCTCAGAGGTGAGAAGAGAGTGTCAGATCTCCTGAAACTGGAGTTATGGACAGTGCTTAGTGGCCATGTGGGTGCTGTGAACCGAGCCTAGGTCCTCTTCAAGAACAGCCAGTGCTTTTTAACCACTGAGGCATCTCTCCAGCCCTGAAATCTAATTCCTTAATAGCACTTAGCTTCTAGTGCTGGACTAACAACCCCGAGTCTACCAGGAAATTTGGATTGGGACTGGTTATGGCACAACTATGGAGTGGAACAAAATCTATGGTACCAGTTTTCCACCTTTCTCACTGAACAAAACTCTGAAAAATAAACACAAAAACCACACATAATCCACATGTGATATCTTAGTGATTGAGGGGAGGGGTGAGGCACTCTAGTGAATTTTTAAAATTTAATCTAATATTCTAATTTGTAAATAAAGCAAAGATCAGAAAATAGAATGTGAAGGAAAGAGATGTGACATTTTATATTCATTTATGAATATACAGGTCAAAAAAGATTATATTCCAATTATACATACAATTTTAACTCAATATCAAGATTTAATCTTTGCTAATTTAAAGAAGCTATATTGATCTTACTCTAGTACTAAAGATAATAAAATGTGTGGCATTGGCAGAACTACTCATAAATGTTTACTAATGAGATTGTAAAAATCAAACTAACAAAGCCAAAGCTTAAATATTTAAATATAGTATCGCATAATCCAGTTTTCAAAAGCACCTTGGGTCTACATATTTAAGAACATTTTCTCACATCTAGGTTAATTTACCCAAGATGGAAAAATCATTTGGAAATTTAAAGAAGCAAAACTAGATGGGTGTAGTGACGCATGTCTTTAGTCTCCACACTTGGAAGGCAGAGGCAAGCAGATCTCTGTGAGATCAAGGCCAACCTGGTCTATATACTATGTTCCATGCCAGCTGGAAAAAAATAAATTAAAAAAAAACTTAGCTAATTTTTCTCCTCTATGTTCTGACTAAAGACAGCTAAAATAGCGATATTTTAAATTTCTCCTATTAATATATTTGGAATTATTCAGTTAAAAGATAACATTTACTAATAAAGTACACATGTAAAAATGTCTATGACTTATGTTTTAAAAAATAATCTGGAATGTTTTTACTTAATGTCAAGAACATAAAAGCAGTTTGCCTTTTAGAATATGAAATCTCTTCTTCTGGCTAATCATTGTTACGCTCTTAATAAAGCAAGGCCAAAAATATCCCTCAAATATTCGTGATTAAACTGTTGAACCGGAATTGGCTCACCTCCCAATGACTTCACAAGTATCTGCTTCAATTAATTTTGAGAAATAAAATAACCCAATCATTCTTTAGTTTTCTGATGCCTCTGCAAAATGTATCTGAAAAAAATACCAAAATAAATTGCTGCATAACATACCTTCAAAGGCAAATTTATGTCTATCCAAAACCCTAATATGAAACATTATTAATTGCACCTAAACACGAAAATTGCAAATTTATAAAACTCTTCCTTACTAGTTATTAAAGTGCTTCATGCCTGTTTCATTTCAATCAAATATGCCCCATTTTTGTCTTTTACAAATCACAGCAATAACATAATCCTAAAAAGTTAAAAATCTTAAATTATCTGGTCTCATTTCATTATAAACTGGGGCCCAGAAAGGGGAAGGTCTGATTATGAAAAATTGTTTTCCTATTACCTATATGATACTGGTTCTTATTTTACCTAGTCCATAAAAATTAAGTGTTGATTCTTGAGAGGACATTCAAACCATGAACACAAAGAGCAGCATTCCTAGATGAAACTATCATTCTTAAGAAAGCTCAAGACAGTGACTGGGGATGTGGCTCAGTAGTAGAGCACTTCCCTAGTATACACAAGACTCCAGGTTCTAGCACCAGAACCACATTAAAAAAAAACAACAACTCAACTGCTTCAAATAAAAACACCCCAACTTATCATAAACTTCTATTTTCTGTAAGTATAAAGGCTGTTAACTCTGTTGAGAGGGAATGGGCATCAGGAACAAAGAGGTTTAAAAAGTCAGGTTTTTAAGAACAAATACTACTAAACTCCAAATCTATCTTCAACTTAAAAGTGCTGGGTATAGACATTCTGACTAATAGATAAAAATTTACATATTCAACAAAACACAGTAAGACAGAACAAGAAACTAAGGCCATCTATTACTTACAGTTCTACAGATCATAGAGGTCTCAAAGTGTTTGGCACACAGTCGATAATGTTTATTTAGTTGATCAGGTGTTTTATCTTCTAAGTCTGCTCTCCTACAATTCTCAACCCACTTCTGGCATCTATAAATAAAACCAAAATACAATTATGGAACATAACCTAATTTAAAATTTTTAGTTTTTGGACTGGACATGGTGGCACATGCCTATAATCTCAGCCCTTGGGAGACTGAGGCAGGAGGACTATGAATTTAAGACCAGTTTGGGCTAAATAGGAAGACTGTGTCTCAAAAAAATAACTTGGTTTTAAGGTAAATATTAAGGATAGATTTCTGGGGCCAGGCATGGTGGTATAGGCCCTTAATCCCAGCACTTGGGAGGCAAGGGCAGGTGAGTCTCTGTGAATTCAAGACTAGTTTTGCCTACATAGCAAGTTCTAGGCCAGCTGAAGCTACACAGTGAGACCTGTCTAGGGAGCGGGGGGAAAAAAGCCAGGCATGGTGGTACATGTCTTTAATGCCAGCACTCTGGAGGCAGAAACCAGTGGATCTCTGTGAGTTCAGGGTCAGTGTGGTCTACATGGTGAGTTTCAGGCCAGCTGGGGCTACAGGGAATCCCTGTCTTAAAAAAAGAATGGATTTCTGCTCTACTCCTCTAGAACACAATTTGGAGTTGATTAATAACAAAATCAGAATTGGAAGAAATCTTAAAACACATTCGTATAAACCCTTCAAATGTGACAAGGTTAAGAAGTAACTTGCTCAGTCAAGTCTAAAGTCAGTAGCAAAACTATAATGTAAACCAGGGTCTTCCAACTCCTAGGCCAGTCTAGCAAGAGCAGCACAAGCAAAAGTTACCCATTTCACAAGACCAACAGCCTAACAGTTCCTTCACGATTTCACTGCGAGCAAGTGAGACCCATTAGCATTGCAAAAAAAAAAAAAAAAAAAAAAAAAAAATCACAGGTGCATGCTTTATGAGTAACTAGTTTCTTTTGTAAGCACAAAGGCTTTATTCATTTGCCTTATTATAACATGATTTAGTATACATTATGGTGTATGTACAAAGGAGGATGCAAGCTCCCAAAACACAGAAACTGTATCTACACACTCTAATACACAGAAAGTATTGAAGATACTAAACAAGATAAACTCCATTGCAAAAAGTTATAGGTGCCTATTCTACAGATAATAAAGCACTAGAGTCCACTTATCTCTGATTTAAAGTAAGACAACTTTTTGATATGGATCTAATTCAGATCACAAAACTCAAGAAGAGTTACCTCTGGGACAGAAAGCCCAATTAGCACTATGTATTTCCATATCAAATACCTAGGAATAAATGTAGTGAAAGATATACAATACCTTTTATTTTTATTTTAGTTCTTTGATTTAGTTTATTTTATGTATAAGAATATTTTGCCTGCATGTATCTATGTGCAACACATGTGTACAATGCCTGCAGAGGCCAGGGAGAGTTGGATCCCCAGGAACTGTAGTAACAGATGGTTGTTAGCCACAATGTGGGGGCTGGGAACCAAACCTGGGTCTTCTGCAAGAGCAGTCAGTGCTCTTAAACTCTAAGCTATCTCTCTATCCCCTTATTTATTTAAATTTATTTACTTATTTTCAGTTTTTAAAATACATTTTATTGATTATTTTTATTTTATGTGTGAGTATGCTGCCTGCATGTATGTAAGTGCACCCAGGCTGTGCAATGCCTGCGAAGGTCAGAAGAGGGTGTCAGATCCCCTGGAACTGGAGTTATGGACAGTTGTTAGCCAGTATATGGGTACTAGGAACTGAACCTGGGTCCTCTGAAAAAGCAGCCAGTGCTCTTCACCAATGAGCCAGCTCCCCAGCCCTATTTTAGGGTTTTTTCTAGACACGGTCTGCCTGCCTCAGGTGCTGGAATTAAAGGCATGGGCCACTATGCCTGGTTCTTTGTTTTGTTTTGTTTAGTAAAGTTCTCTTTCAAAGAAGACATAAATAAACAGAGACACACATAAGTTCATGAGTTGAGACAGTGAATTCTAAAACAAACCATCTTCCCCCAAATGTACTTACTGATTCAATTCAACTCAGAAGTCATGTGTATATATGTGTAAGAGAGGACAAAAATATTCTGAAACTCTTTATACAGAATTCAAAGAACCAAGAATACCCCAGGCAATCTTGAGGGGTAGGGAAAAAGGTTGAAAGAAACACTACCTACCAGATATTAAGACAGAATGGTACTGCAGAAGGAGAAAACAAGGGAACTTTAAAATAGAAAGCAATGAAGTTGGATTTCAACTAACAGTGCTGAATAGAATATAGATATGAAAAAATTAAACCTGACTAGTTATCTCACAGCATACACAAAAATAAATTCCAAATGACTCAGATCTAAATATTAAAGACAAAACAATCTCATCATGGTTCACATTGGTAATCCTAGCACTCAGGAGACTGAGGCAGGAGAATTGCAGGTAGATTACATAGTAAATTTCAAGCTAGTCTGGCCTGCAGAATGAGACCCTGTCTGCCTCCATAAATAAACTAATTAATAAAGTATCTTTAAAGTAGACAAAGCTCTCTTTAAAAGGGCCATAAATCGGCCTGGAGAGATGGCTCAGTAGTTAAGAGCACTGGCTGCTTTTTCAGATGACCTGGGTTCAGTTCCCAGCCCCCACATGGTAGCTAACAACTGTCTATAACTCCAGTTCCAGGGGAGCTGAGGCCCTCTTTTGACCTCTGAGGGCACTGCATGACATGAGCAAAGTTATATACACGCAGGCAACACACTCATACAAATAAAAAATTTAAAAATAATAAATAAAAAGGGCCATAGACCAGGTATGTAAGGTTAATTTAAAATATATCAATACCATATCTATAAACAGACTTAAGGACAGAAATCATATAATCATCTCAATAGTTGCATGAAAGGCATCTGACAAAGTTTAACATGACTTCATAATGAAAGTCCTAAAAAATTGGGAATAGAGGGAACATAACCCCACATAATGAAGGCTACATAACACAAGTCTACAAGCAACACTATACCAAATGGGGAAAAACTGACAGCATGTCCTATAAAATCTGGAATGAGACAAAGGTCTCTACTCTCTCTAATTTTGTGCTCAAACTCTTAAAGCAATAAGATAAGAAAAAGAAGTCAAATTATCCCTCTAAGCATGACTATGAACTCCACCAGAAAACTCAGATCTGATAAGTACTTTAAGCAATGTTACAGAATAACATTAGTTTTTTCTGAGAAACAAATTAGGAAAAATATCCCATTCATAATAGTTTCAAAAAATAAAACATCTAAAATAAACCAAAAGGCCAAAGACCTCTGCAATGAAAACTTTAAGACACTGGAAAAAGAAACTAAAGACACAAAACAATAGAAACAATGCTCATGGTTTGTAGAATTATTATTGTAAAAAAATGGCTTTATTACCATAAAGTCTGGAGAGTCAATATCATCTCCATCAAAATTCCAATGACATTCTTCAAAGAACTAGAAAAGAAAAATTCTAAAATTCATATAGAAACACAAAAGACCCAGAAAAACCAAAGCGATTCTAAGCAGAAAGAACACTAGAGATACAGTAACTGACCACAAATCACAATGCCATACTGACAAACACTACGTAGTACTGGCACAAAACTGATGTGCGACTAACAGAGAATAGAGAACCCAGAATAAGACATACAGCCACCTACGTTCTGACAAAGGTGTCAAAAACATACACTGGGAAAAAAGACCACTTCTTCACCAATGGAGCCAGGAAAACTGGATATACACATACAAAAGAATGCAATTAGATTTGTATCGCTCACTCTGCACAGAAAGAATTCAAAATGAACTAAAGGCCTTAATATAAAACCTGAAATACAGAAACTATTAGAAGAAAGTAGAGAAAATAAGATAGTGGGAAAGGCAAGATCTTTCTGAAACAACCCCAAAGGATGCAATTAACTGAGGAAGAGAAGCCTATAGAACAGGAGAAAACCTTCACCTACTATGGCTCAGACAAGAGTAGGAAGGGATAGTTATAGCCATAAAAGAACTGCAAAAATTAGACGCCAAAAAAAACAACTCCCAAGCCAAGAAACTGAATAGAACATTTCTCAAAATAAGAAATACAAACGGTCAATAAAAATGTTTTATGTCTGTGTTGGCATGCACATGTACATGTATGTGCACAAGGTGCAGAAGCCAGAGGACAACCTCAGGGGTCATTCTCAGAAAAAACTGTGTAGCTCCTTTGAGACATGTCTCTTACCCTTGGAGCTCACTCATTAGGCTACATTAGCTGGTCAGAAAGCCCTATGGATCCCTCCTGTCCCAGACTTCCCAGCCTAGGGATTACAAGTGCACAACATCAGGTCTAGCATTTTTACCTGGGTTTTGTGAACTGAACCCAAGTCCTCATCTTGCCTCACAGTACTTTAGTAACTGAGTTATATTTTCAGTCCCCTGATATTTTTTAAAGTGTTCAACAACTTTAGCTGAGAAATGCAAATTAAAAGTACCTTGGGATTCTATCTCACCCCAGTCAGAATTTAATATCAAACAAGCACTGGTGAGAGTGTGGGGAAAGAAGCAGTCCTCTGGGGTTCATGTCTGCATGTGGTATAAAGACATCTATCTTTCTTTGCCAGTAAAACTGAACTTAGGATCTTACACATGCTAACCAAGTATGTCGGCACTGAACTACATCCTCTAGCTGAAGTCATCTCTTGAATACCATCAAACCTCTCATAATAACATGTTCCAAATCTAACTTTTAATTCCTCTAATAAACCCATATTTCCCAGCCTTTCTCATGTCAGTAAATGTTCATGTTAAAAACCTCAGGAGTCTAGAAAAGATGGCTCAATTGGTAAGAGCACTTAGTTATGCAAGCACAACAGTCTGTAACTCCAGTTCCTGGGATTCAGCACTCTCTTCTGGCCTCTGTGGGCACTGCATACATATGGCACACTTACATACATGCAAACAAAACACTTAAGCATAGGGGACAGGGGGAGCGGGGAGAGAGAGAGAGAGAGGGAAAAAGGTGGACACATGATGTTCTCTTTTGGCCTCTGCATGTGCACACACATGCACATACACCACACAGCCATTCACCATATTCACACACACACATAATCTCAGGCAACCTTGACACTCTTTTCTCTTATAACCCATGTCCAGACCATTAGTAAATCCTGTTGGCTTCATCTTCAAACCTCATCTAAAATGCACCGATTTCCCTCTTCCTCCTCCTCCAGAGATCTGGATGACTTCAAGTCTTTCACTGTCTTTCTGCTTTCACCTTTGCTTCTCTTCCCTATAAACTAACATGTAGCCAGTGGTCCCATTAAGCAGACGTCTCTCAACTCGCAACTCTTCTATTTCACTCAAAATAAATACCAGAATGCTTTCACTGACTACATTTTCTTATACAATTTGTCTCCCATTTACTTCCTTTCTAGACTCATCAACAAACATGTCCTGCCTTCATGCTTACTGCTTTCCACTATGCTTTTTGCCCAAGATATCTCACAGCTGGCCCCTCCCCTACTTCAACTCTTCATTCAGATTCACGCTGGTAGGACTTTCGCTATTCGTACCATTTAAAAAATAGCAATTGTGAGCTGGCGAGATGGCTCATAGATTAAGAGCACTGGCTACTCTTGCAGAGGATCAGGGTTTGAGTTCCAGCACCCACATAGTGGCTAACAACTGTCCATAACTTCAGTTCCAGGGGACCTGAGGCCTTCTTCTGATCTCTGCAGGCAATGCACAAAATGGGTGCACTTACACACATGCAGGCAATACACTCATATGCATAAAGTACAAATGTAAAAAAAAACAAAAAGCAACGGTGCCTGTTACTAATTTTGGGGGGAAATTAGGGGCGGAGGGTAGACAAGATCGCACACAGTAGCTCTAGGTGGCCTGGAACTTACTATGTAGCCTGGATTGGCTTCCATCTCAAGGCAATCCTCTCTGCTTCAGCCTCCACAGCACTGGGATCACAGGTCATGCCACCATGCCCAGCTCCCTGGTTACTCTTAAGCCCTTGCAACCTCTGCTGTATTTTTCTCCATGGCATTTATCACTATTAGACACATCTCTATGTATTTTATTTGTCTACCCCCCTCCACACACACCTAAACATAACCTCTGAGAGTTGGAACTTTTCATTGGTTCATCGTTACACAGACCAAAGTGTTATAGTTGTAAGCCTTCATGAATATTTGCTGAACTAAAAGAATTATCGCCTGCTGATAAATCTGCCCCGCGCCCAAGAATTATGAACTTTCCACAAGGAGTGACGGCATTCACCTGACATGAGTTACTCCAAACATAGTAAGCACTGATTTTTAAAATGAATGAACCAACAGGGCTTATAGCAGTTTTCCCCACCAAATCTTCATCCTATCACTCAAAGTACGAATTAGAATTCGGGTTACCTCAAGGAAGAGATGCCAATGCCAATTCCCACGCCCTCGAGTGTATGTCCTAGGATTCCCCACCATAACCAAGGGAGATAATGAGTAACGGCAGCCGTCTGCATTTGAACATTGAGCAATGACAAGTCCTAAGGCCGCAGCAGTTGTGACCCGATTTAAGATTAAGGGACATGGGCCGGCTCCAGACAGAAACACTGTCCCGGGAGAGCTGGATGACAAGGGTTCCGGAAGGCAGAGCCCCGGGGACACAACCCAGAGTCCAGATCCTTTGACAGCTAAGGGACTGAGCCCAGCCAGGGAAGAGCAGCGCCCGCCCAGTCCGCCCCCATCCTCGCAACTCGGGTGGCGCCCCGGGGGCCGGGTCTCCGCGGGCGCACGTGCTCCAAGACGTCCGCCGCCGGCCACGCGCGCCGCCCTGAGCCCGCCGCCCAGCCCCACGCCGCACTCACCTGGCCGGGTCCCGCGGGAACCTGAAGAAGGCCAGGTCGGACTGCGTGCTTTTCCGCGTGCAGTTGGGGGCCGCGCAGAAGTTCGGCATGGTCGCCCGGCCGGCCGGTCCAGCCCTCCCCTCCCCGCCTCGTCAGGGCAGCCCGGCCGCCCCGCGGGGCCGGGGAGGGGAGACAGGCCGGCCGGCCCGCTCGGCAAGGCCGCGCGCGGAGGAGGAGCCGGCGCGCGAGAAGCCGCAAGGGGCAGGAGGGGCGCGCGGGCTGAGGCCGGGCTGGGGACGCGGCTCCACAGTGCTGTGAGCGGCCGGGAGGATTTACCGCCGCCGCCGCCGCTGCTGCACCTCCCGCCCGCCCGGGACGCTGCCGCCTCCTTCCCACAATGCACCCCGGCGCCCGGGGGTGCCCTCTCTTCCCTCAGCCTTCCTCCTCCGCCCTCCGCGCCGCAGACTTCTCCCGCAGGCCAGCGGGCATGCGCACGGAAGCGCGCCTGGCGGGGTGTGGCGTGGAGGAGGCGGGGCCCTGGCACTGCTTCTACAGTGCGCTTGCGCACAGTCCAACCCGCGCGGGGAAGGAAGTGCGCATGCGGCCTAGCGTCCGGGGACTTTAGAGCTGGCGATCCCGGGCTGCTTCGGTAGGTTTGGCGTGCTCGCGTCTCTGCCCGGCTGGATCGAGCATTAATGTTGCATCGCTGCTGCATTTTCCGTACTTGCTTAACTTGCCACTATTTACGCGTCTGTTGCAGGACTCTTAAGGACCTCAGAATCGGGACGACCTTGGGGACTGCTTTGCAAACCCCATGCTCGGGTTGGACGTAGACCTGGCCTGTAGGGGATTTAATTTTCCCCAGCTTTGCATCTGCTCTTTAACCTGGTGAACGCCAGTTTGCCACCTCCTCTCCCCTCCCCCCCCGCCCCACTTCAGCTAGTTGCAAAGAGACGAAACCCAAAAAAGTAGTAATTCTTCCCTGGAGATTTCCAGGGGAGGAAGAATAGTGATATGGTTAGGCTGGCAGCACCCTAGAGATTGGTCCCTCGGGCATCTTACAGTTGTTTCCTGTGAACGCTCCTGTACAGTTTTGTGCCAAAATGAGTGACCGCTATTTAGAACAAAGGATTAGTATCAAATTCTGCGTGCAGTTGAGCAAGTCTGCCAGTGAAACCCACCACCTTCTGAAAGAAGCCTATGGGGATGAAGTGATGTCGAGGGCTCGAGTTTTTGACTGGTACAAAAGGTTTAAAGAAGGGCGGAAAGATGTTCGAGATGATGCACGAAGTGGTCGTCCAGTCACCCACAGGACGGATGAAAATATACAGAAGGTCAAGGATTTGGTTTGTTCAAACAGGCAGTTAACGGTGAGAATGATGGCTGAAGAATTAAATTTAGATAAAGAAACTGTTAGACTCATTCTGAAAGAAAACCTGAACATGAGAAAAGTGTCTACCAAAGTTATATCGGGTATTTTGAAGGATATGCCTAAACTTGAGAGACTTGAATTTCAGTCTGACCATTCAAAGGAAACTAGGAAAACTAGCTCGTGTGTAGGGAAAAAGGTAGCAAATTCTGAAACATGGAGTCACCTGAAAAGCGAAGCTGGCAGGGGAAATGCTCCTGCCTCTGTCTTACCCCAGACTCCACTATCTTGCCCACCAGCTGCTACAGGGGTCCTTCTCAGCAAGCCTTCCCAGCAGGGTTGTCCAGGATTGGTTCACACCCTGGTGAAATAAGCTGAAGTACTGAACCCGACCAGGAAGCTGTCTTCATGTGCTGCACATCTGCTTTCAGGCTTACCTGCTCTCCTGACCTGTCCTACCTACACTATGCTGAAGTAACTGGGGGCTGTCTTTCTTGTTCTTCACCACTATGGAGTGCTGTGGCTGTTGACTTCTGGTGCTAACTTGTCCTTGATCTCTTTGGTTTAACAAGTGTGGATCTCTTCAGGGCCTGCACCTCAGTTTGTTTGGGGTGTCGTCCTCATGCTGCCCTAGGGGACCCTGCCAATGGGAAGGGAGGATAGGAGACTATCTCTGTGGCCGTGGAGACATACTTCAGTCTGAGGTATGCTACAGAAGGCAGCGGCATGCTGACTTACTGAGTGATGCTGAGCCTAGGGACTGAGCTGGCCTGAATGGCCGAGTGTGAGTCCCCTAGCACTCAGGTTGACCACCAGTACTTACCTATCTCCCCTTCAGGAGAGTTAAGTTTGTTCCATTCTTTTCCTTGCTTTGGACCACTGTTCTTTGGGGTGTTGCCTCACAGAAAAGAAGGATCTGGTCCTAGAATATCTAAGCCATGAGACACAGGCCAAGACCATGTGAAGAGAAAGATGAGGTGACTCTAGACCCTAAATTAAGGGAGCCTGGTGTCTGTGCTGATTCCCATTTGCAACGTGTTTTAGTAACTGAGGCCAGTGGTGTCAGGTGTTTCAGCATCAACAATGGTGGGCTTGATGCAGGAGGTGGTTCTTGAACTGTATCCACAAGAAAGGGTGAGATGGGGCTTTGAGTTTAGAGGAATCCTCCCAGGAGGTAGAACAGCATGAGTATTGGAACCATTGTGAATAGAAAATGATACTACTGGCTTAAAGAGCAAAGTCTAGGTGGAGAAATAATGTTGTAGCAGATGAACAATTTGAGATAATTTGCTTCCTCTCCCTTGCCCTCAACTTTATGACAGTAGTTTATAAATTGCTTCCCCTGAGTCTGTGAATAGGTTTGTAGTAACTCACTTATTTGATTAGCTAATTTTCCCATTGAACTCCCCTCCTCCCAAGCAAGATCTACAAATTTAAACTATCTATTCTGTTCCTACTTCTCTGCCTGAATGTGTAGAATGGAATTTGTCAAGTGGGTTCCAAGTAATACCTACAGGCTAGAAGCAGATCAGAATGCCTGAGAGGGAGCAGAGGAAGCATTGGCCAGTGTCTGTTTTACCCAAGAGCTTTGACACATAGCAGCTCCCTGTATTAAGTAATAAAATAAGACCGTTGGTTGATAGCAGCACTCAATACTGTTCAACAGAGTTCATTTTTAGTGATCTTGCTCTCTCTTCTGGCCTTCATAATGCTATGTTCCCCACTAAGACCCATCAGTTTTGAGGTACCTTGAAAACTAGACTGTCTCTCAAAGATATAAAAAAAAAAAAAAAAAACTGAAACCAAGCAACAGCTTTTAGCTTCCACTGCTTAGTATTTCCAAGATATTCTACTTCCAGACCACTGCATCTTCCTACATCAGATGCAGTCCCAGGTTACCCCACAAGCACTTGCCACCAAGAACACTGCAGTTTTGGAATGAGGTACCCACTGTAAGCTGTTGGAATGTTATTGATGAATTTTTAATCCTTGCTCTGATCTTGTGGTAAGTGTTGCAGAACTGTCTATTCATGAGCGTAGACCAAGATGCCGCAACCACCACCTTTAGCTCGGATCTCCATCTTATAGCACAGGTCCGAAGAGAACTTGTTTCTGGATTTGTTTCATCCTGTGAGTAGGGCTGAAGTAACCCTGGCAATGATGCTAGCCCAAGACCCACATTGGAATGCAAGGTATCAGAAGCAAAATGGCCCCATTAAAGTTTAGACACAGAGTATCCAGAAGCAAGTTATCAGGAGTGTGAACTCAAATTGTGCCAAATGATTTGCAAGAAAAGGTCTGCCTTAAATCATGTCCCATGTAGTAGTCAGCTTGAACCGCCACTTCATTGATCCTTTGCAAGGCTTTCCAGGAAATAGTCAGTGATGATAGGAGCCTCAGATTTGGGGGTGGTAAAATTACTGCCTTAACAGTCATTCAGAGCAAATCATTCTCTTATGGCTGCTCAGAATCACTGAACCCAAAGCTACAACATGGGCTCCTGGGTGACAGGAGAGTTATTACATACTAGTGCTCCTTATGTACCGGTCTGTTGAATCCAGTTCATTGCTGACCCGTTTTGCCCTGGCTTGCCCCTTGCTTCCCATGCAGCTTAGGCTCCTGGCCCCGTAGACTCAGATTCCACATCCCAGCCTTTTTTCCTTGTCCATCGCAGATATCTTCCAATTTATTCTCTACTAGTTTGCTGTTGATTCTCTGATTTCCCTCATGCTGGTTCTGGGCCATACCTCCAAAGTGTAGTTGCTTTTGACCACTTTGGTGTGCTGATTCTTGAACTTTTGGTGTACATCTCCATTCACACAACCTTTTTTCTGATTTTTGTGCCCTCCCTGCTCCTGACATAAGTTTTGGTCTAATTGGAGCAGAAAATGTCTGTTTCTACCTTGGCCCCAAGTTACCTTCCTAGAAGGTAAGAAGTGGGATAGGGTGATATGGGGGAGGGGTTCTTGTTGTTTGCCATAACCAGTATAGGTGCCTGAGTAGGGGCTAGTGGGGCTAGCCCACCTACTATTAGCAATCCCAACATTACCAGTGTTACCAGCTTCTCAAGGATTGGTTACCTCTGATCCCTCAAGTCATGAAACCTTTTTAGAACTGTAACACCCAAATCTCATTCTTCTAGTAACTTATATTTTCCCTGGGAGGAATTTTTTCCTTGCTTGCTGCAGGAATTTAAGCCTGGCTTTCTCTGAATGTCAGGAAAGCTGGCCATCTGCAAACTTGACTAATTCTCAAGTTCAACAGTCTGTGCGCCTCTTTGGCTTTACTCATCTTTCTCCCCACTCTCTCCTTCACTTCTGTTCTGGTTCAGAATATTCAGCCATGGCTGAAAGTCCAAGAGGAGATACCTTGGGAAACAAAATCACCTCATCGCTGATCTTGTCTATCTCTCGTCACCCCACGTTGCTTCACATGCCCCTCAAAGTAATGATCACGAAGTAAAATATTCACCAGGTCTTTGACTTAGAAAAACATGAAGTCGTTTCTGTAGTCTCCTGAATTTTGCCTCTGGCTGTGGATTGTTGAAATGGTAGCATCAAGCTGAGCATAGTGGTGCACACCTGTAATCCCAGTACTAGGGAGGCTGAGGCAGGAGGATTATGGGTTCAAGGCAGGCCTGGGCAACATAGCAAGACCTTGTCTTTAAAGAGAAGTGGGGAGGAGGAGAAGGAAGAGGAGGAAAAAAAAATACTCTTATTTGAGAAGAGGACTGTTTTCCAGAGTCTTCCTTTCAGAGTCATTTCTTGTTCACAGTCCACATTTGCCTCTAAAGAGGCTTGAATATGATGATGAATCTTGATGGTAAGTGACTGGTAGACACCTAGTTAAAGGAGAGAAATATTATTGGGGTTCTGTGACTGTACTGCACACACTGCTCAGTCTGACTTCTGTTTTTCCATACCAGCGTGTCTCATGAGACTTCAGGGACTGGGTCTCGCTCCAGGGTCCCATATTCTCAATTAGCAGTAGCCTCCCTCATCTCCCCTACTGTGTGTTGCTCCTTATTTTCCAGCTGATGCCTCTGTCCCGGCAGCCCTCCCAGATTTTCCAGGCTTTACATCCTGTCAGAGGCAGCTGTCATATATTTGTGTTCTCTAGTCTCTGCCTTACCAGATCCTTGCAAAGATACAAGTTGCATCATGCTTCTCCCCGTATTAATATCTACAAACATCTGATAGGGACCTCCAAGGATCCACTGAGTCTAGTGCAGGCATCAGGAGACTGTATAGGAAACATCTAACACTTTGTGTGCCATATGGTCTCTTGTAACTGCTGAGCATTTTAGTCCAAAAGCAGACATAGCTCATATGGAAACAGATGAACATGGCTATGTTCCAGTGAAGCTTTATAAATACATCTTGAAATTTGAATTTCATATAGTTTTCACAAAATATTTTGAACCCCCCACCCCCTGCAATCATTTGGAAAAAAAAAAAAAGTGGGCCATAGAAAAGCAAGTGGTGAGCCGCATTTGGCCTGTGAGCCATAGTTTGCCTACCCTGATCTAGTGTGCATAAGGTGGGTATGTAAAAATGACAGATGATTGGTTGTTTTCCATTAATAACATTGTTCATGCCAAGTGAGTCTGGCAGCGTCTCACACTTTACTATACAGGAATTGTGGCATATTGGAAAGAATCTTTATGAGACCAGGAAAGAACCAGAACTTGACCACATTCTGATTCACAAAATGAAATTTTCTGCTGTTTTTCGATATTACACAAACTACCACCTTCGTTATTCCTGTGATACATATCAAGATCGATTTTGGCAGTACTGAAGATGATGTCAAGTTGGAACCAGCAATAACAAAGAACTTCAGTGTCCCATTTTTGCTTTGACTATGGGCAGCATTTGGATAGGTTTATATTATCCACTATTTAAGGCCGTGCTATGGAAGTGACAGATTTCACCAAAGTCTGTCTGACGCATGCTTATAAGAAAATCTGCACATTGATACCTGTGACTGGTACTGAGATAGGTCCTCTCAGGTGAGTCTGTCTTTATTTTTGTTCAGGTAGATCTTTATTGTGTCACCTTCATTTAAACAGGTTTTCCAAAGCTGCTGTTGAATTTCAGGACTGAGCAGACCTTTACAAGAGCGGCTGATCAGCCAGTCATGTTTCCCAGGAAACATGACCACAAGTGACTACCGTGGCTGAAAGAAGACCATCTGAAAGAAAATTCTGTGTTCTTTACTCAGCAAATGTTTACTGAGTGTGCCAGGTACCATCCTGTGAGCTGGAACACAGCAATGAAAGAAACAGACCCGGGCCTTAGATCTGACAAATTGAAATCAATTGTATTACTTTTTACTCTTTGGAAACTTCTGTTTGTGTGCTCACACTAACCCACTGTTGACTGCATACCTGGAAACAGCGATGACCTGTGTCATCGGCCTTTGTGCCGGGGTCATGCTGCCTCTCCAACTGCATTAATAACCCAAGGACTGTATGTTCCACTTAAATTTTATTATCCTTTACACAGATCCATATTGGTAGAAAAAACATGCTGGCAATGTTGGAAGCGTAAATTGGCAACAGCTTTCTGAAAAGCAATTTGGCAGTATCTATTAGGAGCTTTAGAAATGTTTATATCTTCTGATCCTCTAATTCCACTTCTGGGAATCTGTCCTAAAGAAACAGTCTAAAATGTGAGCAAAATTTATGCTTAATAATCTAAAAGTCTAACAGTAGAAAATTGGTTAAATAAATTAAAGTTTGATTCTACAATAGGCTAGTATGCAGTCCTAATGAATGCCAACCAAGAAGAGTATTTAACAGCATGGCACAGAAATACTTATGATGTTTAATGAAAAGTGAGGTATAAAATTGTATCCTATACACACCAAAAAATGTTTTTAAAGGACAAAAAAGATTTTGCTAACTCTGTGTTGTTGAATTACGGGTTTAAAATTTTTTTTCTGGTTTCTGTGCTTTTGAAAAACACTTCTACAAACTTCTCCAAACTGTTTTGGGTTTGGTTTTTTTTTTTCTTTATTTCTTTTTTGTTTTGTTTTGAGACAGGGTCTCACTATGTATCCCTGACATAGAACTCAGTGTGTGAACCAGGCTTCCCTCACAAAGATCCTCCTACTGAGTGCTGAGGTTGAAGGTGTGCTCAATCATGTAGCCTAAATTTACTACTTTTTATAACAATGATTAAAAGCTACATCATTAAATACTGTGGTGGAGAGATTGAGGCCTTCTCTCTAGCTTGATCCACGAACAGTTAGTGGCTAGGTCAGCACAGAGGTTGGATGGTACTGTGTTGGTGGCAGAAGAAGAGCAGAAAGGAAAAGCACCTGTGCATCCCACTCGTCGACCACGGAGAAGGGATGTGACTGGGATCCCTACAAAAATCGAAGCGGGGGCTAGAGAGATGGCTCAGTGGTTAAGAGCACTGACTGCTCTTGCAGAAGACCTGGGTTCAGTTCCTAGTGCCCACATGGAGGCTCACAACTATGCAACTCCAGTTCCAGAGGACCTCTGTGGTCATTGCACAACACAGGTGCACTTACATACATGCAGGCAATACACTCACACACAAAAAAAGAAAGCTGGACATGTTGGCACAAGCCTTTAGTCCCAGCATCAGGAAGCAGAGACAGGAAGATCTCTGTGAGTTTAAGACAGCCAGGCCAGCTGGCACTACAGGGAGATCATGTCCCCAAAAGACCAAAAAAATAAGTAAACAAAATAAAAAGAAATAGGGAATAAAGAGATGGCTCAATGGTTAAGACACTGACTGCTCTTGCAGAGGACTCAGGTTCGATTCCCAGCACCCACATCATGGTTAACAACCATGCAGAACTCCAGTTCCAGGGACATCTATTACCCTCTTCTGACCTCTGCAGGCATGACATGCTGCAGGTGCACTTACATACATGTAGGCAATATACTCATAGACATAAAGTAAAAGTAAATATTTTTAAAAAGAATTAAACCAAACAAAAAACCAGTGGTTATGAAAAGACACAAGTAGCATATTCCTATTATGTGACCCCACGTAGGTGAAAGACCTTGTGCATCAAGTCTATTCTAACAAATAGGATGGGAAATTCTCTCCCAAATTAACCTCCTTTGGATTTTACTATTCTCTCAGACAAAATGAATTGTTTATTTTTGTTTTGAGACAGGGTCTCCCTGTAGCCACAGATGGAACTAGCTATGTAGACCATGCTGACCTCTGTCTCATAGAAATCTCTCTGCCTCTGCCTCCTGAATGCTGGAATTAAAGGCATATGCCACCATGCCTTGCTTAAAATGAATTCTTAAGATAAATGAGTTTTGGTGGTTTTTACATTTTTTTTCATTTGTGGGAGTTTATTTTTATTGAATCACTATGTATTTCATAAGAACATCTCAATCAATCTTAATCATCTTTATATCCCTTCCCCCCACCTCCTATAACCCCCCCTTTAAAAAATTTATATTTTTGTATATGAGTGCATTGACTGCATATAGGTAGGTGCATCCATGTCATGTAATGGCCTGCAGAGGTCAGAAGAGGGCGTCAGATCTCCTGGAACTGGAGTTATAGATGGTTGTTAGCTACCATGTGGGTGCTAAGAATTGAATCTGGGTCCTCAGCAAGAGCAACCAGTGCTCTTAACGGCTGAGCGGTCTCTCCAGCCCTGATGGATGTTCTTATAATTGATTCTCTGGAGACTCCTTGAGGTTCCATAGAATTTCTTTAATGTTAGGAATAGCTTTCAGATTGCTAAGTCTACTCCCCCCTAAAATGGGGCGCTCAAGCAACAGGGATGTACACTGGAATATTTGTTGTTCTACATTTGAGAATACACAAAATCATAAGAATTCTTGAGGTTTCAAATGTTATTTCATTGCTATCTAGAATAGGTATACTTTTAAAAATTTGTGTCTGAAGAGTAACCATGTGGAATTTTAAGTGACAAATTATGTAACTAATGCCCACCCACAGATGAAATATGTACTTCGTTATTGCTTTAGTAAAAATGATTATCATTAAAATGTTAAATATAGAGCTGGAGTGATGGCTCATTGGTGAAGAGCATTTGCTACTCTTCATGGGATCTGAGTTTTCAGTGCCCACGTTAGGCAGGTCCTAATGGCTATAACTCCAACTCCAGGGAATCCAGTGCCTTCTTCTGGCCTCTTCACGCACCTGTACATACATGGCAGACAGGTACACAGACATAACATATAAATAAAAATAAATACTTTAAAAATGTTAAATATATCCCCTTGGTGAAATTTCAAGCCTTCAAATGAGTATATAAAGTAAAAAGTTTTAGAATCATGCATGAGTTCTTCAAGACCTAAATGTGAGTCCCTCTTCCTATAGAAGAATAAGGGTGAGGCTCAGGCTTTGGTTCTGGCTCCAGCTAGCGATGTAACTGAGCAGTTAATCCACATCCAGTTACTCCTTTATAAGAAGAAATTGCCATGTATCTTAAGGCATTGTTCATTTTTCTCATTAAACAAATACTAAGTGCTTATGTGTGTCTGGCACTGTTCCAGGCATAGATGGTAATACACAAGACAAAAAAAATAAAATCTCTGCATGTGCATACATTTAAGTGAGGGAAACAAGAAATAAGATAAAGCAAAACATATTGTCTTAGTGCTTATTAGGTGGGAAGCTCACATTGATGAATGGCATATATGAAGTATGCAGCAGAAGCCCTGGCATGTAGTTAAGCACTCCATTGTCTTCCCGACATTTCCTGAATATTACACACAATGGTAGTAGTCAGTGAAAGCACGCCATTCATTATTACATTCTATCTTCGGCTAGTTAATAAGGCCTAAGCCAGTTTTTGCTTAAGAAAACATATTCTTACATATTAACTATAATTCTTACAATATACTTCCTGCATTACAGGTTAATCAAGGTTGTGCCTAAAATCCTTAAAAGTGACCTTTCCTGGAAGAAGACCTTGCATGGTGCTGGTTGGGCAGGTGTTGGGTTCACAAAGACAATTGCACAGAGTCATTGCTTTCCAAGTGTTGCAGACTAGACTATTGTAATGGCTGCTGTTCTTAAAGAACCATGTACCTGTGTCCCATGCCAAACACTGAAGAACCAAGCAGAGTTTACAGCGTTAGAAAGGCATTGGCTACTGTGTTATTTATGGGAGACCAGGGCATTAACAAAAAAAAAAAAAAAAAAAAAAAAAACAAGAAAAAAAGGGCTTAACATTAAATATTTGTTGATATTTTTGCTTCTGGCAGAAAATTTAGAAAGTTCAGAAATGTTTACCAAAGCAGCCAGAAGTTCACCTTAGCACTCCAGCCTTCCATCAGACCCTGTACCTCAGCTTTCTCTTCTCAAAATACCTAGTAAACAGTTATTTACTGTGTTCCTTCTTCCGGCCTGGCCTGTATTTGGCCCTTGCTCTTCACTAGTGTCTAGCTTTGTGGGATAGAAGAAGGGCCAGAAGCACCAAGAATGGGCTTTTACCTTTGTTTGTTAATCCTTCCCAGGAGGCAGTTCCAAGAGGCCAACTTTTATAAAGAACTTGGAACAGGCTGGAGAGATGGCTCAGCAGTTAAGAACATCGACTGCCCTTGCAGAGGACCCAGGTTCAAGTCCCAGAATCCACATGGCAACTAACAGCTGTCAGTAACTCTAGTTCCAGGGGGTCTGACACACTCTTCTGACCTCTACAGGCATTGCACAACACAGGTGCACCTACCTACATGCAAGCTATGGACTCATACACATAAAATAAAAATAATAAGTATTTTTTTTTAATAATTTGGAACAAAAAGTTGGAATTGTCACATTTACAGTGATTGTGTGAATGAGAAATTAGAGGCAGAATGGATCTGTGATGACAATTGATCAGCTCACGCATCACTAGCTCTTAGGCAGGAGGGCCTGTGTGCTGGTCAAGAGGAATTCTTCTGGAATATTGTCTCCTGGAAGAAACCAGACATAGGCCTTGATTTTAGAACTAAATAAGTGGGGCTGTCCAGATGTTAACCTGAACTCCATCCTTGGGACCCACAGGTGAAAGGAGAGAACTGACCCCCACGAGTTACCCTCTGGCCTCTGTTCACACAGTGGCAAAGGTGTGCCCTCCCAATAAAAATGTAATTACAAATTAAAAGAACCTAATAAGTTTTTTAAAATCAGGATTAAACCAGATTAGATGAGGAAATAGGCCCAGGGACATTGAACAACTGCTTGATCACACATCTGTAATTGATGGCTGAGCTAGGATGATATTTAAGGACCCTGAACTTGTCCAACTCAAACCGATGAATTTTCCTGTGATGCCCTTGGTAATTATTTACTAAAATGTTCATTTTTATGATAGCTTGAAAATAGTGTTCAGCCTTGCATTTGACACATGATTTAATAAGAGCTGATTTATATACAGTTTTTAGGGAACACGGTTCCAGCACGGAACAGGGTATAGAGGGTTTTTCCAGATCCTCTGGGGTGTTCAGGTCCCCAGTCCTTTCAGAGGTATGTATTTATAAGTAAATGCTGGCATTCTGTCATTCGCTTTTTCCAGATGTTCTTCCCAAGTAGTATGCTATGTTTTTGTGTTTTTATTCTTTCTCATGTACACTTTTAAAACCCAGGCACATAAATCTTAATAAAACTCTCAACTATCTCCTCTGTGCCGTCTCAGATTTCCATATGTGTTTGTATCTGTGACACAGCGTATGAAGTCATGAATGCGATCACATAATTGGAGCTTGTATCCCCGCAGCTCCAACCTTGTATTTCTACATGTTCTAAAACTTTCTTACACTTCACTTATAAACGCCACTATATTGCACCATGACATTTCCATAGTAACATACATTTCAAACAGGAAAACAGAGGAAGCCCAAGGAAAAGAGAGGTTTTCAAGTGGGGAGAGAGGAGAGGGACTGGGGAGGAAATCGTTAAAAGTGGTAGAATACATAAGGTGGCATGAGGGGTGTGGGGGAGGGTGAGATATTCTGCTTTAGTTAGAAGTCTGAGCAGAATTCCTGCCTGCTTACCATAGGAGCTGGCTGTTTCCACCACCCTCCAAGTGTCACCTGCAATGACTCTTTGACCCCCACATCCTGGCAGGAGCATGTCATTCCCCTAACATGTCTGGATCTGTGTGTTTTCATCTTTGTGTATGTATATGAAAGCCAGAGGTTGAGGTGTTTTCCTTTATCCCCCTCTACCTTATTTTTGAGAAAAATTCTTTCACAGAACCTAGAGCTTACCAATTTGGCTAGACTGACTGGCCAGCAAGCCTCTAGAATCTTGTCTCTACCTTCACAGTGGTGGGATTATTGGCATGCAGTCCTGTATCCCACTGTTCACATGCTGGGGATCTGAATTCAAGTCTTCGTGTTTCCACAGCAAGCACTTTATTGATTGATACATCTCCCTTAACATTTGTTACTGCAATTAGATGGAAGTGGTCACTGCCTCACCCTGCTGTCCTGAAGTTTATCCCCTAAGTTGTACTGTGACATTTAGTTGGGAATGAGACTTGGCCCCCAGCTTTCTGAACATGCCACGTTCATTTCTAGGCTTCGTCCCTGCTGCCATGCTCCTGGCAAACGCCTACTCTGCACTCAAGCCTTGCTGTTCTTTCCCATCTGTCACCTCTGTTTGTAAAGCAGCCACTGCCAGTGTACAATGCAAATTCTTATGTCAAAGAAACACTAACACTCAATTGAACTTAATCATTTGCAAGATGTTTTTCTCCATCCTAGTCCAACCACATCTGATTCTTCTCTATATTCCTGGCATCAAGTATTAATCTTGTCTGGAACTGCTCAGTAAATGTTTAGCAGATGAATGACAGAAGGAACTTTTATGGTAACTGCTTGTTTTTATTGTGGTAAGAATCATATAACAACCCCTGATTTTAAGCATTTTAAAGCATACATGTCAGTGGCATTTAGCATATTCACAATGTTGCATAACTATTACTACTATGTAATTCCAGAACATTTTCATCAGGAGACCATCAAGAAATCACTCTTACTCTTTTGCCTCTGCTGCCAGCAGCCATTAGTCAACTTTCTTTCTTTATGGTTTTTGCCTATTCTGGACATTTCATATGAATGCAATCACAACAATATGTGACCTTTTATATCTGGCATCTTTGACTTGACATGTTTTCGAGATTCACCCATATTGGAGCTGAAGAGATGGTTCCGTGGTTACGAGCACTACCTTCTCTTGAGGACTTGGGTTCAGTTCTCAGCACCCACAAAGTATGTAACAACTGCCTGTGACTCTAGTTTTGGGGAAGCCAGTTGCCCTCTGCTGGCCTTTGTGGGTATTCCATGCATGTGGTACACTTACATATATGCAGGCAAAACACTCATACACATTAAAAAAAAAAATCAAGGCATGGTAACACACACCTTTAATTCTAGCACTTGGAGGGAGAAGTGGGTGGATCTTTGTGAGATTGAGGCTAGCCTGGTCTACATAAGTTCCAAGCCAGCTGGGGTTACAGGGAGACTCTTATCTCAAAAAGACAAAAAAAAAAAAAAAAAAAAAAAAAAGATTCACCCATATTGCAGCATGAATTAATACTTTATCCTCTTCGAATTTTACTTTTATTTAGTTTGTGTATATGTCTGTGTCTGTGTGAGTACAAGTGCCAGTGGAAGCCAGGGACTTTGGCTCCCTGAGGAGCTGGAGCCACAGGAGGTTGTGAGCCACCTGATACGGTTGCTGGGAATTGAACTCAGGTCATCTGGAAGAGTGGTACATGCTATTACCCCCTGAGTCATCTCTCCAGCCTACTTTATCCCTTTTTAAGAGAAAATAATATTCTAATGTATTGATAAACCAAATTTTGTTTTTCATTTACTCATTGAATGATACTGGATTGTACCTTTATTTTTACTTTGTAATCATAATGCTACTATGAACACATATGCACAAGTTTTTGTTTGCATATCTATTTCAGTTCTCTTGAATGTACACCCAGGAATGACATATAGCCATTCTATGGGCTTTCTTTCTTTCTTTTAACTCTTGAGAACAGATCAGTTTACTAAAACAGTATCAACACTGAAAGCAGCAAATTAAATTGTGATTGTCTCCAATCTCCACTCGGGGTCTCACAGTAAGTTAATATGGATTTTGTAAGTTCAAAAAGTCTATCTTTGTAGTTCAAAGGTCATGTTTTCTTTTTTTGGCTGTGATCTTTTTATTATTATTACTTTTATTTTCTGTGTGTGAGTGTATTGCCTGTATGTATGTAAGTGCACCCGTGTCAGGCAGTGCTCATGAGGGTAAGAAGAAAGTGTCAAATTCCCCTGGAACTAGAGTTACAGACAGCTGTTAACTGTCACGTAGATACTGGGAATCAAACCTGAGTCCTCTGCAAGAGCAGACATTGCTCTTAACTGTTGAGCCATCTCTCCAGCCTCTATTGTGACCTTTTAATAAGAATCTCTTCTAGGATAGTGTTAAAATTCATCTTGGTCTTCTGATCACTCCTTCTCCTGATACTAAATATCCCAAAGCTTTAGCAAGCCATTTCACTCATCAGAAATCCTCAGTGTCTCCCCAACACCTAGCTGGGGATAGGGTGAGGTGTGGCCAGGCAGCTCCAACCACACCCCCATTGCCACACTCCTTATTGCCACACACCCCCCCCCCCCCGCCAGCAATTCTGTGTTTAACTCGAGGAACAATCAGATTATTTTTCAAGGCAACTGCAGCGCCTTATATTTCCATCAGCAGTGTATGAGGTAAGCTTTCAATTCATCCATATTCTTCCAACACTTGCTATTTTCCTTTATTTTTTATTATACACAATATATATAGTGAACATGAAGTTATTTTATGTGAATTATTTAGTTAGGTTTTTGTTTTATCTTGTTTTAAGATAGGGTTCCATTGTGTATGTGCTATGTCAACCAGACTGGCCTCTAACTCACAGAGATCAGCCTGTCTCCTTCCCATCTGGTAGCTAGTTAGTTTTTAAAACTCTTTTTTAAAAATATTTATTTTACGTGTATGAGTGTTTTGTCTGCATATATGTATGTGCAGCACATGCATACAGTGGCCACAGAGGCCAGAAGAGGGCGTCAAATCCTCTAGAACTGGAATTATAGATAATTATTAGCCACCATGTAGGTGCTGGGAACCACAGTTGAGTCCCCTGCAAGAGCAGCAAGTATTCTTAACTGCTGAGCCATCTCTCCATCCCCCAGTTAATCTCTGAGACAGGGTTTTACTATATAGTCCTGGTTGACCTGGAACTTGCTATATAACCCAGGCTGGTCTTGAACTCTTGGCAATCCTCCTGCTTCTGTCTCTTGAGTGCTGTAATTATAGGCATGCATCACCACACCCAGCTTGTGGTTTTGACTTGCATTATGATGAATGTGTTTGTTGCCCGAGTATCTATTTTCTTTGGAGAGATGCCTTACAATCTTTTGTCCATTTTTTATTTGGGTTGCTCATCTTTTGTTGTTGAGTTGTAGGATTTGTTGAGTTGTAGGAGTTCTTCATAAACTGTGGATATGAGGCACTTATTAGATCCTTTGTATACAGATATTTTTCCTCATTTTGTAGATTTTTCTTTTCACTTTCTTGGTAGTGTCCTTTAAGGCAAAATGTTTAATAAATGCATCATATCCACAATGTAGGGATCAAACTCAAGTTGTCAAACTTGGCAGTAAGCACCCTTACCCGATGAGTCATCTCACTGGCCTGAGGCAGAATTTTTTATTTTGATGAAGTCCAGGAATCTTTAGTATTAACTCCTGTATTTACATCTTTCATACATTTTGAGTCTGATATGGTGTACTGCATGCAGTTAATGTGTACTGCATGTGGCTACATGTGCAGCCTTGTTCTTTCTTATGGAGCTAGTCAAGCACCACATTCTCCATTTGCTTTTTTTTTAAATTTGTATTTTATACATATAAGTGTTTTGCCTACATGTATGTAAGGGCACTGATGTATGCAATGCCCACAGAGGCCAGAAGAGGGTATTGGATCTCCTGGAACTGGAGTTTTGGATGGTTATTAGCCACCATGTGGTTACTGGGAACTGAACCTGCAAGAGCAGTCGGTGCTCTTAACTGCTGAGCCGTCTCTCCAGTCCCCTCACATTTGCTTTTAAAATATATTTTCACACCAGTTTGTCCCACTGTCTCCTGGCTTCACAACTTGTGATGGAAAGTCTACACCATGCTTATCCTTGTTCTTCTGTATATACCGTCTCTTTCCCTCATTAAACTTTTTGTCACCAACTTGAAGTAGTTTGATTATGATATGTCCTGACAGTTTTCTTCATGTTTCTTTAGTTTGGGTTGAGTTTCTTAGATTTCCTGTACTAAAGTTTTTAGCAAATTAGGACAATCTGTCACCACTATTTCTTCAGATTGTTGTCTGCCATCCTGAACCTCAGGAACCAATTACATGGCCATGAGGCCATACAAAGTCATCCTGCAACTGATACTCGGTTCAGTTTTCTTAGGACTCTCTTCATATCTTTTAGTATAATACCTATTGGTGTATTTCCAAGTTCATTAATCTTCTACTCTGAGATGTCTTAACCAATTTTTATTCTACTTTGTGTATGTGTCATCTCAAACATTATAATTTCTACCTCTAAAAATTGAATGTGGATTTTCTTATAGGTTTTTAATTTTGGAATTTTAAAATTACAGAAAATACACTAAGATAGATAAGGGGTGCATAACTCAGTGATAGGGTACAGGGAGGTCCTCCTGGGTTCAATCCTTACTCTAAAAAAAAAAGTTAATACAAAACTTCCCCATAGGCACTGGAGAGACGGCTCAGTGGTTAAAAGCACTGACTGCTCTTGCAGAGGAACTGGGTTCGATTCCCAGCAGCCTCATAGTGGCTAACAACCATCCTAACTCCAGTTCCAGGAGATCCGAAATCCCCTTCTGACATCCATGGGCATTGCATTGCATGACACGGGTGCACTTATATATATTCAGGCAATGCACTCATGCACATAAAAATAAATAAATAAAATATTTTTCTAAACTTACCCCCAAATCATCTGTTCTACATCCAGTTTAGGAATTATATCAATATGTGGCCTTTTGTGTTAGTCACTGAAGGAGAGACCACTAGGCTAGGGAACAGAGAAGAGGGACTTTCAAAGCCTGGGAACTTAACTATGGAAAGAAAAAAAGCTTGATGACTTATTATTCAAATCTTCTATAGTCTTACTAAGATTGGTTGGCTTACTCTGCTACCAAGAGATGTGTGTGAAAATCTTCCATGTGTGAATTTGTCTATATATAAATATATAAGCACACATGCATATATATGTATATGCAGAAATGTATATAGAGATAAACATGCACATTCTATTGGTTCTGTTTTGCTGGAGAATCCTCTGCGTGTGTGTGTGTGTATGTGTGTGTACTGTACAAAATAATGAGGTCCAATGTGACATACATGTATGTAATATATTTTGATCATATGCACCCAATTACCATTTCTCCCTCTCAGCCATATTTTCAATGATTTTCTGCCCTTTTTCTATTAAATCCTGTTGGAACTCCTATGAGATATATGCCTGACTTTCTCTTTTATCCTCATTTTATTCAGGTTTTCTATCCCATTTAGGCAATCTCCTCAATTGTTCTTCTAATTTCCTCTTTAGTTATATTTAATATGTCATTTAATACATTGTTTTTAGTTTTTAATGTATTTTATATTTCTAGAAGTCATATGTGGTTCTTTTTACAAATTTCCCCACTTTTCCTCCATACAAATTTGTTCCTAGCCTTCTGTTCTCTATAGGTTTTTTTGTTATTGTTGTTGCTATGATAAAATACAAACCAGATCCAATGTGTGGGGGATTTCTTCCAGCTTACAGGCTACAGTCTATCATCAAGGGAAATCAGGCAGGAACTGGAGCAGAGACTATGAAGGAATGGTGCTTACTGGTTGGTTCCTTCTGACTTGCTCAGCTACTTTTCTTCTTTCTTTCATTCTATCTATCCATCTATCTGCTTATTTATTACTTTATTATGTGTATGAATCTTTTGCCTACATGTACATAAGTGCACCCATGTGTGCAATGCCCCAGAAGCCAGAAGAGGGCATTGGAACCTCTGGAACTGGAGTTATGGACAGCTGTTATCCACCATGTGGGTGCTGGGAACTGAACCCAGGTCCTCTGCTGGAGCAGCCAGTGCTCTTAATGGCTAAGTCATCTCTCCAGCCCCTTAGCTACTTTTCTTACATTGTCCAGGCCCACTTGCTTAGAGATGATACTGCCCACAGTAGGCTGGGCCCTCCTACACCAATAACAATTAAGAAAATACCTCACAGACATGGCCACAGGCCAGTCTAATCAAGTAAATTCTTCAGTTGAAGTTCCCTCTTCCCAAATGACTCTAGGTTTGTGTCAAGTTGACAAATGAAGTCAACTATGATACCTACTGATCATTTCTTTCTTTTTATAAATAGTCTAGGCTATCTTTAAATTCCCTAGGTAGCCAAAGATGATCTTGAATTTCTTAAAGTGCTAGAATTACAGTTGTATACCTTCGTGCCAGGCTTTATACTGCAGTAATGAGGATGGATGGAACCCAGGGCCTTATGCATGTGTGTAATGTTAGATTTCAGGAGAGGAAGAAGGAACGAAGTTTAGAGTTAAGAAATAAAAACTGGAGCCAGACCTGCAACGGGCAAGGAATATCTACCTTACTATAAGCATACGGCCAGGGTAGATTCTCCGAGGCAAGAAGCCTCTACAAACTAATGAGGGAGGTGGGAAGTTTTTATTCTTTTGGGCCCAGCTGGAATGTGTTTGGTGCCAAGGTTTGGTGTCCTTGAATAATTGAAACCCTTCTTTCAAGAAGCAGGCTAGTGTCTCAAGGCCCTCAAGGAGACCATTGGTTCCACAAACAACCTCCCTTAGTTCTGGGAGTGATGGGTTGATAAGACTCTGAGTGAAGCCAGACTTGCCAATTTAGGATTAGTTAGTTACTTTAAAGAACTTATGACTTTATGACCGCCTCTAGTGGAGGTTGTAGTTCTTCTGCAATTTACACATTCTATCACATATTATGCAAGTTCTCTACCAACTGAGCTACATCCCCATCCTGTTACCCTCCTCATTCATCTTTATTTTTTAGTCCCTTTCAAATGGTTCTCTTTTCCCACTTCTTATTTGAGGGGGTGTTGGTTGGTTGTCTTCCTTCCATCTTGGTCATTTCTTTGCTCCCATGGTCTGTCTTTGTGGGCGTCTTCATGACATCAATCCTGGAAAGGGTGATGATTGGGTCTGTTCAGTTTGTTAACTGTGCAATGTATATGCTCCATTTCTCCCAACAGTTCTGGGGATGGCATTTTCTTTTGTAAATATGGCCCTAACACAGCTGCTAAAAGACAGAGTGCAGCCATGGATTTAGTTCTTTCTGAATAGAGTCCAAGGCTCTTTCCATTGGCACTTCATGTCCCACCTTTTCCCATTCAACTGTCCCACAGAGTCATATCAGATTCTAGTGGGAGAGAAGAAGGAAAGAGATGAGTTGAATCCCATCTTTAGCACTACTCACAGACGAATGGCAAAATCATGAGAAGGTGCTAGGCTCATACCACTACTGGAATATGGCCACTCTTGAATGGGCACACTAGAGGATTTGCCTCATTCTGATTATATCACAGTCTTCCAAAACTCCTCTGGAATTCCCTTTATAAGTTACAAAAAGGCCTCAATCTCAGTACTATAAAATTTCTCCCAATTCTGACCTCCAGCCCAGCTGCAGCTCCTCATATCATTCATTGATCTTGAGTTCTAAGTGAGTGTGTGTGTGTGCATGTGTGTGTTCATACATGTGCTCATGTTTGTCTGTGTCTGTGTGTGTGCATGTGCATGCCCTGGAGCACATGCATATGTGTAGTAAGGTATGTGTTCACATGTGTGTGAATATGTGTGTGTATATAGGTAGATTATAGGGTAATGTCAGGTGTCTTCCTAGATTTTTCTCCACAGTATTTTTTGAGGTGGAGTCTCTCACTGACCTGCAGCTCACCAATTCAGCTAAAAAGTAGAGATGCTAACAAAAATACATATACAACCATCCACTGCAGATTTGTAAAACAGTTTTTTTAAAAATCCCACAATGGGGAAGATATCAAATTGTTAGATTAATTATGGTATACACATTAAATTAAATAACGTGATCATTTAAGATGACATTTTAAAGGCTGGGTTTGGTGGTATACTGCCTGTAATCCCAGCTCTCTAGAGGTGTAACAGTTGGAAGCAGGAAGATCAGGAGTTCAAAGCTAGTTGGAGCTACATAGCAATTCATGGCAATGTGATTACCCTGTCTTAAAAACCAATACTAACTAACCAACCAAAAATGGACCAGTGAAATGGCTCAGGGTTTTCACCGAGCCTGAGAACTTGAATTCAATCTCCAGAACTCACAATGGTGGAAGGAGAGAAGAGATTCCCAACCATACTAAATAAATAATTGTAAGGAAAAAATTAGGATTATAAAATGATATCCTAGAAGAATCATTTCTAATGTCTGAGGATGTTTGAATAAGGTGTTTATAGATGATAAAAAAAATCATATTATAAATCCACATGCATTATATAGTTTCCCTTTTACTTTTATTTATTGATATGTTTAAGATATAGTCTCCTTATAGCCACAGATGACCTATTTCTATTGTAACTATAAATATTATTATTATAATTAGAAATTATGCATAGTGAACATTAAAATTACTTTTTAAGAAAGAAAAAATATGTACTTTACTGACAGGAAAGTGATCTGCCCCCAAGGAGCTGATGATTTAACTGGAGACATGAGATACATATACAAGCAAGTTTATTAGAAGGCAATAAGGACGGTAATGGAAATTTTACCAAGTGAGGATGGAAGGATCAGCTTTTCCAGGGAGAGCTGTCTTTTGGTAAAAAGAAGTAACATTTGCACAGGATTATGAAGGATGAATAGGAGTTCTCCAGGGCTTTGTAAATTGTTAAGCACCATGTAAAAATATGTAAGTTAGTCTTTGGCCTTTATAATTACCATCAAGGCTTACCTCTTTCCCATGCTTCCCACAGCCCAGGATCCCTGAGACAGGAAACAGCCATAGTTAAACAGTCACACATCAGTGCTCCAGTAAGCGAACTGAGGTATATCCAACTAAGATTCAGGGTCAGGACCCAAAGACATAAAATCACCCTGGAGCCAAGCCAGGGAGGTACCAGCGGGCAACAGTCCTCCAAGTTGCCACCCTGGGGAAAGCCTGGCTTTGCTTGGGGCCTTCCAGACGGATGTGGCCATCTCTACCTGGGAGATGGTAAAAGCTGAGATTGATTATTACACAGCAGTCGACTTACACTGGCAGGAAATGACGTGTCAGATGTCTTACAGTCTCCAGACAGGGCAGAATAGAGAGCAGGATATTAGCCAGGGGACAGGAGAAGTGGTGATAGATGCTGTTCTGGCTCTCAAGATTGGAAGGGATTTGTGTTTTCTAATTTAATCCTGTTGGTCCCCTTCCTAGGGGCCCCAGCCTGTTGTCAAGCATTTTTGCCTTCAAGGTGTGACTCAAAGGCCATATCCTCTATTATCTCCATTTTTAACTCCTCTATAGAAAAATATTCAAAGCTTGCTGTGTGCCAGGTTTGTATTAGTTCCTTGATTACAGTATGCCCTCCGTTGCCTGCTCTTATTTATTTACTCATGCAGTGAACATATGTGGAACACTTACAATATGTTCTAGATACAAAAGAATGGAGAAAAAGACAGCCAGAAGCTCAGGTGCTCATGGACCATTATTTTATTTAATCTTATCTTATCTTACTTATTTTTTGAGACAAGGTCTCATGTTGCCCATGCTAACCTTGAACTTCTGATCCTCATGCCTCTGCCTCCTAAGTTCCAGGGTTACAGACATGCACCACTAAGCCCAGCTAGGTCAGTCATTTTACTGTGGGAGACCTGGAATTAAATGTAAAAACAAGAAAATATCAGATGATAAATATCAAGGAGATAATGACCAAGCGTTTTCTACTAGCTTTTACTTTTATTTCTGTGCTGGGACCTTAGGGCAAACTAGGCACTGAGCCTCTAATCCCACCTCTTAAAGGTGTACCACCTCTAGAGTATTTTGACTCAAAGAGAGAGAGAGAGAGGACAAGAAGTTGGATGGGTAACGAGGTAGGGATGGATCTAGGAGGAGTTGAAGGACGGGATGAATATGATCAAAATTCATTGTATGAAATTCTCAAAGAATTCAAAAACATTTTTTTTTTAATGTACCATCTCTAAGTACTATAATAGTAAGGACTGAGCTTCTAGCACAAGAACCTTTGGGGGATTAACCACATCCAGCCACAGCAAAAGATACTGTGGCATTGTTTACAGGATACCTTTTGTCATGGTTAGTTTTGGTTGTTAATTTGACACATTTGGGAAGAAGGACCCTTAATTGGGGAATTTCCTCTATTGGCCTGTAGGCATGTCTGTGAGGCATTTATTTTCCTGATTGTTGAGTGATGTGAGAGGGACCCGTCCACTGGGGGTGTTGCCATCCCTAGGTAGATGGTCCTCGGTGGTCTAAGAAAGCAGGCTGAACACAGGCCAGAGGGGTAAGGCAGTAAGCAGTGTTCCTCCATTGTCTCTGCTTCGGTTCCTGCCTCAAGGTTCCTGCCTTGAGTTTCTGCCTTGGCTTCCCTTATGACAGACTATGAGCTGCAAGCCAAATAAACCCTTTCCTTCTCAAGTTGGTTTTGGTTAGTGTTTTATCACAGCAATAGAAAACCCTTCATGCCTTATTGCAAATGAAATCTTCTCATGTGCTGCCCTTACTCAGACATCACCTCTTCAGGAAAATCTGTTCTGATTTTCCAGGCAGAGGTGACCTCTATCTCTTTTCTTCCTTGTTAACCCTGAGTAGGCCTGTGTCAGGACACCTGTAATATTTTACCATTGTTTGGTTTGATTGACTGCCTGATAGACTTGGCCTTGAACCTGCTATATATTGTCTATTGGCCTTGAACTCACAATTCTCTAGCCTTAGCCTCCTTGGTGCTGAGATTATATGCATGTGCCATCGTGCTCAGCTTGCTTTACCATTCTTAATATACTAGATCATTGCTACTCCCTAGTACACATCAGTCTCATCCAAGGATGGCTTTATCTGTCTGTGTAAATGTCCACTGCCTAGCACAGGGCTGGCATCAGGCCTGTGATTAGTATTTGATTCTGGAATACATGGTCTCTCACATAGAACTCTTCTTAGAGAGTCATGGGTGGTGCTTATTTAGACCTGAAAACATCTATTGATCAGTGCTCAGCCCTGTGCTGTGTACTTGCCAACCTGTTAACTCTTATGGGCCTCACAGCTGCCAAGTGCAGGACCATGATATACTATGGTTAAAACTCTGGTCATCAAAAACACTCTGAAACAGGTCAGAAGTACAAATAAGAGCTGAGACTTGAACCCACATCTTCCTGATGCACATCCCAATGCTACAGCTTCTGTATGAAGCTGCCGGTGATGGCATCTGTTCATCTTGTGGAGTCCTCTTTCCTCCGAGATAACCATCCCCCTGAGGGAAGGCTTTCTACTTGCTCAATTCCATATTCCCCATGCACCTGGACAGTGCTTAGTATTTAATACACACTCATTGAATGTCTCTTAAGTCTCCAAGGGATAGAAAAAGAAGAATGAATGCTCTGACATCCGTTCACAGGATGGTGATTGACTGGAGGCGAGGTGCTTCTGAGGGGAAGCATCTTCCCAGATATATCCAGGCATCTTCTTCTGGAAGGTCCAGGGAAAGCTGAGGATGTTGTCAGTGCTAAAGCACTCTTTTCTTAGAAAATCACAGTTTTTATACCTTTTACTCAGCTGCACATCTCTGTAGGCACGCAGGCAGGTGGGGCAGAGGGACACATGCATGGCTTCCATCAGATGGGAAAATGAGGTTAGGTTTCTATTCCGATAGTTTCTTGTGTTTTCTGGGTCTGCATGGTCAATAAATGTTCAACGAGCAGTGATTCTGTTCCTCATCTTTCATTGCTTTATGGGACTTCAGGGAATGAAAGCATAACATCCTGCTTTCCCATAAGTTCCCTGGCCGCTACCCTGGCACCAATTAAAGACTTGTCTATGCAATTAATCAAAACCAATTTGGAAGCACTCTGCGCTGCTCCTCTGATGTGCTGCCTGCCCCACATACAGTAGTAGTTCCTCAACTGCAGCGATGGAGCCAAGCACATAGGGGCTTTTGATGAACTGGCTATGCCGGCCCCAAGTGTTAATTATGTCATCTGACATGACTAATGAGGCTCCGGATTTGATCTGAGCACAGCGGCCCTGCTGTCTAAGGAGGCTCGGGTTCCACAGCCAGCCTGGGAAGGACTGCAGTGTTAGGGGTTCACACTCCATCATGTCAGCTGGAGTTGGAGAGGCATCTAGTGTTGGAGCTAGGGAGTTGTCCTCCGGGAGGGTGATGGAAATTATGGACTAGGCTCTGGCCTGTGCCCCAGAGTGAATGTGATCTACTTTAAACTTCTAGCTCAGCCTCCTCCTTTTACAGACATGAAACTAAGACCCAACAAGAGTGTGGGGTTTGTAGAGATCTGAGCTTTGGAGGAGAATAAAGGAAAAGGGATGATCTCCATCCCCAAGGAGCTGAGGCTCAAGTGGCACAATTTGCATGAAGGTAATGCCTGGGGCCTGATGCAAATATGAAGAGCTCAACTCTGGGCTTCTTAACCTTCTTTGGCAAAAACTTTATTAAGGGAAAGTGTGGCTAGAGCCCCTGTCACCTCAGCAGTTCCAGAACAAGGGGTATTGAGTCAAAAGGCACAGCCCTACTGTGAGAGGGTTTAATCCTGCTTTGTTTTTCCAAGCTTTGGTTTCCTCAGCTGTAACCCTGGACCAGCCAAATCCTGCTCGCCTGGCCTACTTCTTAGAGTCCTTGTGAGACTCAGCAGAGTTAATGGGTATGAAAGAGTAAAAGTCTCTGCATATGGTTGTTATTATTCACATTGTTGCCGCCTCTCAGGAGCACTGACTGGAATCTCAGGAATATGGATCCACAGATAGCTTTAACTTCTTCCTCTGCCTGTTTATTTCAGAATGTATAGGAAATCAAAGGACATAAAACCAGTTAGTCATATAATCTCAACAGCTTTCCCAGAAAGTCCATGACATATAAAGAGAAAGTACTCACCCAATGTGTAATGTAATGTCATTCTACACATTGACTGAGCACTTACTATATGCCAGACATTAGCCACACCACAGAATTGGAGAAAACGTGTTCCTTGGTCATCTTGACAAGCTTGCCATTTAGTGGAAAAACTAGATATGGACATAAATAATTATAATGTATTTCAGAAAAAAATACATTTGTGACAGAAGAAATATAAATCCAGTGATTTGGGAGCCAGAGAAGGGAATGATTTATTCCCCAAAAGGAGACTGGGGAAAGGAACATGAAGTAAGTGGAATGGGACTGGGAATGTAGCTCGGTCGGTAAAGTGCTTATTTAGTATGCATGAGGCCCAGCACCCCATAGGCTAACTGATGACAAACATCTATAATCTCAGCACTCCAGAGGTGGAGGCATGAGGATTGGGAGTTCAAGGTTATTTGGGGCTATATAAGAAGATCAAGCAACTTGGGTTACATAAGACCCTTCCTCGGAACAAAACAAATCAAAACAAGGGACATGCATGGAAGTACAGGAGTGGTTACCTATGTCAGGAGGCCCAAGAAAGGACACCCCAGATAGAGGGAAAGGTATGCACAAAGGGACAGCATCTGAAAGACACAGTAAGCTAAAGGACAGAATTAAAATCAAGGGAATCACCTCACCCAGGTAAAACCCAAGTATGGATGTTGCCGTTTCCAGGTTGACTGAGGTGAACTTGGCCTCTGTCCCTCAATCAGAATTTCACAGAGTCAGACTGAAGCCCTTGCCAGGAGACACAACAAATGACCAGGGAACAGTGCTCTCCATCCAATGCAAAAACTCCTGAGCTGGGACATGCCAGCTCACAGCTGTACCTCCCAACCCAAGTCAGAGCTCTCCAGTGACTGTGGCAACCACCCCAATGCTGGAGCATGGCAGCAGAGAACCGAAACCCCTCAGCCTGGGTCACACACTACATTTTTCTCCTCTCCTTTGTCCAGAAGGAGCTAACTTCTTTTATAAGTGCTGTGGTCAGAATGGCCCTGTAAACCCAGAGCTATAGCTAGACGAGAGGCACCCCATGAGCCACTCCAGGCACTCATATCTTCCCAGTCTTTCCACCTTTCCTTGTGAATTGTTTTTAATGTATAAATAACACAATGATAAGAAAGAAAGCCCCCAAAAAGTAAGAGAAAGAAGAGAGAGAATGGCAACTCGCACGTTGCGTATCTGCATTTCTCCTTCCCCTCCTGCTTTGGGTTTTTACTACCAACCCAACTGCACAACTTCTTCCTACTGCTCAACACTGTGTTATAGGGCTGTTTCTTATCGGGAGCCATTTGCCTGCCTTGAACTTTGCCCTAGTTTAGGATCAAGCAGGGATCAGTCTTCTTGTTCCCAGAAGTGCTGTGGGATTAGGGCGTTTTGCTGTGTAAATGATTTATTTACCTGAAGGAGAGGTTATTTTAGGCCCAAGGCTGAAAATCCTGTAAATCCTTGTAGGAAGGTCTGATTTAATCACCAAGAGGACAGCTTATCTTAAATCCTAGGTTTAGCACCTTTTGTTAAGTAGATGTAGGTGTTTTGAATAATCCCGCATATGTAAATGATGGTTGTATTGTTCCTATAAATACACTGAGCAAAATAAAGTCCAGGCCTCAGTATTGACTGAGAGCCCTCCCGAGTCTGTCCTTCCTCTCTCTCTCTCTCTCTCTCTCTCTCTCTCTCTCTCTCTCTCTCTCTCTTTCTCTCTGTCTCTCCCTCTCCCTCTCTCTCTCCTTCCCTCCCTCTCTCTCTCTTTCTCAATCCTCACTCCCCAATTCAGGTACGGTTCGATTTCTGCCAGCGGACTCCGGCAGTTTCTAGTGCTCTGCTCATCACTACCCAGGCTTGCTCCCCTGAAACTGAACAAAAATGCCAGTATGTGAAAAGTCACCCCAAGCCAGGCATGGTGCCACATTCCTGTAATGCCAGCACTTGGGAAGCTGAAGCAAGGAGGGTGGCAAATTTGAAGCCATCTTTGGCTACAGAGTGGGCTACACTGTCTCAAAAAATAAAATACAAGAGGACATAAAGTTGGGAGAGAGACATGGGTCTGGAGAAGTTTGGGGGATGGATATGATAAATATATATCTTTTATGTATATGAATTTTTCAAAGAATAAATTAAAATAAAGAGACTTCTCCTCAGTTCATGTTGTGGTTTGGATATGAAGTCTTCCCTGCAAAAGGCGGACACATGGATTGGCTGGTCTTAACTAATGGTGCTACATTGACAGGTGCTGGAAACTAGGGAGGAGGCCTAGGTAAGTCAGCGGTAGAGGGTCCTTATGGGTATCTTGTCCTTGGCCTCTTCCTGTCTCTGCTTCCTGTCCATCAGGAAGTGAACAGCTTCCTCCTCCACATGCTCCCATGGTCATGACGTTCAGTCTTACCTCAGCTTCTAAATAGGGGAGACAACCGACCATGGATTGAAAACTTTGGCTCATGGGCCAAAATTACCGATTCCTCTCTTGAAGTTTTTCTCTCAGGTATTTTGCTAACAGCTGTGGAAGGCTCACTAGCTCACTGACATGATGTGTGCTCTTCACTGATGACAGCATCGTGTCGCAAAGGAAAAAAACACTGCTGTGCCTTCACATTGGCTTGAGTTAGAATCTCAGCTCCTCTGTTCTGAAGCTAGCTGTCCTTCTTTGAGGCTCAGGCCCTTGTTTGTAAAATGAGAATGGTATTAGCACTACCATTATGGGATTGTTGCAAGAATTGTGACATCAGAAAGGAAATTCTGGGGCTAGCGAGATGGTTCAACCGTTTAGAGTGCATACTGCCCTTGCAGAGGACTTGAGTTCGGGTCCCAGCACACACATCTAGCAGCTTATGACTGCCTGTAACTCCAGTTGCAAGGGAGTTACCTTCTTCTGGCCTCAATGAACACTACACTTAGGGACACAAACTTGCACTTGTGCACAAATCTGCACTTAGACACACACATATACACATAATTAAAAATAAAGATAAAGATGCCAGGCATGGTGGCACACCTTTAATCTCAGCACTTAGGAGGCAGAGGCAGGTAGATCTCTGGGAGTTTTGAGGCCAACCTGGTCTACATAGCGAGTTCTGGGCCACCCAGAGTTATATGGTGAGGCTCAAACTAACAAATAACATATAAAAATAAAATATTTAAAATGTATCTATTTATATTTTATGTGTGTATGAGAGTTTTTGCTTGCATGTATGTAAGTGCACTCCTGTCTTGCAATGTCTGTGAAGGCCAGAAGAAAGCTTCAGATCCCCTGGAAATGGGGTTAAGGATGGTTGTTTGCCACCATGTGGATGTTGGGAACTGAATCTGGGTCCTCTGCAAGAGCAGTCAGTGCTCTTACTTGCTGAGCCATTTCTTCAGCCCCATTATCTTTTTTTAAAACAAATAAACAAATCTACAAACAGAAATGCTCAGTAAATGGTAACTCCCCTTGGCAGAACTGAGCTAGAATCCAGGTAGCTTTCTCCTCTCTGGCTCACAATTGACCTTCCCACTGATGGGTCCAGCAGGCCTCCTGTGTGAGTCCACCTAAATTCTAACAGACTTACCAGTCATATCTATTGGGTAAATGTACTATCTTTTTCTAACTCTGATGGAAATTTTGGTTGTTTCTCCATTTTCCAGTATTTATCATAGTGTTGTAAGAAATATCTGGCTGGAGAGATGGCTCAGAAGTTAAAAGTGTGTACTACTCTTGCAGAGGATCTGAGTTCACTTCCCAGCATCCATGTCAGGTGGCTCACAATCACCTGTAACTCCAGCTCCAGGGGAATCTGTTGCCCTCTTCTGGATTCTACAGGCACAGACACATATACACATAATTTTTAAAAATAGAAATAAATCTTTAAAAAGGAATATTTTAGTGTATATTGTTCATCCCATTCTTTAAGAAGATATCTCTTTAGGGACAATTCCTGGGGATAGGATGCCTAGGACAGGCTAGAATCATCTTAATGGATCCTGACATGCATATTCAAATTGTACTGTAGAAGGTTTGTACCTGCTACGCCATCGCCAGTTCAAGGAAGAAGACCACTAGGTCTATATTACATGCTTTAGCTACTAACTCTTGTTCCAGCTTGATTTTGCACTGCTGTCTTCTCCCAACGTGACTCCCAAATCCCCATACTATGTGGAACAACTGAGTACCCACGCTCCTGAAGAATAATGCTGACCTGATTTTGTGTCTCTGTACTTCCTGTTATTTTCTGCCAGGCTTTTCAAAGAATACCCTTCTGTTAAGCTACCCTTTCACCTTAAAGCTCAGGACTATGGAATTGAGAACTTCTGTACCCTCTTCAAGAGCCAGTTTTCCCAAGGAGAGTCACTCATTCTTCCTGTGTGTTACCTGGAGGGATCCTTGGCATCCAAATGCTCACTAAGGTACAGTCATTTCCTAACCCAACTATGTGCCTGGTCTGTGTGGTTCTCCCTTGCCCCAACCCACACTGCTGTTTTGTACCAGTAATCACCAAGTTATGCCAATTACCTTCTGTGATGGTTAATCTTGATTGTCAGTTCGATGGTATTTAGAGTCACCATAGAAACAAGTCTCTGGACAAGTCTGTAAGAGATTTTCTACATTAAGTCAATTAAAATGGGATGGCCCACCTTAAAAGTGGGCAGTAGTATTCCACGGGCAGGGGTCCTCAGCTGAATCAAAAGAAGGCCAGCTGAGACACAGGCATTCACTGTTCTCCACTTCCTGACTGTGGATGAAATGAAATAGGTCCAGCTGCCTCATATACTTGCCACCATGTCTTCCCCTCCACGACGAACTGTATCCTGTGGAACTATAAGTAGATGTAAGTTAAACCTTCCTTCCTTAAGCTGCTTTTGTCAGGGTAATTTGTTACAGCATGAGAAAAGTAACTAATACAATCTCCAAAGTATTTTGGGTCCACTTATCTCCACCTCTTATCAGGATTCCTATACCAATCTCCTCAGATAATAATAATAATAATAATAAAAACAATAATGTAAGAGTAATAGGTATGTGGTCTGTAGGTCAAAATTCTAAGGCTTATAATAAAATAATGACATTCAACAGTAGATTCCGGCCCCATCCCTCCCTATTCTAAGAATTGTTCCTCAGAGACAATGAACTCTTTCAATTTTTCCAGATATTTCTTTTGGTATGTGCTTCCATTTTCCAAACGAGAAGCCCATTCTGCTGTTCCTTGATTTTAAGTTCAAATATTATCTACTGACTTTGAATAAATGAAGATTTCTATAATACCACTTCCTTCCCCATCTTCCACTATACTTAGATCCATAATCATAACACATTTTGGGTTATAGTATTATGCAGAATTTACATATTATAATCAGAATTACCACTGAAAGTATTTGCCCTCTGAGATTCGAGAGTCAGCTCCAGGGCTCTGTTTCCCGGTTAAGTCTTGCGCTTGAGCCTGCTGATTGGACAGAAGCAACTCTCAGGGACAAGGCATGACGTGTGGGAGGAGAGACAGGCTAACTATTGGCCCGTGGGCCTAGAAAGGCCTTGGATATTTCCTATAAAGGATTCCTTGGGAAGGTAGATGTAGCCATCAGAGCTAACATAGAGCCTTCAAGAGGAGCCAAAGGCAAAGTCCCAAAGAGACTAAGTCTGTCAAGTAACCTATCATGTCCAGTTATATCCCAGGGATTGTGCTGGCACCAGGGACTCACCCAGGAGCAAGATAGACATGGTCCCTGCTGTCACTGAGTTTATAGTTTAGCAAGGGGACAGGTATAAAGTACAGTAATTTCCTTGATATTCCCAAGGCATTGGTTCCAGGCCCCTTCACCCTCTGTCTAACCTCTGTAGACATCAAAATTCACAGATGTTAAGGTCCCTTATTTAATATGGAATAATATTTGCATATAACTTGCACCCATCTTCCCACATACTTTAAATCCTATCTAGATTGCTTATAATCCCTACCACAATGGAAATGCTATGTAAACAGTTACACTGTAGTGCTAGGGATAATGACAGGCATAACAGGTCTGTGCATTTTCAATACAGACATAACCTTTTTTCTCTGCCCATTTTCAAACTTGATGTGGAATTTATAAACTTATACACTGAGTGAAAAGCAGGGACCATGTATGTCTTGCGCCTAGTTGAATCCCTAGTGCTAGTCTAGTACTCTGAATATAATTGGAAATGATGAATTACCTGACAGATTTGGTCATCATATTGTTCTGTCAAAGGGCCAACTGCAATTATAATTAAGTGTTGTAATGAAAGAATGTGTGGGTTCTCTGGGGACATATAGTAGAAATACCTCACCCAGGGACACAGGAAAGACTGCACAGAGAGTAGATGGAAACAATTTATTCATACAATGTATAGTTATTGAGTATCTCTCATATGCCAGACACCATTCTAAATGCTGAGAACACAGCCATTAACACAAGGCAGTAAGCTTCCTGCCTTCCTGGAGCTTGGAGTCTAGTAAGGAGAAATAGAAAATAAAAATTGCCTGGCGTGGTGGCACAAGCAACTTGAGAGGCAGAGGTAGGCAGATCTTTGTGAGTTTGAGGCTATTCTGGTCTACATAGTGAGTTCCAGGCCAGCCAGGGCAACATACTGAGACTCTCGCCTTAAATAAAATTAAAAAAAAAATAGAAGATAATGTTCAGTAGAAAAAACCAATAAAATTAATAGTGACATGATGAGGAATGGCTGAGTGGAGGATGCGGCTATTTTAGGCAGATTAACAAATTATGGAACATCATTTTGAGAGAAAAATTGTTGAGCATGGTATCTGAAACATGAAAATAGCTAGCCAAATGAAGAGACAGGGACATAAGAATGCAAGATCTGAGGAGGAGCAAGATCCTCAGGTGGTGGAACAGAACTAGGAGCAAATCCGTTTGTTTAGAACATACAGGGCAGGGGGTAGCTGCCAGCACTAGGGGGAATGGATATAAGTTCCAGGTTGCCTGTACTAATAACATCACTGATAAAATCCCTGCTTCACAGCCATTTGTCCCATTTACTATAAGATTCATCCCCAGGAGCTCATGAGGCCTCATCCCTCCCAGAGGAGCTATTAGCAGTTAATGGTTGATAAGGTTGATAAGTAATCATTTTCTTCAGTGGTGTAACTACTGGTGAGTTGCCCAGTAATGAAACCCCTGCCCATGCTCATGCAAGCAGCCCTAATTAAATTCAGTAGGACACACACACATGCACACACAGAGAGAGAAAGAGAGAGAGAGACAGAGACAGAGACAGAGACAGAGAGACAGACAGAGAGAGAATGAACAGGAACATAGTAGAGAACTTGGTATGAAGAAGGGGTTTATTGGGAGTTGGAAGAAAAGAAGAGCACATAATGGGGTAGATATGATCAAAATATATTACATACATGTATGAAATTTTAAAATAATAAGAATATTTAAAGAAATAAAACAAAAAAAGATTTCCATCTCTTTGTCCTCCTCAGTACTATAAGTAATGTGGAAACTTGAGGAAGAGTGTTTTTCATATCCCTTTGTTAGCTGGAAGGTGTTAGCAAGAGTCTAGGACTGTGGATGGAAGAATCCCTTGTCTTATCCTGCCTTTTAGCATCTTTGAAAGTAGCAGCAGCAGCACAGTTCTAGGCTCCTCCTAAGCCAGTTTGTCCTCAGCAGTAGTACCCAGTGGACCAGTACCATCTGGAAACTGGTTTCATGCAGGGTTACTTTTTTCTTTTTTAACCCATCTAAGCCCTTTCTTCTTTGGGCTCCTCCCACATGCCCAGCATCTGTGAAAACAATTTCCTGCAATTAAATCTCTTTTTGGCTCAAAAGAATCTAGAACAGCACCATCCAATAGGATGGTCTGTAATGATGGAAGTGACCTCACTGTGCGATCAATATGGTACATCCTAACCAGATGTGGCCAATGAGCTCTTGGAATACGTGGTTAGTGTAAGGAACTGAATTTTCCATTTCATTGAGCAATTTAAATGTAAACAGTCATGTATGGTTAACGGCTACCATATTGCATAACACAGATCTAGAATGATTTGCTGATACAGAAGTGGGTAAGGAAAGTGGTTGTGAGAAACTGATCCTCAAAGATGGAAATCTGAGGTATTATAATCTGAATATGCTTGACCTCAATAATGCCCACACTGTGAATAGAAAACTGAATTTTGTCTTGAGGAAGAACTTGTGGAGACAAGAGAGAGCACTAGCATAGTTTGACCCAAGTTCATGGGTATTGAAAGTACCCAAAGCCCAGTAGATCAGAGAACATTTACCATGCACCACAACAATCAGCAGGGTCATAGCTAGGTAGAGTTAGTTTTCTTGCTCTAGGTGCCAATGCAGTGGCTGTGATGGCAACTCCAGGTGTAGGATGGGGGTGCTGTGCTGAGGAATCCCAGGCCAGGGTTAAGAAGCTTTTAGAGCAAACAAACAATAAACCAGTCTTCTTACTCTGGGGAATGAACTGCTAGCAGCGAAATCTTGCTATTGTCCCCTGTCCTACCTAATCCCTTGTGACTAATTACAGAAACGAACAAGGGACAGAGAATGTTTAGTCTTTGCAGTTTGTCACACTTGACAGGAAAGTACAGGAAACACTTGGCGCCTCTGGTGGACTGTATCTTGCAACAACTAATGTGCTATGGTGTACAACAGGAAAGAGTTAACAGTAAAGAGTTATTCAATATCACCTGTGAATACTTGGGACAAAATAACTGGAGACAAGTCTTTGGGAGACCAAATGACTGCTGGAAAGGACTCTTAAGACAGGAACTGTCTAAAAGGATTTTAAGTGGATCCACTTCCTTTGACTGTGCTGAAGTTCTCAGCAAAACAAAACAACAGGTTTAGAGTTCTAAAATCTCAGTTCTAGGACCAGAGCTCTTTGCTGTGACTCTAAGCTGCAACTCAGGTCCTCACACTTGCCAGGCAAGCACTTTATCCACTGAGCCATTGTCTCAACCTGGAGTATGATCATTTCAAAATAGATGAATCACTGCATATTGGTGCTGGGGGATAAAAGTGGGGGAGACAGAGGAGAGGAAGAGAGAGAAGAGGTCATATGTATACTCCGGTCATCGCAACCCTGCAAAACCATTAGGACTCCTGTGTTTGAAGATGGAATGTAAAAATACTGTGCTCTTTCCAAGTAAAATGAATCTAGGTGTCCCACCCCCTCCAAGTCATTCTGGCACCATGTCCTACCATGCCTGTTAACCACACTGGAGGCAGGCAAGTTCCTTATGGAAACACAAAATTCCCAATCATAAATCTCTCAGCTTTGAATGTCTTTACAGCTTCTTGCCAAATCCGATTCCAATTCTCCTCTCGGGGGACCACATTTCCCTTTTATTATTTGTTTATTGAAACAGTCCATTTGCTGGGATAGTCTCTCCAGGAAGTAAGTCATCATGCTACTTTGCTGTGGCTGGGATTCCAGGGATGACTCTTGGGGTTCCACACAATGCTGCAACTTCGCTGGCAAATGCAGGGCTCCACTTCACTGACAAGACCTCCATTTGGCAACAGCGCTTCGACGCTCTTTACTCATCAGAGCATGCGGATGTGGTGTGTTCTCACTCTTTATTCATCCGAGTGTGCGGATGTGGTGTGTTCTCACCTGATGGTCTCACTATCTAGTGGTGAGGACAGTGTTGTTAAAGTCCTGGGGGTTCAATGGAACAGTAGGCTCAAATACACAGTAGTTTAGGTCACTTGTGCTGTAGGAGGAGGTGGAGGAAGTAGAACTTGATACTCATCCTCAAGGGTGAGGAAGAATTATCAAGGAGAGGATAGAAGTGGGTTGACTCTGGTCCTGGCACAAAAAAAGCATGGGTAAAAGGGAACGTGGCTGAGGAAAGATGAAGCTGCATCCCATTTTATATGACAAAAGATGTTCAAAGACAGGTAGCCTGAGGCTGTGCTGATAAGTGGTAGAGATGGGATCTTGATACAGGCATGGTCCTGAGAACCGTGAAGGAGCAAAGGAAAGAAGATGCTTCCTGTCCACCAGGAAATGAGAATCTACTCCCCGTGGTGGTTAAGGTTGTTGGTCTTGGGCCCTCAAATGCTTCAATAAGGGAAAAAGGATTGCCTCTAGTGCCTTCTAGGGGCAAGGGCACCATGATAGTGGACCACGTTAGGGACATATCTCCTAGTAGTTCTCCTCCCACTAAGGGAGAACTACTGGGCATATGCAACTGCGTCTATGGGATTACAGACTGGCAAATGAAAATGCAGAATTGCAGTTAAAGAATACCAAGCTTGAATTCTTTCTGGTGATCATTCTTTTGAGTTTTTCAGGCAGGGGACAACCCTAGGAAGCTTTGTAAGAGACCTGAAGCCAAAGTACACAGGCAATAATTAGATACAACCACACTAAGCAGCTATTATTTACTAAGCAGCAATGATTTTGTATATGCTAACTTAAATTTATAACTATCTTGCAAGTCAGATATTCTTTTTGTTTTTAGTTTTTTGGGGTTTTGTTTTGTGGTTTTTGGTCTTTTTTTGAGACAGGGTCTCTCTGTAGCCCCAGCTGTCCTGGAACTCACTATGTAGACCAGGATGGCCTTGAACTCCCAGAGATCCTCCTCCCTCTACTTCTGAGTGCTGAGATTAAAGGTGTGTGCCATCATGCCCAGCTTTTTTTCTGTTTTTTAAGAGATTTGTTTAGGGGCTGAAGAGATGGTTCAGTGGGTGAGAGCACTGCTGCTTTTACAGAAGACCTGGATCCAGTTCCCAGCACTCTGTAATTCCAGTTCCAGGAGATCTAACACACCCCTGGTCTCCACAGGCACTGCACATAGGTAGTAGACTTACATGCATGCAGTGCAAAATACTCATACACCTAAAAATAATTAAAAAGAGATTTGTTTTATTATTTATGTGTCTGTGACTGTGCATGTGGGTAACCCCCAGATGCCAGGAAAAGACATTGGATACCCTGGAGCTGGAGTTACAGGCCACTGTGAGCTGCCTAACATTGTTCCTGGGAACGGAACTCCAATCTTTCATAAAAATAGTATGTACTCTTAACTGGGGAGTCATCTCTTTAGGCCTTGTTTTTGTTTTTATTCTTTTAATTTTTGAGACAGGGGTTCATGTAGTATAGGCTACCTCAAACTCACTATGTAGCTGAGGATGACCTTGAGCTTCTGGTCCTCCTGCCTCTATCTTTCAAGGGCTGGAATGACAGGTGTATACCACCATACCTGGAAAACCAGATAATCTTATCTCCATATTTCAGGTGAGTCCTAGAAGATTTATCACTAATAAGTTCACACAGTAAGAGTTAATAACAAAGTAACTAACAAATAATTTTTAGCATGTAATGAACATAGCGACACTGTTAGGTTCTTCTCCAAAGCCCATCCTACCTCATCTCTGCTAATCCAGTCCTGATTTGTTCAGATATCCATCACGAAAAGGAGCCGAATCTCCAGGATGGCCAGTCAACCCATCATTGGCAATCTTACTCTCTCTTGTCAGTCACTGGATTAAAGGGAGGGTTATTATTCAGCTCAAAGATGTGAGAGAAAGTTATCAGCAAGGGACTTCTGTGAGAGCTTTTCTCACTCTTAGAAACGAGTAGACTTTCTTCTGTTGCTGTGTATTGGAGGGTCTGGATGTGATTCTTGGAACTATGGGAATCCAGTCTAGGAACTCTTCACACTGAGGTCAGCACAACATAAGTTGGAAAGAACCTGGGTCCTTGATGAATTAACCAGTCCCAGAACTCACTTCCAGACTTTTTGTTACATAAGATCATAAAATTTCTTTCTCATTTTCTGTTAAGTTCTGTTTATTCCTTGGAGCTGAAAATACCCTATCCAATACACTTTTAAAAATATAATTGTCATAAATCAGTGAGGAAACTATTGCCTCTCTTTTACATATTAGAAAACAAGGCTCAGAGAAGTCAGGTAATCTGTCCAAAGTCACAAAGACAGGAAACCATAGAATACCATTTAGACCTAGTTTTCAGCCACATCCTATTAGCAGGACAATGAAATCTGAGCCCTCTCCATTTGCCTGACTCCACACACCGTGATCTTTCTTCCACATTTCATTGCCTCCTAATGTCTGAGGTAAAATGTCCAAATTCCTGAATATGTGATATATGATACTTAAAATATGATGTCTCTCTCCCATGAAGATGAGGAGATACAGTCAGGGGATGCAGGGCAGAGTTGTTGTAAGTGACATACCAGTTGGCTTAACCTTCGTCCATTATTACACGAAAATTGGGTTCTTAGTACTTGGGCTTGAAAGCATGTGGCAAAAAAAGACAAGCCCTGTCCCTAAAGAGACCAACTGTGGTGTCTTCCTACATGAAGTTCCTCTCTTGTTGGAAGTATTTAATTCCACCTGGATGGGCCTAACCACTTTTCCAACTGTCCTTGTGGGAAATGACTTGGCATCGTGTCCTGGCAAGGGATGTTATAAAGGGATTCATATCAAATGCAAGAGTGAACAAAATGACACTTTAAAACTATTACTATGCGGAAGAGGCTAAGACTATATGAGAGTTGCCTGGAAAGCTTGTTCTTAACCTGCCAAAAAATATGGCAGGATGGAGGGCACAATCAATTTGTATAAATATTTCTGAACATACTGTGTTTACCAGGCCCCACTAATAAAAATATCTGACTTCTGTTATCTCAGCTTTGTTTGGCAAAAAGGCTAAAGCATGAGGCCACATAATTAAAATAAGTAGATGATACCTGAGAGTGTGTATGTGTATGCATGTGTGTGCTCATATGTATGTGTGTGGTCATGTGCACATGTGGAACCCAGAGTTCAACATTAGCTGTCTGTCTTTATCACTCTCCACCTTATTTGTAGAGATAAAGTCTCTAACAGAACCTGGAGCTAGCTGATTTTGCTAGACTGGCTGGCTAGCAAGTCTCAGGGTTCCCACCTGTCTCTGCCTCCCCAGCCTTGGGATTATGGATGCACATGGCTATGACTGTTTCTTGTTTTTACATGGGATCCAAAACTCTAGTCCTCATACTTACTTGACAAGCACTTTATCAACCTAACTATCTCCCCAGTCTTAATACCCAGGATTTAAGAAAGATAACATTTTTGTAGCTAGTACTGCAAGTGACTCATTGGAACACTGAAAGGTGGTACTGAGATGACATCTATAGAATAGACCTTAGACAGTTGGAAATGGGCAAGAATGGAGAGAAGAACTAAGGCAAGCAAGCTCCTTACCTGAAAACCAGGCCAAGCATCATTCCAGCCAGACCATTTGTTGTTGATAATAGAGGGGTAAGTCTAGAAAAAGCACTTTGGTCACTAGGAGGAAAGTCCAACACGCCAAGGAAGATAACTTTCTCTGAACTTGGTAGGAGAAACCACTGAAGGGCTGTGATCGGGAATGTGCCCTGCAGCATTATTCTGTGATGTATGTTAATGCTGCAGGGATAAGCAGAATGGTTGTGGGAAAAGACAGAGTTCAGGAAGGTTAGTTTGAAGGCTTAGGGGTCGCTCCTCCCCAATCCCCCAGTGAAAGCACTGTTCTAAGACTAGTGGGTCCCAGGCATCTGCCTTCCTACAGAAAGGGAGCTTGGATGAGCTGGGAGGAAACTCACACTTCACTGAGGGTTGCTGCCCAGTTGGGGACTCGAATATCACAGTGTACACAGAAGAGGTGCCGACAGAACCAGAGGACTGGGATCAGTTACACAAGGAGAGGAGGTGAGACTGCCAGAACAGAGCAGTGGAGAATCATTGCTGAAGACAGGAGGTCCCCACAGCGCCCAAGGCTGCCTTCACTAGCCAGCTGTTCAGAGCTCAGAAGCACCAGGGCAAGACCCCTGGGAGGACTGGAGGCTTCAGATACTCAGAAGGGCAGTCCTAAGATGTGAGGAGAGGTGGCAAGCAGGTGAAGTGACCTTAAGGATCCAGTGAGGCCACTTCTCAAGTCCCTGATGATAAAGTGCAGCTTAGTTTTTTGACCCCAGACAGGGGCGGGGTGGGAGTGGAGCCGTTCATCTCCCCAGCGGTATCACTGCCTGCAGAGAATTCTGACCGTTAGCTGCCTTTGGGAGGCTGAACAAGCCCTTTCTCTGTATCCTTGCACGTTCTTTCTACTTGATTCATCATTTATTTGAGGCTCTAAGAGTCAATGTTGGCCTGTCTTCCACAAGCTCTGGCCAAACATGTCTCCTACACCTTCTTTAAGGCTAGCACACCCAGCACATTCCTTCCTGATGGTCTGTGAGCAGTGCAAGGTTTTATGAAAGAGAGTGGCCCTGTGAAATCATTGCTCTTTACACAGCAGGCCCTGCAGATGGTGTAAACAAGAGAAGGGAACAAACAGGCTTAAGAGAAAGGTTTGGTCTCCCAAAGGACAGACTTTGTTTCTTCCCCACTGACACGCCCTTTCCCCTGCTTCCTGAAAGGCTCGCCTGCTGTGGTCAGACCTCTATTTCTCTATTTTTTTCAGAGAAACACTGACACTAAAAAATGTTTCTTTCCTTAACAAAAAACAGGAGTGCAAGCACGATGACCAGTGGGTGTGGTGAGTCTACAGAGCTACAAAATGCATTTGGCATCTATAAGACAAACCACCCTTGGTTCACGCCAGGCAGGATTGAGAGCTTAGAGTAGCCAGATCTGATTTTTCTACACAAGGTGGAGCTCTGGATTTGAAAAACAAATCATTTAAAAACTATATTTGGGGTAAACAAAGCACATCTCTGGCCAAACCATCCAGATACTTTACCACCTCAGTCCTACTGGGTCAAGTCTAAGCTCTTAGCCCAGAAGTGCAGGCTTTCATGATCTGACACCATCACTCCCCTTCCTTCCCTTCTGGGATTTCATGTTCTTCCCAACCTGTCTGCAGGCCCCCAAACTGTGACGGCACCTGTCTTTATGCGCAGTGTTTCTGGTCTCTATCTGCAGTAGAATCTCTGCCTAGAAATCTGCACAATCTCTTCCACTCAGGTCAAACTACCCTGCCCTCTGAAGGTGTGAACAAAAGTTTCCAGAAAAATTCTGCATCTTGAACTGAACTTCCTGCCAAGATGACCAACTGATTAGCACTTCAATGACTGGGAGAGTTTGGAATGTTACAGATCCAGAGCCTATTCACAATTTATCTTGGGCCATATTTACCCCCTAAATAGCCACTCCTGGTCCACCTCAGTTTCAGACTTAACATCTTATGACTAACAGATAAAAAACTTTTAGAAATGTGTAAATGAAACCTTGCTCTCATCAACCAAAAGGCTAGAATGCCATCAGACGGCCTCTGAACCTACAGCTGAGGTTTCTCTTTTGCTGTATCCATCTACTTAATGTTTTACCAATGTATTTGAGAAATGTCTTGACCTATGACTTTTCTTTGTAGTGTTACTTAAAAACTTCATGAAACTGCTTCCACACTGGAACATGGAATTTGGGACAACCTGAATCTCCGTTCTCAGGCCATGGTCATTCGTATATGGCTCCAGAATAAGCTGTCTCTTATGCCTTTTGAGATGAGAGTTGTGCCTTTGCGTTAGCAAAGGTTAGGCACACTTCATGCTTTCTCTGCTTCCACCATACTCCGCCAGACACCCTGACCGCGTCCTTAGCTTGTGTCGTGAACCATTTGTAGCATTCCGGTTGAATCATTTTGGTTCCTGGCTCCTGGGCTTCAGCTTGTGACTCTGATTTTCCACTCTCTACCTAACTTTTCAGGTTGTAGACTATGAAAGTCACTTCTTTGAGGGAGTCTCAGGTTGATAAAAAACAGACAAGGAATCTAGATGTTTTAGGACACTGTGGAAAACATAAATGCTACTAAAGAGAAAGGCAAAGAGGTAGTGAGAGGAAGGGCTCCTCCTGAGGTCTTAAGGCCCAGAATGGTAATTTACATGTGGCCATGCATCTACATAGGAACAGAACCATGGTTAGAACCTAGACGGTGCCTGGTATAGGGGCACCCCCTGTAATCCCAGGTCTTGGGAGGTTAAGACAGAATGAACATGAGTTTGAGGTCAGCCTGAGCTACACACTGAGACCCTGTCTTCAAAAAGAAAAAAAAAAATAGAACCAAGGCCTGTTCAACTTCAAAGTCTAGTCTTTCTCCATACCACAGAAGACAGAAATGACTTCAGGGTTGTGGATGAAATATATGCGTGGTCAGCTGTAACTATATGGTTCTAGGTCAGTGCTGACTAAGAGCAGTAGTTGTTTGAAGTTTGGGAGTGGAAGTGAATCTGTTACTGCCGCTTTCTGATGGTCATGGGAGTTCAAAACAGCACAGAAGGTTCTAGCAGGGTCCAGTTTGTCTTCACTCTGCTCCATTCATCCAGCATGTCCCAATCACAAACCCTGATGGTCATTAGTGCCTTTTTGTCTGCCACCGGACACTTGACTGTTGATCTACAGATTTCTGTAGCTATTTCCATTAGCTCATTCTGTGCAGCCCCTTTTATGGCATCTGGGTGTGTTTGGCTTCTGCTGCTATGACTGCCTGGTGACGCCATTCATCTCTGCTTCCCTCTACTTTCAAAGCAGGATTTCTTCAGCAACTACCATGACTACACAAGTCTGAATTTTAAAAGTCCATAATTATCTTTATTTTATGTGTATGAATTATTGCCGGCATGTATATAAGTGCACCTATGTCATGCAATGCCCGTGGAACTAGGAATTGTGGTCAGCTGTGAGCTACTACATGGGTGCCGGGAACCAAACCCAGGTCCTCTATAAGAGTACCCAGTGCTCTCTTAACTGCTGAGCAATCTCTCCAGCCCAAGTTCCGAACTTCTTAAGTTCTGCCTTCTTAGTTGAACACTGTGCTTTCCCCATGAGGAAAATAATTAAGTGCACAGAACAATCAACTAAGATTAGGAGTCTGACTTCAATAGTACCTCCATAACTTCAAGGCTCTGTACTCAACAATTTCATAAAACATTTTAAGTTTTAGATTATTTCCAGTTCTTCATTGGTATAGAGATAACTGGAAAAAAAAAAGGATCTGGGAAAGATTATTTCCTTGCTTATTTTTATGATCTTATTTTTAGTGTGTGTATGTGAAGGAATGCAGGTACCACAGCATGTGTAGGTCAGAACACAACCTTGGGTTCAAGTCCTCATCTCTCACATTGTTTGAGGCAGTGTCTCCTGTTTGCTTGCCACTGTGCATGACAGGCCAGCTGACTCGCTAGCTTCTGGGGGTTCTCGTGTCTCTGCCTCTTATCTTGCATAGGAATTCTAGGGTTGGAGATGTATATGCAACTATATCCAGTTCTTATGTGGGTTCTGAGGATTTGACTTCAGGTCCTCATGCTTTCATGGCTAGTGATTTGCTCACTGAGCTGTCTTCTCAGTCCCTTGGCTATTTATTTTTGGTTCTGTTTCTATTCCTAAGATCAATGAAAGAGTAAAGATAAGAGTATGGCTTAGGTGCTGAGGTTTTGAGCTAAGACAGTATGTTTATGTTGCCTGCATGTGTTCTCATTGCCTGGGGTACAACAGATGTTTTTTCCTCTGGATCCAATTTTTCTCATTTTCCCTTGCCTTTTGCACTTTGGGGCATGGAGAGTAAGAATGGGGGTGACAGCAAGAGCAGGGAGAGAGAGAGAGAGAAAGAGAGATAGAGAGAGAGAGAGAGAGAGAGAGACTTGTACGTTTCCTCTAAGTAAAGTATTTCACTCTGTAATCAGATTAGCAGAAAAAAGATGCATCGGGTTACCCTTTTGGGAATGGGCATGTTCTTCTGGGAATTGCAGGAATGTTCTCAGGCCTGACCAGGCTGGAAGTGGGAGAAATGGAGAAACAAAGACATCTGGAAATTGAGGCTGTGCTTATTTGGGCTGGATGGACAGCAATCAACTGTGAACCACTTAATTGTAGGGGAATTTCCTCCTTGCTAGTTAGATCATTCAGCACTTGTTGAGAGACTTGTTGTCTCCTGGAAAGCAGGATTAAATGCTATTTAAATTAGACAGTCATTCAGGAGATGTCTTCCCCCAACTAATCCCTATGTTAGTTGGTCAAGATATTCTTGAGACAGTGTTAGCTTACCTGGGAAGGAAATGATGAGTGACAGGACCAGTCGGCCTATGAGAAGTCCTAGAGAGATGTGGGGTATGGCTCAGTCAGCAAATCCAGGAGATTGATGCCTTCTTCTGGCCTCTATGGGCATTGAATGACACAGGTGCACTTACATACATATAGGCAAAAACACTCATACACATAAAATAAAAATAAAGCAAAAAAGATTTATAAAAAAGGAACTTCAAAGTGGTGGAATTGGGATCCAAGTCCAGATCTTTTCTGACTTCCAGGAACATTTCCTGCTCCTCATTTGTGCTTAGAAAGTTATTTTCAGAAGACAGTGAAGAAGACATGGCTGACAGGGATTTCTGACAGACTTTGCAAAACAAAGACTTGGAAGAAGGGGAATGGTAAAGGTATTGCTGGTAGTGTAAGAATGCCAGGGATACAACCACAGAGCAGGAGGGCACAAGGTCCGTTACACTCTGCCTCTGAAACAGGCAGAGTGATGTGACTGGAAATGCCACTTGCCCACACTGCCTTCTCCAATTCAATGCACTGTTCAATGCTGCTGGGGGTTCAGAACTCCAAACTCCTCTATCTTTACTCAAGGATTCTCCAATCTAATTACTGCCTGGTAAAGTAACTATCACCACTGATTGCCTGTAATGCTTCAGTGCAGGCTGTGTGTGTGTGTGTGTGTGTGTGTGTGTGTGTGTGTGTGTGTACATACTCCTGTGAGCATTCTTTGGTCCATTTCCTCCTACAACCATTTCTTAGCTTCTCCTGGGCTTTCTTTAAGCATATGCCCCGTTATTACCCCTGCCTTTAGTAAGACATGGATTTGAACCACTGACCTTAAGGTGATACATTTAAAGCCTTCAGCATCTCAACAAGGCCGGTTTACCCGAGAGGCCTGACCTGATCTTCCACTAGCTCACTTAGAATATGATCCACTCTGGGATTGCCAGGGAAAGATCTTAATTGGAACTGACAAGAAAGCGGACACCTTCTACCATTTCTCTGCAGACTTCTTGAGTATTCAACACTTCTTGAAAGAGAATATGGCTCCAGGCCTTTCCTTCAGCTGGCTGGAACAGAGTTAAAAAAAAAAAAAAAAAGCATTTTGTCTTTGGCAAATCACAGCAGAACGTTATAAACAGCTGGAAACGCTCTAAGGTGAAGACAAGTTGGATATTATGTTTGGATTTGGAGTCCCCTCCCCCATGATAGCTGATTTCCATTTCTGAAAGGGTTATTATTTCCATCTTTAGGAACTCTCTTGGATCTCACCTTGGATAATTACCAATTATCATCAGTTCCTCACCTGAGGCATCTTAGCACTTGAGTGAACCTAAAAAAAAATGCTATTTTTTCACAAAATGTACTAGAGGAAAACTCAGTGTGTGAGACTATGTCTTTATTTCTATTTTCATTTGCAATTCTCTTTGGCTTTCTAATAATCAAGCCATTAATCAGTGTCAGGTCACCGTCAAGAACACAGACAGTGCTTTTGCCACTTGGGGTCCAATGTGGATTAAATGGCAATAACTTGTGTTATGAGGTGCACTGAAAACCACAGACCCAGAATTTGTTAGAGAAGACACATCTCAATGGCCATCCAAGGCTTTCTTCCAAGGGTGCATGTCTGTCTTCGGACTTCCACAGAGCTGTTCATATTATTCTGACAAGTACTCCCAGAACAGCACTACGAAGATTCTAACATCCTTATTTTGCTTTTTGAGATTAAATTCATGTACTTCACTTTTAATCCTTTGCCTCAAGATCCTGGATATTCTAGGGCTGGGGATATAGCTCGGTTGGTAGAATGCTTGCCTAGTATGTATCAAGCCCTGAGTTTGATCCCCAGCACTACACAAAATCGGGCATGGTGGCATGCCTGTAATTTTAAAACTCAGGAAGTGGAGGCAGGAGGGTCAGTGGGATTTAAAGTCATCTTCAGCTATATAACAGTTGAAGGCCAGCCTGGGACACATGATAGACATCCTGTCTCAAAGAAAAGAAAGCAAAACCATACTGTATGATGACAAGGCAGGCGTGGTGGCTCATGCCTGTAATTCTAGTACTCAAGAGGTTGAGATAGGAGGATCAGGAGTTTGTTATCCTCAGCTACATAGTGAGTTTGAGGTCAGCCTTCTTGAATTGGATTGAGACTCTGTCTCCAACCCAACCTAACCCAACTCCTGGATAGTCTCTAACTGCTCTGCTTGGTAAAAACCTGTTATCTTTAAAATCCAACCCACTTCTACTGTGAAGCTTTCTGTGAGAGGAGGATTCCATCTCTTTGCTCCCACAGCATTTCTTAAGCCTCTTTATGAACATTCTGTTCCATTCTGTGTTCCTGCCAGCAATGTGTGAGTCCCAGTGTCTGCACCTCCTCAACAGGGCTTGGGGCCAGCCATTCTATTAGCTGTGCAGTGTGTCACATTATGATTTTAATTTACATTTTCTCTAGCTGTTAGTCATGTTCAGCACATTTCTTGTGCTTATGTGCCATCTTTATATCTCCTTTGACTTTTTTTTTTTCAGTTTTTACTTGGGTTGTATGTTTTCTTACTTGTTATAAGCCTTCTGTCAGATGTTTTGTTGTTGTTTGGTTTTGGGGGTGGGGACTCATGTAACCTAGGTACGGCCTCCAACTTACTATGTAGCCCAGGTTGACTCTTGAATTGGCTACCTTCATGCCTCCGACTTTCCTGCTTGCTGAGCTTCCTTCCAGATCTCCTTGGTGCTAGGATTAGAGTGTAAGACATTGCATCCAGCCATTCAGCTCAAATAGCGATTTGTGGGTGTTTATGTGCGTATGTATGTACATGTGTGGACATGCATATGGAGCCCAGGGGACTTCAGGGGTTGTTCTTTCAGTGCCATCTGTCCGATTTTCTGATACAGTCTCTCACTGGCCTGGGACTTGCTAGTCCAGCTAGGCTGGCGGTCCAAAACCCAGCAATCCTTCTGCCTCTGCACTGGGATTACAAGCATGTGTTACTTGCTTGAATTTCTTACATGGGTACAGGAGATCAAACTCAGGTCCTTATGCTTGCACAGTAGGCACTTAACTGGCTCACACAGTGCTTTGCTAGGGTTTTCCTCTGAGCCTGTGTCTTCCTTTCTCTGTTATTCTCTTCGGAGCACTGTCATCACACCTTTGGAAAAAAAAAATATATATCAATTAACCTAATTAAAGTGAGACTTCCACTTGGAGAAAGATGAAGAGTACATTGACTTTCTCTGTTACATTTCATATAAAACATTTTATAAATCACAAAATACATTTCATATATCACAATATGAAAACTCAGAAAGCTGGAGGGAAGCAGACAGACAGCTTAGACCCAGAACCCAAGAAATAGATGGTAGTGAGTTTTGGGGGTTTTCTTTTTGTCTCACACACCCTAAATTGGGTACTAGAGAATCTGGCAATTTGGAAATGCCAACAGACAAAGAATTTTCTTTAAAAAGTTCCAAGAAAAGTCTATTCTTTCTAGAAAAAAGATTGAGAGTGGTACAGCCTCACCAGATAAAACATGTAGGCAATAAATACTCTATTCCATCAGAATACCAAGGGAAAACCCAACAGCTTCAGTCCCAAATCAATGAACAAAGGCTTTCACCGTAGCCTGGCTATAAGGAAACCATCCTGCCCCATCCCAGTTCGTGTTCAGCTCATGGATGATTCAGGGCTATCACACTTTCATTCTCAAAGGACAGTAACAGGGGCCTCTCCTGTGACTTCCGTCCAGTAGATGCCATCCATGGAACATGGAATCTCACTGTGCCTGGTGACGTACCTCTCCCTTTCTTGGTTGGGATAGTATCAGACAAGGCCTAAAATCAGGATTTTTACCTTCAATTAGAGGTAATGGAGCCATCCCAAATGCCCATCTGGCTAACTGGAAGTCATCCAAATCCCAATGTTTACATCTATGGGGGTGTCATGGCCATTTCTTTCTCTTCTTCTCCTCCTTTCCTGGTTGAATTCTTTATCTTTGAAGGCCCAGATTACTTATGGGGACTTGGTGATCTCTTCTGGCATCCAGGAAGAGTTAATGGCTCCTAAACCCTTTTCTCACAATTGCACAAACTGCATTGACACCATATTACATAACTGAAATTTTTTAACATTTATTTATTTATTGTGGATGTGCACATGCCACTGGGCACATGTGGAGTGAGAGACAGCTTCTAGGAGCCGGTTCCCTCCTTCTACTTTGTGAGTTCTGAGAATCAAACTCAGGTTGACAGCCTTGGCACCAAGCATGCATTGAGCCACCTGGCCACCTTGCTAATATCTGTTTTTATGTGTCATTTATCCAACCACATTATCGTTTTGTTCTTGTTGATTTTTTTTTTTTTTTTGGTGTTTTGAGGCAGGGTCTCCCTGTAGCCCCAGTTGGCCTAGCACTCACTATGTAGACCAGGCTGGCCTCAATCTCATGGTGCCTCTGCCTCCTAAGTGCTAAGATTAAGGTGTGAGTCACCATGCCTAGGTAAATTATGAGCTTTTGAAGGTAGTTTATTCAAATATTCTCCAGAGACTGGCATACAGCTTCAAGGACAGTGGCTATTCAACAATGAGTAAATGAACTTATTCTAAGTAACTTCCTTAGCCTTTAACTAAACTCATTTTTAGAAGATAAAATACACATCTAGCTGGGCATGGTGGCATATGCCTCTAGCACTCAGGAGGCACAGGCATGTGGATCTCTGTGAGATCAAGGCCAGCCTGGTCTATATAGTGAGTTCCAGACCTGCTGGGGCTACAGGGAGACCCTGTCTCAAAAAGACACACACACACACACACACACACACACACACACACACACACACACAAGATACATCTGTCATTTAAATTGCTCTCATGCTTGTATAACATAAAAAATATTTTTATGGAGCTTGTAGACTGTCCCATTATGCAGTTTTTCTTCATATTAACTCTCCTTTGTTTAACTGAATTTTTGTGATTTTTATACAGTATAGTTTGATGGTATTTAGATACCCCTGTCTCTACTCAATTTAATGTACTCTCGTGTGTGTGTGTGTGTATTACAGCCTATCTTTCTCCTTTTAATTCCTATTTTTCTCACAGATCATTTTGGTTTTTAATTTAATATCCATCCATCTAAGACAACTGTATCATAGTGATATAGTGAGAAAAGCATGTGTTTTAGAGTCAGAACTAAGTTTAAATTTTGGTGTGACTGCTGAAATTTCTTCTTTCCAAATATGGCTAGTATTCCTGCCAAGTCTTACTCAAATTGCAGACTCATGAGTGAAAACAAATCTTACTGTTTTTAGCCAGAAATTTTTGTGGTGATTCGTTATGTAGTAGTTGATCATGAGATCAGATTTTGGTACCATAAATGGGTTGCTATAACAGAACTTAAGATGTGGTTCTGGGACTGGTGTTAGTGAGAACCTAAAGGGCTTCGAAGAGACTGCCAGCAGAAGGCTGATATCTCTAGAGAAAGCCTTGCTGAGAATTTAAAGAAAAGTGAGAAAAGCTTACTAAAAGCTGGAGGAAAATAACTCTTTAATACATGTTGGGAGAAATGTGAGCAATACTGTCACCAGTGATGTCACAGACGTTGTATTTAATGAACCAGCCAATCTAACTGATGAGCTTTCCAGGTAAAGTGTTAAAAGTGTTGGCTTCTTCTAGTGCCTACAATGAAATGAGAGACAGTAGAGAACAAGTCATCAAAATAAGGGATCAGGGCTTGCTAATCTTTAAAATAAAGATTTTTCTCATTCCTAGCTTGTCTAGGTGCCAAATGATGTTAAAAGTAAGAATCAGCTTAGAGGAAGGGATTAAATCTAAGGTTCAGTGATGATAACATGTTCTAAAGGTGAAGTCTAAAGAAAAGGTTTCTTGGTGTGGCCTGTAACTAATAAAACATACATATAACAATACAATTCCTTTGTATGTTTAGACGTTTTAAAACATTTAAACATTTTAAAAAAGAATTGTATATCAATGTAAAATTTAGATGAAAATAAACAGAATATTTTAAATGAAAATAGGCCTTTGGAGATCTGAAATTCTATGGGCAACAAGCAGGCTGAAAAAAATCACTTGCCCTCAAACAGCCGCTGCCTTCTTTTTTTAATGGAAAAGATGATTCAGAAAGCAGAACTCAGAAAGCCCTAAAGGTAAAGGTGGGATCAAGTTGTAGAGAATCATGCCAAGGCTGTAAAACTGAGTCCTAATCAGAGAAATTACTTGAGAACTGTTACTGCTGTGAACCCATTCCCGTTTTTTTTGGACAAGGTCTTTCATATTCCAAGCTAGCCTCAAACTTATGACAATCCTACCTTAGGGATCATAGACCTGTGCCACCACTCCTGTTTTGAACAAAAAGGTCTATAGTGATTTCTCTATGCCTGTTTCCACCATTATGTGTTAGATATACACAGTTTCTCTCTTTAGTGTCCAAATTTTTATACTGAGAGCAAATGTTCCTGAGGAATCTTATCCATGCCTAGACTTCATTAGGTGGCATACTTATGGACATCAAGAATAAAGATGTCATCTACCTAGTGAGATGGCTCAAGAGTAAAACAGTTTTGCTGCACAGGCCTGATGATCTTTGTTTGATCCCTAGTACCCAGTGGAAGGAGAAAACCTACTCCCCAAAGTTGTCCTCTGACCTGTAGACCTCTACATGCATGCCATAGCATGCCTGTAATCATACACACCCCCCCCACACACACATACTCTAACAATAATAATCTTTTTTTTTTTCAAGAATAAACCTATTGGGGCTGGAGAGATGGTTCAGTGGTTAAGAACATGGCTGTTCTTGCAGAAGACCTGGGTTTCCCAGCGCTCACATGGTGGCCAACAACTGTCTGCAACTCTAGTTCTAGGGGATCCAAAGTCTTCTTTTGGTCTCCATGGGCACTGCATAACAGGGGTGCATTTACATACATGTATGGAAAACACTCATACACATAAGATAAAAAAATAATAAAATACTAAAAAAAAGAATAAACCTATTATCATAACTAGAAGAGACTCAGGGTTCTGAGTAAAGGAGTGTGGGAGATGTGGGAATTGTGACCTGAAACTGGGGTATAAATAGTTATGGACTGTGGCAGCTCATGTTTTTAAAAAATGGTCACAGTAATATTTCTGGCCTAACATGGTCTTCTAGAATTCTATCTTATTCCATCAAGCGATGAAATCTATTCCTCTTTTCCTTGAACCTAGGATGACTTCTGATTGTTCCTGGAGTAAGTAGAGAGCCAGTATGGAGCCATACATCTGTAATCGTAGCACCTGGGAAGTGGAAGCAGGAGGATCAATGTTCAAGCCTACTTCAGTTACATAGTGCATTCAGGGTCAGTCTAAGGCCATGTGAGTGCGCATCTCAAAAATCGAAACCAAACAAAAAAGAAACAGAGTGGAAATGCTACTAACCCACTTCCAGATTAACCAAACTAAACAAAAAAAGAACAGAGTGGAAATGCTGCTAACCCACTTCCAGATTGCATCATAAATATAACCTCTGCTTATCTTTCTCTGTGGCCATTTGCCTTGGAATCCAGCCACAAGTTGAAAAGAAACTCAAGTCACATGGAGATAGATGCCACAGACAGATGTTCTGGTTGATAACCAGAGTCAATCAATAACCAAAATTAACTGTTAGTCATATATATATATATATATATGTGTGTGTGTGTGTGTGTGTGTGTGTGTGTGTCCTTAGATGAGTCCAGACCTTGCTCAGCCTTCTGTCATGGCTAATGTCAAGAATAGAGAACTGCCCTGGAAGTCCTCTCCAAACTGGAGATTGTAAACAAAGAATTAGTTTTAAGCTACAGCAATGTTCTGCTGTACAACTGTGGGTAACCACAATCAACTTTAACACAGTCAACACTCCTGTGTTCCTAAGAGATTTCTGGAGATATCTGACTTTGGACAGATCTCTCCCATACTCTGGGTTTATTTTCCTCACTCTAAAATTTAGCAGTAATTACTATATCATGGGAATGTTGTAAGTCTTAAGTGAGATAATGCAGACAGATGTTCTTATTATACTGAATCTTTGGTAAATGCTATCTAATATTTCAACTTCTTCCCATTGAGTTATTCTAGGTATTCTGTTTTATTTTCCTTCAAGGGGTGCATGTTATATACATTTACACACGTATAAAATTTGATTTTATATCTGTCTATAGAGAGACACATTGCAACATAGTTTTTACATTTGTCCTTCTTTTGGATTATTAACCCTGGGGAAAACCAGGTACATATTCTAAAGATACTCACCCCTGGGGCTGGAGAGATGGCTCCATGGTTAAGAGCATTTGCTGCTGTTGGAGAGGATCTGGGTTTGGTTCCCAGCACCCACATTTGCCTGTAACTCCAGCTCCAGGGCATCTGGTATCTTCTGGCCTCTGAGGGCACTCATATTGACATGTGCATGCATACATGCACACACATACATATAAAAACAATCTTTAAGAAAAAGATGCTCACTCTTGTAGGAAGCTCCACTTAGTGAGAACCCAAGACTTAACGAACATGCTGTTGTGTGACTTTACCTGGTGATACATGAAACAATGTCTTTTCACTCCAGATAACACAGACCAAAGAAACGATTTCACCTGTCCAGCTCAGTTAATTAGTGAGTTCACTTACAGGAGCATGGACAGCTCACAGGCAGCTGCGCCATGACATGCCCACTCCAGCGTGGGTGGCAGCTCACTCACGGAAGCTGCGTCCCTGCGCTCACAGCACAGCTTGCAGGCCAGATTCCTCTCATCAGCAATTGGCTGCTGTTTATGTAACCTTTGGGGTGGGGCCTTGTAAGTTCCAGGAACTTCTTGAGAGCTTTATTTCCTCAGTTTGGTGAGCTGGTTTTAGTGGAACAGTTCAGGAGAACAAAGTGCAAAGATAGAGAGGACAAGGGGGCGGCTGAAGCAGATGATAGCAAACTGCCCAAAATCTCTCCTCACAATGATGGGACAGAGACTGAACATTCTTGCCTGACAGTGAGAACCACAATGTGGGGGCGAATCTTTCTGGAAGTGTCAGAGAATACTAGTTTTTAAAAAATTTATTATTTTAATTTTATGTGAATGAGTGTATTGCCTACACATATGTAAGTGCACTTGTTTCGTACAAAGCCCACGGAGATCAGAAAAGGACATTGGATTCCCTGAAGCTACAGTTAGGGTGGTTGTTAGCTGCCATGTGGGTGCTGGAAATCGAACCCAGGTCCTCTGTAAGAGCAGCCAGTTCTCTTAACCACTGAGCCATTTCTTCAGTCCCCTGAGAATGTGGGTTTTTATTTCTGCTCAAGACAAAGGAAGTGGGAGAGAAGGAACTTCAAGGGAAGCAGTGAATAAGGAAAATGCTGGAAGTAAGATAGGGTTAAGATCTGGCAGCATGCTCTAGGAAAAGGTTAGCTATACAATTAGCCCAGGTCTGCTTGCAAAACAACTGGAACTTTATTTTGTTGGCAATAATTGTTGGCTTTTTTTGACTGCTTATTCTGACAGCAGCAGCACCATGGTGGACATACTGGGCAGAGTGTACTGAGGAGCCTCTGAGGGGAGAGGGATTTAAAAGCCAGCTACTTAGCAAACAGAAAGTACTGAGGGTGAATGGAGACAGCTGATGCGGCAGTGGCCAGAGCTCTTACTCTTTCTAAAGTTATTCTAGATTGTTCAGAAGGTTTCTGATATTATTTGCCCCTGGGCATGTAATAATGAACTAGCTTGTTTCTTTTCTGTCCCCTAGATCCAATTTTCTTGACCTATTACTCCAGATTTTTTGGAGGGTCTTAATAGTCCAGCTTTTGGTACACCCCTTGGCTTTACTCTATGGCAAACTTCCTAAAGCAAAGAAGCTAAGGACACTGTGGTTCAGTGGAAAGAAGAAGACTCAAAAGGCTCAGTCCCACTTCTGCCATGGAGCTCTCATGTATCTTGGTTATATCACTTTACTTATTTGAATTCTTAGTTTTTCTTAAATGTAGAAATGAGTCATGCACAGTAGATCTGGTTTGTAATCCCAACACTTGGGAAGAGAAGGCTGAAGATCAATTCAAGTTCATCCTCAGCTGCATAGTGAGTTTGAGGCCAACCTGGGCTACATGAGACCCTGTCTCAAACAACAACAACAAAAAGAGGAAATGAATCCCTAAGGTTTTATCAATTTCAATTTGCCCATGTAATATTACATGCGCTTAAGAGTTCCTTTTATGAGCCTAACCTTATTCAGTATAGCATTATGACATAGCGGCAGATAGAAGGCATCCAAACTTGATGCAATTTAAGACTGTTTAATTAAGAAAGGAATACATAGGTATTGTACTCCTATACATTTTTCCAGACTAGAGGCAATCATAATCATTAATATCTAGCAGGGTAAATCTTACTTTTCTTCCTTTGGAAGTTAAGTGTAGGGTGGCTGTTCATTTGAAACTATGATTTGGGTCCTTTAGTAGCCTGTTATCTTATGCAAACTATTTAGCATGTACCTTGGGTTTCTTCACCATAAAATGTGGCTAATATTTTGTACTGCATGGATCAAGGATGCTAATGAAAGGAGCAGCAATGGGAACAGAGAAAGCCCTGAATAAGATTTAGCTGTTATTTATTTTATGTGTATGAGTGTTATGTGTGCATGTGTGTAAATGTTCCCATGTCATGCAGTAACTGTGGAAAACAGAGGAGGGAGTCAGATTCCCTAGAACTTGGAGTTACAGTGTTAGCCACCATGTGGGTTCTGGGACTCAAACCCAGGTCCTCTGCAAGAACACCGAGTGCTCTTCACTGCTGAGCCCTCTCTTCAGTTACTTAGTTGTTAAATATGCTAAGCAGGAAAATGCATATACCTGGTTGGCACCTCTTCATAAATAGCTTGTTGTCTAGCCAGGAATTTTCAAACAGATGACCATTATTCTATGTCTCATCCTGAAGGGACTCGTAGGGCCAATAAGCTTCATGAGACATAAAGGAGGATAGTTTCAGTGTGATCCTTGATGTAGAGAAGGTCAGGAACATCTGGGGCTACAAAGCAGTCAGAGATAGCACAGGGAAGGTATTACAGCTCCTAGCTGCAAAAGAAATACGGACTGGAACTAGACAGTGTCACAGGAGGCTGTGGCAGAAGGATTTGAAGTTTGAGGCCAGCCTAGGCTACATAGTGAGTTACAGATCAGCCCGGACTACCCAGTGAGACCCTGTCTTCAAAACCAAAACCAAATTAATATGAAACTGAGGAAGAGGAAGATATATAGTAAGTAGTGCCAGCAGTATCTTTACTTGGGAGCTTGCTAGAAGTAACAGAAAGGGCCCTATCTCAAAACTACATAACCCAAATTTTGCATTTTAATGAGATCCTCATGTAGTTCCCATGAACAGTTAAGCTTGAGAACTATTGGCTAAGGGTGTAGACTCTGGAGCCAAACTGCCTAAATTTTAACAAAAACATTTGTAGTATTTTATGTACAATTGTGCACACCTGTCATGGAGCACCTGTGGAGATCAGAGGACAACTTTGTGGAGCTGGTTCTCCCATCCTTTATACAAGTAGGTTCTGAGGCGTGAGCTCAGGTCACTAGGCTTGCCAGGCCTTTACTTGCTGAACCTTTGCACCAGCCCAAGCTGCTTAATTTAAATCTCTGCTTTACCATTTACTTATGTGTGACCTTAGGGAAGCCATTTCACTTGTTTCAAATGATTTATTTCTAACTAGGGATAATAATTTCTTCCTTGTAAAGTTGTTATAAGTGACAGTTCATCATTCATATGCTACTTAAAAGAATCAGATTTGTGGTTGTTGCTTTCTGAGACAGGGTTTCATTATGCAGCCCCTGGGCTGGGCTAAGTTTCTGAACTGTTTTTCCATTCATAGGGTGATGATGCTTAATTATACCTGCCTCACAGAGATGTTGCAAGGGACAAATCAAGGTACATAAGTTAAAAGTCCATAGTCTTTTATTAAGATTTAATGTACCAGGGGCTGGAGAGATTGTTCAGTGGTTAAGAGCACTGGTTGTTCTTTCAAAAGACCTGGGTTTGAATCCCAGCACCCACCTGGCGACTAATAACCATTCCTAACTACCAACACCCTCTTCTGTCCTTCGAAGGCACTGCATGATACTGGTGCATTTACACACTTGCAGGTATAAAACTCAATACACATAAAAATAAATTTTAAAAAGGATTTACCATCTTACAAGGTATTCTTTTTTATTTTTAAAATTTATATTTACAAGTGTATTGCCTGCTTGTGTGTGACCATGTCATGCAATGCCCATGGAAGCTGGATCCCCTGGAACTGGAGTTACAGACAGTTAACTGCCCCATGGGAACTGAAACTGGGTCTTTGGCAAGAGCAGCCAGTGCTCTTAACCACTGAGCTCTCTTTCCAGACCCCTCAAGGTATTATTTAAAAAATTACTTTTACGTGTATGAGTGGTTTGCAAGCATGTGTGTAAGTGCATTCATGTTGTGCCGTGCAATGGCCAAGGAGGACAGAAGAGGGCGTTAGATCAACTGGAACAGGTGGTTGTTAGCTACTATATGGTCTCTCCAACCCTCTTATGAGGTATTCTAAACTGACCTCAAAATAACTCTCACTGAAAGATCAGGAAAGGAGTGTAGGAAATCTTAAGTAAATGCTATTTATTTTCTCCTAACCTTCAGCTCCATTCAAGACGATGAATATTCTCACCTGTTTGTTAAGTGGCTCACAATTTATAAAATGGAGCTTTTCTGAGGGGCCGGGTCTTCAGCAGTCCAGATGACCCTGAATTCCCCATCTTTCTGCTTCCACATTGTGTGTTTTAACATTCTCATACGTCTTTGTTCTTTCCTTCCTGCTGTGGGGATCAAATCCAGGACTCCAGGGTCTTGTATATGCTAGACAAGCACTCTATCACCGAGCTACACTTCCAGCCCCAAGTTTGGTTAACAACAGCACAATGCATACTAACAGTTCCTTTAGATTTGAGCACTTCTGCAACCGACCAAAGTACACAATATAAGCGGAAGGCAGCCACAAAATATGATCAAGTTTTCAAAACTTGCTTCGATCCTACAAGGACTTCGAATAACAATACGTTGGGCCCAGCTTTCCATCTGTGAAACAGGGAGACAAGACCGCCTCAAAACTGTGTGGTTAAATAAGAACAAAGGCGGAGGGTGAACATACTGCGGTGCCTCAAATAAATCCCTTCTTCCCTTTGACAGATAAAATAGTACATTACTACTGTTCCCATTTTATACACGGTAGAACCCCGCGTCGAGAACACTCCAGTTCCCTTCCTCTACTTGCAACTCTAATATCAACATGGGGGCATGGGCAAATGTGAGGTCCAGTCTGTCGGTTCTCGTGACGTGGACAACCCCTCTTAAATTGGACAGGTGGCAAAGCCGTTGATAGTTGCTCCCAAGACTCCAAGGAACTGGATCTTAATCCTCAATCGTTCTCTAGGGACCAGGCTGTGTTGCTTTGAATCCTAACTCCGCAGGATTAAAGGTCGAAGCACGACTCCAGCTACCGACGCCATTTTGGCCGCTGCGTGTGACGCCACACGTAACGGAGCAAGCAGTCGATTGGCTGGGCGGCGCCGACGGAGGACAGGCGCGCGAAGCCAAAGAGTGGAGGGTATGGAGAAGTCATAGGAACTACACTCCCAGACTTCATTGCGCGCGCGACGCCAAGCAGGGAGCCAAAGAGGAAGGAGTTTGGGCTCTGTCTACGATTCCCAATAGCCCCCGCGGCGTCCGCCCTTTCCTTTCAAAACGCTGAGGAAAAGAGGGACAAGGCAAATGGAGGCTTTAGGGTGCTCGTTTCCCGAAAGGCGGGAAAGGCGAACTACACCTCCCGACGAGCAGCGCGCGCCTGCGCCTGCGCTCTGGTATCTGTCGCCATCTTGCCCCTTCTGAGGCACCGCAAACAAACCCAATTCCTGGTGTCCCCTAGTCTTGGCGGAGGAGCCTTTTAGATGAGCCCCGAAAGGCCGGGCAGGTGGGTGTCTCTCAGGCGGGGTCCCGGGAGGAGCTGGCAGGCCATCCAGGGCACGAGAGCGCTGGGCCAGGCTCGGGGAGCCCGGCGCGGGGCGCCCAGCCCCATCCTCCGTTGTTTCCTAACGGGATCGCGGGGCTCCCTGAAGTGGACTGAGGGGGACTGTGGCACGCCTGGTGGTGGGACGCCGGGGCCCGAGTTCCGGAAGCCTCCGCCTGAATCCCGCCAGTCCTGCCGACTGTCGCGCGCCCGCTTTTTCTCCGTTGTCCTCTCCGCTGAGGAGCGAGCGAGGCGCGGACGCCGGCTGGGGCCCCCGAGACCCGCTGCTGGCGGCCAGGGCGCGGGGCGCGGGCTTGACATTGGGATCTGCGCTGAGCGGCGCGGGCAAGGAGCCGGGCGGGCGGCTCTTGTTGTGGTGCTGCGAGCGGGTGCGTGTTTGGAGAGGGGGCGGGGCGGGCTGCCCGCTGACACTTTAGCAGGGGACGGATCCTTCTGGATCCCGGTCCCCGCAGCGCGCTCCGGGTACCACTGTCCGGCTCTCCCGGGTCTGCAACCGCTCAGTGGGCTCCGCTGGCGGGGATGCTTTGGGATGCCGTGACGTGGTGCCTGGTTCGGGCGGTCGCCGGCCGCCTCCGAGATCCCATCGGGAGGCGGGGAAAGGCTTGGGGAGCGAGCGGATTCCTTTGGCTCTGCCCCTTCCTCCTCTCCACCCCTTTATGTCATCCTGCCAGCTGGGGCGCGCAGTCCAATTCGCCCTGCTCTGGGTTGGTTCTGAGCTCAGAGGATGATGGGAAGTAGGGGGAAGGGGGATGCATTTGGGGCGAAGAGTTGGAGTTAGCAGCCCCAGCGCCTGGAACGCGCAGTGAAACAGTTACCTCGGTTCAGTGTTGGACTCTCAGACTAGTTTGACTGTGAGCTCGCTCATTCATTCACTCATTCACTCCCTCACTCAACTCTCCCGCCAACCATTCTCAGTTTAACAGATGTTTACAGGTCCACTGTGTGCTAATCTGGTGTTGTGTGAATCCCGGGCACTGTGTCTTTTTGTTCTCTAGACTAAGGAATTCCCAGTAACTTTTGGTAAAGTGTAGATTCATGACTCTAGGGTCTAAATTCATATTTCACTGCTAAAACGTGAGAGAAGCGTTTTTTAATGAACTTCGATAATATACTATGGCCTCTACTTATTTTATCTCATGTAATTTATTAGTGAAAAAACTGGCCGAGGTCGAGTCACTTGGCACAAGGTTGCACAGATGGTAACATCTCTTTGCACGTTACTTGCCAGTCACTGTGAGAGAACCTGACACTTTAACACTTAGAACGGCAATGTAGGGTAGGATTACCTCTCTTCTCATAAATGTATAAAACTCGGGTCAAGATAGGGCAATTTTCCAGGATAAAACAACTGTTCGGTGGACAAGCTAGAACTAGAACCAAAAGTGGTTCTAAAACCTGTGCTCTTTCCACCGGAACACAAGCTGGAGCAGTGTGCTCTTCATAGTGATTTAATTCTTAATTTGTGAAGAGTTGGAAAGTGGGTGGTGATCAGAAATGATTATGAAGTGTCTTTTCAGTTTCACTTCTTAACCTGTGGCTGGATCTGCAGGAGAGTCACCTTTTGAATATACTTTGGTAATTTGATTTATTTTTCTTCTGGTAGGGAGAACAAGCTCTTTGGGGCTACCAAACAGAAGCAGCAATGCCTGTTGTGTGGCCAACCCTTTTGGATCTCAGCAGGGATGAATGCAAACGGATTCTTCGAAAATTGGGTATGATTTAAAAAAAAATTATCCTTATTTTATGTGTGTGAGTGTTTTGTCTGCATGTATGTGAGTGCACCCTTGTTATGCAGTGCCTGTGGTGGCCAGAAGAGGACATCAGATCCCTTAGAAGTAGACTTGTGGGTGGTTGTTAGCTGCCATTTGCAAAGAACCAAACGTGGGTCCTCTACAAGAGCAGCCAGTGCTCTTAACCACTGAGCCATCTGTCCAGCCCCATGTTGTTTTTGTTTTGAGAGAGGTTCTCACTTATATAACCCAGGGTGGCTTCAAGTTCATGGTAATTCTCCTGCCTCAGCCTTCCAAGTGCTATGATCATAGGTGTGTGCCACCATTTTTACCTCGGTGATTTCTATGGATCTATTGATGTTTTATGTTTTTCTGTGATACGTTTCTTTTTCTGTTTGGGACAGGGCTGTTTTCATGGATGGCCTCTCTCATGTTACAGTAGAAATTCTTGGGTGATACAGTTCCCGTCTTTCTAATTGTTGTTTCCACAGATCCTAGAATATGATTTGTATGTGAGGTAGGCTAATCATGATATAAGCAGCCAAGACTCAGGAAGCTTAGCTGTTCCCTATTCTTAATTTAGCACCTCAATTCACTCAGACCTAGAAAGTAGATTGTTTTTATTTTGGTTTTGGTTCCCTTTTTATGTATGACGTTTCAAACCTAAAGTAATGCTCACAGTAAGCCATGTAGCCAGTATTTGATACTAGGCAATGTGATTTTTAGTCTCATTTTAGCATACTATTAACTTTCATGAGTGTATGAATTATAGCCATTTCTGAATTCTAAGTTAATGAAAGCTATCCCTGCTTTTCCAACTATACTTTATTATAAGAAGTAAAACATGCTTTACATATAAAGTTGACTATTCAGTTCTGTTTTCTTCTTAGAGCAGACTTTTCCACTAGTATCTAGGGAGAGAAGTAAGCTCTAATTCTAAGACTTATATGTAATGACCTAAACTGCTCCATGCATCTAGAATGGTGTTAGCTATGTGCCATCCTTGGAGCCACTGAAGATAAAAGAGTTGCTCATCATTTTCTGTTCTCTGGTTTACAGTGAAATCCACAAGAAATCCTTTAAGGGCCTTGTCTTACTACTCTAGCATGAGGCTAGTACAGTAAATGAAATAAATGACAGTGTTTGGGAAAAAAATGTTTTGGTGGTGAATATGAATTAAATTAAAAGCCCATGTTTGTACCTGACTTCTGAGAATTAGCATTTAAACAGTTGCATTCAGACATACTTGTTGGCCATACTTGCTGTGAATTTCTTCCTGTGTGTAGACCAGATAAAATCATAGCCACTCTGGACTTGCTGGTGTAACTTTTTTCGTTTTATTTCCCCTCAGGTCACTATGAGAAGTTCAAACTCCTTAGCATTGTGTTTTAGCAGTCTAGAAGAAGGTTTTGCGGGGGAGGGGTCCTAATCATATATGTTGTTTTTTAAACTTATATCCAAACTTTTACTAATTTGAAGGTACTTTTCTATACACATGCATTAATATAACTTGGTAGCTATTGGTTATAAAATTGAGCTCATATTTATCTTCAAGTTGAAAAAAGTTGCAGATGAATGGGTTTCAAAGACAGTAAATTAGATCAAGGTTTCTGGGTTTGGGGATTGTTTTTAAATATAAAAAATGGGAACCTTGACTCCTAAATTTATCCCTAGCTTTTCCCTTAAATGGTTTGACCCATAAACCCTTATAAGATCATGTAGGTCATATGGTTAAAGTTTTGGTGTTCATGTCAAGAATGAACACCTGTGAAACTGCCCAGGCCATCAAGGTATACGCATCTGGAAAGCCACCAAAGTATCATAAAGAGGTCTGTTATTTCCGTGGTGAGACTATGTGTATGCCTAGGCCAAAGAGTAGGTCCAGTCACAGTGTCAGTAGCCTAAAGAGAGAGCTAATATTTTTTTCCTGCACATCATTTTAAATGTAGAGAGTAAGGGTAGGTGGGATGGGGCACACCTTTAATGACAGCAAGCAGATCTCTGAGTTCAAGGTCAGTCCCAAGGGTGACACAGCCATCAAGGGTAACAAAGTTAGACTGTGACTCCAAAAAGAAAAACCTAGAATAAAGAGTAGTACTGAACTTTTGGGTTTAGACATATACATCCTCTAGTTACTAAGTATATCCAGGTGAGAAAATCACCCAAGATGCACAGTGTACTTACAGTACTCAGGGTTAGATTAACCCACATTATGGGCTCTCCTTGCCATGTCAGATTGACCCTTATTGAAAAGGAACAAATTGTTCTTAAACTAGAAAAGGAGGTTGCATGAAGCAAAAGACAGGATGGAAGAAACTGAAGAAATAAAGACATAGGGCACAGGACTAAGCATAGAGTAAATGCAAACAAAAGTTTAAAAAAAAACAAAACTAACTATAAATGTATCTGTAGTTTTAGCCAGAGCTGTGTGGGTGATGCTGTTGGAGAGCAGCTTCTGTACCAAAAAAACCAGCTCCCGTGGAAATGTCATCTTGTGACTTAGGAAGGTGGGCCTCCACGGTGCCTGCTGAAAGATTTCCTCTGCCGATTAGGTTTTGTCATGAAGATGAATCTTTGAATTGCCTTCAAACATTAGTTCCAGGTCCAAAGTTTAGAGAAGATACTTTATTTAAAAATTGTTGGCTAAAAACAGCTTAAGAATTAACTTTGTCCTCTTAGAAGTAATTAGAAATCAATTCAGTGTAAGATGCCAAACTGATTTAATTATTGGGATAGACAGTTTCTTTATGATTATAGTAGTGGTACCAGTTACAGGTAAATGCTGACTACTTTCTGGCCTGCCTCTTCCATACCTTATTTTTATGACTACTCTTAAACTATAATTCTGGCAAATTGAATAATTGAATGGCTGATTTGTTTAAATGGCCCTGGTTTAGTTGTTTTAAAAAGTGGTATGGCAAATCTTTTGTTTTATGTGTTTATTTCATTTTACTTTGTTACTAGAGTTAACCCTACAATAGAATGGTACCAAAAGAGCACCAGAGACTCAGCAATGTTTCAGACATATTATATCTCAGGGTACCCTAAAATTGGTTGTCCATGAATGTGGAGGAAGTTTGGAAGCTAGTAAAGGTCTTAGCAGTGACAAGTTCTAGAGGAAGCTCTGTGAGTTGTGTTCTGAGCTCCAATCTGGTGTGTTTGATCTTTACCACCCCCTAATTTTGTTTTCAACTTTTAGACTTGAAATGTCAGAAATATATCATATTTTTAAAAATTGTTACATTTAAAGAAATTTTGTGTGTGTTTGTGCTCACATGCAATTTGACACACTTGTGGAGATCAGAGACATCTTGCAAGAGTCAGCTTTCTCCTACAGTATGTGTCTCAGGGATTGAACTCAGGTCCTCAGACTTGGTTGCGAGCACCTTAGCCTGCTGAGATATTCTGCCAGTCTTGTTTGCCATTTTTCTTCAGCTAATGTTTTCTTTGAAATAGTATCTTAAAAAAAAATTTTATGTTATTGTTTTTATTTTATGTGTACGTATGTATTGCCTGTATGTTTGTAAGTGCACCCATGTCATGCAATGCCTGCGAGGTCAGAAGAGGGAGTTGAATCCCCTGAAACTGGAGTTATGGATGGTTGTTAGCCATCATGTGGGTGCTGGGAACTGAACCCAGGTCTTCTGCAAGAGCAACCAGTGCTCTTAACTGCCAAGCCATCTCTCTAGTATAGAAATAGTATCTTTTTAAGCCAGGCATTGTGACACATGCTTGTAACCCTAGCATTAGGGAGGTGGATTCCTGAGGAGAATCAGGAGTTTAAGGCCAGCCCGGGCAACATAAGACCTTGTCTCAAAAACAAAAACAAACAAGCAAAAAAAAAAAAAAAAACCCAAATGGAGATAATGTCTTTTTCTTCTTCCAGCCGCCCTCTCCCTCTTATCTTTTTATGTCTTTGCATTGCTATTCTCTTAAATGTTTGCAAAATCTAAAATATTTCTCCTTTTCTTATACCATTTACTTCCAGAATCAATTACTAGGTCATATAACTTTTTAGGTTGGCATTAAACACACACCCTCTTCTTAGATATTGACTTGAATCACCTTGAAGTTAGGGATTTTGTATTATACCTACAAATATTTTCCCTGGAACTTGGTAGTAGTAATTCTCTCAATAGTAGTTTGGTTTGAATACTGATACTTCCTTTAATGTAAATGTCTCAAATATAGTTCTCATTACGTGGAGTTACTGATGTAATGTGAAACATTGTTCTTTTACTTCTATTCCTTTTGCATAGGTTCATTTCCCCTCAGCACAGTTCTCTTCTTGATTGAAGTGTATGTTCTAAATTAGATAAAATATTTCTCTTTTGTGTTTTAACAGCTTTATGCAGAATGTATCACAACTGCCAGATGACTTGCTTCACTGGAGCTGTCTTCTGTAATTAAAAACTCATGAGTAGGACTTAACACTGTTTGAAGTATATGTACTAGGACTCAACACTGATTTGAGGAACAAAATATTTCAGAAATATTTTAACTGGGGGCATAAGCATTTAGTATAGTGAATTCTTAGTTGGTTATTCCCAGTATCTTTCTATAATCTCCCCTGGGTCTGATTAAAAACTGAAATGTATTTCTTCAAACAGTAGTTACTTCACTACGTGAGAGCAGCAGAGCTTTGTCCTTTAAAAGACACTCCATGCAATGTTCTTATAGTATTCAACACATAGTGGACACATAGAGCGTTTATACATAGGGCATTTCCCTCGAACTGGACAGTTCATCGCACTTCTCTATGTAAGACTTCCTTTTGACAGTCAGAATTGTTAATAATATGAACAGAATGAGATTGCGAGTTTATTTTTTTGTTTAGTAATGAGTCTGCTGGCTTGCATCTATTTGTAATTTGGCTCACATTTACTGAGTTTTTGTTGCATGTCGGACATTGGCAAATAGCAAATACTTGTAGTAATTTGAGCATAAAGATAACTCTAGTCTGGACATTTATTCCCTACCATTCTGTTTGCTCAGATATATCTGTTTCATATTGTTAATGACTTTAAACATTTTATTACTTCTTTCTGTTCTGTGTGTTGCTGGCATTGTCTGAACTGTCCTGTGACTTTTCAGGCATAAGCTTAGCTAGGTCCTAGGTACAGCTGAGGGACTTGATCTCTCTCCATGTGGCCTTTTATTCTGGGCTTCTGATAGGTTGGTGAGGCCAAGGTTCCTAGAGAACAAGGCCATAAGTGCGAGTGTCTAGCCCATTTCTCGACACTCCATTGGCCAAAAACAGGAGCAAGCCCTGAGTTAGAAGTGGGAGGGGACTACACAAAGTCCGCACTGGGCTGTAGTGCGAGGCATGCATATTTCATTGACTGAGATTTTTGGTTTTGTATGTATGTTCATTATTTATATATGAATATATGTTTGTTCTTTGTTTTTATTGTTGTTTGATTTTTTTTTATGATTGGGTCTCCTGTCATAGGCTACTCTTAATTCCTGATCTTCCCGCCTCCACCTCCTGAGTACTGGGATTCCAGGCATGTGAAAACATGCCAGCTTGTATATGTATTTCTTGGTGTACCTGTTTGTTTCTTGCACGTGTATTTGGAGACCAGCGGGCAACCTGGGATGTTCTTCAGGTGCCATGCACCTCTTTTTTAGGTAATCTCTCTCACTTGGAACTTGCCAAGTAGGCCAGATTGGCCTAGTGACCAGTGAGCCTAGGGTTCCTCCTGTCTTTGCTTCCCTAGAACTGGGATGGCAAACACATGCCACCACACTGGCCTTTTATTTTTTATTTTATGTGTATGAGTGTTAGGCCTGGATGTATATAAGTGCACCTGTGTTGTGCAGTGCCCATGGAGGACAGAAAAGGGTGTCAGATCCCCTGGAACTGGAGTTAAGGATGGTTGTTAGCCTTCATGTGGGTGCTGGGAATAGAATACAGGTCCTCTGCAAGAGCAACTGGGGCTTTTAACCACTGAGCCATCTCTCCATCCCCTATTTATTTATTTATTTATTTATTTATTTAATGGTAATTTTTGGGATTAAACTCAGGAGTTAAAGCACCTTATCAATCTGTCCTGCCCTTATTTCTTTTTGGGACAGATCCTTGCTATATCAAGGCTGGCCTTGACCTACCCATCTTCCTGCCTTAGCCTTGTGAGTACTGGAATTATAGGCATGTACCACTTGTACTCATACTAACTAGTCTTGATGGTAAGGTTTTTTTTTTGTTGTTGTTGTTCATTTGTTTGAATGATAGTTTTTGTAGATGTGAGGATCTTAGATTTGGAAGGTTACCTAGAAAATTCCTTTTAGTTAAGGAAACAGGTTCCGAGATGAAAGTGAACTTGCTCAATGTCATACAACTAGTAAGTGGCGATGCTGGTGCTAGAATCTTTTGTTCTAGGACTTGTTGAGTTGCATACTGTTGACAGTGCTCTCAGCTACTCATGAGGGAGGTGAAATAGAATTTGAAGTTTTAGGTAGGCCTCACTATCTTAAGGATTGGTTAGTGAAGGTCCCTTTCAGTGATGCTAAAAACCTTATCTTACCTGCCTTACTTTACCTTGGAGCCTGTTCCCACCTATTAGTAGCATCGGAGTTAAATGTTCTTCAGTAAGGTTAGATTTTCCTTCCTAAACATTTATACACATGACCTCTGTGGGACAATGGAAAACAAAGTAATAAAAAGTTGAAAAGCCACATGTAAAATTTTTTATTAGATAATGTTTTTGAGGTAAATTAAAATTTTTGCATTTGATTGAGTTTGGATTTCTTGTCCTGAAAAGTTTAATGTTGTATAGCCATAGTGTTCAGAATTCATTGTATCTTGATAAATACTTTTCTTCTTCTAGAATTGGAGGCATATGCTGGAGTTATCAGTGCACTTCGGGCACAGGGAGATCTCACCAAGGAAAAGAAAGATCTTCTTGGGGAACTCTCAAAAGTTCTTAGGTAATTTGTTATAAAAATTTGGGAGATGTGACTAGAAATCTCATTTTATGGGGGTTTATTTCTTTTTACTCTCAAATTAAAAAACAGGTGTTCGATTTGTTGGATACCTAGAAATCCTGTCTCAGTTGTGTACTTGCTGTTACAAAAAATTGTGCAACTTATTCTCTCTTTTATAATCCAGTCAGAAAGGGTTTAAGGCAGATGTTTTGGGCACCTGTAGTAGGAGGTGCTTTGACAGAGGTGAAGTAAAGAAGAGCTGGCAGCACCTGCATGTGAAGACCTAGAGTGGCATTTGTTGGAGGGAAAAGAGATGTAAGGGAGATGCCTCAGAGTGTTAAGGGGGAGGAGGTGCAGTCATAACCTTAAACATAGCTGATTCCTGTGTTTCAGGAGTGGTACTTGAGTCCAATAAACAATTCTAGTGAAAGGGGTTCCTTGGTACATTGTCTTAACTACTTTTACTTCTTGCACTTTCTTATATAATGTTCTGCTTTAACCAAAGTTTGCTTACTACATTCAGTCATTTTGTGCTATTTTCAAAAGTGAAAATGTAGAAGAGGCTCTTCCTATTGTTCATTAACATTAGTATAAGAATGTAATTAAATCAAATTCTTGCCTTATTGTTTTGTTTACTTTTCCTCATAAATTCTGCTTTTTAGCCCTTTAAGCATTTTGGTCTGTGGTATGAATTTAGCATATGTAGTAAAGAATGCAATAGTAGGAAGAGTGATTTTCATTTTATCGGGTATTTATAAATATATGAATATTGCCTTTAAAAAATGGTTTCATATTTATCAGCGTTTAATATATACACTTTTTTTTACCATTAGTAACATCACAGACGATCCTAGCTGAAATGTTGAGTCGCATCTCATTGCATATGCTCACAAGAAGCGGATTGTGTTGCCATTCTTAATACTTTTATGATATTCATTGAATATAAAATGATGAAGCTGTTAAGCTTTAGAAACCTTAGAAGACTTTCTTCTAAGTACCCAATCTTCCTCCAGCAGCCATGAGTTAGGAGGTCATTGAGCGTCTGTTTTCATGTCTAGATAGCAGGAAGCTCTGCTAATCTTGCCCATGGCCTGCGGTTTTCCGAAATGGGAAAGTCTTCATATCAGGTTGAATTTGTCTTCCTTTGATTTGCACATAATCCTGCAGTTACTCAGAATCAGGATGAATCTTTTCCTAAGACTTTGAAACATTTGAAGATATCCATTAGGCAAAGTAATCCAACCCCTAAAAGATGTTGACTTAAACATTGATAAAAATATAGAAAAGAGCTGCCTGCTTGGCAGAGTTCTATAATGGCTATTTTTTTTCATAGCATCTCAACAGAACGCCACCGTGCTGAAGTTCGGAGAGCAGTAAACGATGAACGGTTAACAACAATTGCACATAAGTAAGCCATTAGTCATACCACCCCTGATTTTTTTAACGATGAAGTGTAAAGTAGTTTTGAAATAGCCTTCCTATTGTGTAGCAGGTTCCTGAGTCTATTATCTAAATAATTGTATCTCCACTCAGGGATCCTGATGTAGTGATAACTGTTTATTCAATTGGTTACTTTTTGTTTTTGTTTTGCCTTTTGTTAGGAAGCTTAAAGTACTTAGGTCAAATCCTATTGCAGGGTAATCTCTATAACTAAGGACCACCACAATTCCCAGATTCTTTTGAAGCATAGCTCAATAATAAAGTAGCATGCCTACTTAAATTGAAAGACCCTTAGAGGTTTTTTTTTTTTAAATAACAGTATTTAACATAATATTGCAGTATAAATAGGCATTATAAATTTTTATAATAGCTATAATTATTTCAGGTATCTTAAGATACCAAAAATTATGTGTTCTTTTAAGAGATAGAAATATATCTTACTAGATTAAAAAGTCAACAAAAGAAAATGATAAAGGTTTAGATCTTACCAAATTGTTTTCAGCTCATTATAACTCATAGATTGGGTGGTAGAGTACTGAAAGCAGAATCAGGCATTAGTTACCGAGAGAGAAGTGCCTCCTAAAGAATGGGAAAGACCAGAAGTTGCCCTTTCAGTGACAATAGAAATAGTTCTAAAATGCTGTAGTATAATCCATATTGCTTTAGTTTTTATGTTCTAGCATGAATTAAAAATGAAGGGAATTCAGTGTAGTATCATAATGTAATAACTTAACGGCCTTTGGAATTTGAATTGACCCCACAGATCCATTAGTTTCTTGTTGTGCTTCGCTGTCCCTCATTTTATGTAACACAGAGAATGGGGAACTCGCCTTGTTAACAGCATAGTTTGAAAGTTTTGCTGTTGGTTTGGGAATTTTGATTCATCAGTGCTAGGTCTGCATTGTAGAGATTTAGAAAATGTCCACAAGAGACAACTAGTATTTTGTGCTCAGGCTAACGTGGTGAAACAGTCAAATATTGTTGTGTTCCTTTTTTAATTTGCTTCAGAATTTGGATTGGAATGCTTTAAAAATAACTCTGTCTAGATTTTTAATTTGAGAACTGATTTCATTGGAAATTTATATACTAGATAATAAAGTCATATATTTGGTGACACAATGAATGCCTTAGAAACATTCGAACAAAATTATGGGGCAACTAGTTGTAAGTTGATGCATCAGTGTCATACTTAAAGGATAACATTTATTTAGTCTCCTTTTCCTTTTTTCCCCTTTAAAGAATGAATTTATCCTTATATTTGGGTGAAAGACCAAGTAACAGGTATGCAAATAGGTTATTATTATTTCAGGCTTTTTTTTTCTTGTATTTATTTCCAAATTGAAGCTCTCAATTATTCAGGGGCACATTATTCTATTTATGAGTTAACCATGCCCCTTGCTTTTCCTTTTCTTACCTTCCTCCCCTTCCCAATACTGCCCACTCTTTAGCTACTTTGCTGCTTGAGAATACCTTTAGCCAGAGGGTGGGAAGGGAGAGGAGGTGAAAATTTACAGTACTCATTTTACTACTTGTTAGTTCTGAAAAAAATTTGGTGGAAGTATTTACTAGCATTTGCCAAAATATTTTTTGGATAATATATGGATTTCTTTAATCTGTTTGACCTCTCCCATTCCCTCCTCTCTCCATTAGCATGGATAATTGAGAGTTGGCTTCTATGTGCCTATGTTTCCTCTTTTTTTCCTCTTCTGATTTAATATATGAGTTTTATTTTTGAAAAGCATTTACTTCAGTGTATAATTTTAAGCATTTTAGGTCTTCCTATATGCCTGTTTTAGTATTTTATATTATGGTTTTAGTTTGACCAGATGTTGCATTTATTTGTTGAACCCAAGAGTGAGGGAATGAAGATTTTTCTCCTCTCTTCCCCTTAGAAATAGCAACAGAACCAAGTTACAAAGATTGCTCAAAGGAGGGTTTCATACTCCCAGTCTGAAAAAACAAGTAGAGGAATGCCTCAGAACTTACTGTGCTCCCTTTCTCCTCCCCCTCCCCCACTCCAAACTGCTGTGTAGCCCCTAAGGAATGTGCTTGAAAGGTGATGAGAAGGCTGAGAAGACTGAGCACAAAAGAGGGGGAACAAAAGGAGTAGCACCCTGGGATCAAAGAGGAGCCCTACTTAAAGCTTTCAGCTTAGAGACTGATCTGTGTTGCCTGTTTGGCATCAGGCTACTTACTAAGTTTGATACTGTAACTGAGTGTTTAGCTACAATGATGTTCATGTTTCACATTTTAATGGGACCACTCTTTGTCCACATTGTCTCTACAGTTAGACTAAAGTGGCTGTCTGGAATTTCAGCTTTCTGAACCCTTCTCACACCTGTCAAATATTCACAGAATACTGTGTTTCAGTGTGAGGAGGCAGCTTTTGGTTACCCTGCACACCAAGGGATGTAAGGGCCTTACTTTCATTAGTATCATTTTCAGTTTCTCAGAGTAGGGACCAGAACAAGATTTCCACCTTTCTTTGCCATCCTTAGTATGGAGATGCACGCAAGTGTCTGAATTAAGATATCCAGTGAGACCATGAAGTACTCAGTTTGTGAATTCACATTAGATGACTTGTGCAGCTAATGCATATGTACACCCTCATTACTAAGCAAATAGGAACTTTTGATCTGATTCTAACTTGGTACTTAATTTCTCATTCACTTAAAATCAGAGCATGTTTACATGAGTGGGAATTTGGAAGATTTATAGATCTTCTAAAAGTTGCAGTTGTGTCTTTTTGCGCTGCAAGCTTTGTCCTTTCAGTAGCATATATCCATGTGCTTCATACTATTAATCTTCCATAATTTCTGCCACCATTTAAACAATGCACAGGTAAGTGTAGATATCACTTTATTTGTGTGGTAAACGCACACCAAACAAATTTATTAGTGATACTCTAATAGAGTAGCAAAATAGGAATATACCAAAAAAAGCTTTTGGAAAATTTTCTTTTAACGATTAGTTTTAATTCTTTTCTGTTTATTTTTCTTTTTTGTACAGTTCTTTGTTTCTGAGTTAGTATTAACATGGAGCTTATGTAATAAGTTTATGAAGTTATTGGGGCCTCAGGAAGCTCATTTTTTCTTATCTCATGTAGGATTGTGTTCAATTATCAGAATTTATAAATTTTTCACAGTAACTTAATTGGATTCATCAACTTTATGCACTGAACATAAATCCTTTTAAAGTTGTTAATTTATTTCATTCAGTGAAAGTTGGTAATAATTGGACAATAATGTCCAATTAATATAAAGCAAAAGCTAGGCATAAAACTCATCAGAAAAATTTTATACTTTGCATTTGTGATGTGGCAGATAATTATAGCAGTATGATATGTGCTTGTTAAAGGAGACATTGACTAGTTGTGTGACCTTAGGCAAGTTATTTCACTTCTCTGTGACTCAGTTTCTCATTCTAGAAAATGAGAATGATAATGCTATCAACTTTATAGGATTCTGCGAGAACCCATTTAATGTATGTAAGATATTTAGAACAATGCCTGATATGTAATATGTCTATGATTGATTTTAGCTATATCATCATCAGACCAAAAAAAAAACCCAGCTATGTCGTCATCATCACCATCACCATCACCAGCACCAATATTATTCCTCTGCCCACTAATCAGGGTTTTGGGATACTTTGCCTAAATCTGAAGAACCGTTGGATTACAGTCTTAAATTCTAGGCTGGGCTGTATAATCTATGGTTTCACAAAGAATAAAGAAGGCTTTCTGATTTAGTGAGGAAAACTGATTGTTTCTAGATTAATTTTAAACTTTGACATTAATCAGTAATCAGGGTCTTTCATGGACCCAAGTGAGAGATAGGACAACTGCCCTTCAATGTTTCAGCCTTGTCAGATTTCTGGGATTCAGGGCAGAGAAACTGGATGGTGTCTGTTTAGAGAGAGAAGCTCTAATTGCCTCAAATGCCTCTCAGAATGAAGAGTATGTCAAAGAAATAAAGATAAGTGGTGGTAGATTTCTTTTAGCATCCTCAAATCTGCTTTTTGTAAATAGGAAGGATAGTAATATTAAAAAAAAAACAAGCATTATCATTGACACATGCTGTTATGTATCTAGCTCTTTTCTATCTCTTACTACTTAATCCCCCTCGTTTACTGCCTCAGTTTTCCTTGTTTGAAAGCCTTTAGAATCTCTGGCCATGCGGGCAGTTAGATAGTTTTGAAAAGGTTCATTGAATTCCATCTTTAATTCTAAAAGGGAACTTGATTTTCAGTATTATCAGTTCTTTTTACTTTCTTGGCATAATTACAAAATTAAGTTCTCTAAGTTAATAGAAATATTTTTACTAATGAAACCCAATGTAATGAAACTAAAACCAATATTTACAAGGCATAGAAAAAATTTTCATAGTTACAGTTATGTTAATTGTAAGATTCAGATCATAGAACAAAGTGTTTAAGAACCTCAGCGTGTGGCATTCCTTGAATTTTTGTTTGACTCATTTTTAGCAAGTGAGAACCCTTGTAACAGTATTTTCTCTTTTGTTTAGTATGTCTGGACCTAATAGCTCTTCAGAGTGGTCCATCGAAGGTCGGCGACTGGTACCACTGATGCCCCGGCTGGTTCCCCAAACCGCCTTCACTGTAACAGCGAACGCGGTGGCCAATGCAGCTATCCAGCATAATGCATCCCTTCCAGTGCCTGCAGAAACAGGAAGCAAAGAAGGTGAGTAGAATAATTTTCTGTGTTGGAGATTACTTTTCTCAGAATTTTTAGGGAAGGTTACCGTGATTTTCATAGATTTTTAACCTAGTATTTACAAATATGAAACATAGTGGTGTCCCTGATTCTGAAAACTAGACACTGACTTTCATTTTCAGCCAAAGTCAAATCTTTCTTCACTTCAAAGGGTAAATTATAATTATATCAATCACATAATTGCAAAAGGTTTCTTGGGATGGATTTCTGATATCAGCATCTCTTTTATTTTGTTTATTGTGTTTGGAGACAGGGTCTTACACTGTACCCCAGACTGGACTGAACTCAGTAAGTAACCCAGGCTGGACTCAAACTTGAGGTAGCCTCCCTAGTGCTGGGATTATAGGCATGAGCCCCTGTGTATGTGGCTGTGTCTCTTGTTAGAGGTGAACAGAAGGTCTTAGTGAATGGTATTAGAAAATAAACAAATGACAGAAGTCAGCTGCTGGATAAAGGATGCTGCATTGATAACTTCAGAAAATAAAGCAGCTTTTGTCTTTTGGAATCAGTGGTACGTGTGGCCTCTGTTCAGTCAGTGTGCTGGATTTGTCACCTCACTACTTTCTTACTGTGATTTAATCTAGTAACTGACACCCGCTTTAAAAATCCTTGAATTCTCTTACCAAGAGTAATACTACATTTTTGAGCACACGTGAATCAACTCCAGTAGCATAGCTTGGTTTTGCTTGACAGCAGCCCTGAAAATATATTTGCCAGATTTTTCAGAGAATTTGCTTTTTCTTGCCTAGCAATGAGCAAAGTCAGGCACTCTGCTCAGGGAGGCAGTTGTCAGTGTGTAAACGTAGCCTCTTGGGTTCCTGTTTCTTTGTTGTTGCTGAGGCATCTTCCTTTTCCCATGTTCACCTTTTCTTCTTGCTAACTGGTAGAATGGGAAGACAGTTGGGTTTCTAATAGTAGAATCAATGTTTGGGTCTTAGTTTATTTTCTAGCTTTGTGACCTTCAGCAAATGTTAGCATCTATAAACTATGGATTGCTCTTTTTTAAAAGGAGACTGTAGTGAGAACTGGCAGTAATGGAAAGAATTTAGTGTAGTTCATGGCAAACAGTTAATGATAACTACAAGCTGAGTTGTCCTTTGATCTTGCTGAGTTGTCCTTTCTCTGAATGAGAGGGGTGGAAATTTGAAGTTGTCATTATTTGTTATTGTTGCACCATTTGGTTGGCCAATGACAAATGAGTTCATGTAAACACCATAGCTTGGTTCTCCCCTAATAAGCACTCTAGAAATTGCTGTGGCTAGGGAAAAGTTATATTCATGCCACCTTTGGTGCTGCTATTAGTATTAAAAAGGAATTCAAGTTTGTGCCTATTGTCCAGTGCTTGCCATTAATGAAAAATGGTTTTCATTTTTCTCAATGTAGTCTTAAGCTTGATTTATTTGTACCTTCTTTCTCCATTGGCCGAGTTAACTGTAGATAAGCTGATAAATACTTGGGGAAGCCCATTTAAACACTAGCTTCTAACTTTTTATCACGTTAAAATGTTAAAATTGGCTTCTCTGTTTGTCTGGACAGTTTTGGTGAAAGTTAACAGCAAACTTTTTTTATCGTTCTTCAGTAGTGGTTTGCTATTCCTACACAAGTACCACGTCAACCCCAACCTCTACCCCTGTTCCAAGTGGCAGCATAGCAACGGTTAAGTCTCCAAGACCTGCCAGTCCTGCCTCCAATGTAGTTGTCTTGCCAAGTGGAAGTACTGTTTATGTCAAAAGTAAGTGATGTTCTCAGTGTTGTCAGGGCCATCATGAGTAATTCAGCCTCGGCTCTGATTAGATCTGCCTTTCTGGAATAAATCATCAGACTACCAGCTGTTATCAGTGGCTAGTTTTTGAAGACTCAAAAATTTCTATCTGTATCTATGACTTGGAATATACTGCCTTTTTAATCAGTTTTGGGGGTTGAGAAATGATATTTCCTTGCTATCTGTGGGGAATCTGCCTTTGAGCAGTGCTGTCCTTCAGGCATTCACTTCTTTTGATTGCTATGAAATATAACCATGAATACAAATTGAAGGAATGTGTTTCTTCAATATTTATTCCCAGAATTAGAATCTTTGTAGTGTTTTCTCGTATATCATCCACCTCTGACATTTATATTTCTACTTATCATTTTCAAAAGATTTTTCATTTGCACTTTTAAACTCCTGGTTCTACCCTATGTAACAACAGTCTGGCTTTGTTTTTTTTCTTTCCTTTCCTTTTTTTTTTTGAGACAGAATCTCTCTGTGTAGCCCAGGTTGGCCTCAAACTTGTGATCCTTCTGCTTCAGCCTCCAAAGTACTGGGATTATTGGTGTGCTGCCATGCCTGGCTCTACATAGCAACAGTTTGCTGTCTAGTTCTTTGTTGTTGTTTTCCTGTTATGTTGATGTATCTTAATTTTTTAAAAATTTGTTTTATGTTTTTATTGTTTGGTCTTTTCAGTGTCAACTAAAGGCCATTGTATTTGATTTCAGTTTTTCTCAATATAATTATAAACTTGATTTCTTTATAGCTTTTAGAGGTAGACTTTGCTGTTTTAGACCGAGATTGATTCTAGGTCATTGCCAGCCCTGTTTAGAGTGAAAATTGAAGCGGTCAATAGTTTATGTTTTATTACCAACTCCATGAGTCATGCTATATAATTTTTTTATGTGTACTCTGTAGAGATTCTATGTCCTGCTATATATATTTGTCATATTTTTCATTTGGACTTGATAAAATCTACAAAAATAATTGAAATTTTAGGCATAAAATGCTAAGAATCATGGACTATTTAAGTTTATATCTAGTTTCTGTGAATTTAAGCAAACTGGTCTTTAAAAATAACTCTAGAGGCCTTTTTTTTGGTCTTTTTTGTGACAGGTCTCGCTGTAGCACCAGCTATCCTGGAACTTGCTATGTAGACCAGGCTGGCCTTGAACTCACAGAGATCCATCTGTGTCTGCTTCCTGAGTACTGGAATTAAAGGCATGTGCCATCACGCCTGACTAAAAATCCTATTTTAAAATGATGATTCTCAGATATGAAGAAACCATTTCACAATGTAATATAGTTTTAAATAACAAACAAGAGGCATATTGCTTTATACTTAGAATATACACAATGTTAGTTTGGGATGTAATCATTCATTTATCTAACCTTATATGTACAAATCACAGTACTAGGGAGACAAACCATTTAGACTTAGTCATTCCTCTCTGAGAGCTCCTTATGGGAGATGTGCAGACATTTTTCATTACCTTGTGGTACGTGGTACAGAAGATATACAGAGGCTTAGCAGGAGGCGCAGAGGATAGGTGAATTAGCTTTGCTTAGAGGAAGGGAAAAACTTCACTGAGAAGGTGGTTTGCAAGATGTTGATAGGAGGATTAAGTAAGAGGTCATTGATGATGAGTAGTATTTATTCCTCAAAGAAAAATATGATATACAGACTCAGAGACAGAGTTTATATTAGGGTAGCTTTGGGTAGTGGTGAGCAGTATAGCAGCTCAAGACTTTAAGGGTACACAGAGTTAGGGTAGGTAACAGGGTATTATGTGCTTGAAAAGATAAGGGTTACTGAATTTTGATCTGGCAGTGATTTTGTGCCTCATCTTATAGGGAGATAAGAACTTTAAGGACTTTTGGGCAGTACATTTAGTTATGAAATTCATGACTTGTAGTAGGATGGAAGAGTGTAGAATAGAAGCAGAAAGATGCATGAATGTCTTTTAGGACATTATTGCTAAAATATAGACAAAAGATAAGTTCTGAGTGGAGTAGTAGGTTAAAGAAAAGAGGAAAAGCATTCACAGACAACTTTTCTTGGAAGAATTGTTAGGGCCTTGTGGCTGATCGGGCACAAGGTGAAGGGAAAGGTCAAGAATAACACAAACATTTAAAATAATAATAAGAGGCAATGTTAGTTTGGTATAAGTAGGAATATTGTCACTGTCTTTCAGGTGTTAGCTGTTCAGATGAAGATGAAAAACCCAGAAAACGAAGGCGAACAAACTCTTCTAGCTCCTCTCCTGTTGTCCTAAAGGAAGTTCCGAAGGCTGTTGTTCCTGTCTCGAAGACGATCACCGTGCCTGTAAGTGGCAGTCCCAAGATGAGCAACATCATGCAGAGCATTGCCAACTCCTTACCACCTCACATGTCTCCTGTGAAAATAACCTTCACCAAACCATCAACACAGACGACAAACACAACAACGCAGAAGGTAGGTGGTGGAGGAAGTCTCTGCCTGCTGATGGTTGTTTTTGTCTCTTTCAGACAATATGATTTAGATTTGACAGTCATGTACTGAGTGCTTACTATGTGCTTGGCATTATGCTGGGAATGCTCACATTTCTTGTTTGTTTAATTATGACCATCAAACTTTGAGATAGGTGTTATTATTTTACTTTTCTAAAATGAGGCTCAGATGCCAAATGGTTTGCCCAAGATGATAGAAGAGCTGATTGAACTACTCTGGACGTGTGTTGCATTTGATAATTGTAATTCCATTTTGAAAACTAGAAATGTTTTTAAACCAGTATTTATTTATATGATCTTAATTTAGGTTTTTGCTTAGCCAGTTATAGTAAGTGTTTCTTAGAAGAAAGAAGGGATATGAATAAGTGAATAATAATTTTTTTTTATTCTTTGTACACTGTCATGCATTAATTCCTAAACTCAAGTTATCAGTAGTAGTCTGTCAATTTCATGTTCTTTATAACCCTCAATCTTGCTCTTAGTCTGGATTCTGATGACTTTCAAGGCTTGTTTTATACCTGTATTTCTGAGATTTCCCAACATCTTTCTAATCTTGCCTTTTTTATTGATGTATTTTGCTAGATCTTATCCTTCAGTAGCTTCCCAGTATTTTAGTAGCTAAGCAATAGGTTTTTTTGAGATCCTTGCATGGCAAATTCTAAGCTTTATTCTGGGAGGTTATTTATTTTTTTTTCTTGTGAATTTCTGGCTTCCAGTATAGCTTTTGACAAACATAATGCTGTTCTATTTTTCAACTTCTGTTTTTGTCTTCGATAGCCTTTTTTATTTGTTTTTTGAGACAGTTTCTCTAGAGCCCCAGCTGGCCTGGAACTTGTTGTATAGACCCACCAGCCTCTGTATCACAAAGATTCGCCTTTGTCTGCCTCCCGGGTGCCGGGATTAAAAGTGCACACCACCACTCCCGACTTTGAAAACTCTTTAGAGTATCAAGAGTGGTATGGTGGAGCTCTTTTGTTTTTATGCCCCTTCAGTTTTCAGAAATTTTTTAAATTAATTCTTTGACTTTCATCACTTGCTTTTTGGATTACTTATTGAGGATTTGGAATTTCCTGAATTGATCCTTTAATTTTCTTAATGCTTTGTCATTCTCATTTTCCATTTGTTTGTCCCCCCTTCCCTGTAGTTTAGCAGCTCAGAGTATGGATTTTGGAACTAGACTTTCTGGATTTTAATCCCAGCTGTTGCCACTTATTCTGTGATTGTGGGGAAACTAAACTGTGCCCATCCTGATTTTCTATGTAAAATAGAGAAAAAACAGTATGTTTATAAGATTTTTAGACATAATGAATAATGTGTGTGTGTGTGTGTGTGTGTGTGTGTGTGTGTGTGTGTGTGTATAACTTAGGATAAAACTTAGCCCAGGTAGAAGTAAGTTACTGTCATTTTTTGTATCCTTGATCCTATCCTTTATTAATTGTATGGAAATTTTCATTTTCACTATTATACTTTATTTTTCTTGGAGAAAGGATCTCACTATGTAGCCAGGCTGCCTTGGAATTTGCTATAGGCTGAGTTTGAATATCTAGTTTCTGATTGCTAGGGATCACAGGCATGCATTAGCACACCCGGCAATCATACTTTAAATTTCTGATAATTCTTCCTTGTTCTTTAAATGTTCCATGTGTTTATTTTTTGAAGTAGCATCCTCCTTTTTGATGGTATGATTGTGTTTTTTATTTGATTATATTTATAATTGTTTTGCTTTTCTTTTTCATGTTCTTTATCTTACCTGTTAGTTCCTTTTATCTGTTCTGATCTTTTTCACTTCAGAATTTCCTTAAGTGTCTGGCTATCAGCTCATATGAAACTGGCCTTATTCACTACTCATCTGTCTCTACTGTCCTTAGGGTTTTTCCTGGACTGGTCAGATTTCATCAGAGAAGAATCTCAGTTTTCTGGTTTGAGTAGTGTAAGCCTGGCTGCCAGTGATTTGGAGTAAATAGAGGAAGAGTTCTATGTGGCTGCGTCATTCATTATGCTTTCTGACTACTCAATCTGGTTTCAATACAGCACTTGTCCACCTCACCTGGGCCTAGTGCCATCAGATTCCTTTAGGGTATGAGAGGACAGCTAGGGACCCAGGTGATTCTTAAACAGATATTCAGCTAATTTCCTTGTGTTTCCACATTTGCTGCCACTTGAGTAGTATGTTTCTTTCAATTCCTAAGTCTTGGGGATAAAGCAAGTTGTCTTTTTCTTCTTTTTTTCTCTTCTATTTTTTGCCTTAGGTTCTCACCTTCTTGAGTGTGCTTGATCCATTACTATCTTCTGTTTGCTTGTTTCCAAAACTTTATAGCCTTTCCTCCCTCCTTCCATCCCATTTGTACACTGTATCTTTGTCAGTCTGTCTCTCTGTCTGTCTGTTTCTGGAGTCTTAATATGTTTTGCAGGCTGGCCTCCAGCTCTTAAGCAGTTCTGTCTCAGTTTCCTACAGAGCTGGGACTACAGACATGTGCCTCTGTACCCACCTAAATTTTGGCTTTGTCTTACAAATTTTTGTCATCTCCCCCATTTAAAAAGAAAAAAAAAAAGACCTATTCATTTGTTTTAGAAGTTTAGAAGGCTTTTGGGAAGGTGTGGAGGTAAATTCCTCCCACCTTTGAATCATCAGTCTCATGATAACTTTCATTTAAAAATCTCCTTCAGCTTTTCTGGAAATAGTATATAGTAAAGTATCAATAACTGGTGATAAGGAGCCAATTCTGCTTTCAGTTTCATTAGAAGGGCAAAACATTTGTTTTTGAGGTACTGGGGGCAGAACCCAGCAGTTTAAGCATGCTAGTTAAGGGCTCTACCCCAGCCCCCAAAAGTTATACTGCAGTCCCAAGAAAGACTTTTTGAAATTCAAGTGATGTATGACCTGAGATAAATTAGTGTTTCTAAACCTTTTTCTTCACCTAAAGAGTAACAGCATTCTTAGCAGGTTATTGCAAGGAATAAGTTGAGATTATTTAAAATGCGACATAGAGCATGTACCAAGAAGATGCTACCTTCCCTACTTTGCAGAGTTTTTATGGAAGCCTGCATTTTATTTATTTGCTGATGATAATGAACTGTTCCAGAACATACCCGGACAGGCACTGCCAGCAAAGGTGAACCCCTTAGGTTGATTCACCAGGATGGCGGGTAGCCAATGATGGGTAAGACCCTGGTGGCCAGGGTGACCTAAGACAGGCACCATCGCCTAAGGTGATCCCTAAGGGCCTGGGACCAACAATGGCATGGCAAAGAATCATGCCTCCAAGGGTCGCTCAATTAATAAATACAAAAAGGAGGATATGTTGGGCATAATGTAAGCCGGGCCTAGCCTAAGGTCACCTGCTGGGAGGAATAGAGGAATGGCTCCTGTGGGTGTGGTGTTCTGCTCTGGCTAATTGTGAGACCAACACCTGGGAAAGAACCTGCCTACCTGGGGACAGATGTTACTATTGGCTGTATTTGAGACCTTACCCCATAAGGCCATTGGCTATCCAGACCTACAAGAGCTTGTGTACCTATTCAATAAATTAGTTTGCAGTGCCACGTGCTTGGGCTGCTTCCCGTCCAACTCCTGGAGTCTGTGGCTTGACTCTGCGTCTACTCACCTTCAACTCCTTGGGCTGGCCCCCCAAAGTTCACTTGGGCTGGCCCCGAGTGGTGAGACATGATGGTAACAGACACGACTATAACTTCATCAGTTCACTGGAGCTTATCTGTAATTTAGCTGCTTTTGATAGCTTCTTAAAGAATGTTTGTTCAACCTAACTTTTGCATTTTTATTTGGTAATTCCAGGTAGCATTTCTCAGTGTCACTTTTCATGTAATGTTAGTTACTGTTTTTTTTCTTAGAAATTGTGTGTGTGTGTTACTGATGATTGAACCCACGGCCTTACAGATGCTAGATGAGTGCTCTACCATTGAACTGTATCATCCTTAGCCCATAGTCAGTCACTACTCTCTCTTGAGCTAGTCCTAGATGACATGGCACCAACCTACTGTACTTCAGATTGCTAAGTCTTACTGTAATGTTTTTATTGCTTTCATTGCTGGATCTTATGGATAGTTTTCCTTCCTTTCTTCCTCATCTACTTAAATTTTATTAGTGTCAAAGAAGTAGGGGTAAAGCTGTGCTAAAAGAATACCTCTCCCCCATCCAATGTCTTTGTTTCCATTCTGTGTTTTATTTGTCTTCATTATGCTTTTAAGTAGTTGATATTATAAATTACAAAGTTATTTTCACTTTCTCCCATAAACTGCTAGGGGCAGCCTTGAGTTCTTGTTATATTTGTCACTATATTCCTTGGTGTTTAGATCAGTGCTTGTCATGTCCTAAATGCTATTTAATATTTGTTGTATGAATGAAAATTAATCAATGAATGAATCAACACATGCATAAGTAGTTCGGGTTCTAATACTAGCTGGGTCTTACATATTAGGCAAGTGCTTTCCCACAGAGTTATGTCACATTGCTGGCACTCCGCTACCTGTCCTGAACCTGTTCTGTTTTGATGATTGTACTTCTGAGAGTTACTGGGAGACTTAGATGAGGTTATTCATTGGATATAATAATAGTACATATAATGAATGTTTAGTAAATGTCACCTAACATCATCTTTCTTGTCTTCTTAAGTAGGCTTATATAAAACATTGGTAACAGATGGGGTTCCCCCATAAGTCTGTGAACTCTTTTCCCTCCACTTTCACTCCCATTGGCTTTTGTTTTATCTTTTCTATTTTGAGGATAGTGAAGTTGTCAGATTTAAGCTTTTAAGAGAGCACATTTATTTCCGTAGTCTCTTATGGGCCATACCATGAGTTTTCAGATCAGAACTTTAGGCTTTTATGTGCTAAAAAAAAATAAAAGAAAATTTGAGGCAAATTAAATTAAAATAAGACTCATTTATTCCACAAATAATTGCTGAGCATCTACTGTGTTCCAGATATGAAACTGTACTCTCTAGTTTCTTTGTTCTCAGTACCATCAGTTTTAAGTTTTTTTGATAAATGGATTATGGTTAGGACTAATTCTCTTCGTGTTTTATTTTGTTTTGTTTTCCTCCTGCTGGGTGATTGTTTTTTTGTTTTTTGTTTTTTGTTTTGTTTGAGACTTGTCCCAGGCCACCTTGGATTTCTCACAGTCATTTGTAAGTTGATGTAACAACAATTGTAGGTAAAGTGACTTTTACATTAAGTATAATTTATTTCTGACTTTGTAAACTTTATTCACATTTAAATAGGCTGTGCATTTTCAGGAAAGAGAAATTTCCACGTATGTTAATGTGCCTTCATTTAAAACAACATTGGTACAGCACTGATATAAACAGGGCAACAGAATATAGCTTTATGCTTTCATGTGCTTGATTGATATTTTTCATTTTGTCCTTAGGGTGCAAGTCCCAGCACTCTTAAGGAGTTTTTGTGAGTGCTAGAAGGTCAGTAATTTGAATTATGGCCTGAATAAACACTGTTTGGTTCACTTGGTTTCAAAACCGTTTTATATCCCCTGTTGTAATAAGCAACTTTAAAGTGTAAGTAAATTTCTCCAAGGTGGATTTCTAATTTTGGGAAGCCCCTTTATATATCAAATCATCTGTATACTGAAATTTCAAAATATGTTTTATCATTTGTATCTATAACCTAAAACATGTTCCTAAAGACTCTAGATTTATTTTGCTGAAGTTTTATTGTCTTAATGTTAGAACCTACCTCCATACTCTCATTCTGAAATTTCAGATATTTGAACATTTCCTTTTCCCTTGCTTGTGCCCAACATTACTAATGATATACTTTCTGTCAAACCTTGGTGAATCTTCTTTCCTACCACAGTCATTATCAGCATTGTATCTCTTGGAAGCTATTACTTATTGGTTCAGAACTGGCAAAAGTGAAACACAATTGCTCTAGCCTGGGTGTGGAGCAGCCGTGAGTTCTTTGTGTTCTCAGAGATATTAGAATTGGGGGAAAAAAATAAAGAAAATGTTTTTAATGAAACAAAACCAGTATTGAAATAAATTTCCAGATGGAATTATCTATAATGCTTTTATTCATATCCATCTAACATTTATTAAATAGGAATTATAAACTATTAGTACATACCACTTGTTAACTGTTAAATATTGACCACCTGCTATGTGCCTAGTAGATGCTTCACATGATTATTTCATCTAATCCTGGTAGTGATTTTGTAAGGTGGGTATTATTATCCCTATTTTATGGAAAGTAGCTCATAGCCTAGGGGACTGCCATACGTAAGTGGCAAAGGCAAGACAATCTTAAGTACAGGTTCATTTGACTCTTAAGTTTGTCATTCTGTTACCATATTGGTGTATTTCTCAGTTTGTGTGATATTTTCTTGGTTGTTTTCTTATAATATTGTACCATGTCTGCTAATTGAGTCTGCATGTAATTATGCTGGCCAGCCCTGTATAGTTGTCTGCTTGTCAAGACTTCTGCTTTTCTTGAGGCCTTAAATAACAGACTCCTTAACGTAAAGGACAAGTACTAATGTCTTCATTTTTTTATAACACTGAAAATTATGTAATAATGTTATAGCTAAAGCTTCCTTGAGATGTAGGTATTGAGTATGGACTTAGTGTAAAAATAAAAAAGAATTTCTCCTTTAAATTCTTTGAATTTTGCTGGGCATAGTGATGCACGCCTATAATCCCAACACTCTAGAGGCAGAGGCAGGAGGATTTCTGTGAGTTCCAGGCCAGCCAGGGCTATATATAGCAGTACCCTGTCTCAAAACAACCACAAAAGAACAGAAAAAAGAAAAAAAAACTAATGATTGTTTTTAAGCACTTGTTCTTTTCTAAGTAGGTACAGATAATTTTGGTGAGAGAATTATCACCGTAGTGCTGTTCTACTCCACAGTAAAACTGAGACACCAGCACATAAATAATTTTTGTGTTCTCTACTCCAAAATGGGGATAATAATAGTATCCATGTCATGGGATTTGGGGAAGATTTAAATAAACCCAAACATACATCAGCTCTAGAGCTATTCTCTGTTCCTTTCCTGGCCCTACCATTTTCATTCATCAAGTTTATTTTTTCTACTCAAACAGAGTCTGATCACTTCTGTTTATTTCTGCTACTAACACCTCAGTTCAGGAAACCAATGTGGTTTCTTCTCTGGTCTCCTGTGATAGCAGTTTCACTGCTTCAACTCTTGCCTCTCACTTCATGGTAACTAGAGTGATCTTTTAAGTAGAAATCACATTTTGTTGTTTTTATGCTTACAGTCCTCCCATGACTTGCCATTGTTCTTCATATAAAATCCAAGTTCTTTAGTCTGGCTTTCAATTTGATCTGGCTTCTGCTTTTAACTCTCCTTACCTCATATGCTTTTGCTATACTGCCTCCTTTCTACTTTCCAACACATCAAGATGATTCTAACTGTAGGTCTTTTATTCAGTACACTTCTCAGTAAAATGCACTGTTGTTAAATCGTCCAGTTTTCTAGTCATATTGGCCAAACCTTGACTTTTCTCTCTTACTTTGACTTTTCTCCTTTGCCTCTGTTCTGTTCTCATTCTCTCTCTCTCTTTGCCATTCTCCATACAGACCAGAAGCAAATTCTTTTAATTTACCTTTACCCTATTATCTGTTCACGTTTCACAACTTCCAAAAACACTTTAATCACTGTCATTCCCTGTTTGGTTTATTATAAGAACTCCTTAATTTGTCTGTTTTTGCTGTGACTGCCCTACTGTATTTCTACCTATCAGATAGAGTGCTACATTTTTTAAAATAGACTTTAATTTTAGAAGTTTTAGATTTACAAAAAAGTTCTAAGTCACATACTTTACATCTCTTTCTCCTGTTAATATTTTTAATGAATTAATATTAACTAAAGTCCATAGTTTATTCCTCTTTCCTTGGGTTTTACTTAATGTCCTTTTCTCTTCCAGGATTCCACTCAGGATGGACATCCTACTTATTTATTTGCTATGTTTCCTTTAAGCCCCTCTTACTGTGAAAGTTTCTCAGGCTTTCCTGGTTTTGATGGCTTTGACAGGTCAGGTGTTTTAATAAGATGTCCACTCAGGTTTAGGATTTGTTTGATGTTTTCATTAGAATTATGAGTTTTGGGAGGAAGATCACAGAGAAAATGCCATTTTCATCCCACCATATTAAAGAATATAAGCTGTCATTATTTCACAGTGTCTGTTCCTCCTCCATTATTTCTCTGTAGTTATAATTTGCAAACTTGAGTCCTGTTCACTAGTTCTTTAAAGTCTCTTGAGTACACCAAGCTTACTTCTTCAGGGACTTTGTATTTGTTACTCCTCATGCCATTCAGTGCCCTTCTAGGTATGAACACAGCTCATACCTACCTTATTCTTTTTGTTTGTTTGTTTGGTTAGTTTTTTTTCCCCTACCTCATTCTTATTTTTGCTCAAATGGCAGCTTACAGAGAGGTCTTTGTAGAATACTTTATTTTTAAAAAGCTGACAGCACTCTCATCACCTTATTCCTTTACCCTGATTTGTTCTTTTCCATTTGTCTCTACATGACATATATATTTATTTTTGGTTCATTATTTCTCTCCCTGCACTAGAGTAAACTCCATGCAAGTATGAGTTTTGTTTTGTTCATTCTTCTGTCTCCAGCATCTAAAATCATGCCTGGCACATAGTAGATGCTCAATAAATATTAATAAGTGAGTGGATCTCCAAATTACTTTCTCATAAGAGTATGTCAGTTTATACCCCTTAAAAAGTATATTGAAATTTTTATAGTGCTACATCTTGCACAACACTGAATACTGCCTAAAATACTTGATGAAAACTGTTGCCTTTAAATCGTTCTGATGGTTGCTAGTAAAGGAAGTCTTTCAGATGTTTTTAATTGTATATTCTTTTCTGTTGAAAAATTTTTCATGTTATAAAAACATAGTTTTGAATTGTTTATGAGTTTAGATACAATAATAGTTATAACAGGTACATGTGAATAACTTATTTTTCTTCCTTTAGGTTATTATAGTGACTACATCACCAAGTTCAACCTTCGTGCCCAACATTCTCTCCAAATCTCATAACTATGCAGCAGTCACTAAGCTTGTACCAACATCAGTTATTGCTTCCACAACTCAGAAGCCACCCGTTGTTATTACTGCATCACAGTCCTCCCTGGTCAGCAGTAGCAGCAGTGGCAACAGCAGTTCTACACCATCACCTGTTCCTAATACTGTTGCAGTAACAGCCGTGGTATCCTCCACACCTTCTGTGGTCATGTCAACAGTAGCACAAGGTGAGTGCTGGTCCATTAATTACCTCTGTTCTTGTTGGCCTGTAGGAAAGAAGCACACTGCCTGTGGTTTTTCTGTATTAGGGATGGGAACCTGTGTTTTAGATCAGGTAACTCTTCTTCCCTTAGTTTGAGAATGTCCAGGGTCACTCAGTTTCTTTTATTTGTTACTCCCATTTCTCGACTGTCCTTCCTTGATAGTTAATCTTTTTTTTTTTTTCCTCCTTTTTAATTAATGCTTTTTAATTCTTCCATTTGAAAACATGGAAGCAAATAAATATGTATTTAGGGTTTTTCTTAGATAAAGGTTAGGGGGATATTATACACACAGTTGAATACTTTAATGTTTGGAAAAGATATTTTTTAATTTGATGTTTATAAGCCTGGTGCTAGTATTACAGCAAAAGGTATGACTTGAAGTGTGTTTTGTATGTATATGAAAATAAATAGTTTAATTTTGGTTGACCACTTCATATTTGACTGTATTTTTTTCTTCAAGATTGCATGTTTATAAGATTAGTAGCTGAAATTAATTTCATTTCTCTCTCAAGTCTATCTTCTTGTTCCTCATTAGCCAAAGAATGGGTTATTGCTTTTTACAAAGGTTGATTCCAGTTTATATTCTGCCACTATCATCTATTATTTGATATGAAAAATTTTCTTTCATTTTATTCTATTCCTAAGATTTTCTTGTGAACTGCATGAATTATTTTCCTGATAGCGTGACAAACTTTTGTTGACATTTAGTTTTCCTTCCCTGAGCCTACTTCAGCTTTAGTGTGTTGCTGCTAGTTAGGATACATCTGCTAGCATTGGGCCTCCATTTTATTTAGACTAGCTCTGAAGGAATTTCTTTTCTCTACTCTTACTTCATGAAATTCTGTCCTCATGAAATGTCCCACCCTATCAGTTTGAATATGATCCTTATTTGGCATCTAGAGTGGCTTTTAAATATTTTTAAAGCCTGAAATCAATGGATTAAACTATTTTAGAGAATAGAGGAATTTAAAAGTCCACCACAAGTCCCACAACTCTACCACAGTAGCATTTTCTGTTTTACAAATTACTGCTTTTTATCCATGTCAACAATATTGTTTATGTTTGTGGAGTAAATAAAGTTTGTGTTCCATTGGGTAGCATGTATTTTTCTTACAAACATTGCTTTGTTAACACGCTTCTAGTTTTCTATAGCTATCGTAATTATTTGCATTGCAGTTTAATTCTTCTGCCACTTAATTTCATTTAATACTTTTTGACAATTTATTAGTCACTTATTGTTTTTTTAAGATTATTTCCAGGTTTTAATATTCTAGAGTAAGCCATAGTGAATGTCTTTGTGGATTTAATTGGGCCTTTTATTTGTTAGAACCAGCACTCAGAACTCAGGTTACTAAATAAAAGAGGTGAAGCTTTTGGTGAAGTTTCCTATGTACCATCTTTATCTTCTGAAGATTACATCTTAACGTTATTTCACTAGTATCTGGCCAGTATTGTCTTTGTTATTCTTATTTATACAACAATATAAAATCAAAATACAATGGTGTAATTTTTTACAGGCTTAGGTATACCTGTCTGACCCTGTGAATGTGGAGTTGATGTTTTCTCGTGATTAAACTCAGGTGGCCAGGCTTATGGGGCAAGTGCTTTACCCATTGAGCCATCTCACCAGTCCACTTTGCACTTTTTTCAAAAGAAGTTTGGGGGGGCTTCATTTTTTCTTTAGGGCTCATGTTAAAACTTGTAACTATTTCATGTTGTAATTAATCTGTTATTCTCTTAGTATAATGAATACTTTGGGTTCAGTAACTTTATAAAGAAAAATAATTTATTTTGACTTAACGGTTCTGAAAATCTAAGATCAAGGGTCTGCATCTGGTGTTTGGCTTTCTTCTTCTGAGTGACAGTGCAGGGTGAGCACATGGCAAGAGACGAGGAGCACATGAGTGTCTTCTCTAAGTTCACGCCCTCTTCTTTAAAAGCCACTAGTATTTAATCACGGGCAGTTCCACCCTATGAATCTATTTAGTTTTAATTATCTTTAAATAATCTACCTCTAAACCATAGTCATTAAGTCATATTGTTTCTACCTTTTTAATACCTTCCATTGGGGATTAAATTTCAACATGTGAATTCTTGCATATACTCAAACCATAGCACATATTTATTAAAAATACCAGTGGAGCTTGATATGTGATTCTTCCAAAGAACTAATATGTTTGCTTTAGTATATTACATATATTCTTTTGGAAATCTAAATGTACAATAAATTAATTGTTCTAGAGTTTGTTTGGATAAATATCTAAATTTATGTGCTAAATACGATAAATGATTGAATGAATGACTTCATAAATACACATTGATTGAACGACTAGTTTTTAATAAGAAAGTTTATTATTTCACAAAACCAGAAATCCAAAGACAGAAGGCTTCCATTAAGTTAGGCAGCTCATTGAATCAGCAAGGAATTCATTTTTACTTTTCTACATTCCTTAGTATATCAGCTTTCTTCTCAGGTAATTCTCATGTTGGCAAGATAATGCATTGCAGTTATCACAATCCCGAAGGAAGAAGAGAGAGTCTTTTTCTGTGTAGCTGTCTCAGAAAATCTTCACTAGATGTTCCTTAGGAGAAGATTCTCTCATGTCATGTTGACTGCAGCTAGCTTCACCTTCTTGTTCCTGGAAAAAGTAATGGGGCATATGACTAGCTCAGATCAATTAGAACTGCCCTGTAGGACTGACCTAGGGGGCAGCCTCTACTAAAGTGTATGCTAGTGCTCAGGATGTGGAGTCTAGTGGAGAAAACGGGGCTTTGTTAGAAAGGAAGAAGCAATTAACAGTTGTTACAGAATTAAATAGCAATGAAAATATTTAAGATGGTTGGTTATAGAACAGTAGAAATGAAGTAATGTTGTAATCAAGAGTGTATTGGGTTGGCTTGTTTGACCTCTGCTTGTTAGAGTTTAGGGCTTTGGTCTCTCCAGGACTGAGCAGTTTTATTTGGAGCTGTATTGAGGCTTCTGCCATCAGAAATGTTTAATCCAACCCCTGGGTCTTTTCAGACATCCTATGAAGAAAATTTGCCTAAAGATGCATCGGGCTCATGTAAAAGGACCTTCACAAAGTAACCCTCAACCCTAGTGTTAGGCTCCCTTGTCCTCCAACAGAGGATTGATCTCAGTCCCAGTGTAAAAGTGAAAGATGGTTCAGAAGATTAGAGGTGGCTTTCCCAGGCCGAGAGGGATCTGGACCTTACTGTCAATGCAGAGAAACCCACATGCAAAATTGAAAATATTTATCCGGATTAAAAAAAATAAACTAAGAAGTGCTACTCTTAAGGAAGATCAGAGGCAAGAAGTAAGAATTCAAATGGACCTGCGCCTTCCGTTCATACCTGGATGGGATACTTCTGGAATGCTAGAACAGGACATGATGATAACAGAAAGTTGATTTAGGCCTGTGTCTCACATTTTGCACTATTCTTCGCTGCTGATCATGTTATACAGCAGGTGACAAAGCTATTCTTTGAGATTAGACTGTACAGCAATCATTTTGAATAATCTATTTTAAGATTATAGAATAATCTGTGTGCATGAAAAAAGTGTGTGCTGCAGTTATTTTTTTTAACTAAAAAAATTATTTATTTTATTTTTTGCATATGAATGTATTGCCTCCATGTGTATAAATACACCCGTGTCTCCCAATGCCTGAGGTTGGAAGAATGCACCTGGAGCTGGAGTTACAGGCATTTGTTAGCTACCATGTGGGTGCTGGGAATTGAACCCAGGTCCTCTGAAAGATCAGCCATCTCTCCAGCCCCAAATTAGCTTATTTAATAGATTTTTTTTATTTTTTACAATAATTGACTTTTCATTTGGTCTTTTATATTGCTGAGGTTTAATTGATTGGTAAAATGGTTCAAAGCTTCCTCATTTTGACCTACCCATCCTCCCTCTCACCCTTTCTTAAATTCTCTTTACTATTCTGTAGGTGTGTCTACGTCAGCAATCAAAGTAGCATCAACAAGGCTTCCTTCTCCCAAAAGTTTAGTGAGTGCCCCTACCCAGATTCTTGCACAATTTCCTAAACAGCATCAGCAGTCTCCTAAGCAGCAGTTACAGCAAGTGCAACAACAGACACAGCAGACAGTGGCCCAGCCTTCTTCAGTCTCTCATCAGCAACAACCTCAGCAGTCGCCTTTGCCACCTGGTATCAAACCTACCATCCAGATCAAACAGGAGTCAGGTAACTGGAAACTGTCTACCCGATATGGTTGTTATTCCCTAGTCACTAGCTCTCCAAGTCTTTTGGGCCACAGACATAGTATGTCTCTTTATTTATTTAGATGTCTTTTTAACTCCTTCATTGTTTTATTGTTTTCAGCAAGAAATTCCTGTAAGTGGTTTTTAAGGTGTATAACCAAGTATTTTCTTGGAGTGTTTGTAAATGATGTTGTTTTAATTTCACTTTCGCATGATTATTATTGGTGTATACAGTGTTACTAAACTTGTACCCTTCTAGCCTGCTGAACTTTGTCATTTCTGAAGGTATCTACATAGATTCCTTGGGATTTCTTATGTATACAAAATAACTTATTAATTATTATCTCTGAATAAGGACAGTGTTTTCCCCCTTTCCAGTTAATTTTCCTCCTTTTCTTTTCTGTTTTTATTTCACTAGCTAGAATGTCCAGTACTTTGTTGAATAAATAAGAGTGGCTGGAAGAGACAACTTTGCCTTGTTCCAGATCTTTAGATGAAGGCATTCAGTCTTTCAGCATTAAGTATGATATCAATTACAGGTTTTATGTAAATGCTCTTCAAATTGTGGATGTTTCATTCCTATTTTTCTGAATGAATAGGTATTGGATTCTGTCATGTGCTCTTTCTCTGTTCAGCCTATATGATCAAGTACTTTTTTCTTGGTTAATCTACTGGTATGCTGGATTGCATGGGTTGATTTTCTGTTCAACCAGTATATATCTGAAATAAACCTTACTTGATCATGGCATATAATTCTTTAAAAAACCTTTTATTTATTCTTTTATGTGTATGATTGTTTTGTCTGCCATGTATGTAACCGTACCACGTGTGTGCAGTACCCATGAAGGTCAGGACAGGGAGTTAGATCCCCTGGAACTCTGGTCCTCTGGAAGAGTAGCCAGTGCTCTTAACTGGTGAGCTATCTCTCTGGCTGTGGCATATTTTTTTTTATCTATCAGTAATTTCAGTTTTTATCTCTGTTCATGAGAGAGTGTGGGTGAGTGGGGGGTGCGTATGTGTATTTAAGTTTGCATGTACATGTATGCAAGTGCATGTGGAGGCCAGATGTGTCTTTCTTGATCACTCTTCACCTTATATACTGAGGCAGACTTTAATTTGAATTCAGAGCTTGCCAAATTAGTCTAGCTAGGCAGCTTGTCCCAGAAATCCCCCATCCCTACCTCTTACCCCTGGAGCACTGGGTTTATAGGTAGGCTGTGATATCTGCCTCACATTTACATGGGTGCTGGGGATATGAATTCAATTTCTCATGTTTGTGTGGCAAGTACTTTACTCATGGAGCCATCTCCCCATGTTGATCTGTAATTTTCTTAGTTTGCAGTGTCTTTCTCTAGTTTTGATTATCAAGGAATACTGGCCTCAGAATGAGTTTGAAAGTGTTCCTTTTCTGTTTTTTAGAAGAGATTAAATAAGATTGATATTCATTCTTTAAATACTTAGTAGAATTCTCCAATGAAATCAGCTGGGCCAAGGGATTTCTTTTTTGGGGAGAATTTAAATTATGAAATGAGTTTCTTTGAGTTTGGGTTGTTTATAGTTTTTAAGAGATCTACTTATTTCTAAATTGTCAGATTTTTTTGAGTGTATTAATTTGTCACTATTAATTCCTTATTTAAATAGCTACAAAGTCTATATTTATGGCTTGTTTTGTTTTTTTGTTGTTGTTGTTTTTTTTTTTTTGGTCAGGCTTTCTGGAGATTATTTAGTTTCATTGAGTGGTTTTTAAACTAGAATTTTGTTTCATTAATCTTTTCCCATCATTTTCTGCTTTCAGTTTCATTATTATATTCTCTGTTTTGTCTTCATTTTGCTTTTCTAGGTTTTTTGTTTTTTTTTTAATGTGTATAAATGTAGTGCCTACATGTATATAAATGCACCTGTGTCATGCAAAGCCTGTGGAGGTCAGAAGAGGGTATTAGATCCCCTGAAACTGGAGTTACGGAAGGTTGTTAGCTGCCATGTAGGTTCTGGGAACCAAACCTGGCTCCTCTGTAAGAACAACCAGTGCTCTTAACCACTCTCTCCCGTTCTCTAGTTTCTTGAGAGTGAAACAATTTAAGACTTTTTTCTTAACATTTAATTCTGTGGTTATATAAATTTATTTGTGATAAATCCCTGAACTCTGCTTTAGATGGTCCCTACACGTTTTGATGTATTATATTTTTCATTCAGTTTTTGTTCCCAAATTTCTTCTGAGATTTCCTCTTTGACAATGATTTATTTAGAATTGTGCTATTTTATTTTCAGATGTTTGGAAAATTTTTCTCTGATCCTTTTGGTATCAGCTTCTAGTTAGGAAATATACTCCCTTATTATGTCTGTTAGTAACTAGGTGGGAGGAGGTTGAGCAGAAGTCCTGCTTTTCCTGAAAAGATAGTCTCTAACTAGAAGTGGAGGCAGAAGAAACTGCAATCCTTGACTGTGACAATGTAGAGTGGAATCTCCATCTCACTGAGTTGGAAAAGGAGGAAGGAGAAAATGGCCTGGGTTTAGATGTTACAGAACTTGGCTTTTTGAATTTCTGGTAGGTTTTTTTAGGTAGATGGTTTTTGTTTGCTATTTGTCATAAGACCCTTTTCTAGAGCCTTTTAATGATCGTTGTTTTGTAGCTTTTATCAGTTTTACTGGATTATAGGATTGATAGAGCTTCTGGTGCTGTCATTCCAAGAATGGCTCTGTAGAATGGTTTTAAGTACTTTGGAATTACTATCCTTTGAAGGGACTACAGGCCCAGTGTACCTCTCTGGAGCTTAAACTTTCTGAAAGGATTGCAGTTCTTAATATTTTCTACTGAGGAAATATGTTTATTTGAATTTTCTTTTTCTTTCCCCGTGGTCAGGTCAGTTTTGATGAAATATTTTCCTGCAATATTATCTAGATTATCCCTTGATTTGCTTAAGGTTGAGCAGAAGTTCCTTGAGTCTCTTAATTATTTTCTGTCTGTAATTATTTCTTGGAGCTTCTTTTTCTATAAGCAGGATTATAAGTAAAATAATACTAGATGTAAATTTTCTTTTATAATGCCACTGTTTATGATTTATTATTTCAGAATTTATTTCTATAATAATAGTTATCGAATTCTTGATATGTATTAGGTACTTTACAAATGTAGTTTATTTAATCCTCACAGTAGCTCTGTGAGGTACATACTAATATAGTTTTTATTCTGTGGATGAGAAAACTGAGTCAAAGACTAAGTAACTGCCTAATTATGGCCAAATACTATTAATTTAAATTACTTTGTTGACTAGTGGAAGTTTAGAAATTTAGAAATACATGGATCTGTTTCCTTCTTAATGCCTCAGCTTAAATCACCACCTGTATTAGTTACTTTTCTTGTTGCTGTGACAAAATAACTGACAAAAGCCACTTCAGGAAGGGTTTATTTTAGCTCACAGTTCTAGGGTTAGTCTGTTCTGGTGGGAAAGGCTTGGTGGCAAGAGCTTGAGGCAGCAGAGAGTGGTGCTGCTTCTTGGTTCTCTTTTTGATTCGGTCCAGGTTCCTAGCCCATTTAATGGTGCATCTACATTAGTGTAGCTCTTCCCACCTCAGCCTAATCTAGAAAGTCCCTCTCAGACATGCCCAGAGGTTTGTTTCCACAGTGATTCCAAATCCCATCAGGATAATCAAGATTAAGCATCATGCCACAGAAAGAGTAATATAATTCTTTTTATCTCTATAAGAATATTTTATCTAATATGTTATTTTCATTGAAGGTACTAATGCGGAAAAGACACTGATTTTTTTCTTTAGTTACAACTTATTTAAATATGTAAAGCATAAGGAATTTACTTTTAAATGAACACTTGGTATTTGAAAAGTCAATGTAAACAGAGCATTGTAAATAAAAAAAATAATGTAAAAGAAATAATATCACTTCCCTCTGTTTTTGTTGAATTTTTGCATATTGCCTTCAATTTCTTATTCACATGTGTTTTATACAAAGTTGCAGTACTAATATGGCCTTTTTGGTAAGTCCATATTTGATAAACTCATCTATTAAAAATACTGATTAGAAAAAGCTATTTAAGGTGTTGGGGGTGTGGCTCAGTGGCAGAGAACTTGCTTAGTATGTGTGAGTCTCTGGGTTCAATCTCCAATACTACTAAAAAGCCAGAAAACATTATTTAATATGGGCATTGTGCCATAGCATCTGTAATCCCAGCACTCGAGGTAGAGACAGGGGAATCTCTAGTTCCAGTCCATTCTGGACTACATAGTGAGTTTCAGGCCACTCTTAGTTACATAATAGGACCCTATTTCAAAACAAGACAGTGTAAATAAAATAGACATAAAACAAGGCAGAAATCGTAAAAGTTAAACAAAAGTGTTAGGTTTCTAAGCAGCTTTTTTGTGTAAGTTCAAGGAGTGACACAAGTCATTGGTGGCTTTGGGAATCTGTAAAGGCTGCATTAACTTTGTTTTTGATGTCTCCTTCCAGTCCTTTCATGCCAAGTATTTGTATGGAACAGATTATTTGTTTGTAAAAGTTCAGGTTCAGTTGCTAACTTTGGTTTGAAAGCTCTTATACACATCGTCATAGACCAAAGTCTGGATTTATTTTTCTTGAGGAAATTTGTTAATATAATATTTTAGTTGCATTCTTGAATGGGAGAACTTAGGAAAGACAAGACTTTGAGCAATCAAAAACGTTTTTAAGGCATCTCTAGGTAAGACTCAGTAAATGTGTGTGATTGTTGCCCTATTGGTCTAAGTGGCATTCTTTTAGAAATAATTTATGCTGAGATTTATCTTTTTTCTTTCGAAGGTGTTAAAATCATCACACAGCAGGTTCAACCAAGTAAAATCTTACCCAAACCAGTGACTGCAACTCTACCCACCAGTAGCAATTCCCCTATTATGGTGGTTAGCAGTAATGGTGCAATTATGACAACTAAACTGGTAACTACTCCTACTGGTAAGTTCTCACAAGCATCAGTCCATTCATTCATATGTTCACCAAATAATTTCTCACATCAGCAATATATGCGACTTTGTGGATCTAGAAATTATGACATTTCTGCAACAAGGTCTTTCTTTTTTTAAGACAGGGTCTCATAACCCAGGCTGGACTAGAATTCTCTGTGTAGCTGAGGATGACCTTGAACTCTTGATCCCCCTGCCTCCTCTTCCTAAGAGCTGGGATTGTATAGTGTGTGTCACCATACAGGTTTATAATGTGCTGGGGATCAAACTCAGGGCCTGGTGCATGCTAGACAAACATTCTCTATTACTACGTCTCCAGCCCCCCAAAAGTATTTCTTAACTCCTCCCTAACCCTATCTGCACTCCTGGTTATCTCTCTTAAGCTATCTTTTTTCCTCAAAGTCCTCTTTTCTCTTCCCATATAGCACTTACTGTTTCCAATTACTTAACTACTTGTGTGTGGGTTTGTTTTATCCTTATGTGAGCATAAGCTTCACTGGAGTAAGGGAGCATTTCAGTTTACTCACCATATGTAGGTGCTCAGTGAGGGCTTGTTGAGCGAATGCAGACATTCCTAACTCACAAGGTCCTACTCTGTTGAGGTTAAAAGTCCATGTTACATTACGGTGTAGTGCTACCTATACTGTAGGAAGCCTGCCATTTTGTCCAGATAGGAGAGCAATCACTGTATGCTTGGGAAGGTAACAGTGTAGAATGTTTTAAATAGTGCAAATCTTTGTGACCTTTAGCAGGTTACTTAATCTCTTTAAATCTTTTTTGTCTATTTAAATAGAGTAATACCTAGCTTAATTGTTAACAAATGTTAACTGAAACTGCATATAAAAAGCCAGGAGCTGAGGAGGTGACTCAGTGAGTAAAGTTGCTTGCTATTCAAACTTAAGGATCTGAGTTCACATCATCAGAACCCGCATGAAAGCCAGATGTATAGTTTTAACAGTTGTAATCCCAGGATTCCTCTAGGAAGATGGGAGGAGGAGACAGGAGAATCCATGGAAGTTCATGGACCAGCTAACCTGGCCCACAGAGCAGAAAAACAAGGTTACAGGCAAGGACTCACATCCAAGGTTTTCTTTTGACTTCCACATGCATACCATGACATACATATTCCTACATTCACACGTGTGAATGCACACATGTGCATGTACACACAAGTATGCAAAAAGTTCTGTGTATAAAGCTCTGTTGTTACCATTGGTAGCAATACAATTTTATGATTAGTGATTACTGTTATTTTAAATGTTCTCTTAACCAGCCTTTTTGAGGAGGACCAGTATTTAGATGAGAGAGTCTAAATGAGGTAAAATGATACCCCCTGAAGTTTATAAGCTACCATTTATTGGCCAGTAGTAAGGGTCTATACAGATGTTTCAGGTAATCTTCTTTAGACTTTATTATTTCCATTTTCAGTTACTTACATTAAGTTTCCCTAAGGTCACATTGCCAGTAAGAGGCAGAATTGGGATTTGAACCCATATTTATTTGACTTCAAAATTCTTGATTTCTTTCATTAAGAAAAAAAATTGTGGTAAAATATATGTCAGTAGGAAATTTACCAACTTTGAATGTATATTTCCTTGGTATTAAGCATATACACAGTGTTGTTGAATTGATCTCTGTTGAATTGATCTCCAGAACTTTTTTCTCTTCCCACAATGAAGCTTTTACCCCTTGACCAACTCTGCATTTCCATGCTTTCCCCAGCCCTAGATAACCACTATGTTATTTTCTTTCTCTATTTTAATTTTTGATTTATTTAATTTTTTAATGCATATAAGTGTTTTGCCTGCATGTAAGTGTACTCATGCATACAATGCCCACAGAGGTCAAGAGAGGGCATCAGATCCCCTGGAACTGAAGCTACAAATGGTGGTTAATCATCATGTGGATGCTGGGAACCAAACCCAGGTTCTCTATAAGAGCAGCCAGTGCTAAGCCATCTCCCCAGCCCTCTGTTTCTATTTTAAACACTCTTTCTCATATTAAATACTTACTCTTAGCTTTTCTGCGTCTGGCTGAAAGATAACATAATTCCTTATGTTTTGGTAAGGTTTGGGTGAGAAACAATACTGCATTGATATTTATGTGTTTGTATTGCAACAAGTGTTTCCTTTTTTAAAATTTAAAAAATATTTTTTGATTAACTGATTTTTATTTTACGTATATGAGTGTTTTGACTGCATGTATGTAAGTGCACCCCTGTTGTGCAATGCCCACGGATGTCAGAAGAGGGCATCAGACCCCCTGGAACTGGAATTAGGGGTGGTTGTTAGCCAGCATGTGGGTGCTGGGAATCAAACCCAGGTCTTCTGCAAGAGGGGCCAGTATTCTTAACTGCTGAGCCATCTCTCCAGACCCCCAAATGTTTTCTTTTTTAAAACAGAAGTAGAAATTGATATTTTTCAGCTATAATTCAAACTCTTCCACTTTCATCTCCCTGTAACATAGTTTCTTTGCACTGGACTTTTTTTTTTCTTCTTGATTCAGCTCTATGCTATGAACAACTAATTGTTCTTAGTATTCCTCCTTTAATTGTAGTGATTATGTTTTTAAAAAGTGAATAATTTGCTAAAAGCACTTTCTTTTTGAGGTGGGAGATAATGAAAATCACTACTACAATGACTTTTAAAGTCTAATTTTGAAGAAGATTTTGATGGAAGAAAAGACTTTTTTTCATTTGCCTCAAGGCTAATATTTCTTAGGTTAGAAATAGTCTTTCTGAATTGCTAGGTTTATAAGAAACTACAGCAGATTCATCTGATTAGTATTTTATTCTTCCTTAGGAAAGAGAAAAGTTCTAGAAATAATAGGGATGGTATAAAATCCTTTGAGTGATATAAAGAATAAAGAAAGATATTCTAAAAGGTCAGTTAAAGTTGAGGAAGTAGGTTGAGAAAATTGTAGGCTAAAGAAATATCCTGGCAACTCTTAGCAGTTTCAACTCAGTCACTAGAGCAAAATGGTGGAATGACCCTTTAAAGGATGGAAATATATTTAGAGAGTAGCAGGGTATATAAAACAGAAAAAGTTACACAATTTTAGGCAAATAATACTAAGTGGTGACACTGGGTTTACCACTCGTGTGGAGCAAAACAGACACAGGGACCTTAAAATCCATAACATAAAAATACCTAAAATTCTCTGACAGGAAAGATGATTAAAATTGAGCTCGTTTTGGCATAAAATTAGTAGGAGGAAGATAGTCCAAGAAGGGGAGCAGAACTCTACTTTATCTTGGGCTAACAATTGGATGCAACACATGAAAAATTTTATGTGTAAAACTAAGTCAAATTGATTTGGCATTGGTTCTTGCAATAATGCATTGAAAATTGACTGTAAAATTGTAAATTAATGTCTTGACTCCTTGAAATTCCATTTTCACATTTAAGACATGTAGATTACATTGAATGATAGCTAAATTGTACAAATTATTATTTTTTTTATAAGTAATGGTAAGTTTTTCTTTTGGCTATTTTCTTCCTGTAGGCACACAGGCAACCTATACCCGGCCAACAGTGAGCCCGTCTTTAGGTCGGATGACTGCAACCCCTGGAGCTGCAACCTATGTGAAAACTACCAGTGGTAGTATCATCACAGTGGTACCCAAATCATTAGCTACCTTGGGAGGCAAGATAATTAGCAGTAATATCGTTTCTGGTAGGTATATCTAAAATAATGTTAAAAGTTGATGACCTTTAATAAGAAGAAAAACTGTATTCCCTGTAACTGTTTGATAGCAGATTTTTGCTTAGAAATCTAAAGCTTTGCTTTCAGTCCTAATAGTTAGAGATTAAATACAAGTTTTTAGCTTCAGTATTAGATATTTACATATAAAGCTTTTGATAAAGCTGATATTGAAAGAACATTTAGTTTTAAATGAAAAGATTATATTTACATAGTGATTTTTAATTTACAAAATAGTCTCTCATTTATCAACCCTTTCAGATTTTAGATGATTATTGAGGCATTTTACAAATGAAGACAGATTTGAACTTAGGAGATTCACATCTGCCAGACCAAGGCCTACAAACTGGAAGGACTTGTATTTGTACATCTAAATATGTTAAGGGAACATATTTCATATTTTCAGTTACTAGTGTCACTTTAGTTTATTAGATGTTAAATATTTGAATATTTTTGCTTTTCACTGTTTATGTACTTTGCTATTAAAATATATTTTTTACTCAGATAATAAAACCCTTGGCCTGTTTATTAGTATATTGGAACCTTACCTGGTTTTTATTGACTTGTTAAGCCTTTCATATTTGGGTCATAGATCTTGAGGTGGAATGTTAATATGGTATCTGTTTTCATTGATTATTATTTTTAATTAAAATTAGATAATCTGATTAAGCAATTGTAACTGAATTGTAACTGTCAACCATTTTTGTAAGCTGTCATATTTTGTGTGCCCCAGGTGAGTTTTAACAATTTTAAAGTAAAGGGACTGAGGTTCCTGGCAGTAATTTGCTGTTATTGATAACTCAGAGAATGGAAAAAAGCAAAACAGACCATGGTGTTGGCATAAAGCTGTATATTCAAAGCTGTTCGTTTTGGCTCCACTTTTAAGTGTAAGTGAGAAAACCCAATGTTTGCCAACCTGAGGAGGACGAGACCAATGGGGAAAGAATCATTGTGGTCTAGCTTTTAAGTGGATATTTTAAATAACATAATTAATACTCAAAATGTAATTTACTACTTGAACAGTATAAAGCACTTACATTTTTCGAAAACTTGATCATGCTTTTTGTTGGAAGTTAGCTTTTTATGACCTTGAAGAGCTTTATTTGCTTACATATATGAATTTATAGTACATGTATAGATGCAGGTATGTCTAGATGTCATGAGGTCTCTGGTTTGGGTTCTTATTCATGATGTAGCTGCTTTGTACTAGATTGGTGTAATAGTAAGTAAGCACATCCTAGAAGCAGACATTTTTATCTGATACACACACAATTCACCTTTGTGTTAAAGATGAACCATTATTCATGGTTAGTTGCTATTTCAGATAGATGAGTGTGTATACACGGGAAGAGTACTTACCTAGCATTTGTTACATAGAGATTATCTTGTTTCTTAGGAGTCAGTTTTTTCTTCCCACCATGTAGGTTCTGGAGATCAAACTCAGGTCTTGAGGCTTGTGGAAAACACCTTTTCCGCTGAGCGATCTCACTGACTCCCATATCACCATTCTTTATAAAAAATAGTTATTTTACTTTATATTCTTGGTGTTCCCAAATATTGGGATTATAGTATAGTCATTTAAAAATGTATTCTTTATAAACTGTTAGGTTGATTGAACTAATTTAGAGTTTTCTGCCTTTATGTATGAACAGGTAGGGGTTCTAGAATCTCCCCTCACCAAAGAATTATTTTTCCTAAAGTATTCTCAAACATCTAGCTGTAAGAAAGACTTTAAATATTTATGTGTATGAGTGTATTGCCTGAGTGTATATAAGTGCACCCATGTTGTGCAATACCCATGGAGGCCAGCAAAGGGCACTGGATTCCCCTGGAACTGGAGTTATAGATGATTGTTAGCCTCCATGTAGGGGCTGGGGATTGAACCCAGGTCCTCTGCAAGAGCAACCAGTGCTCTTAACTGCATACATAAATTATGTGAAGCTCTTATTTCCTTTGTATAATACTGTATAAGACAAGTTAATTTTTCCACAGTACTTTCTAGAAATGTCATAGTTTATTTTAATTAGAATAAACAAGTATTTGGGGTTTCTTGGAGACGGTCTCACTGTGTACTTCTGACTGACCTGGAGCTGTCTATGTAGACCATGCTGGCCTCAGACTCACAGAGATTACTTGCCTCTGCTTTCTGAGCACTGTGATTAAAGATGTGTACCACCACACCTAGCTAGAGTAGGCAAATGGAAGCTCTGCTATTTATACACATATGAATGAGATTTATGTCAGATTTGTAAGTTTTTTTGTGTGAGTTTTGTTGAGTGTTGATTGAAGAAATATACCCACTTTATACAGAAGTTTGGCTTCTTCAGAGATGAACTCATTATTATAACTCTGCAGTCGTTATGAGAACCTGTGGCAAGACTTAGTTCTAATTCCTTTAGTCTTTCCAGTTTCTAAACAAAGAACTATTGTTTGTATACTTTTTCATTTAATCATTGCTTTCTTTTTTGGGCAGAGCAACCTAAAACATTATCCAGAGACTAAAATAGAATGATTTAAGAATTTGAATAGTCAACCTACCATCATGTTTAAATGGTTTTTTCCCCTTGGGGTGCCTAAGACTGAACCCAGGGCCTCATGCATGCTTTGCAAACACTGTACCAACTGAACTATATCCTCAACCCACCCATACCCACTTCCTTCAAGGTTTTGTTTTGAGATAGGGTCTCTCTAAGTTGGTCAGGCTGGCTGGCTTGGGACTTGTGATCCTCTGCTTTAGTCTTACGAATAGTTGAGATTGCAGGTATGTACCACCAGGACTGACTATAATCATTTAAGTGTTTTCATAATTTGCTGTTATTGTTTGAGACAGAGTCTCACTGTGTATACTAGGGTGACTCAGACTGGCTATGTAGCTTCGCTGCCCTTGAACTTGGCTTTTACAAAAGCATTATTTTAAAAAATAAGAATCTCTGGAAGATACCAGTATTAGAGCCCATTATGATCTAAATGTGATTTCCAGGTAATTGTGCCAATTGTTTTTACTCTTTTTTTTTTTTTTTTTTTTTTTGTCTTTTTGAGGCAGGGTCTCCCTGTAGCCCCAGCTGGCCTTGAATTCACAAAGATCTGCCTGCCTCTGCCTCCCAAGTGCTGGGATTAAAGGTGTGTGATACCACACCTGGCATTTTTACTCCTTTTAATTTTAAGTATAGGCTATGAAGGCAGTTTCTGGTCTCCCAGATACTGCATGAGATTCTGTGATACACGTACCTAAGTTTCAATCTCTGCCTTAAAGATGGCCAAACAGGGGCTAGAGATATAGCTCAATGATAGAATACTTACTTAGGATGATGGAGATTCTGGGTTTAATCCCCAGTTCTATAAAGCAAAACAAATAAACCCAATTAAAGAAAAACAAGAATGCTAAACAAGTAAACTCATACATTCTGTTCTATCATGGGAGCTATAGACATGACACTCTAAAAAACATAGAAGATGACCTTTTTTAAAAAAAAAATAAGTGATAACTTCTTTGTTCAATACAACATAGTTATCCCTAAGATAAATTGGCACTGGAATTTCAGACATTTAGAATTGTTCATTCTAGACAAAAATTACATTCTACTTAATATAATATACTTGTTTTTTACTGTATTAGTCCTTTTTCTTCTGCTTTGTAGCATTGTCCCCTATCTATAGCCTTCCCAGTTTATTAAAGTGGTAGACTTGATTATAACTTTCACCTAATTTGATAAACATTTGTGATGGAAGGAATAACTATTTTAATGGATATAATCACTTGTTAAGCAAGTTTTGTCTCAAAAAAATGACCCTTATATTTTGGTGTTGATTTAAAAGCATAGTTTATGTTTCCTTGAGGTAGTTTTAACTGTTTAGCTTATAAAAACACTTTTTCATGATTAAGTATTTGGTAAGACTCCACTGTCCAAAAAAGGCCTATACAGTCATAATAAGGATTTGGAATTATCAAGAGTTCAAGTTGGTGAAAGTGAGCAAGGAGGAGCGTGGTTCCTGCGGCTTATAACAGCTCACTTATTCACGACTGTAGTTAAAATGGAAATAGTTGTGAAGCTCGTCTGTAGTTAAAAGTGCTTTTTTATGTAGCTACTAAATGGTACCTTGGATTAATGAGACATTGGTCAGTAGCAAGTATATTATAAAGATTTTTTTGTTTTGTTTTGTTTTTGAGACAAAGTCTCCCTGTAGCCCCAATTAACCTGGAACTTACTGTATAGACCAGGCTGGCTTCATCCTCACAGAGATCTGCCAGCTTCTGCCTCCCAAGTACTAGGATTAAAGGTGTGTACTATCATGCCCAATCTAAGATCTTTTTTTATAAGAGCATAGCCACAGTTAGTAGAATGTTCTTTAAAACTCTTAAAAATCAACTAGATTCTTCTTATTCTTGATGTGTATTATTTCAAGTAATGTGTTAGTTGAAACTCTAGTAAGAAATGTTAATGTTTTCCAAGGGAAAATAATAAAATTTTACTTAATATTTCTGAAAATATATGTTATGTTTTTATTGAACACATTCTGTATTTAATCATTTAATATACAGACCTGTAGAAAAATATGGTATGCCCACTTTCTTAGGCACAGAAATCTTGTAGGATTAAAAGTAGCACTGGGCCTAATCTGTTCAGTATGGAGACCAACACTGAGGGGAAGGTGTGTATTGGATAATCCTAAAAATTAAAGTCTGATAGAACCTCAAAAGCTGTGTAGAAGAGTTTGGGCTTTGTGTGCTAGATAGTGGGAAGCCATATAGTTAGCCAAGAGTTTGTGGTATTTACTATGGAGAAGAAGGAGTTATGAAGGTTTGACCTGGTGGAATTAAGGACCTGAACCAGTGTAAAGTTTTGTTTTTGTTTTTTAAAATACTTTATGTGTATGAGTGTATTGCCTGCATATGTGTAAGTGCACACATGTCATGCAGTGCCTGAGGAGGTCAGAAGGTGTTGAATTCCCTGGAACTGAAGTTATGGACAGTTCTTAGCTGCCTTGTGGGTGCTAGAAATTGAATCTAGGTTCTCTGCAAGAGCAGTCAGTGTTCTTAACTGCTGAGCCATCTCTCTAGCCCCAGAACTGATAACACTTTTAAAGAAGATATATTCCTGATAAATTGGTTTTATTCACATGTGTAGTGAACATCAGTTACAAAGTAATTAAAACCTGCTGTACTGAACATTTAGGAGTCAGTGACATGTTAAATGTCATGTTTTGTTGACAGGTCCTGTGAGTAAAGATATGCATGAAGCAGAGATTTGTATTAGGAGTTTTGACTTGGATAATTAGAAGAATATAGAGCATAAATTTGTTAGCAAATAGATTTGATAGGTAGAAGGGGAAAGGGCATCACATGTTTGCATCAGAAGTTGTATACACTTAGAAATCAGATCTCTGTTTTGGTTTTTTGAGACAGGGTGTCTCTGTAGCTGGAGCTGGCCCAAGAACTCTATGTAGACCAGGCTGGCCTTTACCTCATAGAGATCAGCCTGTCTCTGCTTCTTGAGTGCTGAGATTAAAGGCATGTGCCATCCTACCCAGCAGGTAGATCTTTTAAAAAGTCGTTTTAAAAATTAGCTTACAGAGAATTAGGTTTGATTATGGTATTTTGCAAGCAAAATCTGTTTTTGTTGTTTCTTTACCCCCTACACTTTTTCTCCACATTGTCTGGTCTGCCCCTTGTTCCCTTCTAATCTCAGTAGCCTTCTTTCCACTTTTGTGTCACTTGTGACTTTTTGCCCTCCTCTCACTACTCTCACAAGACCTCTTGCTCCTCTGTCTTGGTTTCCTGTATAGTTTCACAGTCTATATTCACTTTATAACTTCTTAACATGAAAGAGCATTTGATGCTCTCTTTTTTTTTAAATCTTTTTGAGACTGGGTCTCCCTGTAGCACCAGCTAGCCTGGACTTACTATGTAGACCAGGCTGGCCTGGAAACTCAGAGTTGATATTCATTTTTCTAAGACTGAATTACTTGAGTGTACTAAGAGAGCAGACTTTAATGGTTGAAAAAAGATATCATTTACCCATTTAAGTCAGTTTCATTTCATATTCTCCAGAGTTCTGCACATTAAAAAGCACATATTGAATCTGCAACTTGATCTGTGTGTCTGTGCTCACTTCATCTTACTTACTTACTTACTTATTTTTCATTCATTCATTTTGAGACAGGTATATGCTGGTAGAGGTTTCACAGACTTCCTGCCTTTGCCTCTCAAGAGTTGGGATTACTGACGTTCACTACCACACTTAGATTTTTACTGTTAGTGTTCTTTTCTGAAGAGCTTTCCCATCACATAGATTTTTTAATACTCTGTTTGAGGAATATGTATGTCATGAAATAGATCTTATAGATTTTTATTTGTTTCATTTACCTAGGTCAGAAAAGTATCTTGATAGGGAAATGGATAGTGTTTTTTTAGATTCTGAGTTTGGTGTGTAGGTCCTCTGATTCTCAAAAATGACTGCTTTAAGAACCAATTCTTTAAAAAATTTTTAAATTAATTTTTATTTTATGTGTATGAGTGTTTTGCCTCCATGTATATAAGTGCACTACATGCATATAATGCTTACAAAGGTTAGAAGGGGGGCATCATATACACTGGAACTGGAGTTACTGATGGTTGTCAGCTGTCATGTGGGTGCTGGGAACTGAACTCAGATCCTCAGCAAGAACAGCCAGTGCTCTTAACTAGTGAGCCATCTCTCCAGCCCTGAAGAGTTAGTTCTTTTTCTTTTTTCTTAATATTTTATTTATTATTATTATTTTATATGTATGACTGTATTGTCTGCATGTATGTAAGTATACCCGTGTCATGCAATGCCTGAGGTAAGAAGATGGCATCAGAGTCCCCTGGAAGTGGAGTTACAGACTGATATTAGCTGCCATTTGGGTGCTGGGAACCGAACCCAGGTCCTGTGTAAGAGTAGCCAGTTATCTTAACTGCTGAATCAATTCTCCAGCCCCAAGGGTCAATTCTTAATACTTTCTCATTCTGGGATGATTTATAACTTACTCTCAAGCCTTCATCTTTGTCCTTAAGACCACATTCTTGTCATCTAAATAGAGATGACATTGTTTATAAATGTATTAGTTGTATAAAACATGAACAGGAATAACTAAGTATCACTAGTCCTTAACTCAGGCCTTCTTTTCTTCCTCCTTCTCTAAGGAACGACTACCAAAATCACTACAATCCCAATGACTTCCAAGCCCAATGTAATTGTTGTGCAAAAGACTACAGGAAAAGGAACGACCATTCAAGGACTCCCTGGCAAAAACGTTGTCACCACATTGCTAAATGCTGGAGTAAGTAAGAGCCTGACCTGCAGACTTCTGTATGCTGCTAAGGAATTTAAATACCAAGTATCCGAAAGTTCTCCCAAGGACTTCACAACCCCACATTTGTCAGAAAGACTTGGTGTATAGCTACTGTGATAAAATAACATTTTATGCATCGTCACTTGATACCATTTTTCACCATAGTTTTGAAAGTATGTTGCTTGTAGTTGCTCATAGTGAGGTGGCTTGTGACCATGACCTAGGTGCTTAGCTTGGTTCAGATGGAAAATTCCTCTAGCTTGTCTACAGGAAGACTTTTAGAACATAATTATTCCTGCTCATGGCCAGGAGATAGTGGCTTAGTATTTGACATATTTGAGTTTACAATAAAATTAATTGAAGGTGATCTGTTATTTAGATTTTTTTGTTTGTTTCTTGTTTTTCCATTTTACCATTTGTAGTTCTGAAACTTAATTTGAAGAGGTAGGAGTTAGGCATACCTGGGCTTTGTTTCATTGTTCCAGTTTGACCTCAGGTGACTGATTTAACCTCTGTAATTCTTTATTTCTTTATGTATACTTTAAGGTGATAATGATTGCTTTTTGAAAGTGCTTTGAACAGTGTCTAGCACATGCGGAGTCCACAGTCATTGATTTTCTTGCTGTTCTTAGTATTTAAGTGTTTAGGCTTAGTAGCCTCCTTACCTTTCCTGACTTTATAAGAAGATGGAATGCTGTATTTCATTTAAGTAGCTCCCATAAAAGCTTACACATTCCAGGCTTTTACAAGTGTTGAGAAGGGTCCAGAATTAGGCCTTTTCAACACGTGGGAAAGAAAATTATTTCTAGGCTGGATTCACATAGTAAATCAACAGTAAAGTCAGGATTAAAATTCAGAGTTTTCAAAATCCTTTTCAAGTGTGGTTTGTTTGCTGTTCTGTAGTACATAGATTTATAAAAGGGATACCAACTGCTATAGGTCCTATGTGATCAAAGAGATTTAAGAGTTATATGTGAGTTATATCTACTTGATTCATCAGTTTGACATAGCAAGGCTTGTAAAATAAACACAACCTATAAGACCATTATCCTCACCACACGCGAACATGCACTTGTACTTACTGCTTGCATCCTGTGCATGACCACAGCACAGGAGAAAAGCTGTTTTCAAATAATACCTTGCAGGTTGGTTTTGTTTGGGCCATTATTCTTGGACAAGGCCTATTAAGTATTTAATAGATTGGCATGCCCATTTGCCTGCTAGTGATTGTTGACAAACAACTCAGAGCTCTTTCCAGAAATGACTACTACTGCTATGAACACTATGTGAGAGTTGAAATAAATAAATTGCCTGATTGGCAGCTGTTTCATTTCTTTTAGATAAATTATGGCAAATAGTTAAGTATATGATTTATGGAATCAGATTTAGCTCTAAATTCTTAGTGGTTGCTTTTTAGACAGCTCACCTGGATGCTTTCATTATGCCAGCCACTCAGTTTGAAAGGCCACACATCTAAGATGATGGTAACTAAAAATTAAGAATAACAGTAATGTGAAAATTACAAATTCCTTTTTAATTTCATGAATTTTAATTTTAAAAATTTAGAAACATAATAAAATTGTAGGAATTGAACTTAATTTAGTTAAATTCAAGTAAAAAGATGCTAAGATTAAAAAATGACCAGAAAATAGTACTTAAGAATAAAAACAGTGAGCTGAGGCTATAGATTAGTGGTACATTACTAGTCTAGCATGTGTACCTAGATTCAGTCTCCAGCACCATATGTATGTGTGCATGCTCACACATATACATGTGTGTTCAGACAGTGCATACACACAGAAAAAAGTAAATGAAATACAAAAAATAGTGAAAAGTTAACGGGCTTAAACTCTGTGTAATAAAGTAATATTAGTAATGTACTAATAGCAAAAGAAATGTTTTTAAGTTTTCCTTCCCTTTTCCCCAGATAGCCTTGGAAGCAATGTTAATGTCTTCACTCTTTTCGTCTTTTAAGTACCTTTTCACGCAGACATCCTTCTATGTGTACCTTTATAATTTCATATACATAGAACTTAGGGAGCTAATTTAAAAGTGTGTGTTTATCTGCTGGTATATTGTACAGTTATTATATAAAATAACTATTCACTTCAGATATATTAAAAAGTAAAGATGATTGTGGGAGATGAGACATGTAGTCTCAACTCATGAACATAGCAATTGTCAACATTTTAATGTCTGTTCTTCCAGAATTTTCTGTTTTAATATATGCATTTTATAAATGAGATAATATACATATTTTTAGATGTGATACTTTTTAAAAACTCAAGAAATAATTTCATTTTTGGTTAGAAAGTTGATCAGATGTTTTCTGATACTATTTCAACTAAGCCTAGGGTTTTTTTTTTTAATCACTTAGAAATATTGTACTTCATTACATAATCTACCATCCTTTTCCCATCTTGGCGAAAGCTTTCTGTGTTTTTTTTTTTCAGTAAAAGGACAGCTTTGTTTTTTTTTTTTTTTATCATTTAAATGCATATAAATCTCTTAAATAATATTGACTTCAATTTAGGGAGAAAAGACTATTCAGACAGTGCCACCAGGAGCGAAACCAGCCATCATTACTGCTACAAGACCCATCACCAAAATGATTGTAACTCAGCCAAAAGGAATAGGTTCCACAGTCCAGCCAGCAGCTAAAATCATCCCAACAAAAATAGTTTATGGGCAGCAAGGGAAAACACAGGTATGCTGTAAGATATGCTGACTTTTCTTGGTTCTTGAATATTTTAAATCCCTAAGATTCCCAGGTAGAAGCTTGATGGAAAAGATCAGCAGGCTGAAAGAAAAAATTAGGTTTTCGAAATTTAAGACTGAATGTGTAATTGTTACTCTGTTCTCAAAACCTGCCTATATGTCTGCATATGTCTGTCACATTATAAATAAAGGTGGGGAAAAGAATTCCCTTAAAGTAATATTTATTGTAGATGCATATTGTGATTTGAGAACTGGATAATTGAGGAAGGATGAATCTTTCAAAATTGCTTACTTTGGGGGCTAGAGAGATGTCTTAGTAGTTAAGAGCATTGGTTGTTCTTTCAGAGGACCTGGTTTGATTCCCAGTACCCAGTTCCAGAGGGATCCAGTGCCTTCTTGTGACTTCCTTAAGCATTGCATGACATGGGTGTACTTACATACATGTAAGCAATACACTCATACACACAAAATAAAAAAATAAAATATTTACAAAAAAATTTACTTTTATAAAGTACATGGCCTTCATGAGTACTTTACTTATAGAAGTTGTTTTATTTGAATCATAGGTAACAGAGATGTTAGTGGTGTGTTTTTCAACTAGTAGAGGGGAAGTGAAATTTTCCCCATAGATTGCCTAGGAGTTTGAGGCCCAGGATATTATCTTATATTGCTAGGCTACTGTTTATAGGCATTTTAACTACTTTTCTGAGACTATCAAAGAACCAGTATCATCTTTGTTTGAGACATGGAATCATGGAATTTATATAGAAGTAGTAATTTACTTACATAATTTCATAATTGGCCTTTAGAATTTGTACCCTTAAAATTGTAGCCAAATTGTTGCTGTATTTTAAAGATTAGTCTTATGAGAAGTCCAAATTATTTAATGAATTCAACAGTAACAGTTTCATTTGCTTCTTGAACTTTTGGGGAAAAAATATGTTATAAATAAAATGCCTGTGGTGCATCAATATTTTTAGTCCATGAATCTGATTAAAGCCAATTCCCAGAGTACAGATTTTGAAGTGGAATGTTTCAGTTTGAAAAATTTCTCCCATTTCAGTTGTTTTATTATCTGTGATTTCAACTTTGCTAGAAACTGACCTGCTACATATTCCATGTTACTTTGGATAATAGTTTATATCAGTGTTCTTCTGGGGTTTTTTGAAAGATTATTTAGATCTCAGGCAAGCTACTTTGAACAGTTATGTCAGGAATTTCGTTTAGTTCCTTGTGAAAGGAAACAAGTACAGTAGCTTAAACAAATTTGAATCTTATTGTGATTCTGATAATGCAAACTGAGAGAGAAAACCCCAGACAGCTGTTGTGCCTTAAATGTTCTGTCTTTTTGAGACAGTGTCTCCCTGGAGTCCCAGCTGGCCTGGAACTCATTATGTAGACCAGGCTGGCTTCAGACTCACAGAGATCTATCCACCTCTGCCTCCCAAGTGCTGGGATTAAAGAAAGGCAGGTGCCACCACTCCCAGTTGCTTATATATTTTATTTTTTGTTCTGCTACTCTTAGTTTATGTTTGCTATATTACTATATTATATATATTATATAATATGATTTCTGAAGTCATAATAGATTAAAAAAAAAAAATCCAAGCACAAACGTTCTGTCAGAATCACCGCTGTTGGCAGTTGGAGAGATGGCTCAGCTTGCCATTCTTGCAGAGGAGCCAGTGCTCAGTTCCCAGCAGTCACATCAGTTGGCTCACAGCTACCTCTGACTCCTGTTCTAGGGGTCCAACATCCTCTTCTAATGTCTATGGGTACCTACACACATGTGTATACACAGTGCATAGATACATAATTAAACAAACAATAAAATAATCAGTAACTGTTACAGTTTGGCATGTATCACTTAAAACATTGTACATAGCATAACTATAATTCATCTGTAGATGGAATTAGTCTTTAATCTCTATGCTGTGCCTAAAGCACAATGAATACATAGAGAGCTATTTTCTAAATAGGAAAATAGTAGTTTATGACCTATGAATTTGACTTCTTTTGTTGTTTATTTGTTTTTGAGACAGGATCTTACTCTGTAGCCTGGGCTGGCCTGGAACTCATTATTTAGTTACAGTTGACTTTGAACTTGTGTTAGTCCTCCAATCTCAGTCTTCCCAGTACTGGGGTTACAGGTGTAAGCAACCATGCCTGGTCAACTTAAGCATTTTAAACAGTACTTCATGTAAATGGATGTGTTCTGCTTTTCTTGTAGGTTCTTATTAAACCCAAACCAGTGACATTTCAAGCCACAGTTGTTAGTGAACAAACAAGGCAGCTGGTAACAGAGACATTACAGCAAGCGTCCCGGGTAGCTGAGGCTGGTAATTCATCTATTCAGGAAGGAAAAGAAGAACCACAGAGCTATACAGATAGTAGTTCCTCTTCTACAGAGTCCTCCCAAAGTTCCCAAGGTAAGACTCACTTTACTTTGTATTTATATAATTACTATTGACTATAATTATAGTTCCCTAGTTTTAAAATAGCCATTCCCTCTAGGGATTCCAAGTCAAGCTTGTGGGATGTGAGTACTTTTGATTTTATTTTCTTTTGTATGATACCTAATGAGTGAGCTAAAATTTTCTTTTTTATATAATGTAACCATTCTTTACTGCATGACATACGTTCAACAAATAACTGATAAAATTCAAATGATGTTTTTTATCAGGTAGGTAGTATAAACTAGGTAGCTCTGTAGTTTTGAGGTGGTAGTTTTCATATTCCTCCTGTTTGGTTTGGATAAGTAGAGAAAGAAGTATGTAAGAAGAAATATACCTTTTGAAATGATTATTGCTGAATCTTGAGAAAGAATCAAGGTGAATAGAGGTGAGCTGTAAGTGGGGTGGACATTAATTCTGGTTTACATAGGGCAAGTTCTAGTTTATGTCTTCTGTTCTGGCAAGATTATGAATAATGTTCCTTTTCACCTTCTGAAGTACCCCCAAATGGTAATTCAGTGGTTATCCTAACTATTAAAAAGCTAAACACAACAGCAAGGAGGGTGTTTATCCTCTATTAGTTTTTAATTGAGATTTTTCTAAGAGGTTTCCTAAACTCATAGTCTACCCTAAAGCTTTGAGACTTTCCTGAAATCTTACATTCATATCATTCATATTTTCTTGACTGCCCTTATTGTCAGGTCGTACTGGTTGAGTATCCTGTATCTGAAATACTTGGGAGAATGTCTTAGATTTCAGATTTTTGTATTTGTGTGTGTGTGTGTGTGTGTGTGTAATATTTTGGGGATGAGATCCAAGCTTTAAAAGCTTAAACATGATATTTTTGTATGTTTCATATAAACTCTATATACTTAGGATCATTTTATAATTTAAAAAAATTGCTCCTGTGTTTTACTGTGATTGATCATGTGACCAGTATATTTTCCTACTAGCAGTGTCATTTCTGTGGACCACCACACTCAGTTTAGGTAGTTCTTTACCCACAGGAGCTTAAAGTCTAGAATAGGTTAAAAACAATACAACTCCAGTGTCTAAGTTTTTATTAGTATTAAACAACAACAAAAAAAATTGCCAATGGCTAAAGGTTCACAAAGACAATAAAGAAGCTTCATGAAGCAGGTAGAATTTGAAATTGTCTTTGAAAACTCGTCAGTTAAAAATAAATGCAGCCAAGCGTGGTGGCCCAATGTCTTTAATCCCAGCACTCAGGAGGCAGAGGCAGGTGGATCTCTGTGAGATCAAGGCCAGCTTGATCTACGTAGTGAATTCCAGGCCAGCTGGGGCTACAGGGAGACCCTGTGTCTAAATCAGTAACTAAATTCAGATATTGATTTCAGTCAACAGTATGACACACTCAGAAAATCATTTCCTTCAGTATTTTATCAAGGATAATAATGTGGTATCAGTCAATTTGCCAAGATCCACTTTATCTTTCTATTATTTAAGAATCAGTACATGTACTAGTTACAGTGTAATGCTTACTGCCAGTCATTTCTTTTTTTAAATTTTTATGTGTATGAGTGTTATGCCTGTTTTTGTGTAAGTGCACCTTGTTGTGCAGTGCCCTCAGAGACCAGAAGAAGGTGTTTGATCCCCTGGAACTGGAGTTATAGATGGTTGTTAGCCATCTATGTGGGTGCTGGGAATTGAACCCAGGTCCCCTGCAAAAACAGCCAATGCTCTTAATGGATGAGCCATCTCTTCCCAACCCCATTAGTAGTCATTACTAATTGCTTGTATTTTGTCCATGCCCATTTGGTGGTTTTATTATTTTGTTTCATTTTTTTGGTGCTGAGGATAAGAACTATATAGCCTTTTACATGCTAAACACACTCTTGGCCACCAAACTGTACCCCAACTTTGATTTGTCGATTTGCTTTCTACTCCCTTTGCAATTTTATTCATTGCACGTTTGTATAATTTTTAAGTTTCTTTGCCATTTGAGAGTAGTGGTAGGTACCATATTCTTTTACCCCTAAGAAATAATATTTTAGGTCTATATTTCTTAAAGATTATCTTATAACAAAATGGCCTTTATCAAAATCAAGAATTTTAATGTTAAAATAGTTACCTAGTTTGTAATCCATGTAGACATATTACCAATTGATGAATAATTGATGTTCTTTATTGCTTTGTCTCTCATTCATATTCCGGGTCATATTAATTACATTTAGCTACATTTAACTGTCTTTTTTGTTTGTTTGTTTGGTTGGTTTTTGGTTTTTTTAAGATGGGGTCTTACTCCGTAATCCAGGCTGGACTGAAACTTGATAATTTTTCTCTTCCTCAGCCTCCCATGTCTTGGAATTTTAGGTGTGAGACTGCTTCTGGCACTATTACCATTCTTTATCCTCTTTTAGCCTAGAATAGCCTTTCAGCCAGCCTCCCTTTTTTCTTCCCTCCTTCCTATCCTTGACATATTTGGTTTTCATTTAAGACAGGGTCTCACTGTGTTGCCCTGACTAGTCTGTAACTTACTGTGGAAACAAAGCTAATCTCAAACTCTTGAGAACTGACTGCTTCTGCCTCCCAGATGTTGGGGTTAAAGGCATCCACTACAATGCCTGGCTGACCTTGACATTTTTTAAGAGTATAGGTTAGTTACTTTGTAAAATATTCTTCAATTGAGTTTTTTATCTGATGTTTCCTCATTATTAACTCAGTAGGAATTCACAGGTAGATGTTGTATCTCAGTTTTATCAAAAGACAACTGTCAGTGTGCCATGGCATTGATGAGATTAGTCAACAGTGGTCTCTTGGTTAGGGTGTTGGCTTCCAGTTTCCTCTGCTATGAAGCTAACATATTCCTCCTTGAGATTAATAGTAATCTGGGGGAAGGTATTCTGAGACTATAAATGTAGTCTTCCTCAGCCACAAGTTTTAGCACCCATAGGTGATTTTCTAAAGTCCGTTATTCTTTGTACATTTAGTAGATGATAAACTACTCTAAAGAAGAATTAACCTTTTTTTGACTTGAGTCTTTTTTTGGAGATTTTTTCCTCTATGTATCCTGGAGGATGTTTTATTACAAGGGAATGCCTGTTTCTACTTGTGGTTTTAAGGTCCCTTAGGATCTTCATCCCCAAGGAGGAGAGGTCTGCACATTGTGCTTTATTCCTGAACTGTCTCTTAATACACTGGAATAGAGTCCTTGATTGTTGCCCTGATGAGACCTGACCACCTTGACAGGTTCACCTTTATGCTTCTGGTTTTACTTTGTACTACCAACTATTTTAATGTTGACCGTTTCAATTTGCACCTTTTCCTTGCACCTTTATTATTATTTTATTTTCTGTTAGGCTGTTAACTTCTCAAGGACAATGATCACTTTCATTTCTGAATGTATAGTATTTTGAAAAAAAAAATGATAGCACTCAGTAAGTACTCAGTAAAAGTTTCTCAGAATGAATAAACATAAGAGTAACCATATTAACTAGGCTAGGATTAAGCATCATCATTTTAAACTTGTTTTTTATTGCCTCCATCCAAAACATTGTTTCCTTTCTGAGTTTTCCTCTAACCTTGTAGGTGGGCCTTTGAAGTGGTCTACCTCTGGACTGTTGTTTAGATATTGGTAAAGAGCTAGGTGACCAACCCTGTTGGATCAAGGACATTCTTGCTTTGATCACTTACTGAAAGTTAGGCCACATCTTTTCTGCAGCTGCTGTGCTTTTTTCCTAAGTGGTTCTTCTGTTTTCCCTTTGTCAGGGTCATGGATTTTTAAAGTATTAAAGATTTTTTTCTATTTATACCCAGATTTATTTCTAAAACGTTTTAAGGTAGATTAAATACAAGATTATATTAAGTAAAATAGAACAAGGAGATGCATTGAGAGTAGGTATTAAAATGGATCAGAGTATGAGGTAAATGCAAAAGTGAATGTCATAAGACTATTGCTTCAATTCAGAATTCAGTTTCTAAGATTTTTTTCCTGAAGATACATGATCTTAGGAGTAAAGATGAGAAAGTCCAGGTTGTGCAAAAATGTACTTTTTACAGAAGCTACTTTTCCATTTTGTGTTAATTTATATTGTTAAAGGTGAAAAGTGGGATACAGATTACAGAATGTTTCCTGGTGATTTTTGACCACAATATCCTTTCCTTTGTTTATATAACATTTTGAGGAACTTATGTTCTCTAGGACATTTGGGGCAATACTTTATAACCATGCTTCAGAGGGAAGGTTTCTATTATACCATAGAAGTAGTATTGACAACTCAGTTTTTATGTAGAACAGATGACTTAGGGAGGTTGGACTCTAGGATTCATTGTTTTTGAGGAAGAATGCATGGGGAGATAGAATATCATAGAAAAAAGAAAATGAGGACGGGTTTGGAGGGATATGGAAGCTGTTATTTGGAGGTCTGTGATATAGAAGAGGGAAATGAGTTGGATTTTGTGGATATGTGGCTAGACACTGGGATTGTTGTAGAAATTATAGGAAGATCTTTTTCTACTTTATGTAAGAAAGCTTGGTGTTTGTCATAGCTGTGCCAAGTGAAAGGTAACTGTTAGAAAGTAGTGAGTTCTCTGATGTTGAAGCTTACTTGTGGAAGTAGTATAGGACTGATGGTAGCATTAAACTTTGAGTACCCGTTTGACCCCAGAGGTCTTATATTTGTATAATATATTTGTATAATAGTTTATTTTATTTATACATATATATATACTTGTGTATATATACTTGTATTATACTTGTATAATAGTTTGTTTTATTTATTTATAATAGTTTATTGTATAATAGTTTATTTTAAAGACTGGAGATATTCTTTCATAGAGCTTTCTTGTGTTTGTCTTGGAATATAATAAATACTAAAGTGTGTATTTTTGCTAACTAGCATGTAGTAGGTATCCAATAAATATTTGTAATATAGCCAATAAGAAAAGAATTTGTACCAGGAGATCATCTTTGTCTAGTTATAGGGATGCCAACACATTTAAGGTATATAAAAACAGTGCTGCTTAATGTAATCAGTTTTAAAGTTTAAATTCTGAATAAGATATAGTTCAGTTGGTAGAGTGCTTGCATGGTCCCTGGCACTGTATAAAACAGGAATGGTTAGTACATGCCTCTAATCCCAGCACTTAGGAGGTGGAGGTTGGAGAATCAGGAGGTTGAGATTATGGTTGGTCCCTTAGAAATTTGAGACTCTGCCCCTAAAGTAAATAAATAAACTTGGCATATCTACTTACAATGAATAAAAGTAAAACTGTAGTATGTTTCACATGGCATTTGGTATTGCAGGCCTTTTAGTCTTTTGTATGTTGTTGGAAGTTTAATAGAAATTATACAACTCTGGTGTGGCATTTTCTACTCAGTATTTCTGGTTTTTAAAAAATTTATTTTATTGTTTTGTTTTATTTTTTTGAGATAGAGTCTCATGTAGTCTAGTCTAACCTCAAATTCACTATGTACTGACGATGACTTTGAGCTCCTGATCCTCTTCCCTCACCTCCCAAATGCTGTGATGACAGGCATGCACTACCACATTTGGTTTGTTAATGGTAATCAAACATTCTGAACCTGTTGCATATAGATTTTGTTTTCTACAGGAAAATTGTCTCACTAGAATTGTTCCTTTTTCGCCAACATTTTTGTATAGATTTGTGGCTTTCAAAAACAAGGTTCTTAGAGGGTTGAAATTTGTTTATTCTTGTTTTTTGAGCTTCTTGAGTTCTTGTTTAATTTTTTGTTTATTTGAGGCAGGGTCTTCTTGTGGCCCCAGCTGACCTGCAACTGGCTATGTAGACCAGACTGACCTGGAACTCACAGAGATCCACCTGCCTTCCAAATACTAGGATTAAAGGCGTGATACATGTTCTTTTGGTTCTGTGATGCTTTTATTGACCAGCACAGTATAAAGCAGCCTAGTATAAAGCAGCCTTTCTCTCTCTCTCTCTCTCTCTCTCTCTATATATATATATATATATATATATATATATATGTATGTATGTATATGTGTGTGTGTGTGCGCGCATTTTTTTTCTCCTTGTTCGTTCTAATCATTTGATGTTTACCCCAAGATACAGAGCTACCTGTCCATGGTTGTTTCTCCCATTATAACATGATAATCCAGATAACAAAGATCTGTCTACCTCTGCCTCCCGAGTGTTGAGTTTAAGGGCATGTGCCACCATGCCAAACCCTCCTGCAGTTCTTATATAGTGTCTTGGACAAAGCAGTTCAGAAAGGTGATAGTCTAGTCCAGCTTGCTTATTCTATAGATAGAGAACTCTAGAGGATTTATTGCTTAATCTGATATACATTTAGCACTTATATGTTGTGTACCTGTATAGCTTCTTAATAATAAACTTCTATATCACTGCTGCAGTTTATTTTCCAGCCAACCAGAAGTCTTAGAATTGAAAATTTCTAGTCCTCAGCAACCACATTTCTACTGTCTTTTATGGTTTATAAAGCTTATTTACATATTGTGATGAACAGTGTATATATACACACACACACATATGGTGACATAATTTGAGAGTATGCCATATAACCTATATGTGTGTAGCAAGTTACAGCTTCTAAGTAGGTAAGCATACTGATTATATTCTCACAGTAGCCAGAATTGCCTAGAGAGGTATTTCTCAGAGTATATTCCCATTGTTAAACTTACATATGAATATTTATTAATTTGTTGTATCTCAGAAATCCTGAGGTAAAGATTTTGTTGTTCTTATTAAACAGTGAAGCTAAGATGCAAAGAATCAACTTGCTACAACTATTTGACAGCTGTTTAACCTTGCTTTGCTTCCTTCACACTTGTCACGTTATGCTGTTTCTAGATTGTCTGTCTTGCTGTCAGTAATTCATCCATCCTACAAATGTTCACCCAATATAGAGGCTGTAATACAGAAACATTTTCAGGGGCATTGGGGATAATCAGACTCCTACATTTTGTTTTTACTAAACATGAACATGCATTCACCTCTATAGTGCACGCTTGTATAGGTAGGAGTTATATTGAATTGTACTTTGTCTTTTTACATGTTCATCTCTTCAAGCAGATTCTGTGCTCCTTGAGCATTCTTTGCTCGTTCTCTGAGTTCTTGTAACTCCTCAGTTCTAAATACAGATTCTGACACACAGGTGTCTAGTATACAATAAATGAGTGAATAAATAGATGAATTTAGAAGTGAGAGACAATATGCCTTTTAAGAGCTTACAGTCTTTTTGGAGAAATAAAGGTTAAAGTTTACAATAAATAAAAAAGTAAACAAAAAACAAACTGTTTCATTTTAAAGAGAAACTTTGTTTATAGGGTTTGTTTTTTTTTAACTAATATAAAACAGATTCCCAGCCTGTAGTTCATGTAATTGCTTCCCGGCGTCAGGATTGGTCAGAACATGAGATTGCAATGGAGACTAGTCCCACCATAATATATCAGGATGTATCCAGTGAATCACAATCAGCTACTTCAACAATCAAAGCTCTGTTAGAACTCCAACAGACAACAGGTATGAATTCACATGCTCAATTGAATGAAGCATGTTTTCTCTAGAGACGGGTTGTGCTAAAATACACCACTGTTAATGTAGATTTTTACACATTTCTCCCCCTCTGGACTTGCCTATAATCATTGGTACATCTCTTGTTAGTTCTTTAAAATGTACACAAGAGTATGAAGCACAGGTGGACCATTGTCATTAGAACACAGATGAAGTTGACAGGGCTGTCTTCTACTTAAAATGGACAGTCCTTTTGTCACCAGAAAGGAGTAGGTATATGACATTTAAACATAAGCATAATGCAGTTCAGTTGCCAAATATATTTAAGAATCAGGACACAGATGGAAGGCCCTGTTATCCTCTTTGATACTGTTGGAGCAATGTTGCCGTTATGAGGTACTATTAGAGTTTCTTGCTAACATTCTCATTTGTTTTAATTTAATTTTTAGATTTATTTATTATTTTTATCTAGATTATGCAAAGGTATACTCATATAACAAGGTCTCATCAGTATTCCTGTTTCCTAAATCTTTGATAGACTCTAGGACAGACTGTATAAGTTATACTGAGTTTTCTGTTACAGTGGGTCAAAGATTATCTGAGTATTTAGAGGACTGCAGTGGTGATTTCATCTAACCTTTGTATGTTATGGATAAGGAAGTGGAAGTTTAGAGAGGCTCTGTGTTCTGTGATTACCTGTGAGGTCACAGCTATGTTCTTTGGTTTGGTTTCTTTGTTTAAATTGATTTGTTTTGCTTTAGTCACATCTGCCCTTGATGGGAACAGATTTTTAGTGAATGTAGTTATTGGAAACTATTTATTGTAACTTCTACTCTATACTAGAATTTAATGTAATTTGTAGATTATTCTTTCTATTGATGTTATTTTTGACCTTGGGCTTGTCTTTGACAAATTCAACTATTTTTATTAATGTTTTATAGAAATAGGAACATTGAGGGAAGAAATTGTGTCAAAGAAGTGATAAGAAGGTAGAAAATGAGGGTATCCACAGAAACTGTCATTGATTACAGGCTGCTCTACAGTCATTGTTGCAGAAGTAGAGATCCATTTTCTCCCTTACAATGAAAGGTTTAAGTTTTATTGTTTAAGAATCATTAAAGACCCTATAACATTTCTTTGACCCTTTCTTAAATTTATTGGTCCTTTAATACAGGGCCTCACTCTGTAGTCAAGGCTGGCCTGGAACTCACTATGTTACCCAGACCCGAAGTGAGCTCATAGCAATCCTCCCTGCCTCATTAAAGGCCACATGAATTTTTTCCCCCTCTTTTGCTAGGAGTCAAAACCAGGATCTTGTATATGCTAGGCAAGCATTCTACCTCTGGTTGACAGCCCCAGGCCCTTGAATTTTTAGTAGATCATACTAAGTAATCACTGGGATATGCTGTTCTGAGATATCCATGTGAGCAAATCAGGCCATGTGCTCTTCATTCCCCCATTTTTAGGTTGGTGAACCAAGGATACATACAAAGGATGTCTTGCATACAAAGGAATAACATCCTAAGAGGAATATATAAAGAGAAACACCTAACTGGACCTGGAGTAGTAGTGGGGATTAGTGTATAATTGCATATGAATTCTTGTTGGCTGCTGCGTGTGGTTGTGTAGGCTGTGCACTATACAACTGTACATACAGAGCAGTCCTCAGTTTTCAACTCATTATTTCCTTAGTCACTGCCAGTGTGGCACCCCAGAGGTCTGGTTCATTATTCCCATGGACAGCTCTGGTTTTAGTACTTGTTTGCAATAAAAGTTAACTTTTCCCCGGCTTTTTTATACAGTAAAGGAAAAATTGGAATCTAAACCAAGACAACCCACTATTGACTTGAGTCAAATGGCAGTACCTATTCAGATGACCCAGGAAAAGAGACATTCTCCTGAGAGTCCATCCATTGCTGTGGTAGAGTCAGAACTAGTTGCTGAATACATCACTACTGGTAGGTGTCCTCTTCAAATGCAATGTAGTGCCGCCTTGATGAATTTCATGGGGTGCACATTTTGGGGAGAACACATTCTTTATATTTCTAGCCCCTTTCCTGTTTGTTTTCAAAGCAAATTGACATCACCTTTGGGGTTGCCATGACTTTACTGACTTAAAAATTCAATAGGATGTTGCAAAGATTGCAAATAATATAAGACTACAAGTTGGCCATAAGTTGTGTCTGTGACTACATAGCAGTGGTTGGAAAGAAACAAAATATCTTTTATATAAAAGTTTTTATGTATCTGGAGTTTTTAGTTTGAGGGGAGGTGGGTCAAGAGAGAAAGAAGGTTTAGAATCCACCTCTGATTTTATAATGTAAAGAAATAATGTGGAAAACTTTAAATCCTTGTAAATACTTGGGAATTCTAGTGGAAAATACATTAGATGTTTGTTTAAACGTGGTCTGGCAACAAAACATTAACAAAATTGGGGAGATGGCAGATACGGAGAAGTAAAATTCTCATACATTCTTGTGAGACCACACCTGGAATATTGCTTTCTGTTTTAGACACTTCATTACTCTGGTATCTGAAATAGTTCAGAGTATAGTAGGGGTCTGGAGATGACTCCCATGGCAGTACAGAGACTCCCATGGCAGTACATAGAGAACTCCTATTTTAAGTTTTCTCACACAATAATTAAGGGAAACCATAAAGTTATGAATATTTGAAGGACACAAATGCCATAGAGAAAGGATTCTTTAGCATCATTTTAAAAGATACTAGGACTGATGGGTTAAAATTGCTCAGAGGGAAAATTCAATTAAGATAATAGAAAACTGTCTAGAATCTTCAGAGAGATTTAGCAGAAAGCCAGTTGATACAAAGGCCAGTAAGTTGGGGGAACTATTAGCCTCTAGAGTAGCCTAATGATCAAATGGTAAATAGATGAAAAGACCTATGATTTCTTCCCTTACTTATCCTTTCAGAACGCACTGATGAGGGGACAGAGGTTGCTTTTCCCCTTCTAGGTAAGTGGTGTGCATCCATTTGTAGTATAATTAAATGTAGAAGATGATTGTTTGTGAGGGTACCATTTAAATGGATGCGCTCTACTCTGCTCTGGTAGAGGAAAGGTAAGCTCCACTTAGTGAAGGGAAAGAAAATTTCCTTTTTCAGAGTAGTGGGATTCTGTCTCAGAAATGAGCACTTTGATACTGGGAAAAAAATCTTTAAAAAAAAATGACTGCTTTATGGTATTTATATGAGCCGATAAAGCACTTCGTTTATTTCCCAAACATTTTCTCTGTCACCTCCTTCCATAATCGACACCTGTTATGCCCACCGTCAGCATTTGCTTTGACTTCAAAACCTGCTGCTGCTCTGGCCCCTGTCTGGTTCTGTAGAGGATGTTAGTATTGTACTGAACTTCAGTCTCCTAAACTGGGCATTTGGTATGAAGCCATATATAATATCTTGAAGAAGAATAGTTTTATACAGTGTTAGTACATCTTTTGTTAGGTCCATTTTGTGTCTTTAGTTAAAAAAAAGAACCTTACTTTAATAATTATGAAGATGTTCCATATGTTCCATATAATCAGAAATTTATTGTTCATCTTTTAAATGTTATTCATTTTGATGATATTTTATTAAAGTTTTTCATTAATTTGCTTAAGTTTAATATTACCATAATTTATTTTTCTCCTGTTCAGTCATATTATAAATTATTTCAGTTGTTTTTTTTTTTTTGGTAAACCCTGGCACTTTACTTTCAGTTTAATAGCAAACATACAGAAGATTTTAGCTCATGTAATTTAAAATGCACATATAAAAGCATATTGTGAAATGCAATGAAATCCTGTAGTACAGATAAAAAGGTGTCCAGGTTGAGGTTGCTGTCTAGGATCTCATAGCACATGTGGACATGTTTGTAGCAAAAGAGAGGCACTGAATTTGTGAGTATAAAGAGAAAAAAATTTTGTAATAATTATAATTCAAGTTTGGTCCTTATACAACTACAAAGGTATTTTTATGTTGATTTCTGTAGGTGCCAACTTACTGTTGAACACCCAGCTATTTTCTAAGCATGTAATCAGTGTTACTTGAAATTGTTGGTCCAGCTACGAAGCTATTAGAATTATGGGTCATTGACTGAATTTTGATAAAGTCCTTAGCTCATTTACAAATTTGCTTTACTTGTTCTTGATGCAAAAGTATTTTATTTTATTCCCTAGTAACTAAAAGCCTGTGAAGTTCTATAGATTTGGATGTGACTTTAAAAACTTGAAGTTGAGGCTGGTAAAAGTTGATACAGAAGGGCATCTATGTGGATGGATAGTTTGAATGAGTTCTGTACTGAGAGAGTAAAAGTGGGCTTGTTTCCTGTAACTGTGCCCTTAAACCCAGGTGACAAAACAGCCTTTTCCGTTCTTTTGTTCACTTTATATTTGTTTAGTACTTGGAATTTAAGGACCATTTTTCAACCCATTATTTCATTTGGTCCTTTTTTAAGTAGAAACAGCATTTATTATCCTGTTCAAATATACAAACAAAACCTTTAAGTTAAAACTTAAAGTGATGAATAGAGGATAAATGGCTTCAAATTCACATGACTGGTAGGAGTGGGACAGGATCAAGTTGTGACTCTGCCACATCCTGTCCTCTTAGATTTCTAGGAATTATAAGGCTATGAAATACTTCATATAAAGTAGCAAATGCTTCTGATGTTTGAACTGCATTTGGAACCGGGATCAAGAGAGAAAGAACTTAAACTGCCTCATTTTCCTTATCATATATCTGGGATTTTAGAAATTGTTATTTCTTTCTTACCTTAGTGAAATAAAAGTCATTGGAGAAAATAGAACAGTTCACAAGAGTGTATTAATGTAAAGGGGCTTGTTCCACCTTAGTAACAATGGTTTCCATAGAGCTTCTCTATACACTTCTCTCTTCATCCTTATAGTAGCTCTGTTATTCACATTTTATAGATGAGGAAACAAGAGTTTCAGAAAAGAGACTTCTTTAGAGTCATACAACTCATAGATGGGCAGATTCTGGTCTTGCTCTTAGTTCACAGTACCACATCTTGTGGGATACAAGCTCACAGACATTTGTTTAAAATGATCACTGGTTATAGTTCTAGTGGTGATTTCTGGAGAAATATCATCACCTTCTCTATTTTCAGTCAGTCATCGCTCCCAACCCCAACAGCCCTCCCAGCCCCAGCGGACCCTGCTCCAACATGTGGCTCAGTCACAGACTGCAACACAGACTTCCGTGGTGGTAAAGTCCATCCCAGCGTCTTCCCCTGGAGCAATCACCCATATCATGCAGCAGGTTGTATCTCTTCTTTCTCTTCCTGTGTTCTGTAACTATAGCATTCCCAGAGTAAGATTCAGTTTCATCTCTTGTCCAAAAAGGAGAAATATGAATTATAGAGTGTTTGTGTAATTCATTCATCTGTGAGTAGAGATGATGAATTGAGGATCCTAATATCAGCTAATAATTAGGAAATAGTATTTTTGAATATTCTAGAAACTCTTGCGTTTCAGAAGGGCAGGGCTGTCTGGGTGAGACTCATAGCATTAGAATTGGTCACTATCTCTGTGTCTCTTACTGTTATGGAAGAATTTACCAGTGAAATAAATAAGATTTTTCAAAATGAAATAGCATTTGACTTGTTTAGCTAGCTGTCGCTGGGTTTATTTTGCTGGTTATTGTCTTATACTTTATAATTAATTCTTAAGAGACCATTATGAATAAGAAAGAAAATATATATTTGACTTAACTGTATGTGACTAGTTATGAAGAAAGACTCAACAGGAAGGAGAATGAATTAACGTACAACAGAAACACCTGATATTAAGGGTAAGAAGGGAAACTACACTGATGAGTTGGTTTTGTGGTAGATACTATGCTTTGTGCTTTAAGTACATTAATTTGTTTGATTATCACCATGACCCTGAAAGGTAGGTATATCATTCCTCTTGTAATTGAGGAAACTCATGCTCACCAAAGTTAAGTAACTTGCTCCAGGTGGCAGAGCCAGGATTTAAACCCATATCTACACTTAATACATAGCTGTTGCTCTCTCTCGTGGTAGAGTGACAGACACAGTCGGTATACCCCCTCTCCAAGTTCCCTGTCTCTCTCTCACCTAGCGGGAGAGAGTGGTGAGGGGGATCAGGTGCGCACAGCTCGTGTCCTACTTCTCTTGGATTGCCCCGGCCCTCACCCCTGGCGGTGGTGGTGGGGGGCTCTTGAGGGGATCAAAGGGAGATTGGGTGTGACAGCCCGCCTGTTCCCAGCCCCCTGGCCCATGCCAGGAGATATTCAGACGAGACTTGGGTTCCTGTCCAACCGAAGAAGCATGTAGCAAGTTGGCTCTTTTGGTGATACAGCTTTAATGTTGTGACTTCTTCAGTGGTGCTGCAGGAAGCCATTTATTGAACTTAACAGGCACATTATAAAGGCTCAGAGCTGTTAGCATAGGGCGAGAAGTTTCTACAAATCACTTTACTGGTCACTTTGATCATGCTTTTCACTTTACAAAGGGGCTATAACTGTTCACGAGGGAGGAAGTAATTCTTCTCCAATGGTACTTAAGTCCCTAGTTCACCTAATTACCATGGTATGTGCTATCTCCCTCTGGCTGGCCTTTGTTTCAGCTCCTCTCAGTGCCATCTTGCCCAGGCCATGAGGTGTCAGCTGGTCAATTAGGATTTCTTAAGGCCCAACACATAGCATCATCATGGATATCAGATTCAGCTATGACTCTTAGATAGTTCATCACTCAGCTGCCCACGGTTAAGCCTGGTTATAGTAAACTACCAGAAGACCGTGAAGAGATGTTGAGTTGAAAACATGTCTGTGTAACGTCATTATGATATAAGAGAAAAGTTCCAGCTTTAAAGTTCAGAGCAGTGGTGTAGTTAGCTTTGACAAGGAAATGAAAATGATAGGAATGAGGTGGATTTTGTTTTGTCCCAAAGGAAAACCATCTGGCCAAAGATTTCACTAGGTGACAGGTCTTAGTCTTGTCCTGACACAGCACAACTAGAAATCAGACGGGTTGGCGCTAACAGCGTCACTCAAGATAATTTCTACTCCCAGTGCTGTCTCAACTGACCCTAGGCAGTCTGCTTTCTAGTCAGAGGAATGATCTGTCCCCTCCCTACCTTGCTCGCTTCTGGAAAGCTGTGGCCTGATGAGCCTGGACTCAGACCTTGTGTCTCAGGGAAGCCTGCTGTGGGAACTGCTATGGACACATCTCCCAGACAGTATGGCTGGACTTTGGGACTAAGGGAATGCACATGGCCAAAGTGGGCTTTCCAGAACCTTGGCTTTGCTCTAGACACCTTGGTCCTTGGCTGCCTTTAGATAGGTAAGAATGGCCAGGGATCGGTTGCAGGGAAGTTCCTGAGCTGAGGAGCCTGTCTCTTCTTTTTCCTGCGCTTCTTCCTCTAGTCTGTAGGTTCTGCGCTCTCTGGGACTTTTCCACATTCATGAATAGGCTGGATTTTGGAGTACGTACTGTTTGGAAGTTCAGATTATGAGATTTGATCTAAAGCCTATGAGGCTTTGTGGGTTTTTTTTGTTTAGGGTCTTGTAAAAATTTTTGAGTGAATCTAACATATTTTCCAGTTTAAGAAAAATGTGATAATAAAGTATATTTTTTCTTATTTCATTCTTACTTTGTGTTTTTTCCACTTAGGCATTAAGCAGTCATACTGCTTTCACAAAACACAGTGAAGAACTTGGAACTGAGGAGGGTGAGGTTGAAGAAATGGACACATTAGACCCTCAGACAGGTCTGTTTTACCGATCTGCCCTGACTCAGTCACAGTCAGCTAAACAGCAGAAACTTAGCCAGCCCCAGCTGGAACAGACTCAGCTGCAGGTGAAAACTCTGCAGTGCTTCCAGACTAAACAGAAGCAGACCATCCACCTGCAGGCAGACCAGCTCCAGCACAAACTCCCACAGATGCCTCAGCTCTCCATAAGGCATCAGAAACTTACCCCCCTCCAGCAGGAACAAGCACAGCCCAAGCCAGATGTACAGCACACACAGCATACCATGGTGGCCAAAGACAGGCAACTTCCTACCTTAATGGCACAGCCCCCGCAAACTGTAGTACAGGTGCTTGCAGTGAAAACCACACAGCAGCTCCCGAAACTACAGCAGGCTCCAAACCAACCAAAAATCTACGTGCAACCCCAAACTCCCCAGAGCCAAATGGCACTCCCTGCCTCGTCAGAGAAACAGCCGGCAAGCCAGGTAATGGAATTTTGATAGCATGCAAAGTTAACTTCTCTGTTCACGGGGGAAAAAGTGAGGACATCACAACCCTAACATGCCAACAGTGCTTTCTCCTGGCAAGAGGAAACCCAAAAGCCTCGTTATGCTGGAGTTGGTGTTAGGGAAGAAGTGCACATACTAATATGAGGGGAAAAAGCCTTCTCTTGGAGTTGACTTCCCAAGCAGTTTTTAATGAAATCATTTTAGTGTTGACCAATAGTGCATGGAAATGATGGCCCCAAATTATTTATATATTTTAAATGTAAAATATTTATCTCCATGCTTGTAAACTCTTATTCTGTGACAATTATACTAAGTAAATTTTAGTCTTTTAAGGAACTTCATTGACCATCTATCTTCCTTTGTAATTTACATTATCATTATCTCGTTAACAAACGTATCTTCTAGATTCATGTTCTAGAGTACAGAGGAAATATCTGGGTAGTCAGAAGAAAAAAATTAGCAAAAATCAGTGGTTCTGGAATGATATATGTGTATGTATGTAATTACATATATATAGAATATGTTTGTAAAGATGTGCTTTGAAGCAAAAGATTGAAAAAAATACCAAACTCCTTTTTTATTTTAAAAACATGTGAAATCATTTGAGCAGTTTGAAGGTATATTGTGTAGGGATGTAAATCTCAAAGGAAAATTAGGCTACTGTGACTTTTTTTTTCCTTTACTGCCTCAAAGCTTGGCTGGCTGAACAAAGGTTCTTTCAACCCCTCCTCTTTCCCTAGGTTCCTTAAAAGAAAACAGATCCTTCCCATCCAGCCCTCTTACTAAAACATCGAGCTTCAAAATGTCTTCCTAGTATACCGCACGAATGTTTCTTTTGCCATATTTTTTGGAGTGTTTGATTAGTTTTTCTCAAAGAGATGTAGCTATAACACACACAACCCCAATTTATTTTCAGGTGGAGCAGCCAATTATAACCCAAGGATCCTCTGTTACAAAGATAACATTTGAGGGGCGCCAGCCTCCCACAGTTACAAAGATAACTGGTGGCAGTTCTGTGCCTAAGCTGACATCACCAGTTACAAGCATATCTCCCATTCAGGCCTCTGAGAAGACAGCAGTGTCAGACATTTTGAAAATGTCTTTGATGGAAGCTCAGATTGATACAAATGTAGAACATATGGTAGTGGATCCCCCAAAGAAGGCTCTAGCCACTAGTGTGCTCACTGGTGAAGCAGGATCTTTACCCTCCACCCACATGGTGGTGGCAGGGATGGCGAATTCCACTCCCCAGCAACAGAAATGTAGAGAGTCCTGTTCAAGTCCATCTGCTGTTGGCCCTTCCCTAACGACCAGGAAACTTGAAGCATCAGGAGTGCCTACAACAGGCCAGTTCATGCGTATTCAGAATGTAGGCCAAAAGAAAGCTGAAGAGAGCCCAACAGAAATTATCATCCAGGTAAGAATTGGAAGGAAAATGAGAAGCTTTGGGCAAAGGGGAGGTTGTGGATTTGATACATTCTGGGTTATTACAGAAACAGTCAATCCATGGTGGTAATAAAACAGATAGTCTTTGAGATGGTTTCAGACCTATTACAAATACACAAATTTATATTTAGTAGTTTCTTTGGAAAGTAATCATAGAAAATTTGTGGATGTTGTCCTAGCAGACTATGTGACAATAAAGTGCCAAAGTCTGTGTGTCAGCATGATTTTATGTTCTATACCATACTTGGCTAGTATGTTGGGTTAGCAAGTTAGTTCAAAAGGTCAGTGATTTCAGGCTCAAGAGATGTCTCAGCAGTTAAGAGCATTGGTTGCTCTTGCAGAGGACCCAAGTGGGGTTTCCAGCACCTACGTGGTAGCTAATAACCATCTGTAAGTGTAGTTCCAAGGGGTCCAACACCCTTCTCTGGCCTATACCCACATTGTAAGCATGTGGTGAACTTACTCATACACAGAAAATAAATAAGTAAATAAAAGGTTAGTGATTTTTTTTTTTTTTCTGGGTTCATTCTTTGAGATCCTCAGTCTGCTTTATAAAATCCTAGACCAGCTAGATTGTACTTGAGTTTAATTTTGGGGACTGTTTTTAAACAGTTCTTGTTCATCTAAATTTGTGGTTCCTAGGACAGTCACAGTTAGCTAACTGGAGTGTCAAAAGAAACTTGTTCTATAGGAACTGTGTTTTCAAGGTAACTTTTATATCTGCTTTGGCATTAGCAATAAACTTTGCTTTTTATTTCAATCATTGTTGTAATAATCTTGTTAAATGTTTTCATTTGTTTGGTAAATACAGGCCAGTTAACATAGTAGAACAGCCAGTTAATTAACTGTCCTCCTGGCCTTCACATTCTCCTGATTCTAAAGCCACCTGACATTTTGCATCATAGACTAAGATTGTGTTTTATTTACATCTGTCAATCTGAGATACTAGTATTTTTCTTATATTGGCAATTATTTTTTTTCTAAACCGGTACATAGTTTGGAAAGTATCAATGTAGCATGTGGTTCATTGAGAATTTAGCCTTACAGACCTAAAGATGGTTTAGAATTTGCCATAGATGCTCTATTGTGAGACTTTGAAGTTCATGTGGTAAGCTGTCCCTTTGCAGTGATGCCAAGCTATGAGAAAGTACAAATTGACCATTACTGTTAAGATAAAATTAAATATGTGGGCTTGATAATTAAGATAAGTCAAGGTAGCCATTGCATTATTCAAATAATTTTCCCTCTATACACTTATATAATTCTTAACAAAGATTTTGTTGCAATTATGATTTTTTTTTTTTAACCTCAGTGGGTAGGGTTTGCTGGAAAAGGGGTGGTTTTCTGGTTTTGTCATTCACCACTTTGGTCGAGACTATTGAACCTCACTTTTCTTTGGGTTCCTCATTAGTGGTGAGAATAAGTAATGCCATTTTGTAGGAGCTCTGTAAGGGATACACAAAATGAAACCCTGAGCACAGTACCTGGCTCAGTGTTTGTCCAACATGGTACCTAATTTTGCTAAAATTTATTGTAACTGCTGGGGGTTTAGATTGGCATACTCACTAATTTGAAAATGATTTGGCTTGGAAACAGGGGTATAGCACAAACTGATATCCCTTGTTAAAGGAATCTAAAACAAGGCATGGTATGCACTTGTAATCCCAGCACTTGGGAGGTGGAGGCAGGAGGATCAGAAGTTCACATCATCTTGACTACATGGCAGGTTCAAGGCCAGCTTGAAATATATGAAGTCCTCTCTCAAAAAAAAAATGAAGTTATGTAGATGGAAATTAATCTAGCAAGTCAGTAAGCCTCCAATAAGTACTTACTAAGGAGTCAGTGTTCACCTGGTAATATTTTTGGTTCTTTAAAAGGCAGGTTTTGGCTTCTTTTATGCTAGAATGCTTTCACTACTCCCTTTTCAATGAATATGACTGTCCTACGTGATTCAAACGAGTTATTTCCTCTTTACCCACCAAAGGAGGCTTAAAATATAATGTGGTATCAGCGACCTAGTTGTTCATCGTAAAGAGCAAAAATATAATTCACTTAAAAATAAGATGAAAGTGTTCTTTAAAGTCTAGTTCCTGTCTCATAAAGGCGTGCAATGATCACTGAGTTGTGCAAGATTTGAAGTGCAATCCAGCAGAAACCCTGTCAGCTGTGTGACCTTGAGGAAGTCTCTTACTCTGTTTCCTTGTTTGTAAAATGGAAACGATAATTTCCACACCTGAACGTCACAGGGATCTAGTGGAATGTCAAGTGTGTGTGAAATCTACCACAGTGCTTTGCATGGAGTGGTTGTCTAGTAAATGTTAGCTTTCTTTTGCCATCATTATTAGTGGGAAAACCTTCCATCTTTCCTCACTATAAAGATACTCTCCTGCATCTTCTCTTCCAGGCCATTCCCCAGTATGCCATTCCTTGTCACTCCAGCTCCAACGTGGTGGTGGAGCCCAGTGGGCTACTTGAGCTGAACAACTTCACCAGTCAGCAGCTGGATGATGATGAAACAGCAATGGAGCAGGATGTTGACAGCAGCACGGAGGATGGGACTGAGCCCAGCCCCTCTCAGAGCTCTGCGTCCTAGTGTTTGGACACAGGAGTGCACTTTAAAACCTGCTTGGTTACCAAGTGTCCAGGGAAACTCATATTTTGTTGACTAAAAAAAAGCACTTTGCTCATACTTAGGCTGTGGACCTCGAAACAGCAGTGTTTCAACAAGATATTGCTGCAGGAGCAGCATTTTAACAAGATAAAACTCACAGGGGAATGTACTTTTTAATCTATAGATAGATTAAAAAGGGAAAAAAAAGCAAAGAAAAAGATGCACATCTCCAGAGATCTGGTGTTCTCTCTCTGTCAGAGCTTGGTCAATGGGAAAGTTTGTCTTGGCAGTGGAAAGAGACTTTTCCTGTGAATGTTTCTCAGCTGGTTTCCACTGAGCAAAATGCCACCAGAAAATATTAGGAAGGAAGGAAGGAAGGAAGGAAGGAAGGAAGGAAGGAAGGAAGGAAGGAAGGAAGGAAGGAAGGAAGGAAGGAAGGAAGGAAGGAAGGAAGGAAGGAAGGAAGGAAGGAAGGAAGGAAGGAAGGAAGGAAGGAAGGAAGGAAGGAAGGAAGGAAGGAAGGAAAGAAGGAAAGAAGGAAAGAAGGAAAGAAGGAAAGAATGTGAATAGTTTGTATTTTGAAATGATGTATCAGGAACAGCTTTTTAAAATCTTGTATGTTTTTGCATATCTCCAGAATTGTTGATTTGGCTAACATTTTATATTTGTTCAGTTCATGATTAGTTTATCAATACCTAGGAAATTGCTGGCATTAAGGAGTCCTTGCTGGATGGTAGAAATCAGATCCCAGACCAGTGGGAAGTGCTTTGGGGTAGTGTGTACATGCCTCTCAGTTGTATGCTAATTTATTGTGTTCCATACACTCACCTATTTATTTAATGTAGACATTTCAGAACAGGCCGTATTTCTTCTCATACATATCTCATGAACCAGGACTGCCTGGCCTTTCCACTTCCCCTCCTCCCCTTCAAGACAACTTATTAGAAAAGGTTTCATTGGGAAGCAGAGGGAAAGAAACATTTTCTGACCCAAAAGAAGCATTCAGTTATGTTGAAGAAAACGAACTATTAATTCATTTGATGCTTTCTTGATGTTGAAATTGCACATTCATGTTGGACTGAGACTTTGAAAATAACTTTTACCTACTTTTGTTTAAGCCCTTTTAAGATGTATAAAAAGTTCATTTACAGTTCTAAATGTAATGTTTTTAAGTATTTACTTTTTTAGGACGCAGTTTGTTTAAACGCCATGTTTTGGTCTCGTGATTGCTGTCTGTCACAAGTAGAGTGTGGGGAAGGGATGGGAGAGTAAGAGTAAGCTGTGGTGAAGGAAACTATACTTTGAATTTTTAAAAAATGTAAATAGGAAAGTTTTTAACGGTTTTCTATGGATTTCATTACAAATAAGCATTTTAAGACTGACAGGTGTTGAACTATATATACACACATCAGCATAACTGCCCAGGTTTTTGGTGCTGAAGTACTGTAAGTAGAATTCATCAACAGCCTCCTAATTTTGCATCTACATCTGGGAAAAAGAAGCTGTGATACTGTAGTTAATAAATTCATGCAGAATGACACTGAAGATTTGAACATGAGCATTCCTGAGATGCACTGGTTCCTGGTGGTTGTCCATATTCTACTAGGGTAATAATGACTTACCCATAGATGGAGCTGTTGGATATCATTTCATTGTACAAGTTCATTTTAACAGCTTTGTGACTGTTCCTAGTTATGTAATTTTAAAAACTCTCCTGGGTCATAGACTTCTTTTGAAAAACTAGCTAAAAGTATGAATTCTCTCACCAAAAAGATACATGTGCCAGCAGTATACATTCTAGATTTTGCATACAGTTTTAGGGACTTGTGGGCTAATAAGCCTGCCTATGTATTCCAGGTGAAACCCTCTGTTATGGTCAGCCCATTACTTCAAGATGTAAGTTTTATAAAATAAAGTATCTTTTAAATACTCATGGATCAGGAAACAAGAGCAAACTTGAATAAAGTTATGTTCCACATATTCTGTCAGCATAGCATACCTGTGTCCCTTTGAGAATTTAGACTTACTATGTATCAACAACTGAAATAGCAAATCTATATTTAAAATATACATGTATATACACACACATATACACAAACAAAAATTATCAGGTGAGATTTAATTTTTTTCCTTTCATAGGTTCTAATTCCCAAGTAGAACATGAATTTGTTTATCAACAAATGTTAATCTTTTATGTGGCAGATATGGCTGTAAGTACCAGGGATGCCATAACGGGCACATGGGAAATCCTACCTTTCTGGAGTGTATAAACAGGGCTTTCTACTAATGAAGAAGGGGAAGCAAGAATGATTCTTGGATTTCCCTCTCCCCTCTCCCTCCCCACTCCTTCCCTCCTTTCCTCTGTCTCCCTCTCTCTTTAGCACATATTCATTGTACATAGAGCTAGCTGGGTTTCTTTTGTGTGTGCATATATGTAGAGGCCACAGGCAATCTCAGGTGTTCCTAAGCAGCCGGCCACGTTGTTACTGGTTTTGATGTATTTACTTTGTGTGTTTGTCCCAGAGGATAACTTGAGAGAGTTGGTTCTGTCCTTCCACCCCGCAGATCCTGGAAACTGAACTCAGCTCTTCAGGTTTGGAAGCAGGTGCCTTTATCCACAAAGCTATCTTGCCAGCCCCCACCTTGCTTTTGAAACAAGGTCTCTCACTGGGATCTGGGGTTCACCAATTAGGTTAAGACTTTTTGGCCAGCAAACCCCAGGTATTGTCCTTCCCAGTGCTGGGATTATAAACCCAAGCCACTATGACCTCCCTTTTTATATGAGTGCTGGGAATTAGGTTTAGGTCCTCATGCTGTATGGCAAGAACTTTACCCTATTCTCTCCCTAACTCCGGTACTGAATTTCTTTAGGATATTTCCATATAAATATACACTGTTCTTTGACCACATTCCCCAGTTTTCTTGATTAAGTGGACCAGTTATGACAATAGTGCCATGTATGGAGCAGTCTCAAGGCAGAAGTTGATAGCATCATTTCTGAGTATTTCATGAGTCCACAAATTAAAAATAGTTTTAAGTTATCTCTAAAGGATATTTAGAATTATTGTTGCATTTCTCCAGAATTATTAGAATTCTAACAACTGTTAGGCATTGATAACATTTGGCTAAGTATCTACTACTACAGATGCAATTTATGATGAATGTAGACCTCTTTAAAGTGTGGTTTGATGGCTTTTAGGATTTTCAAGATTGGGCAACCCATTACCAAAATCAATTTTAGAACATTTTCATTCATGGTAGAAGAAATTACCCTTCAACTTCCACCAGCACCAGCACCACTCTAGCCCCAGGGGGCCACTCCTCCACTTTCTGTCACAGTTCCTGTGAATAGAACACAATAAATGATCTTTTGTGATAATTTATACTTAGCATAGCATTTCAAGAGTGGTCCATGTTGTAGCATGTATCTGTGCTTCATTCCTTATGGCTATTCTACCACTTGGATGTATCACGCTTTAAAAATCATTTGGTAGGCATTGTTTCCCTTCTTGATTGTTGTGAGCAATGTTGCCGTAAGCTTGCATACAGATTGTACTTAGGTTTTCAGTACTTGTAAGGAACTAGGTTTGACCCTTAAAGGAACTGCCAAGACGATGATCTGCCATGGAGCCCATGTATAGGGAGGGCTTCTTGCCAACACTTGCTGTTATTTGTTGTTGTTGTTTTGTTATTATTGTAGCTATTCTAGTATCTATTGTGGTACCCCATTGTGGTTCTAGTTTGTTTCCCTGTCAGCTGATGATAAACATTTTCTATGTGTATTTTGGCCATTAGTTTATCTTTGAAGAAATAATCATTCCATCTCTTTGCTTACAGTCAGTGGAATTGTTTTCTTAAATTGAGAACTTTGAAGTGTAAGAATTATTACTACTTCTGGGGCTGGAGAGATGGCTCAGTGCTTAAGAGCACTGACTGCTCTAGCAGGACCTAGTTTCGATTCCCAGCACCTACATCGTGGCTAACCACCATCCATAACTCCAGTTCTAGGGGAACTGACATCTTCATCTGACCTCTATGGGCACTGCATAACATGGGTACACTTACACACATGCAGACAATATACTCATACACATTAAATAAAAGTAATAAAAATTAAAGTATTATTACTGCTCTTAGGAAAAAGGTAGACTGATAATTCTTCACCCTAAAGTCTTTTAGGCTTTAGTTCTCTCTGATGTAACTGCTTAACATTCTTAAACTTTATGGTTTTAATGGTTGAAATCTCTTTACATTCCTCTCTTAGGTTCTCACGATAGCCTGTCTTATTTGAGAGACGGAGTACAAAGGAAATAGTGGTCTGGATTTGAGTCCCAGGCTCCTCTGGTTATTTCTCACATGAACTTGAGTTAGTTGCGTTCTATCTCCACTATCATTTCCCCACAACAGAGTCTAACCCCTACAGGGTTGTTGTAAAGTCTAGGTGAATAGAACATGTAAAAATGCCTGGCAAGGCTTTAGGTGTTGAATATTTTTTGAGAAGTTAACAACACTCCCACTCTACAGATAACAAAGGCTCAGAGAAGTTAAAGGATGTAGGAAGGTTCACAGGTTAAATGCAGATGGACTCCCATTGAGCTTTTTTCTAGAAGGGTATGTGTGCCACAAAGAAGACTGGCCTTTGGAAGAACAGAGGAGCTCAGCCAGTGTAACGTTCATCAGTCCGAGGTACCTTCACTGAGGTCCTTGATTCAGGTTTTCTTTGGTTGTTTTCATTATGTTTCACAAACCTAGAAGTACATATAAGACCTTTCCAAGAAAGGATGGTGAAACTTGCAGGTTTACAAGCTTTTGAGTGATACTTGTCAACCTATATGTTGAAAAATTAGGAATAGTTGGAGCAGATCTGTACTTGTGAGGAGGCTCACTCTGCTTTCCGTGTTTACAAATACACTGACAAAAAATACACATAAGGCTTTTACTTTGTTTTTAAGGAAACAAGCCTGGTCTTGGACCCTGACATGCCACTTGAACTTAAAGAAGCTTCAAAAGGCTTGAAAGAGCATTGCATTATCTAATTCTTTAAAAAAGACTTTGCTAGACAAGCAATCTTTCCCTGTCCCATGGTTCCTTCCAGGATCCTCACTTTTCTTTCTCTTCCATACATAGTAGTTTATGGGCTCTCAGCAGACAGAGCTTGGAGTGCATGGACTCTTGTAGACTTTGAGCTTGGAATTATCTGTTGGATAAAGGCATAATGGGAGACTTTCACACTAGTAAAGGATGTGTATGCGTCTAAGAATACAAGTGAATGCAGTTAAGTGGTAAGAGCTATGATGGAGAAGTCCTGAGGGAGCCATGATAGTCTATAAATAGGGCTGCTGGACCGTGTCCCCCAGATTTAACTAGGCAAAGAAGGGGGGAAAGCTGTGGGACAAGAGATGCTCGAGTCTTGTGGGAGAAGAATGTGCAGCTGGTGTGACTACAGCACAACAGAAAGGTAATGTGGTTGAAGCAGAAAGTGAAGACACGATTGTATGCACCTCAGTTACCGTAAACGTGTGTGTAAAACTGGGAAGTCACTGAAAATGGTAGCCACTGGAGCTGGCAAAGGGAGCTGATAGGATCAACAAATATTTAGTCATACTGGTGCCTAAGAACAAGTGGCATTTCTTGTCAGTCTCAGTTCCTTACATCATTATAAATTTTAGTGGTTCCTTAAAGCAGTGGTATGACTCTGGCATTTAACCTATGCTCTAGGTTCATATCCCATTTCACTATGTCTGTGCTCTGTACTTGAGAGTCTCACTTGTGCCTCAAAGTTCAGCTGAAGAGCAGCATGACTGCTCAGATCTCTTCAACTGAGGACTCATCCCTCCCTACTGCAGGGCTCCACTAGTGTTTGGGGGAGCACAGGTTTACAGAGCACTTAATATCCTTGGTTACTTTCTGTGAACAGCAAGTATGTTAGGGTTTGTATTAGGATTCATTTTTTTGTTGTTGTGTATATGTGGTGTGCACACAAGTGTCTAAGTAATTGTGGTCGCATGTGCACGTGTGCAGAGGCCACAGGAGAATGTCACATTTTCCTCACTGAGAAAGTGACTTGGAAAACTGGAAGAAATGAGAGCTAGCCAGGCAGATGTCTGTGTGGAGTATTCCAGGTGGGGGAACGGCAGTATGCCTAGCATACTCAAAGGTAGGTCAGAGTGAATGCAGAGGGGTGGGAGGAGGGCTAGCAGATGGGGAGAACTGGGTCTTAGTTTTCTGAGTGTTTTCATGAAAGGATGTTGAGGGTTTTTTGTTTCATCAGTGGAGATGATCATGTGATTCGCCCCTCCCCTCTCTTTTTCTACTAATGTGTATCATGTTGATTTTCTTACGCAGAGCCATTATTACATTCCTAGGATAAATCCCTGTTGCTTATGGTATGAATACTTGTACTGTGTTGAAATCAATTTGCTAACACCTTGTTGATGATTTTTGCCTCTATATTCCTAAGGGACATTGGTCTGCTTCTTTCTTTTTGTTTGATGTCTTTATCTGGCTTCGATAGCAGAATAATATGAACTACAAATGAGTTTTTGGAACAACTTGAGAAAGATCAGCATTAATTCTTTAAGTATTTGGTAGAATTTACCACTGATGACATGGTCTTTGATTTTTCTTTGGTTGGGGGAGTTTTTGATTAGTGATTCAAACACTTGTTATAGGTCTTTTTCTTTCCTTGAGTCAGCTTAGGTGGTTTGGGTGTTTCTAGGAATTTGCCCATTTCATCTAGGTCATAAAATTTGTTGATGTGCAGTTGTTCCTAGTATTCTTTTAATCATTTTTTGTTTTTGTGAGCTTGGTAGTACTGTCTCTATTTTAAGCACAACTTTTGCTACATCATATAAATTTTGTATGATTTTTTTTTTGTCTAAAGGTATTTTCTTCCTTTGTTATTTCTTCTTTGAGTGTGTTGTTTAATTTCACATTTGTGGGTTTTCCTATTTTCCTGATATTGACATCTCTCTTTATTACCTTGTGGTCAGAGAAGATAATTTATATGATTTCAGTCTTCTGAAAATTGTTTTTGAGAATTATTTTGTAGCCTAAGAAATGATTTATCTGGAGGTGTTTCATGTGTCTTCTGTTATGGTAGGGTAGAGTGTTATGTGTATGTTTGTTAGATAGAACTGGTCAGTGATGGCATTCAGGTCTCAGTGTCCTTATTGATCCTTTATCCTGACATTCTGTTTCCTATAGCCATACCACCTTGAACGTACCCAGTCTCATCTAGATACTGTCACTTATTTTGAAAAGTGATTATTGAAGTCTCCATTATTGTGCAGTATTCTCTTTCTTTGTTTCCATTAGTATTGGCTCATTGTACATTTATACCATACCCTGTTGTGTGTGTATACACTTATAATTGTTATATCTTCTTGTTCAGTTAACCCATCTAGCTATATATATTGTCCTTTGTCTCTTGAAACAGTATTTGACTTAATGTGTATTTTGTCTGATACTATATTGTAGTCATCTCTTTTTTGGTTAAAATTTGTATGTACTATCTTTTTCATCCTTTTGAAAACTTACAATCTGTTTGGTCTCAAGTAAGCCTTTTGTGGACAGCATATTAGATCATGATTTAAAAATCTATTCTGGTGTTCCTCTTTTTTTTCCCCCTGGTTCTAAGGATCAAATCCAGGGTCCTTGTGCATATTAAGCACTCTGCCACTAAGCCACATCCCAGCCCTAGCTCTGCTTTTGTATTGGAGATTTTTTTAACTCATTTATGCTTAGTGTATTATTGTTGAAGAAAGACTTCTGCAGTTTGATGTTCCCTTTCCAATTGTCTTGTGCCCTTTTTGACTCACTCATTTCCTCTGTTATTGCCTTTTGTGCTTAGTTGTTTTCTTGTGAACCGTTTGGGTTCTTATTCATTTACTTTGTGTATGTTTTAAAGATTTTTTTTTTAATTTTTAAGAATACACTTATTGGGAGCTGGAGAGATGGCTCTGTAGTGAAGAGCACTGGCTGCTCTTGAAGAGGACCCAGGTTCAGTTCCCAGCACCCACATGGTGGCTAACAACCATCCATAACTCCAGTTTCAGGGGATCTGACACCCTCTTCTGACTTCCTTGGGCATTGCACAACATGGGTGCACTCACATACATGCAGGCAATACACCTACACATAAAATAAAAATAAAATATTTTTTAAAAATACATTTAGGGAGAGGGGGCAGGGAGGGAGGGAGGGACGAAGGGAGGGAGGGACGGAGGGAGGGAGGGAGGGAGAATACATGTGAAGTCAGAAGACAACCTCTGGGGAGGGAAATGCCTTGAAGTGAGAGGATTAACTTACTTGCTGCAGTTAATTCTGTCCTACAATTCTGAGACCAAGGGATCAGGCTCAGGGGCAGTCACTCAACTGAGCCAACTTACCAGCTCCCATTTTTAAGACATTTAAATATTCCCTTTGTGGCTACCATGGAGATTAAATGCTCTAAATGTATAGCGTACAAAAATTCTGTTCCTGTATGGCTTTGTCCTCCCTCTGAGTTGCCACAGATTCTATCCTGTGGACTCAGTAACATTGATTTATAGTAGTTGTTGTGCACTTGTCTTTCAAATCATGTAAATAATCGATGAAACACTCCCAGACTTTCCTTGGGTTCTGGTGTTTTGCTTATTCGTTTAGTTGACGGATCAGCTGTTTGGTGTTGCAAGCAAGCTGTAGTGATCCATACGTCTGGTGACGCTCCTTGTAGATTGTTTTCTTCCTGGCATGTGGTTACTGTAGTTTGTTGCTAGCTTGTATTCAGCTAGTGTCTGACAGACTTTCTTAATTCCAGGAGCTAAGCAATCAGGTAGACAACAGGTTTTGTAGCTTGCTTTTCTGCTCTGGCGTTCCTTCACCCTTACTCAGACATCCACAGATTAAAGCAGCGGTTGAGATGAAAGTTGCAGTTCTTCTCGGATGAGGCTTTCTAAATTCCCTGTTCTGCAAGATGCTTCCAAATGTCTGAGTTTCCTAAGGAAACCCTTCCTCCTGGCTTTTCCTCCCTAGCTTTAGGTGGCCTTTGATTGATCTGAACCAGTCTTTTGCCTTAGGCACTTGGAGGTTGTCCATCAACCTAGTGTTTCAGGGTACTGTCTGCTGCTGAAGTTAGAGAAAAATAAATAAAGAGGAGTACCTTCCCATCAGCCCTTAAGAGCCCAGAGGTAGGCTAGAATAGCCCTACTTCATAATTTGTGAATTAAGCCTATTCTAGAACGAGGGACCCGGGTCCCACACTAAGAACATGAACTGATGTTTTCCTGATGCCTACAAGCTGGGGAGTAGGGCGAGGACTAGGAAAAAACGTCACAGAGCATTTTCTCGCACCCTGCTCTCTGCAAAATATATGTAACAAGAAGCTACCATTTTAGAGTATAATTTGGTGGCACTCAATACATTCACAGTGAAGTTTAGCCATCACCGCTATCCATCTCCAGAACTTTTTCATCAGCCCAAACTCCAGCTCTGTACCTTTTATACAATGACTCCCTCTCCCTGCCCTCCAGTTCCTGGTAACCACCCTGCAGTTTTGGAGTTGTCTGTTTTTCTTAACTGAGTATTTGGTTATTGCTGTAAACTGTTTTTCAGATTTCAGACAAGGTTTCTTCTGACAGTTTCTATTTGGTTTCCAGTCTCCTTAGGGAACTTGAGCATTTTACTCTCAATCCCAAGGTTTTTGTCCTGAGCACCTTGGAAGAGCAGAATGGTCCTTAACTGAAATGGAAAAGACTAGGAAGTTCTCATTTGGGGGAGAGAGAAATGGAGGGCTGAGCTGAAAGCATATTAAGTTCAAGATGCTTACGGGACATCAGATGGAGGAGGCAGGTAGAAGAGCAGAGGCTGAAGAAGCAAGTCCAGAGGGCAGTGCGTCATGCAAGTTCAGGAAAATGAGTTAGAACCAGAAAGAAGACTGAGAAGGAATGACCAGATGGGTGAGATGAAGCTGGATCCCGTGGGGTCCTTGACAAATGGAATTTTTTAAAGGTTATTTTTATACTGTGTGTGTGTGTGTGTGTGTGTGTGTGTGTAAAACTTCTGGGAGTTGGTTCTCTGCCGTGTGGGTTCTGGGGATCAAATTCAGATCATCAAACTTGATGGCAAGCATGTATACTTGCTGAGCCATCTTGAAGACCCTAAAGAAGTGATTTTCCACTGTTACATCAAATATAGTGATTCTTGGAGTGGCTCAGAAGTCATTGGTAACCTTGAGATTGGGGGCAAAAGTGTAGGAGAATGAGAAGAGAATTGGAGAATCCAGATAATTCCATGGGTCACCATAAACAGAAATAAGAAGTGAAATAGTTATTGGAAGGGCAAGTGGGGTCAAGAGGTTTTCAAAAGTAAATTTATTTAATGACAGCCTTTTACTATGTATCCCAGACCTCAAACTCAACAATCTTCACCGTACCCTTTACAGGACTAGGATTAGAGACGTGTGCCACACCACACGCTGCTGCCTTTATGATGTTTGTTTTAAGGTAAGGTCTTACCCTGTTGTTCAGGCTAGTTTTGAACTCCTGGGCTCAAGAGATTATTCTGCCTTAGCTCCCAGTCAATCAGAGCAGCAGGTGTACCCCACTATATCTGGTTCTTTAGTTTTGTCTGGCTTTGTTTTAGCATGAGGAATTGGGGCTCTGCCCAGTGAACAAGATTCAGGAAAGAAACACTGACACACTGCCCTTGGATGGTGAGGGGATAAGATATAACAGGTGCTGGGCTCTCTTTACAAGAGGAAGCCGTGCAGGACCAGCAGATGGGTGCATAGACACATTTGCTTCAATTTTCTAGTGATTCACAAATATATTTCTACACTCTGCCTGCCTTGAGCAAACATTCCCTGAAGACAATTCAGCTTTAAGTTGTCCCAACTAAGATCAACTTTCCTTCTAACTCCTGCTTATTGCCACCTGTCCATAGCATCCTGTCCATGCTGAGAAGGGTTAGTATTTTGAGGGGGATGGAAGCTTCAAGAAAACTGAAGTTGCAGAGTTTGTGTGTGTGTGTGTGTGTGTGTGTGTGTGTGTGTGTGTGCGCGCGCGCGCACGCAAATATGCAGAAGGCAAAAGACCAGACACCCAAAGGCAGAGTTGGAAACTGGGCTTGGATACAGGTTGGCCAAAGAGCAGTGGACTCAGAACAGTCACCTAGGGGCTGTCACACTCCCATTTACCCACAAAGCATTGTCAGAATCTGTGGCTACCCATAGTTTGTAACAGGCTTGAGTTTTAATTTCGCAGCCCTGAATCGCCTTGCTGGAATAACGCACATGGGCCTTCCCTTACCTGCTTCTTCCTTACCCAGTGAACTGACCTCTGACTGGGGAATGGGCGGTGTGTATACCAGTGCCTGCGGAGGGCAGAGAACAACCTCAAGTGTTCCTCAGGAACTATCCACCTTGTTTCTGAGACAGTCTTTCACTGGGACCTGGGGTCACTGATTAGGCTAGACCCGTTAGATCTTCCCATCCGCACTCGCCAGTTCTGGGATGACAAATGCCACCACACCTGGCTTGGTTTGTTTTTAACCAACTGAGCTATCTCCCTGACCTCTGATGTTGATGAAACCCCCTTTCAGCTCTCAAGTCACCTCCTTGGACACTTCTTACACGCCCCCTAAGCTGCCTCATCTGTATCTCCTTTTCATCCAGAATCCCAGGCTTTCACTGTGAGAGTCAAATGCACCTTCGTACTCTTAGGACAGGGCCCTGTATGAAGGGAACAGCAACAAGTTTATTGATCGACTGTACAAAACCCCACACACCATCCTGGTTTTCGGTCTCTGCACACAGGTGCATGAGTGCTTACTAACTGAAGCGCACAGCGAATGGCAGAAATAACATCCTTATTTCAGGTTGTTTTTAGATGAGGATGTTATTGTTGTGAGATGTTATTGTTGAGATGATGTTTGTGTGTCATCAATTCTGGACTCCGGGGACAGTGCCCATCTCTGCTGTCATTTGTTCTGTCACTTCAAAGGACAGGAAAACCATGGGTGGTGATTTTAGAATTTTATTCAGAACCTCAGGGAATGAGTCATTTTTGTATTGACGACTTTTCCGGGTTACTACAGTGCAAATAAATTAAGCAACAGGACATTGTTGTTGTTGATGTTGTTAATTTTAACCACCGTACATGGTGAATTTCAGAAACGCATTCTCATACTTTCCGAACTATGATTCCATCACCAAGTTATTTCTTCAGAACCATTATGGGACACTATTCTACTAATTTTCCAACTCAGCAATGAGAACACAGCTTTTGAGCAAAGGGGGTCAGGGAGGAAGAGAAGGGAGGAGATGAGGAGGAGAAGAAGAATTATTCAGTGCTGTCACCTAGACTGTTTATCGAGAAGATCTGAATTTGAGCCCAAATTAAGGTGGAGGCAGGTGAATTGCCCCAGAAATTTGAGGAAAAAGTGAGGGAAGAGGTTGCCCTGAGCCCTGCTTCAGTGTCTGCTTGTTTGTTTGGGGTTTATTTTTATTTATCCTATTTTTATATGAGTGTCTTGCCTGCATGTATGGAAGTGCACTCATGTGTCCAGTATCCACAGAGGCTAGCAAAGGGCATCAGATCCCCTAGAACTGGAGTTATGGATGGTTGTTAGCAGCCATGCGGGTGCTGGGACCTGAACCCAGGTCCTTTGTAAGAGCAGCAGTGCTCTCAACTGCTGAGCCAGCTCCAGCCCCTTCTTGTTTGTTTCCGAGATAGTATCATACAGTAGCCAGGTCTGGCCTCACACTGTTTAGCCCAGGCTGGCTCAAACTTGAGGCGGTCCTCCTACCTAGCCTCAAAAGTCCTAGGATTGCAGGTGTGAGTCCTCATGGCTAGCTTTTATGTACTAGTCCCTTGGTGGACTAGTTACTTTACTCATCGTTGAGACAAAATACTTCATAAAAAAAAAAAACAAGGAAAGGAGTGTTTATTTTGGTTCATGGTTTGAGCCAAACTCGTGGCTGGGAAGGCCTGGTGGCATGAGCTGGAGGTGGCTGGTCACACTGCATCTGTAGTCAAGGAGGGATGAGGAGCTGGAGAGATGGCTGAAAGATTAAGAGCACTGACTGCTCTTGCAGAGAACCCAGGTTTGGTTCCAATCACTAAATGACCACTAACAACCATCTGTAACTACAGTTCCAGGGGCTCAGACGCCATCTTCTGGCCTCTGTGGGCATTGCACACATGTGCATATACATGCATACAAAAACACTCATACACATAAAAATAAAATTGTTTTTTAAAAGGAGAGATGAATGCTAATACTGTTTGCTGCCTCCTTTATATGTGTGTGTGCATGTGTGTTTGTGTGGGTATTTGTGTGTGCAAGTGTGGAAACCAGAGGTCTTTTTTGTTGCTTTTTAATGCATGTGAGAGGCCAGGAAGGGGTTCACTGTGCCTTTGGACACTAGAAATCAGCCTCTGGTGTCCTCCTCCTCCATCTCCTTTGAGACAAGTTCTCTCCTTGGCATGGAGCTCACTGATTAGGCTAACCTGGCTGGCCAGTGAGCCCCAGAGATCCTGCTCCACCTCCCCAATGCCGAGTTTTGGGGGTGTGCCATTACATCCAGCATTTTTATGGGGGTCCTGAGGATTGAACTCAGGTCCTCATGCTTCTGAGGCAGGCTATCTCCCCAATCCCCATCAACCTTGTTTTTTGAGACAATTTCAAGGGGAACTGGGGTTTGCCAAAGTGTCTGAAGAGGCTGACCAGTAAGTCCCTGGAATAAAGGTTTCCCTCTCCCTAGTGCTGGGATTACAGGTGTGTACTGCCACACTTGGCTTCTTTATGTGGGTTCTGGGAGTGGAACACAGGTCCTCATATTTATGTGGCAAGCACTTTTATCAACTGAGCTCTCTCCTGGCTCCATTTTATTCAGTCCAGGACTCTGCCCCATGGAATAGTACTGCCCACATTTAGGGTGGGTCTTACCACCACAATCCAATTAGAAACTTCCTCACAGCCATGCCCAGAAATTTGTCTCCTACATGATTCTAGGTCCTGTCAAGGATTCAAATTACCTAATCATCTTAAATGTATATGATCACCCCCAACTGAAAGGCCTCGATCACTCACTAGATTTAAAAGCAAGACCCAACTATATACTGTCTACAAGAAACACATTTTATTTACTTTATTCTTCTGTGTGTATATGTGTATCCTCATATGTTGGGCATATGTACAACATATGTATAGGTGACTATGCACATGTACTCATATGCTTTTGGAAGCCTGAAGTTGACATCAGGAATCGTCTCTGATTGCTCCTCTACTTTATTTTGCTGAGGCAGGGTCTTTCAGTCAAATGGAGACCTCACTGATATAGCTAGTCTTGCTAGTCACCTTGCTCTGGAGATCCCTTTTCTGCCTTCTGAGGCTGGAATGAGAGGAGACCACCACACCTACTCAGTATTTATGTGGGTTCTGGGATCTGAACACTGGTCTTCAAACCTGCATGGCAAATACTTAACCACTGGGCTATCTCATCTCCCTAATCCCAAGAAACACACTTTAAAAATACACAGTTATACCAAAAGTAAATATGTTAAAATATGTTCTGTGCTGTTAATACAAAGAAAGCTAAAGTGGCTTATAAATATCAGATAAAAGAGATTTCAGATATCAGGGGTAGAGAACCTTATTTCTTAATGAGAAAAGGTCAATTTGTTAAGAAGCTCTAATCTGAAAACCATATGAACCTAATAACAGAACTTTAGGGTTGTGAAAAATTGATAGAATTGCTTGGAGAAAGCAACAGATTGAATTAGTGGTGTGAAGCCTTCCACACGTGGACTAGGGGTATAGCTGTGCCCTCACTGTCCACTGTTTCTATTGATTAGTTTATGATGCCTGCTCCCCATCCTGGCCAGTAATTGGTCATTTTACACTTCTTACGTTTCCAGTACAATCGACAGGCTATCATATTTCCAAATGCTAAATTCGCTTTGTAGAGTAGCTTTACACAGAGAGGAAAGTTGCCAAGAATGTTCGTTTCCATCATTGTGTCTCTTTAGTCTTTTCTTGTGTGAGACTTTTCCCGGGGAGATACGAACAAGTATCGACTCACTCCAGATGGGGAATCAATGACAGATCAAAGTAAGCAAATCACCAAAGTTCAGTTTGGTGACCCAATGAGTTTATGGGGTTAGTTAAAGGAGCGTGAGTGAGGGGTTACTTACAGGGGCATGGGTAACTCAGAGGCAGTTGCTGTATCATCAAAAAGCCCAGCCCAGCCTTGGCCCCCAAATCATGAAAACTACAATCCTGGAGCTCTCTCCTTGACTTACAGACATCGCCACAGGTTAGAAGGTCTCTTCTCCCAACAAGGTCTTACTGCTTATATAACTTCAAGGAGGGCAAAGCCTTGTGAATGTGCTAAGTCTCTTTTTGTGTGTCTTATCTATTTATTTGTAGAACATTTCCTTATGATATTCTCCAAACCAGTCCTTTTTTTCTTCTGTCTTTGTTCTAGAGTCAACCATTTCTCCAACTGGCCATGGTTCCTTTGGTACAAAAAACCAAGATCTGACCATGGAAATGAGCTCTGCTACTCCAGTGGCATTGCCTCTGGGCTCCCGGTAGAAAGTGCTAGGAAATACATGTCTTTATACTAATCCATGAATATATACGTGTCTATCATTGTTTCTGTCTGTGTCCGTCTATATTTAGAGTGTTAGCCACACTGATGGCTCGGGTAATAATCTGGTACTTCACTGTTCATTTGAGCCTTCCCCTCTTGCTTATCCCTCCCCTCCCTAATGAGCACTCCAGTGCTCATGATACACCATCCTCATGATACATGCACGGCACAGTAGCTCTAGAACTGTGACCCTGAGTTCCCCGTGAAAACGGACTCTGTCAAGTAGAACACAGTATCTCTGTATGATTCCTTTAGCCTTGTAGTTTCAGTCAAAACACTGGTTGTTCAAAGTTGCTTGGTGACATTCCTTTTGCCTCTGCCCATTCAGATTTTCACGTTTGTAATATTGTTGGATTCTTTTATCACAGTCTGTGTTCCGTCCCCAGGGCCCTTGATATTTTGGATGATCAATTTTCAAATTTTGCATTTTGTCCATTTTGAATGTCATAAATGTGGGTAGGCTTTGACAATTGCTTAGTATTGTGGATGCAACACTCCAGAACCACACAGAATTCAGACATTCTAGAAATCCCTGTCTGTAGTCAACTCCTTTCCCCCAATCTCTGTCGTTTTTTTTTCCTGGGTTGTCATATGTAAAACCATATAATATGTAGTTCCTTTGGTGTGGCTTATTTCACTTAGCAGAATTTCATTTCAAATTCATTCATAATTTTTCCAGGCAAGATTAGCTTACTCTGTTTTTAAATTATTACTGAATAGTATTTCATTATACCACAATGCTGATGGCGAATTTTATGTGTGGCTGTGGCTAGGCTGTAATCCCAGTTGCTCAATCAAATGTAAATGTCGCCGAGAAAGTATTTTGTAGATGTGTTTTACATGGATAATCTTAGTTGACTTTAATCACTTCACAGTGTGGATGACCTCATCCAACACTTGGAAGATAAGATCGGGGTTTTAAGTTTACTTGAATTTTCTGTTTACTTAGTAAGTACCTAGGAACGTGATCACTGCATCGTCTGGTAAGTGCTGCCAAACTGTCTTCCAAAGCAGCGAGGCAACTGTATTCCCATCAGCAATGAGTGAATGTTCCTTTGCCTCCACATCCTCCTCACCATTGGCTTTTGTCGGGTTTTTTTATTTTGAGCCATTCTAAAAGCATAGAGTGGAATCCCATTCTTTTAATTCATATTTTCCCTAGTGACAAATGATTTTGAGTGTGTATTTTTAAAATTTTTATCTCATTATTATGAAGATTCAGTTTATTTTCAAATATTTTTGAGCTATTTGATTTTTCTTTTAAAATTTTTTTAATTTTTAAAATTCTATTTTAGGTGAATGAGTGTGTTCCTTACATGCTGGTAGATGCACCCACATTGTGCAGTGCCCACAGATGTCAGGAGAGGGCGTCGGATCTCCTGGAACTGGAGTCACAAACAATTTTTAGCTGCCATGTGGGTACTGGGATTTGAACCCAGGTCCTTTTCAAGAGCGAACAGTGCTCTTAACTGCTGTGCCATCTCTCCAGCGCCCAGTTTTTCTTTTCATATTTATTCAAGATTTTTGTCCATTTCTATCCCCCCCCGCTGTGTTATATATGCATGGATGTGTGTGTGTGTGTGTGTGTGTGAGAGAGAGAGAGAGAGAGAGAGAGAGAGAGAGAGACTTGGCCTGCTTGTGGAAGTCAGCGGACAACTTGTAGGAGTTTGTTCTCTCCTTCCATCATGTGGGTTCTGGGGACTGAACTCAGGTCATTTAAGATGGAACCCTCTGAGCCATCTTGCTGACCTCAGCTTCTCACTTTTTAAAATGCCTTTTGATTGGGGACTAGAGAGATGCCCCAGCATTTAAGAGCACTGGCTGCTCTTGCAGAGGACCTGGGTTTGGGTCCCAGCAGCCAACAATCATCTGTAACTCTGGTTCTAGGAGATCTGACACCATCTTCTGGCCTCCATTGGGCATTGCATACACATGATAATTAATTAATTAATTAATTTTTATTTTATGTGTATGAATGTAATGCCTGCATGAATGTAAGTGTACCCCTGTCATGCAGCTCCCATGGAGGACAGAAGAGGACATCAGATTCCCTGGAACTGGAGTTACCAATGGTTGTTAGCTACCATAATGGGTGCTGAGATTTGAACCTAGTCCCCTGCAAGAACAGATAGTGCTCTTAATCACTGAACCATTTCTCCAGCCTCATACATGACACATTTATATACATGTAGACAAATCACTCATACACAAAAATAAAAATAAATGAATCCATAAAATTTTAAGTGCCTTTGGATGAGCATTGCTCTGCTTGCATTTATGTTAAATATAGATCCACTGCTTTCCTATCTAGCTCTTGTGCTTTCTTTCTGTTCTGTTTTAGTTCTTGTCTCTCTTTTCTTATTTTCAAGTGCTCTGATTATTTGGTGTCATTCAGATTTTTCCCTCTCTCAGTTTGGAAGGCATGTGCTCTGCTTTTACCTTAGAAGTTAAACATCATCTGAACTTAATCAGAATGCAGCGTAGTCAGTGTCTTTGCCCTTCTCTTGGGAGTGGAGGAGCTAGGATCACATTTCTTTGCTACCCTGACGTGCCTCTCTTTGCAGTGTAATTTACCTGGAGGAACTGCACACAGCAAAGCGCTGACTTGGTGAATTTTTGCAAACTGTGCATATGCATAAAACCAGCTTGAGGTTGTGAAAGTGCATTTGCACACTTCAGAAGCTGCTCCTTTCCAGGTGTGACCATCCCCCACAAGAGGCAGCCTCACCTGCTTTGCTGTACCGGAGAAGTGGTACTAATGCCCGCACTTGCACCTGGCTTCCTTTGCTGGACGCTATGCTGCTGAGAGTCCTGCACTTGGTTTTCTTGCTGAACTTGGGTCATTCCCTCCATCTGAAGTCCTTTTTGTTTAATATTCATAAGGCCCATTGATCCCTTAATATTTTGTGGCTTGTTTCTGTTCTTTTACTTTTATTTGAGACAGAGTTTCGTGTATTCCAGGCTAGACTGGAACTTGAATGTAGCCAAAATTGATTGGAATTGCTGATCCTCTTGCCTCGGAAGTTCTGGGATTACAGGCGTGCCTCACTACACCATGTATGTGGCGCTGGGAATCAAATCCCGGCTTTGTTCATGCTAGGCGAGCACTGTGGCTCCAATGCCAGCTCTCTGTTCTTTGACTTTAAACCTATCTATACTTTTACATTTAAAAGTGAATTTTTTGTTCATAACACGGGGCCGAGTCTTACTTTTTTTAAGAATCCAATTTGATAATCTGCTCAATTGATGTATTTAGACTATTTCTGTTTAGTGTAAGTACTGATATAGTAAAATCCAAGCCTGCCATCTTGCTAGAGCTGTTTTTACATTTGTCCATCTTTTCTACTTCACTTTGCTTTCTGCCTTCACGTGGACTAAAATTTAAATTCTGTTTTAACTCCACTAATGACTTAGTAGTCGTACTTATTTTTTAATTTTGTTTAGTATCTTCTAAAGTATTTAAAATGTCATCTTATTCCACTCTGCCTTCAGTCTTACATGCCTTCACATGAGGCATAAATATGTAAACTAATGCACTTTTTATTTATTTATCTGTTGTCTTTGTTTTTTGAGACAGGGTCTTCCCATAGCCCCAGCTGGCCTGGAAGTATGTAGACCAGGCTAGCCTTAATCTCACAGAGATACATCTGTTTCTGCTCTCAAGTGTTGGGAATTAAGTGTGTACCACCATACTCGGCCTTTTAATTTATTTTTGTTGTTCTTGTTAAGGATGTATGCTAGCTGCCATGTGGGTAAGCCTAACCCGGGTCCTCTGCAAGAACAGCCAGTGTTCTTAAAGGCTGAGCCATCTCTCCAGCACCTTGTTGTACATTTTGCCTTTATATAGATTGTAAATGCCACAGTATATCATTCCTGGTTTGTTTGGGTTTTTATATATATTTATACCGTATACTACTCAACCTTGTGTGTGTGTGTGTGTGTTACCAGGAGTTTGGACCCAGGGTTTGCTCATGGTAGGCATGCACTGTGCTACAAAGCAGCATTCCTAGCCTCCACCTTTGTTTTAATTAGTCAGTTATTTTAGAGCAATTACATGTTTGAAAAAGTCTATTTGCCTTCATTAAAAAAATATGTCCAAAGCTGGGCATAGTGGGGCACACCTTTAATCCCAGCACTTGGGAAGCAGAGGCAGGCAGATCTCTATGAAATCGAGGTAATGGCCTAGGAAAATTGGGTAAAGACTTTCGTTTTGCTGTTTGTCCAGACTTGACCTTTGCCCAACCCCTTCTGGCACACCCAGAAAGGAGTGACCTTGCCAGTTCCAAAAACTGGCCCAGCCACACCCCACTGTGATGTTCTGTCTGGGAGGGCATGTACAGATAGCTAACCCCCTGATCTGTTTTTTTTAGGAATGTGCACATGGGAAACATTGTGAAATGCTTAATTCCTATTGGATGTTGCAAATTGTAACCAGCCCCCGCTGCCGAGACCCTATAAATAAGCTTCTTTCTAAGTATGATTAAGGTTCCCTATAAGCGGCCCAGGCCAGTAGGAAATAAAATACCTTGTTATTCCATCCACATGGTGTTGGCTTTTTATCTCAACCATTACTATCAGCCTGGTCTCCATAAGAGAGTTCCAGACCAGCTGGGGCTACAGGGAGATTTTGTCTCAAAAAGACAGAAAAAAAAAGTCTAGTTACTCATTTTGAAATTTTTATTTCTTTTTATTTTTAGTTTATGAGTTGTTGACGAAAAAGCCTAACTCTCACCTCAAAGGCGATACGAGATAGTTTATTCTGGAGCCAAATATGAGTGACCATGGCCCAGGAACACAGATTCAGGTCACCCCCAAGTCCGTGTTCCAGTGTGGTGACAGTTGCATTACGCTTTCATGGTAATGGAACAAAGAAAAAGCCATAAATCAAGAGGAGGGCTAGTAAAGATCACCGACCAAGCAACTCCGTGGGGGACAGCAGTTTATTGGGTTGATTGAGTCCCTGGGGTAACTTTCCATGATGTAGGCTGGGGTGGTTTAGCTTGGGATTGGTTGGTCTCCCGTTAAGTAGAGGGACTGGCTCAGGTTAAGTCCTGACCTGCCATTTTAGGAGTCTGCCAGAACCCAACACACTTTTCAAATACATTGATAGAGACATTCAGTAGACAGGTCACAGCAAATTGAAGGGGTGGGTATAGTTGCTACTACTAAGCATGATGTGCAGTGCCCAAGGAGGTTTGAAGAAGGTGTTGGATTCCCTAGTACTGGAGGTAAAGACAGTTGTTAGCCACCATGTGGGTGCTGAGAATTGAACCCAGGTCCTCTGCAAGAGCAGCCGATGCTCTTGACTGCTGAGCCATCGCTCCAGCCCCCAACAGCTACTCATTTTCTGTGTATATTCAAGTTTTTGTTTGGTATTTGTGGTAGCTTTCTGTCCTAAAATGAAAGCTCCCAGCCGACTTCGAAAGAAGAAAGGGCTTTTTATTGTTGTTTTCAACAGTTTTGAAGATTTCAGACCATGACCTACTGGTCTGTGGTGTCACAGTACATTATTATGGGAACCCATGTCAGAAAGAATCTTTTGGGGGCAGCAAAAACAGAAGGAAGAAGACACTGGGGCTTACAGTTCTTTTCAAGGGTGAGCTCTTGGTGGCCTACAGACTCACACTAGGCTTCATTCAAAGGTTTCACCACTTCTCAGCTTTAGATGGGAACCAAGCCTTGATCACAAGGGCCATCTGTGGACATTTCATATGCAAATTATAGCCATCAAGTATTGCTTTTGTCTGAACATTTCTTATAGCTTGAATCTGACAGTAGTGACCCGCTCAGCTTTTATTTATATGAGAAAGCATTTATATGAAAAAGCATTTTGTGTTTGCTCTGGAAGGTAGTTTTACTAGGAATGGGCTTTTGACAATCAGCTTTCAGTGCTGTGCAGACCTCACGCCCCTGTCCTCGATCTGTGTCACTGGAGGAGTCTGCTAGAGTTCTCATCTTTGTCCTCAGTAACATGTCTCCTTCCCTCCTTTGTTTCTTTGAGATCTTTTCTTTAGACATATATTTGAATATGACATATCTTGGAATTTTGAAGTCCATTTTGCTTTATTTTTTTAAGTATTTTATTTTTTGGTCTTTTTGAGACAGGGTCTCCTTGTAGTCCTTGCTGGCCTGGAACTCGTTATGTAGACCAGGCTGGTCTTGAACTCTCAGAGATCCACCTGCCTCTGCCTCTTGAGTGCTGGGATTAAAGGTGTGCCCTACCATGCCTGTCTTATTATTTTATTTTATGTGCATGAGTGTATTGCCTGCATGTATGTAAGTGTACCTGTGTTTTTCAGTGCCCCCAGAGGTCAGAAGAGGGTGTTGGATCCTCTGGAACTGAAGTTACAGACAGTTGATAGTCACCATGTGGGTGCTGGGAATAGAACCCAGGTCCTCTTCAAGAGCAGGCAGATCTCTACTTTTTCTCTAAAGCTTCTTCTCCCAGCCATGTGGCTGCCAGTCCACGTGTCTGACCCCATGCAGGCTCTAAACCTGCATGGCTTTTTGGCTTCTTTCTTCTCCCTTCATTCTCCTCCTCTGGACAGCTGCTGAGGTCCCCAGCTTGCCTGCCTTGAGGATTTTTCTTTAGATTCCAATAAAATTGTCCTAAAGCTTCCATTTGGGTCCATTCTTAAGTTCTTTTATGAATGACACTAAGAGCCCCCTGGGGACACTCTCTTTCACCTGTCTCATTTTGATTCCTTATCCCTTCCCTCCAATTCTTCCTTGTCCCCCCAACTTTCCCCTCCAAACTTTATGTGCTCTTTTATTTCTTTAAAGCCCACTACTTTATGCTGCCTGTATGCATGTGTGTAGGACAATCTACTGGAGCATGAGTAGTTTCCTTCACGTCCCTGAAGAAAACTGGCTCCCTTCCCCAGAAATAGTCACCCAATTTCTGAATAGATTTAAGAGTTACTCCATAAGATGGAAATCTTGCCTGGGACCATTAAGTGGGCCAAAACCTCTTGGCTGGCTAGGTCACAGGCTCTAGGGGGAACCTAATACTGTTATTCTGCTAAATAGACATAGATTAAACTGCCCCCTGAATGAGTTCTTATCTTTATGCTCCTATATTAGTGCATCTCTCAATCCTCAAAGAAGCATCTCTCAACCCTCATCAGAGAAGCTTCTTTTTGTAGTAGATGAAGACTAATAATACTATTACTGGTTGGTTATCATGCAGACAATAAGAGACTGTAAGGTGCTCAGTTCTAAATGGGGCATTTATACCACATCCCTACACCCAAGGCTCAGAGATCATCAAGAGGGGATAGAAAGATTCTAAGAGTCAGAGGTAGTACATGTCTGCAGTGAAACTTGATTCGCTGGACATGACAGAGCTATGACTGCTTGCATAAGACCTGTACTAGATCAAGCCAGCTGAGACTCCAGCACGGGAGGGAGAGGAGAGTCATGAAGATGCTCCCCAGCTGTGGATCTATAGGCCGCTGTCATTTCTTTTTTATTGGATGTCAGGCACTGTCTATACAACAGTGGACGAAGCAGGGGAATGGTTGTGTCCCCTGCTGAGCCACACCCTTGGTGCATGTAAAGGAATCAATCTGGTGAGGAGCTGAGACGGGCTGGGCGTTGCTGACCCTCCATGCACCACACACTTCCAGTTCCTCTGGAATTGCCTGTGGCTAGGACTGAAGCTAGATGTCAGGGGAGTTTTCTCCATAATTCCCTGGTCAGGCTTCCTCCGTCCCTGTACTTCTGCAAGAGGCCAAAGATGTAGCTCAATGGTTGAGTGTGTGTTCAGTGTGCACAAGGCCCTGGGTTTAATCCCCAGCACAAAAAAAGAAAAGGAAAGGCAAGTTATGATTTATAGTTTATCTGACCATATTAACTTTCTGTCTGTGACAAAATAACTGACGCTAATGGAAACGAGGAGAAGTTGACTTTAGCTCATGGTTTCAGTCTATCGTCACTTGGCCTTTCTTGTCTTGGGTCCGTGCTGGGGCAGAACATTATGGTGGAGAATTCATGGTGGAGCACTGTTGCTTACCTCATAGAGGCCAAGAGGGAGGGAGGAAGAATGAGACGGACAGACAGAGACAGAGAAAGACACACCCTTCGAGAGCTTGCCTCCCATGATCTACTTCCACCAAGTTGACTCCATTTCCTAAAGTATCTATCGCCTTCCAGTAGCACCATCAGCTGAGGGACCAAGCCCCCAGCGTGCGAGCCCTGGGGCATTCAAGATTCAGACTATAACACTGGCTTTTTCTTTCGAGAAGGGGAGCAATGCTCTGTCCAGCCTTCTCTGTCTTAGCCCCTTCCGGTGTTCTTAGAAAGCATCGTCTCTACCGGGTCCTTCTCCTCCTCTGCTGCCCTGTTTCGGCTCCTCTCGGCTCATCCTCCAATTCAGTTCATCATCAAAGTGAAAGATGCCATCTGGGGCTTTGAGACCCTTCACGAAAAGGATGGGTAAGGAGCCAAGGGGAAAAGCGTAACCCCGCTAGGACAGTGCTCCTTATATTTTGATAATTTTTTCTGACAAATTTTGTCCTGTCAAATTTTGTCCCTTTAGGGGCTGAAGAGATGGCTTACCGGTTAAGAGCACTTGCTGCTTTTTCAGAGGACCTGAATTTGGCTCCCAGAACCCATGCTGGGTGGCTCATAAGTGCCTGTAAACCCAGCTTCAGGGGCTCTGATGCCCTCTTCTGTCCTCTTCAGGAGCCACATGCATTTGTACACACATACCGCGCACACATACACACACACACACACACACACACACACACGCCTAAAAAAGAGCTCTTGAAAAAATTGTCCTTGGAGCTGGAGAGATAGCTCAGCAGTTAAGAGCCCTGGTTACTTTTCCACAAACCTGGGTTCAGATCCCAGCATCCACATGGCAGCTAACAGCTGTCTTTAACTCCAGTCAGTTCCAGGGGACCCGATACCCTCTTCTGGCCTCCCCAAACATTGCATGCCTGTGGTATACTTACATACATGCGAACAAAACCCGCATATACATAAAAATAAGTAAATAAATGCGCAAATGCTCCTTACTCCCTCTCCCAGGGCTTTTTGCAACAGTTACATTTAGCAACTGCAGCGACGGAAGAACTGTTGGGAACACTCAGAATTTAAAAAGCATGCCCAAGGGACCGGACCTAAGCAACGCCGATGAAGAAGGGGAGGGATTTAAGAAAGGGAGAACCGCAGAATCCTGTAAAAGGCCAGGCCCAGAGCTCCCGCCTGGGGTGCGCACCTCTGGGGTCCCCTCGCATCCCAGCGGGAGCTGTCAGCCTGCAGCACTAGTCTGCCGGTCCTCCTCTGTCGGTCAGTGTTGCCCCATCCCTGTGCCCCTAACTCCCTTGATCTGAGCGCCGCCGTCTTGCTCCCGCTCTCCCTGCCCACGACCCTCCCTTCAGACCCGGCTGTCCCAGCCTCCAAGGCCCGCTGCCGGCGCGCCCGTCTCCCCCGCTGCGCTGCGCTCCTGGTTGTAGTCTTGCGGCTTCTCAGCCCTGCTTCTCTCCCATGCCAGTCGGCCCTGTTTCTCTGACTGGCTGTCCCTGCTGCGGTCATCTGCTCGCACTGGCCTGGTAAGCCGCACTTGGCTGTGGTCCTCCCCGCCTGCCCCTTTTCCTTGTCCGGTGTGTTGGTTTTCTGCCTTTCCCAGACGTCCTTAGTCTTTGTCCCGTGGAACAAACTTGAAAAATATTCCTCGTTCCCCAACCCTGCAATATTCAGTCAGAATATTCATTCTTCTGCTCTGCACACACATGTCCATAAAAAAATAGAGTACAAATTAAAAGTTGTCCTTTAAATAGAAGCAGTGATGGGATGAGCCGTGGCCCTAACACAGGACTGTCTTCCCCACAGTCAATCTGTGGGGGACCCTGAAGCTCTCCCTGTATCTTCCTGATGCCAAGGAAGCCCAAGGAGAAAGGAAGTGGAAGGGAGCGAGACAAGGGGCTCAATAGCTGGGAATTTTTCAGGGACTTGAGGAGAGAGAAACCAAGCCAGGCAAAGGGCAGAAGTGGGCAGGAGGAGTAAATTCTTGGAGTTCTGCATGGGTTGAATGTTTAGACGTGTTTTTCTTTCAAGAGAATCAAGTAAAGAATGATCTATCTTTTTTAAAGAATTCTTTTAAAATATTTATAATTTTTATTTTATGTATATGAGTGTATTGTTTGGAGGCACATAACTGAACTCGGGTCAAGCAAAGTCCATGAATGTCAGAAGAGGGCATCAGATCAGCTGGATTGGACTTATAGCTATGTGGGTGCTGGGAATTGAACCCAGGTCTTCTGCAAGAGCAGTCAGTGCGCTTAACCACTGAGCGATCTCTGCCGCGCCAAGAATGGACTGTTTAAATGACTTCATCTGGATGCACTTCCAGGGCCAGTGCTGCTTTGAGATCTATGAGTGTCAGTACAGCCTCAGAGGGGTTACACCACACACTTCCTGTGGAGCATTGAGGCCAGAGATGACAGTGACTTATCCCCAGGCCATACAGCTAGTAAGTGACAAAGCCTGTACGAAAACCCTAGCCAGGTCTGACTTTTTTGTTTAAGAATTTTTAATCTTCCTACTCAACAGTTGTTTCCTGGTCACCCCTGTCCCCCTCGTCCTCCCTGTCCCAACACCAGAGGTAGGCCTTGCCTCAAGGTCTGACTAGATCTCCACTCTGGTCCAATCCTGCCACGACAGCCTCTAGAGATATCTCCTGCCCCCACAATGAGGACAGAAAGCTCTTAGCTTCCCAATATTCCCCAGACAGCCAGGCCCCAGGGCTTGCAGCCAAGCGCATCCCCTCTGGGTGCCCCTAGGCTGGGCTCCCAGGGTATACCCAGTCACAGCCCAGGAATGCTGACATCCAAACACCAGCTGTCAGCCAAGCTGGGGCCCCTGATTGCTGACAGGAGCTGACACACTATTAGAAAGAAAGGCTGGGCTGAGGGACAAATCACAGACACCTGAGCTTTTCAGAGCAGCATAAGGGAACTAGGGCTCCAACCGTGGGTAAGTCCCTGGAGTGAGGCTTCTCTAACTGTAATCTGTTCTGAACCCACAGGCCAGGCCTATATATATATTCTCCTGATAGACCAGGGCAGGGCTTGAAACTGTGCTTCCAACAAACTCCAAGATCACTGTTGCTGCTTGCCCTGGGACTGTACTTTAGAACGAGCCTCTTGGTCAGAAATTGTTGGTTTGTGTGGTTCTTAGAAGCTCTCCCCCAATCACAGCCCCCATTGACCTTTCCTGAGGTTCCCCAAACTTCCCATTGGGAGAATGATGCCCATTCTCTGGATCTCTCCCTCCCCTGCCTTGCATTCAGGATCAGGAAGTCTACAGAGGCTCTTCTTCAGGAGGATCATCCTCCTTTGATTATTATTGATTTATGTGTGCATGTGAGTACACTTGTGTGAATCTGCATGTGGAGGCCAGAGGTAAACCTTGGGTACTGTTCCTCAGCAGACATTCACCTTACTTTTGGGGTTTTTGTTGTTGATTTTGAGACAGTCTCACTGTGTAGCTCTGGCTGGCTGGCCTGGAACTTGCTACGTAGACCATGCTGGCCTCAAACTCACAGAGATCCGATCCACCTGTCTCTGCTGAGATTAAAGGTGTGTGCCATCACTCATGGCCACCTTGTGTTTTGAGACGAGTCTCTCCTTGGCTTGGCGCTCACAGACTGGCCTGAGTGCCTCAGGGACCCACCTGCTTCTGCCTCCTCAACACTAGGATTACAAATACGCACCACCATGTCCATCTTTACTGACTGCGCCGTCGCCGTCACCCACCCCACACCCACACTCTCTCACTGCTCTGGCAGGAGACAGGGCTTCATCTCTAAGGAGGATGTGGGGGCTCAGCATGCATCTCCCCACTAAGCTGAACAGGCAGAGTGGATGGGAGATTGGCTCTGCTCTGGGGTCTCCCGTCTCAGGACCTGGCACCCTCTCCTTCCTGCCGCTTCACAACGCCCGCCCAACACCAGCAGCTGCTGGAGTGAGATTTATGTGTGTGCCATTGGGGTTTTATAAAGAAAAGAGGGTGTGTGTTCATAAGGAAGGAAGAAACTAGCATTTATTAAGGGCCTATTGTGTGGCAGGCACACTGGAAAACATCACTTCCGGCAGGCCTCTGGCTCTGTGAGGAGCCCTTGAAACACCGTGGCCGGGTGAAGAAGACAGAGCTGGTCAAGCTCCCGGGAGGCTTGTCAAGAGTTTGAGGAGTGGACAGAGATCAGCCAGGCTTCAGCACACTGAGGAGGACACTGGTGCTGGGGTCTAGCTCAAGCAAGGCCTACAAACCATGGTGGTGGGCGGGGGTTGACTTCCTTCCGGGATCAGTGGGAAGCCGGTAAAGAGTCAAGTGAGTTTGGAATCAAATCAAGTTGGCCATCCAGAAGAACAAGGTGACTGCTGAATTAAAAAGGGTGTAGGGGTCAGAGGGACCCCCAGGGGGGGTCCCTTCCACCTATGGGTCTTGGGCTGAATAGACTGTGTGGCAGGTCTGTTGTTCGTTTTCATACCAAGTTGACACCATGTACATGACCACATGGTGATTTCTTGATCTAGATCCTGGGAGGGGGCAGCATAAGCCTCAGTCTCCCCTTCCAGGAAATAGGGTCCATTAGAGGCTTTTTCAAGACTATTCCAGGATGAGCCACTGGTTTGGGCTGGAACCCACACTCCTGTAAATTGTGTGACTGTTAGAACTCTGAGTCCTGGTGGGTAGAAAGGTCAGAAGACTCAGGCCCAGCCTGGGTCAGCCAGAGTCCATCACCAGGAGCAGCACCCGGCTGGCCGGGCTCAAAATAGCTTTCCAGACTCAAGGACATATTTTATCTCATTCTGTTTTCCCACACACACGCACACACACACAAAAATAAACATCCCTACATCTCAATGGGACCAGGCTCTGGAGAGGGGGAGAGGGACTGGGTTCGGCTGGCCGCCCACTGAGAGGGCCAGGTTTTGTCCTTTTAATTCCTTTCTTGGGGTCATGACTTTGCTTCCTGACATGAGTGTGGGGACTCCCACTGTTTTCCCAGGGCCCACTGACTTGTTCTTGGGGTCAGGCTGCCCTTTCCCTCAGGGTCACATGCCTCAGACATTGTGACGCTGATGGGACAGCTGCAGGGACCATGCTTGGAAGAACAGAACACAGCTCTGTCATGGAGGCGCTTCCTGGCCACTGGGAGGCCCTGCTGGGCTTACTCTCTGGAACCCGGGGAGAGAGGACCCTTCTCCACTGACAGCCTGGCACCCACTAGCCACTTCCATTGACACCGTTGTCCTGACCTTCACTCCAAACCATTGAGGCATCTAATATCAGGTTTCATTTCTCACATGAAGGGTTGGCACGGGCACGACCTGCTTAGGGTCTCGTCATCAGGACTGAATTTCCATCCTTAACTTCCACTTGGAGACTGGTGTGTAAGTCTGATGATCCCAGCCCAGGGTCACTTGTTCACAGAACCCCCACTCTTCTCTGGGGCTGTGGTAATCTAGGGTCCTGGAACTGAGTGGGAAGATAGAAATGAAGGTTGGTGTGTGGGTTGAACTGAGCCCCTCCCATCCCTCCAAATATATTGGAGTCTTATCTGCTGGCACCCTGAATGTGCTCTTATCTGAAAATAAAATCTTTAATGTAAACAAGTAAAAACAGAATGCATTCTAGTCTAACATGACTAGTGTTTTTTTTTTTCCTTTGATGTGTATGTATATATGTGTGTGCTTGTCTTCACATGCAGAGTCAAGTGTTGTCTATTTTGTTCTTCTGAGACAAGGTTTCTCACTGGCCTGGGGCTTGCCAACTACGTTAAACTAGCTGGTGAGTGACTTCCAGGGAATCCACCTGTCTCTGCCTCCCCAGCCCTGGGATCATAAACACAGCCCATTATGCCTTTGGCATTGTTAGGTGGGTTCCAGGGATCAAATTCAGACCCTCATGCTTCTAAGGCAAGCTCTTTACTGACTCAGGTCATTGTACTTACAACAGGCAAGGCAAACACTTTACCAACTGAGTCACATTCCCCACCCCATCCGGTGACTAGTGCTGTTGAAAGGAGAGGGAAGCCAGGTGTGGTGACACATACCTGTAATCGCAGCACTCAGGCTGAGGCAGAAGGATCTCTGTAAGTCTGAGGAAAGCCTGGGCTGTGTAATGGGACCATGTCTCAAAACTACCATGAATAGGACTGGAGAGATTGCTCAGTGGTTAGAACGCTGGATGTTCTTGCAGAAGACCTGGGTTTGAATCCCAGCTCCTACATGGTGGCTAGCAATCGTCCGTAACTCTAGTTCCAGGGGATCCAACGCCCTCTTCTGTCCTCCTCAGGCACTGCACAACATGGGTGCATTTACACACACGCTGCCATAACACCCATACACATAAAGAAAACCCCCGTGAATAGAGACAACACACTGGGAAGCTCAAAGCAATAAAGCATTACTGCAGAGCTAGGGAACGCACACAGTGTGCACGACCTGCTGCCCTCCGCCCCTTCAGAAGCAGGCAGAGCTAGACTCACAGAGCTGCAGGCAGGGACTTAGCCTTTGACCAACGGACTCCCTCAGGCCATCCATCCGTCTGAGCAGTCCTCAGGAAGGGCTGTCTGAGTGAGCCAGGACCCCTTCTGGGGTGTACATGCGTCCTGGGCTTCTTCGGTTTGGCTTTGAAAAATCCTTTCTACCCCAGCATTGAGAGAGAGGTATCTGTTTTTCTTTAAAAATTCAAATACTCCCTTTCACAAATGTCTCTCTTCATCCTGCCTAGATGAGTTTTGTGAGCGTTTGGGGTCTGTTTTTATTGAGGCAGGGTCTGTATGAGCCCAGGCTGACCCGGGACTTTCCATTTTCCTGCCTCCTTTCAGGAGCTGGAGCCACAGCGGAGCACCACGGCACCCAGCTTCCTCGCAGTCTGTATCGCTGGAGTTTTTGTAGTTTTACGTAGTTTCGTCTGGGTAGTTCACAGAGCAAAACTCTCCCGTCCTTCTCTTGTTCTTTGGCAATGTCTTTGTAACATTTAAAAAATACCTTTTAACGCTCATTTAGTTTTCTCTTTCCTTCCTCACTATTTTTTTCTTTTTGTAATACTGAGGATCACCACACACACACACACACACACACACACACACTCGGCGAGTGCTCTACCACCGAACTACACCTCCAGGCTTAAAAAAATTCTCCTTCATTATATACAAGTTGTTTTAAAATAATGTTAGCAGCCAGATGTGATGGCTCTAGGCCTTTAATACTACTAGCACTTGGGAGGCAGAGGCAGGTGGATCTCTATGAGATCAAGGCCAGCCTGGTCTACATATTGAGTTCCAGGCCAGCTCGGGCTACAGAGAGACCTTGTCTCAATAATATCAAAAAGTTAGGGTAAATATTAATTTGAACGATTTACTTAAAATATGTGAGCGTTTGATAGTTTGGTATATCTTGTGAAAACTTTCAATGTAGAGTGCACCATATACACAATATGTTTATAATTAATTATGATGGAATCTTTCTTCATGTACTGTTTGAACTTTTTTTGCTTATGAATACATCTTAAATTTATTCCCAGCCTGGCAGGTGATACATACCTGTGCCTTGGGAGGTGGAGGCAGGAGGATATGAAGTTCAAGATCATATCAAGTTTTGGTCCAGCCTGGGCTACATGAGACACATCTCAAGCAACAAAACAATGTATATTTGTTTTATATATATGTTCTATATATATTATTTATTTATATGTTCTATATATAATAGAAGTGCCTTGTTTTTAACAACAGTATTTGCAGAGAGTCACACCCAAGAGAAGTTATTCTAACACAATCAACCAGTTCCTCAATGACATTCTTTTGGTGTTGCTTCTAATGGCTCATTTAAAAAATAATCTTAGTTGCTGTTAGCAAATTGCCCTCCAAAAGGACTGCACATCTTTGCCCTCCCCCTGATATTCTCTCACAGTGCCTTTGTATCACACAGACATTAACCTCCATGTGTTTAAGAAAGTAGCCCACTAGATGTAGTTGAAGGTAGAGCAAAGTATGAAACAAACATATTGCTTTCTTTAAAAAAATATTTTATTTACTAATTTTTATGTGTATGAGTGTTATGCCTGCATGTATGTAAGTGCACCTGTGTCATGCAATGCCTGCAGAGGTCAGAAGAGGGCATCAGATCCCCTGGTCCTGGGGTTATAGATGGTTGTTAGCTGGGATCTGAACCCTGGTCCCCTGCAAGAGTAGCCAGTGCGCCGAACTGCTGAGCCATCTCTTCAGCTCTCTGGATTCAGCATCTGCTTTGTGAATGTGATGATCTGAGTGTTGTAACGAACCATGATGCACTCAACATTTAACTCCAGCTCTTGTCCGTTCATGCTCGAGCTCCATCAAAGCTCCCTGAATTATTTTGAAGCAGATGTCTGGTCTCATATTATTGTATCTATAAATGTTTCATCAAGTATCTCCAAAAGATAAAGACTCTTGAGTACCCCCAAACGATGAGTGATTTTCTAATATAATCAAATATCCAATATATCAAATTTTCCTGGTTGCCTTAACAAAATTGTTGATGGGATTGGGGAGATAGATGTAGAAAAGTTCTCAGATGTCACTTACACAGGAATACCTTATCTCTTACCAGATCCTCAAAATATTCATTTGTTTTTAGGGTATGGACCTACAGTTTTCTGTCTTACTCACTGGATCTCTCGCTGTCCTTTATTGTGCTGCTCAAAGTGTTCCCAGGTTGGTCAGGGGGTCCTTGAAACCAGTTTCTCCATCCTTTTGAGAAAACCTGTTACTTTTTGAGAATGTCCTTACTCTCTGGCGTTACAAGATGTTCCAGGCTGACTTTGAGCTTTTCCTGTCCCGCATCCTGTAATCAGGCATTCTCTGAGGAAATACATAAGGGTGATAGTCTACATCTATTATTCTTTATTTATTAGCTACAGTTCCTTTATTAAAGAAAACAACAACTTCCTTTCGACAACTATACTAGGTTCATTTCCTTGAGGTTTTACTTTAAATAGTAAGTCGGGATGAATGAGTCCTTCCCTTGACTCATCAGTTTTCATAGTAATAATAGCCTTCTCCAAAGATGATAAACTTGCTAATTTTTGTATATGCCAATCTATTTTTCATTATTCCTATTGATGTTCGAATGTCCAGTCCTTGGCCAGTGGAAACCTGCTTTGGATATTTGTTCTTCGTGTGTGTGTGTGTGTGTGTGTGTGTGTGTGTGTGTGTGTGTGTGTTGAGTCAGGGTCTCCCTGTAGCTCCAGCTAGCCTGGAACTTGCTATGTAGACTAGGCTGGCCTCTGTCTTGCAGATCCTCCTGCCTCTGCCTCCTGAGTGCAGGGATTAAAGGCGTGAGCCACCATGCCTGACTGATGTTTGCTCTTCTATATGAATCAAATCCTGAAGTAACAAACACACATTTAGTTTTTCCCTCAATGAGAAGGTCATTGAGAATCTTATTTAAGGACTGTGTCTACTCCACAAGTCAATTTGGGAAAGATGATGTCTTTGAGAACATGAGACTAACTTCATGAACATGGTATACATCCTTGTTTACTTAGGACAACTTCAGTGTCTTCCAGTGAAGTTTTGCTCAAGGTCTTGTACATCTTTTGTTAGATTTAGTCCAAAATACTGTGTATTTTATTGATACTAAAATCATATCCTTCCTAAAGCACTCTTCCTAATTGGTTCTATATAGAAGCACAGTTGACTTTTGTGAATTTATTTTATATTAGGCAAATTGTTCAATTTTCTTATTAAGTCTAATAACCTGAGTTCATATTATTTTGATTTTCAATGCCAAAAATCATAGATCTTTGGAAAATGAGAGCTAGTGTCCCTTACTTTCCCCAACATTTGTAGTTTTATTTATCTCTCCTTAATTTTCTTTTTTCTGGAGCTTCTGATACAGTGTTGAATAGAAATGGCAATAACAGACATACTTTCTGGTTACTGATTTTAATTACATCTATTTATTTATTTGTATGTGTGCATGTGTATACATACCCCTGCACAGGAAAAAGCCAAAGGATAACTTTTGGGTGTTGATTTTCTTCTTCCACCCTGTGGGTCTGAGGAACTGAACTCAGGTCATCAGGCCTGGTGGCAAATGACTTTACCCACTGAGCCATCTTGCTGGTCATTACTTCTGATTTTAAGAACAATACTTCCTGCCAGGCAAGGTGACACACACCTGCAAATCCCATTACACAGCAGGCTAAGGCTATTCATTGTAAGTTCAAGGCCTGCCTGGGTTATACAGAGAGAGTTCAACTCAAACAAACAAACACTAACAACTCCTAATATTTAGTAAAATGTTTGCTGAGGTTTTTGGGTCTTTTTGTTTTGTTTTTGAGGGGGGTAGACATCAAGTTTCTTCATGCTACTTATTTGCTAAGAATTTTATCTTTAACCGTGGATGGATAGATATTAAATTTTATCAGTTTTTAAAATGCAATTTTTGAGATGGCTCAGTGGTTAACAGCACTGGTTGGTTTTGAAGAGAACCTGGGTTTATTTCCAGCACCCACATGGAGGCTAATAACCATCCATAACTCCAGTTCCAGGAGATCTGGTGCCTTCTTCTGTCCTCCAAGGACATTGTACAACATGGGTGTGCTTCACCCATGCAGGCAGTATACTCATATACTAAATTAAAAATAATGAAATATAAAAAAATACAGTTTTTGATATCATTTATGGTCACCCCTTCTCCCCATCCACTCTGCTAATAAAAAACAACTCATTTTTCAGATTTTCCTGCTGTTGAACTCTTTGGTCAGGCAGTGTGGCTGATATGATCCTGGTTTCTGGGGTTTGTCCAGATTTTCTCTATAGTTTAGTTCATTCTCGGTGTGCTAAGGGGCACTACATGAGCTTTAAAATTGGCTACATTCTCCAAGGGTTGGGAGTCTGGTCCTGGTCCTGCATCCCATACATTTGGTGATTTCTTATTGCAGTTGCTGAAGTCTTGGCGGTCATAGTTTGTTCGCTTGATCTATCAGACCTTGATAGATTACTACTATGTGTGTGATGTGAATTAAACAGGTTTATTTCTTCTTGTTTTGACTGAATCTTTCATGGACCACTTTAAATAAACATTTATAGTAATCTTTCCATCTGTTTTTTCTAATAATAATATAGCTATGCCAAATTTCTTTCAGTTAATATGTATCTGGTGTATTTTGTTTTATTCATTGACTTTGAACTTTTCTGAGTCCTTAAAGTTGATTTTTTGTGTGTGTGTGTGTACTTATTTTGACAGTCTTCATCTTAGTATTGTGATACTGATGGATACAATTTATTTCTACCGTACAGCACATAGTAGGGGCTCAGGAAAGGAACTATTGTCAATTGTGGGCTACATGGAGGTCTGCTCTGAGGGAGAAAGGTTTCTTTTCAGGGTGGGGATATATGTCACTATTGCCCCGTTGTCTGAAGGACCTACGGGACATGGTTTTTCCTGAGAAAAGCCTGGCGTTTCCAGAAAGACTTGGCTGAGAAAGTCCCAGCCTCGGCTGAGGCCACATATCTGTTTCCTAGAAACTAGATGTGAGTGAAACCCGGCTGGTGCCCGAGTCACAGAGTACATTTCCTGTTTTTCATCCACTAGCTAATAAAGTTATTTCCTTCATGTGCTGTGTGGCTGAGCAGGAAGGCCCCATGGTTTCAAGGCCTGAGCCCAGCTGCTATCCACCACCCAGCTCCAAGCAGAGGGCGGAAGTGGCCTGGGCTCCCCTGAGGAGGAACTTCCTCTCCATTAAGGTTGTCAACCCTGTACCATCCTGTCTGTCTTGTCCTCTGCTCCCAGCAGTCACAGTGGCCCTGGAGCATCAGTATCATCTCTCCCCTGATAATTTTCAGGGTCTGTCCCTGCCTTGGAGTCTCCTGGATGTCTGACTACCACCTCAAGTCTCAAGAGTCCCAAATGGACCTTCTTTTTACTTACTTACTTTATTAGAGATAGGAACTTATGTAACCTAAGTTTGCCTCAAACTTGCTATGTAGCCAAGGATGACCTTGAACTTCTGATCTTCCTGTCCCCCAGCTCCTGAGTGCAAGGACTACAGGTATGTGATACCACATCCAGTTTATGGGATGCTGAGGAGCAAACCCAGGGTACAAACTCTACCAACTGAGCGATATCCAGCTCCCCAAATAGATCTTCTGTTGCTTTCCCACTGTTCCTCCTGGTGTTCCGGAGTCCCCATCCTCCTGTTGGCTCCTGGCACTTGGAAGCTCTATCTGAATCAAGGGAGACATGTCCCTGCAACTGTTCCAAGACTCCTTCCTCTGGGCACTCAGTCCCAGCCCAGGTTCCACCTCTGGTGGTGTGGGGGAACACTGGCCTGCCAACAGCTCTGCCTCCTATTTCTGGGCAGGTGTAGGTAAGATCCATTGCCTGCCCTGCCCGGGTATGACCTGGGAAGACTGCTCAAAGATTCGCTCAAGTAAATGAGTGAATTTTGAATAAAGAAAGGGAAGAAGAAAGTAGTGGGCAGGTCCCTGATATCTTCTCCAGATTAACACCTTGTACCCTAGCTCCCCAACCATCCTCCCTGGTTATGGTTTCCAGAACCTTCTGTATCCTTCTCTGGGAAGCCAGAAGGATCTGGCATGACTGTACTGAGTTCTTGAAAGACCCATGGCTGCCTCCTCCCACATTAACAGCACTTGGCCAGGACTTAGTTAGAGCAGATGACAGGGTGAGGAAGGAAAGACAGAGGGTGACAGGGTGACCAGGATGCTCAGAGAAGGCGCAATGTCTCCGCTGTGCAGAAGGGGACAAAGAAAACAGTCTGGAACCCTACAGTTCCAGGTGCACCTTCTGTTGGTTTTAATGTACGTGTGCAGCAAAATGCACAGAACATAAATGTCACCATGGTCACCCATCTGAGTGGAGTTTGGTGGCCCTGGGCAGGTTCACTCTGTTGTACAGTCTGGCTCCCTATGGCCCCAAACTCCTCCACCATCCCTAACTCATGGCCACTCTGATTGTGTGGCCACAGGTGAAAGAGAGCCTTTCTGAGATTCCTCATCTTGTGTTCAAGCCAAGGATCATGTCCTCTATCCCTGGGTATCACAGACTAGAGGAGGCAGGTGCTGGCCTTATGCCAAGTTGGGAAGCGGAGAGTGTAGCTAGGAGTAGCTCTGTTGTTTCTAAGTTGGTATAGGTTAGTCCTTCAAGGACACTTCCTGCAGGCAAGCTTAAATGTAATAACTGTCATTATGGTTCGATCATAATGAGACTCTGAGGGAAGGATTCCTGCATAGATAAGGTAGCAGGAATGAGATGACATCGGGGTGCCCTCTGCCCTGCAGAAGGGGTGTGTGGGTAGCCTGTGGTATAGGTGTGCCACAGTGAGCCTTCTCTCCACCTGTTTGTGAAGTTGGTGAGTGAGAGCAGCCACCCCATGAGGAACAGTCTGGACCTGGAGGGAAGAGCTGAGCTAGGTCACTGGGCATGCCAACTGCCTGGGGACACTCCATGGCAACTGTGTGCGTGGACCCCAGTGGGAAGGGTGGGAAGGGCTGCACTGGGGCACACCCTGGTCCCATACCTCCTAGCAGCTGTTGGAACAAAGCAGGCTTGAGCTGCTCAGTTGTGCAAGGGACTTCTTGAGAACCCTTCGAGATCTTTATCTTTGCTCAGTGGTGCTTCTCAGAAGGGGCCTACAGCTGGTAGAGCACAAACCTTGGAGTCGGAGGCCCAGGCCCCTCCCTCTGAATCCGCTATCTAGGGGGCAGAAGACAGATGAGAAGCTGCAAGTGGCTTCCCCTGGGGAGGGTGGTGTTGGGTGTAGGGTGAAAGTGGTGAGGGAGATGTGTGGCAGATTGACCCAATCTTGTGGAAGGTGGATCAGAGCTGAAGTAAAGGTCCATGTTGGCCAGCTCCGAGATCACTTCTCACACCTCTCCCCCCGCTACACAGACACACACATGGCTGTTAGATCTGTACGTCCCATTTCACAGATGTGGAACCTGAGGATTAGAGAAGTTCTGCCACTTGCCTAAGATCACAGTGCTGCTGTGGGGCTGGTTGGGGTCTGGCTCTCTGGGCAGGTGACAAGGACTGCCACCAACTCACTGACTCATAACCTTGCTCCTTTTCTGAGTACCTGATTGCCCCTCCTTCCCTTTTTGATATCTTGTTTTTTGACCTCTTTCAGATTTTACCTTCAGTCATAGGGCCGGGACTGGAGAGCTTCCTGCTCGTTTAGAGGACCCACGTTTGATTCCCAGCACCCACATGGGGGCTCACAACTGCCTGTAACTCCTGTTCCAGGGGTCTGACATCTTCTTCTGACCCCCTTGGGCTCCTACATGTGTCTAGTACCCATAAACTCATGAGGCTCACACACACACACACACACAATTACATTTTTATTTATTTATTTGCTATTTTTATTTTAAAATATTTTATTTATTATGTTTCATTTTATGTGTGAGTGCATTGCTTGTGTGTATGTTCATACACTTGTGTGCCCTCAGAAGGCAGAAGAGGGTGTTGAATTTTCCTGGAACTGAAGTTAAGGTTGATTGTTAGCCACTGTTGTGGGTGCCAGGAATCAAATTCGGGTTTGCTACAAAAGCAGTCAGTGCTCTTAATCACTGAACCATCTCTCCAGCCCTTATTTTTATTTTATGTGTATGAATGTTTAGTCCTCATGTATGTAAGTGTACCATGTGAGTGCGATGCCCATGGAGGCCAGAACAGGGCATTGGATCCCCTGGAACTGGATTTATAAATGGTTGCTAGCCACCATGTGGGTGCTGAAACTCAAACCCAGGTCCTCTGCAAGAGCAGTCAGTGCTCTTAACCATTGCCCACATATGTATTTAATTAAAAAAAAAAAGAGAGAGAGAATCATAGGGCTGGAACTCTCATCCAGTTCCTGTGACAAGCTGTCAGGTGCAGACCGCCTGGTGCAGTCCCCAGAAAGGCAACTGGGAAATTCCCACAGCTCCAACACCTGCTCTCTGGGAGGAGCCTTCCTACAAAGGTCCAGCCTAGGCCCACAGGTGCCACTCAGGGGTGAAGGGTCCAGGACAAAGTTTCTTTATTCTGATATCTGCTGCCACCTGGCTCCACTGGAGCAGTCGGGATTGGGCAGACACTGGCAGCTTTGCCAACCAGGAATGGGCTTGCTGATGAGGTAGCAAGGATGCGGCGTCCACAGTCTGGGTGCCCTATCTGTTGGCAGAACAGGTTCCCCAGAGAGTTAGCAAAAATCCCAGGGCCCAGCTGGCTCCAGACCAGTTACACCAGAATCTGGGGGAAGGACCAAGCCTCAGGTTCTTACTTTGGTATAGAACTTCTCTGCAGCCAGGTCCACCCCAGTGTACCCTAAAATGGCCCTTGGATTATAATAGGAAGGCTAGGCCTGGACTCTAACTTACTTTGACCCTCAACCCTCCTTACTCCCCAAAATTCATGCTGAAGTCCGGATTCTCGGCATCCTGGTGTCAGAAGATAAGGTCTTTTTGCTGGCTTTGTTTTGTTTCAGATAATCTCGCTTTTTAGCCCAGATCAGACTGGAAGTTACCTAATCAAGTTAAAGTGAGGTTGTTTGGAGGGTCCTAACCCTGTATGAGTAGTGATCCTATCAAAAGGGAAAATTTGGGGGCAGACAGAAATTTGTGAAAAGACAGAGGCGGGGATCCAGGAACACCAAGGGGCCAGCGAGCAGGACGAGCTGACAGAGCCCCAGAGCCGGACAGAGGCAATCTCATGTGTACCTGACCTCCTCATCATGTGACACCTGGCCTGGGAGTCTCAGCTCCCCCAGGGTGGTTAGACCACACATTTCTGCAGCTGAAGCCGTCTGGACTGTGGACTTTGCTACAAGAGCTCTAGAAAAGCCTCCTTTCTACACTGGAGCCACACTGAGCTTCCACGCAGAGCACAGAGGACCTACGAGGCTGCTGCCTCCTCCTCATGGCTGCGGCACCCACCAACACACACTGGGGCCAACCCTCAGCTCTCACCTCACACCAGGCTGTGTGCCTCTGAGGCAGGCCGTGTTCTAAGCTCCGGGGCCTAGCAGATAAACAAGTCAACGATCCTCACAACCCCAACTCAGGGAGCAGCCTGTGGGCAAGGAAAGTGAACTAGAGGTCGGCAGTGTGTGCTCTGAGATAGAGGTGCTGTGGAGGACATGAGGCAGGCAAGGGGACAGGCGGGACGGAGTGGTGAGTTTAAATGCTGTTAGGGACCGTGTCCCTGGTGATCACTGGTCCGCTCAGACTCCCTATGCCTTGCTCCCTACACAGCTCTCTGCTTGGGTTCACCCTGCCCATCTGCATTCAGCCTGTCCTGTGCTCCACCATCCTGACGCTCAGCTACCAAGCCAGAAACCCCAGAGAAAGCCAAATGGCCTTGGTCCTTCCCCTTCCCCCACCCATGCCTGGGAGACAGGAGTCCTCTCTCCACAGCCCCGAAGGCCCTGGTTTATCCCTCAGTACTTCCCGAAGATGCCCCAGCCTGCTTTGCTGACTGTGGATCCAGGGCTAGTAATGATCAACAGCATAGACTCTGCACTCTACACTAGTGGCTCCAACTCAGAGCACATACTGGGGCCCTGAGCTTGGAGAATCCCCTTCTTCTGGGCCCATCAAGATGCTGTGGCCTCCAGGGGCCTTTCCCTGACCTGTTCCTTGAGAGCCAAAGGGAGGCCACAGACACATTCCCAGGACCAATGCCCTCAAAGGTGACCACAGTACCAGGTCCCATCCCTTTCTGGACCTCAGTCACTTAGCTGAACCATAGGCTTATATCAGCTCCTGCCAGGCTAACGTCTTTGGTTACCGTGGCTGAGCCAGTGGGAGATGGAGCGGGTCTACAGGGAGAGGGGCTGTGAGGGTGAAATGAACCTGGCTGAGGAGACTCTTTGGCCCTGGAAAGATAAGCACAACACATAACCTACCGGAGGCCCAGGAGGCCCTCTTCCCCAGCCTACCGCCTGGGCCCTCCTGTGGGTCTGTCATAGGAGGTTCTGGCCAGCACCCCTGCCTCTTGGGAGGTCACTCTATTCAATCGTCCTTGCCTTCTCAGGGGGCTAAGCCTGCAGACTTCTGAATTCCTATGGGGATCATGGGGTACCAGATACTTGGTGGGGAGGGGAATCGAGAATCTAAACTAGAACATTCTCCAGTCTCACTGTTACTATTTGAGGGGCCCCAGGCCAGATGAACACACCGGGCTTGGAATAGAGGAGATGACAAGTGGTGTTGGGGTCCCTCTGCTCGGTGAGGTGAGAGGCACAGAGGCAACACACAGACCCCGGGAGCTGCGTAGAAGCATGCGGAGAGCAAGCCGCAGCAAACTCAATTATTCAAGGAAGTGCAGGGCGTTTATGAGTGTGGTTAGCCAGTTGCCCTATGGGGTGGTTCCCAACTGCAGCCAATAGTAATCTGTCTCGGGATGGATCATCTTGGTGCAGGTTCTCTCCAGATACAGGGCAGAAGCTGGTGTCACGCCTGGCTGGAGCGGAGCCCCTTGCCCGCACGAGCCACTCCCTTAATCCTCATAGCAGGTGACCAGGCTAAGGCCCACCTTACATTATGCCCTACAAAGTGGGACCCTCAGTCTTACATGATTCTCACCCTGTGAGCCTCAGTTTCTCCCCTGTTCAGGGGTGGCATGTGCCCCCTCTGTGGGGTGTGTGTACATGCATAGTCAGAGATAGGGGACAGAGAAACCCCATCCTGACAGGGACACCCCTGGCACATCTTGTGGCAACCTCTGCTGGAGCAAGGTAAAGGAAATGACCACTCCCGACTACCTGCTGGCCCACCTCTCGGCCTCTCATCTCTCTGTGAAGGAAGGGTGGATGAAGGCCCCTTCTTGGGTGGGCCTGTTTTAGCAAGCCTGAGGTTTCCATGAGGTCCGTAAGTTCAGTGATACCGGGGTGGAGCGGGTTGCAACATTTTCTCAGCACTGGAGATAATAAGCTCCATCCTGCTGGCTGACTTTGTGCGAGTCACTTGACTTCTCTGAGCTGACTCACTTATCTTTCCAAATGGGATGATACTGTTTGCCTCTTGGGCTTGCTGGGAGGTTTAAAAGGCCTATGATAATGAGTAACCAGAGCCCTCTTGCCTCTGGGTCTCTGGCCCAGGTGGCACCCTGGCACAGAGGTTCATCTGCCTCATACCTTCCTAGGGAACTAGTTTCCCACAATGGCCACACAAGGCTGTTGTGTACTTGAAAGATGACTAGTTTGAATGGAGAAGCATTGGCATTGTAAAATGTACATGATATGAAGAGACAACACAATAAAAGAATGTAACGTAGCACATATTATTTTTAGTATTGACTATGTGATGAGAGCATTTCATTATATATTAGGCTAAATAAAATGCATTGAAATTAAGTTCTCCGGTTTCGTATTTTCGGACTGTGACTACTAGAGAAAAGATGTGTGTGTGTGTGCTGGTTACATTGTTGGGAGCTGTCCTGGAGCTAGGAAGGGATCTTCAGAGCACCTTCTCGGCTATCCTAGGAAAAGAGGCCTTTGGGGTTCTGGCAGCCCAGCTCTCTGCTCCTGTGAACTTCCTCCCCCTTTGTCCTTTGTCTCCGTCCCCCACTTTCCCTCTCACGAGCCACAGAGTCAGTCACAGGAACTGCCCTCCCCCAAGATAAGTGTGAAGCAGCTCCCAGCTGGTGGGGATCTCAGTGCTGTGTGGGAATGTCCCTGTCCTCACTTTCTCTCTTCCAGCCAACCCCAAGGATGTGGCTTCCTGGCCGCAGGGCCTGAGTCATCTGCAAGGAATCCTCTCTCCTCCAGGAGGGTATGGGTGACAGGCAGGCCTTGGACACTGAACAGCAGAGATGCAATGGGGATCCAGACTCGGCAGGGTGAACCCAGGCTCTGCACTGTGGACTGAGGCCCAAAGGCTGGGGCAGCTCTGCCTGGCTGCACCACAATCCTTTCACCTGTAAATCCCACATAGTCTCCATTCTCCCTGCCTCAGGATCCAGGGGGCAAAATAATATCACGGAGGTGTGGGCCTCTGCATAGTATTTGGTTTAAGGTATATGACAGTGATTGAAAGCCCTAAGTTGGGTCGTGGCTGTTGGCCAGATGCAGGATGCACAGGCAGGATGGGAGAGGCAGTGGCTTATGGTTCCCTTACAGGTCTTGGACTGCACAATGCCAACTCTGACCCTTTTCAGATGGAGACATCTTGGCTCCTTCAGGTTACATGACTTGTTGGAGGTGAGAGTCAGGGGTTGATTTTCAGGCCCCTTGTTTGTCCCCAGAGCCTGTACTTTCTACCACAAACACCAGGAGAGTTTCTGAAGAAATGAATCCAGATTGGCTAGCAAGAACCATCAAATCTTGAGTCTTCAAAACTCAAGCCAGGCTTGATGGCTCATCCTTGTAATCCCAGGACTAAGGGGGCTAAGGCAAAGAGATTGTCAAGAGTGGAAGGCCAGCCTGGACTACATAGTGAGACCCTGTGTCAAAAAAATATGAAAGAAAGAAGCCCTGCTTTCCCCAAGCAGGTCCTGAGTGGAGCATGTGAGCGCAGGCAGTTTCCTCAGGAGGAGATGCCAAGAAGTTCTGAAGAGCAGACAAGTGAGCCAGGGAGGGAGAGCTCCCCAGGAGGTGTGCTGTCCTGAGTGGGTTTCCGCTGTGGACACCTGGGCACCCTCCGATCTGTATGTAGAACACACATCACTATTGTACCTCGAGGACCTGTCGGTAGATAATGGCTAACTGCCTTCCTTTCTGATTGAAGACCGCCAGGGGTGTTGAACCTTTGACCCTTCCCTGCAAGTCCCCTTGCTGTTGGCCGAGTCCTTGGGTTCAGATAGACACTTAGGCAGACGCTAGACTGGAACAACAGGGCATCTGTGGTAACAGCCTCAGCTTGAGAGAAATCAAACTGCCCAAGGATGTGCATTACAGCTTCCACTGTGTATAAATTTAGAAGTAACCTAGATTTCCAGCAAGAAGGGATTGGCTTAGTAAGTTATGGCACATGGAGATATAGGGCTTACACATCTCCGAATGAAGACTTGCACCAGGGAAGTGTTGAGGAGGGACTGTTGAGATGTGGCCTGTGCCACGAGCTCCAGCATAAAGGCCATGGTCTCCGGGCTCCTCCTCTACATTAAGAGGGCTTGGCCTCTTAATGGGACAGGCCACACAAGATTAGAATCTCAGAGGCCAGCATGAGGAAGGCAGGAAGGACCCGTAAGTACAGCGGAAGCTTCTGTTTGCAGGAGGTGACAGTGTGTCTTCTCTGATGAGGCCTCAACTCTGTTATTATTATTATTATTATTATTATTATTATTATTATTATTTGTGAATGTATATGTTGTGTGGGAACAGTAGGGGGTACGTGTATGCTGTGTGTGTGTGTGCAGACAGAAGCCAGATGTCAACATCAGATGTCTTCCTCAGTCACTCTTCATTTATTTGTTTATTGTTTTTAATTTGTTTTTTTTTTGTTGTTGTTATTGTTTGTTTGCTTTTTGTTTTGAGGCAGGGCCTCATTATGTGACCCTAGCTGACCTGGAACTCACCATGTAGACCAAGCCGGTCTCAAATGCACAGAGATCCACTTGCTTCTGCCTGCCTCTGCTGGGATTAATGTCATGGGCTACCACATCTGGTGCCTAGTAGAGTTTTATTTTTTATTTTATTCTATGTGTAGGAGCATTTTACCTGCATGTGTGTAAGTGCACCTATGTTGTACAATGCCCACGGAGGCTCCATCTCCTCTGGAACTAAAGTTATGGATGATTGTTAGCCAATGTGGGTGTTAGGAACCGAACCTGAGTTCTCTGCAAGAGCAGCCTGTGCTCTTAACTGCTGAGTCATCTCTGCAGCCCCTCCATCTTATTTTTTGAGACAGGGCTCACTCATTTGGCTAGACTGACTGACTGGCCAAGGAGCTCCAGGGATCAGCCTATTTCTCCTCTATCCTTCCTCCTTCTCCTGGTGCTGGGATGAAATGCTACAGTATGGAGGATCCAAACTCAGGCTTGCATGTAAAACACCTGACTGACTGAGACGTTTCTCAGCTCTGTTCTTGAGTCTGCCTTCACTGTGCCAAACCAGGCCCACCTAGATTGTCTAGAACATTCCTTAAGTCTTCTTCTTAGTGAGACTACATCAGCCACAACATTCCTGACCAATGTTTGATTGATGGCTGAAGACTGATTGAGTTGACAACCATGGAAGGTCTCGGAGGATACTGTCAGATTCCAGGGACAAGGCTCAGCTGGGGACCTGAGTCTGGGTTCCCTGTGTGGCAGAGTGTGTGTTTGCCTGAGGCCACGGAGTCAAGCTTAAACATCTGGCAGTGTCAAGCTGGAACCAGGTAGTGTGAGACTTGCTCTTTTGGGGACTTTCCCTGCAAGCAAAGGTAAAGTGAGCTGGGTGGGGCCTCTTCTCTCCCGCAGCCTCTGCTCTCCTGGCTGTGAGCCTGGATTGACATGCACAGCCCCTCACCTATCCCTTCTTGGCCTCCTGGGGCTGGGACAAGGCTGGACACGTGGAACCTATCAGTGACCTCACTCTGACTGGCCATCAACCAGATCTTCGCTGGTCTCGCAGGAGCGTCTCAGTGTGAGTGTGTGATTTACAGTCTTTAATAGTACTGACCTAGGCAAAGTAGGACGGGACTTACGCTGTGATTGGCCGCTCTTCTCTGAGCCTTTGGTCTTTGCTACCTTTGACATGGCAAATGTGTGATCATGCTATAACATAATGCCATAATCTGGGTGGTTTATAAACAACATAATTTCTCTCTTGTGGTTCTGGAGATTGACAGTCTAAACTCAAGGTGTTGGCCAGTGCTGGGAAGGACCTGCCTTCTCCCATGTGGCCTCTTCTCATGTCCTTGCTCAGTGAGGGGGCTGGCTAGCTCTCTGGGATTTCTCTTATAAGAACACAAATACAATAGAATCTAATCACCTTCAAAAGGCCACACCTCCTAAAACCATCTATCACCTTGAGGGTTGGGGTTTCAACATGGAAAACAAACATTGCCTTCTCTGACTGGGGCAATCTGGGGATGTAGCTCTGTGGCTGATGAGCAGAAAATGGACTAACTAAGTGGACTATAGGCACTGGTCTCCCGTGTGGCCTGGTTCTGCCTCTGGCTCAGGACATGCAGTTGGACAGACAGACCAGACGGGCTTCAGTGATCTCCAGTCTAGCCCTTCTGAAGAGGAAGGATTTGTGCTGGGGAGGGAAGGCGAGCATGAGGCTGTGGGGAGACCATAGCCAGCCAGGGCCTGAAGCTGGCTCCCCTAGCTCATGGCTCAGTGCCATAACTACAAGGCCAGTGGTGGAGACCTTGTTTCTTAGAACCAGGTGTCATGGTAACTAGGAGCTGGACCCTGCAGGGGAAGAGACCAGAGACCTCAAGGAGGTGGGGGTGCTTCAGGACAGGTGTCAGGCTGTGCTCTGAAAGCAGACAGCTGAGCCTGGGCTGGGCCAGTGGACAAGAGCCACCGCTTATGCTGTGAGTGTGGCTGCCCATGACTGCTGCCTGTGGTGGAGACCTCCCGGGCCAAGCCGTGGGTGGCCCAGGTCTGCCCAGGCACCTTGCTTTGTATCTCCCCAGCCTGTTCTTCCTTTCACCGAGGCACCCCTCTGCCAATGCCGCCTCTCTGTGCAGGCTTCTCTTTCCTCCTTATTGTCTCTCTCTCCTCTGTGGAGTGTCTTCTTGGATTTGGGGCTCTCTGCATGCCTCCACCCCACCCCTTGGCCTTTTTGACTATATTTTTTGTTGTGTTTTTGCGGCCGTGGTTGTTGTGAGACAGGGTCTCATGGAACCCTGTGTCTGCTATTTTCTCTGCTCATGTCTCACCCTCCATCCTTTTCTCTCTCTTTCTAGTGCCCCACACCCAGCTGGCCCCTCCCTTCTCTTCTCCCACTTCGCCTTGGCTGCCTCTGGAAACAATTACCCTTGGCTAGAATGGATTCCTCCAGGACCCAGACAGAGCCACAGGCAGCACCATGGACCAGATGGGTGACAGAACCTCAATAAAATAGACAGTTTGAGCACGGGGCTGGGGCACCTGGAGAGGACATAGTTCTCCCAAGAGCACAGACCCACATCCTGTGGCTGCTCTGGGACCCTACCTTACCAGTATGCCCTGCCCATAGGACCAAAACCTAGGGCTGGGTCAGACTCCCAGGGCCAACAGAGGATAGCCAGAAGCAGAGAAGAGCCACTGAAACCAAGACTTCAGGTCCCAATTCATGGGCTGCAGAAATTTCTGCATTCCACCTGTGACCTCCTCACGTTCACCTTGAGAAGGCTTAAGTATGAATCTAGGCTCTGCTGCCACGAGTGGGAGGCAGACAGTCTAGGTTCCAGACTAGCTCCTGCCTTTCCTGACTGTGTGACCTTGGGCAAGTCACTGAACTTCTCCGTGTCTTTACTGGGCACTCCATTGCCTGCAGAGTAAAGCTGAAGCAAGTTCAAGTGGCCAGTTTTCTGTCCTCATTCAGCTTGGCTGAGCAGAGCTCCCTCTGAGACAAAGGTCTACCTTGCTTCCCGGCTCTGGGTCTCTCCTGGCTCCACCAACAGGCTCCTTCTCACTCTCTTGCTGTGACTCTTCCAAGTTCATACCTTTATATATTTATTTTTATTTTATTTTACTTTTGTAGTACTTGGGATTGAACCCAGGGCCTTGTGATTGTTACGTAGGACCTCTACCACTAAACCGCATCCACAGAACTATTTTAAAAAGTTTTTGATTTAGACAAGGTCTCTTCAAGATGCTTGGGGTAATCTTGAGGTAACTTTCTTTCTTTCCTTCTTGATTTTTAAAAACTGTGTATGAGTGTTTTGCTCCATATATGTAAGTGCATTCATGTCATGCCAAAGTCTTTGGAGGCCAGAAGGTGTTGGATCCCCTGGAACTAGAGTTACAGATAGTTGTTAGCCGCCATGTGGGTGCTGGTAACTGAACCCAGACTCTCTGTAAGAGCAAGTTCTCTTAACTGCTCAGCTGTCTCTCTAGCCCCTTGAACTTTCTATCCTGCTGGAAACACCTGAATAACTGGGATTGTAGGCTGGTGCCACGCTGCCTGGCTTTACCTGCCTTCTAATATGTGTATGTCCTTGGCCGCCCCCTCTGTGGCCCCTGAGCTCTCAGCATCATGGGGACACTGAAGATTCCCACGTCTGAATCTCTGATTAGTCTCTCCCAGTTCCACCTCATGCCTGGCTAGTCCTTGACTTTCATGCTTAACTTGTGCAAACCAGAACTCGTGATTTTTTCCTCCTTGTCAACAACTTCCCACTGCTCAGACCAAGAACTTGGCAGTCATTCTGGAATTGTCTCTCTCTCACACCCCACATCCAAAATGTCAGCAAATCCTGTCAGTTTGACCTTCAGACACACAGCCAGGAGCCTCTCTGGGCAGCCTCTGTCATTAACTGGCCACTACAGCGACTCTAGCTGGGCCCCTGCTGCCACTCTTTCCATCCCCAGACTCCTCTGTGATCCTTTTAAAAAGCAAACTGTGGGCTGGGGATGTAGCTCTGTTGGCAGAGTACTTGCCCAGCGTGCCCAGGGTCCTGGGCTCATCCTTAGCACTGCGTAAACTAGGTATGGTGGTGCATACCTGCCATTCCAGAACTCAGGCAATGAAGACAGGAGAATCAGAAATACAAGGTCATCCTTGTTGTTTCCCAAGTTTGAGGCCAGCCTGGGCTACAAAAGACCTGTCTCAAAAACAAACAAAACCAAAGCAAAATGTGATATTTACTTAGCTGTATGCATTTCTCAGAACCCACTAGAAAGATGTGTTTTCCTCTAATGTAAATTATATGTTAATTTAAAAGAATAGAACCAAAAAAAGGAACAAATCCCACCACTTTTCCTCACAATCCCACAAGTGGGCCCTCTGTCGGCATTCCACCAACTGTCTCTGACCTTTTAGTAGGTCAAAGAAATGAACTTGAAATCATGACCAGTTGTTCTATTTTTAAATTTTTGTATGTATATGAGTGTTTCCTGCATGTATTTAAGTGCACTCCATGTGTGCAGTGTCCATGGAGGCCAGAAGAGGGCACTGGATCCTAGAGCTGGAATCAGTGGTTGTTAGCTACCTTGTGGGTGCTAGGAACCAAACCTGGGTCCTCTGTAAGAACAGCCAGTGCTTTTAACCACTGAGCTGTTCTCTAGCCTGTTTTATTTTAATTTGGGGTCAGTCTTGCTGGAAAATCCAGGCTGGTCTCAAACTCTCATCTCTCCTTCCTCGGGCTCTTGAGTGCTGCAGTTAAGGTGTGCCACCATGCCTAGCTTTGAGGTCGTTGCCAACATTATTATTATTTTGTTTTGTTTTGTTTGAGATGGAGGCTCTCACACTGTAGCCCAGGCTGGCCTCAAACTCAAAACAATCCTCCTCTCTCAGTCTCTCAACTGCTCGGATCACTCATGTGAGCCATGACATTTGACACCAGCAGTTGTGTGCGTGTATGTGTGTATGTGTGTGTATGTGTGTGTGTGTATGTGTGTGTATGTGTGTATGTGTGTGTATGTGTGTGTCTTGTTTTTTTGAGACAGGTCTTACTATGCAGTCCTGGCCTGCCTGGAACTCACTGTATAGTCCAAACTGACCTCTGCCTCTCAAATGCTGGGATTAAAAGTGTGTGGCATCACATCCAGCCTGACCAGCAGTATTTTTAACTAAAATGGAAAAAAAATACATGAGTGTATACATTTATAATTTGCTTCTGTTTTATTTTACACAAATACACTGGTACTGGATGTAGCATAAAGCATTTCCTACAGAGGACAGAAATAACTGAGACTGAAAAGCTGCGTAGCACTGGCTGAATCCATCTGTCACCCTGTCTCTCAGCCTCACCCTGCTTCGGTCTTCCTCGTGGCTTAAGACTGTTGTGCCACTCCTGGCATTTTCTAACCTCATGGCCTTTGCACAGGTGATCCTGCTGCCTGGAACATTCTTGCATGTCTCACTTCCTTCACTTCTTGGATCAAATGTCATTTCTTAAGGAGAGACCTTTCAGCCTGGCATGCTTAAAATGACCCCACTTCCAGCTTCTTCCCTTCTTTTTGACTTTTTTTTTTTTTTTTCTGCACAGCACTGATGACTCCCTGAAATGTTATGTGTTTGTTTATCTGTTCACTTCCCTCCTTTGGATTCAGGCTCCACGCTGTGGGGACTATGCCAGTTTGATTCACTGTTCCACTCTGGTGCCATGGTGTTTACACACAGTACCATCTGTTGAATGCATACTGACCTTGTCTTCGAGGACCATTCAACCTGGTTTAGATGGCCTTTCGTGCAGTTCTGTGAATGGTCCCTGAGGGCAGCAAGCACAGTCGAGGGCTCCTAGAACCTTATGGGCTTGGTGAAGCCTATTGTTCCCCTGGAGTCTGCTGCTTTCTGGGATCCCATCTAGAGCTGGCTTCTCCACACTCCAGAACACTGCCCCGCGGAGACTGTATGTCCCTCTGGGGTTCTAATGGCTTCCTACACCCTGCTGAAATGCCTTGTGAGCCAAGGATACCAGCTGCAGCAAAACAGCCACTGGAGCCACATGCTTGATGGTCCCCCACCACAGAAGAGGCTGCCCTGGTGTAGAGGCAGCTTTGCCTGAACAGCCGTCCTGCTGTACAGACAGAGAGCCCCGCTGGGAGCCCATACCTGCCTTGAGCTGCTGGCTTGAGTGTGGAAGGAGCAAGAAGAGAGGACGACATCTCTGATGGCCTTGTAAGCAGGTGTTCCCTCCTTCTTGTGAGTGCTAATACTATTTCAGGATGCAGAAGTGCCCAGGGGAGTGAGATACTGTGGGGATGCTAGGGACTGGGGAGCAGGCACAGGGCCTGGAAAACAACCCGTCAAAACTGCCTGGCCATTCAGCTGGCCACAGAGAGGAGAGGGCTTCAGGGTCACAGCAGACGGCTAAATATAGGAACACTGGGAAGTGGAAGCAGTTCCTGCTGAGCAGCAGGGGGCCTATCTACTTCCTTCTCCTAGGGGAGGGACCAAGCAGCTGGACCAGATGCTCAAGAAGGCCTCAGTCTGGGTTTGGTATCAGGTCTGTGGCTTGGGTGATCTTGAACTCCAGTCATTGTCTATAGATCCCACAGTGGGCTCCATCTGACCTCAAAGGTTCTTCCTCTGAGGACCAAATACTTTCTCTGGGAGACACATTTGTCAGTGGCCTACCACCTGTGTGTGAACGAGAAACAAGACTTTACTTAGAACATCAGTATCATTCCCAGTGGCCTGCAAGGTCCCAGTAGGGAAGTAAGGCCTAGCTGTTGGTTCACTGCAGCAGCCCTTGGCTCAGAACCCGGTCTATAGTATGTGTTCAATGAAGAGTTGTTGCAGAGCAGAGTGGATGACTCAGAGAATCACGGAAGGGTGACCTGGGGCTGGCTCTCAAGAAAGGATGACTCCCAAGGCAGCATTTGAAGATGATGTATCAGGCAAAGATCAATGTGTGTTGTGTTTGGGTTCCTTGGATCTAAATGATATGGGAGAGACTGGCAGAGATCCCAAGAGACTGTGAATATCGCGAAGGATCCTGCTGTATAGTCTGAAGGCTTCGAAAAAGGTGTAAAGGGCAACCCATTCTTCATCTAGTTTTTGAGACAGGGTCTCACTATGTAGCCCTCTCTATCCTGGAACTTGATATGTGGACCAGGCTGGGCCTCAAACTCACAGAGATCCACTTGCCTCTGCCTCCTAAGGGCTGGGATTAAAGGCATACACCACACACCTGGCAAAGCATTTAATTTTATAAAGATGAATGGGAGACTCTCTATGGAACTTATTATTGACAGAAATATGGCCATGAAATCCTGCACGTCACAGAGGTTACTGGCTGTCTCACAGCAGAGCATATCGGAAGTTGAGGATGCCTTTTCTACTAATGGAAAGACAGGCGGTACCATTGTGCTGGCTCCTTCAGTGGTGTCCAAGAAGAAAGTAAACACATAGCATCCTTCAGTAAGGGTGCAGATTAAGACTGTATAAGCAAGGGCCTGTCTTTGGAAAGAAATCCATAGGAGAGAGCGCGCTCTACAGAGCCAGGCCCTGAATGACTTTGTTGCTGAAGTGGTGTCATATGTCACCTCTGTCACAGGAGTGTGTGGAAAAAAACAGGGAGAGTGACCTTTATAGCCCATTTTAAAATCTGAGAAAGTGTGTCTTGAAGGAATTTGTCTAAAATACTTAAAAACACCTTCTGATAAGTTTTTAGTAACAACTGATAAATTTCAACAGCAACTGTCGCCCAGAATTGAAAATCCCACTAACAAATTGATCTACCAGGGGAACTCTGGCTTCTTGGGAGGTATATTTTTTCAAGTATAGTAGTAACATGAAACCGTGCATTAAGCTAGACATGGAAGAACATGAAACAAGAGGATTGAAAATTCAAGGCCAGCCTGGGCTACATAGTGAGACTGTCTCAAAAGAAAAACAAAACAAAACAAAATTAATGTTAAAGGAAATTTAGAACCAGATTTTCAAATGAGTGTACCTCATCTTTTAACCAAGATCTTTTGTTTTACATTTACTTATTTCTCTCTCTCTCTCTCTCTCTCTCTCTCTCTGTCTCTCTCTCTCTCTCTGTGTGTGTGCACATGCCATGGTGCACATGTAGACATCAGAGAGTAACTTGCAGGAACTGATTCTTTCTTTATACCAAGTGGGTTTCAGGGTTTGAACTCAGGTAGTTACCCTTGTTGGCAAGTACTGTTATTGGCTGAGCCATCTAGCTGGCCTAGGGCCAGCTAGTGACACATGGGGCCAGGGGTGTGGCTTAGGGGTAGAGCACTTGCCTAGTGTGAATAAGGCCCTAGGTTCAGACCTCAGTTCTGTACACATGTAAATAAACGAAAAACTAAGAATTAAAATGAGCTATGGTTAATCACAATTGTAATAATTATATATTTAGGCAAAGCAAAAAACCTTTCTTTCTTGCTTGTTTTTGAGACAGGGTTTCACTATGTAACCCTGATCGGCCTAGAACTTGCTAAGTAGACCAGGATGGGCCTTGAGCTCATAGCGATCTGCCTGCTTCTGTCTCCCAAGTACTGGGATTAAAGGTGTGCACCACCACACTCAGCTAAGAAACTTTTAAACTTCTAAAATACTATTTTCTCTCTTATCCACTCTTTTTCAGTGTCTGTTATATATATGGGCCTTTTTATAGTTTATTCAACATGTCTGTATGGCAGCATATTAAATATATATCTTTTTAATCAATTTAAAACTTTTTTATTATTTTATTTTATGTGTATGAGTGTATTGCCTGTATGTATTTAAGCGCACCCATGTCATGCAATGCTCTTGGAGGTCAGAAGAGGGCATCCGATCCCCCGGAACTGCAGTTACAGTTGGTTGTTAGCCACCATGTGGGTGCTGGGAACTGAGCCCAGATCCTCTACAAGAGCAGCCAGTGCTCTTAACCACTGAGCCCTCTCCTATCTATCTATGTATCTATCTATGTATCTATCTATCTCTTTTATATTTCTCTTTCTTTTCTTGGTCTCTCAGCCTGGCTTTGAGCTTGAATCCTCCTGCCTCAGCCTCCTGAATGTGTGCATCACAAGTGTGTGCCTTGCACCTGCCATATATATACAATTTCTATATAAATAGATGCGTATGTTAGGTTGACTGCATACATTTTTTCTGTAACATTAAGAGGGGAGGATTCATCTGAGGCCAGGAGTAATAGAGAAGACAGGGATGACTCGGGGAGAAGGCAGTGTCTACTTGCGGTCTCTTTTGGAGATTGGGGAGCCAGGCACTGGTCCAGCCAGGCTCAATAATACCCTGAGCTGGCCTGGGCTGAGGACAGGGAGGAATGAGGGTAGACTCCAGAGATGTCCTGGGGAAAGCAGAAGTGCAGGCTTGGTGATGACTGGGAGGAACCGCGTAAAAACCTCTTGTGTCTTAAGGAACGGAAGGAGGGAGAACGCTTTTTGGTGGGTGTAGAGATAGGCACAGGCTTCCTAGTCACCTTACTTTCAATCCTAGGCTTGCAAATGATTGGGAACAAGTTACTAAATCTTCCTGAGTCTCAGCTTCCTCACCTGAGGAAAAAGAGGATGTGGGGCAGGCAGGGGCCCTGGCTCTATAGCACATCTGGAGACGGAACCCTTAGTCTGGATTGTCAAAGGGATGCCTGTAGGCTGTGGAGGAAGGTTCTTCCAGTGGGGCACCTAGGGACCCTTGTGGAGGCTGGGGACGGGGGGACACAGGAAGAATGGGGGGCAGTCCAGGTAATGGGAACACCTTGGGCAGAACCCAGGACCACATGCTGTAGTTATGATTTGGGGCAGTGAAATTCCTGGAGAACTAGGAAGACCATTGAATGATGACAGGACCTGTGGAGCTCAGAACCTGCTCTGAGTCAACCCGGGAGGACCTAAGGGTCAGCTACACTGCAGCCTCTGGAAGAGAGAAGGCCCGAGGGAGGCCCCAGGTCAAGTCCTCGGGCCAGAGAGCCACTGCTTCCCCAGGTGCCTGGTCTCAGGCTAGTCTGGCCTGGGAAGGGAGGGGCTTAGGTCTCCCGGCTGGAGGTTCAGAATATGACCCTAGGAAGCCCTGACTCTGATGTGAGAGCTTGGAGAGACCTTGAGCCCCAGTGCTGCGGCCCAGTGCTTTCCCAGAGTGGTGTCTGTGTCCTCCCTGAAAGGGAAAGAGGAAGGGCAGGTTTAGGGGCAGTTCATTTTCAGTTGTGTCTGCATCACTGGGGCCATCTCTGGAGAAACTGGCAAACCAGGGCCCTGAGACAGTGAGGGATATCAAGGACTCAACTTCTTGCCTTTCCTTAGGATTTAAATGTACTCTGAAGTTCTCCTCCTGATGAACTATCTCTGCCAGTGGAGCCAGGGAAGGCTGCTCCAGAGTGTTCCATGCCAGCAAACGGTAATCAGTGTTGGAGACCTCAGGTCCACTGGGCCTGCAGGTTGCTCTGGCAACAGGCTGTGTTTTGATGCTTCAAAGACCCAGGAGTCTGGCCTGCTGATCATGCCTGGGAGTGGTCCAAGGACAGTCATTGTCTGACTGTGAGGGTGGGGGAGAGAACAGCTCATGGATGAGCGTGCCTCTGCAAGGAAGGAGAACTCACAGGGTCTTTGGGTCACTAATAATTGCAATGGGGATATCAGGCAAACCAGACTCAACCCTCTGTGCGGACAGAAGAATCTTGATCTATTAATGTAAAGGGACTTAAAGAGGTGGCCTCAAGACAGCTGGGACTCAGCTCTGCAAACAGGCCTCTACCTTTGAAGCAGGCCCCTTGGGAGGCCTGTACTTATGCCAGAGAGGCAGCCCATAGGAGGGTCTTTGCACCAGTCATCTTAAAGCCTATAGACACCTGGTTGGCATGTTCTAGTGTTCCCTGAGGTAGGCAATCCCCGCTTCTCTGGGTCTCAGTCTCCCTGTTGTATGTCAGTAGGTTGCTCAGGAGACCTGCCCCATCTGCCCACACTCATCCCATAAGCCTCCGCTCCATACATCTGCAATGAGCCTGACTCCCGTATATCTTACTGCCGTACCTTTGTGCACACTGTCCTGGTAGCTGGGCACACTCTACCCCATAGGCTTGCCTGTCACCTGAGGCTCTTCCTTCCTCATCTGCTCCAGTGACCCCTATTGCTGCTTCAGGAGCCCAGGATGCAGGCAGCAGAGGCCTCGGCCCAGCTCTCATGCACAGGTCGCCCTCACTCATCAAGATGGGAAGACCCAGGGGCTAGAGAAGTGGCTCAGTAGTTAAGAGCACTGACTGCTTTTGCAGAGGACCTGGGTTCAGTTCCCAGAACCCACATGGCGGCTAACCACAGTTTGTAACTCCGGCACACGCACCCCCCCCCCCCCCCCACAGATAAATGTAATTTTTTTTAAAGGAAGAGACCTATGAGTTCAATGCCCTAGGTAGCAAGTTGTCCCTTCCCTGACTGTTACTCTCCCCCCCGTGCTTGGGAATTCCCAGTTAATGATGCTGTCTTAGAATGATCAGCTGTGCAGCCTCAGGAGCCACTTCCCTGTCTGAATCTTAGTTTCCCTCATAGAGGAAGAATGAGCAGTGACCTCACAGGAGGGTGGATTGTGTCAGAGATGGTGCCCGTGCTTCTGATCACATTTAAGGAATTGGGTTATTTTTCTCTTTTTATCATCACTGTGGGCGTCTCCTGTGGCTTTCTATGACTGTCTGATGAATAATCCTAGCCATGGGTCACACCCACCTCACTCCTCCTGTGGGGTAGATAGACTGGAGATTGGGGGAGCCACACCCTCTGGGAACCTGCCTTTCACATGAATGTCAGGAAGCCCAGGTCAAGAACAGAGCTAACAGTCTCTCGGTCCACCCCATCCCTCGGGAGTACTGAGAATAGACTTAGGAGTCCTTCCAAGAAGCAGTGCCCAGCACAGGGAAAGGCAGACAACAGGGTCAGAGCCTGTTCTTTAGTCACCCTGCCTCTCAGAGTGACACCAAGCAGGCCCCAAGCAGTGACCTCATCCTATAGTCTCCCTGGTCTTTCAGGAATCTTAGTGTCCCAAATCATAGCTACCATATGTGGTCCTGCGGCTCCACTCAAGCTGTTTCCCCTGCTCGCCTTGTCTTTCCCATTCTCCTCTGCTCTGCTCCTGCCTCTAGAAGTGTCTTCTTGGAAAGAACTCCCTCTGTTCCTTGCAGGCATCCTCTTAAACACCCAGAATAAAGACCCACACCCCTGGGGCTGGTGAGGTGGCTAATCAGGCAATGTGTTTGCCATGCAAGCCTGGTGACCTGAGTTCAATCTCTGAAATCTGTGGTAGAAGGAGAAAAACCAACTCCTGAAAGTTGTCCTTTGACCTACACACACAGACACTAGACATACACACACAAGCACACATGTACACGCACACACTCATACATACAAATAATAAATAAAAATTAAAATAAAAAAGACCTAAGCCTCCAGCTGGCCTGCAATACCTGGCTACATTTTCCTCTATTTGTCATTCGAGGAAACTGAGAATCAGGAGGGTTTAGTAACTTGCCCCAATAATTTGCATATTTTGAAAGCAAGGTGACCAGGAAGCCTTCCCCTTCTCCTTAGCCCATGGAACAGCATTTCACCTGCTTATGTTCCCTTAGACAAATGAAGCTCATGTCCTGAAGCAAAGGAGGCTCATCGAGGTCAAGTGTCAGCCAGCAGTCCCCAGTGTGTCGCATTGCTTCTGTTTTGCAAACTGCCTGTGTTACCAATCAACCTCTCCTTTTGGCAGGAATGTGTTACCTAACCACAGAAGGAACTTGATGAATTGGAAAGCCTGCAGGGATGTGGAGGCCATGGTCGCCTCACCAGGGAGCATCAGGCTTGGTGTCCCCTGCTGCCTCAGCTCACACTAAACAACAGTAAGGCTAACAGCTTTCGCATGGTGATACCACGTCAGCTGAGGTCCAAGGACTTGGCCTCATTTCGCCTTTACACAGCCCAGCGGTGTGGCTATTATTGTCCTGTGTCACTGGTGGAGGGAACTGAGGCCCAAGGAGGTTGTCGGTGACCCGGACTGATCTGCCCAACTCTGAAGTTCATGTTCTGTGAGCCTGTTGCCCAGAGACTTGGACACAAAGACAGTCCCAGCCTGTGGCCAGACACCTCTGCCTGGGGAAGCAGTGACTCTTTGGCCTGGGGACTTGCCTTGGAGCCTCCCTCAAGCATTCTCTCTTCCAGGGGCTGCAGGGCATGGCGGCCTCATCCCTCAGTTCCTTCTGGGATGTCCTGCCCTGGTCACGGGCTATGAGGCTACACTGATGTTCTGAAAGCAGGGTTAGGGTTAGGGAGAGTCTGGGGATCAGGTCAAGAGCCTTGGGTTCCAGTCTTTGCTCTTCCACCATTTTATGCCATGGCCTTGGGTCAACTATTCACCAGATCTCCTGGGGGATGATCTGCCAGGTGAAATGAGGCTGTCAAGGTGACATGAGTGGTTATTTGGTAGAGGGGTGAGCAGGAAGAAGCCTAGAGGTCAGGGTGAGTGAGGAGACTGAGAAATGTGGGCCTGAGAGCAGGGGTGTGCTTCCAGCTTGGGGAAGCAAAGACCTTCAGTGTACTCGGTGCCTCTCTTCTCCTGCTGTCCCCTTGGAATGCCCCACTTCCCCTCCCGTGAGTCTCAAGACACAAAGTTCCAGCATTTGGACTGAATTAAGCACTTCAGACGTCAGCTGCCTCTGAATCATGGGCAGCTATGAGCTGGGGGGAGCAGGGAGCATGCAGGAAGCAGTGTCTCAGCAGTGGTTTGCACACTGTGTCCAGCAGGCTCTGGGGAGTCTTGGGTGTATTGATAGGTGTGGTGGGGGCTCTAGACCTCCCCTGGTTTCTCAGTTTTTCAAAGTGGGATCCTCTTATTTCAAGAGAGGCATTCTGAATCCAAAGACAGAAAAATCACCCATCACTCCAACACCCTCACTCTATAGAGTTCCAGAGAAGTCACAAGCCAGACAGTGGGAGGGTGGGATTAGAACCGTCTGTGGCTCATTCATGCATGCAGGCTTTCATTCACTCAATAATCCTACAAGTATGCATCCAGCAGTCCTCCTCATGCCTGCCAGCTGGGGGCCAGAGGGATGCAGTGGAAATAACGCAAAGAGGCCAAAACACAGAGTCCTGTCTTCAGAGTTTGAAGCTTAAGAAATGACATGACATGATAGATCCCACATTAGTACTTCTTACCATGTGCCTTGCCCTTTACATGTTACCAATGACAACCCCATGAGGTAAGAAAATTTCATATTTACAGATAAGGAAACTGAGGCACAGATAGGCAAAACCATATACAAAGGGGCTGGGGCACTTAGTAAATGGTAGAGCTGCAATTTGAACCTCGAATAACTGGCTGTAGACTGTACACTAGCTTGTACTTCATTAAACAAATATATCTTATAACCCTGGCACTATTTGTGAGTAATCTATAAACTATAAATATATTTTGCAGCCCATCCTACATGTTACTTTGTATACTATCACATAAATATAGCCCATGGTCTTCTCTGTGGGTTTTATATACATACAGGGAACCTGAGCATGATAAGGTCAGGTGGGAATGGCACTGGCTTCCCTGAGAAGTGGTATTGGAGTTAGAATGGAAGGCCATTTACAGGTAATTGATTTTTAGCAGTATTGCCAATCTCATGTAATAGACTTCCTAACCAGAGAGCTACCCCAAATGGATGCATGTATGTCAAAGAGTGAAGTCAATCACCTGCCTCACAACATATATGAAAATTAACTCAAAATGGATCAAAGACCTAACATTATAAAACTCTTAGGACAGCACAGTCTCAAATCCTTGTGGCCTTGGATGGTTTCTTAAATATGATACCAAAATTACATGCAACCAAAAAAACTTAGATACATGGAGGTCATCAGAATGAAACACCTTCATGCTTCAAATAAAACCATCAAAAGAGTCAAACTAGAACACTCAGAATGGGAGAAATTCAGTAAAGCATTTATCCAATAAGGGGTTTGTATCTAAAATATGTAAAGAACACTTACAAATCCACTCAAGATCTGGGAAGCTAGGTCTCTAAAGAGTGTATTGTCAATAAGTCCCTGGAAGGCACTCAGCATCATTAGACATCAGACAGACACAACTCAAACCACAGCAACACTCTTCACACAAACTACAATGGCTGTAATTTAAACATTAAACAAAACTATTGATATGGATATGTAGACCCTGGAACCCTGATTCGCTGTTGGAGTAATGTAATAGGGTGCAGTCTCTGTGGAAGAGTCTGGCAGTTCCTTAAAAGGTTACACATGGTTGACCATATGACCCAGCAGTTCCATTCCAAAGAATGTTCCCAAGGGAAATGAAAGCATATGCCCACACAAAAACTTATGAACACAAATGTTCATAGTAGCATTGCTCATAGTAACTAAGACAAGGAAACAGCTCAAAAGTCTATCATCTGGTAAAGGGATTTAAAATGGGATATCATCTGCACCATAGACTATTATTTGACAATGCATGGAGCCAAGTGCTGAAGAGTAACATGGATGAATCTGGAAAACATGTTGCTAAATGACAGAATCGGAAGAAGACAGTCACACAAGACCACACGCTGAGATTTCATTTGGTCCAGAGGAGATAAAGCTATTGAGTCAGAGATTAGTGGTTGGCTGGTTAGAGGGAGAGAAGTGACTGCTGAGGAGATTGAGGGTCCTGGAGGGAAGTTGATGCAAATATCGTAAAACAGGATTTGGTGAGAGTTACAAAACTATGAATTTACCAGAATCTTGAATTCTGTACATTGAATAGATAAGAATTATAAAATTGAAAGTTGTTACTTTTTAAAGACAAATGGATGGCCAGTACATGCCTTAATCCCAGTACTTGGGAGGCAGAGGCAGGTGGGTCGCTGTGACTTCCAGACTAGCCTGGTCTACACAGAGAGTTCCAGTCCAGCCAGGGCTGCATAGAGAGGCCCTGTCTCAAAAAAAGAAAAAGATGGATTAAGTATTAACTATAGACTTGGGAGAAACTGGGTTGGCAAGTACCTTCTAAACTGAAGACATTGGTGTGCAAACGCCCTGTGATTGGGAGTCTGGTATGTTTAAGAAAGCAAAGTAGACCACATAACAGGAACTTATAGGACAAAGGAGAAAAGAGAGAGAAAAACCATCCAGAGCCTTAAAGTCCCAGGCATGCAGCAGGTGAGTGGGGGGACACAGTCCCACGCTTGCTGGGGCTGCCCCAGGGCTCCCCCTTTGTGTTACTGTTCTGCCTTGGGGCCTTGGGACAGGTTATGGAGGAGGTGTGGGGTCTCTTGTCTGTGGTCTGTGGAAGTGTAAGCACCAGCCCTGACATGTGCTGTGTGACGTGGGCATGCGAGTGCCATCTCTGAGCTCTAGTGTACATTGTCAGATGGCTTTCCCTTTCTCCCTTCCCTTCTTCTCTTCCTCCCAAGCTCTGGTGATGGTACCCAGTGCCAGGTGATGGTACCCAGTACCTAGTAAAGAAGGCTAAAAGGTCACACTCCATCAGCCCAGCTGCCTTTTTCCTGTATTTCAGCTCTGCTGGAGCATGCCTGCACTTTCCTGCTCTGGGTCTACAGCCTTTGCTTTGTTGAGCTCCCATCCTGAGACTGGAGAGGAGACTCCCAGACCTTCAGGCTGCTCCTCCCAACATTCAGGCACTGGCAGGGATATAAGAGAATGGGAGATCTGGGTCCAAATCCCGGGCCTGACTAATTGGACAGCAAGGCAGGACTGCCTGGGAGAGGAGCAGACGCTGGACCCTGGGCTCTGTGGTCTATTCATTTGTTCTTTGAACAAACAACACTGAGGCCTCCGTGCAGGCAGAGAGCTCACCAGCTGTGGATCAGCAGAGGCAGCCAAGGCCTGGGGCGGAGGGATGGGGGCAGGCCTTACATAAGATTATCAGGACCGGAGGAGGCCAAGCCAGCAAGTCAGAGAGGAGGAACTGGGGGCTTTATGGTCTAGCCTCCATACCCAAGCACTCAGAATAGAAAGAGAGGAAGGGAAAGAAAAGAAAGGGAGAGGAGCGGAGGGGAGGGGAGGGGAGGGAAGGGGAGCTTGGACCCTTAACAATCATAGGCACAGGCCAGCCTGGAGACATGGTGGCCTGCAGTGGTTATGAAGTATCTGTTACCCCAATTCTGAGGCCTCTGTTTTGGTCATCTTGGGCAGCAAAGTCCCATTGTTTGTTGTGGTCACCTTGGCCAACACTCCACTGAAAGGACTACAGTCACCTTTTCTCCATTCCGGCCTCTCTGGTCCTGACTTGCGACTTGAAGTCTGCACCTTCAGGGCTAAGCCCAGAGCCGGGCCACCATACAGCTGTGTTTGGCATGACCTCAACAGAGCCCGTCACCTGAGCCTAGCTCTGCTCTCCACCTTCTGGTGTGGAGATGTGCCCAGGCTGGTCAGACACCTGGGGGGAATGTTCCCTGCCCCCGCCTTCCCCTAACAACCACTCTCTTCCTAGACCATTCTGTCACCTCAGTCATCCTTCCTGGCCTTTGATGGTATTTACCACTTGCCTGCCATCTTCAGACCTGGATCTCTCACAGTATCCCAGCCTCCTGTCCATCTCACTCTCCATCCTAACCTCCTCACAGTAACGTCTTTCAGACACATGACACGGATCATAATACCTCCAACTTCAAAACCCTTCCACGATTCCCTACCTTTAGGGCAAAACCTTAATTCTTCCACTCGCTTGTGGAGGCCCGTAGTGTTTTGCTGGTTCCTGCTACCCTGAGAACCGCGGGCTTCAGCTGCCCTAACTAGGCGCTGTTCCCCATATGAGCCAATCTTCCAGGTCCCAGCCTCAGATCTTTATCTTCCAGCTCCCTCTGCTCCAGACTCATTCTTCTATCTGTCTGCCTGGAAAACCCTCCTGGTTCTCCAAGGTTCATGTTTCCTCCAAATTTCGCCATATGGTGGCATTGAGCTTCTTCATATGCTCCTAATCCCTCATTCCTCACACGCAGACCTTGACTGACTGTGACATGAATATATGGCCCCTTTACAACCTTGGGGCAATCCAGGCCAGGACCAAGGCTTACTGAATTCAAGAAAAGGGTAAGGAAGGGAGGGGAGGGAAGAGAAAGGAAGAGGAAGGACATTATTTTAGGTTCTTGCTCAGGCACCGACTCCTCCACCAGGAAGACCCCTCAGACTACCCCATCACAGCCACCCAGGCTGTAAGCAGCTCTGTAAGGCACAGCCCCAACCTAATTCGTGTTGGTCCCTCCTATCTCCACAGAGTCTACAAAGTCGGAGCTGAAGACCCCCGAGGCTGTACTTCGTTTCATGAGTGAGGGTGCTAAGGTCAGAGAAGGGCGGGCTCTGCTGAGCATCCTCTAGAGCAGAGCTAGGACTGAAGCTCGTTTCTTTGACTCCAAGCTCCAGGTTCGTCCATGTGAACCCGCTGCCTGCATCTGTCCCCAGACAGGGCAAGACCCTGTTCCTGATCCTGGGGAGGCACTGTGGGGGTGGCCTATGGACAGCAGAATCAAGAAGGGCCTTGCTGGACTGAGAGGAGCCCCGAGTCACAGGCTCCAGTTCCAGAGGGCAACTGGGGGTGGCATAGAGGGTGACAGAGTACCCAGAAGCAACAGGAAGTCCTTGAGGTCTCTGGTATGGTGGCTCCCCTGAACTCCCAACCCCACCTGTGTGTCTGTAACCAGAGTGCAACAGGTGAGTGAGTATGTTGGGATCTAAACCCACTTCTGAGCCTTTGACTAGGCACTGGGTCTGCAGCTTCACCACGCAGGCCAGCACCCTGCAAGCCGGCTTCCTCCCCTGAGAAGTAGAAATAGTTGCTCATGCTCCTATTTTGTGGGGTTGCTGTGGGAATCAAGTGGGTGATGCATGGAGACCACTGAGCTCTCCTTCTGGCCCGAAGTAAGTGCTGGGGGCTGGGAAGGGCCTCGCCACAGGTCCCCAGGCTTGCCAGCCTGTGTACCAAGCTTTGTTCCTCCTTCAAGCAGGCATCTTGTTTCATGGGCCAGCCCACCATGACACCACACTGACAGAAGGACTCTGAGGCCCCTCTGAACACAAGAATGGCTCCAAGGCTCCAAGAGGCAATACACACACACTTGGGTGTGAGTGAGGAGGGCTCTGAGACTGCCGGCTGACAGGCCTGCAGGGGTAAGGGGCAGGAAGACACACATCACACATCTGTTTTGTGTCTTTCCAGGCCTGGTAGGCGGGCAGGAGGGTTTACGTTCTCAAGTACCCCAGACATGGCTGATAACGATGCCTCCAGTCTGGGAGCCTCTCTGACTTAATCTCTCTAGATAGGGCTGGACTGGGGGAGGGAAGGCAGCCTCCTTTTTTTCTGAGAAGTTTGAGAGGCAGACCTCAGGTGCCTGACTCCATCCGGTGTGTTCCCCCAGTCTATCTCCCGCTGGCGATTTCCACCTCGACCCTATCACACACACCCCTGGCCAGAGCCTGCCAGGGCCTGTCTAACCCTACCCAGCTTACTCTTGTATCTCGATGAGTCTCTGCCCAGGCTCCTGAAGACTTGTTCCTCCTCCTGTTCCTCCCCACCTGCTTCTGCTCCTCCTCCTCCCTCCTAGCCACCAATGGCTGCCTCTTTGCCCTCTTCCTTTCTCCTGTCTCACATCCCTGCATGTGTTTAATGAGTACTTACTAGGTACTGTACATGCCATTCAAACTCCAATATGTCATATGGCTCCCACAGGACAAACAGAGATCTGTCATAAGGGTTGGTGACTAGTCCAAGGGCCCCAACCTAGGAATGACAGAGTTGGGTTCTGCACAGAAGTAAGAGAACCAGATGCAGGTTCTCCCAGCAGCATAGGTTGCAAGCAGAGCTGTAAAGATATCCCCATTACCCAAAACAGTGACTTGAAGCAATGACATTTGTTTTGCCCTTAAACCTGTCTTCCGGGGCCCAGGGGAAGTGAGCATCAGCTCCAGGCAACCTCCCCTTGGCTAGGGGCTGCCATTTGGCTCAGACCTTAGCTGGGGCTGAGGATCAGAATGTCTGCAGTGGCCTCTTCGTGTGTTGGAGGCGTGGGGGCACTTCCTCACAGTGGGGTGTCTTCTGGCAAGTGGAAACAGTATTACTGGTCAAGGTTAAACCTGGGGAGCGATGCCCTACACTTCTGCCACATCTTCTTCATGGAGGTGGTTCCAAAGATGCCAGACGCGAGGGGAGGGACAATGGACTCCACCTTCTGATGGGGAATGGCAAGGTTTGTCTATAGAAGCTGAAATACTCCGGAAGCTGTTTCTAGAAGGTTAGGTCTTCACAGGATCCTCCTCTCAGGCACTTTCAACCATGGTTCTACTTCTCTGACTGGGGACTTACTGCCCCTCTCTCCCCAACTTTGATTTTATTTATTTACATTTTTATGTGTATGAGTGTTTTGCCTGCATGTATATAAATGTACTACACGTGTGTAGTGCCCATGGAGGCCAAAAGAGGGCACTGGAGTTACAGACTGATGTTAGCTGCTATGTGGGTGCCAGGAGTCAGACCCAGGTCCTCTGCAAGAGCAGCCAGTGCTCTTAACCCGTGAGCCTTCTCTCCATTCCTGTCCCCCCTCCCCCAACTTTGGAAGCATGGCCTAGGTGGTAGAAGAGGTAGAAGAGGGAGAGTGACTGACCATCTACTGATTGCCTAGTCATAGTGAGCACTGAGGACCTTATTCCTCTGGCTTCCCATCATAGTCTTACATGTGAGCAACTGAGGCCACCAGAAGCCACCAGGGAGGCTATGGTTTGAAGCCAGGTCTGTGAGGCTCTGAAGGCCTTACTCTTGTTCCTGTGCCCTCAGCTCAAGATAAAGAAGATGCAGTGGGGTTGAGAGATTGAAGCTGCTTAGCCCCAGGCAAGTGGTTTCATGTCTCAGAGCCTCAGTTTCCTCATCCGTCTAAAGGAATGGTGACCTCTACATCAGAGACCTCAAAAATAGCAATGAAATAAAATGATCTGTTTCAGGATGGGCACAGCCTCTAGTGTGAGATGTGGGGATCCAGCTGCCCAGCCTCACTGGATAGAATCTGCTCATGGGGAAGGAGGTCTGCAGATGCCTGGGGAATGGCCATCTCCACTCACCAACGGGGAGTCCCCGGTTCCTGTTGACTATTTTTAGGCCTTGTGGGCAACCACAGAACCATGTGTGGGGTTTAGCATGGCCGGCCAAGTCCAGAAGAACAAGTTGATGATTCTGATGACATGACAGACACCTGAAGTCAAGCGCACCTCACTAATTTCCAGTTCCTCTGGTTTGACTCAGTTTCCACATCTAGAAGATGGGATGGGAGTAAGCACAGTAGTGCACCTTTTGCCAGCATTGGGGGTCTTCTCAATTGAGTGGAAGTGAGTCTTATGAGTCAGGAAGCTGGACCAGGGGCAGGCAAGGGCTGGGCTAGCTTTTATTCACTCTACCTCAACATCCCCAAGCAGACGGAAGGAAGCTCACAGGATTAGCCAGAATCATGGATGTGTTTTTAAAAAATTCTATTTATTGTTTTTATTTTATGTGTATGAGTGTGTTACCCCATCTGTGTAAGTGAACCCATGTCATGCAATGACCACAGACATCAGAAAAAGGTGTCAGATCCCCTGAAACTGGAGTTACAGACAGTTGTTAGCCACCACGTGGGTGCTGGGAACTGAATCTGGTCTTCTGCATCTGAGCCATCTCTCTATCCCTCATGGATGTGTGTTGAATTCTAAGTTGGAACATAAACTGAGCAGGGGCGGGATCACTGTGGTGGGGGCTCAGAAATACCCCCCTGGCCACTCTTCCCTCACCTGCCCTGTGCCAGTCTTCAGCCAGAGCCTTGGCCGCTTGTCCCCTGCTTACTTTGTAGGCAATTCTTGGAAGGCTATCTGATTCCATTTCCAGAAAAAAGGCTTTAAAGGCCCAGAGGAGTATGCTTCAGACCGGTGCCTAGGGTACAAATGGGGACAATTTTAGGGGGGCAGGAGCCCTGGACATCCTGGCCCCGTCACCATTCTTGTCTACTGTAATTCCCTGCATGCCTGTGCCTTGCTCTCTAAAGAGCCCAGTCCTACTTCTACCCTCTAGAATCCCCCATTCTTAGTTTTGGGGTCCCAGGAAACCACATTCCTGGAGAGCCACCAGCCATGGGTAGGACTCCAAAGTTCTGATTCCTCAAGAGGCAAAAAAAAGCGGCTAAGATATACCTGTGATATACACATGCCAGGTACGCATGCAGACACAGCCAGCCACTGTTACTAATGCACCCACACATTCCACATGCACAGACACATGTCCCCACACAAATGCACCTCTCCACACACTCACAATTCTCTAGCACACACGTTTGTTCACTCAAGCTCAAACCTGAGTGGAACATCTGCCCATATTCCTGCATTAGGACACCCCCACAGAACACATAAATCTTACACTAACATACACATATCCCCCAAACTTATGCACATTAATAATACCCAAACATATATTTATTTGGAAAACACAAACATGCACAGACTTATGCATATTGACACCACCCCCACCACACAATTCTGTGATAAACAAGTACATACACTCAGAAGTGCTGACGTGTATATTTCATCTGCATATATTCATATCCAATAACCAGCACAGAAGAGAAACAGTTGCATGTACAGAACACCACCACACATCTGGGTATCTGCACACCCATGCAAGTCCTTGTACACAGACTTTACCGTCGCCACATGTAGAAGCTTTACACTGAAGTGTGCCGTGAGCACACACTGCCTTTTCTGAGCAACTGTGCAAAGGAGCAGAAACACAAACACCTCCTTCCTTCACCTGAAAACCCCCAGCCCTCGGTGCGTAGGAGGGCGAGCCAGCTTCCCTCCCTGTGGGGGGCATGGAAAGTCTGATCTGAGCTGCCCTTTGTAAGAAGAGTGAAGGTGAGGGGGCTTTCCACACTGTTACCACCTCACCGCATTGGGGTGACCGGGGCTACCACTGCTGATCCATCCTCCGTGGGTTCATCCACCCCTTGTGACAGTCAGGCTCAGCATGAGACTCATATGTCTTTAGTTCCCCAGTGAGAGACCAAAGCCTGGGCCCTGCTGCAGGCCACTGGAGGGCTACGGACAGAGAGAGGAACTGGTCCAGGGCCAAGCTGTGGGATTCGGGGCTTCAAGAAAGGATAATGAGTGGGATCTCCGGGAATACTAAATCAAGTTCCTTAAAGGTCACCCCCGTGGTGACAAACTCATCAGTGTTTCTAAGTGACCAATTTGCTAGGTATACTAAACTTATTAAATTTACCATGTTTCAACTCAAAATCTTATTATATTAGATTGGTATTCATTTTCAGTTTTTTAATTGATGAAGTAACTTTTATTCTTTTATTTTTTTTTTATGTGTATGAGTGTTTTGCCTGTCTCTATGTATATGTGCTACATGTGTGTCTGGTGCCTGAGGAGGCCAGAAGAGGCGATCAGATCCTTTGGAACAATAGATGGTTGTGAGCCATCATGTGGGTGTTGGGAACTGAACCCAGGTTCTCTGCAGGAGCAGCAAGTGTTCTTAGCTGATGAGCTATATCTCTCCAGCTCCCCATTTTCATTGTGTGTCAAAAGCTAAGGGTCAGAGAGTAGTTTAGTTTAATAAAATACTTAATGTTTGGACTTGGAGAGGAGCTTTCTGGGGACATCCACCAGGAACGGGGCCTTCTGGGAGTGATAGGCTTCTAGGACCACTTCTCCTAGGTGCCCTGTGACGTAGGCTCTCTTCTGATTTGCTCTATGGGCTTGGTCAAGCCCTTTCCCTCTTGGTGACTCTATCTCTTCTTGTACAGGAATTCACCTTTAGGGCCTTGCTGATATTTCACAAAACCCTACAGTGACCTTCATCTCCCAGTATGGCTAGGGACCTGGGCCACTGGTACCAGAGAAGGTGCTGACTCTGAGGGCAGTCCAGCCCCACTGGGAAATCAAGATGTTGTGTTGGGGCCCCTAACTGAATAGTGACATTTCTGGGTCCTGTCCCTGGCCCCAGACAGGGGGACCAGGCCACACTGCCTGGGGGGAGCTCAGGGCTGCAGGGTGGGGCCTGGATGACTTTCCTTTCCTGGTAGTGTGTGCTCTAACCTCATTTCCTTTTTCTGAAGGGAAATGCCATTGACGTCACACAGCTGGATTTTCAGCAAGGCGGGAGGACTCATGATCCTCTTGCAGGCAAGAAGCTTATGCGGCAGAGCCAGATGCAAATTCACCTGGGGTGATCTGCAGAGCCTGCATAGCACCTGGGTTCTCAGCTCTTGCTTTGGAGATGGGGCCCCATAGGTTGAAGAGGACCACAGCCAGACAGCTGGGCTAGGCCAAAACCAGGCTCTGCCTCTCAGCACAGGACTGAGCATGCCTATCCATCCATTTTTATGTGACAAGGTCTCACTGTGTAGCTCTGGCTGATCTTGAAGTCGCTGTATAGACCAGGCTGGCTTCAAACTCACTTTGTGACAACTTTGAACTCCCAGTCCTCTTGTCTCTATCTCATTTAAATTTTTTAAAATTTGTTTTTATTTTATGCATAAGAGTGTTTTGCCTGCAGGTATGTAAGTGCACCACATGTGTGCAATGCCCTCGGGAGCCAGAAGAGAACATCAGATCCCTGGAACTGGAGTTACAGATGGTTGTTGGCTGCCGTGTGGGTTCTGGGAACCAAACTCAAGTCCTCTGCCAGAACAGCCAGCACTCTTAAGCACAGTGCCATCTCTCCAGCCCACTGTTTTGTTTTTGGAGACAGGGTCTCACTACGCAACCCGGGCTGTTCTGGAACTCACTATGTAGACCAGGTTGGCATTGAACTCACAGACATCTACCTGCTTCTACCTCCTGAGTGCTGAGGTTGAAGTGTGCACCACTAAGCTTAGTCCTACCTACCTTAATACCAGCCCAGTATCCACTCAGCTGCCCATTCCAGAATCTGTCCTTCACCAGCACTCCCATCTCCAAGCCCTCCTCCTTATAGTAGCACTCGCACCTGTCCCGCTGGCCACTCTCCAGCATGGGCTTCCTTGTCCCTCTTTAAGCCATGTCTAGCCTGGGCTCAGTCTCCCCCACACATCCTGGATTCCTCCTCCTCCGGTCCACCCTCTGTCCAGCTGCCTGGCGGCATAGCTAACACCCAGGGTCCAGGGCGTCACTCTGCAGCCGTTCCAGGCCCCCTCGGGTGGGCACGGGAGGCACTGCCGTGGCTCCTCAGCTTCTCCTCAGTTGCATTTGCTCATGAAGTTTCCTCTTTTGGTATTTCACCCTCCACCTGCTCACCCCTGCTTGTAGTCACTTATGGAAAACTCAGCACCGTCCCCCCCTCCCCCCAGGGATCATCTCTTGGCTTGTAGGTGTGCATGTGCCTTCTCCTACCTCCTTGAGAGCAGCAAAGATACATTATCGTGGAAAATTTCAAGCATCTAGCAAAAATAGAAGCACAAAGAATCTCACATGATTCTCACTCAGTTTCAGCCCACACTGATGCCCTCAGTTTCTTTCTCCTCTGCTGGATTATGGGGTGGGATAATCCAAAATACCTAGCGATTTATCAGAAAGTATTGCAGCCTGGATTGCTAAAAGAGGTGTTCTCAGAATACCATTCTCCTGCCTTTCTTGTTGTGGTTATTTGTTGAGACAGTGTCTCATCCATAGTCCAGGTTGACCTGGAGCTCATTATCTAGCTCAGGCTGGCCTCAAATTTTAGGCAGTCTTTCCTCAACCTCCTAAGTGCTGGGATTATAGGTAAGAGTCATCATTCCCAGCTCCTAATTTTTAATACTAGCTTTTAATCATTAATCCTCCCCCCTCATCTGTCTTCTAAAAGATCTTTTGAAGTTGGTTTGTTCAAAGTGGGGATCCAAGCAAGGTCTCTGCTTGAATTTGGCTTACTGTATCTTTAAGTCTTTCCAATTCATAATTTTCATCTTTCATGTTTTGTTTCTCTTTTCTTGAGCTTATTTGTTGAATAAACCAGGCTATTTGTCTCATATAGTTTCTTAGACTTTTCTGTTTGAACCTATCATATATTTCCATATTAATACTTTTATAAATATTTATTTACTTATGTGCAGAGGCCAGAAGAGGATATTGGATGTCCCGCTCTCTCACTCTCTGCCTTATTTCCTTGAGATAGGGTGTCTCCCTGACCCTGGAGCTGGACTGGCAGCCAGCAAGCCCCAGCAATCCTCCTGGCTCACTCCTCCACAGCACTGGGATTTACAGGTGTGTACACAGCTATACCAGGCTTTCTATGTGAGTGCTGGGGATTCAAACTCAGGTCCTCATACTTGTCTAACGAGCCATCTCCGAGCCCTCATTTCACACACACACACACACACACACACACACACACACACACACCACATTTTCTATAAATTAGGAGTTAGGGATAAAGACTTGCTTAGTCATAGGCCTGAAGCTTTGGCAAGAGTGTGCCGTAGCAGTGTGTGCTCTCCTCAGAAGGCTTGGGATGCTCCTAATGTTTGTCTCTCTTTTTGTGCCTTTTGAAGCCTGTGAGGACCTTGATCTAAATCTCTTATTTCATTAGACTTTTGTAAGACGATGACATTTTAATTCCATCATTTCTTCTTTGTATATGTTAGCTGGAATACTCCCACAGACAGAAATTTGTCTTGTCCACAGTCTTCGGTTTCTCTGTGGTCCCGTTTCCTCAGCAACAGCAGACAAAATACTAACTGCTTTATTAGTTATGTTACTGGTTTTGTTACGGAATAATAAGCCAGCTCTCTAATGTTCTCCAAAGGTGTTCTGTAAGAGATATTGTTGGTAGCAGTTGGTTTGGTTTTCTGGTACCGTATCTCATATTTTGATGCATGTGATGGGTTTTGGTCTCTTGTGCACCATCTTTCATGTGAAATGGTCTCTTTGATTCTTTCTGAGTCTTTTAAGCCAACCCTAGTAAGCTCTTACAACTTCTTGACTTTCTGGCGTGACAAAAATGTTAAGATTGGTCATTCTCTGCAGACATAGGAAATCACTTTTTTTTTTCCCCAAAAAGTATTGACTAATTTTATTGAAAAATGATACTTAGAGACCTCAGTCTGGGTGCTTGGGTAATTCTGATGCTATTTGGTTGGTGTTGCTTTTGGGCCAGTATGTAGGAAGAGAGGGGAACTCTTTTCTTAAGAAAACATATCAAGAGTTCATATTGAACTGAGTGTGGTGATGCATGCACTTAATCCCAACACTCGGGAGGCGGAGGCAGGAGGATCTCTGTGAGATTAAGGCCAGCGTGGTCTACTTAGTAAGTTCCAGGCCAGCTGACTGCTCCTTCCTCCATTGCTCCTGGAACTACTTGCATGTACCATTCTGGTTCCCCTGATGGCTGCAGCCAGACCTGGTTTTTAAATTCCTTTTTTATGTGTGTGCATTTATTCCTACTTGTCTGTGTGTGTACCATATGTCTGCAGTTGCCCTCAGAGACCAGAAGAGGGTGTCAGGTCCCCTGGAGCTGGAACTACAGGCAGTTGTGAGCCGCCTGGGTGCTGAGGTTTTGGAACCTGGATCCTCTGCAAGAGCAGTACATGCTTTAACTGCTGACTCATCCTTCCAGCCCCTTTAGCTGAATTTTTTAAAAAGAAAATATGTAGGTGTTTGTGCATTGTCCTCTCCTTTCTGATAAATAACAATACACTAAACACATTGTGTTCTATTTTTCCTTCTCACTTGACATTGTGCCCTGGAGACCCTGCCATCAAATAGACAGAGGCCTCCTCTCTCCCTGCAGGGCCACAGAGCCGCCTGCTGTGTAGAATCCTATTAATGGCTCTCTGGTTTTCATATCACGGAGGGTCTGCCATGAATAGCTTTATGCATACGTCTTATTTTTGCCAGTGTATCTTTGGAAGAGATTCCTAGAAGTGAGATTGCCAGGTCAAAGTGTACACATACTTAATTTTTTTAGAAACTGCCAAATTCCCTCCAAATACAGCTTACTATTTCATGTTCCCCGCAGACAGAGGGCCATTTTCCCACAGTGCTCTCAACAGGGTCTGTTTGCAGACTTCTGGCTTGTTGCCAGTGTGATAGATGAAAAATAGCCCATTTGAATCTGCGTTTCTGTGATTGTGAACAAGATTCCATAACTTTCCATATGTTTGCTGTCGGATTCACTTCTGAGTCCCCAGTATGGGGCTTGGCACAGACGAGACCCTTAGAGAGAGTTCTAGAACAAAAGAATCAACAGGCGGGCAGACAGTTGAGGAAAGTCTTGAGAAGGGCAGCTGACTTGCCCAGTTGTCATGAGAACTGAGCCTAGAATTAATTTTATTGGTTTCCCTTTGTCTAATTACATATTTTTCTGACTAAAAAAAATGAATAGACATTTACAACAGAAAGTTTAGTAAGCAAGAAACTGCAGACATAAGAAACATTTTTTCACCTCTCTCCCCGGTCTTCCACTTTTAGCATTTTAAGTGTATTTCCTTCTAATCTTCATGTCTTTTTTTTTTTTTTTCCAGTTTTGAAACAATATGGTTTTATCTTTTGTTATTTCTTACCTAACGCTTTTCATGTATATTAGTCAGCTTTTTGTCACTATGCTGAAATAGCTGAGGCAGGCTGTTTCTGAAAAAAAGAGGTTTATTAGCTCCCAGTTTTGGGGGCTGAATCTAAAACACAGGCCAGACTCTGGTGGGGGACAGATGTGGTATGGAAAGATGATATCTGGAACAAGAAGCTGGGGAGCTGGGGAGGCCAGGCTCAGCTCTTACAACTTCTCAGGAGCATTACCAAGGAGGGGGTCGCAGAAGAGCTATTTTAATCTCGTTTAAGGACGTACCTCTAATGACTTCAGGACCTCCACTACGCCCCACCTCTTAAAAACTGCATCCACTCCCATGTCACCACCTGAGGACCCAGCTTCCAACACGTGAACTTTTGGGAGAACAAATAGCATCCAAACCACAGCCCCTCGACTCATGACAATTCTGGAAATGTAATTTTAATGGCCACGCACCATTTCCCTGCCCCAATCTGGGCTCATGTGTTTCTTTTCTGTTACTGTCAGACTTCCAGATCGTTTTTGCTTTTATAAATAAATTCTTCCATGTTGATCTTTGTTCGCATTCTGGATTTTTACCCCTTAGGATTAATTCCTGGAATCCCAGTGCTGCGCTCCAAGTTCACGGTTTTTCTTGGCCATGCTTGGAGGGGAGAGTCTGTTAAGCTCTGCCCCTGTGACTCTGCAGAACCCCTGCCCTGGCCTGCTTCTCCATCTGTGATCTTTAGTTCAGATATACTCACACCCAAAACAGCTCAGAAGATGGATGGGCTGTGGCCCGCCCAGGACCAGAAATCAGCCTCTTCCAGCACTCAGTCATACTCTGTGCCTCTCTGGGTTGTAGACGGATGACCTGAAGCCAACAAGAGAAAGCCACATGCAGGTGTTGGGAGGGACTGATGGAGGTAAGGGGCAGCACGGTTGCTGGCAATGCCATCTCCGTGAGTACTCAAAAGCACTGGAGCACATGCTGGGATCAGATCCTCCCACCTTGTGAAGGGTTGCATAAGTCGAAGTGCCAGTGACAGGTTTCAGGATCTGGGAAGTCTGCCTGGAGGAAGCAACATAGGTAGGAACATAGGTCTTGATAGATGAGACAGGGTGGGGATCCATCACAGGGGCCCTCCAAGTCAGGTCAGACACCCTGCATCTTGTGCCACAGGCAACAAACCAGGGAAAAGCAATCACATCTGTGCAAAGAACTATCCTTCTGGCTTTTGTCAGTGAGTGGGCGGTGGTGGTTTTGAGGATTGGGAACTGGGAAAATTTAGGGAGAAGTCACTCAGTCTAGAGACCATACTGAAACTGTGGCGACAGAATCAGAACAGGAGGATGGAGATGAGTGGCATAGGGGACACAGGATGGAAGGAGCTATACCAACCGTCACAAGCACAGACCAATCCCGGCCCACCACTCACGATGCCGGGATTCCAGTCTCGGCTGAATGGAACCTGGGACAGGTCTCTTGCCTACGTCCGGGCCTCCATTTGTACACCAAGAGGGTTGTACCAGGTCCTTTCTGGAGACCTTTATATCGTGAAAACTGTATAATCCTGAGGAAGCCAGGGTCCCCGGAGGGAAGAGGAGGGGACGCCTGAGACTGAGCAGAGGGAAAGCCAGGGAGGGGGCTCAGGGTCCCGGCCCTGTCTCCCCACCCCATCCATCTCACAGCATTAATGGCAGCCAGGGTGGCCCGGGCCCAGGCCAGAGGCCAGCTGCGGGAGGGAAGCATGGTCTCAGCTGGAGAAACAGAGAGGAAAGAATGTAGAGCTTCCAAAAAGCTGTGAACAAGTCGTGGGCTCTGGCCGGGTGCCGCGGTTTTGCAATCACCCTCCAGTGAGCCAGGGTGGGGGAGGTGGGCCCGTTTCCCCTCTGTGCACGGGAGCTGCAGGATGATGGAGACATTGAGATGACTCTGAGCGCAAGTGAAGCAAACCCTGCCTCCCGGGGGCCGCACAGAAGAAGCCACACTGTGTCGCCGGCTGCAGGGCTGAGCAGCCACCTCTGCTAGCCACGGAGTAAGCTATTCTTGTTTCTCTTGGCCTCAGTTGCTTCCGAGGATGGCTGTCTCTTTCCTTGGGCTTCAGAGATGGCTACTAGTGGTAATGGGTCCCATGCTTGCCTGTGATTGTGTGGAGAGAGCCAGAGAGAATGGCTCTTTCCCAGTCCGTGTTGGAAATCCTTTTCTTTGCTCTGAACGGGAGAACAGAGGTCCCATTTCTGTCCAATCACGTTCTCTACAGAAATGCCCTGTGCTGACTGGCTTAGAGTAGATGGGATCCAGAGTGATCCTGGGGGTGGGAAGAACATCTGCACACAACGAGGTGCCGGGGGAGGGAATGATGAGCCTGGGTTAGGGGGATGCAGTTGGCATCATCACTAGGGGAACAGAGCATGGAGACTTGAGTGTCTTGAGTTGTCTCCGTAGCACTGAACAGCTGCCCTGAGCTACCTCAGCCTGCCCTCCAAGACCCTTCTCTGCCTCAGTCCAGGGAATGTGTACCCACCATCCCCAAAGCCACCTAAGAGCTAACAGGGCATGGCTAGGGTCCAAAGCCAGGCATTGGATTGGAATCCTGACTCTGAGCTTTTATGTCCTCTGGCATCCAGGGCAAACTCCCTATGGCTTTATTGCCAGAGGATTGGGTGAAATCCATTAACTGTGAAATGCTGTGGAACTACCAGGGTTACCTTCTTCTGCTGGAAATACCAAACACTGGAAGGCCTCAGGGAACAGGCAGCCTTTGAATCCACTCAGCAGCAGACGAGATGTATTTAGAAGGATGGTGACTTGTCCAAGGTCACATAGGACTAGACTCAGCCCCTCATTCCCAGGCCTGTCTCTTGCTCCAGGTCACTGGGGTTGAGTGACGTCCACCCCAGCCCCAGGGAAAGCATAGCTACATTATCTGTGCCTTCTTGCACGTCCCCAAGTTTTCTCGGGGGCCATTCTTCAGGGGTTCACTGAGGCGAGGCCACACTTCCCCTCGGGTGGCTTCCTGTTTGGGCCAAACAATGACTCTTGTGGGACCTGGTGCCAGCTGGCTGCAGCTGTTGCCAAGGCCTTGACTTAGTGCATGAGGAGAGGAGAGGTCCTGCCACCTCCCACCCCCGCCTGCTGGGTTGTATAGCTGACCTCACTCTCAGACGTGACCTTTGAATTTAGTCATCCATCTATCCCCGTCACACATAAGCATTGGGTTTTGTCTAGGTATCCAGAAGGCTGAGCTTGATAAAATGAGCAATTCTACAGATATTTATCTCCCACTGTCACAAACAGGGCATGGCTTAGCTACAAGGACAGAGACATGCAGAGAACAGCTTCCTGAACTGGCTGGCTGAGTGCTCTGGTTATCCTCCCATTGTCTGAAAAAGCTCAGGGTTTGTCCCCATCCTTTAGTGCAGGCAACTCTGTTGTGAAGTCTCAGGATACATGCCGAAGAGATCTGGAGGATGTGGAGGAAGACTTTTCTTAATAGGTATGGAGATGAAGGTTTGAATATGAGAAGCCTGGGGGTTGGAGCCAGTACCCAACTGAACTTCACACTCTCCCTCCAGGATTCTTTAAAACTTTTAATCTATTTATTTAGTTGTTTATTTGTTTATTTATTTATTGGGAAGGGGTGTATAGTGGCATGTGTATGCAATTCAGAAGACCCTCTCCTACTTTGTGGGTTCTGGGGATTAAACTCAGGTCCTCAGGCTTGGCAGCAAGTCCCTTTATCTGTTGAGCCCTCACCCCACCCTCATGGTACTTTAAAAAGCAGCTAGTCTAACTGGAAGCTCCCCAGAATCGGAGCTGTTGGGAGGGGGTCCCTGGGTCCATAGCGTGGGCACGTTCACTGTGGAAGAACATACAGGAGAGAATGGATGACGGGAGGAATATTCTGGAGTCATGTTAGGCACGAGTCATCCTCATTCTCAGTCTGCGGATGAGCACGTAGGTTCCTCAGACAAGCCCTCTGAGCTTCGGCTGGGCAGGGCATAGCCAGGGGGACCCTTGTCCAGGCTCCATCCACACTGTACGCGTGCTGTATAGTCATTGGTCTTCCACCCAGACCTGCCCACTAGCAGAGCAGGGAGTGACAGAGAGAGATGGGAGCCTCTGGCCTCCTGGCTCCTTCCTGTGTGGCCACAGTCTGTCATTCTAGGATCTCAGCTGCTGCTGTGGTGGCCCCAAGCATCAGGTGTAACTCAGTGTGCCTGCCTCTTGTTGGGTGCTAATGAACCATTTCCAGCCGCAGCCTCTGGTTGCTGGGGTTCACCCATCCTTGTTTTCGTTGTCTTGCCCACACCTCCCTCACCTCTCCAACCAATCTCCCAAGGGATCTAAGCTCTGAGTTTGAGTGCTGCCTTAGTACTCCAGCTAGGACTCAAGCTCAAAGCCAGAACTGCCCCATTCCCTGCCTCAGTCGCTGTCTCCAGCATTACCCGTCCACATGCCTGAGACCAAGCAGTAACTTGGCCAGATTTTTACCCTATGGCCTCTGGTATTGTTTGGGGGCCTGTGTTGTTGTGAAGACAATGAGGAGACTCCTAAGGGCTGGCACCAGGTTCTGCCACATTCTCCTCTTCTGGGACAGGCTATTCCAGGGAGCCTAGGCCTGGGAGATCATAGGTTCCCTGCCAGCAGGTCTTGGAGAGCAGTGGCCTGGCCTTAGATTTGTCTAGGCTGGAGAAGGTTCTAGAGACTATAGAATAGAAGAGGCAAGATGCATAGCCTGTTCTGCTGGGCTGCAGGGTCCTGACAGTTTCCTGGAGAGCCTTTTTTGTTCAGGATCAGGAAAATAGGTCAAGAGGGAAGGACACAGGGACAGGACATAGGCATTTTCCAGGGCTTTGAAGCCCCGCCTCCCTCCTGAGCACCACACACAACCGCCTGAGTTTTTGTGATCCACAGGAAGCTGACACCAACAGGTCGCCTTTCCCCACTGCTCCTCCCTGGTCACAGGGACTGCTCCTGGTGCTCCGTAGGCCCTGACCTCACGCAGGCTCTCAGCCTGTCCTCTTTACCGCACTCTTCACTCAGCTCTCTTCTCCTCCGGCCATCGCCACTTCCGGGCGAGGTCTTAACCTCCGCGCTCCGCTATGACAGTGACCTCTTCACTGGTCTTCCTGAATCTAGTCTGAACCCTTCCAACCCAGCCTCCCCTTGGCAACCAAAGAGGTCTCCCAGAACAAACCTGATTTGTTCTTTCAGAGTGACCATGGGGCTGCAACTGTGCTGAGCCCCATGCTGCCCCCTTCACCTCTGGAGCGTAGTCCTATCTGATGTTCCACTGCCTAGTACCATTGCTATGGTCAGCTTCAGAATGGCCCTCTTTGGAAGGGGCCCCTTCCCACTGGCCCAGTACTGTTACAGTTTCCCTTACTTTGAAAGCAGAGTGTGGCCTGGGGTTGTGGCTTAGTTGGAAGAGTGCTTGCTTAGCTTGAGCAAAGGCCTGAATTTGCTCTCCAGCACCACGTAAACTGGACACAGTGGCACATGCCTGTAATCCCAGTACTGGTGGGGATGGGACGATAAGTAGTTTACGATCACTCTTGGCTGCATAACAAATGAAAAGACAGACAGACTGGGCTACATGAGATTTCAACAAACAAACAAAAGCAAAGTGTGAGACAAGGGCTCACTACAAATAGTGGAGAGGTGATCCTTTAAGACAGAAATTAGGAAACTGGGAAAGGGGACAGGGCAGGAAAAAGCCACCACCAGGGTGCATTTTACCAACCTCCACTGGGGGCAATGGGACTGTATTCCACCAGCACTCTGCAAAGCCCACAGAATACACCCTGGAGTCATCACCTGCAGAATAGAGACTGGAAATGTACCTGTTGACTCCAGTCCCCACTGGGTGAGGGTCCTTAGACTTCTAAGTACTGTGCTGCCTGCTCAAGCAAACTCCCATGGTACCGAAGACCCACAGCAGTCTTGGAAACCTAGGGCAGGATGCTGTCTGTATGCTCTGAGCCTGGGCTCGTAAGGAATTGCTCACCCCAGCTGCAGCCAAGATCCAATGCAAGCCGAGGTGGCAGTACAGAAACATGCTCAGGGATCCATGAGGACCGCAGGAGCGCCTCTGGGTGTGCATGCCAAGTGCTGAGGAAGAGGCTGTGCTCAGAGCAGAGCAAACATGGGCTGGGCCGTCAGACTTCCCCTGTTCCACCTAGTTAGTACCAGCTGTTAGGACCTTGAGCAGGTCACACTGCCCAAGAGCCATAGTATCCTCAGCTAGAGAACTCAGGGATGCTGTCTACCATATAGAAAAATGTGTGAGGGGTTGGGGAGATGGCTCAGCTGGTAGAGTGCTTGCCATGCAAACATGAGGACCTGAGTCTGACCTTCAGGTATGATGGCATGCATGTATAGTCCCAGCACTGGGAAGGCAGAGAGAGGCAGATCCTCGGGGCTGGCTGGCCAGCCAGGCTGGCCTAATCGGTAAGTCTCAGGCCCATGAGACCCTGTTTGAAAAATAATGAAGAAAGTGTCGTGAGAAATGACATCCGAGGTTGACTTCTAGACGCCACACCTTCACGCACATGTATGCACACTTGCACACATATGAATATATATATATATATATATATACACACACACCCAAAAGAAATATTTATGAGAATCAAGTGTACCCCCAGAGATGAATGCATCTGGCAGAGTCTCATGTTCTGTGCCATTACAGTGTCTTCCTTTCCACATGAAGCAGGTTGCCTAGACTCCTCCTCACTCCATTCCCCAGCCGGGCTCACTTCCACCCCTCCATGTCTGGCACCAGTATCACCCGTGTTACCCGCAGCCCTGGCCTCTTATACGGGGCGACGTTTCACCTGGTCCCGCCTTTGGCCAGCGCATCAGCACTTCAGTCTTCCACTGCTCTGCAGAGGCCAGAAATCAATGCTGTGGAAACACGGGATGGGTGAGCTGAAGCAGCATGCTACACGGCCATTAGCAGTCACTGTGTTTCCCCCCAGGTCCCTCTTCTGACCCAGCCTTCTTCCTCATACAGCCTGAGTCCTGCATGTCCAGTGCCATTCCTGCCCCCCCCCCCGCCCCACCCTTCAGGTTCTGGACCCTTCCCACCTGTTAGAGGTTGGGTCTCCATTCATTCCCTCAATTTCATTTGTTACAATCCTAACCTTCAGTGCCCTGTGGAACCAGGGGGTTGCAAATGGGGACTGGTTAAGATGTGGCCATGCTGAATAGGGCAGGCCTTGAATTCAGTCCCTGGTTCCTTTTAAAAGGGGGAAATTTGGGCATAAGATCCATAAGACAGGACATTGCCATGTGTGGACTAGGGTTGTGAGCTAGACTATCGGAAGCTAGAAGTACTTAGATCCTTTCCTAATGCTTAGAGGGAGCAGAGCCTGGCTGACTCTTGAGCCTTCAGCCTCCTGAACTATGAGACAACCTGTTTCTGTCACTTTGTTACAGTCAGTAGAATCCCTTGTAGTTAGTATGCCATCTGAAAAGACGAGTTAGTTTTTGTTGCACATACAACACTTTCACTGGCCATGTGAATCCAGCCTTGTCACTGTGCTGGAGAGCTTCGGTTATCAACTTAACACTAGGTGGAAGAAACCTCAACTGGGAAATTTCCTCCATTGAACTGGCCTGTGGCTGTATCTGTGGGGTATATTTTCTTGATTGTTGAGCGATGTGAGAGGGCCCAACCCACTGTGGGCAGTGCCATCCATGGACAGGTGGTCCTGTGTTGTCTGAGGAAGCAGGGTGAGCACAGGCCAGGGGAGCAGGCCAGTAAGCCACGTACCTTCATGGTCTGTGCTCCAGGTTCTAGCCCTGAGCACCTGTCTTGGTTCGTAAGCTGAAGGTGAAATAGACCCTTTTCACCCTCAAGTTCAGGTTTTTCTTTTTCTTTTTTTTTTTTTTTTTTAAATCACAGCAATAGAAAGCTAACCAGAACAGTGATTCTGTTTCTATATTCAACCAACTCCCTGAGAAAGCCTGGGGTAGAGACTGCGCCACTTTGGTAGGTGGGTCTTTGACCTGCAGCCGGTGGGGAAGGGACACAGTGTTGACCCTGGTTTTGCCAAACCATCCAGGCTGGGACAGAAAGCACTGATAGGCCAGGATGTAAGATTCTGTAGTGTCAAGAAGGGGAGAACTGCAAGTGTGGAGACATGCTTTAAGGGTCTGTGAGGACACATTCAATTGGGCAGTCATGTGGCAGTGGGAGCAAAGGACTGGGGACCCACAGAGGCTTGTGGGAGGAAGATTCTAGTTCATGGAACAAGCAGAACACAGTGAAGCCAGGGAGGTCTGAAGCCTGAGTACAGTCCAGGTGAGAGAAGACACAGGCTTGAACACTCATGAGTATGAATTGGAAGACAAAATGAAGAAGAAATGCAGTCTGAGGTTGATGGAGCACTTGCTTAGCATTCATGAAGCCCTGGGTTCAATCCCCAGTACTCCAGAAACCTGGGATAGGTGCACATACATAATCCTAGTACTCGGGAGGTGAAGCAGGAGAATGAGGAATTTAAGACCACTTTCAGCTACATAGCAAATTCAAGACCAACCTAGGTTACATGAGACTGTTTCAAAAAATAGCCAGCTTGGTCACTGGTCTGTTTGCTGTTGTTTTGATTCTAAATTAAAAAAAAATTCCATTCAGGGGCTGAGTGTCGTGGTGCACACCTTTAATCCCAGCACTCAGGAGGCCTCTGTGAGTGTGAGGCCTGCCAGGGAGGCATGGTGAGACTCTGTCTCAAAAAATTTTTATTACATTTATTTATTTACTGTGTGTATATGGGCTCATGTACCACAACATATATGTGGAGGTCAGAGGACGACTTGCAGGGGTCAGTTCTTTCCTTTCACCATGTGAAAACTTGGGATTGAACTCAGGCTGTCAGGTTTAATGGCAAGTACCTTTACCCACAGTCATCTCACTGCTCACTGGCCCTTGGTTTTTTATTATTAATTTTGAGTGTGCGTGTGTGTGCGTGTGTGTGTGTGTCTGTGTCTGTGTCTGTGTCTGTGTGTCTGTGTGCGTGTAGGTATAGGTGTAGCTAAATGCAGGTAACTTCAGAGGCCAGAGATGTCAGATCCTTCTGTATCTGGAGTTAGAAGCAGCTGTGAGCTGCCCAGTGTGGATTTTGGAAACTGAACTCTGTTCCTCTACAAGAGCAGGACCTGCTCTTAACCTTGACTGCCGAACTATTTCTCCAGCCCCTTGGTTTGTTTTTTTGAGTCAGGATGTCATGCACTCCACACAGGTTGGCCTCAGACTATGTAGCTAATGCTGGCCTTGAACTCCTGATCCCCCTGTCCCAAGTTCTGGGACTTCAGATGCATACCACCACGTCTGCTCTGATGACTGATTTGAGGACTTTCCCCCTTTGTAGCACCTGCCTCCTGGTGAAGATGCCTCGGAGATGTTCCATGATGTCTGTAATGACATATAAACCGGCCGCCCCCACCCTCTCTTTGACAGCTGACGCTTGCGGCAGGAGAGCAAAGGAACCAGCTGCCACCACAGTCAGAAATCAAAATGTCAGACCATGGCAAGAGGTAATTTTGCACCTTTTCAAATATCAATCAGACTTTTATGATCATTCATAAGTTATAGAAGTTAAGGCGAGGGGTGGTGGCACACACCTTCAATTCCATCTCTTGGGAGGCAGAGGCCAGGGGATCTCTGTGAGATTGAGACTAGCCTCATCGATGTAGTGAGTTCTGGGTCATTTGAGCTTACGAGGAGACCCTGACTCAAAAAACCACACCAAACAGAAATTAACTGTACAGAAATATCTGAAGGTATACTGACATTGATTCTTTTTTTTCATCTTTAACAGAAATTATTATTTGTGTGTGTATGTGTAGGTCAGAGAACAACTTATAGGAGTCAGTTCTTGCCTTCCACCATGTGGGGCCTGGGGATTGAACTCAGATCCTTAAGCTTAGCGGCTGGTGCCTTCTTCTGCTGAACCATCTTGCCAACCTGTGGCATTGGATCTTATGGGTGTAAGGTAAGACTTACATAAGATAAAGTATGGCTACAGATATTTCCATACTAGAATAATAGAGAGTAGTAGAAATTCCAAAGAAAAATGATGGCAGTTTTCTAGTGCTTGGCTCCTTTTCCCTGGAGCATTAAAGGCCAAGGTCTGGTTGAAAGTGGAGTGAGAGGCAGGATTGGGAGGAGGTGACAGGCTAAATTAAATGCTTGTTTGGCATGAGTCTACGCTTGTGAGGATAAGCAGGAGAAGAAAATAAAAATCAACTGGGATCTTCCTTCCACTCTTATTTCCTGTCAAGTATCCTCATTCTAGTTCCCCTCCCCGACCTAGCACGGTGTGGTGTGGTGACTGGGGGCCCTGGCAATCTCCAATGGGGTCAGTCACCAAAAAGGCAGGATTACAGGACTTTTAGCCCCAGCCCTCTAGGGAGTGGGAAGGACTGAAAGTTGACTTGCTCTCCAATGGTCAATGATATCATTAAGCATCAAAGCTTCCATAAAACCCTCTGAAAAGACTGGGTTCAGAGAGCTTCAGGACAGCTGACTGGTGGGCACCTGAGGGAAGTGTGCTTACAGAGAGTAGGGGCGTTCCACACCTTCCTCACAAGTCCACACACCCAATGAATCTTCAAAATATCGGATACAAGAAACTAGCAAGTGTGGCTAAGTGTTTCCTGGTCCTGGTAGTTTCTTTGGCAAGTGAAGCAGTCTGAGTAGGTGGAGTACACGGGAATTTCAATATGCGACGGGTCTGCCAGAAACACAGGTATGTGAGGGGCGGGGGGCGGTCTCGGGGAGTGAACACTCCACCTGTGAGCTTCGATGCTATTTCCAGACAGATGTCAGAATGGAACTGAATTAGAGAACACTCAGCAGGTGTCTCCCAGAGGGAGAATTTTGAGTGTCTCTAGAGACAGAAAATGACAAAGCAAAATGTTAACAATCACAAAGAATTGGTGAACATGAGTAAAGCATGTGCGGCAGTTCTTGTGCTGTTCTTGCAATTCTTTCACAAGTTTGAAATTCTTTCAAAAGTTAAAAAAAGAAAATCCCAGGATGATCCAAACCAAACTTCAATATCTGAGAGAAATTGTTTAAAAGAGTCTTATCTAATAAAGGACTATTACCCCCCAAAACAGAAGTGACTCTTAAAACTGAACAATAAGAAAACAACCCATGGAGAGTGATGATGCATGTCCGTAATCTGGGCACTTGGGAGGCAGTAACAGGGCCATCAGGAGCTCAAGGTCATTCTCAGCTGCATAATGAGTTCCGGACAGTTTGAAATATGGAAACAGAGAGAGGAGGAAGGGCGGAGGAGAGAGTGAGAGAAAGTCAATGAAAAGGAGCAAAAGATCTGAAAAGACAATGCGGAACCCTGGCAATACCAGACGCGGAGCAGATACTGAGCAACCAGAACCGCAGTCAGAATTCTCATCGCTGCTGGTGGGACTGCAGAATGGTACGCCACTGGGAGGACAGTGTGGTGGTTTCTTCCTAAACTGGACATGCTCTTGCCATTCGATCCAGCAACTACATTCCTCAGTATTTACTCATATGAGTTGAAAAGTTTATATCTGCACAAAATCTTACACACATTCATATATGCCCAAACTTGGAAGCAACCAAGATATCCTTCATGAAGAGAAGGAATAAATGATGAACCATGACGCAGCTTTTCAAAGAGAGGAGGTGTCAACCCACAAGGCGCCTTGGAGTACATATTGCTAAGAGAAAGAAGCCAGCCTGAAAAGGCTCCATACTGTGCAGTTCCTCTGTGTGACATCCTGGGACAGGTACGACTGTGGCAACTAGGCAAAGATCCTCATTGTTAGAGACGGGTGACTGAATGAAGAGACAGGATTTATAGGGCAGTAAAACTACTCTGTGTGACCCGTTCAGAGTGGATGCATGTCCTCACACATTTGTCAAAATCCACAAAATACCAAAGAACAAGGGCTTACCTTGATCTGTTCTGCATCCTTGATTGAGGCTCTGAGCAGTAAGCACAAGAGTGAGGTCTGTTTAAAGGAGTCACTGTGACCCTTAGTTAGACCAGTTGGTCCCTGGGCTTGGGTCACATAGTTCCTGGCTGCCACGTGCCTGTCCTCCACCCTTGCCGAGGGGCCCTGTGTAGATGTGTCTCAGGAAGGCCAGGGATCCTCATGCCAGCTCATACTTGCCACCTTGTTCTTTGTGGACATGCACAGGAAATACTCTTCAGTTGCCAAGGTATAAGATGCACGGGCCATGCCCACCACAGCCCCCACTGAACATGTTGCTACTGTGGGAGGCGCCTACCTGCTTTTCTTCTGTAGACTTTCTCAGGGGAGAGGCACGTTACTTTTGTATCCTCCAAGCTCTATGACAGTCCCCATTTCTTATTAAGTATGTAGGATGAATTGTGGCCCAGAGGTGATGAGCCTCTGGGTATGCCTAGGAGGGATTATCTAGAGTATGTTAATTGAGGTGGGAAGATCCACACTAAACCTGTTCTGTACTACTCCATGGGCCAGATTTCCTCAAAAGGAGACCCTGAATGGAACCTAATCTCTTTCTGCTTCCTGACTGTGCTTGCCATGTGACCAGCCACCCCAGGCTGTTAGCATCGTCCTTCAGCCATGATGGACTGCATCCATAAATTGTAAGACAAAATAAACCTTTCCTTCCTCAAGTTACTTTTTTTACTGGAATTTTATCTCAACAACAAGGGAAGTAACTAAGATACTATGTTTTAATCATTTTATTCCATGTGAGTAAATATACTCTATTGTGATATCATTTTAAATGACTGACAAATTTTCCCTCTATAGATAGATATTCTATAGCTTATTAGATCAGTTTCCAGCTGTTGGTTCTTTGAGGCTGTTTCTACTTTTCAATAATTCTTGATAACATAATGCTTGGGATGAATTTATGTAAAGCCAGTGAAAACTCTCTCTTTACACATGGTCTTTTCAAATGCCTGAGAAGGATCTAGCAATTTTAAATTCTTAATTTTGTATTCTTTGTATTAAAGGGGTCCTCCTAAAAACCTGGATGTATTCATTGGCAATGATAAACATTCCCACACTTTTTTGGCAGGGGTTGAATTTTTATTTCCTATCTCTAGGACAGATTCCTAGAGACAGAATTGTTGGGCCAAAGCAGATACACATTTTTAAGATTCTTGAACATAAAGCCAACTTACATCTCAGCCCCCCTAAAAACAAGAACTCCCAAGGCTAGGTGGTTCTTATGGTTTCTCTGTGACTGTGGCTCTGGGTGGTCAGTTGGCTGTTGTCATCATCACTGCCATTTGTACTTCTGAAGGACAGCTTGGGATCTGGGAGGTCCGTGGTGCCCATGGGTAAAAGCTTTATGACCGGTGAACTTGGCTGAAGGAGAAAGACACCAGCTTTCCTTCCTTCAGAAGCCTCTCCTAGAAATGTAATTATTCTTTCCTTCTTGAATGTGTGCCACTAATCCCAGCAGCAGCACTGGTTCCTGTCACAGGCAGAAATCGGGCTTTCTGTGTCTCGTCAGAGCTGCTCACTCTCAAAATGTTCATTTTATCAGGGCTTCAAAATCACAAGTTAGCACACCTGCTACTGGCTTGTATTTTATATTATGCTAATAAAAATGCATTGAAAAACCACAATGTGGTTGTGTTTTAAAAACCATTTTGACGATTGCATTCAGTAGAATTAGCTTCCTTTATAATCTTGTGGAGCTCTTATGAGTTTAAAAACCTTATTCTGAGAACAAGTCTGTCCATAGGCTTTACCAGACCACCAAGGAGTCAGGGCACAGTCAGGTTCAGGGTGCTTATATACTGAGTGGACTCACCTTTCTTTAACACTTATGTATGATGGGAAGCCCCCAACAGAACTAGGCTTGGAGTCAGGGACTGGGGGTGGAGGGAGACAGGCTGACCCCTGCCCTCGAGGAGGAGCTCACAGTTTAGGTAGGAGGTGCAATACCATAGCGTCTGCACCTGCGCACTAATAGGCTCCGGAGTCTTAAGAAAAATCAAGATGGTTTTGCCAGTAAAATACTTGCCACACAAGCAAGGGGACTTAAGTTTAATCACCAGAACCATGGAAAAAGCTGGGTGCAGTGGTATGTGCTTGTAATGTCAGTGATGGGGAGGCAGAGACAGGAGGATCTCTGAGGCTCACTGGCCAGCCTGGCCAAAGCGTTGAGCTCCAGGTTCAGGCAGAGACCTGTCTCTAAAAGAAGGGGGCAGGGCTAGTGAGAGGGTCAGAAGCTAGAGGAGCTTGCTGCCGTAGCTGGTGACCTGAGTCAATCCCAGAACCCACAAAAGAGGGGAAGGAGAGAACTAATTTCCCACACGTGTTCTTTGACGTCTACATGTACATGGCGCATGCACCCATTCACATACACACCCTGCACACAACACAATAGTAAATATACTAATAAAACAATGAAAGATACGTTTGTTTTTTATTTTTTATTTCTCAACAAATGACAATTTCTATTTATTTATTATTTTTATTTTATGTGTATGAGTATGCTGCCTGCATGTGTGTCAATGCTCCCACAATGCCTGCAGAAGTCGGAAGAGGGAGCTGGATCCCTTGGAACTGGAGTTACAGACAGTTGTTAGCTGCCATGTGGGTGTTGGGATTTGAACCAAGGTCTTCTGCAAAAACAGACAGCGCTCTTTACCGCTGAGTCATCTCTCCAGTCCAACAAAAGATAATTTAAAGCACAATAAAAACAAACAACTAAAGAAGACACCTGTTGTTGACCTTTGACCTCCACATACACATATACACATGTGAACAGACACACAAAAACAAATCCAGCTTTTCATATATTCCCATATGAAATGATACTTCCAATTTTTACATGTTGAAAATTCACGTTTTTTATAAACTCCCATGGAGGCCAAATAAAGCATGTCTGAGGCTGAGTATGATCCACGGGCTGTCAGTGTTAAACCTGTGGTCTAGAATGTGAAGGAAACTCCAGTTAGGGTAGTGCAAAGAAGCACACTTCTCCTACAAACTCGAGAGGCTGGTGTCTTGGGAGAGAAGAGACAGAGAGGAAGCTCTAAGGTGCTAGCTCCGGGAAGAGAGGCAAGGCCTACTAAGGCAGGGCCACTCAGGTACAAGTGTCAGGGAGGGGTCAAACAGGCAATTAAATGGTTGTGTCCTGGGAAGCTCAAGGGCCTCTAGCAAAGAAATAAATCACAAAAAATAAATGCAAAACAAAAGCCAAAAAAAAAAAGATTGTTGACTTAAGAGTAACAAGGTTCTTGGATATAAGGTAAATATACAAAATTAAACGGCTTTTCTCATTTTTGACAAAAAACACATAGAAATAGATATTTACAATGTTTGTAAATTTATAAATATGTATACATTCATCTATAACATTGAAGAAATCAAATACTAAGGAGTTAATTTAACATATGAAAAAGTTATACCTAAGTCAAGTGTGGTAGCACATATCTAAATCCCAGAACCTGGAAGGTTCAAGGCAGGAGGACCAGAGTTCAAGGTCATTCTCAGCTACATAGGGACTTCAAGGCCAGCCTGGGGTATGTGCACCCCTGTCTCAAAAACCCAAACCAAACAGAAACAACAGCAACAACAAAGGAAAAAATCAGAAATATTACAACAAGATTCAGGAGATTATAAAAATAATGAATGAAACAAACAAACCAAAAAAGCTTGAGAAAGTGCTGAGAAGGCCTTTGAAAGCCTTGAAGGATGCAAGAGATAAATGAGAGACTTAGAGACCATTTGTCATGAAGTGCTAGGCCAAGTTTAATATCTACAACACACCATGAAGTTTTACAAATTGGTAAGGAAAAGTTAACTTAATAGAAAGATGAGCAAAGGTCAAAAATGAACATTTATGAAAGATTTAATGCAAAGAGGCAACAAACAGCCACTCTGGTCAGGCATCAGGGACATGCAACTTGAAGTAAAGTGGAGACCACTTTATTCTCAAGGCCAGAACCTACATCCTGGTCAATTAGTACAGGAGAAAGGACAGAAATGGGAAACATTACTGTCTTTTTGAAAATCGTTTCATTAAACATTTTAAATCAGTTGGCTTGGGTTCAGAGCACTTGCTGTTCTTTCATAAGACCGAGGTCTATTTCATAAGGCTCGGTTTGGTTCCCAGAACTCATATAGTGGCTAAAACCCACCCATAACAGAAGATTCAACGCCCTCTTCTTGTCTCCTTTGGTATTGCACACATGCGGTGCACATACACACATGTGGAAAAACACTCATACATATAAAATAAAATAAAAATAAGCACATCTTTTAAAAATCTAAATCAATAGAGATTTTTGGATCCATCATCTACTTATCTGCATTTATCTTCTATCATCTTTCTATATCTGTCATCTATCTATAATGGTTAATGTTCATTGTTAACTTGATCAAATTAAAAAGCATCTGTGGTGTGTCTGTGAATGTTTCCACAGATAATTAGATCCCGGGGGCTCAGGCCTAATCAATGCATTGACCCCTTAATGGATTCATAATATGCTGGCATTGTTGGGAGGTGGTAAAAAGTTGTGGATGGGCCTACTTGGAGGTAGGTTACTGGTCACTGGAGGTATGTCATTGGAGCTACAGCTCACTCTGACCCTTTCCTGTATTCCCTGTTCTCTGATTCCTATCTACCAACAAGTGAACTCCCACTCCACCATGAAGTTCTGCCCAGGCAGATAAGGGCCATAAGCAACTGTGGACTGAACGCTCTGAAACTGTGAGCCTAATAAGTACTTTCCTCCTTAAGTTGTTTCTGTAAGATATCCTGGTCTCAGAGGTGCAGAAGTAGTAACAATACCTAAAATTTTACTTGTGTCTCACTGAAACCCAGTTTTGTGAAACAATTTCCTTGGAGATAAGACAGTTCATCCTGAAGGGAAGCTAGTCAAGATGCAGGATGGTCTATGGGGTGGTGAAACATTACATTTCATAGGGAAACTCATTGAGAGGTAGGATGCTGAAAGAGTTAAAAAACCAGGATGTTCGTTCTAAAGGGAGACAATCAACAGGATGTTTTGAGGGAAGGGGAAACATTCTATCCTGCAGGGAAACTCATTAAACTCAGTAAACAACTCAATAGCTCCAGGACATCCCTGAAATTGGTCAAGTTCACTAGGCCCCTCCCTCCCTAAAATATATAAGTCACAATGACTGTTGAGAGATTCTCTCAGACCAGATGAGAAGGCTCTCAGACCAGCCACCTGGAAGGCGCAGAGGCCCCTGAGCCTCCTGGAAAGGATGCTCTCCATCCTGTTGAGCTGCCTGTGGATTGTGTAATGTGCTCCAAGTTCCCAGCTTTTGTGGACTCTACCCATGCTGGGGTCTGCTTTTGATTATACAGTTGTCTTTGCATTATTTCTGTTCCTGTAAGCAGCCTGTCACTCATGTCCCCGTAAGTAACCCTGATAGAACTCATTGTTCACCAGGTTTGATTTTGGTAGTGTTCTAACTTTGGTCTGTTGTTGGTTCCCTGTCTGGGGTGAGCAAACATTTGTTCATGCCTCCCTAGGAATAGTGTCACACAACACCCAGTCCCCAGAGAAAACAGGGAGTTGAGGAAGGATGTTTGCAGCATTTCAATACTAGTTAGAAAAGGCTACAAAACAAATGTTCACTAATAATGAGTATCTGAATAAATCAAGGGACATTAACACTGGAATATTATATATTTGCGAACATGAATCCAGACTGCATCTGTTTGAGGGGATTTCTTTGAGAAATATTTAGTCTATGGGTATTACAACAAGAATTAGAATTCAGCTTAATACTATGTCTATTTAGCACAATAATGGTAGTAAGTTTTTCTAAGGAACCTTCTTATGGCCTATGACCTGTCTAGCCACAGGTTCTTGGCCCTGATAACAGTGCCAGATATGTGCTCCATCTTGAGAAACAGGTCTTAATTCCAATTAGAAGGTGGTTGGTCACTCCCATAACGTTTGTATGACTGTTGCACCAGTGGGCGTATCTTGCATTCAGTCATTACTGTAGCTTGCAGGTTCACAGCTGGGTAAGGTTGATGACCTTTCTGCTAGTAGTGTGTGCAATATGAAAGTAAGCCGGGAGAAATGAAGCTTTGAGGTCAGTACCAGCTTTCTTCTCGTTTGTTCTACAACTTGAGCATGTAGTATAGGCTCTTTCAGCCTCTTTGGCAAGTAACCAAGCACAATGGGAATAGCCAGTATTGTTTGAGGGTCTATGGACCTCCCAGGTCAACAACTCCAAAAGAATTAGTTCAGTCCTTGCATTGGGATTTTTATTTGCTAGTCTGTGGTGTCTAATAGGGCCATTGAACTCCTGCTATAGGATAACTACATTTGAACTGTTTTTATATTGTTTATGTATATTTTAAGGAGCTCCTACAGTAGTAGGTTTCCATATGACTGTTTTTCAAAAGGCCTTTAGTGTTAGTTATCTCTCCTTTTACTCCCTCTTACTCCCTACCTTCTGTTCCCCATCCCATTTCAATCAGGGATCATTGCTCAAGAGGGGGCAGAAAGATGGTACGACTCAGAGGTGGTGGTAGAATACAAGAGGAAAAAAAATATGGAATTTGGACACCCCAGGGCAGGTGGACATAGGCACTCACAGCACTTATGACAGCAGCCATAAGACCTGTGCAAGTCCAAGTCAAAAAAGCTGAGCATGGGGACGGGGGCAAGAATCCCAACCCCTAGCTGAGGGTCTGTTGGCAATTGATAGTTGCTGGGAGAGGGGAGTCAGTTTTCTTTACTGGTGTGATGCCTGGTAGGTTGACCAGACTTCAAGGGATGGACCTACGGCCAAGAGGAACTGGCAAACAGGTAAGATTTGACAGCCCCAAAAAGAAAAATGGGAACAGAGACCATGGAGCACGGTGGGGTCAGACACGGGGAGGCGGTCTGAATGCGATCAAAGCACATGGTGCGAAATTCTGAAAATATTACACAAATTTTAAGGCACAGGCAGGAAAGGTGGCTCAGCAGTTAAGAGTTTGTATTACTCTTGTAGCGGCTGCAAGTTCAGTTCCCAGGACCCACAGCAGGTGGCTCACAACCCCCAGTAACTCCAGCGCCAGGGAATCTGATGCCCTCTGCTGGTCTCCACGGGCACCCTCACTCACACAGACACACATATATACATCATTTAAAACTTAATAAAAATGAATCTTTAAAAATTACAGAATATAAGAACCTGGGACTGGAGAGATGGCTCAGTGGTTAGGAGCACTGACTGCTTTTGCACAAGACCAGGATTCAATCCCAGCACCCACATGGTAGCTAACAACCATTCAAAACTCCAGTTCCAGGGGACCCAATGCCCTCTTCTGAAGTCTGTGGGTGCTGTACAACAGGGACACACTTACATGTATGCAGGGAATATACTCATACACATAAAATAAAATAATCAAACATTAAAATTACAAGAGATTGTATAGGTTACAATCTCATTTTTTAATATAGAACAATGATTTCTTAAAATTCTGTAGTTCATGCATATGCGTATTTGCACACAGTTGGTTTTGTCTACCAGTAATGACTTGATCTTAGTGGAAACATGCAGAGGGTTGGGTAGGAAAATGTTAACACGGTTGAGGGAGCAGGTAGTAAAAACTGACATGAATGATGTGGAAAGCCAGGAAGCCCAACCCATTCTTCAGAAGAAGAAAAAAATAAAGTGGGAGTCTGTGAAATTGAGCTCTCCCACTCCTGCCCTCACAAGGCCTGACTCCCAGGACCCCCTGCCATCCGTCTTTCCATGATTCCAGAAAGGGAATAAGAGGACCAGCAGGCGGGGCCTCAGTAGCAACTGCCTTGAGTGCAGGCCCTGACCTCAGGGTCCAGAGCTTGGCCCCTGCTCTCTCCTGGAGTTTTGGTACAGGGAATATTCATCCCTGTCTCGCAGTCTGCCTCCTCCTCCGACTCAGCTACGTCACATCCTCTGAGAGGGCTCGTGTGCTTCCCCTCTGTCACAGCTGTTTCCTTCATTCTCCTGCCATAGCACTTACCACAGTCTGTCGTTGACTTTGTATGTGAGTGTGTGACAGGGAGAGGGAGAGAATGTTTAATGTTTATTTCTTTAATGAGCTGTAAGTGCCCCGAGATGAGGGCCCAGACCCATTGGCTTGGTTTCTTTCTTTAATTAACTCTTTGATTTACTCGTTTATTCATTTATTCTCTAATTCACTCCAGAAACACTGGCTCTGGGTCCATAGTTTTTCATTATCTGAGTGTTCTACTTTGTAAGGCGGTGTTCTGGAGGAAGGATGCAGGCGGGTTACGTGACTGCAGAATTCTGGGAAGGCATCCACAACTTGGAAGAGTGGAGCACAGCAAGTTGGAAGCTCTCCTGGCAAGAAAAGAAGATTCCAGAAGGCTGGAAGATGCTGAAGGACCAGAGAGCCCAAGGACAAAAGCTCCACAGCAGGAAACTCTTCTCTACTGCCAACACCCTGGATCTCCAGTGGCTAGACTAGGCTCCAGCAACAAGCGTCATTCTGCCCAGACCGCTCTGCCTCATGCTGAAGTCTTGTCCTTCCTGTAGGCAGCTTAAACATTCTCGAAGTTCCCCTCACTCCAGCTGCAAGGCCTCACAGAGCATAAAATCCAGACCTCCCTTGCCAGTGACAGCTTCCTGGCTTGTGCTGCGATGTGGGTCTCTCTCCTCCCTCTACACCACAGCAGAGGCGTTACTCGACTGCCTCCAGGTCTCTCACAGACCCAGAACCCAGAACCTTGGGGATGCTTAAATACTCTGAGTTTATAAATGAGCATGATTATGAACACATTGTACAGATGAAGAAATGAAGGCACAATGAAATATCCCTCGCTCCCAGAGCAATAGTAGCAAGTGTACCAAGCTCCGAGTTTCTGAGCTCAGAGGCAGGGCTCTTTCTAGGCCAGCCTGATGGGAGGTAGGAGGTGGAAGCTGGGTGGGGTGGGAGCTGGGTCCTGAGAACCAGCTGGCTGGAGAGATTTGGAGTTGGGATGGCCAAGTTCAGGGAAAGCACAGCTGGTGAGGAGCCAAGTTATTTATTATTCTTGGTCTGCACTCCAAACAGAGCTGATGGATGGAGCGGCTCCAGTTCCTATAAACAGCCTGGGCCTCCCTCCCCTCCAGCCCTCCTGTTCTCAGCACAACTGCTTTTAGTGAGATAGGGGACGGGAGCTGGGAGACAGAATGAGAAGGTGAGGGAGCACAGACCTGGGGAGGATAGAGATAAGACAGGGTCCTGGAGGCCATGGGAGACGGGACATTGGAGGCCAGACAGCATGCTTGTTTGCTGCTGCTGCCCTTGGAGAGTCCATGTCCCTCTGCCCTGTGTTCTTTCTCTACTCCCTGGGTCTGTCTGAGGTCTGGTCTTAATCCCAAATTCAGAGTGCTGGAGGTCAGGGACCATTAATTCAGGAAGTCTTTTCTGAGCTCACTGCCTGTGTTGGCTCACAAACCTTGGGGACACAGGGAGGTCTCTGGGTAGGAACTTTCCCCAAGGCTCTTGGTCTGGTGGTGGACCAGGCAGAGGCCCAATGTTATGGCTAAGGGCTGCCCAGGGCTGCTGGGGGAAGAAATCTAGGTAGCCTCCCTAGAGGAAGTAATCCATCTGGGCAAATAAAGTCTATGGTGGAGTCAGGGTGTGTAGAACATTCTAGGTTGAGGAGTGGGAGGCTGGGGTTGGAAGGGTCAGGTGGCAGGGCTGCCAATGGTTAAGACTGCTGGATGTGTCCTGGGTGTGATGGCACACATCTGTGATCCAAGCATTTCGGAGGTAGAGACAGGAACATCAGGAGCCCAAGACTGTCCTCAGCTACATAGGAAGTTCAAGGCTAGCCTTGGCTACATGATACCCAGAGTCAAAACGAAATAAAACAAAACACCTAACTAACACAGGGTTGGCCAGATGGCTCAGTGGGTAAAAGTGCTTGCTGCCAAGCCTGAGGAGCTGAGTTTGATCCCCTTGACTTACAGTGGTAGAAGGAGAGGACTCCCTCTGGTAGTTATCCTTCGATCTCAACATGTGTGTATGTGTGCATACTCCCATACACAAATAAACAAAAAGTAATAAAAGGTGGAAAAAAACCAGAAAACCTCACTGTTTTTAGAGTGAGATAGACCTGGGTTCAAGTCTCAGCTCTGGAATCTCTTCAAAGATTTTTGAAATTAAAATGACAGGTACATCAACTTCTCAGTATGCATTTAGCCAGAAACACTTAGTAACAGTCAATAGATACTGAGTAATATCAGGGAAGGCCTGGAAGGCAGCAGGCTTTGGGGGCTGCCTAGAGGATGGGGTGCAATGCAACAGGTAGTTGAACCCTGCCCCAGTGGGCCAAGAGGGGAGCAGCTGGTGGGTGCAGGACCCCGTGCGGAGTATGTGCCATAAGAGTTCATTGGACTGAGTGAGTGAACGCCAGCACTCCAGGTGGCCTGTGACACGGGGCACACAAGCCTCCCTTTCCCCGGAACTGGCTGAAAGCTCAGTGAGCCGGATGTTCAGATGACCTAGTTGGCTGCTGTGTCCATGTTTGGCTGAAAACAGGAATTTCTGTCTCACTGGGGGGTCTTGGCCAGGTGAGTAGACTCCCCTGTTTGCCAGGAAAAGAGGTCAGGGGCCCAGTGGGCTCCTGCTGGATGGGGAGCCCTCAGGCCCTGGTCTGAGCCTAGCCTTTGCTACTGACTGACTTGACTCTGCCATCACTGAGCCCCTACTGTGTGCCTTTCCAGCCCCAGCACTGCCTGATGACACAGACGGTTCATTTGCCTGCTGGGACACAAGCAGGGAGCAGGAATGGGGGTGAGAGGTCGCAGGCAGAGAAGCTGTTTGAAGGCGTCTCTAGGCAGGGCTGCCCACCAGAGATAGATGGGAAAGTGGTGTAAGGGCCTTCACTCATTTTAAGGATAGAGGGGATGAGAACAGAGAAAGCAGGAGATGCACAGCTGCCCATGGATGGGAGGGAGCAAAAGCTACATTTCTCAGGCTTGGTTGACATGGGAGGCAGGCGGTGCTGGGTGTGAGGAGGCCATGTGAAGGCTGAGGCCCAAGCCTCAGGTGGGGGTAGTCAAGAGCCTCAGTGTCCCTGAGATGCACGGAAAGGAGGAAAAGACTTGACAGAAGATAGGTTCAAGTACGCATGGTAATGCAGGTTACCTACAGTAAGAAGACTGACAGGCCACAATTTCTCCAAAATTATACTTTAATACATTCATATGGGTTATACAAAGAGCTGGTCCCAGGGCTGGCGGCAGCCGGCTCCTGGGAGGTGACAGCAGCATGGTGTAGTGTTTTCAAAGCCCAGGCACAGGGCGGCACCTTGGCCTCCAGGCCCGAGGAAGAGTGCTATGTGCAGTAGAACCTGGCCCCCACCAGCAGCCCTCAGTGAGGGTCCTAGTCATGGATCTGCCCATTGACTCTTTGATCCCTTAACCTCCTCTGGCCCTCAGTTTCCTAAACTGTAAAATGGGGCAGAGAGAGTGGCGTTTTCATTTTCTTGTGCATTGCTGAATGCCCTGGCAGACTGTGGACCAAGCACAGGGGGTGGATGAAGCAGGCTGTGTGTGACGGGGCCCAGGGCTCCGTTTCCTCTCTGCAGCTCATGACTCTGGGGGAATGGTGAGTCTTCCTTTGTTTTTTCTAGGGGAAGACTCCATGCATGGTGAGAACAGAAGTTACAGCTGGCCTGTCTTCTGCTGTGACTACTGAGAGGGTAGGGAACCACGTGGGTCCATCCTGACTTCCAGGCTGCTGGGCATCGAACCCAGGGCCTTGTGCATGCTAGCTAAGTGCTCTACCACTGTGCAACAGTTCAATCACTGACTTGTACAACTTGCAGCAAGTCCCATTCTTTTCCTAAACCTCAGTTCTCCCATCTGTTCAATGAGCTTTCACTCAGGGCCTTAAGCTCCAGGCTTTGCTTCAAGGGAAAATGAGATTGGGGGAACAAGGGGAGAAAGGGGAGAACCCAAACCAGTCAAAAGAAATGAGGGGCGCTGAGGCAGAGGGGCAGAAGGTCTGCAGGTGCCTGCCTGAGCAAGGACAGACTGGTGTGTACAGCAAGGATGCTTGGGCCTTGGTCAGTATGTGGTCACTTCCTGTCCACCTGACACCTGTAGCTATGGTGCTGGTGAGGCTCAGGACCCTGGAGATGGAAGGACATAGGTTTGGGTCATTCTTGGCTTTGGTACATCTCTGCTATGGGGCTCTCAAGGGAGACTTCGGGAACCTTGCTTTCTTCTTGTAACATAGAAACCTCTGAGAGTCGGCTTGGATTTGTGTCTGCAGCTGCCAAGCTGGGTGCAAGGCAACCAGGTGGGGCTCTTTCTTTTAGCTCAGCAGTCAGGGTTGGGCTGGGATGGAAGGACCTGAGCGAGGAGTGGAGGTCCAAGCATAGGGTCAGTGTGTGCAACAGGAAAAGGGCTGAGAGCAGGACACGGGCCAGACCCCAGGTGACCAGGCCTGAAGAAGGCCCTGATGGAACCCTGAAAGCCAACCCAGGAACAGAGATCCAAGACCTCTGGGAGGTGGTGGGGGCCAAAGGGGGTTCCTGTTCTCTTTTCTGGTCTCAAGCTCTTCATTTCCAGAGAGCTAAAAGTCATTATCAGCAGATGTGACCGCACTGGCTACATGGAAATGGCTCACACAAATCCTCTTGGGCTTCGTCCTCCCTTGTCTAGGCACAGCTGGAACGGGATTCTCTACAGTAAACCAGCTGGAGACTGGAGGGGTCTGGGGACTCTCCTTAAGACCATGTGGGCTCTGCCCTGCTCTGCACAACATTTGCTGCCCGAGAACAGGCATGCACTTCATTTATAGTGCCCAGAGAAGGGTGTGGCCTGAAGCAGATGCTCACTGGAAATCCGTTGATTTGATGGTCAAGAATATCCTCTCCCTTGCTGAAACCACCCCACTCAGGCTCCACAGCTAGAACACATATTCAGCCTGGGAAACAGCTATCTGTCTGCATGGCGGGATGCTGAGAAAGGTGGCCTGTGCTACGCACCTGTCACTCTGTGACCTGGGTGGGTCCCCAGCCTCTCTGCCCCTATTGCTCTCACACTGATTCAGAGGGGTCTTCCAGCCCGATCAGGCTTTGTATTGCTGGTTAAACTTTTGCCTTCGGATGCAGCAGCAGGTGGCCAGCGTGGTGAGGACAGCAGCAGAGACTAGTGCAAAGGTAAGGATGATGATGAGGTTGACATTCTTGAGCCCTCCCTTCTCACAGTCTTCAGGACGTACGTGGCTCAGGGACACCTCTGCCTGGGAGCCAAAGCGGCAGATCAGGTCCTGGGTGGCATCCACATCCACACGGCCCTGGTGTAGTTGGGCTGCCAGCCAGCCATTGCCACAGCAACTGAGCGGATTCCCCTGAAGATAGAGGCGCCGGAGGCTGGTCTCCAGGCCACCCATGGCACTGCTGGGCAAGAGGCTGAAGCTATTGTTCCGCAGGTCCAGCACCTCCAGAGACACGGCCTGTGTCCAAGCAGGCAGGTGGCTGAGACGGTTCTCAGCAAGGTTGAGCTGCTTGAGGCAGCGGAAGCAGGGCAAATCCACCTGTAAGACAGTCAGTCCATTGCCCTGCAATGCCAGTACCTCCAAGGATGTCTCCAGACCAGCCAAGGCTCCTGTGGTCACATCTAGCCCGGGATTGTCTGAGAGATCCAGCTCAGTAAGTGGTGTGTTGAGGAAGGTTCCTGCCCTGAGCGTCTCCATCATGTTCCCCGCCATGTTCAGAACTTGAAGAGTGGGGATACCAGAGAGGGCCACGCAGCCCGGGGGACCCTGCTCGGCTGGTACCCCGCAGGGGCTGACCTGGTTTCCCTGCAAGTTGAGTGTCTGCAGGCTGGCGAGGCTAGTGAAGGTGAAGGGCGGCAGTTCCTGCAGGCTGTTGTCCTGCAGGAGCAGCGTCTGCAGGGACCCTAGGACTCTGGTGCCCAGCTCCAGTGCCGACAGAACATTGTGGCTCAGGTCCAAGAGCACCAGGCAGGGCAGGGAAGCAGCATGCCGGGCCTCAAAGGATCGCAGACAGTTTCGGCTGAGGTTCAGGAAACGCAGGGAGGTCAGATGCTGGAGAAAGCCGTCAGGGACCAGCTCAATCTCATTGTAGCTCAAATCTAGGTTCAGGAGCTGGGAGAGAGTGTGGGTGCTGGTGTTCCGGCTAGGGTTGGAAAGTGGGGATTCTGACCAACCCTGGGAGGACATGTGGAGGCCCTCACTGTCCTGGGGCTGCCCTGCAGGGAGCCGGATGAGGTTGTTGGACACATTCAAGTAGACAAGTCTTGGCAGCGAGGCAAGGTCAGGGAAGTGGAGTAACTTGTTGTCCCGCAGGTCCAGCCAGGTCAGCTGGAACTGGGCCTGGGGTTCTGGAGCTGTGTGGAAGGCCTCAATGCTGTTACAGCTTAAGTCAAGCACCTGCAGCTGCTGGAGGCTGAAGTCTGAAATGCAGGTGAGGGAGTTCCTAGAGAGATTGAGGTGGGTCAGGCGGGGCAGGGTCTCGAAGGTGCCATCCTCAATGTCCATCAGCACGTTGCTGTGGAGGTCCAGTCGCTCAAGGGCTGGCATGCCCCAGAAGGTGTGGCGCTCCAGGCGTGTTAGGCTGTTCTCTGCCAGTGAGAGCATGTGTAAGCTTGGCAACTCACCCAGCAGCCTCTCCACCAGGCTGCCATACAGGCTGTTTCCAGACAGGTCTAGCGAGGCTACAAGAGGCAAGCGGCCCAGACCACCGCTATTTAGCGCCATGCCCATGGCCAGGTGGTTATGGGCCAGGTTGAGATGCTCCAGGTGGGGTAGGCCCTGGAAAACTCCAGGCTGGAGGAAACTGATCTCGTTGGCGCTCAGATCCAGGTGCCGAAGTGCTGTGTAGAAGCCCAAGGGGAAGGCCAAGATGCTCCGCAGCTGATTGCCAGAGAGATGGAGGGTCTGGATGTCCAACGGGAGCACTGAGGGGATCTGAGGCAGGCCGAGGCCCTGGCACAGGGCCTCCTTGTGCACCTAGGGAGAGGGAAAACAGGCAGAACAGCTGGCATTAGTAGGGGCAGGACAGCGGAACTGAACAGGCTTCTAGGAAGGATCACTAGTCCCCCATTAGACTTGGCGATGCTCCCCTATAGACTCCTGGGCTGTCACCCAGCTGGTGACCCTGTGATGACCCTAGAGCAGATGGAGAGATGGTAGACAGATAAAGTATAAACAACATAAGGAAAGTCCTGTGCTGATTATTGTCCTGCTTTATGGGAAACTAAATCATATTTCACTCAAGTGACTTAGAACCAGGGAGCAGCAGGGCCAAGCTGGACCCAGGGCTCCTGGTTCCTCATCTGAGTCCTTGCCAGATAAAGTCCCAGCATTAGACTGGAAGCCACATTGGGAAAAAGGAATTTGTGACATAGAAAGTTGCAGGTTATTCTTCTGACAAGCCTTTGATTTCGTTCCTCTCATGACAGCTCTGGAGTGAGCTCCTGGGCATAACCCCCTTTCTGCAGATGCTGCCTATCTCCCATCAGTGGCCCCACTTCTGGCAGCCTTGTCCACAGTAGGCCCGGAAGGCAGGGGTAAGGAGGGAGAGAACAGGAGAAAGCATGGCCAGGATCCAATGTTATCTGGTGACAAGGTCGATGAGGCTGAGGCGCCTCAACCAAATCACATCACCCCTCTAGTTTCTTATTCAGAAATTAACTCATCATTCCCAGCACCCGCTTTGCAGTTTCTATCTACTTAGGACTTTCAGACCTGTAGTCTTGTTGGATCCTTACAAAAGCTCACAATCTGCATTCTGATGTAATTACCTATATTTACCAAAGCCCAGACTCAGAGAGGGTAAGGAAGACTTCAGCATCGTCCAGCCGGTGTGGAAGGAGCTGGGATGTGAATACAGGTGTTTTAGCAACTCTTGTCCTTTCACAAAATGATCCTTTAGGAGCCATAATTCTGTGCAAATGCACATACTCATCTGGTCTTTCCCAGCCACCCCACCCCTGAGAACTATAGCCTTCCCCAGCAAATGGTCTGTCTTCCATAACCAAAAACTGCTCAGAAACCACACTCCGCCCAAGTCACCCCCAGCATAAACCTAGGGTAGAATTCAGGACCTTCAACAGCCCATCAAGACTGCCTGTGGCCCCTGCCAGCCTCTGCCCTCGTCTCTTTCCTCATTACACATTACATTATGTGCAGTGAACTCACCTGACCACTGCCCTGACACCCCTCCATGCCCATCTCTGGATGGACACTGACAGCTGTGTGGGAACCCCCCCAGGGAACTCTCCCTGACTGTGCTCCCTCCCTCATGGCTTGGTGGCCTGGAATGATGACTGAGTGGAGAACTGCGGACAGGACAGGGACCTTGGAGCAGGAAGGGACTGCTTTGACTGACGCAGATGTCTTGGATCGGGTCCACAGAAAGTGCTCCGGAAATGTTTTTTAATGAATGAGTCGTAGACATCCGTGCTTAAGTAAAGGGCTGAGGCCTTGAACCAATCATTGCCAAAGGGGAAAGGAAAGAGATGATCCAGATATTCAGATTAAAGCCAGAGATGTTACAGCAAAGCCAGCCAGCCCACCCACTGCCTGATACAGAGAACTTCTCAGATGCCCGGCTGGGGGTCTGCCTGGCAGTGACTGGTATGGGTCATAGGTAGCCAGGGGCTGAGGCAATGTGGGGGAAACATGAGCCCAGGATGCCACCCCCAACCCCTGCCCAGCCCACCTCTTAGGTTTCTCTTGAGGATCCCAAGGTGACTAGGCTGAGGAAGGGCACTGCCAGCCATGGCATACAGTGCCTTGACTGACCCTGCACTTCCGGGACAAGCTGTCAACTGAGGCTCCAGGAGACCCAGCAACAATTTCACCGACACCCATAGCAGCTGGAGCCCTCCCCTCACCATCTAGCTCTCAGGACCACCTGATGTAAAGATGAAGTAAGCTGACTCCAACAGCCGCCACAAGTTTCTTTTCCTTTCACGGGAGCTGAGCCTGCCTCCCAGGCCTTCAGCTGCCCAGCTGCCCAGTTGCCCAGGCTGGCTTGGCAAATACCATGAAGGCTCCCCAGGGCTACACCTGAGAGGGACCAGGGTATGATCTGGCCCAGCATGGAGCCTGAGACTTCCCATAAGGTGTTGCAGAGGCTCAGAGGGGACACCTGGGACCCAGTTCTCCACTTTAGCCCGGACCAGAAGGAGCCTGAAGGACAGCTGGCTTCCAGAACTACATTTACAGTTCCAATGTCTCCTCTCCTCTTAGCTCCGTCTGAGCTCTCAACACTGACTAACTGCTGAGAATCTCTGGGAGAAGGGACCGGGGGATGGACCTTGGCCAGAGTTTAGCATTTCTCCGCACTCTGCCCTGTTTTCCTCTTGAGAGGGAAAAGACTTGCCACCCAACTCCATTTCCCATCTGCACACAGGAGGGAGCCCGTGTGGGAAGAGGCACCAGAACTGAACAGCTTAAGGGAGCTGGATTCGAATCCTGGCTCTGTTACTTCTACAAGCAGGACCCAGGGAGGTCACATGTCTTCTTTGACACTGTGTGCACACTTTCCATGACAGTTCAGGAAGTGTCTTCCTGTCTATCATTTCATGTCTCCAGAGTCTGAAGCTCCCCACAGCTTCCCTGCTCCACAACCTCTGCCTGCTATGGCCAAAAGCCTTTACCTTCAGAAACCTCAGTCCTTAGGTGGAAGGTCTGTGAGTATGTGGTGATGTCTGATTCCTTCTCTCCCACGATTCTGGGTTGTGAGATTCTCAGGAGGAGTCTAAGGAGCAAGGGTGGTGGCCACAGCTGGATACTACAGACTAACACACAACTGCTGGTAGGTGCCTGCCTGCCTCTCCTGATTCCTGAAGCAGCTATCTAGTCTGTGCCAAATGCAGACAGATGGTGACAAACCCGTCTCCTCTCTAGCCCTGCCTCATAACTATACGTAGGTGGCCCCCTTTCCCAGCACCCACCCCTCCAGGGCCACAGTGACTTTTGCATCTACTTAGCTTGGAGCAGGAAAAAGGAACAGAAGTAAATAGAGCCCATCTCTGTCCCCAAGGAGCTCTTAGTATGTTAGGTGACACAGTCTTGGGCCATGTACTCAGCACTCCAGTCAGTTAGCCTGCTCAGTATGGAGATGGAGGGGAGGCAGGAACTCAGAGGAGAGAGCGCCTGAAGGGGTCAGCCCGGCAAGGTCAGCGGAGGCTTCCTGGAGGAGGCAGTATTTGGCCTGGCAGTAATGAGTGAGGGGCATTGTAGCAGGCAGTCCAAGTCCGGGAGCCCAGCTAGAGAAGGGATCTGACTTCAGGAAGGATCACTACAAGGAGCCCTTCCCAGTTTGCCCAACTCTAGACACACAGGTATACTCTAGATCTCCCAGAAGAATATTGCTGTATAATAATTATAATAGGGTGGCTTAGGGACTAGAATACCAATGGGCCCCACTATCCCGAGCTGAATGATCTTGAGGTCAGGTCACCTAGCTTCCCCAAGCCTCACTTTCCCCTTTTGTAAAGTGGGTACAGGACTATTGGTAGACTAACCTCTGAATAGTCTAGCAGATGCTCATCCAATTGGAGGCAGAGTCCTAACTTCTCCTGGGCTGGGCTGTGAGACCCCCTAGGACAAAGGTGGGGTGGGCACCGTTCCCTACCTGCACAGTATCTTACCGTCTTACAGGGCAGCTGGTCTCGATGTTGGGAGATAGCCAGGCCCAGGGTCAGCACGGCCAGGAGCAGCAGGATCTGGTGGCTCATGGCTCTGCCCAGGGTGGAGAAGAAAGGGGAACCATGAGACCAAGGCTCCTTCCAGTAGCATCCGCTCACCCTCCCTCGGGGATCCTCCTGAGAACAGGAGGCACGTGGGGCTGCCCAAGGGGTCTCAGGGGAGCTGGGAGTGGGGATGCCCTGTCAATGGTTCTACCACTCAGAAAGCTGAGGCTGGGGGTCGTGAGTTTGAGGCCGTGTGTGACTTATCTGCTTTGGATTTGCATAAGGCCCAACCAAGGCCAGTGATATGGTTCAGTGGGTGAAGTGCTTACTGCCAAGCCTGACTACCCAAGTTCAATCCCTGAGACCCACACAGTGGAAGGTCAGAACTGACTCTCAGATGCCCACTAGTCTCGACACATGTGCTCTGCACTCCAAATACGTAAAATGTAACTTTAAGATTTTTAAAAAGAAGGTCCGCCTGGTGGGAGGTGGCAGGGAGGGTGTATAGGAGGCAGCCTGGGCACAGCCAGGGCCAGGCGGAGAGAGGCGAGTCTTGGACTCCGTTTTCCTTCAGGCCCCAGGTAGGCCCCTGCCCAGGTCCTCGGGCCGCAGTGGAATGCCCCTTTCTCTGGCCCCGCCTTTTCTCTTGGTTGGACCTCTCAGCCCTTACCATTGTTGGGGACTGACTGTGACAGGAAGCCTGGGGAGGCCTGCCCTGCTCCACCCCAGCAGGCTGCCAACCCTGAACTTTCACTGCAGACACTGGCTGCCCAGGGCCATGGGGCCACTGCAGTGTGAGCAGTCAGGGCAGGGTTCAGGGGACCCTAGAGACCCTCAGCACAGGTGACTCTCACCAGCCAGAACCAAGTCCTGGGGAGATACAGATCATTCATTCATCCACACCTCTACATCTGGCTCTGTGCTGGGAAATAAGGAAGAGACTGTGCGCAGAAGCCACAGCGTGAACTGAGCGTGCTGACAAGGAGGGACACACTTGACAGCTCCCTCTCATCTCCTCTACCGACCTGCTGTGTGACCTTGTACAGGTCACTTCACCTCTCTGACCTTGTTTCCTGAGGTTAATGACTAATGACCAATCATGAGACTGAATGAGACACAGTTTACGAAACGCCACCTAGAGCAAGCTATGTCTCACATTCAAACCTGACAATTATCAACTCACACAACCTTTACAATGTCCCTTTCTTATGCTTCTCACTTTATAGACAAGAAAAATCAAGGCTCAGAGAGGTTGAGCAGTGCATCCAAGGTCACAAAGCTAAGTGGCAGGCTTGGGCTCTTGGTCTGTGCTCTAGTGTCCCACAGTGGGTATCCCAGGAGAAGAATGTGAGTTGCTACTCTGATAGAGGCCTTGGGAGAAGGCCTAGGCAGGCCTTTGCCAGCTTTGACTTCCAGAGCTGTGGCTACTGCTGGAATATGCGGGCCAGCATATTCTCTCACCGCTCCTCCCGGCTCCCTGGCTCCCTACAGGGCTCTCCTTCCACAGCAGGCTGTGCGTTCACAGGAAATTTGGTTCCGTTTTGTTCAAAAGCAGATCTCACCACCTGTGCTGTACTGGCATATCCAGAAGAGAATAAAAGCCCTGGCCCTACAGGCTCTCAAGGCCTTGGGGAGCCAGGCCTCCCCAGCCAGCTCTTCTCTCTATGCCAGCTTCTCACAGCCCCCTCCCCACTCCAAGTCCTGAACACACGTATTTGCTTTAGATCTCTGAGTGCCTCTCACTGCCAGAACCTTCACTTCCTCCGCCTCCTGTGCAGCAGAATACCTCCTCATCCTGTGGCTTTCAGCTTAGATGCCTCCTACTCTGAGGAGACTTCTCTGGTTCTCTAAGGCTGGCCTGTGGCCTCTGGGCTCTCACAGTCCCTGATCTAAGAAGAGCCCAATGTGGAGCACAAGGCACACCGCACTGTGCTCCCCAGTTCCTCAGAAGGGAAGCACCCCTAGGGTCCACCTTCTGGCAGAGGTGGCCAGGTGGCACACTGTGGCAAAGGACCCCGAGGAAGGCAGGTCCCCAGCTCCCTCCATCTCTGCCGTGCTCCTCTGCATCAGCAGGTTCAGAGAGCCCCACCTCCACTGCAACCATGACTCTGCTCTGTGCCCTTGCTTCCCTCCAGCCTCAGACAATCTGTCCTGCACATGGCAGCCAGTGATGTTTCAGAATCACATGCCAGATCTTATGTGTCACTCTGAAATCTCCAGCAGCGTCCAGGCTCCACACGCTCTCCCATCAGCTCCACCTACCACCTTCCTCCCCGTCAGCCATCTCCTCAATCACAGAAGAATGTCCTCCTGCCTGAGGTCTCTGTCCTGCTGTTCCTTCTGCGCAGAACACTGTTCCCTCTGCCCAGGATACTCTTTCTGGGCTCCTTGTAGGTTGCACTGCTTTCCATACACTCATCATTTCTTTCATTGTGGAAATGGGCGGTGTAGTAGATGCTCACTAAAGATCTCTCGAGGAACAACTGTCCCCACTAGGGGCAGGAGCCTAGTTATAAGTCAGGACAAGGCAGGGCCTGGGGATAAGGTGGAGGCACCCAAAGGGGTCCTATTTCCCCCTCCTCTGTGGAACCCTGCTCTACCCCAATGTGGGCATCTGCACATCCAAACCAGCAGTCCCCACAGAGCAGTGGAATTCTGGTGGGGGTGACTTTTTCTGCTGTGTTGTCACCCCTCCCCCCGACACACACACCCCAGTGATGCCCAGCATTTGCTGTCTTTTCTAGAACAGGACCAGGGGCATTCAGACCTGGGCTCTGCCACAGTCCCACTGATGACTGGCCCCACTCCTTGGGACTGCCTCTCCCCTCCTCAGTGGCCCATCTGGAGGGCAGCCTAGTGTCCCTTCTGCCACAGGCCATCCCCAGCCATTGGGATGATCAGGTGGAACGTGCCACGACACATCAGTGTTAAAGAATCTCTCTCTCTCTGTCTCTGTTTCTCTCTCTCTCTCTCTCTCTCTCTCTCTCTCTCTCGTGTGTGTGTGTGTAACAGAGAAGGGGCAGAACAAATACACACGAGAGAGAGAGAGAGAGAGAGAGAGAGAGAGAGAGAGAGGAGGCTAGCTTGTAATCAGCATAGGACCATCCCTACTGAGCCAGGATGGCTTTTCTGAACATTTGACCTATGTCAGGTCTTTAATTCTCACAATCACCCAATGAGGTAATTACTGTAATTCTCATTTTACAGACCAGAGAACTGAGGCTCAGAAGGTGAGGTGACTGATACCCAGTTCCTAAGTGTCTTGGTGCTGGGTCTCACCCAGACCTACAGGCCCTGAGTATTGTGTAGTCTCCAGCCTTGTGGAGCTAGCTTGCTGGTTCCCCCTACAGAGCTCCACCTCAGCAGGAGGCTCAGAGAAATGACTTACCTAAAGTCCCTCCGCACAGTAAACATCAGAGTCAGGATCAGAATCCAGTCCCTCTGTCTCCCAAGCAACTGCTTTGGCTCAGCGAGGCCAGGACCTCCCTCCCTAAATTAATTGGCCAAGAGCAGATTGGCCTCCAGGGCTCTGAGGCTTTCTCAAAAGCAGTCGCAGAGCGGGTCCTGGGAGAACTGCTCTGAGCCTCACAGGGCAGTGAAGCCCGGTTCTGGAGGCGAGCATCCCAGGGGATTTAGACCTTAACCCAAAGGAATGCAGCCGAGATGCGGAATGTCAGGAGGGTGGGGGTGGGGTGGGTCCCTGGGTCCCTCCTTCCTATCTACCACCCATAAAGAAGGCCACCTTCAAGTCCCCCCAAAGAGCTCTGGGTGGATATCCCCTCCAGGGACGACCGCGGTGGCAGTGGAAGCCCACGCCGGCCTGGAGCAGCGTGCTGGCGGGGACCTGAATTCAAATCCTGCTCTGCTCTGCTAGGCTGTGTTCCCAGTCCTCGATTTTCCCAGCTGTCAAATGGGAACGCCAGCCTGAGTCCTTCGCGGGGAGATCGATCGAGACTTGGAAGAGGTCGCGGTGGGGGCGAGGGAGGGTCGGGACCCCGCTCCCGGGGCGTCCAGCCGGCTCCCCTACCTGGCTCAGCGCGGCCGCCGCTCTTCTCCTTCGCACATCGTGCGCGCAGCCGGCGGGGTCCGGCCCGCACAGGCCCGGCCGCTGCAGCGCCGCTCGAGCCGGCCGCGAGGGGGCGGCGCCCGCCGCTTAAATAGCGCCCGGCGCCCGGCCACGCCCCCGGGGGGCCCACGCCGCGGGGTCCTAGCGTCGCCGTCCGGCCGCGGCCGCCGGGGAAGCGGCGGTGCCGGGCCGCCGGAGCGAGCATCTCGCGCTCACCGGTCTCCGCCCGGCCCGGCCGAGCTGAAAGCGCCCGGAGGGGCAGGATCGCGAAGGAAGCGGGCACGGGCAGCCGCACGTGCAGCGGGTGGCCGGGAGGCCCGGCGCGGGCAGCCGCAGGTCCGCGGAGGAAATCCTGGCGCCGCCGCACTGGGGCGGGGGCCACGCCAGAGGTGACTGACGGCCCGGAGCGCGGAAGGAAGTGCCCCTGCTCTGGCCCTGGGGCAGCCGCTGAGGGGGTTCCCCGGACTGTTGCCATCCCTCCTTCGTCATCAACCTGGGGCCTGTCAAAGTCCCAGCTAACCGGTAGAGAAACGGAGGCTAGGGATGGGGTCAGTGAATATAGATTTTTTTAAAAGGTGGCGGGGACTAAGCAGTCCTCCATTTATTTACACTTGGGTGACCCAGGGCTAGGGAAGGTTAAATTGCATATTCAGAGTCCCACAGCTTTTTGGTTGTTTTTTTGAGACAGGGTCTTTCTGTAGCCTCACCTGCTCTGTAGCTCACTTTGTAGACCAGGCTGGCCTGCCTCTGGGATTAAAGGCGACTACCACTGCTGGCTAAGTGCCACAGCTGTTAAGAGGTTAAGAGTCTCTCTCTCTCTCTCTCTCTCTCTCTCTCGCTCTCTCTCTCGCTCTCGCTCTCGCTCTCGCTCTCTCGCTCTGTCTCTGTCTCTCTCACTCTCACCATCTCTCTCTCTCTCAGGGCTTTTTTGCACATGCTAGCTAATTGCTCTGCAACAAAGCTACATCTTATCTGGGTTTTTAAAGTGCTATTCCAAACTGGGGTGGTTGTATTATCTTTTACACCTGGGAATGGAGCAGGTCCACCCTGCTCCTTTTCAGGATGCCTAGCTCTGTCAAGTCCCCAGTACCCTACGCTGCTTGCTGGCTGTGGACTGAAAGATGGGCATTCCTGGAGGAAGAGTGTGGCCACTGCCCTCCAGGGCCCTGGTTCCTCTCTCACAGTGTTCTCACCGATGGTCGCCAGCACTGAGAGTGGGGCCACAGGAACCAACCTACAACGTGCAAATGAGCAGCACCAAGTCTTGCGGCAAGCCAGGGTGGAACTGGGTTGGAAGCTGGGTTCCCAGAGGCTGCATAGCAACTGCCTTCTCTTTCCATCTGATCACTCTGGGATGGACCCTGGCAGTGGAGTCAACCCTGAGAGGACCATCCCTGACAGCAAATGCCAAGGCTGTGACCTAGCCTGAGGTCAGGGAAGACTTCCCGAAGGAGGGAGGTCCTCTGCCACGAGGAGCTGGGTGGAGGCTGCTGGTACCGGACAAAGCAAGGCCAGGCAGAGTCCACCCTCCAGCCACCTCAGGCGCTCCCAGGGGTGCTAGGCCGCTCATTTGCCTCGGTCCTTCTCTGCGATCTGGTAAGATGGAACCTCAGTTTTCCTGTCTTAGGTTTGGTGCCCGAACTAGATGAAATGAACACAGACTGAGAGGCCTGCACCCAGGGCTGCCACTAGAGAATGTTCCAGATCTACACCTTTGCTGTAGCCCAGAGGCTTCTATTTTCAGGACTCGTGTCTAGGAAGGGGCTTCATGGCAGTGTGAGCAGAGCACAAACATATCATATTCAATCAGGCTGGGACTGTCCTCACCTGCTCCCCGATCCTGGCCTAACAGCGCCTTAGCCTTCTGATGCCGCCCCAGAGCTTGGCCTAAGGTGTTAGCAAGTGGGGCTGGGGCCATGGCCACAGGGCGAGCAGCCACATCTCTCGTGCCCCCAGAGACTGTGGTTGTGGTTAGTGAGTACATGGGGTTCTGCCTTATTCAGTGACCGGATGAGACTCCCCAAGAGATGGAGACATAAAGGTAACCAAGCATACCCGTGCTCTACAGGTCTCCCAGGGCTGGGGACTATGAACTAGAACTCTTCCTCAAACCCCCACCCCCTCCTTTCATTTCTGTCCTTGAGCAGTCATGCTGTGTGACTTGAGGCAGCTTGCTTGGTTCTTCTGATCTCAGTTTGTTGGTCTGCAGAGGGAGACAAATGATAATGCTAATATTCTAGCTGGCTGTAGAACCCACTGAGAAGCCGAACTGCAGTCCCTGCTGTATTTGCTCAGTAAACCTGACCCCTTTCCCTGAAGGACCCTGGGGAACTGGGGAATAAAACTGTCCAGCACCTGCTCTTGAAGGAAGATGGGAAACTGTGAGGAACACAGAGAGTGACACAGAAGGGCAACCCAGGAGGCTGGGCTTGAGTCTGCAGCAGAGGGATGGCTGGACCTAAGCAGGGTAGGATTTGCATAACAGCCTTGTGGAGCGTGACTTTCTGCTAAAGGCTATGGAGGTCAGCTTTCTATCTGTTTCATCCAGTACCACTTGTATCCTCCAGAAACAAGGGAGTTTTGAGGACAGCCTTCAGATGGCAGGCCAGATGTGAACCGTGGTGTTTTATGGAAATGCTTCCATCCTTTCGAGTAGCTGTCAGTGAAGATGGGGAACTCCCATTATGAGACAGTGCCTCTCAGGCAGTAAGTCTTGTTCAAGGCTCCCTGGGAAGATTTACTCAGATAGGTTGAGACTTGGGGTCCCATGTAGGACCTAATGACCCAGGAAGTCAATGATGTATATATCCTGTGTGTCAGTGAGCAAGTTGCGAAACCTTTCTGAGCTTCCTTTCCTTGTTGAACTATAAAACAGAATGGGACAGACCATGGCTGCCTGGACTCCTAATGTAACTCCCATTGCTCTTTGCTGGACATCCACTGTGGACCAGCCCTTCTTATTTGGCGATCAGAGTAAAGATGGCCACAGACCACTTTCCAATTAGATATCTTTGTTCTTAGTTCCCGACTATGAAACTTAGGTTTAGAGGTTAAGCAATTGTCTCAAGTCACACGGATTTAGTACCAGGAACTGAACCCAGGTCACTTGCCTCCCAGACCAGAGTCTAGTGCTCAGCTGTGGCTGTCTTCACTCCTATCCCTGCCTAGCACCCACGTGGGCTTCCGGGAGCCAGGGAATTCCCCATCGGCTGCTGTTGGGGCCCTGCTTGCTGGGGCAGAACCCAGGCCTCCCCAGTTCTTCCCCATATACAGGGTAGGGTCCTGATTATACCCACTTGGGGACTCCCTCCTAGAGGGACAAGCTGCGTGGCTAGGTGTCAGACGTGTCAGAGAAGGGAGTTTGAAGCCAGAAGCCGGCAATGGGGACCAGGGAGACAAAGACCACATAGGGCAGCACGTGTCTCTTGCTCTGAGGAGTGGTTGGCTTCAGTGAGGGACAGGACAGGGGTGGGTACTTCTGTGGTGCTCTCCTGGTGGGTCATTATGGATCCTTTTAGGATTCCAGTTTTACCCGCATGTGGTCAGGGTAGGGCATCCTGAAGCCCCAGGCTCCAGGCTCCCCACCCCTACCTCTCACCCCTACCCAAGGGCTTGTTTTCTGTTCTCCCTGTGGCTCTCAGACTCATCCAGGGAGAGGTAGCAGGTGCTGATGAGAACTGGTTCCTCTACTGCCACTCAGGGGCCTCCTGGCTGTGAGCACCTCCTGGTAGTGAACACCATGGCCGAGTCCCCTGGAGGTCCCCAAGGAGTGGCGAGGTGCCAGATGAGAACCTTCAAGACAGACATGAAGCTCCAAGCGTCTCCACAGCGTGTCTGTGCTGAGCAGTGGACCATGAAACCACAGTGCTGCGGCTGGGGACTGCTGGGAACTGGGGGACCTCGTTCATAGTGCTTCCCGGTTAACCATTTGAAGGTCAGATCCCATGGGTCCTTTCTTGATCATGTGGGTGGCACAATCTTAGCTATGGAGGCCACTGTCCCCTATGGCAGTGAGTGGAACCAATGTGAAGAGGCCACACTGGAGCAAACACTGATGGAAACAGGGCTCCGCGTGGAGTGCAGGGCTATGGCCAGGGAATGGAACACCCTCAGCTCAGTATCTCCTTCCCAGCACACACAGCCTCAGAGAGGACAGCCAGGGCCCTCGGGGACACCCAGAGGCAACAAGTGCCTGTCACCTTATACAAACTGTCACATGGGCAAACAGCACTACCAGTCTCAAACCTGAAAAGTCACACAAGGGCTGAGGAGATGGATCATTCAGGAGTCAGGTGCTTGCCATACAAGCATGAGGACCTTCGTTCAAATCCTTACCGCTTCTTAAAAAGTTGGGTTTGATGGCATGCACCTACAACTGGTAGGGAGGTGGGGATGGTGAGAAGACAGGGTGATCCCCAATGCTCACTGGCTAGTCTAACTGAATTATTGAGCTCCAGGTTTGGTGAGAGATCTTGTGGAGTGACAGAGGAAGACACTCAGCTTTGACCTCTGGCTTGCACATTGCATGAGTAAGTGTGTGTGTGTGTGTGTGTGTGTGTGTGCGCGCTCACACAAATGTACATATGCATATACTATACACACAAAGGCCTCATCGTCACCATACATAGATACTAGATACACACACTTTGTATAAACCCAACACAAACATACTTGGCATGTTCAGAGCACACCACAAACACATTGAGAATACATGATGCTCTATATAGAACACAAACCCATGATTCATATTTTAAGTCTATAGAGAGGATAAAATGTCCCAGCTCCCTAGACCCCATGTTCATATACTGGAGACCTGCAGAAAGGTCTCCTGTCTGTGTGTGTGGGCATACATATACTCAGACACACAGGCATTCATGTACACACACTCACGGCAAACTACTAGGCTGCTATCTTCATGGTCCATGACCAGATTTTCTCAGTGGTAGATCATACACAAAAGAAGTGGTTTTCACTAGAGCTGATTCCTGGGGTACAAAAGACATGGTTTGGCCCCAGTGAGTTAAACTGCTTCAGGGATCCTGTGACTAATCCAAGTGGATACGGGAGACTGAACTGAGCCAGTGGATGTGCTGGAAGCTTGGAAATGGCTGTTTGATTTTCAGGACTGCTGCTCTTCTCTGAGCTTCTTCCCGCTGGCCTGCGCTTTCCTCTGTGTGCTAAGCAGGACACTTGAGTTTGAGGCCTGAACTCCAGCCCACAGAACAAACTTGACCCAGCCCACATTGGTCTGAGGTCCTGAAGAACCTTCTAAGCAGTTGTTCTTCCTGTGAATTCCTCCACCAGCAGGGACAGGACCCTCATTCCCAGCCCCTTCCTATCCAGCCCTGGAAGGAGCTGCCTGTTCTCATGTCTCCGCACGCCTTGCCGCTGCCTCTCCTGACCCCAGGCCCTTGTTCCACCAAGCTTGCTCACGGCCTGACCGGCAGTCACTGAGGATGGACATTCCCAGCCCCCTGGGCCACTGGCCTGCATCCTTCCCTGTGTCTCTCACTTCCCTCCTCTCTCTGCTCCCCCAACCCTCTCTCTGACCCACTGTCCCCTTTTCTGTTCCTCTGTCCATGTGATAGCAGAGCTTTTCCAAAACCCAGGTGGACCTGATCACTCCGCGGCTGAGGAGCTGGGCCCCGGCACGCACCATCCTTCCCATCTCCCGCCTCTTGATCTGCTCACACTATCTTCCACGTCACCCAGCCACACGCATCCGTTGTCCTCTCTCCTTCCTGCTCTCTCCAACTTGCCCCATTATCTCCACAAAGCCTTTTCCTACTGTCTTTCTCTTTCCTCTCCACCCCACCCCCACCCCCGCCCCGCTCCATTTCTCCATCAGACCTCATGGAAAATTCCAGAGACAAGAGCTGCAGGAACTACTTAGTAGAGCTCCATGCAGACCATGCACAAGGGGCGCCTCGTGTCCTGTCTGTGTTCCTGTACTCCTCAGGCTCAGGAGCCAGAGAAGGGTCCAGTAGGGATGAAGGAAGGGTGTGGAAGTGGCTGGGGTTCAGGAGGAGCCCTGAAGGGTCCTGGCCTCCCTCCACCTTGCTCTACCACAGCTTGACACAGCCTTGACCTCTGTCCATAGCACTGTCTGGAGTTTGCCTTTCTTAGTTGCTCTGTCTACCATCCAGTTATCTGGTTATGACCTTGGCCTCACCAGTGACTCTGGTCTCACCTGCTACTCCTCTGACTTCACCCCAGAGCACACCAATTTCCACTGCTGGGCCCTACCCTATGGTGGGGCGGGGGCTGTGCCCATATCACCTCATCACCCTGTGCCCTATGAGGTTGTTGGATGGTGCTAGTGGTGGCTTTAGCGTTGGGGTCTGGTTCTGCCATAGGCTGACTGAGTGACTTTGACTCAGTCTAAATACCTTCATTTAAAGAGCCAGAAGGCTCCTACTTACCTGGTGGGACTGTGGAGAGGATGGAGTCCCAGGCATCCCAAACATGTTAGTTCCTCTTTCAGTGACATGAAGATGCTACTCACAAGAGCCTCACAGAAGTGCCTAGAGTCCAAGAGAGTGCCCTTAGTCCCGTAAGGGGTCCTGGCCCTGGAACTCGGGGAAGGATGGCTCAGTTGTTAAAGTGCTTGCCATATAAGCATGAAGATCTCAAGTACTGCTCTCTAGCACCTGCATGAAAGGTTGGGTGTGGTGGCCTGAGCCTCCTATCCCAACACTAGGGAGGCTGAGACAGGTAGATCATTGCAGCTCATTGGGCAGCCGGCCTAGCTTAATCAGTGAACTGCAGGTGCAGTAAGAGACAAGAGACCCTCTCTTAAAAATAAGGTGGAGACTCATCAGGGAAGATATCCAGCATCGACCTCTGGCACACACACACACACACACACACACACACACACACAAGTTCCTGGGCCTTTGGCTAGTCAGTCCTGCAGTAATTGTCTCTGGGTAACTAGAAGGATGAAGGAGACTGAGTGCAGGTTGATGGAGAGTCGGGAATCAGCAGGTGGTAGACAGAGGGGGTTCCTGTCAAGGAGAGCCTCTGGCAAGCACCGAGGGGTGCGCAGGAATCTGAGGAGCCCGGCTGCATGGTGACTCATCAGGGCTCTCTTTTGGGATGCCCGGAGATCCTCAGCAGCTCCTCCTTCCTCACAGGAGCACTAGGAAGTTGAATAGGGTTTCAGAGCTGATGTAGAGGAGGACCCATGGGGAGAACAGAATCTCCACCCTGGGCCCCAGGAGTAATGACGACTCTGGAAAAGGCTCGATGGGTATGGGGCTGTCCTCAAGCTAGAAGCATCTCACACCTAGTTCAGTGAGACACAGTCTCCTTGGGTAATTGGTTGAACTAGTTCTCACAGTAACAGCCTTCTGACTGGACTTGTCTGACTGAGCCATGTGAGAACCGTGTTGGAGAGAGAGGGGCTGCTCGGGGAGCATTTTAAAAATTATTTATTTTTATGTGTATCAGTGCATTGACTGCATGTGTGTAAATGCACCTGTGTCATGCAATGCCTGTGCAAGTCAGAAGAACCATTGGATTCTGCTGAAACTGGAGTTGTTAGCTGCCCAGCACTCTTAACTAGTGAGCCATCTTTCCAGTCCCAGAAACGTTTTGGTGAAGAACCTTGACTACCAACAGTGGGCATGTGCTATGTAGCAGAATGATGTGCTGAGCCCGAGCTGCATTTGTGCTGAGATGGAATGGAGGCAATAAAATGGTTGGAAAATCACATGAGGGCTGGGATGCTGAGGCTTGGACAAGAGCAAAGTCCAGGCCTGAGTGTGCTTGGGTAACAGAGTGCTTGCCTAGCATGTGCCCAGGCCTGGGTTCTAACCCCAGCACTGCCCAAACAATGAAGGGTAGGTGGCCCACTGCAGTGGACTGAGCACGCTGGAGAATTGGTCAGGGGAGGATAAAGGCAGAGGTGCCACTCCCTCTAGCTAAGCCGTCCACAGCTGGGGAGACCCGGGAACCCCCCAAGAAGACGCCTGCAGGTCTGGGGCCCAGGAGGAAGGCCCAATTCATCAGTGGAAGAATGCTGCTAGTAAGTACCTCATGTCTGTGGCTGGATGGGATAGCTTGCCTCCCTAGGGAGCTCCAGACAGTGTGTGGTGAGAGTAGGCACCACCTGCTCACCATTTTGTAGAAAGCTTGACTAGTGGAGGCTCCCAAACCCTTTGGCACATGTCTACTTCGGGTAGGTCTTCTGCATGGTGACAGGACACTGAGGCCTGCATTCTCTCACTGTCTTTCAGTGGTTGGGGAGAGTTCCCAAGCAAGTGGAGTGCGCTATGGTGGAGTGAGCCCACCATCCCTCCCGAGGCAGGACAGTCAGGCCTGGAGCCTGTGGCTGGGTCTTCCCCAGAGCTCCCGCTCACTCTGGAACACCTTGCCTGCCCCCTAGTGGATCTCTGAAGACTCTTATCTCTTGGACATTCTGAGAGGAACCATATGGCCCTTTCACAAGCCTGTTCTAATCCTGATGGGAAAATAGGAGCCTTGAACCTGAGGGATGCTTGTGGGAGGAAGACTGGTAAGAGGGGCTTGCTGACCCTCGGAAAGGAGCCAGGATTGGCATGCCAGCCCCAGGGGAGCTCCTAGGACCCAGGTGGCAAGGAGTCTCTTGGAGACTTTGGCCCTACTCCTCCAGACCAAACACACTACACACAGCAAGTGCCCAATATGTGCAGTCATGCCCCACAGTACGTCCCTGCCTCTTGTGGAGTGTCACCTTCTCTAATGATCTTCTGAGCAACCTTTCACACACCTCAGTGTCCTTTCACTGATGCTCACCTGGCCACCGATGCTGCCTCCACCCCTCTACCCCACTGTTGCTCTGTTGACCTTTGTTGGCCCGACTCTGGAACAAGACTTAGACCCAGGCCTTCTCAGGGGACCCCAGTCTGCAGGCACACACAAGGAAGTCAGTGCAACCGGAGCCGCTGGGGCCGACGGGTCAGAGGAGGTGCCCCTCGAAAGGTAGGCAGGAGTGGGATGGAGGACTTCGAGCAAGGCTTCCTGTAGGAAGTGGCAGAGAACAGTGACCTGGAGGGGAGGAGGAGTCAGTCCAGAAGCAGGGATCAGATAAGGAGCACTCAGACTGGTTCAAGGGCTAGAGGTGCTGAGGCGGGAGGGGAGGCGACCGTTGCAGCAGGAAGCATGGTGCATAACATAAGCTAAGGTCAGCTGACATGTTGCAGAACCTACCTGCTGGGTCCCAAGTGAGCATTAGCTCAAGCAGCCCAGGTGCAGTGGACAGCAGAGGATAAACCAGACAGGTGTCCATGGCAAGAGTGGGTGGTGGAGTTGTTCATAAGAAGCCTGTGGGCTACTTAGCTCACTCATTCCTTCATTCATTAATTCAGCCCCTCGTACCTGCCTCCACCATTGGGCTAAAGGAGTGCGCTGGATGAGGCTGTCGCACTCATAAGGTCACCATAGCACCTCCTGATCCATTCAGCAGGACAGGGAAGAGGCTTTTCCAGGTGGACTTTGAAGGCTGTGTGGGGTTCACTGAGCGTTGGAAGTGGCTGATGATGCAGGTAGAGAGCAGTGGGGGCAAAGCTGTGGCATCCCAACGGCCACAGCAAAGAGCTCAGATGCTGGGAGCCTATGGTGAGGCGGGCATATACAGGGCCTGGGTGCCAAGTTAAAGCCTTTGCTTTTTCCAAGTCATCCATCCTAAAATTGTGCCCAGTTGCAGGACCAGGGCCCAAGAGCTTCTAATCACCTGGCTTTACCAGGACCTCTGGCAGTATGTGACCCTGTCCTCTAGAAAGTCCAGGATAGTCCACCACTGGGAACCCACCCCAAGGGATAGAAGGACAGCTCAGACTGCTGGAGCAGAGGGGCCACTGTATACCAGCTGAAAGCTAGCTCAGAGCCCATCTCCAGGCCTCATCTGAGCAGGTGTTTGGGAATTTCTGTAGGTGCTGGGCTGGCTCCGTCCCAGGGCTACTGTGCCCAGCTCCAAAGGCTGCTCAGCTCTGCAGAAGAAAGTCCTCTCAGGAGTCACCTCCAGCAGCAGGGGGCCGGCAGAGACAGGACCCTCCCCCCAACTCCTGATCTGTAAGATAGGCAAATAGCTCCCCTGAGGATGGAGTGGGGGTGAAGCTGAAGAGTAGGAAGCCCCTAGGCAGGCCTAACCTGCAAGCAGGAAGCAGGCAAGGCATGTAGGGATGGAGGTGGCGGAATCTTCGAGGAAACAACTTACATATCTGCTTATGCTCAGTGGGCCAACCTTGGACAGAGTCTCCCCAAGCCCCCAGGTTCTCCCACAGGAGTCTGATCAGGAGAACAACTGCCTGGGATTCAGTATGGGCAGCTCTTAGGTGACCAGATGGCTGGCCGCTCTCTTGCGCTTCTCGGGTGTGAAAGCCCACAGCTGGAGCCAGCCATGCCAGACTTGACATGTATGTGTAGGCATGCACAGACACTTGTTATAGGACACACGGACACAAGCTGCACCAGTGCTCCCAAAAGAGCCTACATAAAGATTCAAACACAATAACTGCTTGTGAAATTATGTATACAGACTGTCAGGCTCACAAACACACTACTACATATACACAGACCCACATAACAGTACACAGACACACAGACTAACAGTGTTCACATGATATACAGTCACAGCTCACATGTGTCCACAGGCACAGGCTCGTCTGCCAGGTGTTCTTTGAGATCGGATGTCTACATAAACTTCCACAGAGACACATGGGTCAGGTCACATATACACATACACATCCTAAGTCCTGTCTGTCCCATGCCCCAGTTTGTGTGGCTTGGGTTCCCTGCACCCTCTGATCTCACAGCAGTCTGCAAAGCAGGAAGGCATCTGGTCTCCACAGTGAAGGACTGAGGCCCAGAGATGCTGCATGACAACACAGGCCACTATCTCATGGTGGGGCTACCGAGGCCTGGGTGGCCAGTTTCCTGTGTTTCCCCACCATGCCCATCTCTGTGTCCCCTGTGTGTCCAAGGACACTCACAGTGCATCACTGACCACCTAAGGGAAATACTCAGGCCACAGATGAAGAAGCACATGTAGGCCACACAGACCCATGGAGGACACAGGTCCCTTGTGGCTACACCACACAAGCTGTGGCCATGTGTCGCAGAACCTCTCTACTCAGCACACACAGACAGGCTGACAAAGTCTTGATTAATTCTCACAGTATGTAGGAGAGAAGGGTGTCTTGCATTTGAGGAAACTGAAGCATAAAAAAGATCAGGCCCAGATTTATGCAGGTAAAGAGGGCCAGGTAGTGGGAATCTGGCCCCAGCAGCCAAAATACATTTTCCCAGGGACCTCAAGTCAAAGAACTGTTCTCTCTCTTTCTCTCTGACTCTCTCTTAGTCTGTCTGTCTCTCTGTCTCTGTCTTTCTCTGTCTCTCTGTTTCTGTCTCTCTGTCTTTCTCTCTCTGTCTGTCTTTGAAGAAGGAATGGGGCCTCAGGCCTCTCCCCTTAGTCTGGAAACAAATTACGTGTGCACCCTATCTTGCTGGCTCTGAAACCACCTGCGGGGATTTGGGGAGTTCTTTTTGATGTGCAGTTTAATGAGCTGAGTTTGTTTGTTTTTGTCTCTTGCTGAATATTAGAAGTCTCATTTTCCTGACAGCTAAGGAATTTTCAACCACTACTGCAAGCCCCAGGAGATTCTGGGAGCACGCACTGGACTCCCAACACAGTGCTTCCACATGACAAGGGTATGGGCTGGCAGGGCAAGAGGCAGCACTGGACATTTCCTGTGTCCTGGGCTCCATGCTAGGGACTTGAAGAGTCCTCCCCATGGCGTCTTCGATGCAACAACGCAGGAGTTCTGAGGAGTGCTGTGACAAGAGCCTGTGACCCTAAGGAGCCTGCCCTTGCCTGGTTCCTTCGTTTGCCCAGGACAGCTGTGCCACTGGGGCAGAGCTGTCCTCACACTTCACCCTGGCCTCTACCCCTCAGCCATAAGGTGGGGACAGGTTCTTCAAGGAACCAGGAGCTCTGGAACAGTGAGCTCTCTGTGTCAAAATGGCTTGTCCCGCACAAAGCGAGCATCAGAAGGGAGTGTTTCTGTGTTCATTGTTTCCTATAGAGAAGCAAGGTCACGCTGGGAGTCACTCAGGAAGGTGCCAGGTCATGTTGCTCGTTCGTGGCGGGCCACCAAGGAGCTGAATAGGCATTCTTGGCAGGAGGTGGTCCGTGGTCCAGGCATCTGGGCTGCCTCAGCTCCTGCCCACCGACTTCTCCTCAGGACTCTGCTCTGGCCTGCCCTGAGCTCCCGAGTCCAGCCAGGCCCTGGCGGGCTTTGGCAAAGCCCATCCTGATTTCTTGATTTATGCCATCCTGCCAGGGGTCTCTGAGGAAAAAGGAAAGAGAATCAGAAACGACAACCCAGGAGAACAGGAATATGTGCTTGGGCCATTTAGAGCTGCCATGGTTGTGTATTCTGACACCCAGCAGTGTGCTCAGGACACAATGGCTTAACCTTTCCCATCTTTGGACTGTAGGAGTCTGATGCTCTAACATTGTTTCCACAGCCACACAGTGGCTCCTCATCTGCATGTGTGGCTTTGAATCCTGTGGTTCCGACTCCTTCCCCTATTTGGGATGTGGCTCTGAGAGGCTGCATGCACTAAGGTAAGGGAGTCCCTAGACAACCCCATACACACTCACATTCTCCTTCCCTGACCATAGTTCCTGAAGCAGGCCGGCCCATGCTTCAATCCAAAGGAATCCAGGCTCGGAGAGACAGCCAGGATGTCACAACAAACCCATACTCTCGACACTGGGAGTAGAACTCAGGGCTTCACAAATGTTAGGCAAGCACTCTACCACTGAGCCATACTCCTAGCCCTCAGGGACGCTTCTGAGCCTGATTAGCAATGGCGAGGGGAAGAGAAGGGGAGCATTGTGGGAGTCTCTCTCATGTGTCACAGAAGGGGTCTCGCATTGTGGGAGTCTCTCTCATGTGTCACAGAAGGGGTCTCGCATTGTGGGAGTCTCTCTCATGTGTCACAGAAGGGGTCTCGCATTGTGGGAGTCTCTCTCATGTGTCACAGAAGGGGTCTCGCATTGTGGGAGTCTCTCTCATGTGTCACAGAAGGGGTCTCTCTGGATTTGTGCCTAGGTTGGTGGCAAAGATGTGGTTGGGGTGGGGCTTCTGTCTCTGGCCCCCATCTGACCTCCACTGGATATGTTGTATATAAACATGTGCTGTGTGTCTAGGCGTGTGGTGCACACTATCCCTGCCAGCTCACGTGCAGGCTTTGAGCACAGACCCTCCCCTGCCTGCCTGGGGGTCTGGGAAGTCCCCAGGTCAGGAGGTGCTCCCTGCATCTCTACTTTCCTCCCTCCCTGAGTAAGACGATGGAAACATTTCTGGGAGTGAAACAGTTATTGGCTGGGAGGGCTTTGGGTGGCAAATGGCAGTCAGCCTCTGGGGTACCCAGTCCTGGGACAGGGTGGTCAGGATCAGGCAGGGCTTCCCCATCCCCAATAGTGCTGACGTGGACAGAGCCTGGCTGGTGACAGGGCAGGAGGGACCTGGGGTCAAGAGCTCATATTCCCAGGGTCCTCCCAAGCCCTGAAAGATGCATGCACACATGTACCAGCTCTCAGGATTTCTCAAGACTAACGGGGCAGGGCACATCCCCACACATGTGAGCATCAGGAGTAACAAATGCTGGGGAGACTAGAAGCTACATGGACCATGGACTGGAGGGTGACACCAGGGCTCCATCAGTGTGTGTGATCAGAGTCCCTCGGAAGGAAGGAGCAGAGCTGTGGGAGCGTGGTTCAGCTGGGGAGCAGTTGCCTAGTCTGGACAGGGCCTTTGATTCAATCCCAGCACTACAAATATTTAATGCTCAATGACAAAAAAAAAACAAAAACCCTTTCGTTAAAAAAGGAAGAGGGGCATCCTAAGCCACAGCATCAGCAGAAGTAAAGGCCTTGGGGTAGGAGACCTGGGAAGCAGTCTAGAAACCTGTGAGCTGGTGTCCAGCAGCAGCAGGCTTCAGATGGGTGCTGGGTGGGGCCGTCCTGGAAGCTGCTTAGAGGAACCAGTTAGAGGTTCTGATAAAGGGAGAATTCTGTCCCTATTCCATGTCACTTGGGAGGGGTCCCACATGACCTGGGCCCAGCCACCACTGGTGGACGACCAAGTCCCCTGGTCTCTGTGGCCCCAAGACCTTCTGAGCCTTAGTAATGCCTGTGGCTGCTGGCCTTAGCTGTGCAGGCTGCGCACAGGGCAGGGGAACAAGGGACAGTGCATCAGAGGGGAACTTCTTCTGCTCCACATGATCCTCAGTGAACGACATGGTACCCACAAGGACAGAGGGACACCATGCTCTCTACACGGCCCCTAAAAGGTGAATGTACTTTTGATCTAAGGGTTGTATCTATGTGGAAACTGGTGACAAGAAGACAGCTGGTCATCTCAGAACAGAAAGGCCCTCTGAGCACTGAGGAAGGCTGGGCGTGTGTGCGTGTGTGTGTGTGTGTGTGTGTGTGTGTGTGTGTGTGTGTGTGTGTTATCCCCACAGGGCACAAGTTGTTTATTTGTACAGCTTTTATGGGAACATAGGAAGTGCTCGCTTAGGTTAGCAGAACATTTTAGTGACCCCAAATGCACCCCAAACAGCCTTGCTGGAGCTGAGCTGTGGAACCACCATGTCTGCCACCCAGCTGTGCAAAAATGGTGCTTACCAAGTACCGGACAAGTTCTGTATCCTTCAAAGATGGTTCTTACTAGGCAACAGCCAAGTCCTGTATCTTCCAGGTTATGCTTTGATAATCAGAAAAAGAATGGGTTCTGTTATAATGCAGGAGAATCCTTGCTTTGGGGATCCCTGTCACTCACCCAGGCTTGATGGACAGAGGTGTGGGGAGGGACCTGTGGAATCCCATCTTCCCCACCAGCCAGTAGGTCTCCTCCACTCCCTTCCCCTGGAATAAGAGAGAAGCAGTGAGAACCCAGGCCTCATGGACCCTTCCCAGCTGAAGAGTCTTAAGGGCCAAGCCATAGTCAACACGGAGCCCCCTGGGTCTAAACTTGTCTCTGCCGCCTAACAGCTGTGTGATACTGACCAACTTACTTCATCTTTCTGTGCCTCACTTCCTCTGCATCTTCTAAATCTATCAGGTTAGTTAAACAATGTAATAATTTAGCAGATAAATGAAGACAGGTCTGGGATGCCAAGGGCCAAGTGAAGCCATACACAGTGTGTGATTCTCTCTGGCCTTTCACTGAAGACTTGGCAGCTTCCCTGAAGTCAGTTGGGAGGGAGTGGGAAGGCACTGAGGTCCTGTGCTAACCCACCCCTCTGAGTTCCTCCGACAACCCAGTCCGCTGATTCTCAGGACAGGATACAACATAACACACCTTTGTCCCCAAGTCAGACACACCTGCTCGAGGCTTACCCCAGCTCCAAAACCACATCCTTGACAAACCTGGTGTACTATAGATAGATACTGGCCCCTCGAGGACTGTGTGACCATGTCCTCAACAGCTGCTGGCTCCAGACTGCACCTTCTAATGTGACGTCCCAAGGTATCATGAAGTGAGTCACAGAGAATGATGGTTCCAGGTCCACTCATAGCCCTGAGGGCCTTTAAACTAGGCCCTCGTGCCTCCTAGCCAGGCCTGGCCCTAGCAAAGGAATCTGGGGAAGGGAGTGAGGAGAAGGTGGGAAAGGAGGACTCACTGCCTTCATCAAGCATTAGCGTAAAACAGATGCAGAGGTCCAAAGCTTCGCCCAGCCTTGATCAGTCCAGTGTCACACTGTAACAGTGGAGAGCATGCATGGGGCTGGCAGTGCACAGAGAAGTTATGAGGGCCATGTTTGGAGAGAGAGAAAGAAGGGTGTTCCCGGACTAGGACAGGCTTTGGTGAGAGGTGATATGTGAGCTGGGGCTCTGAGGGAAGAATAGGACCAACCATGCTATAGAGAAGCCGAGGGCTTTAGAGATGTCAGATCCCACTGCAAGCTTTCATTTACCTTCCTGAGTTCCCTTAACCATAGCAGGGGTCAGTATTGCTCCTCCAGTGAGTGCTGTGAGAGCTTAGCATGTCATGTGTGCTTGGCACCAGGTGTTATATAGGGGTCTTGAGTAGACATGACTTCTCTGCCCTAACTCTCTTTAAGGACCAAATGGTACCCAGGAAGAAATGTTGCCTGATTCCAAATTTGAAGAGTAGAAAGGCTCACCTACATCCCTAATTCACACAACCCAGTCACACTGATGGACTGAGAATTTCTGCTGCCCAGAAACCAGTCCCCATGGGCCAGGGAAGTCCCTCACCTTCAGCTCAGTCTGACCTCTGATGTCAATTTTGTAGCCTTCATCAAGGCTGAGCAGGGCTTGAACGGTGCTTCGACTGATGTGAATTCTGTACGCTGAGGAAAGAGGCAGAAATAAAATCCTATCTGGTAGCAGTGTGCCTGGTATTTGGTAACATGGTCAAGAGCCTACAATGGCTCCAGTTCCAACCAGTCACAAGCACAGTTATGATGCATATAGCTCCTTTCTCCTGACCGTCTTGTCCCCCTAGATAGCTGGCCACAAAAAGAGGCTCCAAGAAAAAACAAATTTCATAGATTAAGTGGTAGGGGAAGTCAGCCCCTAGAACAGAATGTTTACTTCTAGGGAAGTCTTTGAAGGCTGAGTCAGAGAGATAAGTCGGTTTTACTGTTCTTCTCAGAGCAGTACACCCTTGTAAGGCTAACACGTATGGTTACACAGTATGTGCCCTAAGCAAGTTAGGCATTACACCACCTAGACAGCCAGAGGCCGAGGCCCCAAGACTTGGCAGTTTTCAGCTGCTCTCTCCAAGCTATCAGAGTAACTCCAGCTCCAGTAAGGGCCTAAAATGTTGGGGATATTTACCTGACAGAGTTGGGGCTGGTGCAGCATTATGGACTGGCATGCAGTCAAGTAGAAGCCCAAACCAGAAGGGTTCACCTCACTGTAAAGGGAGGAAACTGAGGCCCCTACAGGCAGAGCTTGCTCAAGGACAGAGGCAAGCCAGTTGTAGATCTGGGGGGTGGGGAGAACCCAGTTTTCCTGCCTCTTCAGACCCCTTGTTTTCTTGCTAATTCCTTCATGAGAACATCATAGAAACCCCTTAGAAAGTTAAAGAGCACATACCATCTCCTGTTTGCTTTGCTGTCTAGGATAAGCTGCCACCGGGGCTTGTTGGGAAAGACTTTGCCCTCCCCCAGGCAGGATAGAAATCTGAGATACTCACGCAGCCCTGTGGACTCCATCCGGGAGGCAGTATTGACAGTGTCCCCAAAGAGACAGTACCGAGGCATGGTGAGGCCCACGACCCCAGCCACACAGGGCCCTGAAATCAAAAGGTGCTTGAGAGCTCCAGCAAGTTTGGACCAGAGGTCCCAGTGTCACCTCCCCACACCACCGCAACGCCCTCTTTGTATCCTGAGGTGAGATCATGCCGTCTAAGGTCAACAGTGACACCAAGGGAGCCGCATATGTTCTAGGCTCTGAGCTAGGGGCTCCCTGACCTGGGAGAGACCAGGAAACAGTAGCCAGTCCCAGGACAGGGGAAGCAGAGGAGAGCCAGGAGGTGATGACTGACCCATGGCTTGAAGGGCGGATGGATGAGCAGGCAGGGGAGGGGCAGGCACAAAGGCAGAGGTCTTAGAATCCATAGTTGAGTGTGGGCTGGGGGCTAGGAGGAGCTGTGGGGGGATGCCGGAGAAGTTAGCAAGGGCATTGAGGCTACAAGGTGCAGCAACTGCACTTGATCTAGTGGACGGGAGTCACAGAGGGGTCGGGATGGGGCACAGAGACCCCACCATGTGGCTAAGAGGCGTCGGGATGGGGCACAGAGACCCCCACCGTGTGGCTTTTCCCAGACCCAGGTCACAGATGTTTAGTTGCTCCCACGACTACAGGAAACTCTGCCTCTTTCATCAGCTTCTCCACATGGAATCAGATGCCCTTGACTGGAGGCTAAGACCAGAAAACTTCAAACCAAACAAGAAGATTCATGAATCTGAGCACTCAGGGCCTTTAGCATAAAACAGCTGAGGGGGACCGGAAACAAAACTTTTTTGACAAAAGTCTAGTATGCCAGTTGTAGGATACAACCCTTTGAGTGGACCCACTACCAATGCCCACAGGAATGCTGAGAGGCTGATTTGGCCTGACTATGGCCCCCCAGCACATGCCTACCTGAGTGTAAACCCACTCTGACATGAATGGGGACATCCGGCGCATGCTTCATCCGGAAGTCGCCTGCACAGCTAAGGATGTCCAGGGCCATGTTGGCGATCTCAGCTGCATGCCGACTCCCGTTACGCCGAGGTAACCCGGATGCCACCATGTAGGCATCCCCAATGGTCTCCACCTGCAAAGGACAGATTTGTGCTCAGGTGACCTGTCCCATGCTTCACATTATGAGTCGCCCACCAATCAGGAGCCCTGGGCTACTCCTGTTTCTTGAATACTGTGCTAGTCCTCTAGGCCCAGGCACTATGATGCACTGATCAGAGCTGTGTGATATAGGTGACCTCTGTGTGTGGCAGGTGACAGGCTTTGTCTATCTCTCACAACAGATCCAAGGAGCTGTGTGCATGAGGCCAGACTGATCAGCCAAGGCTTTGTCAGGAACAGGTGTGGTGTTCTGACCCTGCTGGCTTCAAAGGTTACTGGCAAAAGGCTGGTTCTAAGCTACATTCTTAGCATTCATGAGGCCGAGGCGGGAAGATAGAGGAGCAGCTGATGAGATGGCTCAGCGGGTGAGGGTGTTTACCACTGGGCTGATGACCTAAGTTTGATTCCTGGAACCTACATCGTGGAAAGAGAGAACAAACTCTCAGATGTCCTCTGATCTCCACACACAGGCCCTACACATACAGTCATCCATACCACATGTAAAAAGAAAATAAAAAGGAAGAGGAGGAGGGCGGAGAGGAAGAGGAGGAACAGAAAGAAAGAAGGTTCTGCAACCAGATAGACCATAGACTCCACTCCGGCTGTGCCACTTGTCCAGGTAGAGAGCTTCCCTCATGAGTGCAGCCTCCTCTCCCTGACCCTGTGAGTGGAATGGGCGGACAAAGCCAAGAACAATGCTGAGCACACGAGCTCAGGGACACACCCCGAGGATTTTTAAGGGCCTCCTGTTTTATCTCCTCAACTCTACATTCAATCGATCAGGTTCTATGGGATGGGCACTGCCCCCTAGACACCCCCAGGCCAGCCTCCGGACCTGAGGTCAGTGTGATATACCCCTGAACCTGTGTCCCTCTGTTGTCAGAGTCATCTGCTTTTCAGGACATGCCATGCCTATATGCCAGCCATGTGATCTGGTTCTCCCAGATGCCGCCCCACCCAGCCATCCAAAGCTCAGAGTCCAAGTCCATGGCTTTCTGCTGCTCATGAGCCTCCTTCAGAGGGGAGGACACAGCAGAGGAGAGGCGAGACCCGGGCCGCACTCTAGTGCATGTACACATGAAGTCTAACCATGCCACTGGCTGTGTGACCAGGAGCAGCTCTTACCTTCTCTGAGTTGCATCTGTACACAGGGCTAAACCATGCAGCCAAAGGCTCTCACAGGGCTAAATGAAGTCCTCCATGAAGCCCTCAGATCAAACTTGCCCTTCCTCAGCGCTTGCTCACTGAGGGTGCTTCTCCCTTACAGGTACCAGTCTGGCATCATGTTGCTGTACCAGATCCTGGCTTACAAATAGGATCTTAGGGCTCAGAGAGTTGACAAAGCTCAGGTGGCTTGGTAGCTTAATGGCCCAGACCTCACATCCCTGGCCTACTCCCTTGAGCCCCACCTCAGGCCCTGAGCCCCAGGGGGCTCTTCTTTCAGTGCTCTATCCAAAAGTGTTCACTCAGCAAGGCTGGTACTGTGGGACCTCCCACCTCCATACCGATGGTTGCCTGGCTGCCTCCCAGCCCAGAGGTGATCCAAGAGCAGTAATCAGATCCTGCCGGGGATGGAAGGGAAACCAAGGCAGATGGTGTGTGTGCCGAGAGGCGCATTTCACATCACAGGGACCGGGCCTGCTGGTCCCCACATCTGGAGGGGTGTGAGGCCTTGTCTGATTCCACTTCCCTCTTCTGGGAAGATGCAGGCCTCTTGGCCAGAGTTCAGAGCAGAGTATGATTCAGAGCTGGGAGGGTCCCTTGTGTGAAAGAAGATTAGCAGAAGAGGGAGAGACAGGCCAGGGCTGACTCAGGGCAGATCAAAGCACAGGGGCTCAAGAAGACACCTGGAGTTGGAGGATGGCTGTGCTGGAGGGTGGTGGGGAGGATAGACAGGCTGCCAGACAACATTTGGAGCCCAGGGGGAGCAAAACAGGTTGCAGACTCAGGCTTTGGGCGTTGGTGGCAGAGCTCTCTGTGAGCTGAAACTGTGCTGCCTGCAGGAGATAACTATGATGGCCTCTGTCCTGAGGTTGCGGCCAGTGGCGCGACCTCAGGCAGGCCTCTTCCTCTCCGGGCCTCAGAATGGAATCACAAAGTGTTGTTCGAGGGAGTCCTGACGGTGGAAAACAAGAGCACCTAACCATCCCAGCACTCCTGGGATGAGGAGTGGTGGGTGGGGGAGGAGAGAGAGAGAGAGAGAGACAGAGAGAGACAGAGAGAGAGAGAGAGAGAGAGAGAGAGAGAGAGAGAGAGAGAGAGAGAGAGAAACAGGAGACCAGCCAGGGAGACGGGTAGGAGGCCAGAGTGCCTGGAGGAAGGAGGAATACAGACTGAGCCCAGTGCTGTAGGGAGCCATGCGGAGGTCAGCTGAGAGGGAGCAGCCGCGGACACACTCGGGGAGGAGGTGGCCAGCTCTGGAAGGCTTGTGGGTCACTGGGACCTGCAGCTTTACCTCAGGAGGATCTGTTCTGAAGACTGTGATTCCTGCTGAGTGGCCTCAGGATCCAGCACCAAGTTCCAGCCTCCACTTCATGTAAATCACTTCTCCCCTCTGTAAGTTAAGGTTGCTTCACCTTCCCCGTCAGCTCTCACACTGGTCATGTGAGTCAGTCCACACAAAGCCCTGAACACCAGCATCTGGCACACGGTGCTCCCTGAGTGCTGGGATACCACAAACAACGCGAGCACAGTCAGCTTGGCTGTTCGGTTCTCTGACTCTGCCTTCCAGTTGGTGGCCCTGTTCTGATCTCTGGAGGGTTGTGGGTGGCAGAGGTTCCAGGGTCAGACACATAGGCCTGAGTGGGGTGACATTGTGGACCTCTTCCCTGCCTTCTCTGGCACACCTGGAGTTGCCTTGGTGTATCAGCTCCTGGGTCAACATAGAAGCAGGCTTGAGGTGGGGCTCCGACAGCACAGGACCACAGACACCATCACTCTCCCAGTCTCACTGCATAGACATGTCTGCATCATCCGTGAATGATCAGGGTGGAGGGTGTCGAATCCAAGAAAACAGGCCCAGAGAGGGGAAGGCATTTAGCCAAAGATACCCAGAGCTTGCAGCCAGGCTGGAACCAAAGCCACAATCCAGAGGTGTGCAGGACCTGAGTACAGAGCGTCCTGAGGGCTCTGTCAGTCTCCATCTTCCCCCCACTGTGGGCCTGTGTCGCGTCCTGCCACAGTGACTACCCTGAAGTCTCCACTCACAGCCCTGTCGAGCCTTGAGCTCCAGGGTCTCCAACTGTCTGCTGGGGCGGCCTTGCTTGGGCTGCTCAGTGCTGGGAGTCCTCTTCCAAGAAGCTCCCCAGCTCTCTATGCATCTGTCTCTTGCCTCCTCAGCCCGCTCCCATCTTCACTGTCACAGATGCTGCTGTCAGCTTAAACCTGCAGGACCGAGTGCTCCCACAGGGTGGATGGAGATAGTTGGCTTGTCTCTGTACCCGTGTTCCAAGCACAGAAGGGAGTGCCCATGAAGATGTTAAAGGATGGATGGACAGATGATGGACAAGTGGACTAGTAAACACAAATGACAGACTCTTCACTCCTCTCTGGGCCCACAACCCCAGCAGTGTGTCTCCGGCCACTCCTGCATTTCTTCCTTTTCCTCTTCAAGCAGGTCAGACTGTCTTCTTTGATTAACAGAGATTTGTTCAGAAAAGCAGTGTGCCCGATCCCGGGCTAGAGCTCAAGGCCAGCATGCCTCTGCCCCCTCTCAGAACTCAGCCGTGCCATGTGAACGGTTTCAGAGAATCTGTGAGCCAGAGCTGAGTTTCCCTAGCCAGGCCTCCAACTAATATCAGAGAACTGCCTATTTTTCCCCTAAATGGCCACAGGCGTTAGAATGAATCCAAGAGATGCTTCCAGCCACCCTGAAGCTTTCCATAAATAATTTTCATTTTATATGATCGGGTTATAGAAAACAACAACACAACTACACAGTGAGTGAATGGAAGGGAATCTGCAGGGCCCAGCAGCAGGGAGCCGGGTAGAAGGCTGGCCTGCTGTCCTCACCTTATATACATCATGGTTGTCCAGAACAGCATCGAAGAGTGTGTAGAGGTCATTGAGGAAGCCCACTACCTCGAGGGGTTTGCTGAGGGCTGAGATGGTGGTAAAGCCCACAATGTCACTAAAGTAGATGGTGACCTGGTCAAAGTACTCTGGCTCCACAGTGGTACCCATCTTCAGAGCGTCAGCCACAGATCTGAAGGGATGGGAGGGGTCAGAGCCACAGATGAAGACCCAAATTTCTACAGCTTGGGGCAGGGAAAGGTAGGGAGAAAGTTCTGATTAGAGCAAGAGAGGATCCGGGACAGGTCAGCTGAGGTGTCATCGGCCGTGGACAGACAGGGTCCTGACTTCTCTGAAGTGAACTGGGAGCACTGTATCTCTTCTTTGCTTCCACAGTGCAGGACAGCAGGAGCTCAAAACTCATGTGCCCAGCAGAGTGCTTGGCATGTGGGGGTGCAGGGCTAGAAAACTACATTAGATAAATAAGAAGAAATGAGGCCTGGGGGATGGTTCAGTGAGCAGAGGCGCCGTGCATGAGGATCTGTTTGATTCCCAGAGTCCATATGAAAAGACTAGTGTCATGGCAGAGGCTTGTGGATCCCAGTGCTGGGGAGGCAAAGACTGGAGAATCCCTGGGGTTTGCTGACCAGCCAACCTAGCCAAGTCAGCAAGTTGCAAGTCTGGACACAAACAAACCACAAAACACCAGTATCCTGAGAAATGACACCCAAAGTTGATTTTCTACATGCATGTACACACACACACACACACACACACACACACACACACACACACTGAATGAATTATTGAACAAGTCACAAAGCCCAGGTTCTCCAAGCACCTTCCTCATTCTAGAGCCGTAAGAGCAGAGACAAGAGGAGCGCTCACATCCCGGGCCACTCACGGAGGCAGCATCTGTGAGATCAGCCTTTCCGTCTTCTGTCTCTCCAGTTCCAGCTCTTCAGTCCGCTCCTGGACCAGGTCCTCCAGGCTTTGGGAATACTTCTCCAGCATCCTCAGCATGGAGTCAGCAACACTGGTCTTCTTGCCTTGGTTGATGCTTTTGAACTGAAGATGGAAATAGATATCAGTTCACCCATGAAGGTCTTGCGTCTGACCTGGGTGTGAGCCGGGCAGAGTCCCTGCCTGGGGGAGATGGATTGAAGTGGAAAGCAGATATGTGAATAAACAGGAGACCAGGCCCTGAGGTAGAAAAGAGAAACTAAGTGGGATGGGCAGGCAGGAATCACATGGGGCCTCACAGCAACCTTATAGGTAGAGTATTTATTCTGTGTTGTTTTCAACAATGGATGGTTGGATGGCAATGGATAGATGTATAAATAGAATATATAGATTTCATCACTATCCTACCTCTCTAAATATATGGGGACATTAGGACCATAGGAGACTAAAATTAAGAAAAATATTAGCCCAGGAGTGAGGTTTACATATAGAAATTGGCTGTTACGTTCAATATAAGCTTCTTAGCAACAGAACCAAGGAGAAAATGCAAATTACACAAACCACCAAGGCCCCAGTACAGTAGAGGATTAAATCAATTATTCTAAAGAACAGCCATTGCGGGACTGGAGAGATGGCTCAGCAGTTAAGAGCACTGGCTACTCTTGCAGAGGACCTAAGTTCAGCTCTCAGCACCCAGGGTGGCCAACAACCATCTGTAACTTCAGTTCCAGGGGATTTGTCGCCCTCTTCTGACCTCTGTGGTCATTGCACAACACGGATGCACTTATGCACATGCAGGCAATACACTCATCCACATAAAATAAAAATAATAAATAACTTAAAAGAAAAAGAACAACCATTGCCAGCAAAGAGAAATGTCTCTTTCAGGTCTTCATGCGAGGACACTCTGTTATCATAAACTGTACCTCTTCCCAGCCAACATACAAGGAAGCTAGGAGAACAGAGTGAATATGTTATCCATGACCTAGGGACGTAGTGGCTTAACTGACTCAGGCCTTCTGCCCCTGAGCTTCCCCAGTGTGAAGCAGTTCCACTTGCATTGTGCCCATTCAGCCTTCTTTGCCATGAGCCTCGAGTGGGTCTTTCTCTGGCAGCCCTCATTCAGGACCAATACCTCCTCCCCTGACTCGATAGCCAAGATCACTCCAGCCCCTGGGAAGATCCCAGCCTAGTGTTTTAGGAACTGGCTGCCCATTCTAGACCATCTTTTATTACTCATTGTGACCCCTTTGGGACTCATTCATGCTGAAGTTCAAATTCCCTTCTGTGAAATGGGTGCCAGCCTTGATGCTGTCGTGAGAGGAGCTGTGCCAATGTCCCCAGGAGCCCTGTGGCCCTTTCCTGTCTGTCTTGCTGTCTCCGTCCCTAATTACTTGCCCCTCTGGCTTGCTGAACCTCACCTTGGTAATTTGATGCTGTGGCTGGGGAGTGTGGGACCAGAAGCAGAGGCAGAGATGTGCCTTGGGGTTTGATGGGCTGGCCTTGGGAGAGAGCTGACCTGCTCAGTCAGGCCACACAGCCCTGAGGACGCATGTAGGCTTGTCTCAGTCCTCCAGCTGCAGCCTCAGGCAGGTTGGGGGACCCCTCTAGTCTTCCCCTCAATGACTTGGGAACCAGTGCCATCTCCACAGCCACTAAAGGCCTCTCTGCTCAGGTGCCAGGAAGGGCTCCCTAAGCAGCTCTGCGGACAGACAGATAGACAGACAGACAGACTAGGGCTGGCTCAAATTCCACAGTTCGCAGGCTTAGATCCCTTGGGCTCAGCCCTCCGCCTGTTTCTACCTCATTTCTCTCCAGGAGAGTCAAGGCAATGGGCTTCATGATTCAGAGGGCCACCGTGAGGATGGAGTGACCAGAAAGGCTGGGCACACAGGATGGCACTCACAAAGGTGGCTCTGGGAGTGCTCTCAGAGGCTGGTGATACCGCTGCCAAATGTTCCTTCACTTCCTGGCATTTCCAGGCCCAGAGACTGCACGGGGTTTGCAAGGGGCCAAACGAGAATGGGATTGTTTGTAAGAACCTGCTCTTTGGGAAAGCACCAACCTGTGTGTAGATCTGGTCCAGACTTGGCCTGTCATCCGGAGCCTCCTCCCAGCACTGCTGCATTAACTGGATGCATGCAGGTGGCCCGTGATCAGGGGAAACCAGCGGCCGGCACAAAGGAGGGGGAGATGCCACCTTCTGGATGATCTCTGCAGAAAATCACACGGGTACCCTGGATTAAGGTGCCCCAAAGGCTCGTGTAGGATTCTCTACGGGGAGGTAACGAAGAGGAGGATCAGCGTCCCCATTTGTGAAATGGGATCAGTAAGCATCTTCTCTCAAGGGATCCAGAGGGAGGCGATAGGGATGGTAAGCTCTCCCAAATGGGCCAGCAGCACATGCTGTGTGATTGAAGCCCTGGCAGCACATGCTGTGTGACTGAAGCCCTGGCAGCACGACTCTTCCTAGCAGTCCCATCACTCTGAGACCACACCCACTCTTCACAAGAGGGAAGGCCCCTCATCATGATGTCCCCAAGGCCTCCCTGCTGTGCGTCTTCCTGTCCTCCCTCTAAGGGGTAAGGACCATTCTACTACATCAAAGCCACCACAACCAGTGTTCTAGTTCTCTGGCTCTGCCACTCTGTGCCTCAGTCTCCCTAACTTGAATAACTGCTTCCGGGAGCTGGGGAAGCCAAGAAATATAAGACTGGGAGGAAGAAGGACTGGACTCCTTTGAGGCCCATGGATCAGCACAGGACTTTTGTCATCTGTGTACATTCTATACAGATCAATCACCTCTCTGTCTCAGTTTCCTCACCTATAAAATGGGCACATAACACCACATAGAGGTGGGCTTGCTATAGGACACAGCAGAGTAACCTCCTCTGAGAGCATAGGACCCCCTCTTGGAGCCTTGAAGGAAAAGCTTCTTCAAGTCTTTTTTCAGTCTCTTCCCTTAGTTGATCACCTTGTTGGGGATTGTGAAGAATCACTGTCCTTTTTTCTACTTTGTTTATTTTGTTTGAGACAGGGCCTCATATAGCCCAGGCTAACCTCAAACTCACAATGCAGCTCATGATGACCTTAAACTTCTAATCCTCTTGCCTTCTGAGAGCTGAGGCATGTACTACCATGTCTGATTTAATACAGTGATAGAATTTATACTGTACAGGACTCTGGGCATGCTAGGCAAGCCCTCTACCAAATGAGTTACATCCCCATCCCTGATTGTTGTGTTTTTGAAACAGGGTCTCCCTATGTAGTTCAGGCTAGTCTAGAACTTACTATGGAGCTCAGGCTGTATTCAAACTCGCTACTGTCATCCCTGCCCCACACTGCAGATAGGAAAACTGAGGCTCCTAAGGGTGAAGGAAAGCACCCATACAGGCCAGGAAAAGAAAAAAACAAAAGAATGAAAACTAGGCCTGATTTCCGCTCAGCTTCCCTAGGGGATCCCAGCCTCAGGTGTTGGATCCCACAGACCTCAAACCACAGGGTCTGGGAAGCTTCATGTGCATACAAAGAAGTGTGATAAGACATTACACACATATGTGCAGCTGTTTCCAGAAGCATTCAGATGGCGCTGGGGTGAACGAAATGCAAATCTACTTCAAAGTGCCGCTGATTTCAGAGCAGCATCTGTCACTGAGTGTTTCTGAAGTTAGGGGTAGTAAAGGTTGAACAGCAGTGTGCGAGGCTCCAGGATTTTCTGTGTTTGGGGCCGCGCGCGCGCGTGTGTGTGTGTGTGTGTGTAGACATTCCTGTGTGTGTGCATGCATTTGGAAGTATGCATGTAGAGAACAGAGGTCAATGTCCGGTGTCTTCTTTAATTGCTCTCTACCTTTTTTTTGAGGCAAGTTTTCTCACTAAACCTGAAGTTCAACAATTCAGTTCCACTGGCTGGCCTAATCCCCGGGGATCCTCCTGTCTCTAGAGACCTCTCTAGACTTTCAGGCATGTGTCACTACACCCTGCTTTTTATGCGGGTGCTGGGGATTGAACTCAGGCCCTCATGACTGTGGTATGACTTTACTGAACCATCCTGCTAGCTCTACGTTCTAGCATTTTGACATTGAAAATTACAAGCATGAGGAGAACAATGGCCCAGGGCCTGGCTGGTCTCAAGGTCCCCTCAGCTGCCAGGCTGACTGTCTATTTTTGTGCATCTCTGATCTCAGCAGTATTGGTGGCTGCTTTGGAGGTACTCACCTGACCCTGGGGTCTGACAGGCTCTGAGTTGATGTGTCAAGAGTGGCTCCAAGATATTTGAGGCTAAAACCCTATGCTGGATGAGGGGACTTCCACCCAAATCCCAGTTCCCTCTCTGGAGGAATCCCTACCCCTGAGAGCCTCATTTAACTCTCTCTGAGAAAGGCTGATTAACTACCTTCCAAAGGCATCCAATGGAATGCTGCAGAGTATACCTTGAAACCCACAAAGAACCCTATGCAAATAGACCTCACAAATGTTAGATGCAGGAGAGAATTGGGGACTCCTATCAGCTCACCCCTAAAACCACCCAGGCGAATTTTACTGAGCATCCCTTGCTCTAGAGTAAAATTCTACACAGAGTGACTTTGCCAAGTCGGGCATCCTAGTTCCCATGTTACAGAGGAGGAATCTGAGGATTTGAGCTAAAAAAATTTACTTGAAGTTGTCACAGTTGGTTTGGAGCTGGTCTTCGGCTAGTCCCCCAAACTAAGCTCTGAACCCTGCCCTCCCAGAGGCTGGAGAAAGCACCCCCCAGGAAGCAGCAGACCATCTGAAGGTGGTCCAATCTCCATACACAGAGGCTGATAGAGCTTACCTGGAGAGATGAGCTGCAGAGTCCATCTGCAGACAGATGTGGGAAATGGAGAACAAATGGCCTCCTAAGTTTGCTCTCCTCCCCCTAAACCTGGCCCCTGGGATGAACAGTGTCCACCGAGCAGGACTTTGATAGTTAAAGGGAGAGGTCCCTGTGAGTTAAAAAAGATCATCCATCAAGAGTGAGTTCAGCTCTTTCCTGCGGACTGAGGGGCCCAGATCCTTGGGAACAGTCCAGGGATGGGGCAGACACAATGGAGGGACAAATGCAGGAGCAACCTGGGGTCCAGGGAACCCTGACAGAAAGCATAGAAGGGAGGAGACTGGGACAGGAAGAGAGAAAATATCTACAGGCTAAATGGTGACAGGGAAAGTGTGTGTGGTTAACATGTCACCTGGGAAAATGGGGACAGACAGGCTTCTGAAGGAGTGCCACTAGGACGGCAGCCAAGCCCCACACACCGAGTGTCTCTTCCACACCAGCCGTGCGGCTTGGTGTCTGGCACGTTTTTATTGGAATTCCATTTTGAAGATGAGAAAACTGAAACTCAGGGAAGAAGGGTGCTTGATATGTGGGAATAAATGGAACAAGACAAGTCTACATAGACACAAAGTCTGTGCCGGGCTGAAAGGGGAGATGTGGTTCAGGAAGCAGCACCTGCAGATGCACGTGGCACTGGGAGAGGAAGGAAGGGACTGTGGTTTGCACTTGGATGCCAACATGGTCAGAGACCCCAGAGCTGGCCACCTGCCATTTTGCCAGAGTTGCTACAGGCTGCCAGGCTGAAGGTAAGGGAATCCAGTTCTTATGGTCAGGATTTAGACGTGTGCCCAGATTTCCTGATGGTCACAAAGCTTCTAATTATTCAAGATGGAAGCCAGGGGCAGGCCAAGGAGGGGAGGAGGGCACAGTACCTTCTGCTGAGAGCCCTGAGGAGCAGTAGGGTGGGCCTTGTGTCAGTACCTCCTGCAGGATGATGCCTAGGCTGAAGACATCACCTTTGAAGGTGCCCCGCCCAGGTCCCCTGGATTCCCGCAGCAGCTCCGGAGCCGTCCACAAAAGCTCTACAATCACAGGAAAGGGTCACCCTGCTGTCAGTCTCTGTACCTGGAAGAACCCAAGTGGCATCTATTTTCCAAGAACCTCAGGTTCTTCCAGAACAGAAAAGTCACCAATTCCAGGACACAGAACAGAAACTGGAACACTGGAGACCTCTTCCTCACTGCTTCACAGGCACCAGGTCTAAGCAGATATCTCAGATCCCACTGGCAGTGCCCTGACCCTGGACTGACCTTCTGGGGCTGGCTGGGGTCTGGGAGACCTCTGAGACTCCAGGAGTTCTGCATAACCATGGTCAGTGACCTTGAGTACAAATCGTCCGTCTATCACACAGTTCCGGGACTTGAGGCCGCCGTGAGGGAAATGTTGATGATGCAGATACCGCATGCCCTGGGGAGGACACATGGGCTCTGAGATGAGTGGGAAGGACCATGGAATGTCCACAAGACCCAGAGCCTCATCTCCTTTTTGCCATGTTGTCAGATTTCTCAGGTGTTGAGGACCTGAGTACATCCCACTCTCCTGCCTTCCCCATCACGCTCAGCTCCAGGGGAGGCTCTCACATGGATCAGATCCAGCAGCAGGGAGGCCTTGAAGGTCCAGTCTAGCCGCAGGGCCTTGTTCTGTAGCAGATCCTCCAAGCTGCCCCGGGCACAGTGCTCCAGCACCAGAGCGCTGACCCCAGGGGCCACAAAAAGGCCCAGGCAAGCAGTAACATTCTCATGCTGCATCTCCCGCATCTGTGGGGGGCAATAGGCACCTTTGAGCCCCTGGGAGCCCTTCAAAGGCTGGACCAGGTACAATTAATATTAACACCCATAGGCTTTGTCACCCAGCATAGGGATAAGCACAAGGAAATATCAGAAATGTGAGCTACACAAATGGATAGACAAATAGGTTGCATGGGTGAGGGGATAGATGGGTGGACAGGTGGATAGATGGATGGATGAATGGATGGATGGATGGACAGATGAGATGAACTATTAGATGGAGAAAAATGGTGGGTGGATGGATGTACAGATGGACAGAGAGACAGGTGGATGAATGGCTAGATAGATAAGGATTGGATGAATGGGTAGATGGATGAATTAGTGGAGGTGGGTAGATGAGTGGTTGGTGATGGTGGATGGTTATAGATGGATGGCCAAATGGACAAGGGTACAAGTCAGCAGGTAGCGGGATGGGTAGGTGGGTGGTGGATGGTGGGCAGATGAATCGATGGACAGACCACAGATGAGTGGATACATCTCATGTTGGTTGATGGTATGATGGTTGGATAGACACATTGGTGCTGAGTGGATGGAAGGGTAGAAGAGTGAATGAACGAGTGACCAAGTGGACGGAGTCACCATAGGTGGATGAGTGAATGAGCTGTAGGCACCTCCATGGAATCAGGTACAGGCCTGTTTCTCAACCTACCCGACACTATTGATCTGAAAGCTGTACACAGGCTCTCCCCAGCAGCCTATGAGATTGTGGAGGGACGAAAGAGAGCAGGAGGGGTCCTGCCAGCATTAGAAGAAAGCAGCCTTCTCAGCAGTTGCCCAGCAAGGTAGGAGGCCAGGCACGGCCAGGAACACCAGCATTTACCGAGCAGGACAAATCAAACCCTTGTCTGGCAAGGCCTTCCTCACAAAGGTAGCTCAGGATTCAGCTAAATGGGGAGGGGATGCCAGTAAGTTGTCTCCTCTCAGATACTCACAGGAACATTAGCATGTATAGAGAGCTAAGAATGGTCTCAAAGCCCTTGACACTCCTGCCATCAAGAGGTGAAGCCTGTCCCTCTCTGAGTGTGAGTGTTCTCTGTGACTAGTATCGCAGAACACAGAAGTGGTTTTGTATGTTTCTCTGTTTAGGCCTTTCCTTCTTTGAAAAGCTGCTCACATGGGTTACAAGATGCCTAACTACTTTCAGCCACCTAATCTCTCTGAACTTCATGTCAGATAGTGATGATACTGGGAATAATTAAAAAATAATAATAAAAGTAAAAAATGCATAAAATATCCCATTTCTCAGGGACAGGTCTAGACTGTTCTATACATTCCTGCCTGCCTTCCTTACAGTTCTCCTGGCCTGGGGAGCATTGGTTCCATCTTACAGGGAAGTCAGGTGTTCCATGGAGGCAGGATATCATCCAGGGTCTTCCCAGGCTCTTTCCTCCATTACATAAAACTCTCTGATAGGGAAGTCTTGAGGCAGGTGTTTATGTGATCAGTGATGGAGACAAAGCTCCCTCAGAAAAAGAATCTCTCCTCTTCAAAGACCAGAACTCTGTCTGGCACGTGAGTTAACACGGGTAGAGGACCCTGAGTAGTAATCAGATTCCATTGCAGCCAGGGTTTGCCCCTGGTGGTTATGATGAGGATCATTTTGGGGTGATGTGGCTTCAGGGATGCTGCTGTATGATGGTGAACATGATGGTCTCTGGTTAATGAGATGTTGACACTAGGCAATGATCATGAGGACAGCAATGACTCGTTCTCTGAGGCCGGAAGAATCCCCAGTGAGTGGAGATGGATAAGGGTCTTACCAGCCCCGGACACCTCTCCCTCTGCAATCCTACCTTTCTCAGAAGGCTGAGGCTGCTTGGCCGCAGCTCAGGCACTATGCCTGCTTCAAACTTCTTCAGCCACACCCAGTCTCCCTGCCAGGCAAGAAAAAAGGTTTGACTGCTATAGTTTCCTAGCCCAGTGACCAGAGGACAACCCCACCACCTCTCGGCCTTGGAGGCTTCTCTATGTCTATGCCCCTTTTATGTTCTGAGCTCGCTCCAGCCTGGTCTTTGGGAGCCACTGGCAGACTTTTACTGAGACCCAGGCAGGCCCATCTTCAGCTGACTGACCTGAGGCTCAGTCCTCTCTCGACCACCCTGGAGCCTCAGCTTCCAAATGTGCAAAGTGAGAAAGACACTAATGCTGGAAGGCTAATGAGATGCATCTAGGAAACATGGCCCCTGCCTGGAGGTCAGTTTGCTCTGTAGGCCTCAGGCAGTCATGAGAGGAATGAGAGGTGGGCAGCAGAGGAGGAAGCCAGCACTCACTGTGGCCCAGCCTTCTGCCCTGTTCAAGGGGGAGTGCCTCCTCAAGGCCTGCTATCTATTGCTCTCTGTGAGTCATAAGAGCCTCCTTTTGGTAGAAAAAGGAAAAGGTGGGGTTGCCAGGGGAAAAGGTAGAAAAAGAGCAGTAAGTGCCTCCTGTTGCTTTCACTGGTAACAATTAGGCCAGCCTAGCAACTCTGGCAGCCACAGGCTACGAGAATCACGTTAGTAAACAGGTGAACCTGAGACTAGTAGCACTTGAATGGCTGTTCTTAGCCATTGTTAGCCATCTTTAGCCTTGTTATCTGACCTCTGATTCTGCAGCTTCCTGGTCAGCTGGAAGCCTAGCCTCCACGAGGAGGTGTCTTTAGCTGGGTACTGCCCTATCCTGGGGCATTACGGACTGGGGTCTCACTGCGCTTGAGCAGGCAAATGGGTGACCTGGACTGAAGCCACAGCCAAAGCCAAGGCCAAGTGGCCAGGACCGGTTGATTCTCAAGATCAGCTCATGGACCCTAATGGTGGGAGTTAGGACCCTCTCCACTTCCAGGTCTGCCTCCCACATGCCAGGGCACCCAGGAAAGCCTCAACAATAGAGGCCCACAGAGGCCCAAGGCTGTGTCCTCGACTGGATTCTTCAAAACTGGACACAGCCTTCCAGGCTCGGTCTGGGGTGTTAGCAGCTTTCACCTGGTACAGGGCCACGTTGGTGTGTTCCAGGGGGACTGGCAGGCTGCATGCTGACCGTTGAGCCACCGATCTCGGGCTCCCACCATCCACTGCACTTCTTGACTCACTTCTACTGTCCACACGAAGCCTCTGGGGCAGGTACAAGGGTGATCAGGAGCTCAGACCAGGCCTGTCCTCCTCCCTGGCCACCCAGATCAAGTCTGCCCACCCACTTGTCGACTGGGTGTTCGGTGGAGGAAGGTGAGCTCCTGGTCTGTCAGCAGGATCCTCTGGGGGCCCCGTACCAACCGCAGCTGCTGGAAGATCAACCTGATCATGAGAGAAGGCGGAGCCTTAGTTCAGCTACTGGCTCTGCCTCTAACTCAGAGTACCCACCCGCCATGAGACTCTTCTTGTCTCCCTCAGGGCCAGCTTGACTGGAAGGACATCAGATACTGTCCCCAAAGAGCTCCTCAGCCTTAGACTCAGGTCTGCGACTCCCCAGGACCTGATGTGTCTACTGTTCCCTAGCTTCAGTGTTCCTAACTTTCCTGGAGGCCCCACGGAGTAGAGATGAGAACATAAGTTTGCCCCCTTGCAGATGTGGCTGAGGTTCGAGATAATCTCCATTCGAGCACACAGAGGGGATAATTGGTTTTGAAGTTGAGGGGCCTTCAGGATGGACCTAGCGAGCCCCTCACTTTACAGATGGTTGTCTGAAGCTCAGGGGTGGAATCTTGTCCAGCATCACAGGCTTCTTTCTCAGGTCTCAAACAGGCCTCTCAGGAGGTAGCCAAGGCCCCTGGCTCATCCTGAGTGAAGCTTGGAGATACAGAAGAAGGCAGTAGGCCTTGAGATCGCAAAAGAGATTGGGAAAGCCCTTGGAGGCTGCTGAGGGAGACTATTTGGGGAAGGGACACAGATAGCCTGAGCCAAGTTAAGAAATCTCACCTGATGAGGTGAGCAAGGACTCCACCAGCCAGTGCCAGGACACAGGCCAGGGCCAGAGGCAGGAGGCTGTCGAGGGGCTGCACACCTGTGGGGGAGCAGAGACAGACAAGGGTCATAAGCAGAGACTGTCCACCTCACTGCCTTCCTCCTGTCCCAGCCCCCTGCCCTGTGTCTTCTTTAGCTGTCCCTGCCTGTCACAGAATGAAGGCCCTGGAGAGCCCAACCTGGTTCTGTCCTCAAGAGCATCAGCTAGGAGAGTAGGGTCTTTGTCCTGTTCTCTTCTCTCCCAGGACCGTGCAGGGTGGGGTGGGGCTGCAACTGCTGCTTGTACAAGCAAAGAGGGGCAGGTAAGGACTTCAGTCTCTTCCCCAGAGGTTTCTTGGTGCTCACATTCAGTCTGGGAGGCAGATGACCCCCAGCCCTGCCCAGCTGGGTGCACTCACTATGACTATGATACTCTGGACCCTGGGCCTACATAAGCACTGAAGAGGATCTGGTCTGTAGGGACAAAGGAGGCCAAGGATATGCCTCAGTGGTAGAATGTTTGCCGATGATGAGCAAGACCCTGGGTTCGATCCCTGGCAACACACGCACATACACACACACTGAAAAGCAGTAGTGAGGTGAGATTGGAGTGAGGCCAAGGGTCAGGATGAGAAGCATCCCATTTCAGTGGAGGATGCGAGGGCAGTGTGTGTTCAGGAAAATTCAGGAGTTTCCCTGCCGTGGACTAGGATTGAAAGAGCAGGGTTAGCTGAGTGAAGGACAGGAGGGAGTGCAAGAAGTCTGGGGCAGGATAGAGACAAACTACACAAGCCTGGTCAAACCTGTGGCTCCTATAATGATGATCAGGTGTGCATTAGTGTGTGTGTGTGTGTGTGTGTGTGCACGCGCTTCTCTGTGTACCTGGTCACATGAAAGTGAGTGCAGTGTCATCCAGGATGATGCTTGAGGTGGATGAATGACAGGAATCACACCTGCGTGGGCTTCTTGTCCCACACTCCCAGTGGTCATGAGGAAAAATAATCCTGTACTTGGAGTCAGTAGACTTGGGTCCAGCATGAGCTCGGCCGCTGTTTCCCTGTCTGAGCCAGAGCAAGTCACCAAGACTTTCTGAGCTTTAATTCTCCCATGGGGTCTATGAAGAATTAGCTAGAAGGTTATGGTGGACATCTGGTAGCTCTGAAAGCTGGGAGAATCTCTAGTACTGCTTGTCCACTGGAGGCCTTGCTGGGCTCCCCTAGTTCTTTTCAAGTACTCGGCAGGCCTCTCCATGAAGGATCATGGCCCTTCTTTATACTTGCTCCTGCCGCCCACATAAGACTGCCCATGTGGAGAACTTCAGCAAAGTATGGATGGGTGGATGGGTAGATTAACAGATGGGTGGGCTGGTGGTTAGATGAGTTGATAGCTAAGTAGGTGGTAGATGGATGGAAAGATGGGTGGGTGAATCGATGGATAGATGGACAGATGGATAGATGGATTGGTGTGTGGGTGGGTGGATGAATCGTTAGATTGAGGGAAGAATGGGTAATAGGAAGGTTAGGTATGTGGATGGATGAGTGAGTGGTGGGTGGATTATGAATTACCTCTCATGCATAGTGTGTTGGGATCAAACCAACAGCTGGAGTCATGGGCCGGAGGGCCTCCTCCTGGAAAATGTATGGCCTTTTCCAGGGGTTGCACCTGCCATGTTCCTGTGTCCAGAATGTGGGTAGGAATCAGCTGGCTTCCTTCACCATCTGTGTCCAGGATGACGTAGTGGGCTAGCCTTCTGCCGTTCTCATCCATCCGGATCCTCTGGCTAAAGCCAGCCACATCAAGAGCCCCTATGTGGTCCCCTAAGTGAGCCCCTGAGAGCCCTGCTCCATGACTCACAGAGCGGTTCAGGGCATGGGCCACCAGGATGACAGCATCATAGATAGTTCCAAAGAATGGGGACACCTGTGGAAGAGAAAGTCCCTCATCCCATCACCCAGAGCCTGCATCCCTTACCACTAATGCTGTTCAGATTCAGTGGTGACCTAAAAAAATCCCCTCCAATATTTTTTCCTTCTGATCATCACAACTTGCTAGAGAGACAGGAGCCTAGAGGTGGGATGTCACCAGAGAAAGAGTGGCCGGAGTTGAAATGGGAATTACAAAACTGAGAACATTGTAGCTGGATGAACAGGCACGAAAATCCCCAAGAGAACTCCTAAAGGTTCCAGTGAAGCAGGAGAGAGAGAGAGAGAGAGAGAGAGAGAGAGAGAGAGAGAGAGAGAGTCATACCTATGGGGCTAGGCAAGTAGATACATGCCAAGTAGGGTGGAGCTGTGCAGCCAGGTGGGCCACCACCCCAGCCAGGAAGGCCTGTGGTGAACAAACACAGGGTGCATACACACCTGCAGCACCCCACTCTCCGGGGCTTGTGGGAATCTGATGCACCTACCTGCTCTAATTCCAGGTGGGCAGCAGCAGAGGTGTGGTCCTCCAGGCTGGACTCCAGGCTGATAGTGAGCACTGCATCATAGGCCCTCCGCAAGAGGCCGCGGTCACCGAGGGCCAGGTAGGAATGGTTGTGATATGGCAGGGCGAAGAGCAGAGTGTCATAGGGCAGGAAGACCAGCCTCCCATCTGCCAGGCCCTCCTCCTGAGCACGATGCAGCAGGGCGGTCTGCTCCAGGCCCCCCAGCAGTGCCGAGTGCATGCAGAGCACCACAGCTGCAGGTGGACACGGTCAGCGTCACTTCCATTCCATGGCCCGCTTGCCCAAAGCCTGCATCCTATGGCTTTCAGAATCTCTGGCCATACCTCTAGTGCCAGCCCCTACAGCATTCTGGGTAAAGGCGGAATTTGCCTTGAATCTGTCCTGACATCAATTATGGCTGAAAATCAAATCGAAATCCAAATCAAATCAAAACCAAATCTGGGTGAAAAAAAAATCCCTCTACCAAAGATACACTTGTATTTAAGACGGCCCTCTTGTCTTCCTGGTCCCAGCATGCCATGCGGTGATGGTACCAGCTTCTCACCTAAACCAGCCCTAGGGCCTGGCAGTTGCTGCTATTTATCCACAGTTCTCTCTGGCTGTTCTCAAAGTCCCTTACATTTAGTCATTCACTACTGTAGTAGCAGCATGTGGTAACACACATACATTTGGTATGTACCCATAATCTGAGTACTCAGGACACTGAGGCAGGAGGATTGTGAGTTTGAGGCCAAGCTAGGCTACATAGCAAGACCCTGTCTCAAAAAAATTAAGAATAGCATGGAGATTCACGTTTATGATTGTCTGTACTTTCTTTTCCAATTATTTTTTATTTTATGTATATGAGTGTATTGTTTGCCTGTGTATAAGTGCACCCATGTTGTGCAATGCCTGCAGAAGCCGAAGAGGGTGTCGGTCTACTGGAACTGTAGTTATACATAGTTCCCACCATGTGAGTGCTGGGAATCGAACCCAGATCCCTGCAAGAACAGCCAGTGCTCTTAACTGCTGAACCATCTCTCCTGCTCCAGTTATCTCTACTTTCAAGTGATGAAACCAGGGTATAGAAAGGTTAAAGAGTCATCCCTGAGGACATAAGCACCACAGTGATCGAGTGAGAACTCGAACCCAGGGCTCATTTCTGTCTTATAATACTTATAAAACAATTTTTAAAAGTTTTTTTTAGATATAGTCTAATCATATAGCCCACACTGACCTGGAGCTTGCTAGGTAGGCCAAGCTGACTTTGAACCAGTGATCCTCCCACTTCACTCTACCAAATGTTGGGATTACAGGTATGTGCCATTATGCCTCACTTAATTTTTTAAAAATTAAGATGATATTCATATCAGAAAAATACACCCTTACATGTGTACAATTCAGTGATTTGGGTATATTCACAAAGTTGCACAGAAATTACCATTATTTAATTTGAGGCGTGTTTATCACCCACACTTGGAGTCACTTCTGCCCTTCCTATAGTCCATATCTATGGATTGCCTATTCTGGACATTTCATCTAAAGGGACTCATTTGACACACCATCCTTTGTGTCTGGCTTTTTAAACTTAAAGTTTTCCTGGTTCATCTCTGCTGTGACATGTGTCGGTCTTTCATTTCTTTTATGACTGTATCATATTCCACCACCTGATTGACCACATTTTGCTTCTTCATTCATCGTCAGCCTGTAACCTTAGCAGAGGCCCTGGATAGTATCTTAAAGGTCTAAGTAGATAAAGACATAACCACCTTTTACCTTAGTAACAGAAACAGTCTGTTATGGTTTGGATATGAAGTGTCCCGCAAAAGGGTGGTGTGTTGAAGACTTGGTTCCCAAGTGATGGATCCAATCCCTGGGAGAAGACTGAACCATGAGGTCTCTACCTTCATCAATAAATTTTGATGGATTTGTAATTGAGGGGTGATGGGAAGCAGGTCTAGTTGGAGGAAGTGAGTCACTGGAGGCCTGCCTTTGATGGATATCTTACCCCTTCCAATCTCTCTCTTTCTCTCTCCTTACTTTCTCTCCCTCTCCCTCCCTCCCCACTCCTCTATGACTCCTAGCTGCCCTGAGGTGAGCATCCTCTGTCACATAGTCTGATCACTGAGATATTCTGCTTCTCCTCAGGCCCAAAGCACTCGATCTGGCTGACCTGGGACTAAAACTGTGAGCCCAAATAAATCTTTCCTCCTTCCAAGTTGATTCTTTTCAGTTATTTTGTCACAGAAAGGAAATGTCTAATACATGGCCCTTGGTAATAAGCTAGTCAAGTGCGTCATAGGCACAAGATAGAGGGAACTTCTGTCCAGGATGAGAGTACACACGAACCTCCTCTGCACCACCAGGAGTCCCTGATCAGGACTACAGTCATGGCAGACAAGGACATCATTTGCTGAGGTGAAGCTAGATCCCTTTCTCTAGAAAACCCAGGAAGATGGATCCATCATGGAAGGCTAGAGTTCTCCTGGCTGGCCTGAGGCTTCTTATCACACGGAGCTCAGAGCCGGCAGTCCTTGCCTTAGCTGAGATCCTGGGTAGCCATGCTGTCTGGGATTGTGGCCATGAATCACCCCTTCTGAAGCCTAAACAGTGGGAAGAGCTATTGAAGAGAGAGACCCACCCACGAGCCAGGGCCGTGTCCCATCTGCTCTGCTGCTGCTCTATTTGGGCATCTCCCCTAGTTGCCCCTTTCTCCTAGGGGGTGTTCGAAGCACTATTCTGTGTTTGGCCACAAGGTGGAACTGGACTCTACAACTAAGGCAGGAAACCTTTCTACCTGCCAAGGTCGACCTCGTCCTCACAGTTCTGTAACATGGGACGTTTGACCAGCTTCACGTTGGTGCTTTAGACAGGACTATAGCACAGGCAGTTTTGGTGGCTTGCCTGAGGCCACACAGCTGTAAGGCTAGCATTGGAATTCCCACAAGGCCCTTCGCCATTCTGCCTCTTGCTTCTGAATCTCAGCATCATGGCTGGAACTCAGTTCTCAGAACAGGGGCTGAGGAGGAGTCTGACAGTTCCCGTACCCGCTGACATCTTGCTTCAGCCATGATGAACTGAACTGCCCCTCATCTTCCTAGGCAGTGAGACATGTTACCTGTGCTGCTTTGTACTGGCCGGCCCTTCTGTCTGGAACGCCCCCTCTCTCGTCTCCCTTCTGCAGCTGGCTTTTTATTGCATCTAGTGTCATCTCCTCTGGGGAGTCCTCCCTACTTCCAGGCAGGTCCCTCAGCATCTGTCTCTTCACAAGTCTCAGGCTCCTCACAGCTAGGTCTAGTCTGTTCCTATCATGTTCCCAGAGCCCAGCTGAGTGGGACAAATATTTCACTTTGATGTATCCACAAAAATGAGCATACAAAAGTTTGGTCCAGTAGCCCAGGCAGGAAGAAATGGGACTTCGGTTCCACTCACAAACACCCCCATGCCAAGATCTTAGCTAAGATCCAAGAACCTGAGAGTGAAGACCTAGCTTGGTTGTTGAATTTCTGTAATGATTCTCTTATCAGCTGCAAGAATAAGCTTCGTTGAAGTAGCACGGGGCAAAGGCCAGGGCCCTGAGCACATGGACTGAGGGTCTAACTACTGAGCAGCAAGGAGAAACAGCACCACAGTCCTACAGTCTAGTCCCACCTGAACATTATAAATACTTCCATTGAAATAAGATGGGTGATTTAAGAAAAGTCCAGTCAACAGTCTGATCCCAGATGCACAAGTCCCAACATAGGTACATGAAAAGCCAAAGCAGCACAACTCCAGAAACTACTAATCCCACAGTCATGACCACCAATGAAAGTGAATTAAATGAAATCTCAGACAATGAATTCAAAAGAATGACTGTAAAGGTGCTCAACAAAGGGCTGAAGAACTGGCAGTAGTTAAGAGCACTGGTTGCTTTCACAGAAGGTCCAGGTTCGAATCCCAGCATCTAGACGGCAACTAACAACAATTAGTAACTCCAGTCCCAGGGAATTTGATGCCCTCTTCTGTTCTCTGTGGACACCGCATAACACAGGTACACTCACATACATGCAGGCATAACACTCATACACATAAAATAAAAATAAATAAATAGCTGAAAATATGCTTAACAAAATCAAAAAGGCAAAAAAAAAAAAAGCCCTCCTGAATTCAAAGAGAACCCAAACAACTAAATTAAATAAAGAAGCCAAATGTGGGATACACAAGGAAAATTCAATAAAGAGATTAAAAATACTGGAAAAGGAGCCAGTAAGATGATTCAGGGGGTAACGATGCTTGCCACACGACCATGCAAGCCCATGACTCGAACTCATACAAAGATGGGAGAACTAACTCCACAAAACTGCCCTCTGACTGCTGCATGATTACTGTGATATGTGCACTCACATACACACACACAGAGGCATGTACATTGATAATGATGATGGCAATAATGATGATGAAGATGAAAAATGCTGTAAAAAGTAAAACAAATATTGGAAATGCAAAGTTCAGTAAGTCAAACTCAGTGGGAAGCCTCACCAACAGATCAAGTGAAAGGCAGAATACTAGGTCTTGATGACAAAGTAAATGGATTAGAACATCCAGACAGTGACAGAGATAAAATAATAAAAAAATATGAACGGAACAAGTAATATTGATGGGACACCGTGAAAAGACCAAATATATGAGCCATGGGCATAGAGGAGCATTTCAAGCTAAAGGCACAGAAAATACATTCGATAAAACCATAGCAGAAAACTTCCCAAATCTAGTGAGAGAGATGGCCATTCAGATACAGGAGACACTTAGAATGGTGAACAGAAAGACATTCACATATCTTAAAGTCAAAAACAATGAATATGCAGAATAGAATGTATTGAAAACAGCAATAGAGAAACACCAAGTCACGTATAAGAGCAGGTGCATCAGAGTAACAGCAGATCCTTCAAGAGAAATTCTAAAAGCTAAAAGGACATGGATCTGTGTATTTCAATCTCTGAATCCAGATATACCCAGCAAAAACTCATCTTCATAATTGAAGGTAAAAGAGAAACTTACAATGGTAAAGACTAAATAAAGGAATTCATGACCATTACACCTGCTCTACAAAATATACTCAAAGGAATGCTATACACAAAAGAAAAAGATAAGCACATGAATGAGGATATGGGAAAGAATAAACTACACTAGAAAAATAAACAAGCAAATTGGGATTAGGAAAGTGTCAAGCATTACAAAACAACAAAGTAACAGGAATGAACGCTTACCTTCCAATAATAATGCTGAATGCTGTCTCAATTCATCAATCAAAAGACATAGATTAGCAGATTAGATTTAAAAACAGTACCTATGTATTTGCTGTCAGCAAGAAACACACCTTACTGGCAAAGCCAGCCTTCTGGTCAAAGAATAGAATGAGGTATTCTCAGTTAGCGGAACGAGAAAGCATGCAGGTGTGGTAATTCTAACATCTGATAAAGTAGATGTCAAATTTTTAAAAGTCAGAAGATAAGGTCGGTATGCTCAATTAAAGACACATTCTATCAGGAGGATACTTCAATTCTGAACATATATGCACCAATCTGGCACACCCAGTTCATAAAATAAACAATACTGGATGTAAAAGCCCATAGTGATAGTGGGTGACTTTGGTACCCCACTCTCAACCATAAATCGGAAATTCAGACAAAAAAAATCAACAAGGAGACAGATCAAACAGAATAAAGAGACATCTACATAAAATCCCCCCAAACACTGCAGAATGCACATCTTCCTCAGAACCCCACTGAATATTCCTTAAAATAGGCCCTGTTTTAGGACACATAGCAAGTCTTGACAAATAAGAAAATATTAAAACAATCTGTTCTACTCTATCTGATCACAACAGACTAAACCTAGAAAACAACAGCAAGAGAACCTACAGAAAGTACACAAATTCACGGAGATCAAATTGAATAACAAATGGATCATCAAAGAAATTAGGGAGATATTTAGAAATTCCTAGAATGAAAAAAAACAAAACAAACAAAAATACAACATGCCAGCACCTCTGGGGGACAATGATAGGAGTTCTACGAGCCACATCTACACACAACATTATTTCTGTATATGGTCTATTGCTTTATTCCATCCTTGGTTCTATTTTTCTCCTTTTCTATTCTCCCTCCCTTCTTTGTTTTTGTAATGCTAGTCATGATTCACTAAGCTGACTTCCTGGCCATCATGAGCTGCCCATGGTTTGAAAATACTGTAGCATGAATGAGTCTAAGGGCCCTCAGTTCTTTTCTATTCACCTACCACCACTCTGACTGCTCCTTAAGGACCAGCCAGTGTTATCTCCTCCAAGGACCCTGCTCAGAGCTCTGGGGCACAACCCTGGGCTCCTCTAGCTCCACATGCCTCTGCTCCTTGGGGTGGTCATGATCCCTCTGTCTCATCCTCTGCTCACACACCTATCTACTCATTGCACAATTGGCCCCTGGAGATTAGTCGCTATGTCTGTCCCATTCATTACTGTGATTGAGCACCCAGCACTACAGGGAATCGGTAAATGTAGGAAACAACCCACTGATCAATGATCCATGGAGGTTATGACTTTAACTGCAAAGCAAAGACTGCTTCTAACTCTTCCCGGGCTCAGGTACGTGCCACACTCTTGGGTCTTTCATTTCATAGGCAACTACTAATAATTCCCTGGGCTCTGCAACTGACATTTGAATCAGAGCTAAGGATCCTGGCTGCCCTGCTTGGCTGCTGTGTGATAGGGGGAAATTCTTTGCCTTCTCTGGGCTTCCAAAGAGATACTTCATCAGGGATAGCTCACAGGGCTGTTGTTGAGGTTCCTGGAAAGTGCTCAACCCCACTGGATGCAGTCAGTGCCCCCACCCCGGGTGATGTGCAGTCTAGGTTTCCCACAGCGTGGAGAGACTCAGATATGCTTACTTTTCAGGCTGTCCACTCTGCGGAGCTGCTTGAACACCTCTGTAGCCCCCTGCTCTCCAGGTCCAAGAGAGGTCACGAGCCCCACAGGCAGCCCATTGGCCCTGAAAGCTGTGGCCAGCTGCTGGGCTGTGTCCACCCAGATGTCCTGGTGGGAGGACACGATGGCCAAGTGTGCCCAGCCAAAGTGCCTCATGACGGACACCAGCACGTGGGCAGCAGAAGGCAAGGTGGGCACCAACTCACCCCCTCCCTCCGGAGCCCCACAGGCCCAGGAGAAGAGGGACTTGCCCCAGACTTGGGCCAGCAGAGCTGCCGCTGTGCAGTATCCAGGATTGCCAGGGCCCACGAAGGCAGCTACAGTGTCCTTGTGGGCCAGAAATGTGGCTAAGGCATGAGGGGTGTCGCAGCCTGTGGGGAGGACCTCGAAAGCCAGCTGTGAGCCCAGCAACAGCGATGCATCTTGGTTGACTTGGTCTACAGCCAGCTGGGCGGCTGTGCTGGGGAGGGCCTGGGCAAAGATGGGGTCACAATCCCAGGGACCCAGTACCCCAAGGGTGAAGGTGTCTGCCGCCCATGCCAACAAGGAAAGGTAATCAGCCCACAGGAGGGCACCCCAAAACACCGCGGAGAGGACTGACTGGGAAGAGGCTGGCCCTGGATGATTGCCGGGGAGCCTCCATGAGCTCTGGCAGGTCATGCAGATCTTCCTGTGGGGTGCTGTCCAGTCCCAGCCTTCCACGTGTGGGCTCCCAAGCAGACCTGGAGAAAGGGTGCAGATAAGCTTGATTTCTAGTTTTTCTGCCATTTCTTGCAATAATACCATAAGATACTTGGATCTGCAATCTTCAAGGATTTTGCCACCCAGCTTTAGGGACTCACACCCTCCCCAGGACCAGCTCAGAGGCAGTGATACACCAGCAGAGTTCTAGACTGGAGCTCAAATAGGGCACGGCCTACAGAGCCAGAGCATCCAGACCCCACAGCCTGCCTCATCCGTGGGTCCTACATCAACCTTTGAGGCTTTCCGAGTCTTCTTTTCCAATGGGAATGTGGACAACGAGGCCACTCAGTAGACTTCCTGAGGTGAAAGATGGCATCATGAACAGCATGCGGTATAGTCCCAGCACTCAGGGACTCAGTGAGCCCTGTCTCGTTGACACGCTCATCCCTGTTTCTTCTGTCACTTGTCTCAAAGGAGTTCCGAGCTCTCATGGTCTGTTGGTCCTGTCCTGCTCTTCCCTCTAAGCCTAGCACCACCCGCAGCCCCTCACTGCTGACTCCAAGGCACTGGAAGTGTAAGCACAGCCAGGTGCTGTAGCTCACTCCTTAGTGTGCCCAAGGAAACTGGGTCTAAAGTATTCACACTGCATGTGTGCATCCCATCTCTGATGTCCCTCAGACTTGTCCAGACCAAGTGGCCTTTCTATCCCCACAACACAACGGTAGAAACTAAGGGAACTGGACATGGAGTTATTAGAAAGATGGGATGTGACTGAAGTCCATTCAGTCTGTCTCCACCCCATACGTGACCTCCTTGAGCAGAATGCTTGGACTGAGACAGCGCCCACTTAATCCTACCAGTAGAGGCCCTTAGTCTAACCCTAAGGCCCTCCTTGGCTTCTCTCTGCCTGCAACATGCTGTGACCCATTCTCCACCCACAGGACTTAGCTAACTTTCTCCTCACACCATTTATATAGCCAGTCATCTAACCCCAGGGAACTCCAGGAAGGAATAAGATCCAATCTGGCCCTCAGGACACTGCCGAGTGATCAGGGAGACAGTTCTCTGTCAAGGGAAGAGCTAACCATGAGTTTGGGCCATTGACAGGATGAGTGGGACGGCCCCAAGGCTGAGGAAGGGAGGAGGCAGGGCTCACCCCAGCCCTACACTTAGAAATGTAGCTCGGGACAGTGGGTGGATGTCTTTGAAAACTACAGTGAAGATACGGCAGCTCCTTTGAAATCATGTTTGATGCTGAGGGAGAGAAAAGCTTGGAAATCATGTAGGATAAGCTCTGACTTTCTCACTCACTGGTTCTTAACTTTGAGCAAGATGTTGATGTTCTTTGAGCCTCAGTTTTCCCATCTGCAGAAGAGACAGGCAAATAGCTACCTGGTGAATAGCAGAAACTAGACTGTACAATGTTTACAGTGGGGATGAGTGCTCAGCACTTACTAATTGCATCATTCCTCCTCTTCCTCCTCCTCCTTCACCACCTTCTCCTCCTCTTCCTCCTTTTTGTCAACCCATCATCACTATCTTCGGGTCTTTGAGGGGAGGCAGGAGGTATAAAGGGACCCGGGCAGGAAGCGGGAGGCTGAGTCTTAACTGCACGCTAGGACTCCGCTGCTCCATCTGTGGGTCTCCCACGTGCGCACCAGACCTTCACCCCGATGCCTGTGGTCTCTACTCTGCTTCTCTCTGTTCAGGGCTGGATTAAGGGCTGTTCTCCTCTGGATCTCTGGGCCCTGTGGACCCAGCTGCTCATCTGTGATGCTCAGAGATGTCCACCCACCCTCAAGACAAATCCCTCAGGGCTGGAGGATGGGCTCTAGCCTCACAGTGCCCTTGCCAGTGAGCTGAGCGGGAACTGAAGGAAGCACTGACTCTGGTCAGAGTAACAATCACCTCCCTCTCAGCCTGTTTCCCAAAGTACCACTGACTTCAGCTTTGCTTCTCAGAGATTCTCCAAAGGTACTTTTTGCCTTCATTTTCAGAGAAGGAAACTGTGACTCTGGGCAGGATAGTGACTTGTTCAAGGCCTCAGAAAAGCCAATCAGAGCTTGGCTTCCAATTTCTCTGTTAAAGATAAAAACCTCTCTTTTTAAAAGAGAAGCAAGTCTGTGGAACATCAGAGCCTTGGTGATGTAGATGGTTACACCAACCCGTTTGTGTCCAGATGGGGACACCGAGGCACAAAGGGGATGTACTTCTTTTGGTCCTGCAACACAGCAGTAGGCTCCCCTGACCTTAGGACCTGCTGGGCAGATTCAGTGCCTCAAGATTTCTGCATCAGTGGACCTGCAAGGGCTCACCGAGGGCTCAAGACCCCAGCTCAGTACAAGCAGGGGCTTGTTTTCATGCTGGCTCTGGCCCTGACTCATGGCACAGGGTCCACACTATTTTCTGTTCCCCAATTGTATAAGGAGAGCTCAGTTTACATCTTTGTCTCCAAAGATCTCTTAGCTAGCTCTGATGTTCTAAGTGTCAATAAAGAATTTAGGAACAGGTGATCTCTGTCTCTGAGATTGGACGTATCTGCCTATGAATCCTTTCCCAGGGTGTGGGTGCCTGTGACCTTCTGCACTTGCCACCAGAAGAAGGGGAAATTTGCATTTGCTCGTTTGGAGCTTGCTTGAGGATTAGCCACAGACTGATTAGTTTCTGAGGCCAAGCATACGGAATTAGGGAGCTAGTGCCCAACAGAGTACCAGAGTCCAGAGATAAAGAAGCCTTTATCTGCAAGAAGAGACCAAATCAGAGAAAGAGTTATAGGAACCCAGAGGGTGAGGTTGGAGGATGCCTGCCAGTTAGAGCTCCCACATCCCAGGGTCATCCTCTGTCCTCAGTCTGGCCCTTCTTGTTCCCTTCAAGGCAAGTTCCCAGCAGACCCACCTGCCATGCTGGACCCTTGGAGCTGATTCTCTCTCTTTGCCACTCCTGAAGTTCTCTCATCAGGGTCCTTGGAAATCAAGCTCTCTAAACGCGCTCTGGCCCGGAGCCTCTCATTTCCAGTACAGCAACACAGCCACTGCTCCTGCTGTTTGCCAGCTTCCTGAGACTCCTGCCTGGGGAGTGCCTCGGATATGGCTCATTCCCTCCCTGTCCCCCTCAGGAGCCTGGGGAAGCCACTTGGAAAATTAGATCTGTTCAGACCCCAGGGCTCTGGGGAGCCACATCAGAAGGAGAGGAGAGTGAAAGAGAGAAGGGAGGGAGAAAAGTCAAGAGGCTTTTTTCAGCACTGCGGACAGCTCTGGCTGTTCTGGGACTCCCAGGAGGCAGGGAGACTGGACAGGCCTCATGGAAGCCAACATTAATGAGTATCCATCAAGTGCCAAACTCTGGCCTGGCACAACTCATTCAACCCACAGAGCCATAGGTTATTATTAGTCTCACTTTGGAGATAAAGAAAGCATGACCCAGAGAGGTTAGGTCATTTGACCAAGAGCATAGAAGCAGAAAGTGGCATAGCTGACTGACTCCAGCTTTTGCTCAGAGCACTGTGCTAGTCTTGAATGGGAGGGGCTTTTTTGGCCTCCTTTTGGTGTGCATAACACTCAGTCCAGTGAACTTACCACCCTGCCTCCTCCACTTGTTCCCTCCTGCCCAAGGCTCTGGGAGGACTTCAAGGCCCCTGTTGATGTGCTAGGCAAGTGCCTGTCAGCTCTCAGATCCATTCTATGATCTCCACGGGCGGGCTGACCTAAGCGGGGAGAGGAGCTGAAGAGGAAGACAGGCACTCTGCACTACAGGGATAGTGGCAGGGAACCTTCTCTGAAGGCTCAGGTATTTGAATACATGGTCCCCAGTTGGTAGCACTGTTTGGGGGGTTGTGGAACCTTTAGGAGGTGGAGCCTTGCTGGAGGAAGTCTGAGGCTTCGTAGCCGTGCCTCAGCGCCTCACTTCTTCCTATTTGTAGCTGAAGACGTGAGCTCCCAGCCTCGGGCCCCCGACCAGGATGAACTCTTATCTATCTGGAGTCATAAGCCAAAAAACTCTTCCTTCAATAAGTTGCCTTGGTCATGGTGCTTTATGACAGCAATGGAAAAATGACTAATATAGCATCTTGTAGTCTATTTTTTATAATTTATGCATCATTTAAAAAATAATGCATTCTATTAATTTTATATGTCAACAACAGATGCTACAAACTCAGTATTATCTCACAGCTTCTAAAGGTTAGAAGTCTGGACATGGGTTAGCTGGACATCTATACTTTATGTCTCATGGGCTGCAATCAAGGAGCTAGGCCTGGGTCTCATCTAGATATTCAGGAGGGAAAGATCTGCTTTCAAACTCTCTGAGGTCATGAGCTGTGGAACTAGCTTGCTTCTTCAAAGTCAGCATCAGTCAGAGCCTGCCATCAAGCCAGCATCACACAGCATATGTCAACCAATGTGACATCATTGCCTAGAAGTAGAAACCCCTGCCAAGTCTCTGCCTCACTCCCAGGAACATGAACAGCTGGAGACGGGCATTGTGGGTACCTCAGTCTGTTCACTGTGTGCATGGAATAGCAGAAGAAACAGGCAATTCAAAGAAGTTCAAATTGGCTGGAGAGATGGCTCGGTGATCAGCAGTATTGACTGCTCTTGCAGAGGGTCCAGATTTGATTTCTAACATCTACATAGGTCCATAACTCCAGTTCCAGGAGATCTGACTCCATCTCCAACCTCCATAGGCATTGTATGACATGGGTGCACTTACATATCCACAGGCAGTATACTCATACACATTAAAAATAAAAAATAATAAAGAAAGAAAAAGTTCAAAGACAGGTCACTTCCTTTAGGGAATGGGATCAGGAATTGAACTAGAATCCAAGTCCCCCTGAGCACTTCATCACCATCCCCTGGCTCTGCTAGGGGCCATGACAGAGCCCCCTACTTCTCTCTCTATCCTCCTACTGAATCATTGTCTCTTCCTCATTCAAGTGGCATCTGGCCTTTATCTGAGCCTATATCCTAGGAAGGTCTCTGTGGAGTCCATTCTCATTACAGGACTGACAATGGTTAAGAATGAGTGCTGGGGCTAGAATGATGGCTCAGTGGTTAAGAGCACTGGATGTTCTTGCTGAAGAGCAGAGATTGAATCCCAGTACCCACATGGTGGCTAACAACTGGCCATAACTCCCATTCCAGGGTATCTGATATCCTCTTCTGGCCTCTGCAGGCACTGCATGACACAGGTGCACTCACACACATGCAGGCATAGCACTCACACACATGAAATAAATTTTTAAAAAAATAAAAAATTGTTTTAAAAGAACTTGAGTTTCTGCTTGTAACAAAGATCACAAGCTGACTCACTTCCACAGGGTGACCTTCACTCAGACACCAGAGGCCACCAACAATCATTGGGGACAGTCTTCGAGTAGAAGGGGCAGTCATGTATTATCTTGAGGCTGTTACACCTGCCCTAAGAGAAGCAGATATATGGGTCAAATCTTCCTTCCTGGAGAAACTGAGGTCTCAGAAGTCTAGTCTTTAGTGGGTTGTCATTAACCAGAATTGTAGGTCAAGGCAATGCTTGGTGGTAACATAATAAGTTTTTGCCATAGTCTTCCTTGTCCCTTTGTGGCAATAATAACACAAGTCCCTTGGTTATTGGGGACAACTGGGATTTGTCGCTTGGGCTTATGTGGTAGCTCCCTTCTCTGATGTTTGATCTCCAGTCCTGAAAAGTCCACATGGTCAGGGTGTGGTTTCATTCCAAATCATCAAAAGAACTTCTGTGCTCTCTAGAGGAGCTAGGTATCCCAAAGCACCAAGCCCAAGATCATGGACACAGGCAACAGACAGGCAACAACTATCTCTCCAGTGCATCTGTGAAGTAAGTGTGAAAGAGGCCCTATCTGTCTTCCTTCCTCGGTTCCCAGCTCATTGCCCTGACTATGGGAAGACACACTTGGCCACTAGTGGAGGCATTGACTACTCCCCGTGGTGCAGGATGTTGCCCCAACTCACCCTATCATGGCCACAAGCAGGTCCTTTCTCTTTCCATCAGCCAAGATGCTCCTGGGTGACAGGAAGCAAGGCAAAGTCAACCAGTCCCCTGCTTTCATGCCTTAGTAGCAAAATGCCTCCTCTGGTCAGAGACATCAGACATCATGGCAACAGGTGAGGCAGTCTGTATGAATACAATCATGGCTCCCCAAAAGCACTGGGGCAAGGAAGACAAATTTATGTACATTTCTTCTTCCAGCTCTTTGGGTAGTTGCCTCCTCTGTGAGGGGAGATCTGATAGAGCCGCTGGACTCCAGTTAGCTGGCTGATACCCTCCCTACCAGATGGTCTGGTACTTTCTTTCCCCAAAGGATAGTCACCCTGATAAATGCCACACTCCCCGACCTCCATGAAGGAAGATTTCTGGCATCCACTTGCTTCAAAAGACTCAGTATCCACTTCTCACCTCAAGCTAGGGCTCTGTGGCTGGGAACTGCTCAGTGTGGGAACTGGGTGAGAAGCAAGATGCTCACACTACGATGAGTCAAGATAGAGTTTACTGTGTCAAGAAGAGTCTTTGACAGCTTTGGCTCGTTTCCCCTAGGGGTGAGACAGTTAGGGAGCACCTAGAGGACAAAGGAGGTAAGGAAACCCTCTGGGCCTTTAACCTGCCATCCGCTCAGAATGTGACATGTGACTTCTAGCCCATCCATCCTCTCGCTCAACAGCTTTGTCATGAAATCCTGGACTAGGACACAAAACCAGAATGCTTACAGGAGCCCCTGTGACTAAGCAGCTAAGCTGGTGGGGTTCAAGGTGGCCATGCAAATGACCTCTGATAGAAAGATTAAGGAGTAAACAAAGGCAAGAGGGGAATTGTTACCAAGGCAACACTTCATCCTATAAAGAACTTTACCCATAAAGTTCTTAACCAAGAACGGACACAGATGTTCCTCAGTCAGAGGCAAATGACAGCACTTGCTTTTAGTTAATTTAAAATTCACCAATTTTAGAGTTCCCATAGCTGGGTGATGCATTCTTAGTTTCCCACTAGCTTTGCTGTGGATAACACCTCTGGCGTATGGTTATGATAACTTTTGCCTAGGTTACGTCACAGAACCCTAAAAGGCAGGCTTTATTGAAAACAGACTCTTCGCTTGCCTCCGCAGATGTCTGACAGATAGCTAACTGGGTGAAGAGACTTGGCGTCTCTGTCTTCATAGTATGTCTGTCCTTTGCTACCTTATCCCTGAAACCAGAGTCTACTTCCCTCAGTATGTAGAGACGTGTTGCTCACTTCAAATGTTTTGGCCAAGAACGGCCGTGCAGGAAAGGAAGACTGTAGAGGTATTTCAAGAGTCAAACTGGCTGTGGGGAGCAATAGAGTTAGGTCACATCTAGGACCAGAGGGCGATTCCTAGGAAGGTGACCAGGCCAGCCACCGGTCTCCTAGGTCCTCACAGAGATGAGTCACAATAGAGAAGGGAGGCGTTGAGCCCACGAACAGCATCTGGATGCTCTGATGAGTCTTACGACGGCACGGCACACCCTTACCTGTCCCTTCTCAATTTGGGGCAAAAACTCCCTATGGAAGGGCCGTCCATGCACACGTCCACGGCTGATCCGTTCAGGTTTTCTGTCATGGATCCTCTTGGCTGTTGATGCTCTTGTACTACTGAGTGAGAAACTTGCCTCGCCAGGACCTGGTACCCTGGTTCCTTCCCCTTCCTCATTGTCCCTACATAGCAAAAAGTTTCAACAAAAGAAGACAGCAGTAAACAACACCGGTAGAGTCTTCAAAAACACGCAGTACACGGTGTATCTTAGGACTGTTCTAGATGTTGACCATGCAATGACCTATTCAGTAGTCACATTCCTGTGAGCTAGGAAGGCCTTCCCTGTCTGGTCCATCACTGGGTTCCTAAGACCCTTCTGTGAACATAACAGCAAGCACATATTGAATTGGCCCCATTTTGCTGATGAGAAACCAAAGCATGGAGAGGTTATTATTTGCTGAAGTTCGTATAGTCCTCAGGTCGCTAGGCAGTCTAGCTCCAAAGTCTATGCCCTCCACCACATCCCATGAAGCCCAGGTTGGCCTTAAACTCACTATGTAGCCAAAGATGACCTTGAGCTTCTGATGTTCCCCTATATACCTCTTGAGTTCTGCGATGATAGATGCACCCTACTCGCCTGTTTTTCAGAGGCAGGGCTTTGTGCATGCTAGGCAAACGCTCTACCAACTGAGCTACATTCCCCGCCTTGTGCTGCCAGCCATTTTTGTTTCTTTTCTTAGAGGAGATCCTTTCATATTCCTTACATCGCTTCTATGGCACTGCGCCTTGTGCTCACAGGCACATAAATTTCATTATAATATCATAGTGCAAGATTAAGGGGAGCAAGAGCCTCTCCTGCTCTGTCCATTGCTGTGTCCCAAAGACAAGCTTAGCACATACTATAAACACAGTAAGTACACATCAAGCCAGTTAACTTTACCAATACGGAATTAAGATTCAGAGCTTAAGAAACTTGCCCAGGATCGCAAAAACAGTAAATGACAGAGACTTGATGTAAAGCCCATTTCTCTACCCCAAAGACCATTTCTACTGTACCACGCTGTTGGGGTTCTCTGTGTTTTAGTTTCCTCATCAGTTAAGTGGGGATCCTAAAGCTTCCGAGGGCTTCTGTGGAGACAAAGGATAGATGTGTATTTCTTCTTGCCTTTTGGCTATGACGAAGTGTAGGTTATGAGGGATGTGAAAGTGCTCTGCAAATGGGAAAGGAGCACACAGAAGGGTTTTGCCTCCTTCTCTGATTACTGAGGCCTATGCAGGGACCAATACAGAGGAGGAGCTGAGGAGGCTGCAGTGAGAAGTGAAAGAGATGATGCCTTTAGGACACACATGAAATAGGGAAGGAGGGATGGGTTGTGGCTGAATGAATAGGTGTATGGATAGATCAATGGACTTTAGATAAATAGATGGATGAAAGATGGGTGGATAGATCGATAAGTAAATGGATGCAGATCAATGGATGGACTGGTGGATGGATGGATCTGTGGGTGGATGAACAGACGGACAGACAGATTTGTAAAAAAAGATGACTAGATGGATGGATGGTTGCTGGATGATCATGTGGGCAGGTAGATAAATGGATTTGTGGGTAGATGGATGGATTTGGGGATGGATGGATTTGTGGATGGAAGAATGGATGAATGGTAGCTGGATTAGTATGTGGGTAGATAGATAGATGACTGTGAGTGGTGAATGGATGGATGGTTGGTACCTGGATAGGTAGGTGAGTGAATAGAATGTTGTAGTCTCAGTTAGTATATCTTCCAGCAGAGGGCGCCAAGGCTGCACTCACTGGCCTCTGTTCGAGATTCTTGGCAGTGAACAGTGGCCTGCAGGCTGGTGCACCTGTACTCAAAACTGGGCTTCTGCAGCTTGTTAAAGGTTCTGGCAGGCAAAAGGCTCAGGTCAGAGTCCATGGGGCACAGCAGAGAGATCCAGAAAGCACAGGCCTAGGCGTTGAGCTGCAGCCGCCACCCACAATGGTGTCTCAGTGTACTGGACCACAGAGAGGTATTTATACCTTTTTTGCACTTGTTCTGAGGACTGATGGAATGCACTGCAGGGACACTCACAGGTGAACCATTTGGACTAAGAATTACCCCCAGGCCACCCAGTAAAGTATAAGGCGGGAGTAGGTCATCTAGTAGCTTAGGAACCTAGTAAGGCTTCTCTGAGAGGTGAAAAAAATCTGACTAGAGTAGAGGTGGTTCCTGGGAGTGGAAGACAGACAGGGGTGCTGCTCTGAGGCTGGGGAAGATGGCTGCAGACAGGACATGAGGCTAGGTTCAAGGGCCCACCCTACCACCCTGGGGAAATGCTAAAGGCATACTTCACACCCCACCAGAAGCCCCAGCTGCAAGTGAGCAGTATGAGAAAGCAGAACCTTAACTGGGAGCTCAACTTCTGCCTCTGGGCATGAGTGACAGTGAATCCTAATAGGGTGTGAGGATGCTTCTTCCCTTGGGATTGATTTTATCAGTCACTCCTGGTCCATACCAGGAACTCATTCCAGGGACAAAAATCTGCCTTGAACTGCTTCAAAAGCAATATATAGGCTCCTTGTCCACAGGCAACAGTGTACAGAAAACAAAGCCAGGTTCTACACAACTTCAAAATGCAAACAAAAATTGCTGCGTACAGTAGTGCAGTACTAAATCCCAGTGCCAAAAATCTCAGCACTTGAGATTCAGAGGCATGAAGAGCATGAGTTCAAGGTGAACCTGACTCAAAAAAAACTGAGAGCTCGGGGTATAGTACTTTCTTAGTGGTAGAGTACTTCCTGGCATGCACAAAGCCCTGGGTTCCGTGACTAGTACGAGAGGAGAGAAAGAACGAGAGAGAAATGAGTATCTACGTTGAGCTGAAGGTGTGCCCAGTCCAGAACATAAACTTTGACGGGATATCAGTGCCCAGTCCCCTGGCCTTTTGAGGGCAGGTCTAAAGATGGAGAAGGGCCCTTTCAGAGAAGGCAGTGTCCAGGACCTGTCAAGATACCCCTACCCTACAGTCTCCCTGCTGGTGCTACAGCCTTCATAGTTCTGTAGCTCCAGTGTGGCTTAGCCAGAGCAAGCCAATGCCCTCTGTTACAGGAGGGTCTGCCTCTCTGGCAGTATGTGGCCAAGCTCCCAGGCCTGGGCTCATATGGGGGCTTTGCACTCATCCCTCGTGAAGCTCTCTGGTGCATCCTGTCTGTTAGATCTGCTTGTTGCGATGCAGCCCCCTGTTCCTGTGGGTTCCGCTCTGCCAGCTGATTTTGAAGCTGTCAGACAAGAGCGTCTGCTATCATCTGGTGGGGAAGACAGAAGTTTAGAGCCTGGTGGAGGGTGAGACACAGCAGGAGTTAAGAGCAACTGGCTTTGGGAGGGGAACTCCAGTCTGGTGATTTCCACCCCTTCATTCTCAAGCGTGTGGAGACGGAGGCGCCCTCTGCTAGTTCATCCGTACACACCCATAGCTAAATGACAGAGCCCCACAGGAGCCACAATGGGCAAGTAGCAAGGAAGCCTACCAATGAAGATGGCAGCAAAAAGCAGGGCCTAAGTGGGAGACACAGAAGCCATGAGCAGCAGTGTGAGGCAAAGGGGAGCCCCACCATGAACGGTACCTTGGGGCATAGGGCAGGAGCACTTCAGCTTGAACCACTGTCCAGTTTTTCTCTATGAAGTCAGTGGCCTGACAGGGCCAGCCTGGCACAGTGTTTGCAGGACTTGCAAACTGCACAGAGTTGTTGCACACTCTTGGAGTCTTCTTCAAAGTGGAGGGAGGGTCTCTGTGCTGATAACCTGCCAGATGCTACCTCTAGACAAGCAGGCTTGCTACATCGAACTCTGACCTCTAGGACCTTCTTGCTGGGACTGTGATATGCCTGCTTCCTCAGCTCTTATCCTAAAGGGTCTCTCCTTCCACACTGCCCCACCCTGAAAAGTCAGGCCCTGGCTGACTCTAGTGTGGTCCCTGTTGGGACAGCAAGTCTGACATACTTCATTTCTTCATTTCTGTGTGCTTTTTCCAGAGTCAGTCCAGCTGTCATGGTCCACTAACTCGGCGGATTTTCCCACTGCCAACTCTTTAAGCCGAGGTTGTCATTGTGAGCAGAGGACAATATGGCAAGTGCTAGGCTGATAATTCTGTCCCTGCCTGGCTTATGTCCCCTAGAGCCCAAGCTGCCTCACCTGGGAAGAAGAGGATGATTATGCCTGCCTTGGGGACTGGGTAGAGTGACAGGCACACCTGGCACGCAGCAAATGTCACATGTTAGATCTGGGTTCTCGAAAGCATGGTGTCAGACTGCTTACAGACTCTACAGTCTGATGGGGGTGTCAGTCAGCTCCTAACCCGTGAGCCCTCCTTACTCGTTCTTCATCCACATCTGCATGGAGAACATTCTACGCTGGAGCCAGAAACTGGCAATTAAGGCTGGAGTCATCTCCCAAAAGAGGAAACGCTGTTTAGTGGAACCTGAGTGGCAGCAACAGTAGTTCCCAAGGGAGCTAAGTGCCAGGTTGGTGCCCTGCTGTGGAGAAGCATGTGTGTGCATGGCATGTGATCACTCTACCCACACAAGGGCTGGGATTGCTTGCGGAACTGATGCCTGCTCCTGGGATTTGGGCTGTGGTAGGCTTTTGCCATCTGAGAGCCATTTCGGGCTCTCAGAGGCCAGAGGCGGCCAGCTGGGCCCAGCATGCTTCCCAGAGTCAGCCTTAGAGCAGTTCTTGCTGTCAAAGGGAGGAGCCAGACTCAGCAGGGCCTGTGTGACACTAGCTCCCAGTCTCAGCTGAGTACCCTGGGACGGGAACCCTGGACAGAGATAGAGAAGTGGGAGGGAACCTTGAAACACTGGCCTGGGAAGGACAGGGACAGCAGTGGAGGAGGAGCAGAGGAGCAGAGACCAAGCAGCGATGAGTTGAGAGGAAGAATTCACAGCAAAGCTGTCACCGGCGGGAAAGAGAGAGACTCCAGAGTCACAGTCCAGAGAGGCAGAGAGAGGGGAACTACATTCAGAGGAAGATTGAAACAGGAAGTAGATGCTGGAAGAGGAGGGTAAAATCATAGAAAAAGGAAGGAGAGGGAGGGAGAGCCCTAGAGAACCAGAGAGAGAGAGGACAGAATCCAGGACTAAGAGACAGGAGCAAATTAAAGGACACACGACTCAGGACGGCTGGTCGGAAAGAGCTGAGACTCTTCTCTGGTTCCTGCTCTCCCATGTCTCAGGTGAGAAACAGATTCCGCAAACCAGCAGCAAAATCGGGCTGTGGATACAGGACACAGAGACAATGACACGTTTTTTACAAAACCAAACTGGAGGAAAGACAGATAAGCAGGAAGTTTCAAAGAGGAAAGAAGAGGGAGGAGAGACCACCTCAGCACAAGGGACACGCTCCCAGCCACGGCCCTCCAGGATCTCCTGTCCCAACCAGGTCCCAGCAGCAGGCAGAGACACCTTACAGAAAGAAAAGCCTGGCCAAAATGGGGCACAGGACGGATGGTGCTTGTAGAGGTTTCCGTCGTGATTTCCTTGTAAACATCTTCCCATCTGGTCCTCAGACTCCTTCAGATCAGAAACAAGAAATCAGAAAGACACTCACTGGAGGTGGGCACCCTGATCTGCCTGAGAAATGCTAGCCATGGAAACTCACAGCTGTGAGCCCCAGACACCAGAAGTCACTGTGTTTTCGGCTGAAACCATGAAGCACAGGGCACCAGTATTTTGCCGAGGCTGTGATAATGACAGACATCCAACTTGTTCAGCTTCGCTTAGTAGGCGTAACTTAAAATGCTGAAGGAGCACACAATGCACCTTAGAAAGGACCTCCAATTAGACTCTTCAGTCTTGAGGCTTTAAGATTTCAGGGAGGGTATTTGTTTGCTTTCTTGAGATGGTCTCACTATGTAGCCCAGGCTATCCTAGAACTTTCAATCTTCCTACTATAGATTTGAATATCAGGATTCCAGCTGTATACCACTACACCCAGCCTCAATGAAGATCTGTAATTGTGTTTTCATTCAGTTGACAATAATTCTTTTAAAAAATGTTTTTAAATTTATTTTTATTTTATGTGTGTGAGTTTATTGCCTGCATGCGTGTAAGTGCACCCAGAAATGCCTGCCGAGGTCAGAAGAGGGCATCGGGTCCCCTGGAACTGGAGTTAGGAAAAATTGTTTGTTAGTATGTGGGTGCTGGAACTCGAACCCAGAACCTCTATATGGATAGCCAGTGTTCTTGACTGGTGAGTCTTCTCTCCAGTCCCTGCATTTCTTAAGAGTTCCTCCTGTATACAAAAGCAAATGACTTCCCTTTGAGTGGATATTTAAAAGACACATTTATAAAATACGCTTTGAATTTCTGGTCTGCATTATTCACGCCAGGACAACAAACATTGACCTCTATCTGCTTCCCGTGCGCCAGGCCCTAGGGCATGAGGGGGAGGCTCTAGCTTGGACTTTTAGTATACTGGCAGGGGGAGGAGGCTGTTCACACACAGGGCCAATAGTTGCCATGGGACAGTGGTAATATATGATGAAATAGGTACATTGAAGTAGTGGACGTCAGGGTTCCACTGTTAGCAGCGAAAGTTACAAGAATGGAAAGATGGCAAGAGAAGGAATCCTGTGGTGTTGGATGAGAACTGGAGGTAGTGGTGTGACTTCGTGGAGAGATGTATTCTTGTGCTTTTTCTGCTGAGAGGACCTGGGGGAGCGAGGCAACACTCCCAAAGCAATGGAGCCAAGGCTCCTTACAGACATGATTAACTAGAGGCCTGGGGCAGGGAGTGTACACAGTAAGCCAGGAACAGCTTGCTAGGCCAGAAAGTAAGTGCTCAAAGCATGATGGATCATGTCAGAAAGACACAGAAGGAGCATTGTAGGGGCTCCCACGGGGCAAACTAGGATCACTCTGTACATCAAAATAAATAAAGATCACAACAGATGACTCCTTGAATAAAATCATGAAATCAGGAACCCAAGCGGCTGGGGAGGGAAGGAAGGAGGGCGGGAACACTGCATGAGACATAGTACTGTATATTACACAGTCTCACAACACCTCCCCACAAAACGCTTGTTTATTATACGAGGGAAGGGGTCATACTGTACAGGATTTTCCAGTGGGGGAGCCTGGCAAGAACTCTCCAAGAGATCAAAGATCTCTTGTCCAGATCACCTTTGTCTGGACAGGCTGGAATCATGTGCCACCTGACAGGAAGCCATGACGAGGCAGCCCCTAGAACATTCCTGTTGAAGGTTCAAACCTGAATCTAGTCACGAGGAGACATCAGACAAAGCAGCCCTGAGGAGTGCGCTACAGTAAACCAACCTGTAATCTTCAAAAGCATCAGCATCATAAAAGGCAAGACACGTCTGCGGCTCCACCTCAGTCTGAAGACTAAGAGACAGGACAACGAGGAGACTTTGAACTGGATCCGTTGGCTCTAAAGGACAATACTGGCACAGTTGCAGAAACCCAGAGAAGCCGAAGGAGCAGGTGCAGATAACGTACCCATGCTGGCTGGCATCCTGATTTTGATAGTCCCGTTGTTGGTAAGTGGAAGAACAGCCTTGCTTTTTTAAGAGAGAATAGAATGTTTGTTCAGGAGAAAATAAATATGCATTCTGCTTACAGTTTTCTCTATTTTTTTATTCTGCACACAATAAAACTTCCAAGATAAGAGTTTTTTTCTATAAGTAATGCCAAATCTTTCAGGAATTAACAACCCCTAGTTTGCACAACACAGCCATATCAAAATTGAAGGCAATATATAAAGTATATTTGTGTTTATAGGTTTTATGCACATGAATGTAAAGATCTCAAACAAAACACACAAAATCTCAGGCACCAGCCTCCAGGATCCTTTCTTTAGAGAAGGTGAACTGTCCTTTTGTCCCTGTACCATCCTCCTTAAACCTTGGGTCATGTGGCTGTGCCAGCTGGGGTGCCATCATGAATCAGTAACATGAGTTCACTGGAAGAGGAGTCAGAGTACAGAGGGAAAAGCCTGAAGCCTGGAGTACTTCCGGTCTGGGACATTTCTGGGTATATTATCACCAAACTACTCCTGCTTGCCTTGCTCTAGGTGAGTCTTTGGGAATGAGACCTCCCCTCATGTATAAGTCACGATTTCAGGTTTTCTGTCATTCACGATCAAACCTAATCCTCATATTCAACAACAGTGGATTAAAGGAGCAAAGCTCTATTTCATCTCCTAAGTGAAAAAAATGGGTTCAATAAAATTCAATATCCATTCGTGACTTTAAACATAGCTCTCAGCAAACTTGGAAGAGACAAAAACTTCTTTGACTTTATAGAGATTACCTGCAAAAGCCTCCCAAGCAAACAATGCATTCACTGGGGAGATGTTTCTTTAAAATCCTCTTTAGAAAGAGACAAGGATTCCCACTGTCATGACTTCTATTGAATCTCCTCTGGAGCCTCCGGTCAGCACAATAAATAGAGAGAAGAAAAGGGAAGCATAAAGATACGAAAGGGGAAAAGCCCATTGTTTGCAGAAGAAATATCTTGTCTACATAGAAACAAAAATAATCTACAAATGATTAAAACAAGAGTTTGGCAAGATGCATGAATATAAGACAAATATATCAAAACAGGCGCATTGTCTGTACTTAGAAAGGTTCAAAACTGAACCCTTAAAAACATATATTTATGATAGTGATAAAAATAAAATGTTCCCTGAATCAAATTTAACAATAGACAAGCAAAGCTTTTATGAGGAAGATTAAAAAAAACCTCTTCCCTGAATGGTGCTGACATTTCCCGTTGTCCTTATGGGAAAGGAACATAATGCAATTTGATCCACACTGAACATTAAACACAAAAATAAGTTTCAGAATGATTAGGGTCTTTAACGTGGGACAGACAAAAGCTTTTGTTAACATTAGAAGAAAAGATGGGAACATTCTTTTGGCAGGGAAAAATGTCAACAAGATATTTTAAAATTCAAGCATCACGAGAAGGTGCAATAAACCTAACTACTATAGAGATTAGGACTTCTGGTTAGATGTCATAAAGAAAGTAAAAATGTAAGTGTGAAGTGGGCATGTCCAACTGTATTTTCCAAAGATAGCTTTAACGACAACGTCTGTCCCTCCCGCTTTCCCAGGGCCTTGCCATTCCCTTTCAAAAGGAGTGGTTCGTATCCTCTGCTTTGCACAGATGCTCGTGACTGCCTTGAGCCGCAGGGTGACGCCAGCATGGTGCCATGTGGCAACTGAAGCGAGGTCATGTAAAGGCCCCAGCTGGTGACAGCATCATGGGAGGCTATGGCGTCTGCAGGAGATGGGACCTAGCAGGCAGAAGCAGTCGCCGGGGGTGAGCCTCTCAAGATTATAAGCCACAACTCTCCGCTTCCTGACCAGCTGTGGTGTGGAGAGACTCACACGCTCCCACGGCTGTAAACACCATGTTACCTCACCCAAACGACTGAAACATCTCTCCTTAGCTTATTTCTGTCAGGAGTTACAATTGCAACAATGAAAAGTAACTGATCCACTCTGCCACTGGTTGTGTGCTCACCCCCTCCCACCATCTATATCACTCAGGAGACACCGAGTTAGAAGAAGGGACCACATCTGAATGCAGATATTTGCTTAAATTCCTGCAGCCCGGTCAGAGGGGTGGAGAGAGACACAGAACACAGAATGAAAGGACTACCCCATGTCTATTTGTGCTGAGGAGTCGAGATGTGAGGGCAGGAGGAGTAGCTTAGAACGAACCTGCATGGGCACACTCAGATGGGGGCTGTGTCCCCGCTAGCTGCTTGCTCATCTCTGGAGTCATGACCAATAAAGATGTGGAAAGGTTTAGACCTACAGAGTGGGAATCTGATCTGTGTTCAAGTGCTGTGTGACTCGGTCATTTTGCCTCTCTGGGCCTCAGCTTCCTCAGCCCCAGGGCTCCTGTGCGCATCATCTTCATAAAGTTCATGTATACCAGGGAGCCTGACTCTATAGAGCTGAAGGAATGGCCCCCACATGCCCACTCAGCAAACTCCTACTAATTGTCATTCCTCAACATCCATCTCTTTGTCATTTCCTCTAGGAAGCCTTCCTAAACTCACGAAGCCACATAGGGCCTCATGACTCCTTCCATTCTAGGGCTGAGGTCTTTTTTTTTTTCCAATTACATTTATTTTTGTTTGTGTATATGTGTGTGGACACGTACATACCAACGCACTCCTATAGAGGTCAGAGGACAACTTATTGGACTCAGTTCTCTCCTTCTACCATGTGAGTTCTGGGGTTAGAACTCAGGTCTTCAGGTTTGATACAGGTGTCCTATTCAAGGATAATAACTCTGCTGTCTCTATTCTCTGCACATTGTCCAGTTCTGGGTTTCTGTGTTAATCACCATCTGCTACAGCTCTCTGGTGAGGGTTGAGAGGTGCATTGATTTATGGAGTAACTTTAATACTATATCTGTTTAGCAGAATAATAGCATTATACTATTACTCTATACTATACTATATTACTCTATACTATACTATATTACTCTATACTATCTCTCCCCTGTGTCCTGTGGTCTATCTACATGTTCCTAGTCCTGATATCAATGTCAGGTATGGGCTCCATCTTATGAAATGGACCTTAATTACAACTAGAAGTGATTGGTTACTTTATAATATTCATGCTTTTGTATCTGAGGTTGTATCTTGCCAAGCCAATTGTTGTTGAAGCAACCAGGATTCACAATTGAGCAAGGTTAATTAGTAATCTTCTCTTCTGGTAGCCTGCATAGCCCCTTCTAGCACTATGAAAGCTAGCTAGTAGAGAGGAAGCGTTGAAGTCAGTACCAGCTTGATTTCTCCTTGTTTTATCTACAGCTCATCTATATAGTGTTTTCAGCAATAGGGTCTTACTGTCAAGTTCTGGAGGATAATCAAGAGCAGAGGCAATGTTCAATAGTGTTTGAGGGTCTATGTGAACCCTGGTCAACAACTTCAAAAGAGGGAGTCCATCCCTAGCATTAAGCTTTTACTTTTCCAGCCTATGATATCTAAGAGGAGCAATGTCCCCTGATAAGGCCCTCTAGTTTCCTTTTATAATGTATATGGATATACTTTAAGAAGTTTCTATGGTGGTAGGTTTCCACATGGCTTCTTCTAAGGGCCTTTAGTGTTAATTATCCCTCCCCAAACCCCAGTGATATAGAGGAAGAAAGGAGAAGGCAGGGCAGAGGAGGAAAGTTTTTTTTAAAAGAAGGTTTTCCTTTCCATGTCATTTGAGGAAAGGAAATGATCATTGTAAACAATATCTGAATTTCGCTGGGCATGGTGGTGCCCACTTTTAATCACAGCACTCAGGAAGCAGAGGCAGATGGATCTCTGTGAGTTCAAGGCCAGCCTGGTCTGCATAGAGAGTTCCAGGCCAGCTAGGGCTACAGAGAGACCCTGTCTCTAAAGACCAATAATAATAATAATAATAGTAATAAAATAAACAATATCTGAATTTATTAAATGTTTTAAGTATCATATAATGTTTAACTTGAATTAGCATCAAGGTTTATGTTGCTGACAATTTTGTGTCTAATTGAACTTTTGAATCTGCTCACACCTGCTGAATGGACACCGCCCAGGATCCTAAGACATCAGGGTTTTTTTGCAGTTTTCTTTGCTGCTTCGAACATTCCCTGAGTTTCTTCTTGAGCATGGTTAATGAAAACATCCCTGCTTTGATAGCCATCAAGCAGTCACCATCTGGGAGCACCACACATGCAAGGCCTTCTACACTCCGGGGTTGTTTCTCTTGCTTCTGCTTCTTCCTTTGGGTCCGCAACTCTACTCAGAGGCAGTGTGTTTGGTTTTTTTGTTAAGCTTCAAAAAGGATATTGGCATCTTCTGCAGCTACCTTCTTCACACTGCCTGCCATCACCTCGGCATTGAAGTTGGCCTCCTGCTTCCCTCACCTCTGACTCTGAAACTCTGTCAGCAGAGTTCATGTGAGAACTGTCACTACACCCCCAAGCCCCAGCTGGCTCAGAGATGAGGGCAAAGTGGGAACCGGAAAATAGCTGCTGAGTTCGCTGTCCAATCAGCATATAACAAGAACTGCTCCTGCCAGAGAACCCAGGAAGGTCTGCTCTGCCAGAGACCACAAAGCCTGCTACCAGCTGTCCCGGGATCCAGTCCTGGCTTCTTTGAGAGTTCTGTGTAGGAACCAAGTCACAGGACTGCGGGGAAAAGTCGCTGTCATGCAGACAGCTGCTCCCTCATCTCATGACAGACACAGAAGTCACATTTATTCATCCGCATTGGCAATATTCTGATATGAGTTGTTTCTTCCCTGTTGAGATCTGCAGGCCTCTGTGAAGATACAGTCGGAATCTGTGCTTCCTGAAGTACATCTTCAGCCCCTTCATGGTTTCCTCGGAGGCACAGGGTAGACTCAGTGCCGTACTCTAGGATCGGATGTGGCCAGGTGCCCTTCCAGGTAGCCACTCCCTGTGTCACCCAAAGCTAAGAACACCAGCTTTTCAGTTTAGTCTGAACTAAGTGTGACCTGACAACTTGAGATTCACTCATAATCCTCTCCAGCCCAATCCAGCCCCATCCTGCTCAGTCTGGGGGTGAATTCAGGCACAAGACCTCCCAACCTACAGCCCTGCTGTGGGAGCAGCCTGCCTCCCTTCCTCTCTGCCTGCTTCTCTACTCACACACCACGGCCTTCGGCCCAGTGTCTTATGAAGCTCCGGTCTAGCAGTAGGAGAGACAGGCAGAAAAGGGAGAGACTGCGGCAGGAGACCAGTCCATCAGACACTGTGATGCCCACTCTGAAACCTGAAGGAATGACCCCTATAGGAAACAGCCACTGACTGGTTTCCACTTCCTGCCTCTATAGTGAAGGAGAGAAGGGCTTTCACAGAAGCCTGTTCATCTCACAGGTACCTCGGGGTCCCCAGTGATGAGCTCATTCCTCCCCCCACTCCAGTGTCTTTTCTCCTCACTTCATTCACTGCTTGTTTCACTCACATTATTCATTGCTATAATCACCCCCGCCCCCCCAAAAAAACCCTAAGTTATACAACCCAAGCCAAGTCAGCATCTGCGGAGGGAGCAACGCAAGGAAGACAGCCAGCTGGAGGCTGGGGCAGAGGACAGACGACAAAAGTGAACCAGGAAAGGGACTGTGAGAGTGGACAGAACTGGTGATCCTGAAGGGGTGATCCAGAACTGATCAGGGAAGTGCGCAGCAGGAAGAAGACGGGTTCCAACGCGGGCCGCACTTCACCGCAATAAGAGAGAACGGAGACGCGAATAAAGGAAGTGTAGCTTCAAAGCTTAACGAATTTCAGATCCAAATTTTAAAATTCAATTTTTAAAACTTCAAATCTAAATTTTACATACACAGAATTATAGCTAATCCTCATAGCAACCTCATAGCAACTCAATAAGTATGTTGCTTTCCCATTTGTCAAAAAAGAAAAATAATAATAATTTAACATAGCTTATAAGATCTCTCTGTCTCTCTCCTCTCTGATGCTGTCGATCTCATTCCCATCTCTCTCCCATCTTTTGAGACAGTGTTTCATTCTATGGCCTAGGATGACCTGGAAGTCATTATGTAGCCTAGATTGGTCTCAAATTCATGACAATCCGCCTGCATCAGCTTCCCAAGTGCTGGGATTATAGGTGTGGTGGTCCAGGGAAGATTTCATGAAAGTACAAGATAGGATGCATATAGGATTTTATACTTGTAATGAGATGTCAAAGACAATGATATGTAATGGCATGGGGAAATGTTTAGAGCACTTTATTAAGTTAGAAAAGTTCAAAATAATATTTATAGGTGAGAACTCAATTGGGGATTAAATGTACATTGTGTCTATATGTACATGAATAATGGATTTCAAATGCAGACCACACTGGGTTCAAAAAATTGCTAATTGCAAGACTGGGTATGGTGGTACAGGCTTTTAATCCCAGCACTCTGGAGGGAGAGGTAGGCAGAGATCTCTGTGAGTTCCAAATCAGCCTGGTCTACATAATGAGTTCCAGGACAGCCAGGGCTACGTAGTAAGACCCTATCACCCCAAAGAGAGGAGGGTTAGAAATTGAGAATTTCATTTTTCTAACTAAATTCTAACTTCTATGATAAGCTACTATTCTATGAGGTAGGAACTCGGTGTCAATCATTTCAGCCCTGTCCTCTTCTCCTTTCTGCTATTCCTCTGAGAAGGTACTCAAGTGTCACCTGTCTACAACTGTGTCCCCTAAGACAGACATCTCATGATCATGTCTGAGCCCTGGCTGACCACCACTGGCCATTTCCCCAGCCAATCATTGTTCCCAGTCACCAGGCCTGTCAGTTCCGGGCAGTGTTCTTGGATAGTGCAATGCTCCTTCCTCTAGGACTGAGGAACATGACTTTATGTGGCAAAAGTTTGGGGGTGGGGAGACTATCACAACTTATCTGGGTGCCAAGTACAACCAAGAGCGAGACTGACAGCCACACAGAGAAGACACTGTGCAGAGAAACATGTGGCCACGTGCTGAGGTCTGACAGCCACAAGCAGATGGCAGAGGAAAGAAGTGTGCCCCAGTCTCCAAAGGTATTTGACCTACTTGCACACTATGTTAGCCTCTGTCTATGACTTTAGGCTCTGGACTCCCAGAACTATGAAAGAACACTCTGCTGCCAGGCTGAGCGCCTCGGGAACAGGATTGGGCTGCTCATTAGGCAGGCTGAGGTTGTTCCACTTGTGTGCAGGGAGCTCACCAAGGCTGCCTGTCACTCCTCACACCCTAGGGCTCCAGGACCTCCCTCTGCTGCCCTGAGCCTCCCCAAGACGGCGCAGAGGGTGGGAGGGCGTTTGTGAGGCTATATTGTACTCCTTCAGCTGCCTCTGCTCTTCCAGCCAGGACTTGCTCTACCCTGAACGCAGGCACAGGCCCACTCTGCTCTTGGAGCTCCAAAGCTGCCTCCTATCTTCTGTAGTTGGTCCTCCTATACCCGCTTCCTGGGACAGAGCTGGGAGAGGTATGAGGTGCCGGGCCCCTCGCCTTCCCTCCAGTGCCCTCTCAGACGGAATAGTGCCTGCTTTGGAGTCTGGGCAGCTTGACCCTTCAACAGGTTTTCCAAATGAGTGGCTGACCCTCCAATCACAAAGGCCAAGTGAGCTCAGTAACACTGCCTGTGTTCTACCCCAGCGTGAAGGCTTCATGCCTAACAGCTGGGCTAGGTCAAAGGCATGAGGTTAAAGGAAGCAAGAAGGAGAAAGAAAAATGTTTAATAGATTATTTTTTTCTGGCTACACACACACACACACATACACTGACAAGAAATACTACAGAAAGATTCAGTAGCTATCTTTGAGTAACATGTCATTTCATTCATGATCTTTTTCATGTACACTTCCCAAAATATCTAACAATAACAGATCTTATTTCTGTATCTGAGGAAAAATGGTTATTTTAAAGAAATTATTTAAAGGAGATAACATTTAAGATATATATTTAAAGTAAGTGTGAAAGAAGCAAGCCCAGGAATCGCGTCAGAGCTGCGTGAGGATGGACGCATTCTCTGTGGGCAAAGCGTGGCACTCTGGGCTCCCCAGCAGCCAGAAGCATGAGCCCCACCACAGCAGCGCTCGTGAGTGAAACCAACCAACTGCTCAGGACTGCTATTCTTAGGTCTTCAAGCAGACAGGAATTTCTGCCAAGGATCTGGAAGGCACATATTATTAGTCTACTTTTTTTCAGAGGAGAGTGAGGCAGGGTGGAGAAATAATTTTCCCAGTGATACAGCCATCATGAGATGGAGCTGGGCGAGCCTGGAACCTGTGGAAAAGCCAAGCAGGGAAATCCTTTTAAAAACAAATGGCAAATCAGGTCACTTCTCTGTTCAAAGCCCCAATGGCTCCTAGTCAGTGAGGGAAGAACCAAAGTTCTTCTGAGAGCCTGTAAGGTCTCTAATGAACTGGCCCAGGAACAAATACCTCGACCTCAGTCATTTTTGGACTCTCTTGATCTCAGCTCCACTCTGGCAAGCTAGGTTGACCCCACCTCAGGGCCTTTGTCCTGTTGCCCTTGGCCAAGAAGATACTCCCTCATGGACCACTGTCTGACAAACACCCTTCCCCACCACCAGTCCTTCTAAAGACGACTGCACTGATGGCCCAGTATAAATTATTATCCCCTCTGCCCCACCTCTTGGCACCCATCTATTTTTATCCAAAGCACTTGCTGTCACTTTTTAACAATCACTGTTATTGGGTGACTGCTCCCTCTCCTAGAAGGTCAGCTCCGTGAAGACAGGGCTTGTGATTTATTCACTATCACCCAAGTTCTGCAGACACAACTGAGGAATAGTAGATGCCCACTAAGTATTTGTCAACTGACCAAATGATCAGATAAATGTTCCCCACGTTGACCACATAGAGTGAAGCCTGGAGAAAGTGGCCCTAGAGAAGCTGTGATGGGCCAGGTCCTGGGTTTAAACACCAGGGATGAAAATAACCCAGTCCTCAAGGACATCTCAATTCTGAGGGGGAATACATGCCAACTAACAGAAGGCAGAAAGCAAGACATATTTTTTACTGGAGAGAGTGTCAAGATAAATTTATGTGGCAGAGTTATACTTCCACGTAAATTTTCTCACTAAATGTTCAGACGTAGGATGAACAGCCCTATTTGCAAGCAAGTAAACTGAGGCTCACTGTATCAGTTAACCTGCTCACAGTCAGGTTGGTGATGAGTCATTCTAACCCATGGAGATCTTGGGGGTTACTGTCGAGTTTTGTACTATGATTACTATAATGTATCTAAGGACTAATATTTATTGAACACTGACCATATATTTGAATGCTTCTTGTTTAATTTCCTTCTTCTAATAAGCTGGCAAAGTGCACATTCCATCTGTTTTACTGAGGACTGTGATGCATACAAGGCCACAGTTGATCAGCAACTGAGACTCAGCAGCTAAGTGAGACAAACTTTAGAGGCAAACTCCTACCCCTACAGGAGAGAAAGCTGCTACCCCTTTAAAGGAAGGTTAGCACGTCTTCAAGATGCTTCTTTGCTTTGCTTTAGCTAAAACTCCATGGAGAAACTTAAAGGGAACCAGCCAAGGTCACAGAGTCACTCTGACTCGTTCTTTTAGGCAACCTGGAGGAAACTTGGCTCATTGTAATGCTGAGCTGAGCATGCCCAGAAACGTTTGTGTTCACCACGTTCCCTTTCTGAATATGTGCTCTCCATCCTTGAACTGAGCATACTCAGAAATGTATCTGCCTCCTCATATTTTTCCTATATTAAGATGTATGGGCTTCCTAATAAGATCCTTATAGGTTCTTTGTTCCCAGAAAGCATGGCTTGGCAAATAACCCTAGAGTTGTCCTTATTAGCTGTAAGCAATGCATCTTTCTCTCCTCCTTTATGTCCTGCTTGTGCTTTTTGGCATGGTACTCACCAAGATGTGACCCCATTGCATTCAGTTAGAATCCATCCTCTCATTTCTCTTAGTCTTTTGCTCTTCAGCCCTCTCTGGAGATCCTCTGATAGCTGTCACAGTAGGCATAGACAAGACTTGAACCCAGATCTCTATTGCTTATTCCTTCATTGGGTATTCAAATTCCGTCTTGGGTAATACCATGAGCCTTCCATGTCAGGAGTTTTATCTTACTTAATTTTTAATTCTTATAGCAGTGCACTGTGGACATATGTATCTCATTTTCAAGAAAGGAGGCAGAGACTGAGAACTACGAAGCAGTTCACCTAGACCCCTACCTCCAGAGCCCAGGATTCCACAGAGTAGAATTTCTCAGGTTCGATTCCCACCTCCAGTGTCATGTTTCTTCTTACTTTCTTTGCCAGGTCACCTCCTGCTTGGGTTCACTTATATCCTGAAGGTCCCGGAGTCTAATTCCTTTCAACTGAAGTAGCCCAGGTGTCTATCTAATAGCCTAGCTCTCAGCAGGCTCTACAGGAGGAAGGCAGCTGAAGAAAGCAGCCCCCCTCAGAGCACTCAAGACTGCAGGCTTCTGTGGGAGATAGCTCTGTGGCCAGGACCCCAGGGCGGTCAGAGATAGGAAGGGTGGCAGGCTGCTCATGCAGGTCGGGAGCAGGGCATCTCCAGGAGAGGCAAGGCCCAGATGACCCTATGGGTCGTAGCTACTCCCCACCACCTCAGCAAGGCAATGCTCAGACCAAAGCCCATTAACCTTCCTGGAGCCCCTAGCAGTGAGTGAAGGATTCAGCCTTCTCAGGACCAGAAAAAGACTTGGAGAAACGGAGAGCAGCCTTTTGCCAGGCCAGGGGCAGGGAAGGCCTGTGCAAGGGAACCTGCTGGTTGGCTGGCTGGACAGGAATGTGGAGAGAAGAAAGCACAGAGGGTATAGTGAAACAAAGAGGAGGGAGAGGGAGAGGGAGAGGCGGGGGGAGAGAGAGAGAGAGAGAGAGAGAGAGAGAGAGAGAGAGAAAGAGAGAGAGACTGACTGTGGGTAAAGCATGAAATCAGGTTCCCAGAAACCACAAAGCCAGAATCAGTAGCTCACATCTGTAATTCCATTTTCCTACAGTGAGATAGGAGACAGGAGACTCCCCAGAAGCCCACAGGCCAGCTAGCCTGGTTTACACAGTGGCTAACATGAGATCCTGTTTCAGACAAGGACTGACACCCAATGCTGTCCTCTGCTCTCAACATATGTGCGGTGGTACACACAGATCGTACACTTACACACATAAAGACACACGCATGAAGATTAAAGAAAAAGAAAAACAAACAAAAAATCAGGAACACAAGAGTCACAGAGAAGAAAAGCTGGAGCCACACAGAGAAAGGGACAGATTCCAAAGGCAGCAAGGACTTGGGGGAGGAGACAAGTCCGAGGGAAAAGAGAAGGCTCTTCCCCAGGGGCAGGGTGAGGCTGGACCAGGGCAGCTACTCAGCTGGGCTGCAGGCCCACTGGACTCCAGGAAGGAGCAGTCAGTGACCACGCCCAGGTGGAAACTGTCTAGTGAGAGAGAGGGGGCTGGGGAGTGAGCTAGACGGGGGCTGAGGGCAAGTAAGAGGCTGAGGGAGCCGCAGAGTATGTAGAGGCCTGAGTGTGCAGTGGGCACAGCGGACCTACTCCCACGGTTGGGAACCCTGAATGGGAAGAACACTGGCTGACTGTGGTCAGAAGGTTAAAGGTTAACTCCTTTATCCTACATCTCTATTCACCCCCGCCCCGCCCACCCCCCCCCCCCCAGGATCTCCTGCAGCCCAGGCTGGCCTTGAACTTGCTATGTAACCGAGGTGACCTTAAATTTCTCATACTCTTGCTTCCATCTCCTCAGTGCTAGGATTAGAAGGTATGTGCCAACATGCCTGATTTTATGTGATGTTGGAGATCTAATCCGGAGCCCTGTGCATGCTAATCAAGCACTCTACCAGTTGAGCTACATCTCCAATCCTCTGCCCACCTCTTCACACATGGAAAACTAAGGTCCAGAGTGGGCAAATGAGTGTTCTCTTCAGGCCCTCTGTAAATGCAGCCGCTCTGCCCCACGCATCTGCTTCATGCACGGTTCGCATATTCAGCCATCCTTCACGGCCCCTGCCTTGTACTGAGCACTGTGCTAGATGCTGAGGGCACAAATGGGAACACTGGCTGGTCTCAGCTCACAGTCTGGTGGGAGAGGCAGGTACACAGTACAGTTACACTAAGTGCCACCATAAAGAAGAACTCAGCAGAGTAGACGTCAGTCTGTGGGTTCAAGGGCAGCTCCCCAAGGAGGACACCAGGGGCCAAATGGAAAGGAGACTAGGAAGCAGCCAGGAGGAGGAGAAGGGAAACCATGCCAGACAGAGGAAATGGAGGGGACCAACTTTTTGGCAGAGGGGTTGCAAAATTGAGCTCATTGCTCTAGTGCACAAGGAAGCTGTAATTATTTTGTTTGTTACTAATCTGACTTTCCTCCCAAACTCCTCCCTGGACTAGAGGAAAAAATTACATCATGTCATCTGATTTGTTTTAAAGTTCAGTCTGACTTGATCATTTTAATTGCCCAGGTAATTCTCAGTCTGTCTTGTATAAATATACTTCACCCCGAGGCTGGTGTGCTCAGATGGCAGCATGCTTGCCTAGCATGCATGAGGCCCTAAATTCAATCCTCAGCACCACATAAAACCGGGTCCCAGCACTGAGAAGGAGAGGCAGAAGGATCAGAAGTTCAAGGCCATTCATGATCACCTACATAGGGAATTTGAAGCCACCTTTGGCTACAGAAGACTGTGACTCAAACATTAAATATAGCTCTATCTCTTGGATGGTTTTGGCCTTCATTCATGGTCAAACTGGGAAATATCTGAAGTGTGGTAGGGTCAATGGGGACTGTGATAGATAGCTTCAGTTGTCAACTTGACACCCCTAGGAAAAGAGAATCTAAATGAGGGAAGGTCCTGAGTTGGACTGGCCTGGCAGCATGTCTGTGAATCATTTTCTCGATGGTTGAGTGATGTGGAAGGGCCCAGCCCTCTGTGGGTGGTGCCATCCCTGGGGAGATGGTCCTGGTTATATTAGAAAGCCGAATGAGCAGAGGCCAGAGGAGAAAGTCAATAAGTAGCATTCCTCAATGATCTATACATCAGTTCCTGCTCTGACTTTCCTCAGTGATGACCTGTGACATGGAAGTCAAATAAACCCTTTCCTCTGCAAGTTGTTTTTGGTCAGAGTATTTTATCATAAGTAATAGCAAACTAGGACAGGGGCTTGATGTGAGCAAGCAGGCAGGTAGAAGATTACCCTCAGGAAGACCATACACCTATGCCATCTGCCTCCTTAGGAAAACTCTCTACCTCACAGGGCTCCTCACATGGAATCCCCAGCTAATGAACTTGGGGTTTTTTGCAACCAGGCCTTGCTCCCAGGAGTGATTTCTCCCAAGCTGAGTACACCTAAGCTCTGAGAGCCCACAGAACCCCAGTATTCACCCCTTCCCATCCATCCCCCTGCTCAGGGGTCTCCTCTCAGCCTCTGCTGCCCCATCTCTTACCCTTCCGAATCTACTAGCTCACTGGCCCTCAGTTCAGCCTCCAGGTCACTTGGAACACAGGAAAGTCCCAGAAAGCGAAAGCTCAGGCCTTCCTTTCTTCAACAACATTGTAAGTCCACATTTGCAGGCCTGCCACGTTCTATTGCTTCTTAGAATTCCACACTACCAGTGTATGTTTTTAACCACCCCACTCAGACGCTTTACTCCGGTTTTCAGTGTTGTGGACAATGCTAACTAAACATCTTTCTGCACGTATGCAGGTGCTTCTTAGGGGTAGATACTAGGAGGTGAATTGCTGGGGCAAATACACAGTGCATTTTTAATTCTAGAAGATTCTGTCAGACGGCCTCCAGAAAGGCTACACCAATATACATGGCAGGATGGTGATGGGAGGCCGTGTGACCTTGAGGTGGGACCTAATGGGAAGCTCTTAGGTCATTGAGAGCTAGCCTTGGAAAGAACTGAGGCAAGCCTTATGACTGAGGACCTTTCTCCCTGGCTCTCTGTCTGACAATGTGATCACTTCTTCCCACATACCTTCCTGTCTTTGTGATGTTATCTGCCACACAGCTTTTACCAGAGCCAGGTTTTGGCACCATACTTTGAGGCCCCAGAACTATAAGCTAAATCAACTTCCTTTTTTATATTTTGTTATTTTTATTTCAGGTGTATGAGTGTACTGTCTGTGTGTATGTAAGTGCACCTGTGTCATACAATGTCCTTGGAAGTCAGAAGAGAGCAACAGATCTCCTGGAACTGGAGTTAGAGATGGAGTTAGCCGACACGTGGGTGCTAGGAATTGAACTTGGATCCTCTGCAAGAGCAGCCAGTGCTCTTAACCCTTGAGCCATCTCTCTAGCCCCTAAGTCAACTTCTTTAATTGAGTATTATCACAAGCCTAGGATGCTTTGCTATAGTAAAGAATAAAGGTGTCATGAATAGATTGTCAGTGTTACAGATGAAAACTGTGCTCGATCAATGTTTGTTCCAGACTTTCACTTCCCCATGAACAGCAAGGAGGACATGTTTGCATGCACAAGTCCTTTTTATTTCCCTTGTGACCTTCCAAGCCCTGTGTTGACTTGCTGGTTTTGCTTTCTTATTTTTTATTTTCTTATTCATTTATAGGAGTCCTTTCCATTTTCAGACAATCTATATATGGGGCAGACATTTTCCCTTTGTAATTTGTTAAGCATTATTCTGTCTATTCTTTCAAATAAGTTCCTAATTCACATATGCTTAAACATTTCAGCTGTATCCTTGAGGGCTGTAACTTCTATATTTTTCTAAGTTACAATTGTTTCTCTCTCTTTCCTTCTCTCTCTACCTCTGTCTCTATCTCTGTCTCTGTCTGTCTCACGCATGTACACCCACTCAAAGAGAGACCTCTGAATTGTCCACATCCCACGAAGAAGGGCTAGGTTCACCTTTTCCAGCCAGCGAGACACTCCTGGGTCCCTTGGATCCCCAAATCCTCTCTTGCCACCATCACCTCTCCCTGCCTGTTAATGGTGCACAGAAACGTGTTCCTCACATGCAGTCAACTGAAATATAGTCCTCTACCAGACCACGGTGGTCCTCCTAGGAGTTGTCCTGCCACCTCCACAGCAAGCTCAGATCGTCTGCTGGGCCCAAGGCCATAGACCATCCAGTGGGGTAGAAGCTGGCCCCACCATCCTCTCATAGTTAAGATTACACACCCTTCTCTGACCACACTACTGTCTCCACCCATGTTTTTCTGCTATGTCTCCCTCCAGTGCTTTCAAAGGGTGGCTGTGGTTGTCACAAGCTGAGATTATGCATCTCTGAATAGGCCTGGCTCCCTCGCAGCCCTCAGCACTCCGCCAGCCCAAGTCCGTGGTGTGGTAGCATTAGCAGTCTCAGCTTTCATTCTCAGGTACATCCAGATCCAGAGTGAGGTAGCTCTCAGTGTGCTTGCTCAAAAGCCTGGCCCACCATCTTCTCAAGGACCCTATCCTCCTGGGCAGGGGGCACCATTCAGCAATATCATAATGACTATCGCACCAAGGGCTACAAGGTCAGGTTCAGCCTATAGCTTCTCTCAGCAAAAAAACAAGAAACGTGGGGTTGGGGGCTGAGGATGTGGCTGAGCTGGTGGGATGTCTGCATGGTATGCATGAAGCCCTGGGTTCAGTCCCGAGCATTGCATAAACCAGGTGTAGTGGCAGACACCTGCAATGCCAGCCCTTGGGAGGTGGAGGCAGGAGAATCAGAAATTCAAGGTCAGTCTGGGCTGCAAGGGAACCCTGTCCCAAACAAACAAAACACAAGAACTCAAAGCCAGTCTGAGTGCTACATCGACTCTCTCCCTCCCAAAATATCTTTAAAGAAAATGACCTCTGTGCTGAACATATGTAGATTTTCTTCTTGTCATTATTCATTAAACAATACAGTATGGCAACTATTCACATGGCCTTAGGTCTAAGTCATTCAGAGATGGGAGGGCTGTGCAGGTCAGGTGCAGACACCACACTACTGCATGTGAGGGACCAGGGCATGCAGGGATTTTGGTACCTGTGGTGGTTCCTGAATCAAATCCCCTGTAGATCTGGAGAGATGACTGGACTCTACTGTACCATGTGAATATGGTGTGGTCAGGGTTATTCATTCAAAATGTAGACTCGTTATCAGGAGGAAGAAGGAGAGTCAGGAAGAGAGGGACGAGGGAAGTAGGGGAGGGTGGGGAGGGTATATGGACGAAGCATAACATATATGCCTGAAAATTCCATATACAACCCACCACTTTATATGCTAATTTAAAATTTTATTTTAAGAATTTCGGATAGCCAGCTCTTTTTGCTTTAGGGTGAATTAGCTTGTTGTTGGATTCCTTTATGACAAGAAAGATCCTGGCAGATAGGCTACCTCAGTGTTTCAGGAACTTCCTGACTCCAAATGCTAAAATATAACTGATATGTATAGAACTATTTCTCAGCGCCCTTGTGTCACCCTCTTCTTCTCAATGAAATTGTTTGTTAGATATGTGAATACATGTGGTTTAATTTTCATGACTTTTCAACACTTAACTCTTTCCCAGTCACTGAGCCGGCCCTAGGGATATAAGAACAAACACAGTCCCTTTAAGATGGGGCTCACAGCCATGGGGAGGACCAGTAGGCCACAATGTTGTTCTGATGCTGGACCAGAGGTTGGAAGCAAGCACCCAGCTGAGATGGGACATTAACTCCCCAGGGAGGTGGGACCCTCCATAAGGGATTCTGGTCAGAGGAACGGACTAGAAACAGCATTCCAGAGAGATGGAACAGGTGTGCAGAGGACCCAGAGCTGGAGACAGTATCTGGCTTCTGGGCACTGATTGGATACACAGATGGAAGGCCAGAGAAGAGAGTGGGAGGAAGGTAGTGAGGCACAAGCTGAGTCATGAAGTATCTTGTATGGTCCAGTCTAAAATGGAGTTTATGGTTTTCTCTTGAATGCAGCCAGGACCCCATGTGAGATTTCAATTGTTTAACTTTGTATTGAAGTATGATGCACATACAGAAAAATTCCCTTAAGTGTGTGCTGATGTGTTTTCATGAGGAATACACCCATCTAAGCAGCATCCAGATCAAAATACAAGACATGGCCAGCAGCTAAAGATGTTGCAGGTCCCTCCACTTAGTCTGCAAGGTTAGCTGCTAGCCTTTCTTCTTCCATTGGACACTTGATCTGCGTCTCTGTTGAACTTTACATAAGTGGATTTGAACAATATGACCTGTTGTGCCTTTCTTATGGCTCAAGAGGATGGTGAGATTCCTCACTACCTCTGTCAGAAGGGCTCTTCTGTGTGACCCTTCACAGGGTTGGTGCAGCCTACCGTGGATGGCCACGTGTTTGGCTACAATGCATGTGCTGTGGACATATTTGTTCACATCTTTGGGCACTCTAAACATGGCTCTGCTGGGTCAGGGGTGAAATACCTGAGCTGAAATACCTGATGGCAACTCACTTTGCCATGTATGAATGTGGTTTGCAATTAGGAGGAGACAGCCACAGGCCTGGGTTTGAATGGTCTCATTCTTCATAGGCTGAGTGTGGGGAGAATGCGGACATCTCACGGGGCTGTCCTCAGGCTAGTGACAGTGCATCTGTGGCCAGGTGCACAAGGACATAAGAGGATGGAGAGTGGTGAGGCGAAGGAGGCAGAGACATAGCCATGACAAGGGAAGTGTCCCAGAGGGGACTGGGAAGGGGAAATCCAGTGAGGTGATGCCTGAGGAGCTGAGGAATACCAGGAGAGGATAAGTTCATAGCACTGAGACGCTAAGAGACTCTAAAAGACTCAAGCCAACCAAGGCCCAGGATGGAGTTTTCACTGACCTAGCCTTCCATTCAGTGGCTGCCCACCTTGACTCAGGCCCACCTGATGGGCCTGTAGTGTTTGTTGGTCCTTTTTCAGTTGTATCTGATTTAATGTAAAGTGGTTCCTGCATGACACTTTCTCAGAGACAAGCTCTCTTCATACTTATCCTCAGAGCCAGGCTGTGATCACACACTCATAGCCAAGAACATGACCCAAGGAGCTATCAGTTGAATTATAATGTGCAGTGGCTGGGAGAGGGTTCAGGGCTCTGCTTTGTGGGAAATATCTTGGTCTTGAACAAATGGGGTTCTGTTTTCAGCAGAGTGGCAGGTGCTGGTTGCAGAGACCATAACCCTGGCTGGGGCCAGACAGAGGGCTGGGCACAGAAGTGTGTCCTTAATGCCTGACCTCTTTTGCTGGCTGGAATGGCTCTGGATTCTGGCAAACAACTCAGGGCTTTCCCAGTCATTCTACCAGGGGAGCATTTACACTCTGGAGATGGGTAGAGGTAACCTGGCACTACCTTGGGTCACAGCCTCCATAAGACCATCCCCTGACGCCCCCATCCCCCTGGCAGTTCAGTCACCAGCATTGCCCCTGACATCTGTCAAGCCCATGTTTCCACCTGGTAAGACCCTCTCAGATCCAGCCATGAGGGGCCTGGGCTTTGAGCTTTGGGAGCTCATACAGACCATGAAAACAGGCTTGCAAACATGCTGATAGATGGAATCTTACAAGAAATGGTTTTGAGAGTCTAGTAATGGAGGAAGATTAAAAGGAGAGAGGAAGGGGACTAAAGGGAGGAGGAGAGGAACAGAAATGAGGAGGATAAAATATCACATTTTTTTCTTGTATGTGGAGTCTAAATCTAAGTATGTATATAATATAAAAGCAAAATGGGTTCTATCTGTGAGGAGAAAGGGAACCAGTGAGAGCCAGGGAAGGAGGGAGGGGATTTGGTGTGGCCATGAAGATAAGCAAAGCACAATGACGTGTGTATGAAAATGTCATAATGGAGCCCACTGTTCTGTATGCTACGTACAAAGACTAATAGAAATAAAAATGGAAAAACAAAGACTACTCATCTATTGAGCAAAGAAAACTAACTTAACCTAGCAGAAAGGCTGGACCTGTCCCAGTCCCACCTAGCCAGAACCCTACGTGAGCATCAGGCATCAGACATACCCAGTGTCTGGGTGGGAGTATGAGAGGTGCAGACCCCACACCCTCCCTCGTATCTGAGTGGGCTCTCAGAGGCCCCACTGTGCCTGGAACCCTCAGATAAGTGCTGCCAGCATCATTAACCTCGCAGCAAGTCTGAGCAGTCAGAGGTAATGAGCTCAGATGGGTTCCAGTGCAGTAATTAAGTCAGGACCAAGGGGAGCAGAATAATTGAGGGTAGGAAAGCAAGGGAGGAACTGAAGGTCCTGAAGGAAATCAGGAGCAGGGAAGCATTCACACAGGGCCTGGCTTCAGCCTGTGAGAAGGCACAGGGGCAGTGAAAGGCACCCAGCTGAGGTCCCCGCCAGGAAGCGTGGAGCCTCAGAGCCCAATGTCCCAGACCCTCTGTGCAGCTGCTGGCTGGGCACAGAGGGAAGCTCAGGTCCTGCATGGGCACGCTGCTGAGCTGGAATTGAAGCCAGTTTTTGACAGTGGGCTCCTCCACTTCTTCCTATACCTCAGGGCTCTGAAGTTTAAGGGCTGTGACTTGCTCCCAAGGCGCTGGGGCTTTGTTTCTTCACGAAGATGTTAATGAGACCAAGTCACTGAGTTCCCACTCCATGCAGAGCCTTTCATCCAAAAGACTAGTTTCCTGTCCCCAAGGTCACATATAATCTCAAAATTATTTAGCCAATCAGTAAGTTCAGCAGAAAGATTTTTGCTGGTTGGATGGCACCTGTCTCTTCTGACTGGCACACGGGAGGCAGCAGCCTGGATCACCTCTCAGGACATGCAAGCAGTGATTCAAGTGCAGGTCAAGGACAGCACAGGACCTGCTTCTCCCAGACCCCAGCATCCAGAGCACAGCTTCCCACAGAGGGGCCCGGAGAGTGCTTGATGAATGGATGAATCTGTTTTTCCTGGAATACTATCCCCACCCTTAAGAGCAGAGCCTGATGTGGCAAGGCCAGGAGAGGCCTGCGGGGTGGATGTATGACATGTAGATTGGACGGATGAATGCTGTCCTTCCAGGCCAGCTCACCTCTCTACCCTGCTGTGCACTCAGAGACTGAACCGGCTCCAGGGCCCTTTGGGTTCTGGTTGGATCCAGTAAAGGGGAACTTGGAGGAAGGGAGGGAGGGAGGGAAGGAGGGAGGGAGGGAGAAAGAGAGGGAGGCAGGAATTCCAGGGACTTGTTTCCAGGCTTCTTTCTCCATAGGTTCCTTGGCATGGCCACAAGCCTTTACAAAGGGTACTGCTCCTATTAGGCAATGCTCTCCACATAACTGACTCTCCCTTTACTTCTTCAGGTTCCGGGGGCATCGCTCCAGCTACTCCTGGTTACAGGGTTCTGTCAGGAGCTGGGATAGTCGCCCCCATACCACCTTCCTCATCTTTCCCAATAATTCTTATTTATTTATTTATTTATTTATTTTGCAGATTGTTTTTGTTTTTGAGATAGGGTCTTGCTCTGCAGCCCAGGCTAGTTTCAGACTTGGAGCAATCCTCCTGCCTCAGCTTCCCAAAGTGCTGAGAATACAAATATGAGCCATGCCTGGCTTCAATGATCCTTTTTGACTAAGCCCACTCTGAAATGTTCCAGTTTAATCATGTTTCCCGCTGGGATCCAGCCTGCTACACATGGTAACTTACTGGGACCAGTATGATGTGGATAAGAGCCCAAGTTTTATAGTCTGGATAGACTTGGAAAAGCCTGGTAATGTCTCTGTTTCATCTTCTCAGCTCTAAAATGGGAATTTAAAAAGGTCTTGCTCACAGGGCTGCTCTGAGGAGCCAGAGCGAAGCACTGCTTGGTACACGGAAAGTGCTCCACGAATGGTCACCACTGCTTCTGTAGCTGACTGGCCACATGGTTAAGGCAAGGGCTCACACATCTATTTCAGCTCCAGCAACTTGAATGAAGTTCATGAACCAGGAGGCCAACCCGGGTCCTGCATTGTCCCCTGGAGCTGACAGACTCCCTCTCCTTCCCCCAGTGTCTGTTTATAGTGTTTGAGACTACTATCCAAGGTTCCTGGCATTCCCTAGAAGTTTTGGAATGTACCTTGGTGGGGGCTGTTGTATTTAGAGTATGTCCCATGTGCCTCATGCCACCTAAGTCCAACCTCACCTGGGTAGGTCTAGGCTGCTACAGGAGCTGAGTGCTAATTTGGCGTGACACAAAGGAGATAACAGACCAGAGCTGTCAGGCTCACGCTTGAGCTGCCACGGAGCCAGCCTCCCCGGCCCCCAGACACACAGAGATGCTGTTGGGTTATGTGAAGAATGGCTTTTGACTGGCCTGAGAGAATTAGGCCTGGAATACCTCCATCCCTGGAGAGAACCGGCCTCTAATGTTCAGTGTAGATGTAGGCAAGACTCTGGGACACCAGGTCCCTCCCATAACAGACTCTTCTGTTCCACTGTGGTTCCAGGTGGAATCTAACTGCCAAAAGGACATTCTGGTACTCTGAGCTGTGCCAAGTCCACACAGGACTGATTTCTCACGGAGTCTGCTCAGGGTCTGGGAGAGCATGAGATGGGGAGAAGAGGGAAGGAGGTCCATCGGCAAGCTCTGGCTCCTGCCCTAGGGCCCATGGAAGTCTCGGGTGTGACCAGAGAGTGTCGCCCTGCGCCAGGTTTTAAAACACATGTTATTTTTGTCGTTTACCTTTAACTTTTCAAACTTCTCTGGGATGGTTCCAGAAGGCAGCTCTGTATTCTTTGCCCATCTCTCAATCATGATTTTGTCTCTTCTTGCCCACTGGGCTGTGGTAATCAGAAAAGAGTGGTTCCTTGCAGTCACTCACGGATGAACAGGTGACTATGTAGAGTAGAGACCACGGTTTAGTGAGCAGCCTCAGTGGGTCAGGCCTTAGACAGGTGCTTTGCCCACAAGTTCCATTGATCTTTTTGAGTGAAGTAAGCCATGCTGAAGAGCACACAGCTGATGATAATGACGTTAATATTAATGAAAAAGATCATTAAATGGATCTACCATTCCCCAAACTGACCATTTCTTATAGGTCAACCCACTGCTCGGGGATGCTTTGTGCCTTGTGCAATACTGTTCTGTCTACATTCTCACAAGAACCATATAAGGAAAGAGTCATTATTTTGGTTTAAAAATCAAGGGAATTAAGATGAGAGACCGGTGACTGGGCTAGGAGCCCCAGGAGTCTGGAGAAGGCTCCATGCTCCCCTTTGTAGTTCTGTTCAGAGTCCAGGCAGGAGCACCTGCCTTCTACATCACTGAGGAGCAAGCTGGTCACCCTGCCAGATCACTGGGTGCTCTTGTGCTGGCCTGCACCTAGCACAGCCACACGTGTGTCTGCATGGAATGGGACTCAGTTCCCCTGCCAGAAAGACGGTTAACTTCAAGCCCTCGCTTCAGGATCTGGATACAGAGAGGTCTAGAGAGGACAAGGACCTGCCCAAGGCCACCCAACACTCTGGGGTACAGCATGTTCCAGCTTGAGTATCCCAAACATCAGCCCAGTGCCCTTCCACCTCCCAAATCAGAATGAGTTGTGGTTTGAGGCCAGGGGGTTGAGGGAATTTGGAAACTGACTTGAGTTCAAGGTCTGGCTCCACCCCTAACTTGCTGGGAGTCCTTGGCTAGTCACTTCTTGTCCTTTATTTTCTAAGCCTCCTAGGGTCCTTGCTAGGGGTGTCTTGTGTAAGTGCCAAGGTCACTGTGTCAGAGTGCTCTGTCAGTGTTCCCAATATCCCCACTCCAAGATGAGAAGAACAAACCACAGGCAACCTGACCGGAGACATGTAGGGCTTCTTGTCACCTGCTACAGTGCTTTAATATAAGATGGATTCCTCCACAAGTCTAATGACTGAAGTGTCTACTCAAGTAGCAATGGGCAGGTAGTGCAATCAGGGATTGTGCTGGACAAAAGGATGACTCACCTTCTGGGTGAGACACCTAGGCTAGCACTAGAGACACATCGTGCCACTCACAACAGCATGCAATTTAAAGCTTATAAATTGCTTCTGAAATTTTCTATTTAAAATGGAAATTTTTATTTTTGTTTTTGAGACAAAGTCTTACTTTCTAGTTCAGGCTGGCCTTGAACTCACAATTCTCCTGCCCTTGCCTTCCCAGTGCCAGGATTAAAGGAGTAAGCCATTACATTTGGTTTCCACTTAATATATTTGGACCATGGTAGACCAGAGGTCACTGATGCCATGGAACACAAAACCATGGGGAAGAGAGACTACAATCATGCAGTTAAAATGAATGAATTGCCAGGTTTGGTAACAAGATACTCCCGGCCTTGAAGATAGTTCATTTCCCTACAAGGCACAGGCTGGATCTGGTGGGCACAAGCTGAAGAATGCCCAGGGGCCCTGACCTCCTAACATTAGGAAATGCCACTGGAGAGGCCATGCAGACCTTCCCAGACATGCCAGGGCTCCAAACCAGGAGCTGGGGGATTCCCAAGCCTGGAAATTCCCACTAATCTTGTCCCATCTCCCAATCCTTATAGGTTGGTCATTCTCAGCACTGTTTCTTGGAAGGAAAAGTTGGCTCATGATCAGAAGTTCTGGGATTCACCACAGGAAGTGGTCATTTGAGCAAGGAGAAAGGATTCTGATTAAAGAGCCAAGAATTGTTCTGATTCCCCCTCCAGCAATTATAAGCATGTATCAAATGGGCCTCAGTTCAACTCCAGCTCTGTTATTAGGCGCTGTCTGCTTCTTGGCAAGAAGGGAGCCTAGCTGAGCCCTGGTTTCCTCTTTCTGAGAAGGAATTGCAGTATCTGTCTAGCAGGTTCTTGCAAGGATTACAGAGGAATCAGCAGGGCTTGTAGTAAGTTGGCAGGTAAAATTCTAATTTACTGCTTTGTAAGCAGCTGCTACTGAGCACCCAATTCCTCTCCACCCAGCCCTGCATGATTCAGCAACCAAACAGTTAACACATAGCTTAGTCCAGTCTCTAGAACCTCTCTCGGTCTTTCTGATTGCTATTAAATGAGATGAGTGAGTGAATGCTCAATAGATTGCCAATTCCTATTACCCCCCCCCCTCCCAGCACAGATCACCTCCTAAACCCCTCCTGGGCCTTTGACATAGATTTCTGGTTGCCATAGTGCATCACCAACCCCAAACAGAGCTGAGTCTTTCCTGTCGCAGTCATTCTAAGGAGTGGTTCTACCTCTATCCCACTATTCCAGGTCTCCCAGACCCATTCTACACTCAGTCTCTCCCTTGTCCAGCAATTCTGTTTCCTCTAAACTTCTCAGTTCCATCCCTCATTCCGGCTCCCCCATTTCCTGCCCTCATTTAGTGAGCAATCACTCATTGACATCCCTCTGTGATGGCTATTGCAGGCTGGATTCCTGGGGAAGGTGACTGAGGTGAGTATTTGTTGGCAGAAGCTTCTTGGAGGAGTATTCTCAAGACCAACATCAGTGGAGAGAGATTAAAACAGAACTGGGCAGAGGGTCAAATTGGACTGTGAGGCCACAAAGACCTCTGCCTACTCCTCCCAGAGGACTGGAGCTGGAATGATGTGTGTGTGTGTGTGTGTGTGTGTGTGTGTGTGTGATATGTGTCTGTGTGGGAGTATGCACGTGTATGTGTACATGTACTTATAGAGGCCAGAGGCCAATGTCAGGTGTCTTCTTCAATTGTTCTCCGCCTTATTTTTATTTTTATCTTTATTTGTGCACGCGCGTGTGCGCACACGCGCACACACACACACACCACAGTTTTTTCTTTCCACCATTCAGGGCTTGGGGACTGAAAACAGGTCATCAGCCTTGGGGACAATTGCCTTTACTCACTAAACCATTTCACCAGCCTTCCACTTTAGTTTTTGAGACAAGGTGTCTCTCATTGAACCTGGAGCTCATCAGTTTGGACGGGCTGCCTGGCCAACTTACCTATCTCTGGTTCCGCAGTGCTGGGATTGCCGGGGCACGCCTGGCTTTTACATGCTGGGATTACCGGGGCACACCTGACTTTTACACGCTGGGATTACCGGGGCACGCCTGACTTTTACACAGGTGCTGGCAGTTCACACCCAGGCCCTTGTGTGGCAAGCACTTTACGGAATAATCCATCTTCTCAGCCCCTGGAATGACTCTTCACAGTCGTCCCAAATTGTCAGCAGGGACTTGGGACCCCTGTGAAGTAGTCACCGGATACTAGGTTGAGGAGGCAGTGGCAGGGAGAGAAGAGTCAGCCACAAACTCTCTGCCACTGGCACTCCGGAAGCGGAGGGAGGAATGTCCAGTCTGGCCTGGGGGGACCCACAGGATCTGCCACTAAAATGCTTGGAGTTGAGTAGGAATGTTCAAGAATGCTTATTGAATAATGTAAACATTAGCTTACCATGGCCTTCAAGACAGGTCCTGAATGTCTGATTTAGCACGCCAGGCTCTCTGCGATCTCCCCCAAACATCCTCACCACTCGTCTCTCATTCCACCCCCAACCCTGGCCACTTGCTCCCGACTGTCTACTCATATCGTGCCTCTTACAGCTTCCCAAGCTCGACAGGCTATTTCACACCTCCCTGCTTTTGCACATGCTATTTCATCTGCCAGCAATGCCTTTAAATGGAAAGGAGAAAGCCTATTCTAGTCTACCAGCCGATCGGTACTCCTTCATCAATACCGCCACCAAGCATTGCCTCTCTTGGGAAGACTTCTATTAATTCTTTCAAAGCTGGTGTTCCCACATGCCTGGAGCACAGCCGCTGGGTGTTGATCTGCTCTTGAGAGTAGGCATCTAGCTTCTTCCCATCTCAGAGGACAGGGCCTGGCTACTCAGTTTCTCTGGACATGTTTGTGCTGGGTTGGGATGTCTTGGGCAGCCACAGCAAGCCTAGATCGGGAGACATGAGGGTACTCAGTGAGGGTTGGGTGGCGGGGTGTGTGTGTGTCTGCCTCATACTGTTTAACATCATGGTTGACGTCAGCCTCTTCCCCTTCATTGCCACCATCAGCAGCAGATTCATATCATCCAAGGCCACACTTTCTGAGTGCTGACTACATAGTAGGCTCTGTGCCCTGTGTGTTACAGAAATGCTTCCTGTTAAGGTCTTTATTTTATCCTCACCCTGAATAACGCTCTAAAAGTAGATACTGCTGTTTCACAGAATTGAAGCTGAAGCTCAGGAAAGTGAGAGCTCACCCAAGGTCACACAGGCTAGGGGTGGGTGTGACCCAGGAACACCCGGCACCACCACGTTAGTGGGAAGCTGGTCACAGTGACCTCAGTCATTCTGGGCGTCTCCCACTGCATCATCGTCTGTGGTAACTCCCTTCCTAAATGAACTGAGATGCAGGGTGCGCCTAGCTGAGCAGCCATAAGACTGGGAAGGGGTCTTGGGAAGGGTTAGGGAGACCATTCGGGACCATATTTATCTTTCTAGATCCAACCAAGACAGGGTTTAATTCATCTAGGTTTCTGTGATATTCTGTTGCTTAGACAGCTTAACCCAGCCTCGTATCTATAAATTCAGAGTCTGGCATCCCAGAGATGAAAAGCTTCTGGGGATGTAGGTCTGTTGATAAAGAAAGTACTTGCCTAGTATGACCAAAGCCCTGGGTTCAATCCCCAGCACATTAGATGAAGCATGGCGATGTACACTGGCAATCCTAGCACTCCAGAGGAGGAGGCAGGAGGATGAGAAGTTCAAATTCATTTTGGCTACACAGTGAATTTGGGGCTAGCTTGGGATTCATGAAAACCTGTCTCAAAGCAAACAAACAAATAAACAAATCACAAACAAACCCAAAAAGAAAGAGCCCTTTGCAGGGTCACGCTATTGCCTGGACTGAGGGCTCCCAGGCTAGAACTCTCCCTTCCGTCAAACTATCTTCAGGAAAGTCCACCTTGAAGGGGTAATTTGAGGGTGTTGGGAAGAGCTCTCCTCACTTGAAAGGGTGCACCTTCCAAAGTTGCTGGTGAGGCACAGGACCTGAGCCCCAAACTTAGTCCCACAGTCAGACCACTAAACAGAAAATCACCACCCTGGCTCTCCAGACTTACAAACTGCACAAGCAGTCAGAGCTGACTCTTAGGAGGCTCTGGAGGGAACAGCCCCCACAGCTGACTGTAAAAACAGTAAATACAACAAAACAATAAAAAACAACAAAAAGAGGAGTAGCCAGTGAGAGGCTTTCAGCCAGGTTGGTTTAAACCAGGCTCCATCTTACCAACCGTGTGATCTTTGGGGAAATACCTGATTACTTAGGCCTCAGTTTTTTCCTCTACACAATGGGAGTAAAAGCTACTATCTGGCAGGGTTATCTCAGGTACTTAATGAGATAGATGACAAGGGTCATCAATGGAGCCACAAGGCCTAGAATCTAGGAGTCCAAACTATGGGTTGCAGTTGGGTTATTATTGAGTCTGGGGTGGGCGCACCTAGTGGGTTCATCCATGGCTGTTTAGTCTTCACTGGACAACACTGGGTCCTCTATGCCTCTGGAGTCCAATAAAAGTGAGGGGGTTTCCAATCTTTGCAGAGAGAGCATGAGATGGTAATAAACATCTTACAAACAAGAAGAGAAAAGCCTGGGGGAGGCAGAAACTTGCTGAGGTTGAGAGGGAGGTCTGTGACAGACCTTGAAGGTAGAGAATCAACAACCAAATTCTCAGGCCTAGCAAGGCAGCTGGAATCTTTCCTGGAACCTCCCTGGGCTCAGTGAGCAGCATCTGCTGGCTGGAAAAGTTACCAACTGCCATCCTGCCTCTGCTGCCAGCTATCAAAACACCAGCCCTGGGAGGCGAGGCTGGCAAATCCCTGGTGACCACTGGTCGCCAGTTTGAGGAGGACTTTAGGCTCAGGAAAGGCGTGGCTGCTCCACGATCCGGCAGGCAGACTAGCAGGACTGGGTCTTCACCCCAAACCCATTCTCTTTCAGAAGAGAGATCAGGAGACAGAGATGTCAGCTCAGATTTCTCACACTTGGCAAAGTCTAGGCAGACCCCCTGGGCAGCTCTGGGTCTTACCCAGCAGAAAGCCTCTGAAGACTCAGAGAAACCACAGGCTGATTTGCACACCCCACCAGACCCCACCCCAGCATCCTCCTGGAATACACCCCACCTACAGCATCACATAGCTCCAAACCCACACAAGATCTTCCACCTCCCTGTGCCTTTGCACATGCTGTTCTTCATCTGGAATGCTGCCCCCTCCCTGTCCCTCTAACTCTTGCTCACCTTCGACTTCTCAGCAAGGCCTTCGCTGAGAGGCTCCCCGCTTCCCACCTGGCTTCCGTCTGCCCAGAACCATCAGCTACCACCAATTCTGGTGTCCCCATCCAGGTGCCTTCTCTGTCACAGTGAAGGTCATGTTAGCAGTCATTATGTCTATGTCTGTCTCCTGTACCAGACAGAAGTCTCTAGAAAGCAGAGCTACACTCCGGCTTAAAGCAATGTTTCCAAATGCAGTAAAGGGCTGACCACAAAAGATCTACAACTCCCTCCCTCCCTCCTTCTCTCTCCCTCCCTCCCTCCCCCCCTTCCTCTTTCTCTTCCTCCCTTTCTTCCTTTCCCCAAATACTGACTGAATACCCACTATGTGCCAGGCACTGTTCTGGGTACAGAAGGTGGAAGAGTAAATAATACAAAGTCCCTGCTACATGATCATCACTCCCCTGAGAGGAGGTACAGGACAGACAACAGTGACAATATGAAAGTTTGATAAGTTTGGGTGGTGACAGGCACTAGAAAGTAAAAGAGGTGGACTGAGCTGGGAGCCACAGACAGAGAGCTGGGGTTTCAGAGAGTGGCTGACTGCAATCCACCCTCTCCGGGGCTGCCAGGCACTGGGGGAAGGAAGCTTAGGTCTCTGGAAGTGCCAGACATCTCTCCCACCCACAGACACACTTCCTGGCTCTCCAGGAATTTGATTCAGTAACAGTTCTGAGCAGTTAGTTGTGAACCAGTCACAATAGCTGCCATTTATTGAGGGACTTGGGAGGTTCAGGGGTGGGGATGGCCTTCCTATCACAGAGCCTCCTCCAACTGATTGCCTGGGCCTTACTAGTCCTACTGAAGGAGGCCTCAGTCCCCACTGAAGGAGGGCCCAGCATCAACACAGCCCACACAGCCCATCTGTGGTCCTGCTGAGATTTGAATCCCGGGTCCCAGTGTCTCCCTACCCGACGCCCCGTACCCTCCCCAAGGCTTGGAGCAAGCAAGTAGTCTGGTGGTAGAAAGGGCCAGACAGTGTCCAGATAGTGAGGTGCTGACCCAGTCCGGGATTGCTGATTAGGGGGTCCACCAGCTTCTGTGGAACTCTGTCTTCTCCACTACGCCCTGACAGCTGTGCCCTATGCCAAACCAGTCTGTCACCCACAGTAAGTTTGCTCTGAGCTTGGGCAGAGGCAAAGATAGCTGTGTACATTGCTCCCAATCAACCAAACTGGCAGAAAGCCAGTTCAAAGCCAGGGCTAGGCTGAGGGCAGGGTTACCAGGCTGAGTACAGATGAGGGTGGAGTCAAGGGTAGGGCACCCTGGGTTCATGCTAACATAGGATGACTCTGCAATATTCCCAGTCCCTTCTCCCCGTAGAATCAGCTGCTGTTGTTCGACTTGGAGGGGAGGCAAAGGGCATGTACAGAAGCCCTACTGTGCATGCCATCTCAGATGTAACCGTGTCTCCTACTATGCAAAATAAGAGACTTTTAGGGTGAGTATATTGATTTAGGGGGCTACCACAGCAGCGTTCATATACTAGGTACCGTAAACAACAGAAATGTGTTTGGAGCCTGGAAGCCCAAGGTTAAGGGTTCACCAGGGTTGGTTTATTGAGGCCTCTCTCCATGGCTAATAAGTGACCATCTTTACAGTCATAAGACATGTACTACATGGGCCCACATCCAAATCTCCTCTCCTTAGGAAGACAACAGTCACATGGGATCAGGACCCAGCTGCTGACCTCATTTTCACTTACATATCTCTCACCAGACCCTGTCTGCAGATAATAATGAATGACAGAGCCAGACTTTGAATGTGGGTCTTTCAGATCCCTCTCTCTGTTCTCTCTCTCTCCCCTAAACCAAACATTCCTCACTGGGCTGCACTGGGAGTGGACACATCTGTATATACCTCACACAGCTGCTTCATCCAGGACTTTATTAACACAATGCATCGGGGTAGACACTATAAAGACACTGAATCTCAGGGAAGGGAGGGCCCAGGAGCACACCCAGAGTTGGAGACTGTGGCAGGGCGTGAACTTGACCTTCTCCCTCCACTAGCCTGTTTCTCCTCTTGTAGCAGTAATTCACTTGGGCAGCACGGCAGTATGGCACCATGACTAAAGCGAGGCTGGCACTCTGGACCAGGGCAGAGGGCTGCCAGGCATGGCACACTGAATTGCAGGCTTCTCAGAATGAGGCCCTGGGACAAGTGAAATAAAGGGTCTGCTTCCCAGACAACATAGAGGTCTATGGGTATTTGACTTAATGAGACAGCTCTGATCACGTGTCTGAACATCATTCCTCTTTTCTCTCACCATCACACACGGCGGTTAGGACCATTGTAGAAAGCCAGACTTTACAAGAAAACCTTCTGGCAACTTCTGGTCTATAAGGACTCTGACAACAAGAGTTTCCTGTCTTTGAAGAGTAAGCCCGTCTAAGGAATCATCATTCAGAATGAGGGTGAAGGGCTAAAAGGGCCTGATAACCACACTGCTCAAGCCCCTCACCGGACATTTGGAGAGACCTAAGCCCACAGGGCAAGGTTTTTGGCAAGGACTCTGTAGGCACCAGGCCTGAGCCAGGGCAGAACCCCCAGATCTGAGTTTTCCCACCTATGTTCACCCAAATGCCCTGATGGGGGCAGAATGATGATCCCACGCCTCAGCAGATGAGCAAGCAGTGAGCATAAGTAGTTGGAGAGCCTCTCAGTTGGCTGGTCTCCCTGGAGATAAGAAAAGGAAGCACATGACACCTACCTTGTCTGAGGTGCCCTGACCAGGAGTGCCCCAGACCTAGCCTGGGTCGGGGTGGATGTGCCTAGTGGATGTCCCTGGGTCCACCTGTCTCCAGGGCCAGGCGAGCTCCCTGTGCCATTACTATCGTTGTAGGTGCCAATGGCATAAAAGCTAACTTCGTGTCCCACCTCTGCCATTGACTGAATAATTACTTTCCTCCCCAAACTTCCATCTGTAAAATAAGGTCAGGAGGGCCGCCTCTCAAGGTCATTGTGAGAATCTGCTGAGGCCCTAACACGAACGCTGGGAAATGCTCATGGCAGTCTCAGGATAACCACCAACAATGACAATGACCACAGGCGAGCAGACAAGTGTTCTTTCTCCTTTTCTGAGTCACAGTGCCTGCCCTGCAGCTCCCAAGGTGGGATTTAGCGCTTCCGGGTATGGAGGACCCAGCCTGGTGCCGCGGGCAGTTCATTAATCCCAGCCGTTCACTAACCCCGGCAGCTCTCAGCTTGCTAGGAACTGAAGCATTGATCTTGCAAAATTGGTCCTGGGATGCAAAGCCTGTGGCTGATGAAATTCTTTCATCATCCAGCGGGATCCTAATTCTGGCCTGCAGTGCCCTTGGGCACACACCCAAGTGCAGCAGTGCTCCCGCTCTGCCAGTTCACCCTCTCCTCTCCTCTACTACCTCTCATTCTCGCTTTCTCCCCAAACTTAGCCACTTCCTCCCTTCAGGCTCTGGTTTCAAAAACAGACCTTGCTTGATCTCTCCGCTCCCAGGTCTTTAACTGGAAACACCCTGGTTTCAACTCCCAGGACTGGAGGAAGAGAGCGTTCTAACCAGTGTAAATGCAGAAGAAGATGGCAGAGAGGATGCCACACCGTTTGGGTCCCACCCAGTAGGAGAGGTCACTGACACAGACTAGGGATGGGCACATGGGTAGGACATGTGAGGTAGGACAGGCAGGTAGGAGCTTACCTGGTGGTCCTGGAGACATGGAGGGGTGGAGGCTGACAGAGTCTCAATGATCAAGTGTTTTCTCTGAGACAGGATCCACTCAGAGGGCCCAACATAGCCCAACATGGAGGTGATCTGGCGGGCTGCTCAGCAGAGATAGGACACACTGGTGTGAACATGGAAGCTTCCCAGAGACTCTCAGGTCCAACTGTCCGAGATATAACTCTGTATTTTGCCTTCATACCATTATGTCCCATACCAAGTCTCCATTTTCCACTTACAAAATCAGACAACTAACTGCACCTGCTTTGCTGTGAACAGCACAAGCTGTGTGACACTGTATAAACCTGGCTCACAGCAGACCCTCAAGTAAATATTAGTCCTTTCCTTGTCCCCCTACTCACTACCCTCCAGTTTTAGTTCTGAGAGCAATTGGTGAGCTGGGTTACCTCCATTATTCAGCAAGATTTACTCACCCCTACCTCTGTTTCATTGCTAATAAGCAACCTCCAAGTAGCGACAGAATTGTGTGAATCATTTCCTTAACGATTCCAGGCAGTCCCTTCCACTGTCTTGCAAAATAATAATTTTCTTGATTTTACAGAGAAGGAAACAGGATCTTCAAAGAGCTCTTTAGGAAGCGTTGAAGCCAACCGTCAAACTCCTACTGAAGAGTTGGCCTGCTGACTTCTTCTCCCTGCCCTCTTTGGTGAGCCATCTTTCCTCATCAGCCTTCTGCTCTGTCTACTTCTCAGGACACCAGGCAGATGAGAGACTAAGGAGACAATGTGGTGCAGCAGAAAGAGCAGAAGACTCTGTCAGAATCTGGGGTTCAAGCCCCAGCTGTTCTACTTGTGAGCTCGGTAACTTTGGGTGCCTAAGAAGGAGCTTGCCCCAGGAGGTCAGGAAACAGATTCTCCTGGGCCTCTGCACCCCACTCCACCCCATGCTATATGACCTTGGACTTCTATCTGAACTAAGTTTGAGTTTCCCAGTCTGTAAAATCTAAGTTTCTGAGGCAATCTGGCCTGTATTGATCGAGAATCTCTCCCAGTATATTTGGACCAGACCTCACCAAGCATGCCAGGCCAGAGAAGGAGCTCTGTCTTCTAGGTCCCAGAAAAATAGGTCCCAAAGCCAGCTCAGGTCAGTGTTTTAGTTACAAACAGAAGCAAATCAGACATCACCCATTCGAGCACAAAGGGAGTCAGGTATGTGCATTCAGTCAGACTCAGTAGTCCCATCTCCCAAATAGTCCCAGATCGACAAAGGGCTTCCTCTTATCAGCAATTCATAAAACAGACAAAATCAGAGAGATCGCAGCTTGGAAGCATTGGAACTGAAATAGTCCCTGTTCCCGTGTGTCTACACTGTGACCTTAATCACTGTTTCCATAATTACATACCCCGTGCTCTAACTGGAGTAGTCTATACTCCTAACATTCATTTGCTGTCCCCTCTGAACCCTAGGGTAGTTTTGTTTTGTTTGTTGCTCTGGTTTGGTTTATTAAATCAAGGTCTCATTATGCAATTCAGGCTGGCCTCTAACCCAAGCTCCTCCTGTCTCAGCCTCCTGAATTATGTATTACAGGTATGTGCCATCATGCCTGGCTGACACAGTGGTTCTACATATGGTTTTAATATTCCTTGAGTCTACAGTCCATTCTTCCACAAATGTTCACTGTATGCTAGATCCTGAGCAAGAATGAACTGGACAGGGAGGAAACAGCAACTACTGAGCAAGGAGGCTGGAGGAGGAATTCTTTTGTTCTTAAGTCTTGTTTGGTTTTACTATGAGAGAGACTAAAACCGTGGTGTCCACATCCCCCAGCGTAACAGTTGGTGGGATGTGAAATCAGTTCATAGAGCTGTGGCCACACTGCTATTCTTTTTTTAAAAGACAAGAAAATATCAGCTTGTATATATATGTGGGAAGAGTGCAAGAGTGAGTTCTGTCCATCAGACTTCTGTTTCAGATATGGGATGTGTTTGTGTGTCCCCAGTTGTTGTGTGGTTTCTTACTATGAGCTCTTGTTTAAAAATCTGGAAGTCTCTTGCTAGGACTCATTTGCACTTGGCTGGCATTGACTCTAGCGTGCTTGGAGAGAGAGCAACATTTCAGAGTTGTTTGTCCTGGGACAGAAAGTAATAAGTTGAGCACACAGCCGTTTGCACGCAATACTCTGATAACAGTTATCATCCTGAGTGAGATAAAAAGAGTTCCCCAGGGTTCACTGGCCATCTAGGGTGCCTGATCTGGTCAGGAGACTTCTGGGTCCCGGGACGCTTTCCCATACACAGGTGCCTTCATGAGGTGCCAGTGAAATGGGGTGGCAGGAGAACTTTGTTGGTTGGAAATCTCCCTGTGAATGCATTACTCATAAGCATTGGTGTCGGTCAGTGTAGCAAAGCCAGGAATCCTCTGTCTGTGATGGGGGCTCTGTGCCTGTAGCATATAATGGAAGGACACAGTCAGGTCCTCAGTAAGGAGACAGGACAAGGCGGGTGGGAAGGGCTGGGTGAGTGGCAGGAAGTGATAAGCTCAAAGGAGACGATGGACAAAGGACAGAGAGAGTGAGTAAGCGGGTGGGGCAGGGGTGGGCAGGTAAAGCTGGAGACAGTTGTCAGACCTCTGGGAAGAAACCAACAGACTAGCAGAAGGTTGGTAAGACTCCTGGGTCTCCCTCCTCTTCCCTTCTCTCAGCTCTACCTGGCTGGACGCCTCGTTCCCTAGATCCCGGCTAGATCCCAGCACACCCAACCACTGCGGCTGCCCCTGCAGTTTTAGGTCATACTGCCCCTTTGGTAAGTCATTCTCTCTTCTTTAGGCCCAACAGGACCCTTCAACCTGTGTCCATAATGTCTTCCTGACTGCTCTAGCTACAGCCCAGCTCCTCTCCACACTGTGTGTTCCGTCTCCATGGCCTGTGGATAGCCAGACTCTTAGGGATCTGTGATGTGCTTGGGTTGGTGTGCCCACCTGACTGGGAGTTCCCAGAGCACAACCAAGATCAGTCATGTGTCCAGACACCTATTGGGTAAATGTGTCAAATGAGTGGATGAGGAACAAAGAGAGTAAAGACAGCAGGACAGATGAACGAACGATCAGGTAGGCAAGGGGCAGTGCGTAGTGGCAAAGCAGAAAGAGCTCTTCCTTGGGCATCTAGAAGTTTTCCTGTTCATTAGACCTTGGACAAGTCATTCACCCTCCCTCCCTCAGTGTCCTGCTTACAAAATGGGGACCTGATGGAGCAAACTATCTCATGATACTGGATCCCCAGGGACTCCAACTCCCTGTTGACTCCACAGTGGTAGAAGCATCACATGCTGTCTGAAGTACAGATGAGCTCAGCTTCCAGATCAGAGGAACCTGAAAGGGAGCACTGGAAAGGGAAGTGCCTCAGGTGTGGATCCAGACTTCTGGAAAGAGACAAGCTGTGACAGCTACTCAGGAAACAGTCCCTGACCTCTGACCACCATCACCAAATTGGAGAGTGTGTAGGCTAAAGCCTTGGCACATTACACCTAATGCTTTTCCTTGCTGTGTTTACTTAGAACGGCCTACGGCTCCTCATGAGCTGGGTCACCTGCTTGAGCAGCTGAGGGAGCTTTTCTATTACGTCCCTTCCAAAGGTCAAAACCACCTTCTGTTTACCTCTGTGTCTTCCAAGTCTTCAACCCCACAGTGTTCTCTGGGGCTCTACAATCAGCCTCCTGCCTTGGCTTCCCAATCCCTTTATTATTCAATGTTTTCATTGTGGTAAAATACATACAATACACGTGTCATGTTAAGCCTTTTTAAGTGTTTGGTTCAGGGATGTTAAATATTCAAGAGGTTTTGCAGCTGTTATCTCCCCTGCCCCTCATTCCCCCGACCCCCGTCCAGAGGGGGCGCTGTTGTGTGACCCGAGACTTCTCTTTCCTCCATTTGTCTTCTCCCTCATGGTCCCATTCACTGCATGGCATTTCCAGTTGTTACTGTAGAACCGTCTGCTACTGTTTTCGGTTCTCTCAGCCTCGCTTCACGTATTTTGATGGACTCGGGTGCACAAATGTTTATAATTGTTATATGGAAACTTCTATTACTATACAATGTCCTTTTTGACTCCTGTCATCTGTCTTTCAAGTCTATGTGTGCAATACTGGTAGAGCCACGCCATTCTCTTGGTTCCCACTTTCCCAAAAGGTCTTTTTGCCATTCTTCGTTGCTAACCTGCCCGTGTCTTTGGATCTAAAGTATGTCTCTTGTGGGCAGCACAGGCCAATGGTCCCTGATGGCTTCCTTTCTGCCTTCCGAGCCTCCCATACCCCATTCCTAACCACTGGTTTGACTTAATCATTTTTAACTTTAATCAATAAACAATCAGTAGAAGTTGGGTTTTGAGCTTTGATCTCTTCCCCAGATAATGAAACTTGGTATGACACTCTCCCACAATTCCCACCAGCAGCATGGAGCTATAGCGCCAGTCAACCATTTACAAGGGTAAGCAGCCAGTTCCCTCCGGTATGCTGTGATACTAAACTAGGGTGCTTGGTAGATTAGGTGTGTTAAGTGCATTTCTGACTTATGTTTCCAGCCTTAAGTGGCTTTATTGTATGATAACCCCATCATAAAACAGGAAGCATCTGTAGTTTCAAGCATGTTTTGATTTTATCCATTGTGTCACGGTAGTTCACACCTGCAATCCCAGGAGTTGAGAGGCAGGCGCAGGAGGAGTCAAAGTTCCAGGCTAGCCTCAATTATATATTAAGACCTTATATAAACAAATAAATGAAAAGATAAGTCAAGTAATTGCAGTTATCTCTTATTTTGAGTTTCATGTTCCACAATTTCAATTGCCCACAGTCAATTAAGGTATGAAAATATTTATGGAAAACCCCAGGGACAAACAATTCAGAAGTTTTAAGCTGTTCTGAGTAGCCACGATGAAATTTCAACCCTGTTCTACTCTGTCCCATTCCACCCCACCCAGGATACAAATTATCCCTTTATCCAATCCTTATTCCTATTTTAATCCATTATATAATCCATTATGTAATATAATCATTATATAATATCTTCTCTCTCTCACACACACACACAATGAGAAAGATAGCATTCACCTATTATTATGGTATATTGTTAGATTAATGGTTCCAGTTTATTAACTACCGATGCTAATCTCTTTCTGTACCTAATTTATAAGTTAAACTTTCCAATAGGTCTGTATGCCTATGAAAAACTATGGCATATATAGGGTTCAGTACCATCTGTGATTTCTGGGGGTCCTGAAGCATATCCCCCAGATAGGGGGTGACTACTGTACTAGTAATGGACAGGTTTGCTCCATCATTTTGCTATTTGCTTTATTTGCCTTCTGGTTCTTGTTCCTCACTTCCTGCATTATTGTCTGTTTTTATGTCTAGTTGATTTTTGTGGCAAAACATTGAAATCCCCTCTTCATTTACTTTTGTTTATATTCTATAGCTATGTCCTTTTGAACTGTGGAATTGCATTTGACATCCTAAATTTGTAATTCTCTATTTTGGATTTGTAGCAGCCCAACTCCAGTTGTTACTGTAAAACTGTCTGCTACTGTTTTCGGTTCTCTCAGCCTCGCTTCACGTATTTTGATGGATTCAGGTGCACAAATGTTTATAATTGTTACAGGAAAACTTCTATTACTATACAATGTCCTTTTTGACTCCTGTCATCTGTCTTTCAAGTCTATGTGTGCAATACTGGTAGAGCCACGCCATTCTCTTGGTTCCCACTTTCCCAAAAGATCTTTTTGCCATTCTTTCATTGCTAACCTACCCGTGTCTTTGGATCTAAAGTATGTTTCTTGTGGGCAGCATAGGCATACACAAACTCTGTTCTTCTAGCTGTTCCTCCTCTGTCTCTTTCAGTTGTTGAAATCACAAAAGTATACATTTGCTCATTGTGTGCCTCAGAGCATAAACTGATAATTCTTTTTAAATAGTGGAGAAAAAATGGAGTTGCAAATCATCGTTGCAGTAATACTAGCATTTTTAATTACCCGTGTGCTTATCTTTATTGAAATCTTTATTTCTTCATATAGCTATTTACTGTCTACATTCTTTTGTTTCACCCTGCAGAACTCCCTTAAGCATTTCTTGCAGAGCAGGGTGGTTGTTAACTGGGAACATCTTAATTCTTCCTGATTTCTGAAGGAGTTTTGTTAGCTACTGGATTCTTGGTTGACGGGGTTTTTTGTTTGTTTTCTCTTTTAGTGTGCTGACTGTGTCTGTCCATTGTTTTCTGGCCTCGAAAGCTTCTGATGAGTAATCTGACAACGAGAATCCCTTGTATGTGATACATTGCTTCTCAAGTTTGCTTTCATCAAGATTTTCAAGACTTTATGTCTGGATTTTGATAGTTTAATTATAATGTCTCAACATGGGCTTTTTTGAAGTCTTACTTGGAGTTCATTGAATTTATAGATGTTTATATTTATGTTGTTCATCGAATTTGGGAAGTGTCTAACTTATTTCTTCAAATATTCTCTCTACCCATTTCTGTTCTTTTAAGACTCCCATGATGGCTTGATGGTATCCTACCACCTGTCTGGGCTCTGTTCACATTTAATTACTTTGTACTTGTCCCTGAGACTCAAATGTTTTCATCATCCTGTCTTCAGATTTGCTGAGTCTCTCTTTTGCCTCCTGAAATCTACCTTTGAGTCCCTGTAGTGAACTTTGTTTCAGTTATTGTACTTTTCAGCTTTAAGTTCCATTTGAGAGTTTTCTATCTCTTCTTAGATATTTCCATTTTGTTCATACATCACTTCCTTAACTTTTTCCACATCATCCTTTAATTAGTTTGAAGTCTTTTAGAACAGGTCTGGCATTAGGTATTTCTCAGTTTCTGTCATTTAAAAAAAATTTGATTAACATTATCATTATTATTGTGCATATGCACGATGTATGGGGTAGGATGTGCACATGCATGATGCACATGTGGAGGCCAGAAGACATGTGTGGAGCCTGTTTGCCAACCTTAATGTGGGTTCCAGAGACTGAACTCAAGATGCCAAGCTTGCCCTTTACCTGCGGGGCATCTTGACCAATCCCTATCTTTTTTCTTTAGATAGGGTATTCTTTCTTGCTTATTCATGTACTTTTGTATATATTTTGTTAAAATTGGACATTTTAGCTGGTTGTGGTTGCACATGCGGCTAAGCCCAGCACTAGGAGACAGAGGCAGGTAGATCTTTGTAAGATTGAGGCCAACCTGGTCTACATAGCAAGTCTCAGGCCAGCTAGAGCTATAGGGAGACCCTGTCTAAAGAAAATTTAAAAATTAGCATTTTAAACTAGAAATTTGGTAGGTCTAGAAATAAAATTCTCTTCTCTCAAGGTTTGCTGGAGGGGATGCTGTTTGGTTGGTTGATTGTTCTTTTTCACTGAAAGTTGTCTTGATAGGTGAGGTGGTCCTTGCCTATACTCCAAGCACTGTAGAGGCAGAGGCAGGAGAATCACACATTCAAGGCCAGTCTGAGGATATACAGAGTTTCAGGACAGCCTAAACTCTATATTGAGGTAAATCAAAACAACACAAAAGCCCAAACCATCCTGTGGTGTAAACAAAATCTTGGGTCTTCTCTGAGCCTGTGGCTTTCTTGGACATGTGTGGTCACATTGAGGCGTTCTCTGAATGTACAGTTGCTTTAGAAGGGCTGGTCTTTAATGTCTGGCTCCCAAAGGGGAAAAAATGAGTGGGAAGAACACCCGTTCTCTGAGTTTCTGGGAAGTTGCTTAAGCTTCAGGTGAGTCTTGCAAGACTGGGGAGGTGCGTCACAAAGCCTCCCGACTCTTCGTGTGTCTCCATCAGAGGCAACAACCAGAAAACAAGTTCAGGGCAGTGAGCCTGTACTGAGGACTATGTCCTTTTTGATCACCTTGCCGCCCACAAGCAGGTCACTCAAGCACAGTGGCTCATTATTACACCACTAGAGTAGAGGTGACCACTTCTGGGTTACCAGCTGAAATGGACTGACCAGCTTACTGACCAAGTTTTCCCCTGAAAATTCCCAGGCTTCAACAGATTCTAGATTTTCAAAACAGTTACAGCAGACAGAACCCACCAGTGTCATTGTTGTGTCAGTTACAAATAGATTCCTGATACTTCTTCTTCTTTCATCTTCCATGTACCGTGTTACAAATGTTTTCCAGTGCACTTGAATGAATTAATAAATGATAGAGAAACAGCCAATGCTGAGGCTGGAAAGAAGGCTCAGCAGTTAAGAACACTGGCTACTCTTGCAGAGGACTTGAATTTGGTTCCCAACATCCACATGGCAGGTAACAACCATCTGTAACTCTAGTTCCAGGGGATCCAACACCCTTTTCTGACCTCCACAGGCATGCATGCACAGGTGAGCTTACATACATGCACACAAAACACTCATACATATAAAATTAAAATTAATAAATTAGTTTTAAATATTCAATATTTGTCAAGTGCTTACTGTATTTCAGGCACTGATCCACATATTCAACATGAGTTAATTTATTGAATCCTTAACATGACCTCTCAAGTAGAAGCTACTACAGGAAAGAAGCATAAGACAGAGAAAGAATGGCATAAGAACTTGTCTACTCTGAGGCTGACATTCATACCCGAGAGATTTGGCTCCAGAGTCTGAACCTCACCATGTTGTTCATGAAGAGGTATCACTGGTATCCCCCTAGAAACATAAACAAAGGACTGTTCATGGTAGAGGACTAGGAGGTGCAAGAGGAGTTTCTGAAAGAAGTTTGCCTGACTTAAAGTCTGAGTAGGTAAGAGATGGATGGGGCAAGGGGTGCTTCTGTAGACAGCAAAGAGGAGCAAAACCCTGGCACCCCCATGCTGCAGGGAATCATGAAAGCTGTAGTATGGTGCAGGAAGGAGGAAGGGCTGAAGAGCAGGCTGTGCCTAGGCCCTAGCTCAACAAGCACATCCAGATTCGAGAAAAGAGAAACTGAGGGGAATGGAAATGTCTTTGTGAAGGAGGTGGCAGCTTTGGAAGCTAGCAAGGAAGGACTGCAGCTGGTAGGTTGGGCTGAGAAAAGCCTTCCAGACAGCGGGGAAAGCATGGAGGTGGGAGAGTGGGAGAGAAATATTTAGGCACACATTTGATTTGGCAGCAGGAGAGGAGTGTTCGTCACACAGTGGCTGCTGAGACGCCAGCAAAGCCCACACTGAATTCTGCCCTCCAGTGGGATGACTGGAGTTCTAACCGATCCCGTTCAAGGTTCCAGCTGTGTGATCATGATAACTCTGATGACAGTCTTGGTTGCCACATCTGCTCAGAGGTTTAAAGATGTGGATATATGTGGGGAACCTGTGGGAGGACTCTGCTGTCTGAGAGTGTCTCCCTGTGGGAGGACTCTACTGGTCTGAGAGTGTCTCTTGCCAAGTCCCTTAGTCCCCATACTGACCTAAGAATTACTAAGGCCTTTAAAAAAACAAGATGGGAGGCTGGAGAGATGGCTTAGCAGTGAAGAGCACAGGCTGCTCTTGCAGAGGACCTGGGTTCCATTCCCAGCACCCACATGGCAGCTAACAATTGCTTATTAACACCAGTTCCAGGGGATTGGCACTCTCTTCTGTCTTCTGCAGGCATCTACGGATGTCCTTACACACAGTCAGGCAATTACATACATATACATAAAATAAAATATTTAAATAAAATAAAAAACCAAGATGAAGCTGGAAAGGTAAAGGCATTTGCAACCAAATGTGACGATCTGAGTCTGATACCCAGACCACTAGCAGGGGATAAATGAAAATTCCAGTGTTTAACTGCAAAATGCCAGCAGCAATAGAACAGGAGAAGGACCCCAATTTTGCCAGAGGGCTTCCTGGAGGAAGGGAACACTGGGCAGACTTTCATAATTCCAGAGTACTATTCACCTTCACCTTCTTACTCTTTATTTGCATGTGACTCAGTTTGAAATGTGGAAGAGGGATGGCCAGATAAGGGAGAGGGGATCTGTCACTTAGGCCTTGGGTGTCACATCAAGGAGTCTGGCTTTTGCCACTAAAGCATTTTAAGCAGGTAAGACTCCTGGTCATTTTGTAGATTTGCAGTTTAGAATGGTCCAGCTGGCTCCAGTAGGCACATCAATCAGAAAGAGGTGAGCAAAGGCAAAGAGACTAGCTACAGCAGGCACAGCGGGGGAAGGAGGAAGGCAGAGCACCTGCAGATGCCACAGATCGAGGCCCCGGACCACCTCCCTGGTAGGGAAGATCAAGGGAAATGAAGCAGAAATAACCCTGCTAACAGGAAGCTGTAAAGGGCTTTCTCTGTCCTTCTTAAGTCAGAGGCTCTTCAGAGGAGCCTGAAGCCTCTGGTCCAGCAGGCCATGATTGAGACCCTGAAAAGGGAATGGGTCCTTGATTGGGAGTTTCCACAATGTAAGCCCAGTCCAGTAAATGTTTTCCCCAAAGAAAACAGTGGCTCCTTTCCAACCAAATCATGAGAATCCAAATTAACTGTGACTTGGTAACAGAACTGCTGCTTTGTAAACCCAGCCTCTGCCCAGAATCAAACAGCAACCGTTAAGGACTGTCCTCTTTTGCATGACAGGAATCGCATGGTGGATCGCCCTAACCAAACGAGGACAGCTCCAAAGCACCCCGCACCACCTCCACAGCTGTCCCGTCTTGTGAGCCGACGGCTCTCTGGTTCTGTGATAGCCCTTGCCCACTGTGCCCATTTTACCTTTCCTACTGTGAGTTCTTTCAGCCTGCCAATCATTCCCTTCCCCCATTGGTGGGCCCTTTCTTGGTTCATATTGTGCAGGTTCCCAGATACTTGAAGGTTTCTGGCAGGGCCACCCAGGTATGGCTAGGTCTCTTTATTCCAGAGCATGTTTGATTCCGTACTGAGGGGTGAGGGACACAGCTTCCTCTGGGAATGCTTCTTGTTTACATCAGGATCCAACCTTGAGGCTTGGGTCCATGATTTCTGGCTGGGGCAACTCTCAGATGAAATCTCACAGGTAGCACCCACAGCCCTCAGGGGTGAGGACTTGGCCTCTCTAGTAGACATTTCAGTGCAATGGTCCTCCTCCTTTGGCAATCCAGGATCTCTGGCTAATGTAAATCTTTGGTGAGATCTGAAGGCCTGGCACAACACGTAAAGGGAAGGCGACTGCTGTCTCTCTGGGCAGTCTCTGTTCTGGCACTCACCATACAGCAGTGTCTCCTGGGCAGATCCGGGCTCCTCACAGTCAACACTCTTCTACATCCTGTAGTTTCTCTTCCCCTTCTCCTCTCACCAGCCCTCCTGAGACTGATTTCATTCCTTTGAGAATGTCCCTGCAACAGACATCAGATTGGCTAAATCTTCCCCTTTTCTGAACCTGGCCTAGTGTTAACTATTGGTCCCTAACTCCAAGACAGCCTTCTGAAAAAGATGCCCCTTTATAAGCTGCACCTCCAGTTCTTTGCAGACACCTCATCAGGAGGTCCTTTCAAAAGTGTTACTCTTTTTTTAAGCTGTACCAGGTGTCCCATTATCTTGAACCCCTTTCCTCTTGAGGCATGTCCTGATAAGAATTAGGGTCACCCACCTTTGTCTCAATGTGGGACAGGCTCCTTCTATCCTGTCAAGACTTACCACTGAGATATATTCTAAAGAACTGAGGTAAATTTGATGCTCCTGTGTTCCTCTGTAATGTGCCTTGGCCTCAGTATAAATTGTGAGATCTGGAAACGTGATCCTTACTGGCACTAAACCACAGCACTGTTCTTCAGCTTGGCCAGGTCTGTCACCACTTTCTAAGCAGTCCGAGGTCCCTTATATCCAAACTTTCCTGTCTCTTTCTCAAGAAGATCTAAATCTACAACAACAAAAAAATCCTGTTGCATGTGTTTAGCTAGATACCCAGAGCCCTCAGAAGGCCAGGACTCCCTGTGACCCTCCTGTATACTACCTCATCCCACCAACCACTCTCCAGGCCCACCTCCCAAAAAGGGGTCACTCCTTTCCCATATCCAAAGGGCTCTGATGCTCTTTCTCCCTAATACACTCACTCAGGGAATAACCTGCACAGATACCTCCCACTGCTGCAGCAGGCCTGTACGCTCACGTCCCACTTTGCTTCTCTATTGCTGTGACAAAACACTCTGACCAATACCAACTTGGGGAGGAAAGGGTTTACTTGGCTTATATCTCCTGGGTCACAGTTCATCACTGAGGGAGCCCATGGTGGAACTCAGGGCAGGAACCTGGAGGCAAGAGCTGTGAAGCACAGGCCATGGAGGAACGCTACTTACTGGCTTGCTCCTCTAGCCCATGTACAACCTGCTTTCTTATATAATAGAGAACCACCTGCCCAGGGATGGCACCACTCACAGTGGGCTGCGCCCTCCCACATCACTTGACAATCAAGAAAATGCCCCACAGACATGGCCACAGGCCAGTCTAATGGAGGCAGTTCCCCAAATAGGACACCCTCCAGGTGTAACAACTTGACAACTGAAGCTATCCAGCACAATTGACCCCTTGTCAACTTGAAACACAAACACATCACTATTAAACCATAAGCTTTCCCCAAGTTTGATGTTAACATCACTACTTTAAAAAGTCCCACTGTCCTTAAAAAAACTCAAACTCTTTAAAAGTTCAAAGTCTCTTTAAAAAATCAACTGTGGGATTCTGCAAAAAAAAAAAAAATACTGCTAAGTACTGTTTTATTTCAAAAGGGAAGAATCGGGCACACTTAAGCAAAACAAAAGTCCAGAAAAGTAGCTCAAGGCAGGACATCTGGGATTCACTCACAATCTTCTGGGATCCAAAGGGCTTGGGTAGCTTTACTTCTCTGGGTCTGCCATCCACAGCACACACAGCTGATCTGGTAGGCTCAGGCCAGCTCCACTCCAGACCTTCTGCTGCCCTTGGTGGTCATCCAATGGTCCTGGCATCTCCAACATGCTGGGGTCTCTACTGACACTGAGGCTGCACCTTCACCAGTAGGCTCTCCTGGCCTCTCAGAGTACAAAGCCTCAGCTGCTCTCCATGACCTCTTCACACTTTCAGCACCAGAACCATGTGGGAGACTCTTACACATTATCAAGTCCTGCTTCCAGCTTGAGATGGAGCTCAAGCTCCCCCTGGACCACAGCTTCTGTGTGCTGACCCTGAGGAAATACTTTCCAGAAGATTTTGTCACAGTGATGCTGGTCTCTTGTTAAAGCTGATTTTTCAGCCCCAGCTAACCAGCATCAATTGTCCCAGTAAAGCAAAAGTTTTACTTCAGTGGTTCCAGTCTCTTCTTAATCACAGCACAGCTGACCAGAAACCACAGATTCTCAATTCAAAATATCATACAAACAGCCCTGATAATTTTTATTTACTTTCGAAGCTTTATAAGCCAAGCCTCCATCATCTACATTTCTTTCAGCAAAACTTTTCCAAGCTCCGCGGCAACAGCCCACTGAACTATAAGCACTCAATGGTTTTTCCAGTTCAACGTTCCAAAAACTTAACACAATCCCCTGTATAAGGGTCAGGTCCTTGGCAGCAATGGCCCACTCTCTGGTACCAATTTCTGTTTTACTTTCATTTGCTGTGATGAAAACACTGACCAAAATCATTTTGGGGGGAGGAAAGGATTTATTTGACTTATATCTCCCAGGTTCATTAGTGAAGAAGCCCAAGGTATGACTTCAGAACAGGAACCTGGAGGCAGGAATTGAAGCACAGGTCATGGAAGAACGTTGCTTACTGGCTTGCTCCCCTGGCTCATGCTCAAGCTGATTTCTTATACAATACAGGACCACCTTCCAGGGATGGCACTGCCCACAGTGGACTGGGCCCTCCCACATCACTTGACAATCAAGATAATGTCCCACAGACATGACCAAGGCCAGTCCAATGGAGGAAATTTCCCAGGTGAAGCTCCCTTTACCCAGGTGTGTCAAGTTGACACCTAAAGCTGTCCAGCACACCCCTCCATGACGTAGCCAATGTGCACAAAGTTCCTATTCTCTTTCTCATATCTGACCTTGGCCAGAAGGAAGTTAAAATGAGCTTTTTAAGTCAAGACCTCTTCATGTTTGTTAAAACATTCAGATCCTCTCCATCTCCTTTGACCTTACTTGACAAGGTGTATATCTTAACTACCTGTTATATGACACATGAGGAAAAGAACTTGGTCACTGACTGAGTGTTGGGCTAATGAGGCCCAGGTCCAAATCTCAGTCTGAATCCCATGGGAGGCCCATCCTGGGGAAGATGCAGGTCCCCAAACAGACCCTAGGTAGATTCACTAGGAGAAGCATCCAGGGAAGGAGGACATGTAACCACAAGTTCACATGACTAAGATAAGGTATAAAAATGGTAGTGATAAAACATGTCAATTATATCAAGCTAAGGGAGAACCCCCACCGAGAACCCAACCCTGTTCATTTCCAGACTGGCTGAGGCTGTCTGGACCCAGAGCATCCTGAAAGCTTGCTTTTTCTCAGTCCATTTCCTCAGCTAGGCCTCCTCAAGTATCAGACAAAACCTTGAAAAACTGGACAAGGAAATCAAAACCTCTTTCCCCATTTTACTTCAAAGTATTCAATAACTGCGAGGGGGGCTTTAAGGACTGCGAAGGAAAGGAAGGGATGGGAAGGCAACAAGCAGCAGGCCCAATATATGGCAACTGCCATTGCTAGATTCACAACTCTCCCAGGGCAACTCAAGATGCCTCCATGCATGACAAACAGCCAAAGCCGTACCTATGGCCCTTCCATCCTTATGGAAAGATCGAAGTCAAGTAACACTCCCTCCGCTAGCCTTTGAGGACCCTCACTGAGTCAACCAGGACACCTGAGTAAAGACTGCCTAAACTTACACCACCTGGGCTGTGCCTATTTCGCAAACAGAAGGCACATTGGAAATAGGATTGCCTCACTCTTGAAAGGCAGGGTCATCCCAATACTAAAAGTTCCAAAGATACTATGGCTCCTGGAATGAAAGTTATGAGGAACCAGTGGGGGGACAGGGGGCGTTCTCAGCTTGTCTGGAAGGTACACAGCTTCCCCTATTTTTCACCTCAATGAAGAGCCTCAGGTGGCCCTGGATATGACAGGAATTAGAATTACTTTATTAATCACTACGGAGGCCACTTCTGCCTGAACAGCTTCCCTGGACCCACTTTCCAGTCTTCAGTCGTGGAATTGAGGGTAACCCCAGCAGAACTGGGCCATTTCACATCCCCTCTAGTATTCTCTTTAGAAAAACAAACCTTTGACACAGTTATTCATAGTATTACTGAGCTGCCTTACTCCACTCCTACTGAGGCATATCTTGTCAAAATTCAGTTCTAACATTACCATCAAACTATAGCCCCAGCACTCCTGACCCCTTCCACGCAGGTACTCACCAGTATAAACCCCTTCTATTGCCCAAGTTCCCCCTGAGATCTAGGGCTTTTCTCTCCATAGAGAATGGTCACTGTTCATGATTCCTATAATCTTCTTTTTCCTCAAAATATCCAGCTCCTTTCCCAGGCACCTCTCCCCAGTACATGAAGCCTATGGAGGACCAGAACCCCTCATCAGTAAGTATTTGGCTACCAGTCTATTCTGTCCCTGTAACTCCCCCTTACCACATACCCATACTGGCAGTCAAAAAGCCTACTGACACTTGCTTACTGGAATAAGACCTCAGAGTTATTGGCAAGGCTGTGATCTTTGCATACTCTGTTGTATGAAACTCCAAACTCTCTTAGGACAGGTTCCTAAGGGAAGGTTCCTGCTGATCTTCCTCCCCACAGCTGGTCCCCCTTCTGCGTGGTTATTGCTGTTTGTGTTGATGAGCTAATGAGGTTAATTAGGAGTACTACAATGGGTGAAGGGTTATTTACAAAAACACAGGTAATTTACCAGCTACTTTCACCGGATGGACAGCAGCCTTTCCTCTTCCGTCTGAAAAGGCTTCATGGGCACAACAGTACTTCTTGAACATACAGTGCCTCACTTTGGTCTCCTTTCTCGCTACAGTCATATAATGGCCCCACTTTCATCTCATTTGCAGGCCCTTCAAATAAGGTGTTACTTGCATGCCGCATGGTACACACAATCACCAGGAAGACAGAAAGGAACCGATCATCAGACATTAAAAATTAATATAGGAAATGCAACAGTCCTGGATAACACTCCTATCGGTGGCACTCCCGAGGTCTCCTACGACTCCCTAAACGGAGACACACCTGACCCCATTTGAGGTCCTATATGGAAGGCTATTCCTTCAGACAGATCTTTTGCTAAACCCCAAGACTCATTATCTCGCTCAGTATGTTACATCTCTGGAATTAACCATCAAGACCATTAATGGTCAGCAAAATAATTATGGCCCTAAACTAGACTTTCCCACCAAGGAACATGGCCAATCAAAATTGAAACCACAGAGCTGCTCTGCATAAAACCAACTTTCTCCTAGAATCAAACACTGGCCAATCAGCACTGCTTATCATTTGGTGGGAATTGCATGATGGGAAATGCATGGCCAGTCACCCAAACCAAAAAGGACAGTGGGCTGGTGAGATGGCTCAACAGGTAAAGAAAGGTGCCTCCAAGTCTGACCACCTGAGTTCAATCCCTTGGACCCACATGGTGGAGGGAAAGAACCAACTCCCACAAATTGTCCTCTGATATACAGAGAGAGAGAGAGAGAGAGAGAGAGAGAGAGAGAGAGAGAGAGAGAGAGAGAGAGAGAGAGAGAGAATAAAGAGGATAGCTCCAAAAGCTCATCCTCTCCTGCAGGCAGGGCGGTCCTTTCCACCACCCGTGTCCCTCTATTTTCTCCCAGTGTATCAATAAACAAACCTATTTTATTTTTTTCTAATTTGGTCTAATGAGTGAATTCTTTCACCAATCCCCTATCATTCATTCTCCGCATATCCTCTCTCTCTAGAAAGAAGAGTTCAGACTCCTTCCTGGAGGCCCCAAAGGTACAGAGCTAAATTTTATCAGACCAACTATGAGGGAAACCCTACGGGCACACAAGGTGCAATTTCTGATGATATGATGAGACCTCAGCAGGATGATCCCCAAAGGCCTCCTATTCCTGGGACTGAAGGGTGGAATTCTTTTTCTTTTCTTCCTCTTTTGGCGTTTTGAGACAGTCTCACTCTATAGCCAGGCTAGCTTCAAACTGATAATACTCCTGCCTCTACCTCCCCAGTACTGGGCTAACAGGCAGGATTACAGACATGAACCACAATTCCCCACTCCTCCCTTAACAGACAGGGCTCAGCCCAGGTGAGTCCCCAGGGCCACACAATGACTTTGAGCCCAGGGATAAGGTCTGAATGACCACATTTTTCTGAGTAGCTGGTTTCACTCTTCTGCCTAAAAATTCCCATTTTCCTCAGGCAGACACACACAAGCCCAAGCAAAGTCTTTTGCTTTTAAGTAATAAGGAAAAAAGGAACAAAAAAACTGGATGTAACAAGTCTGGGCCATGGAAGGGGAACACTGCCCAATTTCTCCACCCAGAGGCCCTCTCCAAAGTGGAGAAGTCCCTGGGAGGTCCAGACCCAATACCAAACCCCCTTCTAACTCTTTCCGGGCAAGTTCCCTGTTCCAGATTTTGGCATTGTCTGGGCGTTGGGGGCTGGGAGCCTCACACAGGCCAAGTTCCCCTCCAGGGGATCCTATAAGCAGGTAATTTCTCTCTGCACTCCTCTCGCTTTTAAAGTTCTTTTGTATACTTTTTGCCCTTCTTAGCATTAGCAGAGACTCAAGAGGGTGGACTGCAGAGAGGGATAGACCTAAGCTGCTTGAGTCACACAGCAGCCTCCCTTCTTGGAAATCCAGTTGATGGCTCCCTCCAGGAAAGAAAAAATAAGTCTGTTAGGTCTGTTGCTTTCTCTAGTTGTCTGCCAGCTTTTCTGCCTAAGCCGCGTCTCTTCTCTCTCTCTCTCTCCCTCTCTCTCCCTCTCTCTCTCTCTCTCTCTCTCTCCCCCCACACACACACACCATGCCTCTGGACCTTTTTTTTAAATGGGGGGGGAGACTTGAAAAGAAACCCTCATTTGCCCAATTCTTACCGACAACTCTCTCTCTCTCTCTGTCTCTCTCTCTCACACACACACACACACTCCAGCGACCTCCAGATGTTCCCGACCACGCGGCCATCTGCTAAGATTGCTCGGGCGCGCAGGGGGGAGGCAGAGGGGGCAGGGATCCGGGATGCAGGAAGCTGGGAGACAGGCCGAGTGGAGTGGGCGGGGGACTGCGCACTTTTGAGACGCTCCCTAGGGTGGAACCCGGGCTCAGCGGGCGGGCGGGGGGCGGGGCTGCGAGAGCGCCCCGCAAGGCTGGCACTTTGAGGACACTCCCTGAGCCTCCTGGCAGTGGGCCTGTGCAGCCACTGGGTTGCCTGGCCCGAGAGCCCGGCAGCGGGCGGGGACCGGGGGGCGGGCCGCGCGGCGTGGAGAAAAGCGCCGGCTCCCGGGCCAGCGCCGGGCAGCCTAGGTGAGCGCGCCGAGGCGACAGCGGCCGATCCTCCAGGTGGGTGCGGGTCCCGTGGCGCTGCGAGATCGGCGCGCGGGCGAAGGTCGGAGCAGCGGACCCAACCTCGCCGCCCCATCCGGCGGGCTGGCGGGCGCGAGGGGCGGGGCTGGGTGCCGCCGGGGCCCCTCAACTTTTCCTGGACCCTGGGCGACAGCGGCGCCGAGTGGGGAGTGGGGATCTGGGGGAGAGGGCTTCCAGAAGACAAAGGCTCTGCCCCGGGGCCGTGGGCGTGGGCCGGCGCCTCCAGGGTCTTTGTAAGGACACGTGCATCCCACGGTTGTGGGCTTTGGTGGATCTGGGTTCGGAGACCCGCGTCTGCCTGTGCTTTTGTGTGTCCGTGCCTTCGCAGGGCTGTCTTGTGCCCCTGTCCCCTTTTTGCAGTCTCGTGCTTGATGGTGTGAAACGGTGGGCACCCCGCGAGTGTCCGCGTCTGTGGTCTGCGCCTGTCGACGTGTCTTGGGTTGGGTGTCCGTGGGGTGTGTGCGCGCGCCGAGAGAGCCTGACGCCGCCCCAGCTCCTGCAGTCCACCCGCCCCCCCCCCACTTGGCTTCAAACTTTTCTCTGGGTTCCTCGGGCAACGCCTGCTGGCAGCCCTCCCCTCTCTCACCTCCGGAGGTCCTCAGAGTGGCGAGGGGATGGGATAGGATTGGCGGGTGGGGGGATCGGCCGTGCCTGGAGGCTGGCCCGGGCCGGGACTGGGCGGAGCGTGCTGGACACCCTCACAGGACCCCGGTGGGAGGAGGGAGGGACGCGGCTGGTCTGGACTCCTGCCTGAGCTTGAGACCCGGGAGGAGTGCGCATTGGGCAGTCGTCTGCCCTGCTCCTCCTGTCCCAGTGTAGACCGGGAGACCTGCCTGCTTGGCGGAGAGACTGGCTCTGCTGAGATCGCTCTGCTTTTGCACCGGACCCAAGTGAGCGGACCAACCCTCGGATCCGGTAGGTGGGAAAGGCCACGTCTTGTCCGAATCCCAGCCTGCTCGCCGTTCCCAGCACGTAGGACCCCTGGTTGGGCTGCGGGGAGAAAGGCCTTGCACATACATGGCTTCGAAGCCACGGTCAGTGGCCCACGGCAGGGCGCCGGGTGACATGACGGAGGCTCGGTCACTCTGTTGTGGCTGGGATGAGCTCTCCCTCGCTCCACAGACGGGATAACTAACCAGCGCTGCAAGAGCCTTGCTGAAAGCAGTGCCCGCCCACACTTGGCCCGGCCAAGAGGTGACTCAAACTTCGATCCTTTCTTGCTCCTCGCTATCCCTTTGGGTAAGTCTAGACTTGCAGAGCCCTCAGAGAGGGAGGGGCTCAGCCCTGCCGAGGCTTTTGATCTTGGGTGGCAAAGATAACCCTAACAAACTCCTCTTCCGGCACTCCATTCTTTAACCAAAAAGTTTGCCCAGCGCTATTCACCGTGTGTGTGTGTGTGTGTGTGTGTGTGTGTGTGTGTGTGTGTGTGTGTGTAAGCCATGGGGAGTGGTGCGACACTGGCCACAAACTAAGGAAAAGGCAACTATGGCCACTTTCGGCTCTGGTCCTTATCTTCATTCTGGAATGGGGAGAGATGTGGACAGCCTCTATTTTCTTGCTGTTCTACTGATTGCTGGAGATTCCAGAGCCTGGAAACTATTGTGTATGCTGGACCTCCCTGCTGACTTAACCCATTCCCAGGCATTGATTTGCTCCTTGGAAGAGAAGGCTAGAATGTCTGGGAACTTGAGTTCACAGGGTTTCCACCCAGCCCTGCTTCACTGACCCTGAGTAGAGGCAAAAAACATTGAATCAAAAATATCACTTCTTTTTTAAATGACAGATTGACAGGTGGCGCAGAGGACAGAGTCTAGGCCAGTTTTCTTCTTAATCATAACTTATGATTCAAAGCAGAGGCAATGTACTTAAAGAGTTACCGACCTTTCAAAGGGAACTGAGGCCAGGAACTGGGAATACTTCCTCAAAAGGACTGTTCTAAGACAGGTTCCATAGGAGTAGACTATAGGAGGGGCCTGGAAAGTAGGCCACTGTGATCGGGATTTTCAAATCTTAGAATACATAGGAGAGGCAGGAAGGGCCTCCTACAACAGCACATCTAGGGCTCCAGGAATAGGAATTAATCCAGAGACTGGGCGGGAAGGCAGGAGCTGAATCACTACCAAGCATCACTATGTGCTGGGAGTTGAACTGTCCACAGAGAGCTGCTGGGGACCCAAACAAAACAACACAAAGTGGGGTTGATGATTCTGAAGCCTTCCTCTGGCTTTCGGATGGTGCTGGAGACTGGGAGACCCATCTGCAGGCAAGATACTGTCATGTCTTACAGTCAGAAGTTCTGGGCTTGTGATCTCACCCCATGGCTTCCTTGGAGTAGGCTTTCTGTATGTAGCCTAGGACATACCATTTCACCTATCCAATTCCCAGTCTCCTCCTTCAAATGAAGATACTGACTCCTGTCCTGCTGATGTGTTATGAATGTTAAATGGCATACTGATTACTACTTGTGCTAATAGATTGAGATGTGGTTTCAGAATGTCTGGTTACATTATGTGGACACAAGCAGAGGCTGAAGCAGTGTGGACCCAGATCCTTAACCTGGTTTCACCACTTGGCAAAGCCCTGAGTTCCCGCAAGCACCTAAGCAGAAGGAAGCCTCTCTGCCCCTGACATTTTACTCCTCTCTTTCCTCCCCTTGGCAGGGTTGTGCCCCGTGATAGAGATGGACACAGGTGTACAGCCATGCACAGCCTAGGTGACTGTTTGGAGGATGAGGGGCATATGAGACTGCAAAGGCCTCACAGAGCAGATAACTTTTGAATCAAACAAGTGGAAGTGTGTGGAAGACAAAGAGGGTGGCAGGGGAGAGACCTTCGTCATTTTTGTCCAAAGAAGCAGCCTATGCAGAAGCAGGGCTCCTGAGGAGCGGCAGCCTCTAGCCTGAGAAACCGTCTTTGCGGAACAGGTTTCAGAAGGGGCATCGTGGTGGGCCTGACCGTCTTTGGGGAGCTATGCTCTGGTACCTAGCACGGCGATAGCTGGCAGCAGGGGCAAAGCTGCTACAACAGGCCTCCTGAGTTTGAGCTAGGCACGGTGGGAGGGTAAGGAAGAGGAGAGACGGGCCCCACTTGCCCAGGGATGACCGCTGGTTTAATGCCAATCCCTCATTTTGTCTTAGACGGCAGCACCGCTTCAACCTGCCTCGGCCTCTTTGACCTTCCCAGATCCTTGAATAACATGTTCAGAGCCCTGGATGGTACACTGAGAGAGAATCCAAGGCCTCCGGGGATGACTTTTGGATTCTCTATCCTGTGTGCCCGTCTTGCCTTAGCCTTCTCTTCTCTGACCCTGCAATCACCCATCAGGAACAGGACTGAACATGCAGTTAGACCCACTGGTGCCAGCCCAGGCTGAGTCCTTTTTCCTGAGTAATCAGTACAGGAACTTGCTGGGAGCAGTCCCAGGTTTCTCATTGTGTTACTGGACTCAGACTCAGGTCTCCACAGTGTGTAAAGCCCTGTAGACTTGGAGCCCGGTCTGCCTGTCTGTAAAACCCTTTTCCTCTGCCCCAGACAGTCCTCCTGTGTTCCCATGTGCTGCTTCAGAGTGATAGGAACTTGACAGTTTTCCAAAAGAAGAGCTACTAGAAGGAGAAAATAGCATACGGGCCTTGCCCACTGCCCTGTAGATGGCACTCCGTAGGTGGGAGGGTGCTGACCTTTAGGCTCCATCTGTACCAGAGTTGTCGTGAAGGAGTCAATATCTGGGTCCTGGGTCCCGTCTTCATCCCCTCGCTGGCTATGTGACTCTGGATGAATCACTAACCTCTCTGGTCTCTTTAAATAGTCTTAAGACAAGTGTGGTGCCATCTAGCCATCTAACACTGTTGATCTTGCTGGGTGACCAAGCATAACAGTTGAGGGTGCATGGGACAGGCCGAGGTGTCCTTTGGTGACCGAGTCATCTTCTACATGCCTGATACATCTTCATGTAGTACCTGCTGTATAGGACCCAGTGCTCTGCTGCAGGGTAAAAACAAGCAAACAAACTAAACAAAAAATAAAACCCTCCCCCTCCCTGCCCACAAGGGTACAGGCAGACAAACATGTCATTATAGCCCATCACCAGCTCTAAGCTGCTGTCCACACTGTCTGTTTTAAGTTGAAGCCAGATGGTATAAGGAGCCCTGGGTCTGAAGCTATCCATGTTTGGGTTTGAGTCCTGGACCTGCTCCTAATAGGCTGAATAGTGTCCTGTTGTTTGCCTGTGCAACAGAGGTAATCATCACTGTTAAGGGCTGTGGTGGAGCAATGGTGACATGTATGGCAAGCTGGTGTGTTTGTACAGATAGGTGGCATTATTGATTTTATAGGGAGAGTCAGCCCTGGAGGCTCTGAGTTTGTCCAGAATTCTTCTGGACTTGGCTTTCCAGAGCTGACTAAGTAGTCAGAGGGCAAAATGCTTATGAAATTCTTACCTTGGGATTTTTAGTGTCAGCTTGTTCATGACTAAGGGAAGCCATCCAGGGTTGAAGAGCAGCTGGTTAATGCAAACGCCTTTCTGAGGTAGGTGCTGTGCACCAGGCTAGCCCGAGACTCGGGCCCCTGCCCACCTGGCTCTTATGCCAAAATCTCCCCATTGAAGTTGTTCAGAGGATCTGAAATTTCTGTGGGTCAGAAATGCTATGGTTCTGTGCCGTGAGCTGGCAGCTGGGGCTGGTGGAGTGTGCTAGATAGCTTTAGTTGTCAGCTTGACACACGCGGTTAGAGGGCACCTCAGTTGAGGAATTGTCTCCATTGGATTGACCTGTGGCCATGTCTGGGGGGCATTTTCCTGATTGTTGAGTGATGTGGAAGGGCCCAGCCCACTGTGGGTGGTGCTACTCCTGGGCAAAAGTGGTCTTGTATTATATAAGAAAGCAGGTTGAGCTTGTGCAAGGGAAGCAAGCCACTAAGTAGCCATCCTCCATGGTCTGTGCTCCAGGTTCCTGCCCTGAATTCTTGCCTTGACTTCCTTTGATGATGGACTCTGCCTGTAAGCCAAATCAACCTTTCCACCCCAAATTGGTTTGGGTCAGAGTTTTTATCACAGCACTAGAGAAGCAAACTCGAACATGAAGGGAGGGCTGAACTTGAACCCCTAATCCCAGAGAGTATCCCCAGAGGAGGAGGATAGTTGGAACCTTGCCAGCAAACATTAGCAGTGTGGCTGAGATGTCAGTGGACCTACCATGAACATGTCAGGTAACTGGCACTACTTTTGGAAACCTGGGTAGGAAGAGATATGAAGAATGAAGTGATGGTCTGCAGAAGTTTAACGAATCCTGGTCATCAGTGGCCACCCAGGACTTATGGAGCAGTGTCTCACAGTCCGTCACTCGTTTTCCACGACCCCACATCTTGTTCCTGTAGAAGACACTAAGACTCAACCAGTAGACAGAACTGGATTCCCAGCTGCTCCCAAGTCTGGCAGCTGATCCGCATGGCTTTCTTCCTGGGCTGGCTGTCTGATGCCGCCTTTGCCAGGCCTGGCTTTGACCCCCGTGGGAGGAGGGATGCACAGGTAAAGGAGGAGCGCCTTTGCCTCGAGCTACTCACACTTTATGTTTGAGATTTGAATTTTCTCAGTAGCCTCTGAAGGAGGCCTGCTGATACCCTGAGGTGGGAGAGGCTGGGAGGGAGGGTTACCTGAGCCCATGTGGACAGAGCATGCTTTGTACTGCCAGCCAGGCAGGGACAGGATGTGTGTGATTCAGGGAGCAGGGTGAGGTGGCAGGTCCCAGCTCCTGGGCCTAGCTCTGCCCGGCCTTGCTGCTGACACTTTCCCTCTGGGCCTCAGCCACCAGGCCTCAGGCTTGCGAGCCTGGAATTCTCTGTGTTGGGGGCCCTGTGAGCAACAGCTGAGCGTTGTTAGGGAAGTTGTTAGGAAACTTGCTGCTCTTATAACAAGGAGGTTTCAGATCCTGGTAGGGGATCAGGCAGGAGGGGGAAAGGCATCCCCAACTTCCAGAGCCCTGGTGCCTGAGGCAGTTTGATCTCTGAAGTTTTAATTCAGAATCCAAGAGGACAGTGATGGGGCCAAAGCTCTCTCATGGCAAATCTGAGGGTAGAGCAAACTTTCCTTAGAGTCACTGTGGACCGGACAGTGTGAGCCCTGAGTAGCTCACAGCCAGCCTCACTGGATCTACTTTTCAAACCAGGCCTGCGTATAGTTTCTAAGCTCTGTCCTCTTGCCTTGTATTCTGTACCTTGGTTCCTCTGTGGATGTCTTTTATCAGCAGGTCCAGATTTGTTAAAAAAAAAAAAAAAAAAAACAGGAGGGGGTGCGGTGCTGGAGAATTGGCTCAGCAGTTGAGATCACTGGCTGCTCTTACGGAGTACCCGGGTTCACTTCCCAGCACCCACATAGCTGCTAACAATCATCTATAACTCCAGTTCCAGGGGAATCCAGCACCTCTTTGGACTGTCTTGGGCATTGCATGACATGGGTGCACTTACATACAGGCAATACACTCATACACATAAAGTAAAAAAAAAACAAAAAACAAAAAACTCTTGACCCAGAATCCTTTTCTTTCCTCAGCTGTCCTCAGTGGCTACTTGTCGATGCTGCCCTTTCTCCCAGCGTGCAGCACAGGTCCCTGGACAGGGCTGAGGCGGTGTTAGTACTGTTATATAGATGAGGAAATCAAGGCTCCTAGAAATAAAACTTGGAGAGTCACAAAGACTTAAGTCTCCTGGTCCGAGGTATTAGTGATCTTGTCATGAGTGGGTCTCTGTCCCCTAACGTTCTCACCCACTCACACCCCGGCATGGCTTAGTTCAGTGCTTTGTGCTTAGTTCAGCTTTGTTCAGCTTTAAAATCCTGCAGCCCTAGGGCTGGTACTAAAGCCCTTACTGTGAAGATGGGGAGTGGAGGTTCACAGAGAACGGGACGTGACTGGTGATCAGAACAGTCCAGGACGGAGCAGTGCCGGAACCTAGGGCTGTCCTTAGGGACTTGTCCCCACACGTAGTTACACTCCCGTCTCCCTGTCAGCATCCAGTGCGGGGACCTTAGGTTCTCCAACTTGGGAGTGGGGGAACTCAGTCTGGCATCTAGCCTGGAGAGAGAGACAGGGCAGCCCCGACTGTACCTGCAGTGTCCTAGTGGTGCTGGCGTGTCCCCATGGGGTCTCCAGCCCTTACAGCAGGGTGCTTTCCATTTCATCTTCCCTTAGTGTCCCCAAAGCATACCAGTTGGCAAATGACTCTAAACGAGGATGTGACCATCAGCCTTATTGCAACCTTGAGGACTAGATGAGAGACTGCCTGTCAACTGGGCATTTCTCACTAGAGTGCCTGGGTCTAGACCTGACAGCAGGGGCCCCAGGAGGTGCTCATCTTGTGGGAAGAGCAAGAGTCTGGCCACGAGTGCATTTACCAGCCAAGTTGCCCAGATGGGGCTCCATCTGCACTCCTGTGCCCTTTACCACAGCATGAAGACCACTGACTAATTCCAGACAAGCCAGGGAAGGCTGTGCACAGCTCTTCAGGGGTGCATCATGTCTCAGTGGGATTCATTGACCTGTGAGGAGAGCAGGGCGGACTGCTGCCCCGTGGTGCAGAGGACAGGGCTGGAGCCTGGAGCAGAGCAGCATTTGGGCTATGTTTGCCCTGCCAGTTACATAAGCTGGAGTTCACAAGAAGCCACTTGGCATTTCGTGGACACATTGTATAATCACCTCTGGGAACCAGAGGGTAATCTTGGGGCCCTTTGTGGTGTTTGTTTAACTCCCAGGCAGGGGCATAGGAGCAGATCAGTTTAGGGGGTGGTGGTGGTGGTAATGAACTCTTGGTTAAAAGCTCAGGGAAACAAAAGGGGTCTGGAGCAACTTAATATTTTCCTCCTGGTGCAAACATTGGAACACTCTGTCCTGCCTTGGCTGGGGCCAAGCCCAGGATGCACCTGGGCCGGGTTTAATCCTTAAATTGGCCTATACAAAAGAAAGGGGTGGGTAAGGAGGGGCCCAGGGTTGGGTATGAGAGAAGAGCCCCATTTCTCAGGGCTGATGGCAGAGCCACAGTGCAGATCAAGTGGCTGCCCTTTAAAGTTTCATGCAGGGCTGGTAATGCTAACCAGCTGCTCGCTCTCCACACCCCCGCCTGGCCCCCAGTCTAGAAGGTAGGCAGGCCCTCACCCCTCACCTCACCCCTCTTACCTTCCCTGGAGGCCCAGGAAGGGAGACAGGCAGGAGGCCAGGCCACCCAGATGAAGAGCCTTCTGTCTCCTAGATGAATGGCCACCGTGTGAGGGAGGAGTAGCTCCAGATGTCCGTTTAGTTCTCCCTGTAGAACCTCTGGTTCTCATGCTGGCACCACCCAGCACCCATTCTCAGGATGTTTACTGGGCCTTAACCTGAACCTAGAGTCTGACCTGTGTGGATTCATGTGATCTTCAGATGTGACAATATTTACATAGTGCCTGGCATATATATGTCACAACTTCTGTTGCAGTTGCACAGAGGAATTGAGGTCTGGATGGGGAAGTGGCTTGAGTTGTAGCATATGTCCATACAGAAATCCCCTCCTTGCCCCTGCCCCACGCTCCCCACCAGGCCTGCTGGAGACGGCAGACAGGAACAGAATTGAACAGGCAGGCCTGTGTCTCATCCTGATCAACTTTGTGTTCATTTGGTGGCAAGACACTTGTTCTCTCTGAGCCTCTGTTTCTTCATCTATGCAATGGGGTAATGAGCCAGTTGCCTGTTCATGGTTAAAGGAAGGGCCAGAGATATGTGCTAGCTATGTCAGTTGGTGGTAGGGCATAGGCAAGGAGACAGGGGCTTGGGGTACTGAGTGTGACCCCAGCTTATTTACGAAGCTAGACTCTGAACCCCCAAGTAGAAGGGAAGATGCTGAAGGACAGTCACTGCAGGGAGAGTGGGCTCACCCCTTTGTCATATGGCAGCAGAGGACCCTGTGCTTAAGTGTATGTCTATGCCTGTCTCTAATCCTTGCCAAGCCTCAGCTCCCTCTTGGTGAAATGAAGACAGGAATCTGCCTTGAAGATGCTTGTGAGGGTTAATGACAGTGCCCTGGGATGGTCAGCCCAGCACCCAGTCCATAGCTCTTCTCAGCAGAGGTGAATGGAACTCCCAGTCAGGACCTCTGCACTGTGACCCTCTCTCTATCAAAGGCTAGGTCTCCAGCATGCCCCAAGCCCTGTATTAGCAGATAGAAAGAAACCATCCAAGACACCATCTGGGCCAGCGGCTTTCCAAGTAAGATCCTTAATGCTTGTGACAGGCCTGAAAGACTGCAGGCGCCCACACTTCAGCCAGAGCAGGCTGCTTGCATCTATTGATGCCATCCAAGAAAGGTTTCTATTACTTCCATTTGAAAAATCCATCCACCTGGCCTAACCCCGCTTCTTCATACAAATGGGGTGACTTCGGCCAGAGAAGAACAGGGACTAGGAATTAAGAATATTCCGGGAGAATAGAGAAGTGACAGCTTCCAGCTGTGTCCACACACATGGGCTTATGTCTTACATAGAGTAGGATAAGCGTGTCCTATACACTCACCCCTCACCTTTGACTCTCTTCCCCAGCTCTCACCATGCTGTGGTCCTTGCTGTTCCTGTTGCTGCTGGCTGTGGGTGGAGCCCAGACAACCCGGCCATGCTTCCCCGGTTGCCAGTGTGAAGAGGAGACCTTCGGCCTCTTCGACAGCTTCAGCCTGACTCAAGTAGACTGCAGTGGCCTGGGCCCCCACATTGTGCCCGTGCCGATTCCCTTGGACACAGCCCACCTGGACTTGTCCTCCAACCGGCTGGAAACTGTGAATGAATCCGTGCTGGCAGGGCCAGGCTATACCACACTGGCTGGCCTGGATCTCAGCCACAACCTGCTCACCAGCATCTCACCTACTGCCTTCTCCCGCCTGCGCTATCTAGAGTCACTGGACCTCAGCCACAATGGCCTGGCAGCCCTACCAGCTGAGGTCTTCACCAGCTCCCCTTTGAGTGATGTGAACCTCAGCCACAACCGGCTCCAGGAAGTCTCGATATCTGCCTTCACCACCCACAGCCAGGGCCGGGTGCTGCATGTAGACCTCTCCCACAACCTCATCCACCTCCTGCTCCCTCGTCCAGCCCAGGCCAGCCTGCCTGCACCCACCATTCAGGGCCTGAACCTATCCTGGAACCGGCTCCGGACTGTTCCTGATCTCCGAGACCTGCCCCTGCGCTACCTGAGCCTGGATGGGAACCCTTTGTCTGCCATCAGCCCAGGTGCCTTCACAGGGCTGGCAGACCTTACTCACCTGTCACTGGCCAGTCTGCAGGGTATTGCCCAGCTCGCACCCCATGGTTTCCATGAGCTCCCAGGCCTGCAGGTCCTGGACTTGTCAGGGAACCCCAAGCTCAAGTGGGTGGGACCTGAGGTGTTCTCAGGCCTAAGTTCACTGCAGGAGCTAGACCTGTCAGGTACCAACCTGGTTCTCCTGCCTGAGGTGCTGCTCCATCACCTCCCTGCCCTACAGAGCGTCAGTGTGGGCCAAGATGTGAGGTGCCGTCGCCTGGTGCGGGAGGGCGTCTACCCCCGGCAGCCTAGCTCCAGTCCCAAGGTGGTCCTGTACTGTGGAGACACCCAGCAACCTGCTGCCAGGGGTCCGGACATCTTGTGACGAATGGTGTGGCCTGGGGCCACCTGACAGACTGCTGTCCTGGGCTTCTCAGGTCCCAACTAACTTATATTTTAATGTGCCAATGCCAGTGGGGAATCTGCAGGCCTGGGTGGCGTCACTGAGGCAGAGCTGTGGGCCTGGGATGGCTTTCGTACCTGTGGCCAATGCCCAGTAACAAAATCTGCCCCTTATCTCAGTTTTCCACTTCCCTGAGCGGCAAGCAGAGGGACTTTGATCCGAACCAGACTCTGATCCCTTCCTGCACCCTGCCCCAGTTGTCCCTAAGTGCCTTCCCATTTGCCTGGACTGACCTGACCCATGATGGGAGAAAGGTAGGTAGAAGCCACCGCTGAGGTGCTGACTCAGGTCCATTGGGTTGAGGGTCCCCGTGGGCCCAGGGTCTAGTCACCCCTTCTGTGCCCTGGATCTCTGAGGCCCACTTCTCCCTTTTCTCATGGAATCCTGGGTAGAATCTTAATTACAGAAGGGCCTACAGAGAAAATCAAATCCAGCCTCTTTGTGAGAAAGGGAAAGGGGGCCTAGAGCAGCAAGCCTGCTCATCTGAGACCCTGCCGACAGAGTGTCGCTGGAGCCCAGCTTCCTGCTGAGGCTGGAGACTACACTTTCCTATCTGTCGTGCGTCTCCTTCCGCTCCCTTTGCTGGAGGCCCCTTGCTACGGTCTCTGCCCTTTTCCCGTTATCACCGGAAGCAGCAATGAGGTAAGGGTCACTGCGGTGGGTCTCTAGGTCCAATGGCCAGCCTTATGGCATGAGCAAAGTGAGCCCACCTTTCAGAGCCTCAGGAAGCTTGGGAAGTATCAATCCCAAGTCTGTCAGTTTCTTATTCTGGGGTGGGAGTCTCCCAGCATCAAGACTGGAAGTGTGCCCATTTCTCTCTCAGAGACACTGCCTCTAGATGCTTCCTAAGAAGTCAGTGCAGTTATGGCCATGTGGCTGTGAGCTCCAAGGGGCCTTGTGGTCTCAGTGCCAATGGCCAGAGCCCAGGAGCCCATCTCGCCTTCCCAGGAGTGCAGTAAAAGGAGGCAGGGTTTCCCATCCACATGTTGCTCCACACCCAGGATCACATCTCAGCTTCCCAGCCCTGGGTTCTTTCCTGTCTTCATTATACAAGTGTCATTGCCTTTTAAATGGACTGTCACTTTTACCCACCTCTGCTGGCAGGGGATGGAAACATGTCATTTGTAAAAGAAGAGAAATGTATTTGTTCACTTTTGTAATACCGTGTCCCGGGCATGTGTTGGGGGTCTTGGGCAGAAGTTAACTATCAGTGGCCATGTGGGCATTGGAGCTGGTCCCCAAGGTGTTCACAAGGCAGTGAGAGCTTTGTCACCATCCCCCCACCAGCCCAGCCCAGCCCCTGACTGATCTTTGATTTAATAAACACTTTACATCATTGAACCAGTGTTCACTGACAATCATTGGACCCGGGTTGGGGCTGCAAGGATGAATTCGGCCCCACCTTGAGCAGCTCTTTCTCCCTGAAAGGGCCAACAGTATTCCCAAATTGGGGAAATAGGAAGTCACACGGGAGGGGGTCACTCAGGTGGACCAGACCTCTCACTGCAGCCTGTTCTCCATCCACCGTCTTCATCACTTATCCATGCTGCCTGTCCCCTGACTGTCTATCCAATCTCAGCCATGAGCTTGCTGGGCCCTTGCACACCTCTGCCTCAGCTCAAGCTGTTGCTGTGAAATTCTATCCTTGCCCCATCCCTGTCCAACAACCCTTTCTCACCCAGGTGATCTGAGTTTTCCGAACGTCTCCCTCTGATGGCCTTCTGCCAAATGAAATAGTCCTTTGGTCATCCTTGGCATTTAAGCTGTCGTGGTGTCCTAACTCCTGTTTGCATACCTCCAGTGACAATTAATTCCAGCTCCCTAGAGGCCTCTGTCTGTCAGCAGGTTGGTCCTTCTAACTGGCCGGGCTACAGAAGTATCCAGTTACCATCATCACCACCAGAGGCCTGTTTCTGATACCTACTCCATGCCAGACTCGGCACTGAGCTGCAAAATGAACACCCCGGGGTCTCTGCCCGGGGGAAAAGGGCGGCGAATTCCTGTTGTAGGGTGGGACGGGGATACACAGGACCCCCAGCTGAAGAGAAGCTCAGAGCCAGTGAGAGCTTGTGGAAGGTCCACATGGCTCAGGACAAGTAGATCAAAACAAGGAAGCTAGTACTTGGGAAGGGTCATAAGTGAGTGGTCAGTGATAAAGAGTCCAGAACATTCTAGTAATAGGCATCCATCCAAGGAGTTTGCTGTTCTTGACAATGAGGTCGCCACAGGGCGATTTACCAACCGAGCTCTTGAGCCCAGGCTGGCACCTGCCCATCAGTGTGGGGAGAGTTGAGACATCAGGAGGGCAACACAGTTCGCTGTTCCCTCAGGTGGGAAAGGAGGCAGCCCCGTACACAGGCAGGAAAGGCTTCAAACGTAGGGGAGGAGAGAGCCAGGTGCTGCCACTTGATGGCCAAAGTTGTGCTTGTGGAAGGATCTGTGGAGCCCTTGACACAGAAATCTTAAAGATAGGAGCAGAGCCTAGAGAGACTTCAGATTTCGATCTACACCTGGAGCCGAGGCTGGTGGTGCACACTAATAACACCAGCACTCCCAGTCTGGGCCACCAGTTCCATGCAGGTCTGGGCTACACAGTTCAAGGTAAGATCGAGTTACATGAGACCCTGTCTCAAAAAACAAATAACAAAGCCCAGCAAAAAACAACGGCAGGGGTGGAGCTCCTGTGAGAGAGGGAGACAGAGGCCATTAGACTGCCAGCTCATTCGCTGAGATCAGACATTGTTACACCCTAACATAACCTAAAGGTCGAGTTCCTTCCCATGTGCCCTTCAGACGAGTGCTGTGGCATCCAGCCCACAGTGCCACCTTGTGGCCACATAGAGCCCCACACCCCAGGTCCCAGCCAGGGCACCAAACAAAGCCAACGGCTGCTAGAAACTGCACTGTGCAGATTGCCAGGCCATTCACTGCTTCCCACTCTCATCAGGTCTTAGTCCTCCCTCTAGAAATCCTGGCACCTAGGGTGAGGGTATAATATACAGAGTCGCGGATTCATGGAAGATTTTATTTTGAATCCACAGGGTTCATCACAAATCAATTATGTGACTTCCCTGAGCCTGGAAAATGAGGGAGAAAATATCTCTCTCCATAAGAGGGAGAAATGAAGTCATAATTGTGCAGAACCAAATACTGTTCCTGTCACAAAATAAGGCACCCCAAAAGTGCCCTTCCTCCCTCCTCACAACTGCACCAAGTACTTTTGTCACCATACAAGGCTGGCTTCATCTATCAGGTACCATCATTCCCTCATCCCTGCTTATCATTGCTCGTGAGTGGAACCACCGCATATCTGAGAATCAGAGAGCTAAGGGGTCATATGAAACCGAAAGCACTGAGATTCCAGCTGGTTTTCTGTTGTAAATAAACTGGGGAAGTTATGCAACTCCAAGTATCTCCCATCAGACCATTGAATCTCAACCCTTAAACAGAAAGAAGCCAAGGTCAAAAGTCACAATCCTTCTTCTTCCTGTCCCCCTTTCACAGATGAGGAGATAGAGGCCCAGAGAGAAGCAGACACAGGTCCCATAGCAAGCGGCCAGGATTCTGTTCTTCAGAACTGGCTATGTACTTTGTGGGTCACAATGTACAATGAGCACAGGGGTCTTGTGTTCAAACATGATTAAGAATTTCAAGATGGCCAAGAAGAGAACAGAAAAGCAAACACAGGGTCCTGAGGCCCCACTGTCCATGAAGCCACCCTGACGGGCTCTGAGTTCAAAGAAGAGGGGATGTCTGGTTTTGGCAGAGGTGACAGAAGGGAGTCTAGTTCTAAGTCCATCAGAGTCGCCCAAACACAGGAATTCTCCCTCAGGAGTTCCCCTCTTGGTTTTACTGCGCCCCAGTCCCCTGCTTTCTCCAAACTGCATGGTCAAAGGACTTTCAGAGGAAGCAGCATAGAGGCAGAGGCACCACCTAAGTGCCACCAAACCAGCTCACAGAACATTTCTTTGGACAAAGACCACAAGGACATAGAACCAGGGGCCTGCCGCTTGCTCACTCCATATGAAGTCTATTCCTTCCTAGTTCCCTCCAAGGGTGAGGTCATTTAAGGCTAATGTGGCCTTTCCCATAAAGGGTCAGTGTTCCTTGTTGGCTAATGTTCACCAGGGAGCAAATATTGATCCTATCAATCACAGCTCCATCAATGGCCAGTATCCAAAAGAGGAATGTGTCCAGAGGTGGCCATGTCCACCATACACTGCTCCTTAGTGCCCCAGGGAGCCACTGCCACTATGCCCAGTGCTAGCACCTAACATCCATCTACAATTCAACTCCCAGCAGCAGAAAAATGTTTATCCAGCTAAGTCCGTGCCCCTCTTGATGCTTCTCATTTGCTTATTTTATCGTGTGTTTATTTAAGTACTACTGGTTGTATTTATGGGGCTTATTGAGTTTGTTGAGCTTGGAGGGAAATTCCTTCTGTGTTTATTCTCTAATTCCCAAAACCATTTATCATGTTATGTTGCATATTCATTAGTCAAAATGTTCTGAACTGGGTAGACAAGCACATATTTACGTTTCTTGGCAGATACACATGTGTTTATGTTCCATGTATGTGATTATTATACACACACACACACACACACACACACACACACACATATATATATATATATATATATGATTCAGAAAGATGCAGAGAAGAGAAACTGGTTGAAGAACGGAAGGATCAGTCTAAGAGTTATGTTCTAATTAATTGACTTTTAGACACAGCAGTTTTCCCCAAGTGAAGCCACGAGTGGAAGAGCCAACTCTCCTGCTGAGGTGAAGGACAGAAAACCCTACTTTGAATTCAAAAAGGCAGTTCAGAGTCTAGAGATGGCCCAGTGGTTAAGAGCTCTGGCTGCTCTTGCAGAGGACCTGGGTTTGATTCCCAGCACCCATGTGACAGCTGACAACCAGTTGTAACTCCAGTTCCTGGGAATCTGACGCCCTCTTCTGGCCTCCTTGGGCATTGCATGACAAGACACAGGTGTACTTACATGCGTGCACACAAAGCACTCATACACATAAAATATATATAAATAATTTTTTAAAGTGGGGCTGCGGCCAGGCATGATGGTGCACTTGGAAGCAGAGGCAGGCGGATCTCTGAAATCCTTTTGGGAAAACAGTGCCTCAGGCCTCCTCAGTAACAGCTTCCAGACTCCAACAGAAGGTGATCTGGGCCCAAAGCCTGACACTGCTAAGTTGTGGGGGAAAGCCACTCATCCTCTTTTAGCCACAGTCCCTCTTTTATAAAATGGAGCTATGGTGACTCCTCCCAGGGAAGTCAGTGCTGGTAAAGTACTTAGCATGCTGCCCATAGTACAGCTAAGTGCTACAGCCATGAATATTATCTATCTTTATTTTGAATTTTTTCCCCTTTGGCCAAGTTTATAAGCCTGCTGGGTTTCAAATTTTTCTTGGCAGAGTTCCTTCAGGGGCTGTCAGTTCCAGGAGGCAATGCCATGGAAGGTGCCAGGTTGGGGATGTCCCTGTTTGGGCTCAGGGGTCACAGGTGGAATAGCTGACCTGTTAGACTTCAGAGGAGTAGGGAGCCCTGTCCTTTTCCTCTCTGAACAGCCTCACCCTCTGCCTGAAACCCCATCATTGCTCTTTGGCCTAAGATGCGACAGAGGTCCCTCCATCGTAGGCAAAGGCTCAGAATACCAAAAGTGTCACGGGGGATGGAGATGAGGTTTCTGGGTTGCATGTGCAAATGTGTTACTTCATGGGGCCAAAAAGGCACTTGCCCCACTCTCAAAGCATGTTATCACCAAAGATGCTTTCTAAGGTGAAGACCAAGATGCTGGAGGCAGATGGCGAGGCCCACAGAGAAAGCATGGAAGGACACGGCCATGCCCATAGGCCATCTCTCCACCATCAGGATGATATTCTCATTACACTAGTAGCCCATTCTCGTCCCACTCCTGGTAGTCATAGGCTGGCCTTCACATCTTGATTTTGGGCTGGGCCCATGAATTTGATCAAGACAATGTATGTTTTGTTGTGTTTCATTTTTTAAAATTTGGTCTGGGAATATAGCTCAGTGGTAGAGTACTTACCTAGCACATGTAAGGCCCTAAGTTCAACGCCCAGCACCACCTCCACCAACAAAAATCATTACATTTATTTACCTATTATTTCTGTATATTGATACGTACAAGCCACAGCATGCATGTGGAAGTCAGAGGACAACTCTTGGCAGTTGGTTCTCTCTTTCCACCACGTAGGTCCCATTATCGGCCTGGAAGCAAGCATCTTTACCTACCATTGCACATCTTTCTTCTTTCTTTTTCCTTCCTTCCTTCCTTCCTTCCTGTCTTTTTTCTTTTTGAAGCAGGCTCTCCCTGTGCAGCCCCAGCTGACCTAGAACTCACTATGTAGACCAGACTGGCCTTGAACTCAACAGAGATTCTCCACCTCTGTCTCCCAAACGCTGGGACTAAAGGCTTGTGTACCTATGTCCCACCAGTGTTTCATTTTTTTAGACAGAATTCGATCTCACCTTGTAGGTTACCCAGACTGGCCTGCTGTCTCAGCCTCCTGCGTTCTAGGAGTACAGGCATGTACCGCCATGCCTAGCTCAGACTACTGTACTTTAAATGCAGGACAAAAACAGGCCTGCACCAGACTTACGTCTTCATTTCCTTTTAAAAAGTTTACGTATTTATTTATCTAATGTGTATGAGTATTATGTAAGTGCACCGGGGTCATGCAGTGCCCATGAAAGCCAGAAGAGGGTGTTGGATCCCTCGGGACTGGAGTTATGGACTGTAGTTAGATGCCATGTGGGTCCTGGGAATCTAATCTGGGTCTTCTGCAAACAGCAGTCAGTGCTCTTAATCTCTGAACCATCTCTCCAGCTCCCCACCCTCTTTTTATTTTATTTTATTTTATTTTATTTTTGAGACAGGTTCTCACTAGGTAGCCCTGGTTGGCCTGGAACTCACTTTATAGACCAGGCTAGCCTCAAGCTCAGAGATCCACCTGCCTCTGCTGGGATTAATGGCATCCCCAGTACATCCCCTAGCTATTTATTTACTTATTTATTTTAAATTTGTTCTGCAGTGCAGGGGAATCGAACCCAGGGCCTCACACATCCTAAGCAAGCTCTCTATCTCTTAACTATGTATCTTCAGCTCAAGACCTAGATCTTAAAAAGACCTGGTTTTGCTTTCTTTGGAGCTCTGGACTCCATGTACAAAGATTGCTGAGACGATGTGGAGAGGCCCAAAACCACATGAAAAGAAACAGAAACTTCAGCCTCTCTCCCAGCAAGTTGAGGACCCCAGCTGAATGCATGCCAGTGACAATCAAAGCCACTGAACCAAACAGCTGAGCTTAGCACCGCCAAGAGTCAAAAACAGATAGCATGGCTATTGTTCCAGACTATTTCTATTCAAAACTATTTCAACCCATGTCAGAGTTTCCATGACCGCAGCCTGCCACCCGACTCCTGCTCTTCAGCTAAGGTAGCCCTGGGACAAGGGTGGCTGAAGACACAAAGGTTCCATACGAAAAGCCAAGCCCCTGGGGATCCTCTGTTCTTCAGAAGTCACCCCTCACTGGCATTTAAAGGGTCTCAGGGTCTCTCACCTCAGAGCTCACCTCCACACATATGTTTGTATCACAGCCACCCTGCAGGCTTGACCCATTCTTGTCCCCAAGCCCAGACCAAGCACCTGTTACCCTGGCCGTTCCTTCAAATGGTCTCCTCTCCCTGCTGGGCTAGCCTGAACCCATTGTCCTGTTCAGGTGTCTTCACCTTCCCCTCAGGGGCTTTCTCATTTCCAGGAACCCCCCTGAGGGACCCTGAAGCTAGAAAGAGCCCAATAAGGGCAAATAGAGCAAGAGGGGGAAGGAGGAGGAGAGGGACACTGGTGGGACCCAGTGGCACTCCCAGGGGGCCCAAAGGCAAAGTTTCTCTGCGCTTCCCATGGACTGAGGAAAGTCATACTTAGCTCAAGCTTTAAATACTCTCTGGCCACACAGACACAGACACTGTGATTCCCTCAACCTGCTCCACCCTCCAAAACCCATGAGGCTGACCTGTGAGGCTGGAGGGAGGGGCAGGAAGTGGATGGGTGCCTGGCAGTGCTCTGGGTTCTGAGCATACTGAGAAATGGGTCTACACATGCCTTCCCTATGGGTGACATGTTGTAAAGGAAGATGGGGACTGGGGGCAGTGAGTGCTTCATTGTTCTCACTACCCGCCTGATTAGCTTCCTGCCTAAGCTTCCATGCCCCTCCTCTGGGAAGCCTTTCCTAACCGCTTCCCCATCCTCAACCAGGCAAGATTAATTGGTCATACTCTGTGTTATCCCAGGATCTGATCTTCCCAGCAGAATAACACTTATTTTATATTTATTTTCCCAGCTTCTGTGCTATTCTGATGAAAGAAACTGGATAACTTTAGTTGTCAACTTGACACACCTGAGTAGAAGGGACCCCAGTTGGGGAATTGCCTCCAGTGGACTGGTCTGTGGCCATGTCTCCGAGGCATTTTCTTGACTGTTGAATGATGTGGAAGGTCTCAACCCACGTGGGCAGTGCCATCCCTGGGTAGATTGTTCTGTATTATATAAGAAAGCAGATTGGGCACAGGCCAAAGGAGCAAGCCAGTAGGCAGCATTTCTCCATGGCATGTGCGTCAGCAGGTTCCTGCCCTGAGTTCCTACCTTGGGTTCTCCCAGTGATGATCTGTGACCTGGGAGATGCAAGTCAAATACACCCATTCCTCCGCAAGTTGGTATTGGACAACATGTTTTGTCACAGCAATTGAAGGCAAACTAGAACTGAAATCATGGCTGCCTTACTCCTTAAAGAGTCCTTCAGCACCCAGGCTGGAGCCTGGTACATAGTCAGGTGGTGAAATTATCTGTTTATCTGTCTATCTCATATATGATGAATTAATTAATAAACAGGTCTGTTACTGATGGTTTATGGAGGCCTACAAAGGTTAAGTAGATTTTCCTAAGCTGTGCAGCAAGCATGGGCCAGATACCAGTTCTTGACGGGCTAGAGAGATGGCTCAGAAGTTAAGAGCACTTCCAGGGAAGTCCCCTCCCATGACCATTCTTTCTCCATCCCCAGGGCAGATACCAAGAACCTCAGGCAGCAAATATGTCCCATGTCTGCAGCTGGGCTGGGGCAGGCGATCCCAGTGTGCGCCATCTGTGCCTTTCTCGCCTGACCTGCATGCACCTCTGTTCTGCCTTCTTCCTGGTAACAGATGAGTTTTGTCCTGCATTCCCCATCCACAGCCCCACAGGCTCTGAAGGAGTCCCACCTCTGAACCCTGTTCTCTCAGCTGCAGGATGAGTCAGCTAAGACTCCAATGTTTCATCCCATCCTGAGGGTCTGGGAGCCCTGTGAGAGGGACACAACGAAAGCTATATGTAGTGACTTGCATGAGAAATGTCCCCAATAAGCTCATGTATTTGAATACTTGGTCAGTTGGTGGAGCTGTTTGGGAGGTTTGGGAGCTGTTTGGGAGGTTATGGAACCTTTAGGAGGTGCAGCCTTACTAAAGGAAGTATATAACTAGGAGTGGGCTTTGAGAGTTTATAGTCTTCTCTCTCTCTCTCTCTCTCTCTCTTTCTCCCCCCCCCCCCTCTCTCTCCACACACTTCCTGGGCACAGATGAAAATGTAACCAGTCAGTTTCCTTCTCCTGCTGCTCTGGCATGCCTTCCCTGTCATTAATGGCTTCTATATTCCAGGAACCATAAGCCAAAACAAATGGTTTCTTCCTTAAGTTGCTTTTAGTCAGGGTATTTTATCACAGCAACAGAAGAGTAGTTAATGCACCATGTTACCAGAGTTGCTAAAATCATGACACAGCTACCTATCCTCAATATGCAAGTTAAAGAGAAATAATAGTGAAAAGAAGAAAAAGGGGATGTATTCAGTGTGGTTATAGCGGGAAGAGGACAAATAAAGAAGTCCAGTGAGGGGCTGACATGAGGGTGAAGTTTAGATAGAAGGTAAGAACCCCATAACTTAGCAGTTTTAGTCAAGGTTTAGTCCTGCCCATCACTGACCCATCACTGTCTCTGTTCCAGTCCCTTGGACAAGGTGGTCAGACGAGTTGTGAAAACTGTCTAAAATATCTTCCTGGGACACAAATTCTTCCTATGTCAGGAACCAGGACCTCGAACTTTTTCTTCTCCCAGCATGAGACTCTTGGGGAAATTCCAATTTCTTGAAGTCCATTGTTTCAATAATCTGCTAGCCAAGGGAGAAAAGTAAATGTCTCTTTAGACATTTTCATTCCCACTAGGATGGTTATCTCAGCTCTGGGCTGTCTGCAGTAAGGGCCCAGAGCACAAACTCAGAGAGAAGGCTGTCACCAGATCCCAGAAAGACCCAGAAACCACCTTATTCTTCCAAATGTTCTATAGTTTAACTTTAGTATTATATAATCTTTAAATTTTCATCTGTGTGGAGCCGGAAGTAGTTTTCAGATCTTAAAATAAACAAATCCAGATGATTCTGCTGCATAGCTGAACCGGAGCAAGGCTTAGTTTGCACAGATCATATACAGCGTTCTGTGCGGGGAGCTGAGCAGTATTGTCACCAACCCTGCTCAGGGGGCTGGCACTCAGCAGCCCCCATCCAAACTGCCCTCTCCCCTCTCAGCTCAGAATGATTTGGGTTGAAATGGCAAACAAACAAGATGAAAGGAGAGAGAGAGAGAGAGAGAGAGAGAGAGAGAGAGAGAGAAACCACAGCTGGCAAGCCATCCAAAAGCACTTGCTTAGGTGCAGCAGGGCCTGATTCCGTTTTGGGAGGGCAAGTCCTTTCTCCAAGGGACCGATGAGAAATAGCAAGAATAAAAAAACTCCCGGACAGGGGTGACAGAATTCTAAAAGTGATTCAGTGACCCAGGGGGTGAGCTCAGCTCTCAGTGGGCTAGATTCCTCCATCAGGGACCTTCAGAGCTTCGTGTTTGTCAGAGACCCCACAGCTAGTTTTGGGACAGGTCTGGGGATGGGCCAAACCCTGCCCGGCCCCAGTGGCTCCCCAACTCATGAAGGAGCTCAAGGACAGCAATACAGGTAGCAAAGCAACCCAGGACCCAGACTTGAGTTCCTCAGATCTGAAGAAAGGACAGGATTGGAGGAAACGTTTCCGGAACTGAGCCTCAGGCCCAGCTTGGAAGGGAAGCCAGGTTTCTGACTTGTCATGGAGCGTGTGCCCGCCAGAGGGCGCTGTGATCCGCACCTCTCCGTGGCTCCTGGACTCTCTCAAGGTCTTCTATGTAGCTTTCTGCACTCTTGATCAGAGGAATCAAGAGCTGAGGTGGAGGATCCACAAGACAAGAGCAAAGGGTGGACTCAGAAGCACCTGTCTAAGAAGCAGTTGCTTTCCACAGTCACCAGGGACTCGATCACTTTCAATGGTCTCAGATATAAAGATTTTCAATCTCTGTGCTTCACGGAATTTAAAAATATTATCCAGCCTTTTCTCCTCCAGAGGATTTTTTCAGTATTTCCTGTGTCCAGACCTAGAGATGGGTACCAAAGACAGAACAGCGACCAAGGCAAGGCCCCTGCTGTCCTGGAGGTGGGTGTCTAGTGGGGAGGGAGCGCACCATAAGCCATTGGCTGCTAGGACATAGTGGACAGAGGAAATGGGTCTCAGCACTCACTTATTTGAGCTGAGGTCTGAATGAAGAGACCAGCCCAAAGCTGTAGAACATTTGCTGGGGAAGGAAACTCAATGCAAAGACCCCATGCATTTGTGAGTGAGGGTAGATGGGTGCCTGGAAGCCAGTATTACCTGTATTTACCATAGCAAAATCACTGTAAGGGTCTAGAGATTCAACAGCATAGCTGTTTAAGTAACTTGTGGGACGGGTAAGGCCAGACTGTTGGCCAGCCGTAAAATTAAACCTCGTATAGGCAAAAGCAAACAAAGCAAATCTCTTGATTCAAAACTCACATATATACAAAAATCAACTCAAAAAGAATCATGGACTTAAGTGTAAAAACATGAAATTATACAACTTTTAGGGAAAAAAATATAGGAGAAAATTTCTAAGATCAAGGGTTAGGCAAACAAACATTTAGACTTCATACCAGAAGAACAGCCCATTAAAGAAAAGTTAGTGATTAGACCTTATCAAAACCGTTCTAGGTTTGGATCTGAAGTATGCTCCAAAGGCTTCTGCGTTTAAGGCTCGGTTCCTATTCTGTGGTGCTAGGAGAAGGTGTGGACTCTGAGGGGGAAGTAAGTGGAAGGAAGTTAGGTCATAATGGTTAAGTTTGTGTGTGTGTGTGTGTGTGTGTGTGTGTGTGTGTGTGTGTGTACTTGAAACAGGGTCTCATGTATCTTAGACTGGCTTTGACCTCAATATGTAACAGATAATAATCTTGAATTTCCTTTTTAAAAATATTTTTATTATTTTATATGTATAAGTGTAGTACCATGTAAGTGCACCTGAATCATGCAATGCCCACGAAAGTTAGAAGAGGGTGTAAGATCCCCTGGAACTGGAGTTATGGATGGTTGTTAGCTGCCATGTGGGTGCTGGGATTCGAATCTGGGTCCAGTGCTCTTAATTGCTGAGTCACATCTCCAGCCCCATGACCTTGAATTTCTGATCTTCCTGCCTCCATCTCCTAAGAACAAGGAGACTGTACACGAGCCTTTGAACGTTTGTTTTATGCTTTGTTAAAAATCTGGGGACATGTATTTAAATTTTTATAAAACGTGTGTGTGTGTGTGTTTTATGTGTCTATGCATGCTGTGGCTTGTGTGTGGAAGTCAGAGGACACCACAGGAGTCCATTCTCTCCTTCCATCATGTCAGCTTGGATGGTCAGACTTGGTGGCAGGCATCTTTACCTGCTGAGCCATCTCACTGACTCATAAATGGATTTTTAAAGATTGAGCCTATAAAAGAATATAGGCTTTCAATAATCTGCTAGCCAAGGGAGAAAAATAAGTGTCTCTTTAGAAATCTTCATTCCCACCAGGATGGTTATCTCAGCTCTTGGCTGTCTGCAGTAAGGGCCCAGAGCACAAACCCAGAGAAGGCTGTCACCAGATACCAGAAATACGTGTAATACATATATATGTATTATGTGTAATACATATATACATATATACACATACATACAGGCAGGCATACATACATACATACATACATACATCTGGCTGTGTACCCAGTCCCTGTCCAAAAAAAAAAAAACCCAGAAACAACGAACAAGCAGGATGCACAATAATGCACATTGCCAGACAAAATCTGCACTAAGAAGGGATTAAAGACAGATATGCCAAACTGTTAACAGTGGCCAGCTCTGGGTGATAGGGCTGGTTTTCATTTTCTTCTTTAGTCTTTCATATTTGCTATGATAAATGTGTATTAGACTGAGGGGTAGAATGTCAAAAAAATGTTTGTTTTGTTTTGGTTTGGTTTCTTGAGACAGGGTCTTCCTGTAGCCCCAGCTGGCCTGGAACTCATTATAGACCAAGTTTCCCTCCATCTCACAGAAAGCCACCTGCCTCTGCCTCCTGAGTGCTGAGATTAAAGGAATGTGTCACCACCCAGCTTTCTTTGTTTGTTTGAGACAGGGCTTCACTTTGTAGCCCTGGCTAGTCTGGAACTCACTTTGTAGACAATGCTGGCCTGGAACTCGCAGAGATCTTCCTGCCTCTGCTTCTTGAATGTCAGGATGAAAGGCATGCACCATCAAACCCAGCCGTCCCCCACCCAAAAAAGTTGTCTTAAATGCTACCCTTTTTGCTATCTCTACATGATTTCCTGGCTTACAAGCATTTCAGAGTCTTGTTCTCAGACGACTGGGCAGGACAGAGATCTACATTCTGATTTTAGACCAGACAGGGACTTATCTCACTTTTCTCACTGTACTTTCCTCCCTGCGTGAGGACAGTGCTCAGGGTCTGCCTAGTCTGTTCTTGAGCTTTCTCCATCACTGCTCTGTTATCAAAAGGAAAGCACCATGTTCCTTCCCACTCTCAGAGCTGGACCTCACATGTTCAATCCAGCCCCACCCCACCATCTTCTACACCATACCCCAAAATGGCCTCCTAGCTCCTTCTTGCACACCAAGAACCTACTTCTTGCTAAGGCAGTTCTTCTATCCCGGAGCTGCTCTCTCTCTCAGTAAACTACTCAACATTTCCACCGAGCAACTCCAGCATCCCTCCTGCACCTTTGTCTACCCATACTTATCCTGCTCCTTGGGCCATATACAGGCAAGTGTGAACGCTTTCCTGTGGCAATCCTACCCCAGTCTCTAGTTCCTAGGAGTAGGACTCCAAGTTTCTCATTTCTGGGGTCCAGACTTGAGAGCCAGAATAACCGTTTGCTGGTCATCCAGCAAACTCAATTTCTATTTTAGTTAAAGATTATGGCATGTTTGCCATGGCCCAGCACTGTGTTACCTCTGCTGACATGGCAGAGAAAATATATATACCCATGCATTTAATGTTACTTAATGTGTATTTAATATTGCGTTATAAATACTACATACTTTAGGACATTGTTAGGTGTGACTGGAACCTCCAACCTCTATCCCCAAGAGTTCCAACCCAGACTCTCAGGGGCCGCTGAGATCTGAGAGATCTGAGAAAAGAACTGACTTTTGAATAGATAAAATCCCCAACCCAGGATTCACAAACAGCTGTAAAAAAGGACTACTTCCTGGCCAGAAGCCTACTTTAAACATGAATCAGATGTCATGGCAATCCCAACACCCCTCCCATAAAAGCCAGGAGGGGGGCTGAGGCCTTTTAAGGCTTTGAGGCTTTTGGGTGGCTGCTCTTGCTCTCCTGGGGAGTTGGCCTCTTGCACTCTCCCTGAGGGAGCTCCTCCATCCCGACTCTTAATAAACCGGGTCCTGTTACCTCCCAGCAGAATCTCTGGTCTTTCGAACCCAGAACCTTACAGACACAGTAGTGACCTTGTAATGACTTTTGTAGTAGATGTTTGCTAGGAGTCACACTGTAGATGTTTCCTGAGAGTTTGTAAAGACCACAAGGCTATCTTAAAAAACGAATGCCACAGCTATCTGATAGAACATCTGTTTGCAATTGTCCTGGTTGCTAGGGTACCTGCCATAAATTCCATTGTCACAAACGTCTCTGCTTCTGTAAACAAGTTTAACCAGGCTTAATTGCAAAAGGAATTTCCCTTCAATGGCTGAAATGCATACAAATATCTGTGTTGGAAGTCACAAGTCACAGTTTAAACCCATCAGTGGTATAACTATTGAGAAATGATGTGGGAAAACTAGAAAAATGTGTGGATTTCTGTAACTCAGGGCCGGAACTTCAGAGCACCAGCTCCTTTGAGACTGCTGATGTGAATAAAATCTCAGTTCTCCAATCTTCCAAGTGAATGCTTGGTCTCTCAACTGCTTGGTTTCCGTAACAGCCAGAGTTGCTGGATACTGGGGGGTGGGATAAAAATATGGGGTAACTCTTTTATGAACAGGGCACAGAAAAGAGACAAAAGAAATTTCAGTATCATCACCCACGTCCCCTTCCTTAGCTGAGAAAGAGGAGGACAGACAGAAGGAGGCAGGTCCTGGTCCTCAGCAGAAGTCCAGAGGGAGCCTTGCATAAGACAGTTCTCCTCTTGGGACCTCAGCTTCCTCATTTCATGGTGTGCGTCTCTGCTCTAAACCACATCAGGGATCCCATAAGATCAGAAAGGGCTCAAACAAAAAAGCCTATTGAGTGGTTGAGTTTGCTAATGAGGGGGGAAAGCAATTTTGAGAACCTTTTAGATACACTGGGAATTAATTCGTTTTATGAGACAGGCTCTCACAATGTAGAACCCCTGGCCTGGAACTCGCTGTTCAAAGCAGAATGGCCTCAGATTCATAGATATCTGCCTGCCTCTGCCTCTTAAGTGCTGGGATTAAAGGCATGCATCACCATGCCTGCCTGGGAATTTTCTCAAACAGAGAATGAAAACAGAATTGTAAAGAAATTAGTAAGTTCAATGCCCAGTGCTAGTTGTGATATACCACCTGCCCTAAATGAATGGTACCCAGTTCTAATAAGATCCAGTGGACACTGACAAGTTCTGCTGCTAAAGGCTCTTCTCCTTCCCTGAGGAGAGATCTAGTCTACAGTTGTGTTGCAGTTGCATTCTGTTAAAGGAGAAAGAACCAAAGGCCTTGTTGCTTCTGGTCACCTCCCTCGGGAAGTTCTGCAGACCACTATGACCTTGAACACTTGATTGAACATGGCAAAAAGTCCCAGACCTTTCCCTAGGGAAAGCATCAGGAATGTACAGAATGATAACTCTGTTTTTGCTCTTCTTTTCCTGGGAAATTACTAATTTGAGGGTGTCTAGTCTGAGATAACCTGGCAGCCTCTCTAGCTGGCCTGGTAGCACAGGCTGCTCTCTGGGGTTTAACAGACCTGCAGAAGTGTGTGGAGGAGCTTTACCATTTCTAAACGGATTCTCATCTGGTCATTCCTGCATCTGAGCAGATGTCTCACAGCCATCTCTTGGTGAGTACCCTTCTTCCTGTCGCTCTCTGCTCCCTGCCACAATGGGAGGAAGCATCCCCAGAAATGGCAGAGATCTAAGAATTAAAACTGAATCATGGGGGCTGGCTGAAAATATGAGGACCCGAGTTAGATTCCCCAGCACCCATGTAAAAAACCCTGACTTGACTGTGTGCACCTGTAATCTCAGTGATGGGGAGGCAGACACAGGAGGATCCCTGAGACTTGATGGCCCGCCAGTCTTGACAATCAGTGGGTTTCATGTTTAGTGAGAAACTCTATCTCAAAGAAATAAGTTGGAAGTCCTGTATGGTGGCTCATGCCTTTAATCCCAGCACTTGGGAGGTAGAAGCAAGTGAATCTCTGTGAGACTGAGACCAGCCTGGTGTATATTGTGAGTTCTAGGCCAGCTGGGGCTACAGGGAGACCACACACACACACACACACACACACACACACACATATATATATATACACAAAACAACTAAATCATGATTTCATGAAATCCAGTCAAATTCATCCAATCATCATTTCATGAAATCTACTCTAGGAGGGTGTTGAGCCCAGGCCCTTCATGTACAAGTTCATTTCCATCTGAGCTGCTCTTCTGTGCCAGGCTCTGTTCTAGGCTATCACCCTGAGCACAGAGATGTTACGCATTCAACTACCCAGCTGCACCTACAGAGATACACTGGCCTAACCCCCCCATGAATGCCCACCTGGGAACACTGATGTGGGGGAATTTTTCAACATGAATTCCACAGGGGCCACAAACATTCAAATCGCGGCACGCAGGGAACACACAGCTCAAAGTGCCTGCCCCAAGTCAGCTGTTATTTATTAATGCCCATTTCCCCTGGGAATAGCCTCTGAGAAACACACTTAGAAACGGTTCAGGTCTTGACGTGGCCCCATGCACCAAAGGGGAAAACATGGGCAGGATTTCCTCCGTGATGTTTACTTGTTTGGATAAGCACGATTTGTCAAAGGGAAAAGTTGTCAGCACAGCCTAAACACACCCAGAAGGTCAGCAAAACTGCAACAGGATCTGGGAGCTTCCAGAACAATGGTAACCCACTGCCCTTCTTAGAGTGTCTTGACCCCTCTGTTAGTTCCATCTGGGTGTTTGCTGAAATGGCTGAGCCTTACCTCTAGACCCACTGACTCAGAATCCTTGGGGTGAAGCCAGCAATGGGTTTTACCTGGGGCTCCCAGATAGCTGTCAGTCAGGGTAAGGATTTGGAACGTCTGCCCCTTGGTTCTCTTCCCTCAGATAAAGAAAGAACTCAAGTTGAACATTCTAGTAAAAATTTTACTCAGTTCTTTGGCTTTCCTCGTGGTGTCCAGGCTTAGGAGAGTGTATATTATGATGTGTTTGTGGTGTGTGGAGAAGTGTGATGTATGTGCTATGTTTGTTGGGAGGCCGATAAGCAGAAAGAGAGATAGTAGACAGTATTGTTTTTTCCATACTACAGATCAAAATGAAAGTTAAAAATATTTTCTTTACCTCAATCTATGTTTTTTTAACCTGGAGTACATATGACTTACATAAAGAAAAGAGGTTTTTATAAAAGGAAGTCACTATATTCCATCATCTTCATTGTGTTTGTTTCTCTGAGTCTGGGCTGTCATGCAGTCCAGGTTGGCCTAAACTCAATAGGTAGCCAATGCTGTCTTGAACTCTTAATCCTCCTGCCTCTGCCTCCTAAGTGCTAGTATTACAGGTGTAGTACCACCATGCCCAGCTGTCTTCCATCTTGAATTTCTTACCACCTTCAAACCTGTGAGCTCCCAGTGTACTGGCCTGAGTTGTTAATGAGGGAAATGAGTCCAAAACCAGACATCCAAAAGAACTGTCAGGAGATGCTGGTCTGCTATCTGCATGACCCAAGAGCCTCATCTAACTGGGCATGAATTTCCCCTTGGCTCTATACACCACCCTTCCGATCCCATGTCTCTCCACGGCATGAGAAAGTTCCTAGAACAAAGTTGACAGTGGTGCTGGGCTCTCCCCACATCTCCTTTCTCTTAATTATCATCAATCAATTCTCCTGCTCAGAGCACCTGTGCTAACATATGCTAAGGGACGTGGCACAGCACTGAACAGCACCTTGTCATTCAGGTGTTCATTTAAAGCCACAGGCACCTCCCACACTCTACTCCAGGGCAATGGAAGGACAATTTTTCAAGGGATATTGACTCTTTCAAATATTGTCTGATATTGGTGATCCTTACAAATATAGTAAAGTAAAAAAGAAAAGATAGAGAGAAAGAAAGAAAGAAATTCATCATATGCATCATATGGCTATTTCATCACTATAAGAAAATTAATCATTTTCAGTAATTGTCTTTTGGCCCCAGAAAGGAATGATTATGCAGTCTGCAAATGGTGGTATAGCAACTAGCTGCACCCCATTCTCCAGGGCTGTTATCCCTGCCCCCTTCTCTTCACAACCTGGTGCAGGTGGATAGATGAAAAAAGGGACAGACTAACCCTGCTTTAAAAGAAAATCTGTGTGTATGTGTGTGTGTATGTGTGTATGTGTATGTGTGTGTGTGTGTGTGTGTATGTCACAGCACATGTGTGGAAGTCAGATGACAGCTTAAGGGTGTTGGTTCTCCCCTTCCACCATGTGGGTTTTGGAGACTGAACTTGATCATCAGACTTCACAGTGGGCGCCTTTACTGGCTGAGCCAGCTTGTTGGGCCAAGGCCCACTCTGACAGCTGCAGATAACCTTAACATTTTAGGGTCTTTGTATCAGCTATGTGATTACTCACATTTGTCTGAGTGCCCCAGTCCTTCCCAACGCTCCCATCCATGGGGACCTCCTACCACAGTGTCTTGACTTGGCTTTCTTGTTTCCTGGATTCTATGACTCTTTCCTTAACCCAGGTCCTGTCTATCCTCCCTTCATGTCCAGAGGTCATCTGTCCTTTTAGAAAGGCCTCATAACCCTCTTAACCCAGCTCCTTGCAATATGGACACATCTGGATAATGAATATCCCTGGTCATCTTTGCCCAGTCAGAATCTAGTCTGTTCTCAAAGTCCTTATAATGACTTAGGTACCTGTGGCCACTCTCACAGCCTCCCACCCTTAGGCGTGTTTAAGTATGGATTGGGACCCAGTCCCTGAACCTACCAAATACCAAGATACACGGGCCCCATTCTCCAGATGGCACCCCAGAAGCCCCATTCTATTGACCTAAATAAGGAAGAAACTCTGTTCCTCATGAAGTGAAGACAGGGAACAGACTGGGGGAGCATTAGCCTTCTGTGCATCTCCATGGTGGACTTCACTCCGTCAGCCTGTCTTGAGTAAGCTCTGTCATGTCCCTGATCTTTGATGTCTATCTGAACACCCTGGGACAAACAGGAAGGTGTCATTGTTCTACCAGGCTGCTGACTTTGCACCCTTTAGGGTCACCGAGTCCTATATGGATTTGGATACTGTCCCTTTACTTAGTGAGTCTCATGACCTTGGACAAGTTGTTTAGTCTCTCTTGGTCTCAGATTCCTTACCTGCATATTGACTTTCTTTTGTTGTTGTTTTCTGAGATAAGGTCCCACATAGCTCATACTGGCTTCAAACTTACTATGTAGGTAAGGATGACCTTGAATTTTTTTTTTAGTGTTTTATTTATTCATTTTTATCTTATGTGTATGAGTGTTATGCCTGCATGTATGTAAGTATACCTGTGTCGTGCAGTGCCCTCAAAGGACAGAAAAGGGTGTTGCATCTCCTGGAACTGGAGTTACGGATGGTTGTTAGCTGCCATGTAAGGGCTGGAATTCAAACCTGGGTCTTCTGCAAGAACAGCCAGTGCTCTTAAGCACTCCAGCCTGGACCCTGAATTCTTAATCATCCTGCCTTTGCCTCCAAGTGCTGGGATTATAGGACCACCACCCCTAGGTCTATACACTGAATTTCAAAATCCTATTTCAGGGTACTTGGGCACAGTGCCTGTCTTAGAATACGTGCTCACTTAGCAGAGTCATTATTCACAGGTCCTGCTGCCAGGCAGGGCTTTCCAGGACTGCTTTGAAGTGGGAAATCTCATCCATTTTGTTGGTTCACCTCCCTGAGTCACCATGGGCAAAGACCACAGGACTTATCTTCCCATCTGGCCCTGTGATCCGCAAGGTGATCTTAAAATCTCTGAGTTCCATGTTTCTCTCCTGAAAAGTAAGACATCAAACTGTCTGAGAAATTAACCCTACTTGGCCTCAGCAGGCTGATGTGAGAAGGAAATTAGCTGGCATGTGGCAAGGGCCTGACACAGGCTTGTGGTTTGGGAGGTCTTTGGCAGTTGCTGGCTTCCTCCTCCTGTCTCATGAGAGGGAATGAAAAGAGTGTGTGTGCCACCTAGATATCTTAAAACAAAAACACTAAACAAAGGTGTGACGGTTAAAGAAGAGAGCATAAGAGCGCACACTGTAAAGGGTGAGTGGGCGCTGACAGTACTGGCCAAAAAGGAGAAGCCAGAGGTTCTGTGAAGACTTCTAAAGAAGCTTTTACTTTAGCACTAGGCCTGGTGGCACATGCCTGTAAACCTAACACTCGGGATGTTGAAGGAGGAGGATTTCAAAGTTGGAGGACAGCTTGGACTACATAGTGAGGGCTTGTCTCAAAGAAAACAGAACAACAAAGACTGAGAAGATGGCTTATTCAGTAAGGTGCTTGCCATACACGCATGAAGACCTGAGTTCGAATCACAAGCACCCACATAAATAGTGAGGCACAATGGTGCATGACTGTAATGTCAGTCCTGGGAAGGCAGAAACTGGAGGTTCTTTGGGGCTTGTTGGTTAACCAGTCCAGCCTAAACATCGTTACCAATGTTGTTTATCTCAAATAAACAACAACAACAGAAAAAACAGCTCTAGGAGGCTGGAGAGATTACTCAGGGGGTGAAAGTACTTGCTGCCTAAGAGTGAGAACCTGAGTTAAAATCCCCAGAACCCAGGTAGAAGTTGGACATAGTAGCAGCATCCATAACCCCAGTGTTTCTACAGGGAGCTGGGAGTCAGAGTCAGGAAAATCCCTAGAAGCTTGGGGGCCAGCTAGCCTGGTGTGCACAGTAGAATGACAACAGAGATGCTGTCTTAAGCAAAGTGGAAAGTGAGAACTGACACCTGAGATTGTCCTCTGACCTCCACACTTATACCATGGCACAGGGGCAACCCCATCCACACACGGGAATGCGTGTGCACACACGTCTACAGGAGGACTGGGAATATAGCTTACTTGGTAGAGTGCTTACCCAGCATGCAAGATGCCCTAGGTTCAAATTCCCAGCACTGCATAAGCCAGCTGTGATGGCCCAAGTCTATGTATAATCCCAGTACTCAGAAAGTGGAAGCAGGAGGATCACAAGTTGTTATTAAAATTTCTCTTTGGGAGAGGCAGACCAACTTAACCTGCCTCTCTCTCCCTGCTTGCAACCCAAAGGGTCCCCCCTCCAGGCCTCCCAACAAACACACAAATTCCTCCACTCACAGTCAAACAGGTTCTAGCTAGTTTACTTGGGCTTACTAACAGAGCACTGGGTGAGGGCTTACTTACAGAACACAGGCGCCCACCCTTCCCTCCGCAAGTTCCATTAGTAAGTCCACGTGGCTGGGATCTTGCAACTTCCCGGTGAACAGATCCTAATGGCCCATGGGGGAGGGGAGAAAAGGGCCGGCCTCCTGGCGCCCCCAGTTTAAATACCTTTAGCCCCTCCCCTTCTCACATCCAAGGCCAATAGACCGGGCGGGTGGGGCATAGGATTTTCCCAGCTCCTCATCTTCTGCTCAAGGTGGTCCTGGGTGATACCACTGAGAGGGGTGTTTGTCCACCTTTTCCCTCGGAGAAGCAATTCACTCTACACAAGTTCAAGGTCATCTTTGGCTACACAGTGAGTTTGAGGTCAGCCTTGGGATACATGTGACCCTGTTGAGAGAGAGACACAGAAACAGAGAAACCAAAATCAAATCCTGCAGAAGTGGGTAGGCACGGTTTACTGGTAGCAGGTGCTGGATTAGTGACTTCAAGAACCATTGCTTTTCCATTGTAGTCTGCTCTTTGGGGAAGCTGAGGGTATAGATGAAGAAGCTATAAAAATATTTCCTCTTGTATTTAAGAAAAAAATTGTTCAGTTTTGAAGAAATCTAAACCTTAAGTCAGATTTCTTATTTGCATGCATTTCTCTATTATTATATTAGAGTTTCCACATCGGGAGGAAAAACAAAGCCACGGGTTAAAGGACTTGAGTGTAACTCAGTGATAGAGTCTATATGAGGCCCTGGTTCAGTACACAGCACCAAAAAAGAAAACATACCACAGATTTAAAGCTGCTGGATGACATGACTAATACTGGGAAAATATGTTCAAAGTGACCAAGCCCTGAATAAGAAGATTCAAGAAAGAAAGAGAAGGATTGGAGAGATGGCTCAGTGGTTAAGAGCACTCACTTGCTCTCGCAGAGGACCCAAATTTGGTTCCCAGCACCCACAATTGGGTAGCACATAAGTCCTAGAACTCCAGTTCCAAGGGATCCATTGCCTTCTTCTGGACTCCAAGGGTACCTGCACTCACATGTTCACACACACACACACACACACACACACACACACACACAGGTACATATAATTTTAAAAAAATAAATCTTTAGAAGGAAGTGAGAGAAAGGGAGGGAACTCAGGCGCCTGCGGCTCTTGGAAGCCCTCATCTCAACCTTCTCGCCAGGCTTGGGTACAGCCTGCTGCATTCTGAGTACATCATATGCTCATTACTGTGTCCACGTCTGCTCCTAGTCTGGCTGGTCTATTGGTCCTTAGGGATCCAGAACCTGGCACAAGGCTCTAGATGGTATCAAGAATCATGTGAATTGAGCATATAGAGCCCCAGGCTTGGGACTGGGATATAACAGGTAACTATGTCTACATTTCCAATCTCTGAGAATTTATTTCAAAGACAGCTTACCATAGTAAGCCTGTGTGTAAGCACTTTTTATGAAGGCTAGGAAGGATTTCCACTTTGTTTACTAGTGTCCTCAAAGTTTGAAAATCCTCCTGAGCCTCAGGAGCTGTGTTGATGTCTGTAACATCGGGGACAAGACTCAGAATGCTGTGCATGAACAATGGATAAACTGAAACAACAGTGTCCAGCAGGATAAAAGTACCAGGGCCCCCTATGGCTTCTTATTTCATGCATTAACCATCCGGCACTCTGCCATTCTGGGCTGTGTGACCTGGAGACCTTTGCTTCTTAGATTGCCGAGTCCTCTTTGGTAGAAGAAAGGCTGTAATGGTTCTTATATGTTGAAATATTAAGCCAAGAAGTGATAGTGTTGGCGGAGGGAGTTACTAGGTCATAAGGGTGGAGCCCTCATAAATGGGATAGGAACTCTGGCAAAGGGACCCCAGAGAGCTCTCACCCTCTTTCCTCTGTTTAAGTGGCAAATAACCCCAGAAAGTTAACTGGGATGGATTAAACAATCTCCAGGTATCTGTTGAGAAAACCCACCCTCTCAGTTTCACTAGTCAATTATTTGGTCATAGGGCTACCCCTAGGGAAGCAGGTTCACCCTAAGTTACATTAAATAGATGGGCAGAATGCCTGGTATGTTAAAGGGGTAGTGAATTTCTCCTGCCCACAATCTCATCTTCTGGTGCTGTACTCTCTAATTCTCAGCCCAGAGAGCGCAGTCACTGGCCCAGTTAAATAAATTCGGCTGATTTAAGCTTGGAGTAAGTCTGGTGGTCCTTCTCTCGTGGTCCTGAACTCTGTAACACCTTCATGAGGATATAATGATTGAAAGGTGGTTTTCCAACAGGGAAGAAGACCTCACCAGAACACAATTATGTATGTACCCTGGCCTCAGGCTTCTAGCCTCCAGAAGTGTGAACAGCAGTCGCTTGTCATTCACTAGATCTGGTATTTTTGTATAAGAGCCAGAATCAAGAGGAGAACCCTGGAGTAGATTTCATCATTTGTCCAGCAAGCATACTGAGCTTCAGGATCTGTGCAGCTTCCACACAGCAAATGATGAGGATAAGTGAAGGAAAATCAACCTGAAAAATGACTTAACGAAATGACCATCTGCCTACCCTGCCTCCCCACTCCAGGAGGATGCATCTATCTCAGAATACACTGCCTCTAGCCCAGACATCTGGTCCCTTTCAAAAGACATTTAGTTCCTTATTAGCCTCCTTGCAGATCTAGTTCCTTACCAAGCACTTTGCAGAAATTACCTGATTCCCCTCTTAGAACTCCCCATCTCCTTCCCAGAGCCCAGGAAGGAGCTTGACACCACCAAGAAGTCATAACCCACCTTCTGGGATTCTAGGAAGACATGACCCCCTTTCTGGGATTTTCTGGGCCCACCTATAAATCCCAGACCTCCCCCAACCCCAACACACAACCAACCTCCACTCCCTCAGGAAGGTTGCTCGCCCCTATCTGCATCTGTTGAGGGAGGTCGGCTTCTACTTCTCTTTATCACACAGCCTTTTCATCCTGAATTCTAACAGTAAGGTTGGTGACCCTCAGGGGACCACAATCTGGAGAGGGAAACAGCCTCTTACTACAGAGCCCCTCGGGAAGATTCAGCATCTCCTGAGGCCCAGATGACTGTCTACACCCAATTGTCAGGAGTTAGCTAAGGGTAGGTAGTTAGGGTAACAGTTAGGATGAGGGAGGGAAGACATTCCCATTAAAATCCCACAAGGTGTATGCCAGAAAATAAGACTTCCAGCCTGACAAGGCCATCAGTCAGACAAGGATGTCTGTTTTCATTATCTTTGTCCTTGCCTGGGTCATATGGGCCAATAGATAAGGTGTGGGAAGAAGAAAACAAAGGTGAGAAAAACCTATGGGTCCTATAAAAGAACCAGCCCAAAAGTCACTTGTCTATTAACTCTGGAGACCCACCATGGACAGGCCCATTTTCACACTTTTCTCAGTCTTTACCTCATTCTTCCCTGAGCATTCAAGTTTTTGTCTGCCCCTAAGAAGAACTTAAGAAGGACTCCGGGGAAACTGGCCCTCAGCTCATACCTCTGTGACACAATGTCTAATTCAATGCTCCCCTAACTAAGGAAGGTGTTGCCCAGCCACCAAGTTACAGCTGTGAAGTAGAGCTCCAGAGGTTAGCTGTCTTGTGTGTGCTCATGGAGCTAGCAAGAAGCAGAACTAGTCTAGAAGTCCTGTCTGCCTGGTTCAGAGGCCCAGGTAATTCCCTTCGACCCCCAACAGCTGGTAATGCTGTAATTTTTTTTAAAGGAAAAATTCATCATGTATGAAAATATCCTAAAGAAACCCATTTGACATGCTTTCTAAAACATTAATAAAAAGGAAAATCCAAATGAAAATAATAAGTAAAGGTGCTAGGATATAGGTCAGCTGCCACAGTGTTTACTTAGCATGCACAAAGCTCTGGGTTCGGTCCCCAGCACTGCACAAACTAGGAATGGTGGTACATACCTATGGTCCTGGCACTTGGAGATGGAGACAGAAGAATCAGAAGTTCAAGACCATCTTCAGAGACAGCAAGTTCAAGGCAGCCTAGGATAGATGAGATCCTATCTCAATAATAATAATAATGAGATCCTATCTCAAAAAATATTAATAATAATAATAATAAAAGTCTAGGAAACCAATTAAGGAGCATCTATGATCATTTCTTTCCTTTTAAAAATTTATTTGTTTATTTGTGTGTGTGTGCCTGAGTGCATATATGTGCTCCACTGCAGACAGGAGCCCACAGAGGTCAAAAGAGGGCATTGGATCTCCTGGAACTGGAGTTACAGGCAGTTGTGAGCTTCCATGTGAGTGCTGGGAACCAACTTGAGTCTTCTACAAGAGCAACGAACCACCTCTCTATTTCCTCATTTCCTTTCCTAGAGTTGGGCTTTTGATTTTTCAATTATTATTTCATTATGTATATGGTGTGTGTGTGTGTGTGTGTATATGTGTGTGTGTGTGTGTGTGTGATGTGGGGTGTGTTTGTGTGTACACTCCGCAGTCCAAATGTAGAGATCAGAGGTAACTCTGTGAAGTTGTCTCTCTCCTTTCACCTTTACTTGGGTTTCAGTAATCAAATTCAGGTCATCAGACTTGCTCAGCAAGCATTTTTACCCACTGAGCCATCTCCCTGGCCCAAGGCAATTTTAATTATTTAAATTAAAAGACCAGCCTTCTGATTCAGGAAATGGAGATGTTCTTGTTTTAGTTTATTTAAAAGGGGAGGAGGGCTGGGGAGATGATTTAGTCAGCAAAAGGTTTTCTTTACAAGCAGGAGGAACTGAGTTTAATCTCCAGAACTCATGTTAAAAACTGGACATGGTAGCACACTTATTCTGGGGGAGGCAGAGGCAGGTCAGTCTCCGGGGCTCACCAGCCAGCCAGTTTTGCCTACTTGATAAGTTCCAGGCCAGTAAGGACTCTGTCTCAAGAGAAAAGATGAACACTGCCTGAGGAACATCACCTGAGATTTTCCTCTGGCCTCCACACACATTCCCGCATATGAGCATCACACGTCCCTCCCCCACACACATGAAAATTGAAAGATAGCTCATTCATTCACTCAATACTAAGTGGTATATTGTTGACTATGGACTATTGCATTTACTGTACCCACTAGTTATATTCTTCTGAACAAAGACAGGCAACGTCTCTGGTTTCACGGACCAACACTGTATTTAGAAGATAAAAGATATACGAATTATATTCCAGATGCTTTCAGCTTATTAAGGTTCTAGGAGGAATATAAACCTGGAGAAGTAATAAGGTGCGGCTCAGAGGGTCCAAGTAAGTTAGGAGGTCAGTCATGACCTCCTTAAGAAAGCAAAATTGGAGAAGAGACCAGAAGGTAGAGAAGGGTCTTAAGGTGAAATAACCTAGGGGGAGTGTTTGTGGTCTGAGGTAGCAGAGAGTACCAGAGCTTTGTGGTAAGAACACACTTGACTAATTCTTATTACATTTATTTCTTTATTTCTTTATTTCTGTACATGTGTATGCTCATGTGCATGGAAGGCAGGTACCATAGTCTACGTGTGCAGGTCAGGGGAAAATTCATGGGGGTCAGTTCTCTCCTTCCGCTTATGTGGGTCTCTGCAATTGAACTGAGGTTGTCAGGCTTGGCAGCAAGTGCTTTTATCCCTAAGCCATCTCACCAATCCACACTTAAATATTTGAGGGCACAAAGGAGGCCAGTGTCCGGCTGGGTAGATTAAAGATTGGGGGAAAATAGCAGAAAATGCTATGGAGGGAGATAGGGTAATAGAAGGCTGTGGCCTGGAGTTTAGGCAGCAAAGGGAAGTCACTGGAGGCATGTAACCAGGGTAGCGACAGAAATATTAGAGACACTTGGGCCCAGGCACCTCACCTTGGCCTAGCTAAAGAGACTTGTCCAGAGACCTAACAGGGTCAGTTATGGAGGAAGCCAAGAGTTAATTCAAAAGCATCTCCCAGCTCTTCCAGGTATAAAAGCAAAACTTGCGGTCATAGCTGTGACACTTCAGTTCTGACTCCTGTCCAGGCCACCACACGTTTCCTCCTGATCCGTTACAGCTTCACTTGGCCGCCTCTCCTGCTTACACATCTATGGTTTAGTGTCTGCCCAGCAGGCAGAGTGATCATGTTAAGACTCAATTCAAGTTAGGTACTCATGCTTAAGTCCTCTCTCTGTGCAGATACTTGGCCAACCTGTGTTGTCATCTCCCATTCAGGCCTGAGGATTGTGAGTTCTCTGTGCATCCAATCATAGATTCTCTAGGTGAAAGGGGCTGTTGGATAACTGTTGAATGAGCGCACAAACATGTAGAAATAAAGTCTGACGAACCCAAAGATTAGGGGTATCGTTTCTATCCATGTAAGGTAGTCGTGTATCTTTACTTTTTTCTGTTTCCCTCTCTGACCCTCCCTCCATGCCTTCCTCTTTTAAAGTGTCCCCATTTCTGCCCTGATAATAACAGTCTTCTATGGCCTCACCTCTCCTGAGCTCCTTCACCCCAACAGCTCCTTGTATAACCCTCCCCCTCTCATTTACACACCCCCATTTTACCTATTTCTCCCTTAGTAACACCTGTCTCATATATTCTTTTTAAAAAATAGTTCTAATTTATTTTTATTTTATGTGTATGAGTGTTTTACTTACACTTAGATATATGTAAATACACTTGAATCACACAATGCCTATGTGGAGGCTAGAAGAGGACATCTCTTCTGAACTGGAGTTACAAATGCTTGTTAACTACCATGTGGGTGCTGGGAAATGAACCTTAGTCCTCTGCAAGAACAGCCAGTGCTGTTAACTGCTCGGCCATCACTCCAGCCCCAGTCACATATTGTATACAGTACATTGGTTAAGAGCAGGGCACTAAGCCAAATTCAAACCACTCAGTTCAAACCACTTCCTCTACTCACTGGAGGTTTAACTTCAGACAAATTGCTTAGCCTTGGGGCTAGAGAGAAAACTAGTGGTTAAGAGCATGTGCTCCTGTTGCAGAAGACCCAAATTTGGTTCTCGGTACCCTTGTTGAGCAGCTCACAACCACTTACAACTCCAACTCCAAGGGATTCAGCACCCTCTTCTGGACTCCACAGATACCTGTACTCACATGTTTGTGCATATACTATACACACACACACACACACACACACACACTCACATAAACACATTATTTGAAATTTTTTAATTTGACTTAACCTTTCTGTACCTTGGTTCCTCGTTATGATGAGGATAGTAATAGTATCTGAGTCATAGGCTTGTTGTAGATGTTAAATTAGCGTACATAAAGTATGCGCAAAGTGCCTGAAACAGTTCCTAGGGCCTGTGAATTATTATCCATTGGTGCCATCATTGACAACTACTTATATAATAAGAAAGAAGAATTCAAGAAAGATTTGGATGCCTTCCATGGAGACATCTGGTATAAAAGATAAAACACTGTCTTTGGAGAGTTGGCCTGGTTAACCAGTATGACCTTGGCATTCAAAGAAGATGATTCTGTATGTTTGGCTGCATGGTGGGTTCTGGGTAATGAAGGACACCACCTGTCCACCTGTCAGTGTCTGGCACGGGACTCAGGACTTACTCAAAGGCAACTAATATTTCCTTCCTCCCTCTCCCCAGTGGCCTATGAGCTTGCCAGCATAAGATCCTTAACTGTGCCCACATCTGCCCACACCTTCCATAACAGCAGACCCAGTGAACAAACAAGCTTAAGTGTGCACGCAAAGCCACCCTTGCCGTATTTCACATAACCACCCCCTCAGCTGTATTCTTTCTTCCAGACAACTCATTGAGAACATAATCATCTTCCTCAGCAGCGATGTCAGTAGCTACCTAGCAGTGTCTCCTCATGGGAATGACTTGTCCTCTCTCGCTATTGTGAACATGGTAGGAGATCTGTCGTGAGAAAGCACAGCTCGGATCATTCCCCTGCCTGGCTCACATGCCTTTGTGTCCTCTATGGCTGGCCTTCAAACCTCTGTTCCTCAGGCTGGTTTTGACGTTTCCCATACCCACCCCTGGATGTCAAGGTCATGCCCTTTCCCTGCCCCCTTTTGACCCATTGCCCTATACCCCCAAACAGCAGCTCTAGGCCCTCGCTCATACCATTTCCCTGACAGGGTGGCCTTCTCAGAGCATCACATACCCCAGACTGCAAGGCCAACCTCCTCTGAGTTACCACAGAAATTTACAATGCCATTTCTCACACTTGGGGTCTCTTAGGCCTTATGTTGTGTTAATCTACATGCATGAGCCAAATGGATACCCAGTGAGCCCAAAACAGAACCCTGCATCTTATTTTAGACCAAGATCCTGCTAATCAATAAAAGATGCCCCAGTTTCAGCTGTCTAAGGCTCTTGTTTTCACTGAATTGCTCTTAGTGGCAAAATCCTCAGGACATTCCCAATCCCCTAAAGATGGGTCAATGAATGGGTTATCCAGGCTGCTGAGAGCCCAGCACACTGCAAAATGCCAGGGATGTATCATCTCCACCTCACTCCAGCTTTTTATATGGGTGTTAGGGATCCAAAGTGACATTCCCACACTTGACAGCAAGCACTCTGCTAATGAGTCATCTCACCAGCCCCTAAGTTCAGTTTATACAAATGAGTATTACCAGCCTGGTACAGTAGCACATGCCTCTAATTCTTACACTTTAGAGGTTGAGACAGGAGATGGTGAGCTCCAAGCCAGTCTGGGCCATATAGGGAGTTGGAGGTTAGCCTGAGCTATGTGGTAAGACCCAGTCCTCAAAACAACCACCACATAAATGAACATTACCATTACCTCTTAAGCCTTCTTAGAGCCCTCTCTGATTCCATCTCATCACCTTCATTTTTACCCTAGAAAGCAACACTTCTAAGTGTCTGAGTTGTTCTTAGAGTCTGACAATCTTATCCTCAAAGGATAGTTTTTTTAGTTTTGCATGTTTTTTTTTTTACTTCAGATAAAATGAATTAGGGTCCATGTATTTTTCTATGACTTACTTTCATCACTCAGCATTATGTTCCTAAGATTCATTTTCGTTGTTGTATAAAATTCCAACTCATTTATTTTCTTGGCTGTACCATATTGTTTCATGAATGCATGATAATTTACATATTCTATATTCATTGAATTGAGGGATTCTGCATTATATACAGCAGGTCTAGGAACACTGTTACATAAGTCTCATATGGTACATGTGCTAAGTCATTCTTTAAATGACAATATGAAATATGTATAATCGGTTTCATTTTTCATATGAAGTAACTTGAAGTTCAGATAAAGATAACTGAGCAGATGACTGAAAATTCTGAATCTCATAAAAATGCAAGGCTTCTCTTCATCGAATCTTCCTGTGCTCTTTGTTAGATGGAAACCTACATACTGACCCAGCCCATATGCAAAGAGTTCCTCTCTGGACAATTCCTATCCTCACAATCCTTCTTCTTCACAGAATTCCTCTAGGCTCTCCCTCCTAACCTCACTCCTCCCTGATCCATCCTCTGGATCTCTGAACCCCACCAAGTCCTGGTTTCGAACTGATGCTGGCCACCCACTGATCTAGAGCAAAGCCATGGACTTTGACCTCTGCCTGATGTTTCTGTCTTCCTCTTTACTACCCTTTGGTCGCCCACAGCTTTGCCCTGCCTCTGTGATCTGCCCAGTTACCAAATGCTATCGATGTTATGGTCCTTTTCTTTACAGAAAAGAAATCCAGGGTCCAGGGATAAGTGATTCACCCTGAAAGAACTAAATTGAACTTTTCTAATTTCAGAGCCCTTGCTTTCTACCACACTAAGCCACTTCTTCAGGAGCTATTCAAGGCAATGTGTTTGGCAGACAGCTTGGTAAGTCACTCTTTAACTTTGAATTCTAGTTTTGTTGTTAGTAACTGCGTGGCCTTCAACAAACCACCGATTTCCTGAATGCTGAGCAGCAATACCTACTTCAAAAAATATAGATTCGGCTGGGCCTGATGGTGCAGGTCTGTAATCCCAGCTACTAGGAGGCAGAGGCAGGAAGATAGTAAATTCAAGAACTACTTGGGTAACAGAGTGAGTTCAAGGCCAGCCTGGGCAGCATAGTAAGACTCTGTCTCAAAATAAATATGGTACAAGAAGGGTTGGGAACGTAGCTCAGTGTAAGGCATTTGCCTAGCATACTTGACACCCTGCATTTAATTACTAGTACCATAAACCAAAATAATATAAAAGATTCAACGAAAAAATATGTATAAAATGTCTTAGATATAGTCAGAGTTCAGCAAACGCTAGTGCCTAACCTGGCCTCTCTCTGCTTGTACCTGCCCCAATATGTGATGAAGAAGAACTCCTTACTCCTTGTCCTAAACCAAAGTGCCATGCAGTACATGTACACAGGAGACTGCTCACCCACCCAAGACAAGGACACTGAGCTCAGCATGAGGAGAAGCCCACATTAACTTCCTCACTCTTCGATCCAGCTCTGGTTAGCTGGAGACTTCCGAGAGTGTGTGTGTCTGGGTTTGCTCACAGCTCTGCATTGCTTACTTTAGCTATAGAGCATAATCTGAGCCTTTCTTTCATACTGAACCCTCCGTTATACCCCCAGGTAGTCATCTACAAAGGAATTTGTGATTCCTTAAAGCCCAAATCACTATCAAAAGAACTGGGGTTTTGTCTGTTATTGAGATAAGTTCTCATTGTAGCCCAGGTGGCCTGGAACTTGCTAGGTAGCCAAGGATGACTCTGAATTTCTGTGGCCTCCTATCTCTTCCTTCCAAGTGCTGGGATTACAGGCATGTGTCATCACACCCACTTTTATGGGGTGCATTCTACCATCTTAGCCACATCCTCAACCCCTGGTTTTTTAAAATTTGTTTACATTTGTGTGTATGTATATGTGGGCACTTGTGTCACAGTGCACATGTGAAGGTCAGAGTACAGCTTGCAGGAGTCAGTTCTCTCCTACCATGTCGGTCCCAGACAACCTGGACCTTGGACCTCCTAGCCTTCATAACTACAAGAACTACATTCCTGTTGCTTATAAATTATCTAGGGTAAAGTACTTGTTATAACAGCTCAAACAGACTAAGTTAGGGACATCTGTAAGCCCCCAGAAAAAGCAGCGTTTTACAAGGTAGAGATATTGACAAAATAACTTTGGAAGATTTCACCCTCCTGGGATAAGTTAACACTAATTGACGTTGAAAGAAGAGAGTCTCCATTGCCCAATAAGCAACAACGGGAACACTCTATTAGCCCCACTTATAATGTACTTTCACCTCATTTGGGAAATGAGCCCCACCATAAATTAGTTGCTCCCAGGCTCTTACCAAATCTTCACAGTAGACAAGCCATCCAACCGTGATAGTTTTTAGTTTTAGTAGATAGGTAGTAGTTTTTAACCTTAATTTTAGGCAGCCACAGTGACCTCCATACCACTGTCCTAAGAAGAGGTGATAATATTGATTTCACTTAAAAAAAAAAAAAAAGAAATATATTAATGGCACCTTTTGTTTGGTTGGGTTTTAAATTTCACTTTGGGGGCAGGCGGTGGATGCCATCGCATGCACGTGGATGTCAGAGGACAACTTTCAGGAGCTGTTTTCCTCCTTTCACAATGTGGGTCCCAATGATGGATTGTCATTTTGGTCAGGTTTGGTGGTTGGTGGCTTTATATTTGAAGCCATTCCACCAACCCTTGACTTTTTTTTTTTAAGACAAGAGTCTTGCCATATAATTCAGGCTGGCTGTGAACTGCCAGTCCTCTTTGTCTCAGCCTCTAAAGTGCTGGGATTACAGACAGGCCCCACCACTCAAGATGGGAATATTTTATGACTGCTTTTCATCTCAGAAAGCATTTGTCAAATAAATGAACTTCCAGTCCAGGTGTCTAGCAGACATTTCTGGAGACTTTGTGCCAGATCACATGCCACATGCCTGAAATAGTGTCTGCAACTGGCATTCTCAGCGTGTTTATTATGTGCTCACCAGCATTTCAGACTCATTATCTCATCCAATCATTACAATAAGGTGTTGAGATGAAGGTCTGTCTCCATCGTAAAGAACAGAAAACAGAACTGGAAAGGCTTAGAGCCCTAGTGACAGATCTTTGTTTAAAAATGTGCTACTGAGCTGGGTGTGGTAGTACATGCCTTTAGTCCCAAAACTTGGGAGGCAGAGGTAGGTGGATCTCTTGGAGTTTGAGGCCAGCCTGGGCAGCATAGAGTCCCTGGCCAGCCAGAGATACATCGTGAAACCATGTCTCAATTTTTTCTCCTACTTTTAGAATCAAGGAGAGGGGAGTCATTGTCTTCAGTTGTTTCCACTAATGACCCATCCAGGGGGTACTTCCAATCCAATGGCCACACAGATGACACTTGTTGAACTACATGGGTCACAAACAATACCAAAATCATGATTTTAGGAAATGGACTGGTATGAAGAGCAGGGTTGTTAGGGATGGGAAGGAGATCAGAATACATTATATACATGGATGGAATTGTCAAATAACAGAATTAATCGATAAAAATTCAAATCACATGCACAAAAAATATTCCTGATTCCAAAGATGACTTTTTCCTTGTTCTAAGGCTCTCTAGTCCTTGAGGAGAACAAGTATTTTATTAATTTATGCATAAAAATACCAGTGTTCTGTTTCCAATACAGAAGGCTTGTGATGGTTGGGGTTCAGGATGTTAGTTCAGTCAGTCAAGTGCCTTCCCAGCATGTATGAAGTCCTGGGTTCAAGTACTAGCACTACATAAACTGGGCATGGTGACACACCTATAATACCAGCACTGAGGAAGTAAAGGCAGGAGGATAAGCCTTCTTTTACTGTACGGCAAGTTCAAGGCCAGTCTAGGCTACAAGAGATCCTGTCTCAAAAACAATCGAAACCCAAAACATAAACAAAAAAACAAAATTAACTTCTGAGGGGAGGAAGTTAAGAGGCAAAACAAAACCAAAAATTCCCTCAGAACTCAAATTATTTATTTATTCATATATTTATTTTTGAGAAAAGGTCTCACTATGTAGCCCAGGATGACCCGGAACTCACTGTCTAGCTTAGCCTGACCTTGAACTGGGATGCTCCTCCTGCCTGAGCCCCCCGTGCTGGGACTGCAGGGGCGAGCCACCATATTCAGTTTGAAATTGGTGAATTTTTAAACCTGTGTATCTTTTTAAAGCCCACTTCTTAAAAATCCAGTTAAAACATAGTGAACTATTTATCAAATATATTAAATTGTAAAAATTACTCCCAATTCGGTCTCTCATAGATGCTCATCTCTAGATTTTCTATGTGTATGTGTGTGTGTGTGTGTGTGTGTATGTGTGTGTACTGAAAGATGGGGCTACAGTCTCACAGTTCTATAACCTACCTTTTGCACTCATCAATACTGTATGCCACATTATACATCTGTTCAAGTCAGTAAATACCAATCTGATAGTAATGACAGAATTTGGATGGTTCACAAGTTCTTGATATTATACAAGTGAGGAGCTGAGTATCTCAGTGGTAGGGCATATGCCTCATTGCACAATGCCATGGGTTTGATCCCCACCAATGAGAAAAAGAAAATCTGAGATGAAATTCTTTCTTTCTTTCTTATTTATTTATTCATTTATGAAACAGGGTCTCCCTGTAGCCCCAGCTGGCCTAGAACTTACTATGTAGACCAGGCTGGACTTGATCTCACAGAAATCCACCTGCCTTTGCCTTCTGAGTGCTGGGATCAAAGGCATATACCACCATGCCCTGCTGAGATGAATTTTTTTAAATGGGAATTTGTAACATCCTATGTGCCCTTAGTAAGACTGAGATTACACAACTCAACACAGGGCATGCATGGTGCCCTGAGAAGTGGACACAGGGAGTTGGCAGGACTAGGTAGACAAGGTGGTACCTGGGCTACTGACTTCTGTGTTCCATTTCTCAGGCCTCCAACTTGGCAAGATCTGGGCAAGGCAATGGTCAGACGGAGGTGTTGACCAAAACTAATCTGGTTCTAGGCTGGAGCTCAAGGGCGATGGGGAAATGTTGTACTCCCCTGGAGTGGGGGTGGTTGCTAGAGTCTAAGCACAAAGGCAACAGAGGCCAAAGGTCTTAAAAGAATAGACACCAGCAACCAAGAAGTGAGAGAGGAAGCCACTGGTAGGCAGCAGGAGGCGGGGGTGGCCCAAGGGAGAGTTGGAACAGTTCTGGACCACAAAGTCCCTTCATTGTGTTCTTAGAGAGTCTTTATAATTTAAGACACACACACACAAATAGAATAACATACCTAACCTCTACACACTCTTCAACCAGCTTAGTAATATCTGAGTCTTTTCTTATATAGACTGCTCCTAATCCAAAACTCCAAAATGCTCCAAAATCTAAAACGTTTTGAGTAATGACCTAATGCTGTGGGAATGCAGGTGAATTAAAAATATTGTATAAAGTTCAATCTGGGCTATGTTTATGAGGCGCATATAAAACAAAAACAAACTTGGGGGCTGGAGAGATGGCTCAGTAGTTAAGAGTACTGGCTGCTGCTCTTGCAGCAGGTGAAGTTCCCAGCACCCACATGGCAGCTAACAACCATCTGTAACTCCAGTTCCAGGGGATCCGACATCCTCTTCTGGCCTCTACCAGCATTGCAAGACATGGGCATATTTATATACATGCAAGCAATATACTCATACACACAAGTAAATAAATAAATAATTTTTAAATAAGTAAATAAATGTGATAAAAGAAGTAAACCCTTAAATACATAGATAAATGTTTCTGTGGATTTTTTCCTAATTATCTCCTCTCCCTGTAGAGCACTGTCATCTTGAATTGTTTTTAAATTTTATTTGTGTTTTTATGTAGTACATACGGGTGTCCTATAAAATGAGGTGGCTTGTTTGGCGTGTTTTAAATGGCATTTTAATGGTATCCTACTGTGAGTAGTACTACTTCCTTTTATTCCTCATTGTTATTGAGATCCATTTATTCTAACTGCCTCCTATTATTTTGTTTTGTAATCATGCTCCAGAACATTTAAACATCCTTCTGTTCAACACTGTGATCCCCACAACTTGGGAGGTAGAGTCAGGAAGATAGAGAGTTCAAAGTCATCTTCTACTACATGGCAAGCCCAGGCTATAGGAGAACTTGTCTCAGAAAACAAAACATCAAGTAGATAACATTGTTGCATATGTCTCTTAACACATAGGTGTGAGGATTTTTAGGACATATCCCTAGAAGCATCTTTATTGAATCACACAGTATGCACATCATCACATTTGCCTGACACTGTTCTCCAACGAGATTGTCTGCAGTTTGCAATGCTACCATGCATTGCCGCCTGCCAAACTTGATGTATCTTTAAGAAGCTTTGAAAGTTCCTTTTAAAATTAAATCCATCTTGAGGCGGGATATAAAGACAGGGACATGGGAAGGGAAGGGAGCCCCTCATCCTGGAGTCTGATTGAAGTTTGTCACCTGTGGAGAGCCAAGAATTCCAGTACAATGAGCATTTGTCTCTGAGTTTGCATATCCAGAGACTATATTCCTTCTCTATAGATATGCTTCAAGTAAATTGTTAAAATAGTGTAATAGTGTATGTTCTTTCTCCAACATAAACCTACAGTTTCTGGCTGTCTCTCTGACCCTGGGAAGGCAGCCCAGCAGTTTGATCCCCCATAAACTACTGCCCCCTGATGCAGTTGTCTTGGTTGGTGATGTTCACCCTCTCCTCTCTTTTTCATTCATTTGGTGATCGAAACCCAGACTCCTGAGTCTCCGATGACCTGGTCCCTCCTCCTGAACCAAACAAATTGCTGACCAAACACTCCTGCCTGTGACGTGGACTCTCTTGCGGCTGCTGGCTCCACACCAGCCTCACCCTTTGACAGAGTTAGGGTAAGTGTTCCACTCACAGAGAGGCTGTTCTATTTCTCTGCTTTCTTCCTCTCTCGCTCTTTCTCTTGCTCTCTTCTCCCAGTTCCTCTCGTCTGTCACTCTCCCGGCTTCCTCTACCTTCCTGCCTGGAGGTCCTCCCTTCTCTCTGGAGGTGTTCGACTGTGTTTTTAAATCATGCCGGTATGCTGAACATCTCCCTATGCCCTGCTTGGAGCACCCCTCACTCGGTGCTCCTCGGTACTCTATGACAAGTGACTTGGTCACTATCTCCTGGGGGAATGGCAGTGTGACAGGGACACCTCTCACAGCTGCTAGTCCTCACCTTCCCTTCCTCATCCTGGACTTGGAGGGACTTATCTCAGATTCAAGGAGGCCCAGAAGCTCTGACAGCTTCCCATTGGGCCCATGTCTTCTGACCACTCTTGCCTTTATCTTCTCATAGCTCTTCTTCCTAGTCTTCCTCCAGAAATCTCTTGCATTTTGGACTCAGGGACACTATCAAGGCTCGCTGCCTGATTTTTATTGCAACACAGCTTGGTCCCAATATAAACTTAATAAATTCTCTCAGATGCTGACGACATCTGCCACCAAAGGGGCAAAATGGTCCACCCCACCCCACCCCCACCTCCCGCCCCAACCCTTGCTCTGCTTACCCAACTCTTCTCTCTCTTTGCTTCATCCTGACTTTGCTGCCAGTGAAATGGCATGCCAGAGCACCAGGGCTACAGGATGTGACCGCAGACTTGTAGTAGGTCTCCGTAAGTCTGCCTGTTTTTCTAAATTCTTCAGAAAAGTGTGACTTCTCTCCTTCTCTTCCGTATGTCCCTTTTCTAAACATGCTTTCTTTAACACTTTGGCCTGTCCTAGCATCTTGTACTTTACTTTTTCTCTAAAACGTTCTTCAATATGGCACATGGCTGCGGGTCTGCCATGTGTCCAACCTCCATGCAGGCTCTAAACATGCATGGCCTCATGGCTCTCCGGCCCCCATTCTCTTCCTCAAGGCAGCTACTGGGAGTCTCAGCTTGCCCACCCTGATAATTTTTCTTTAAAGTCTAATGAAATTGTCCTAAATCTTCTGTTTGGGTCCATTCTTAAATTCTTTTGGGGAATAAGACTGTGAGCCCTCTAGGGGACTCTCTCCCAATATCATCTTGGAGACCACTAAGGGGGTCCCCCAGATTCGAATAACTTATTTATTTGTGGAAGTTGTGTATAGATGCCTTGAATTCAGCTGCCAAGCAGGTTAACCCCTTTATCTATCTATCTCCCAGTCTTACCCTCAGGGCGTTTGGGACTGCAGACTGCTTGCTGCCGGAAAGCAAAAGCAAAAACCTGTTTCAAAGGCCATTTCTTCCTTGATTTTTTCTCAGGTTTTTGATTTTTTTCTCCATCCTGGTTCCGTTCCCAAGGCAGCTACTTTTCTAACTAGATGTAACCAATTTTCAATTTTGGTGACAAGGAGAGTCATACTCCATACTTAGCAAGATATGTGCTCTCAGAGCAAGAGCCCAAACTCCCTTCCCCCCCTTTTTTTTCTGCTGTCTTCACCAGATTCTTTCCAGCAACAGCTTGTATCTAGGAATGAAGAGATCCAGAGGACAGCCCTTCACATTCACACTTGTAGTCATTGGTGAAAAGCATGGACTCCCTTCCTTGGTTTGAGAACATGAATTCCTTTGCTTTGCTTTCTTATTTGAGGCCTACATATCTGAGGGTACTTTCTCCTGCGGTACCAGCATGACTTTGTAAAAGTGAAAAAGGGTTGCTATTCACATTTCATCTGTAAGATATGTGACTCCCACAGGGTTTGTATCCTGATGGCGGATGGGCTCTATTTTATCATGGGGTTGGCCTCTGTAAGGTAACCATGTGGTTTGGTGGCCATCATAGCTAGTGACCTTACCAAGAGGGAAGCAACCATGTGATCTGGTTGCCATCTTGGTTGGTGGCATCATCAATATGGGGACAGTCACATGGCTTGATGGCCATCTTGGACAGTAGCATTTTCAAAATGACAGTGACCTGTTTGACCTTGCCAACATCTTAACCCAACCACATGGCGTAATTCAAAATGGTGACGCCCAGGAATTTACCAGTACTACTGAACTCTAAGGGATCATAACCTGAGAATTCCTTGGACTGCAAGCATTTAATCATATGCCCTAATCTTCTTGCAATTTATTTTTGTTTTGGTTTTCATCTTGGATGGGATTATAGAAAAGCAAGAGATCTCAACACAGTTGCTATTGCCTTGTAACAAGTTCAGTGTTTTCTTACGTCAGACTAGGGGAGTAATACTAGATCTCCACAATGAGAGCTTAAATTTTAACAGTGTTTTGGTCTGTTTCTAAAGGGGATTATTTGGGGTTTTAACTTCTAGTATGGTATATTTACTAGCTTTTTAAATGACTATATACATTTTTTACATTGTCTTATGTATTTACTGGTTTTTAACCAGGAACCATTTTGGGTTCTGACATTGTTTGCATGACATTTCCCTGATTTGGGGGGAATTATTTTGAATTTTGACATATTTTTATGGTATATTTGATGATTTCTAAAAGTGACTTTTTTCAAATTCTTACATTGTTTTGCATAAAATATTTGTCCGTTAAAAGGTGACAGTCTACTTGGGTGGGAGGCTTACGATAGGGCCTCCATTGTTCTTAATTCCTACCCTTTCTGCACTATGATTCCAAGCCTGTTCGTCTCTGAAACAGAGTATTTCTGCCTGCTTTGGTTCCTGCCCCTTCATGCCCTGGACACCTCTGCTTCTCACTTTCTAGTTGCAATATCATGGACAGACCAAAGAGAAAGAACATTCTGATAATATCTTTTCCAGGGTACCATTATTTTCTGTGTTCCTTAGTGAAAGGTGTTAAATGTTAGTATTTTGACTGTTCTAAATTTTAGAGTTGTACTTTATTCTGATCAGAATTTTCATCAAGGTGTTGTTAAACTTTTGGTTTTTTGTTTTTGTTTTTTAAAAACTAGCTTGTCATAGCCTTTGTCTGACCACAGTATTTATTGTGTGGGACAGCTGTGAATGTGTAGGATTATGTCTAATACTAAGCAAGCAGTTATTAAAAAATAAGAATTTACTTGATATCAAATTGACTTATAAGTAAGTTCTCATGTAAGCTAAAATTGTTAAATTACAACATGGTTCCTATTGCTTAAGGATATAAATTAATTTTCAGAGATGATCACTTCTGCTCCAGGGTGTAATTTATTTCTGCTTTTAAATATGCTTTATAACATTTCTAAGCATTTAAAAGAAATTAGTCATTTACCATTTGCTTCAAGCCTTGAAAGGATATCTCAAAGTTTATAATAGTATATTTGAGGTAACTGTTCATATAAATATACACCTATATAAATAAATACTAATTGCTTAGTAAATTCTCACAACAAATGGTAAATTTGTTTGTGAATGTTGTTTCAAGTATCAGTAAACAAAATTTTAAAGTTGGTAAAAGATTATAAAATAAATACATTGTAATAAAGAAAAACTAAGGTATAAAGATTAAGATGGCTAAATATTTCCAGTATAGAGCAGATACCAAAAACATTTAAGGAAGTTTATAAAAGTGCTGAATAGGTAGTTATGGTATATAAAGAAGAGACAGAAATGATATGCACATAATCTTAAAGTTTCTAAGGTCATAGTTCAATCAACTAGTTTAAGAAACAAAATATATGTCTAGTCAAGGTTTATTTAGGAATGTTTAGTTTTTACTCAAGCTTTACCTACATACCACACAGTAATTAAAGGTGCTAGATTGGCACAACTGACCTTCTTGGATGTTTAGCAGCCATAATTTGAAGCCTATACTAATCTTGTCGGAGGGACTTAAAGAGACAATTTTTTGTCTCTTGTCCTCCAGGGCCAACTAAGTTCCAGAGACTATGGGGCATCTCTTGAAATGTCCTGTAACTGTGATGAATCACCTCTCCCCCTGTTCAGGGAGGTCATGGAGACCCCACTCGGAGGACTCAAACCAGTGTCCAGTCTGCAAAAAGGAGGATCAGCACAGGAAAATATTTCCTCAAGGCTTCCACAGTACAGCGGGACCTTCTGATTTATCTTCACATAAATGGAACTGGTTAAAGAAAGGTCTAAGGAGCCAGAAGCTTCTCCCAAGTCTATGTGATCCCCTGAGGAACAGATACTCAACTGGCCTTAAGAGTAAAAATAAATTTATTTGGTTTATTTGGGCCAACTGAATGATCTTAAATACCCAACAGAAAGTATAACCAAAGAGTAAAATGATTGCTATAGTCTTTAAGAGTTCAAAGGATTGCCCTTCCCAGACATTAGATTTAAGATCATATAAAAGGCTATTTTGAAAATTTCTCCCTAATGATTTTGTACTTAATAAGAAAATGCTGCTCAGGTGTAAGACTTCAAATTTGGCTTAATCAACTCTGTAGTACCTACCTGCAGCCGAAAAGGAAAAACCCACTATTGTTCTTATCTAAAAATTAAATGACTTAATTTCTTCTCTTTCCCTATGTTGAGGCTATTTGTGAAGGAACTCACACTATTATTCCAGCCACTCCAAAAATGAGAAGAAACGCAATAGATGGATGCTTTTGGAAGCCTTCATGAAGAAACTGTGAATTGAACATCTAAAATTCACCCTGCTCTGACGTCTTCTGGTTCCCTGCCTACAATCTGTGGATAACTCCTCTCGCCTTTATTTCTCCTTTCCCTCCTCAGCCCATTGATGTCCATCTTCCTCATAGTAATGATTATGCCATGAATTGTAAATTTTTTCAAGACAAAATCAATGAGATGACTGCAGTCAGTGAACCAGATAGTCTTAACTATATTCCTTCAGGTCTCTTCCTATACCTGCCTGCCTGACCCTGCACTTCAGACTGATGTTCTAGCCTTTTGGGATCACCCCTCTTTACCAACGTCCCTGTTCAGCAGGAAGTAGCTAAAGACCTCTGTCACCCCTTATCATCAACAAAAGGTGAAATGCTAGGTTTTTGGCAAATTCCTAAAATGGCAGTGCAGCTCCCAATATTCAAAAATGACTAGTCTGAACTTAACCTGGAAAAGTCCCTCTGTTTAACTGGATACCAACCAATCCCAAGCTAAACCACCCTAGCCTACATCATGGAAAGTTACCTGACCTCCTGATTGCCTATAAAAGCAGCCTGACTTCTGTTGCTGTAATGTTATCCAAGGTGTCCCTGGAGCCAGCCTACAATATAACTTACCAAAAAAGAAAAAAAAAAAGGTCCCTTAGAAACTCTTTGAACCATGTCTTTCCAAAAACCTTAACAGTCCTACATATAGCTACTGTTAAGATACTTAAGAGAGACTTTCTCTTTCTTTCTCTCTCTCTCTTTCTCTCTCTCTCTCTCTCTCGAAATGCCCACACTTGTGTCTTTTCCTTTCCCTGAACACCTTTCTATTAATCATTGTGCTTAAATATGGGTTAAAACTTCCTCCTAATAAATATATAAACTCAGCTCTGCCTCATGCTGACTTCTGCTGAAATTCTTTTCTGCTGTGAAGTCAAGGTTCCTGGCTTCACCTAAGTGGAGGTGTCCAAATGGGGCTCTGTCATCAGCCAGTGCTCCACTGCCCCTAAAAATCTTTTCCATTTGCTCTCCCTTTTTCTCATATGAATTACCTTGCCTCTCTGATCCTTAGTTTTCTTATTTGTAAAATGAGAATAATGATACTCATTTTTCCTTGGAGGATCAAATGAAATAATGCATCTGAAAATGCTTGCTCAAAAACACAACTGAAATTTAAGCACTCCTTGAGCAGCAGTAACAATAATAGAAGTAATACTGGTCAATGTAAATTGAGTTCTTGTTATTTAAACAAATATTGTCCTAAGTGCTTAAAACTCATTATCATATTTATTCCTAAGGGCAACCTTAATGAGGTGTTATAAATATTAGTGTCACTCTTCAGGTGAGGGAACTAAGGGCTATAGAGCTGAAGCAAATTGCTCAAAGTCTCACCTATAATAAGAGGCAGTGGTGGGACTGGCGATATAACTTCAGTTTGGTAAAGTGCTTGTTTAGCATGTGCAAAGCCCTGGGTTCATCTCCAGCACAGAATAAGCCAGGCAGGGTAGCACACACCTGTAGTTCCATCACTTGGGCAGTGGAGGCAGGATGATTAGAAGAATCACTGTAAGAGACTGATTGATTGATAGATTGATCCATCTGACATGAAAGTCTGCTACTCTGTAACTAGCTATCATTATTTTATGTAAATTAGATAACATAAAGGAGAAAACCAAAAGGTTTGGAGATAGACAGAGGGTTCACTTTGGACCTAGCTCTGTGATCTGCACTAGGGACACACTGAGGATCAAGTCACTTTTCTTGTCCTGAGGCTATCTGGAGCCTAGTTTAAGGTTTATTATGACGAATGACTGCTTGCTCAACATGCACACTCCAGTTTGCTTCTTCAGGTTTGTAATAGAAGAGCACAAGGCATGCTTCTGGAGGGGAGTTTGAGAGTAGGCAATCCTGCTGGCAAGGAGCTCAGGAAACCGATGATCACAGCTTAGAGATAGATTACAAGAGTCCAGGGAAGAGTTTCCATAGGAAGAAGCAATGTCTAAGGGGAGACTTGAAATTTAGAAAAGGTTAGCAATGAAGGTGGGGGATGCAGAAAGAGAAAGGGAGACTGGAGGTGAAAGAGAAGTGTACACAAATGTCCAAGCACAAGAGGAGACAAGAGCCCTTTAAAAGTATTTGGGGAATGTAGTGACAAGTCCTCAGAGGTGAGCAGGGACCAGATGACAAAAAAACTTTGCATGTCATGTCAGGGAGTTTAGACTTTATCCTATGGGTAGTGGAAAATCACTAAAGGTTATGTATTTGAAGAAGGATATTGATAGTTTTAAGTTTAAGAAGTACTCTGGCAGCCCTCGTGTAAAGAGAAGCTGTGAGACTGCACAGGACAAGACTGATCTCAGGCCTGTCACAATGGTGGCCTGTACTGAGGCAAGGCTGAGGGAGGAGGGAAATAGACAGGGAGAGGAATCCACAGGGGCTTGTTACTGATTGTGTTAGATTTTTTCAAACAGAAAAGGAAGGTGCATACAGTTAAGAAATAAGAACCAGAACTAAACCTGCAAAGGGAAGGAATGTGTCCTTTAACCCAAAGCACACAGTGAGGACAGATGCTCCTGTGCACATAAGAAAGCATCTGCAACTAGGGGAAGAGGCCTTGAATTTTTACATGAAAGCTACTAAACAACTGCAGGTGTTAACTCAGTGCCAGGGTTTGATGTCCTCGGGAGTGATTGAAGGCTTTCTTTAAGATTATTTTCTCAGGCTTGGCAGGCAAATATTTCAAGGCACTAAAGGAGACAGGTTGGTTCCACAGCCTCCTAAGGGAGTGACAAATTAACTGATAAGGCTTGAGTGAGGCCAGGCTGCCAATTTAGGACTTGTTGACCACTCTAAGGAATTTATGACTTTATGTCTTCCTTAATGAAGCTTATGGCCCCTCTGACATTCACACATTCTATCATTCCAGACCCTGGGGGCATAAAGAAAAAAAAACGAGGGAAAGAAGGAGGATGGGAAGAGGGGCGCTATTTTCTCTTCTTAACTACTTCCTGCTGAGGTTGATTGATGAGAGGCCTGGTAGGGTTGTTTAGTTGTGTTCATATCTAGATCCCTCAAATTCTCCATGTTTGAGGCTGAAGAACTCTTCCCAAGAGTCTTCCATTTCAGAGGCATGAAGGGGCTGGCACTCTTCAATCAAGAATAGCTGAGTAAGGGTGGAGGAGATAAGAGTCTGTATTCTTTGCTGTAACAGAGTAGAAAAAGTTTTAGTATGTAGGGCCCAAAGATAAAAGCTTCATGATAATGAAGATGGGTCCTGTGAGGGCACTAGCCATGAGCTCCAGGTGTCCCAGAAGCCTCTCGATTCATACGGTTGAACCCTGGCTTGGGATTTAGGTTTTTTTTGCAGTTATCTATTATTATAGGCAGGTTGGTATAGAAACAACATATTTTTCAGTATAGCACTGACCCTGCCTTTCTCTGCAGTGATAAGTTCCAATATACCATAGCAGCCAGGGAATCAAGTTGAGTTTTAATTGTCTTAATGGTATCTTTACCTTTGCCAGACTATTTATGATCTGTTGGATGATCTGGCTGTGTTGTACCTGTTGGAGTCCAATAGCTGTCCCTCCCATAATGGCAGACCCCATCAGAGTCATTTCCAGCATGAGGGGGAGTACTATGGAGTCCTTTTTTACTTAGGTGGAAGTTGACTGGATTTTTATTTTTATTTTTGATTTTGGGCATTACTGTGAGGTCTAGAACTAAGTATACAAGGTCACACTGGGGTCTGGAAGATGGTTGCAGGAAAAAATGTCCTTAGGACAAGAGAAATAAGTACTATTAGGAGCCTACATAGTCTGTCTTTCCTAAAGTTTGTACTGGGAGACCCTGGAGTTAAGGTATAAGAACAATAGTGGATTTGGCTCTCTCGGCTACAGATGGTGTTGACCTAGGCCAAGATCTGAAGTTCTAAACCTGAGTAGTATTTTAATATGAAGAAAATCTTAGTGAGAATTTTTTAAATAACATCTCATGCGAACTTTCAAGCCTAATGTCTGGGATACACAATTTTTCAGATTTTAAAGATTACTTTAATTATTTTGGTTACACTTCCTTTTGGGGTGTTTAAGGCCATATCGTTGGCCCAAATTAACTAAGTTGGCTTTTTTCCTTCTTAAGGAAAAAAGGTGAGTTGAGGATCTGATTCTCAGGGGTCATGGTTTGGGGGGTAACCCCTGGTTTCTTTGGCCTCCCCCCACCATCAGTTCCATCTATGTGAGGATAAGTCAGGAGGTGCTGCTGATTGTGATTTTGCTTGGAAACATGGAAGAAACTTTTCTGTGTTGACTTTCCTCTTTATAGACTGTAGTTTGAGTCCCTTGGGTGGGGTCTCCATGACCTATCACAGCTACAGGACATTTTGAGAGATCCCCCATAGTCCTCTGGCACATAGTCAACATTTGAGGGCAAGGAACAAAACTATCCCTTAAGTTCCTTTTGACTAGATTAGTATGAGCTTTTAAGCCCATAACCCTAACCCAAACCCTAACCCTATTAATCATCCAAGAAGGTCAGTTGCACCAGTTTAGTACCTCTAATTACTTCATGAAATGTAGATAAAGCTTGAACGTTGACTGGAAGAGATTTAACATCACAAATTAAGTAGGCACAGCCCAGGAAAAGGGATTTTAGACAAGTTTTTTTAGGTCTTTCTTAAATGAAAGCTGTTTTACTACAAACAGAAGCAGTCTTCTTTTTTCCCCAGTCCTCCCTACAGTGATTTACAGTTTTTTAAAAGGAAGCAAGATGTCATAGTATATACCTAGAGACAAGAAATAAACTGATCAGGATTCAGACCAAGCTAACCAAATAAAACTGTTTCCTTCTGGATATCTAGTCAAGGAGGTAAAACTTGGTTTCTCTTGAGCCAAATTATTTTGTTATGGACAAAAGAAAGTATGAAAAGCAACACTTGTATAATACAGAGAAAAATAAAGACATTTGTAGCAACTATAGGTAACCCAGTACCTGTCTGTATCCATTTACTCCAAATCTGTAACTGGATGTGCAGTACAAGCCAGAGGAGTGGACTGGAAACTAACAACTCTGTAGCTCTATAAATCTGTTCAAATCTTTAATGTACTTATTTAAACGTTTTTATTATTTTTGTTTTGTTTTGAAAATATTTAATCATCTTAATTTTTATATATAAATTTTTTATTTAAATATTTTTATTTTATATTTTTATCAATCATTTAACCTTTATTTTTTAATGCCATGAGACATAATAACATTTATGTACAAATTTACCATTTGTTGTGAGAATCCATTAAGTAACGAATATTTCATTTTTTATGGATAGATGAATAACCGTCTTAAACACACCAGGTAATGTATAAAAGTTGAGATGTCCCTGTAATCCACAAAGCAGGCTTTAAGTAACTAATTGTTTAAATGTTCAAAGATTTTTTTTTAACATAAGTTTGTTACAGATATGGACCTTGATAAACCTATTTGGCTTTAAAGAGGTAGTTGTGTTGAAAGAGGTAGTTGTATTAAAATGCTTAACATAGTTAAAAATGTAGAGATGAATTACATCCTGGAATAGAACCATATTATAGAACTGAAATTAAGATAAGGATTAAAGATATAACATTTTGACCTGGAAAGATATTTCAGGCTACTTTAACAGTTTTAGTTTGTATGAGACTTATAAGACATATAAGTTAATATTACACCAGGTAAATTATTTTTGAGACACACAAATTTATGTAGATGATGTATGAACAAAATGGATACCTTAAAACAACTTATTAGTAAACCAGAACAAGAAAAAGGTATTTACCAAATTGTGTTTTCACATACCCAGAGACCCAGAGACACTATTTAATAATGATCAGGGTATCCAAGTTTATAAGGCCTTTGAATATATTATTAAAATACTTATATTTACAAATTTGTATGTGTATATGTTCATTAGGCACATGAAAATAAAATAAAACTAATAACTTTTGTGTACAATAAACAGAATGAAAAAGAAAAACTGAAGCGGCCAGTGTTTTAAAAAATTGCTTTGGGGGACTGGAGAGGTGACTCAGCAGTTAAAAGCACTGGCTGCTCTTGCAGAGGACTCTGGTTGCCAGCACCCACATGGAGGCTAACAACCATCCACAACTCCAGTTCCAAGGTAATCCAACACCTTCTTCTGACTCTGAAGGCATTGCATGACATGGGTACACTTATACACATGCAGGCAATATACTCATACACAGAAAAATAATAAATAAAAAATTTAAAAATTGTTTTGACATAAATAACATATGAAGACAGTTATCATAGACATACATGACATAATTGGGATCTTAATTCATGAAAACATATAAAAATGTGTGACATAATTACATAGAATTTTAAACAATATGTGAAAATGATTGTTATAGACACATATGCCATAATTACTTGAAAACTAGAAGCACCTAAAGTATGATAATTAGTAAATTTAATTATGATGATTTTTCTGTAATGAAGTCATGAAGAAGACAGTGGTTTGACTTTAGAATAGTATTATATATTATTATCTTATTAAAATTAAATATAAAAGATAAGGTAATCTGTGTACATACTGGAGGTTTGTAGGGATGAACTTGACAGAAAATATAGTTTAAAGAGTTTTTGGTCTTGAGTAATGGTAGACAGTAGATGGAGGGAAAACCTTATTAAATTGAGGTTTACAATAGGTTTTAGGTTTTATGGAAATAACAGTGGAGGCAAGGCTGAAAGGATGGATGGAGATTCCACAGACAGAATGGAGGCTAAAGCTTGGAGGAGGGTGGTTCCTCAGAAGACAGAAAGCCTGGAAATAAATTTGTAGTGTTTGGAAAAACTTAAAATATTTCTTTAAGGCAACAAATAGCTGAATGAAATGAAACTAAGAGGAATTAAATTGTAAGGCATGGGGAAAACCAATGAGGTTCAGATAGTGGATCCAATCCTATTCAGTTGGGTGTTTTTAACCTTAAGCCATTTCTCTGGAGCTAAAAAAGAGAAATTTGTAGCCAGACCTTGGGTCTTGAAAGGCAGACAAAAAAGGGAGAGATAAATAAACAATCTTTGTTTTTGGCAAAACTGGGAGGACCCTTGCCACTGTGTAAAAGCCCCTGAACTGGTAGGGTGAAAGAGAAGGCTGCTTGGAAGGAGGGACAGAGTAGCAGGAGACCCAGATCACACAGGCACAGACTCTGTACCGGGGCAAACAGAGGCAGGAGTGGCAGTAACTGAGCTCCTGGGGGATGGAGACATAGGGGGAGCTGAGGAGAGGAGGAGGGAGATGGCGGAGGAGGATTAAGAAGGGATCTTGGGGTTGATGAGGTTCCTGTGCAGGACTGCAGGGTGAAAGTTCCTCAGACCCGGAAGTTTGGAGGCTTTAAGGTTTTTTTGTACTTGGGTTTTAATTTTGGCAACATAGGAGAATCTGATAAGTATTACAGGAAATGCAGAGAGAGGGGCAGGCCCTAAAGCGAGAAAGGTTTGAAGATAGGGTATCTCACACCATTTTTTGTTATATCTTAAGAATGTTTCTAATTTTACTAAAATCAATCGTGCCCAACTCGGACTACCAACAACCACTGTCCAGAATATGTGGCCAGATTTTGACAGAAAACAGAGTGAATTCAATCAGTTTGAGTTCTTCTAATTGGAGTTCCTTTAGATTAGTCTGGAGACAAGCTAAAGGTGCATCCTTTGGAATGGACAATTTGGAATCCTTCGTAGGTAGGGCATCCAGAACCTTGACGGGTGACTCAGTGGGTAGGTTTCTGAAGCCTCATTGGGTCCCCTGTCGGTAGGCCCCCCAGAGTCAAATAATTTGGATCCCTGAGTGGGTTTGGGGAGATAAGGTAAGCACAGAGTACAAGTTACTCTCAGCCCTCCAAGGCCTCCCTTGAAGTTCGAACTAAATGAAGTGGTCTTGGAGTCTAGGAGTGGATGTCTCCTTTCCTCGTAAACACCAGGAGGTCAAAGGACTAAAGCCTGGTGAGGGGCCTTTTAAGCTTTTGACCAGAGTCCTGTGGGACACGCCCAAGTCTCCAATTTTAAGCCTAGGGTTTAGTAGGAGGCTTTTTTGGGCCCCTGGGTTTTTGAGTATTAAGATGGGTAGACTGGGTTGGAGGGAGGACTTTGGGACTCACTAGGACCTGATTGGGGCACCCTTGAATCAGGCCCAATGGATTACCTTGTCTCCAGGTGTGATGGATGTGGTGAAAAAAATGGAAAGTGGCTCCCTTGCCTGCAGGTGTGGAGATCTGGAAAAGATGAGAGATCAAAGGGTATCAGAGGAAGAAGAGGAGAATTAGGAGGGGGAGAACCAAGGATAGACTCCAAGTGAAAGCCTGTCTCTACCCTTTCCTAGGGACCCAACCTGGGTTTACATAGAATGCCAATATGACCTCAAGATAAGAGGTCTTCTTCTCCTATGAAGGCTCAGGCCCCTTGGATGCAATGAGTCCTTGGTCTTGAAGGAGGGCTGCTAGGCTTATTAATAGGCTGAGAGGGCATCTGTACTCCCAATGGGTCAGGTTCCAAGATGGGGAGAGGACAGTAGGAAAAGTAAAAGTAATTGAGTGCATCAGTTGGGAAGGTCTACCCGTCAGGTGGGCTTAAGCTGGCTTAATCAGGATGCCAAATGCTCAATGGTCACTAAGGCCAGAATCACCCAGTGGTCTTTGGAGAAGGTCTGGGAGAGCACTTGGGCCAGCCAGGGTGGGCCCCAGAAACCCTTCCCCATTCGGGACACCAAATGGTAGATTTTTTAGAAGAAAAAAGGAAGGAGTTTAGAATTAAAAAATAAGAACCAGAACCAGACCTGCAACAGGTAGAGAATGTGTCCTTTAATCCAAAGCACATGGTGAGGACAGATGCTCCTATGCAGATAAGAAAGCATCTGCAACTAGGGGAAGAGGCCTTGAGTTTTTATATGAAAGCTACTAATCGACTGCAGGTGTTAACTCAGTGCCAGGGGTTTGATGTCCTCGGGGGTGATTGAAGACTTTCTTTAAGATTATTTTCTCAGGCTTGGCAGGCAAATATTTCAAGGCACTAAAGGAGACAGGTTGGTTCCACAGCCTCCTAAGGGAGTGACAAATTAATTGATAAGGCTTGAGTGAGGCCAGGCTGCCAATTTAGGACTTGTTGACCACTCTAAGGAATTTATGACTTTATGTCTTCCTTAATGAAGCTTATGGCTCCTCTGACATTCACAATGTCTAACAGACTGAATATAGTGGGATGGAAAAAGGGGCAGTCATACAAGTCATACATTTTTTCTACAACAAACTAGGTCAATGGTTCTGAATTTCACAATAGTAAAGCAACCACAGGATGAGAAGCTGGTGTGGCGAGAAAGGGATAAGGTCAGTTTCAGAACATAATGAACTTGAGATCCTTGTGAAATATCCAAGTAGAACTGTGTTCAGAAGGTAGTTGGAAATAAAGCTCCATAGGAGGCTTCTTTCTTAACAGAAGTCATTTTGTTTGGGATGGTAACAGCCTTGTTCCATGATCCTAGACTCTTTTGCCCAGGTTCTCTGTTGTTTTTGAATTCCCATGGTTGCTTCCGGCCAAATAGGTCTAAATGGTTATCATTGGGCACAGACTCTGGAAGGGTTATTGGCTTTCTGATAACAAAGGACAGGTCCGGTTTAGTATTTCCTTTTTGCCCTTTTCCTTGCCTTTCCTTCCTGCTGCCTAAACAGTTGGGATGCTTAGACAAGCAGCAGTCATCTTGTGATCATGAGGTCTGAGGCCCTATGGTAAGAGCAGGACAGGATTCTGGCATCTGGCAGTGGAAGTAGGACCCCAGGTTGTCAACTGCTTGAGGAAAAACCCCTTTCTTTTTTAGAAAACATTTATTATTATTATTTTGTTTTATGTGTATGAGTGTATTGCCTGCATGTGTATAAATGCACATGAGTTGTGCAATGCCCACAGAGGTCAGAAGAGGCTATTGAATTCCCCTGTAACTGGAGAAACAAATGATTTAGCTGCCATTTGGGTTCTGGGAATTGAACCCAGGTCTTCTGCAAGAGTGGCTGGTGCTCTTGACGGCTGAGCCATCTCTCCAGCCTCAGTATCCCTTTCTTTAGTTAAGGTGTTGGAAAAATTTTTCTGCCATTTGTAGCAAAACATGATCTTAATAGGTTCAAGAGCTAAAGCCTGGGAAACAGATGTGGATTAGAGATAGAGATTCAAACTAGTATTTAGGTGGTAACTGACAGTTCTGAGGTGAAGGTGAAGAACTGCTCAAATATGTACAAGTTCAAATGATCATTTATGAGTTAAGGATGGAGAGGGTTGGTATATGGCACAATGCAGGATGGGCCTTAGCCAGGCCACCTGTCATGAGGAATAAGGGAATGGCTCCTGTGGATGCAGCACTCCGCTCTGGCCAGGCCAGCTTCTGCCCAGCATCTGGAAAGAACTTGTACTGAGATGATCTACCTGGGGATCTACCTGGCTGCAGTTGGGGAAACACCCTATAAGACGATTGGCTAACCAAACTCATATAACCACTTGCATTTCCATGAATAAACGAGTTTGGTGTGGCTCACCCACTGCATGCTTTTCACCTAGCTCCCGGGGCTGTGTGTTGACTCTGAGCCTACTTGCCCCCTCATGGCAGAGACTGTATGTCCTGCTCGGGCTGACCCCGAACTTAGCGACCCTAACATCTGGAGCCTGAGCAGGGACTCCACCCCCCAGAGTTCGCAGGATGCCCCTCTGGTAGTCAGTGAGTAGGCTACTCTGTGTTCTGTGTGCTGACCATCTCTCGAGGGTGAGTGGGCAACACCCTCCTTCTCCCCTTTCCTGTGTTTGTCACCCTACCCCATAGGAAGCTCACCTCACGACACAGTCCCTAAGCCCATGCTGGCCCCTTCCTTCTTGGTTCATCCAAGCAAAATCAAATGAGGGCCTGACACCTCCCTCACCGATTTCAGAACCGAGGTGAGGCTATTTGCCAAGCCTTTCTGAAGACACTGTGTGGCCAATAGGCCGTGGGGAAGGCCGATTTTCCCATCTTTAATTTCAAAACCTCCTTCCTGCTGGCAAGCAGGCTCAGATCTCTAAAGTTTTAATCACCCCGCCCTCTTACATTCCAGATGGACACTAACACTTCAGCACGCATTTGGGCACCAAGCCAAGTTCCCACAGATGACTAGGTCTGAGTTATCCATTACAAATACTCCCCGTGGTACAGACAGGCTCCAGACTCTAACATTTACTAGCCCTCAGAGCTGCTAGTAGAACTTTTAAAAGTTGTTGTGCACTTCCTTCGCTGCTTCTTGGGTACCACCCACAGGGTTCCTGCAGAGGCCAGCATAAAGACCCATGGAGGTCCCCTACAAAAGCACAAGACAGTTGAGACCCCAACATTCTGTCTACATGTCTTAGCCCCAATATTAGGCCTCTTGGTTTGTGTACTGATGAGCAATATCCCCTCCCACCAGGAAGCGCCATAACTGCAAGCCCTTAAAGCCCTTCTCCTGCAGGGTGGCTTGAAAGAAAAAATAAAAAGGATAAAACAACACCCACCCCTCCCCCAATGTGGGCTGGAGAACCAGCACAGCCGTTACAGTCTCAGGCTTTTCTTAGCCCTTGGAGCTTCAGCCATGCTGCCTGCCCTGCCCTGGGCATTTCTGTGGACATGGCGTTTGAATATTTGCTGTTGCCACAGGGGTCAGTGCCTGCAAGTGGCTCCACCTGGGCTCACGCCATGGGCTTCAAGGCCCATGGCTTCCCAACCTGGGGAGTGGTGGAGGCCCCAAGATCGCCATAAGGACCTGAGGTTTTGGAGGCAGGGCCAGAGGCTGTGGGGGAGAGCCAGGGCTCCACCCGCAGAGGGGCCGTAGCCGGCTGGGCACACAGTGGCAAAGCTGAGCTTCCTCCCATAGCCACTCCATGCAGCTGGGCCTCACTCTGCAGGGTATAGAGTCTCCAGCATCACTGAAGCTCAATCACACCTCTCCTATTACATCAAAGGCCCATAGTCACAGGCCTTTCTTAATTACTCCATGTCCCTTAATTACCAGGTTGATCATATAACTTCCACCTGAGTTGGCCCAATAACTTCTATGAGCTTTGGGCAGCAATTACTTAATAGGATTTCAGCTTTTTTTTCACTCCTCAATTTGTTGGACTGGGAGTATAGCTCAGTGGTAGAGTGCTTGCCTAGCATATGCAAAGCTCTGAGTTCAGTTCTCACCCCTCACAATTTATTCTCATGGATCTCCTCAAAATTCTTTGGAAGACCTTAAAAAACTAGGTTTAACTATAACCAAGGAAAAAATTCAAACCATACCCTCTTTGGGGTTTTTAGGGTTTAAAATTTCCACTGATATCCAACCTATCACTCTCTTAATGACCTCTAAAAACTCTGTGGCCAAATTAATTGGCTTAAATCCTTTTTGCCCATTCCTCCAGCTAAATTCCTTCCCCTCTTTGACCTTCTTAAAACCTCAGATAGTTCTTCTCAGTAAATCCTTTTGACCAAACAAGCAAAACAACTTTTATAGGCGATATCTCATCAACTCTTTTCAATTGCCCTAGCAATATATGACCCAACTCTCCCAGTCCTGAATTTAATTCTCTGGATGGAGGGGTCCCCCCTAGGAGTCATTTGGCAAAAACAAGCAACCCTTTACTGGGTCTACCCACCCCTCTTGGTCACAGCATATTAGGTCCAAGGTTTTGCATTCACAGGCTGATAGCTGTTCTGGCCCTCCCCCCACCTCTGCACTCAAGTGCAGCCACTCTAAATGTCTCATTCTACTTGTCTTTCTATTGCCCTTTCAAACCCTTGCAGGCTGTTTTCTTGCTCAGCAATGCCTCTCTACATATGCTCTGACAAACTGCCCACTCACTGCAGTGAGACTCATTTTCTGCTTTTTCCAGGACCCAGAAATGGCTAGAAACCAATGCCCCAATCCTGTCTTTATCCCTTAACCCTTCCTCCAAGTTCCTCTCAAATCTTGTTGATTTCTATCTGCTAAACATCTGAAGAAAAAAAATGTGCACTTCTCCATCACTAATGGTCTTTACTACATCACTAGGTGCTTCTCGGGTTTCCCAGTGCAACGGGACCCACATCAACTTCTTGCTTAAATCCTTTGGGTGTCTAAATAGAATGATTCCTGCAGATCTGTCAAGCCTAATTTCTACACAACAGGTATAGAGTGAAACCAAACACAGTACTGGCCTTTAGGGAGGCTACTGGCCTTTAGGGAGGCTACCGTCCTCCTTCCAACCCAGACCCCTCCTCTGAGCTCCTATGAAGCCAGATAGGCAAGGAGATACAAATATGCCTCTGGCACCACACTGCCTGAATCCTAGCTTTGGCTTAGAAGCTTATTGCCCAGGCACCCTTGGGCAAAATTTCTAAATCACTGGATCAGTTCATCCTATGTACAAGTAGTACTTGATTCAGAGGACTATTAGATTGTGAAACAGGCTAGGGGTTAGAACAGTGTGAATATTATGTTAAGTGTCAGCTACTGTTTTGTTACATCCATTTTGCCCTTTGGACTGTATCTGCTTGTCTTCTATTGCTTACCATAGGATCAGGCACACAGTAGGGGTTTATTAAGCATTAGTACAAAATGAATTTTCTAGCTTGCTTGGTTAATGTGGCTTATCACATTTCATTTTGCTGTTTAAATTAATATCAGGCTAAAAAATAGGAGCTATGCTACTCTGTATTTCCAACCTGGGTTTAGGCTTTGGTCTGGAGTAGAGGCCCAGTTCACTTTTTACCAATTCCTATGTAAAATGATCTTGTATGTATATGTGTGTGTGTTTGTGTATGTATGTTTGTGCATGTGGAATATGTTTGTGCAGGCCAGGGATCAACTTCAGGTGTCTTTCCTCAGGCACCCCACTCTTTAATGATTTACTTATTTTTTAAAGTATTTTATTTATTATTTTTATCTTATGTGTATGAGTGTAATGCCTGTATGTGGCTAGGTGGACTCGTGTAGTGCAGTGCTGTGGAGGTCAGGAGAGGGTGTTGAATCCCGTGGAATTGGAGTTGTGGACAGTTGTTAGCAGTCATGTGGGTGCTGGGAATCAAACTCGGGTCCTCTGTAAGAACAGCCAGTGCTCTTAACTGCTGAGCCATCTCTCTGGCCCCATGATTTTATTTAAATTTACATGCATGTGTGTATATGTGCACACATGTGTGGGAGGCTAGAAGAGGGTGTCAGAATCCCTGCAGCAGGAATTACAGACTGTTGTGAGCTGCCTGTGAATTCTAAGAACTGAACTAGAGTCCTCTGAAAGAGCAGCAAGCACTCTTAACCACTGAGCCATCTTTCCTGCCTCCCTCTCATCCACCCCCCACCACTTTCTTTTGGTCTTTTTGAGTTAGGCTCTCCCTGTATCCACAGTTGACCTGGAACTTGCTATGTAGACCAGACTGTCCTTGAACTCAGAGAGATCTGCCTGTCTCTGCTTCCCAAGTGCAGGGATTAAAACCCTTTGGTTTTTGAAGTAAGGTCTCTCACTGGCTTGGAGATTACCAAGCAGTCTAGGCTGGCTGGCCAACCAGTCCCAGGGATCCACCTGTCTCTGCCTCTTCAACACCAGGATTATAATTGCTTGCCTGGCTTTTTAAATGTGAGTTCTGGGGATCAAACTAAAGTTCTCATGCTTTCTTGGCAAGTACTTTATGACTGAGCTATCGCCCCATACACATCTGATTTTTTGGAGATCATCTCTATGTAATCCAGGCTGGTCTTGAACTTGCCATCCTCCTGCCTGCTAATAAAATGACTTTTTCTTCTTTTTTGGTCTTTTTGAGATAGAGTCTCCATGTAGCCACTGCTAGTCTGGAACTCACTATAGAGACTAGGCTGGTCCATCTCACAGTGCTAGGTTTAAAGGCATGTGTCACCATGCCTGCTGTCAAAAAAATGACTGTTATTTACTCAAGTTTTGCAGAAGTGTTGGAGGGATGCCATAACTATGTCACGGTATAAAATTAGCCAAGAAATAGAGCAAAAGTCAGTGGCACAATGGATAACACATGTGACTACAGATAAGTGATAAAGATAAAAGGTAACGTGTGAGTCATAAGCTCATTTAATTTGTGGCTACCTTATACCTTTGGAATCATGGGTTTCCTTTGTATTTGTGAAATGGTACAACACACCCTCATGTGTTTGTAGGAAATGGATTTTGGCTTGGGTTGCTTTGTCATCCTGAGAAGTAGTAAAAAGAATTTTCAATGAAAATCTTGTTGAAAGCTTTCAAGATTTAGTTTCTCATTTGTTTGTTGAAAAGTAAATACAAATACACCTTAAGTTATGGTGTACATCTGACAAAACCATTGTGAATAGTGCTGCATGTCGTCTGTCCCTTTTTCTCTTCCCTTTGATTGCAGCTCATCTGATTTAGTTGGAAGGTAGCAACTGTACAATCCTTAAACTCTACTCTTTACTTTATACTGTGTGGTCTGTCAGAATCCTGTAGGCTCAGGTCCTAAAGAATGGAAGGTAAGAGAGTCTCTATTCACAATGTTCACTCTGCAGGATGAGAACCAGAGGCAAAGGAGCTCTTGGGTGTGAGAGCCAGGGAGGTTTTCCCGGAGCTGGATTTTAAAGGACAAATGGGGAGTTACCCAAATTCAGGAGAAAAGGCAGGACTACAGTCTTGAGCTGTGCTGGTTAGTTTTTGTCAACTTGGCACAAACTGGACACAGACACACCCGGGAAGAAGGAATCTCAATGGAGGAATGGCCGCCATCAGATTGACCCGTGGGTCTGTCTATGGGGCATCTTCTTGGCTGCTGGCGGATGTAGGAGGGCCCAGACCACTGTGAGTGGTGTTATCCCTGGTCAGGTGAGACTGGGCTGTATAAGGAAAGTAGCTGAGCAAGTCAGGTGGGAAGCAAGCCAGTAATCTGTGGGGTTCCTCCGTGGTCTCTGCTTCAGTTCCTCCCTCCAGGTTCCTGACTTGACTTCCTCCTTAGGCTTCACTAGATGATGGATTGTGTTCTGTAAGATGAAATAAACCCTTTGCCTCCCAGTTTGCTTTTGGTCAGTGTTTTATCAGAGTAACAGACAGCAAACTAGACACCAGCATAGGGAAAGTTGTTGGATGGTGCTGAACGCAAGTCAACAGGGTGCACCTGTTTTTAGTTTAATTTTTATGTTATTATTTGTGTGTGTATGGTGTGTGTGTGTATGAGTATACATGCCATGTTGTGTGTGCAGAGCTCAGAAGACAACTTTATGAGGTGGGCTCTCTGCTTCCATCTTTATGTGGATTCTGGGGATTGCACTCAGATCACCAAGCTTGTAGGGTAAGCTCTTTTACCCACTGAACTATCCTGCCAGCCCACGTCTCTATTTTTAATAGATCACTCTGGAGGCTCTGGGGTGTATTTGAGTCTTGATACTGGGAACAGACGCTGATTATCGGCGAAGTAGGACTACACTCAGAAGGCAAAGAACTCTGCTCTTGGAAACCCAAACCTTAGTTGACAAAGTTTTTTATTTCTTGACAAACTTTTTTTTATTGTAGTGCTTTATCCAGTGCAAACTTTTAAGACTACCAGCTATAATTAATTTTAAAATATTAACATTTTTTTTCTTCCCATCCTCAGTTGTTGCCCCATCCCTTTATTCCCACAGGACACTCGATAACAGATTATTGACTTCCTGGGAATCATCTGGGCTGACTAGGGTGCTGTTTCTCGGGGTGCTGTTCCAGGTCTGTGGCCAGTGTTTAGACACTGAGGCGCCTCTCTATCCAGGTTTAATCAAGCTGAGACCTGACAGCGGAAGGCTTCATCACATCCCCGTCACAATTAAATTAGACCGCCCCCACACTAATCAAGGCTCGGCCCCATCCTGAAAAGAGTGCTGGGAGCCTCCAACCTAGCGTCACCTTCGAGTAGAGGCGGGGCACACAGCCGGCGTTCTTACCTCCTTCACTGGAAGAAGGGCGAGGTGGGCGGGGCTCTGCAGCGGGAGGGGCGGGCCCTACGGCATAGTAGGCGGGACTGCGAGGAGCGGCGCGCGCCCCGCGGCGTTGTGGGCGGGGCTATACCGCGGGGCGGAGTCTGCTGCCGGGCAGGCTCAGTGAGGGCTCCGGCCGGCCCCAGAGGTAAGGGAGGAGGGCGCCAGATCGCGCGCAGGGCCAGAGCCGACCAGGAGCGGCTGACCGGAGCGCAGGGCGGCGGCGTGATGGCTCCCGCCGGGGACCGGGAGGGCTACTGGGGCCCCACGACATCCACTTTGGACTGGTGCGAGGAGAACTACGTAGCGACCCAGTACATCGCCGAGTTCTGTGAGTGTGGCCTGAGGCGGGGAGCCGGGGCGCGCGCTGAGGGGCAAAGCCGTGCGGAGAACGCGTGTGGAGATCGCCGAGGGCGAACCTGGCGGTCGGGGGAGGCGCCGGGCCGGGCCGGGCCGGGCCAGCGGGAGCCGGGATGCGCGGCCGGGGACAGCTGTGGAGCGGAAGAGGCCGCCCTGTGTGTCCCGGCCGGCTGCGGGGGGTCTTGAGACGGGAGTTGGGGGACGGGAAGTGGGAGCCCCGCCTGGACCTCGGAGGACGGCATCGCGCGGGGCTGGCGTGGTGGCCCTCCCACCTGAGCGCGGCCGGGGTCAGGCCGGGCGCCCGCGGGGAGTCGGGGCTGAGGAGGTCTCTGCCCAGGCACAGAGGCCCGGGGCCGCTGCTCCCCTGCTGCCACCCGGCCTGAACCAGACGGGCAAGGAGAGGGCCCCTCCTAGCCTCATCCTCCCCCCGTCTGTGGGCACCTCAGAGTCCTCCCTCCCCTCCTCGTTCTCCTCAGACCCCCTCGATCCCCTCCAGGGAACACTTTTACCGTTTCGAAGCCCCCCTCCACCCCCTACGTCTTCAAGTACCAGAGGTCACTGTTGATCTTACGCCCCAAGTAGGAGGCAGAGCCCCTGATCTCGACCTTGCTGCTGGAACGGGTCTCCCGAGGGCGCCCACTCCGCACCCACCTTACCAGACTTCTCAGGGGTTAGCGGTCATCCGAGGACACTGTCTCCACCGAGTGCACCTTCTGAGGACTCGAGGCTGGCTGTAGCTAAACCCGCATTGTTGGCTGTCCTGGGTGATTTCCTCTGTGTGTGTGTGTGTGTGTGTGTGTGTGTGTGTGTGTGTGTGTGTGTGTGTTTTCCTAGATAGTTATTTCCTCCCGATTAGGAAGAAATCTGCCGCTTTTTCTATTAAGTTTGGTAAGGTTGTGAGAGCACGGTGTTTGATCCTCTTTTTTTGCTTCTGGGAAGGTCCAGAGAATATTCTTTGGCTGTGACTACCTTCTTTTGAATGGATCCACTAGATAAGCACATGAGGCAAAACTCTTCTTAGCTAACGTTTTTTTGTTGCTGAGTTCTTGAAGGAGAGTTTCAGGCCCGTTTTGCCTGTCCATGCCCTTAAGACCATGATTCCGACTGATCACTTTGTTCTGAACTACTAGTTTAAATGAATAGTTTTTATTCAACAGTGGAGAAAATGGGGAAAGGGTTAATTTCCCCATTTATAGGGTAAATTACTTGGCAGCCCAAACATTGGCAAAGGAAGCACTTTGCCAGTTTGTTGTTAGATCCCTTTGATAAGACTACTTCATGACCACGAGGAAGGCTTAAAATCATGTTCTCTGAGCTGGAAGTGTGTAACTCCTCCCCCACTCTTATGGGAGGGGTCTTCAGATATTGAATGGACTTTCTCATTTTCTCAGGAATTAGGAACTGAGTGGAAGGAACAACTCTAAGCAGGCGGATTTTACTTCAACATAAAGAAAAAATTCTAACCATTGATAATGTGATGGAGCAAACTGGCATGGGGGCATAAGGCCAAGAGCTTTCTGTCTGAAAGTGCTAAACAGGCATAGCTCACCTTCGCCATGTATTTTAGGAAGAATTGTTTAGTAAAGAAAGGGACTTGACCTTATGCAGCTTTAATAGTCTATGTAGATAGTAATGACTCTTGGTTGAGAATCAAGGTTTTGAATTAGAATCAAAAGAGAGAACTGGCAGTTGAGTCATGTGAACTGAGAAGAGCAAGATATCAGTGTTTTGGCAGCTAGCGCTGAGAAATGGGAAATGACTTTAGTTCTTCATGTCTTCAGAAGAGGAAACTCTGAACAGACTGCAGGAAGGTTTTGACATGGGAATCAGAAGGGTTGCATGAAGAGGATAAATGAATGTGTTGGCAAGCCCTTTGAGCACAGTCCTTGGGAGAAAATGATCTGACGGAAGTTGAGTCAAATTGTCTGACCATATAGCATAGTAGTGGGTATCTATCATAACTTGGAGGAAGAGAATTTGACTTTTAAAAAATATGATAATTTTAAAAAATTGGGTGTTAGGGGCTGAGGTTATAGCTCAGTGGTAGATTTGTCTAGCATGCATGAGGCCCTGAGCTCAGTCCCCAGTACTGAAAAAGAAAAAAGACCAGAAAAAAACGTGGTAGCACATGCCTATAATTCAGCACTTGGTAGGTGGAGGAAGGAAAATCAGGAGTTCAACGCCAATGCCTGCTACCTAGCAAGTACGTAGTAACTAGATCAGTCTGGGCTAATGAGACACTTTTTACCTACCCTCCCATCCTCTCCCCTGTTGTTTAATATATTTAAATATGTGTTCATGTCAAATGCAGTATTATACTTATATTTGTGGTAGTTTTAATTATAGTATTAAGGATACTAATAATTATTATCTAAGTGATCACTAATGTGCCTCAGTTTGCTAAGCCTTTTCGTATGTCTTATTGTAATTCTCTAAAGAAAGTATTATCCCCCAGTTCACAGATTAGGAACTTGTATTGTTTATTTAGTCTTAACTTTTAATTAAATTATTTTTTGTGATTTATATTTTAATTTTTAATATTTTATGTGTATGAGTATATTGCCTGAATGTATGTAAGTACACCTGTATTGTGCAATGCTCAAGGTCGTTGTCAGATCTCCTGGAAGTAGTTATAGACAATTGTTAGCTGCTGTATGGGTGCTGGGAATCAAACTTAGGTCTTCTGCAAAAACAGCCAGTCCTCTTATCTATTAAGCTATCTCTCCAGCCCCATTGACTGTTGTTTTAAAAATATTTATTTTATGTGTATGAGTGCTTTGCATGTATGTAAGTGTACCTGTGTTGTGCAGTGCCCATGGAGACCTGAAGAGGGTGTCAGATCCCCTGATACTGGAGTTTCTCACAGTTGTTAGCTGCCATGTGGGTGCTGAGAACCAAACCCTGGTCCCCTGTAAGAGTAGCCAGTATTCTTAATCACTCAGCCATCTCCTCAGCCCTATTTTTTTTTTTTTTTTTTTTTTTGCTTTTTTAAGACATGGTCTCACTCTGTTACTCTGTAACCCAGACTGGCCTGGAGCTCACTGTGTAGGTTGGGCTTGCCGCAAATAGTTGGCAATTCTCCTGTCTCAGCCTCCCGAGGGCTGGGATTATAGGAATAAGCCATCATATTTGGTAGGAATATGAATTTCTGAGAAATAATTTATAAGTAGTGTTGAAATAGTATTCAAGTTGAAGTTGTATTCTAAATCCTAAGTACTTTCACCTCCTCATCCTTCCTTTGGTCACACTGTTTTACTCTTGCATTCAAGGGAGGACATGAAATTCTATACTGTCACAGCAGATAAATTGAGTAACCAAGTTATTCAGTTGTCTTTCAGCATTAAGGTATATATATTTTGGATAATATTGAGTTTGGGGAACTGAAGATATGGCATTGGTCACTCTCAGCCCAGATAAGCTGTCTCTTTAATAATAGTCCACATCTATCCAAATACGTTTTTATTTGAAGAGTATAAGGATCAGGGGAAAGGGTAGAGAGTCTCTCTTTAGTTGTGAAATGATAAGCCTCTTGAAGTGCCAGAACTTATAGGGATAGGTGGTTTTTGTTTGGTTTGGTAATGTGGGACCATACAAATGATCATGCAAGTTAAAACCAGACAAAAAATCTATTTACTTATTTACACTTTGTCTGGATGGGGGCTTGTGCATCATCCACAGAGCATGTGTGGAGGTCAGAGGACAATTTGTGGAAGTCATTCTTCCTTCCTTTCCACCATGTGGGTTCTAGGGGTCAAAGACAGGTTGTCTGGCTTGGCAGCAAGTGCCTTTACCTATGAGCTACCTCAGCAGTCCCCAAACCTATAATCAATAGTCGAAAAGCTACAGTTCTTTAAACTTTAAAAGTTTTTGTCAAATGGGGCTGGCAAGATGACTCAGTGAGTAAAGGCACTTGGCACCCAACCTGTGACCTGAGTTCAGTAACTGGAGCTCATATGATAGGAGAGAACAGATTCTCACAAGTTGTTCTCTGACCTCTACACATGCCCTCCTACACAAAATAATAAGGCTAAAAAAATAATTTGTCAAACATAGTAAAATCCTGCTACTGTTGGTTATAAATATATAGGGAAATGAGAAGTAAAGCCTCCAGTACTCTGTAATTTAAAACATTAAGACCTAAAAAATTTAGAGTGCCATATTTCTCTGTAAAATAACCTATCAAGTGTAGTTTGAAATGATTAGCTTTTCAATACATAACTTATAGAATGAGTGTATTTTCTATGCATCAATAAATCCTTTCAAAATTTAGATAAGCTTTTAACATTTTATTCTTAGTATTTTTCCATATTATGAAATAGCTCCAAAAGTTCCTTCAATTAGAAGTAGCTTCTGCATGTGTATATTGTTGGCCAGTATCACTCTTCTGGGTTATCTTCATCCTTTTCACCATAACGGTTATGTTCATTAGGTTGATAAGTTTGCCTTAACTACCTTCCTGGAGCAGCATTTCTCTACTTCTCTTAAATGATAGTAGTGCCAGCATGTCCATGGTTAGCTATTTCTTTTATAACTCTCTTTACATTTGGTTGGAATTTCTATTAGCTGAAATTTGTTTCTCTGCTCCCCTTTTCCCCATTGTTGACCAGTTCCTCTTAGTATTCATTTTTGCAAGATGTTACCAGGAGGCAAAGAAACAACTCAGTTACATGCTTTGCTGTTTGTATGTGAACTGAATAACAGAAACCCAATGAATGACTCTGAAAGCAACTGACTGAAAGAAGTCACTAGTAAAAGTATTCTTTATTTATATAATTATATGTGGGTTGAAGATCTAGCAGCAAAGTTCATACTATATTTGAATTGTGTTATTCAGGGATTGGTATTATTTAACTATACTCTGGCATACTAAAATATGTGCATATTAGAATTCTGGCAAGTAAGACTGCCTGTGTAGTATTTCTATCAAGCAGGAGATGTTACCCCATTTTTAAAAAGAGAAACTGGGTCTGGAAGAAGTTATAAATGCCATATAGGCATACCACTATTTAATAGTGGCAGAAGTAGTGTTCAAATGTAGGTCTGACAACTTTCTACCAAAATACACAACTTATAAGTGTAATTTCAAGTACTTGTGGTTTAATGGAAGAAATTACCTAAAGGGAGATAAGAGTTCTAAGCTTTTATTATAGCCTTAGAGAAAAAATTACCTAACTAAGCTAAGCATGATGGCTCATGCCTGTAATTCCAGCACTTGGGAGGTGGAGGCAGATGAGTCATGCGTTCAAAGCTCTTCTCTGCTACAGAGTGAGTGTGAGGCCACACTCAGCTATATGAGACGGCCTTAAAAAAAATTCAGAGTGTTTCATTTATTCAGTAAATATTTGTTGAGTACCTATGTTGTCATTGCCTCAGACTGTATGTAGGCAGTCTCTCTGTCCATGGTAGCTGGAGAGACCAGTAGCATATAAACAGATTAGTACAAACAGGCACATTGTTCTTTTGACAGTTCAGGGGATTGAACCTAAGGCTTCATGAATGCCAGATGAGCACTTTGCCACTGAGCTGTATACCAGCTCTCTTTGCATTTTTTTTTTTAAGAGTTTCACTGATGTTCCCAAACTAGCCTTGAGCTCACTGTATATAATACAAATAGGCCTTGACCTTCCTGTCTCAACCTTCTGAGTAGCTGGAATTAAAGACCTGTGCTACCAGGTCTGCTCACACTGTTTTTTTCAAATGAAATGCATTCATTAAGAAAATTTGACAGAAGAATGCCCAAGAATTTACATTTTTATGGGATTTATTTATCAGGAAGCTAAAGAATATTTGAAAATTCTTAGTTACCACTTTTATTGGTCTGAGGAGGTAGTATGATTTCCCGAAACCTTCCTGAATGGAAAGAATGAGTCATCTCCCTTTTGTGTCAGGGTTGGAATGATTCAAGCAAGGTATCATTTTTCCTCCTTATAGAATGTTGCCACTCTTTCATCCTATTCATAGGAACTGGGCAGAAGGAAGTAGACACCCTCAGTCTTTTTGGCTTTATTGTAAGATTTACTTAGATGGGAGAAGAGTTTCTTTCCTTGCCTCTGTAACACAAGATAAGAAGCTTTAACCATATGTTTCTGTCATTCACATGTCATTGGGGGCACATGGCTTCTTTTGCTTCATCCCCCCCCCCCCCCACGACCCTTCCTTCCATTTTTCTTGAAATAAGTGAGCACTGATCAGATTTCTTTTAGTCCTAGATGTCTGTGGACTGGCAGAGGTCATTTCTGTCACCTTAAGGAAGAGAATTCTTTTTGTTAAGTTTTCTTATTACACTTACGTATTTATTTATTTAGTGTGTATATGTATGGGTCTACATGTAGAGGTCAGAGGACAGCTTGTCTGAATCAGTTCTCTTTTCCACTCCTGGGGTTCGAACTCAGGTCCTCAGATTTAGTGGCAAGGGCCTGTACCAAACGAGCCATCTCATTTTCTCCAAGATAATTATTTACCTAAAGAAAAGCAGGCAGACAGAACTGTATCCAATTTATAGCTCAAAAGCACCTTTTACTCCTTGACTGATTAATTTTTTTGTGAGACAGGGCCTCAGTATGTAACCCTAACTGACCTGGAGTTCATTGTGTAGACCAGACTTAATCCACAGGGATCCCCCTACCTTACCTCCCTAGTGCTGGGATTAAAGATGTACATCTAATTGTTTTTTTAGCATTTTTTTAAATTTATTTTTTCTTTTATGTGTATTAGTGTATTGCCTGCATGTAAGAGCACCCATGGAGGTTAGAAGAGGGCATTGGATTCCCCTGGAACTGGAGTTATAGATGGTTGTTGGCTGACATGTGGGTCTGGAAATTGAACCTGGGTCCCTCTGCAAGAGCAGCCAGTGCTCTTAACCACTGAGCCATCTCTCCAGCCCCTCGTAATTGGTTTTTATCTGAAAATTTTAAACATATGGCCAAGTTGGAAGAATGTCATAATAAATATCCATTCTCCCACTGCCTGGTTTTTGCTGTTAACATTTACTATACCTGTTTTATCACATACCTGTTCATTTATTCATTCTTCTCTCTGACCATCGTTTTATTTATTTATTTTTTTGACATATTTCAAGGTAAATTACAAACATCTATAAACTTTCCCCTAAAAACTTCAGGATTTACATCATCATCTAAAGTATGATTTTTCTTTTGGTATAAAGTTTACATTCAGTGCAACACACAGTCATTAAGCTTATATTTGCCTCATTTTGAGAAATACATACACCTATACAAGAGAACCCTTATCAAGACGTGTAACTTTGGGTTGGGAGTATAGCTTAATGATAGTGCTCAGCCTGTACAAGGCCCTACACGCCTTCCATTCTACTTTCTAGCAGGGGAAAAAAACAAAATAAAACAGAAAAATAGGGAGCTTCACCATTAACCTCATGCCCCTTCTGTATTAATACTCATCTCATCCTTCCTCTCCAGTGCAACCATTGTTCTAATTTTTTTCCCTGACCATAAGGTAGATTTGCCTGTTCTGGAACTGCATGTAAGTAGAATGAATCATCTAGTATTATGTTTGATATAAGGCTTCTTGGCTCAGTAGAATACTTTTGAGATGCATTTGTGTTGCTGTGTGGTAGTCAATCACTGTATGAATGTAACAGTTTCAGAACTTGTTTTTCTGTTGGTGGGTGGCCATCAGACTGTTTTCAGATTTTGACTACTATAAATAGAATTGCTATGAACGTTCTTAACCAAGTCTTTCTCTAGACATTATTATTTTTTGGTTGTTATTGTTGTTATTTTTATTTTTTAATTGGATTTATTTATTTATGTGTATGAGTGTTTTGCCTGCGTTGAAGTGCACCATTCATATCATACAGTGCCCATGGAGACCAGAATAGGCCTTTGGATCTCCTGGAACTAGAGTTACTGATGGTTGTTAGCTGACATGTGGGTGCTGGAAACTGAACCCAGGTCCTCTGCAAGAGCAGCCAATGAATGCTCTTAACCACGGAGCCATTTCTCTAGTCCTCTGTTTACTTTTCTTGACACAGGGTCTTGCTGTAGACCTGGCTGACTTGTTGTTTAGCCATGGCTGAGCTCAAGTTTGGACTGTCTCAGCCTCCTCAGCTCTGGGATTACAGACAGGTGCCACAACACCTGGCTAGTAGTATGTGTGTGTGTATATATATATGTAGATTTTATGCCTAAGATTGGAATAATTGGGACATATGTTTAATTGTATTAGAAACTAGCAGGCTTTTTCTCATTTTATACCCACAGTTATTGTTTTTTCTTTTTGAGATGGGGGTCTTGCTATGTAGTCCACCCTAGTCTCCTGCTTTAGCCTCCCAACTGCTGGGATCACAGACATGTGCTCCCATGACTAGCCTCACAGCATCTGGTCAAGATCCCTGTCAGTATTTTGTTTCAGTTGTTTTCATTCTAACCATTCTGGTGGACATATACTTGCATTTCATTGTAGTGTCTAGTTTGTTTATTCTTAACTGTTTAATCTCCTCTATCCTCCCCCCTTTTTTTTGTCTTGTACATACTATTCTTTGCAAACTAGACTGTTTATATGTGTATTATACCTCCCTTTCAAACCACTTTCATTGTTCATATCATTCCATAAGAGAAGTACATTGACTTTAGAAGTCATGATGTTTGAGGTGGTTATTCAGCAACAGATAACTAAAAACAGTGTTTGAGTTTTGATCAGTTTTCATTTCCTTTTGTGTAAACTTTGTATGCTAAATTGCATCATATTTATTACATCTTAGAAGATGAGTTAACAGTAAGAACAAAAGTTAGTACTTTGTAGACCGTTTCACCTTCCTAGAATTTTATAAGCATAATTTTATCTCTACACTGTATGAAAAAAATAATCAAAAGAGGTATTTCATCCCTTGAAAATACATACATGAAAGTTGAAATAATTTGTTCACAGAGCTGGAAAAAGTTCTTGACTCATTATAGGTATGAATTCTTGCTCTTACATGTGTTCTTTAATTTCTCACAACAAACTGCTTTTAACAGCAATGACTAGATAGTTTCAGAAGACAAAGTAGATCTCCAAAGTTATACATGTTAAAATTATACATATTAAAATCTTGATAAAAACTTGTTTTGACTTCTGGCTTATTAAAATGATAAAGAGACAGTCTAGATAAGATAATGAAACATAATATGCAGGCTGTTGTACCTGCTGAGCAGTAGCTCAGTGCCCCGCCCCCTCCCTTTTTTAAAAATGTAGGCATAAGACTTTGGCAGTGCTCAGGATCATCTGAAATCCTCTTAATCACTGAAATTGACTCAGATTGTCTGGCCATACTTAAGATTATTCATTGGGTATATGAAACATTACAAAATCTGAAAAAAAAGTTTGAAGTACTCTGATTCCAGGCATTTCAGATAAAGGGTACTCAACCTGTATAATCTTGAGCTGTTGACCTCCTACCCCTGTGAAAACTCTATTAATATACTGAGTTCTGAAGTCTACTGTCTTTGATTCTTTCTTATAGTTTGTATTTTCTACCTTTTAAATTTTAACCTATCTGTATTTTTTTCCATTTAAAGTGCTTTGCTTATTAGATTTATAGTTGACTTTTTGTTTTCATTTTTGTTATTTTAGCAGCCTCTGTTTTTTATCTTTATTTTTTGAGATAGCATCTCATTTTGTAGTCCAGACTTTTGAACTCATGATCCTTCTGCCTCAGCTTCCTGAGTGCTGGGATTTCAAGCATGAGCTTAAAACTCTGCTTTTTAATTGCCATACATTATTTATTTATAGATAATGTAATTATCAAAATAATTGACTATTGTCTTACTGTTTATTTTGTACTTGTTTGTTGTTTTTTTTTCCCTACTCTTTTCCTGTTGTCTTTTAAATTAATTTAGGAGTGTGTTTGTGCATCTGGTATTTTATCTGATCTAGTAAATTTTCTGGTATATTTCTCATTTATTACCTCAGGTTTCTCTCACAGGTGTATTCAGCCTTTTGATAGTGGTACATGATGTTGTGTCTACAAAGTTTACACTGGATACTTACAGAATTGATTGAGGCAAAAAACCCCAAACAAAACACAAGGGGCTGGTCAATTATCTCATCAGGTAAAAGTGCTTGCCTCACAAGCCAAGTTCCATCCCTTGAACCCGTGTAAAGGTTAAGGATGGTACCAACTGCACAAAGTTGTCCTCTGGCTACCACATGTCCACTGGCATGCCCATGTACATCATAAATGTACACACAAATAATAGTAAAAATAAAAATAATTTAAACCTTACATTTTAAGTAAGTATGATTTTTCTATTGTGCCACATTCATAGCTATCCTGGGGTGCATGCCAGACAAGTTCTCTACCACTGAGTTATACTCTAACCATTTTTACTTTTCTTTCTTTCTTTTTTTTTTTTTTACTTTCTTTTGAACTAGACTCTAAGTTGCCTAGACTAGCCTTGAACTCACTTAGTAGTCTAGAAAGGCCTTGAACTTGCTATCCTCCTGTCATAGTCAACCAAGTAGGCTGGAATTATAAGTCTATACCCTGTGACCAGCTACACACCTTGTTTTTATATTCCCAAATTATTGTTTCATCCAACAGATACTTTACTAAATGTATATTGCTTTGCAGTAGGGTGTAGTTGTTTCAATGAGAATGTCTCCCATAGATTCCAAGTATTTGGACACTTAGTCCCCAGTTTGTGACATTGTTTGGGAAGGGTCAGGGAATCTGAAGGTGGTGTGGCCATGCTGGAGGAAGCACATCACTGGGGATGGACTTTGATAGTTCTTAAGCTTTACCAGACAGATTTCCTGTCTTTCTCTGCTTCCTATGCCTGCTTGAAGTGATCACTCAACTTTTTGCTCTGGCCACCCCTGCCACCATACCTCCTGGGCCATTCTGGATGCTAATCTCTTTGGAATTGTAAGTGAAATAAACTTTTCCTTCTATAAATTGCCTTGGTCATGGTGTCTTATTAACAGCAACAGAAAAGTAACTAATACAGATGGTGGTACGTAAGTGAGTGTTCCTGTGAAGAGCCTGACCATGTGGGTTCAGGGAGGAATGTTGAAGACTTAGGAAGTTTGGACTAGAAAAGCTGTTGAATTCTAGTAGGAGTCTGGAAGAAAGTATGCTGAGAGCAAGGTAGTTCCAGAGGGAAATAAGAACTTACGTGACATCTGGGATGTTTTGATTAGCCTATAGCTTAGCAGCTTGCCTGAAGCTCAGTTGAAAAGTAATGGTCTAATTTCCTTGGTGGAGGAAATTTCAAAACAGCTTAATGTAGAAATAGTGGCATGGTTATTAATGATACTATTCTGCTAATCTACAATGAAAAAGAGAAAATGAGGCAGAAAAAATGCAAAATCTACAGTTTGGATTAAAAAAGAGTACTAGGAACATTAATGTTGGGGCCAAGGCATATGCTGAAGGAAAGACTGTCTTTGATGAAAAGATTAGAGTGATTAATGATTAATAAGAGGCCTAAAACTTGCTTGAACTATGGAAAGAGTACCTTCAGGGCAAGACTACACCCAGCTAAGCAAGCCTTCAACTTGTGAAAGGAAAAAGCCTAAGGAGGTTCTTGCTCTTAGAAAACTGCTGTGGACAAAAGCTGCTGATAATATGGATGAAGCGAGCAGAGGCCCATCCCAAGTTGGGAGCTGAACTTGGCAGTGTTATTCACATGCTGGCCTTAGAAGCATGAAAGGTGTAAGAGTGAAGGGTCGTCATTTCTTCCTCTGTGTTTCACAGAGCTACTGAGATCAGGCAGAATGCAGCAATCACATCCCTGTATAAAGAAGGCTCTGACAGGACAAGAGACCCTGGCAAGCCAGTGCATAAAGCTGTGAGGGTGAAGCCTGGTTGGCAGTGTAGATCCCAAGATGTTGGAGATGCTAGAGCCATGAGACATCTGCATACAGGGAGTGGTACCAGCCCAAGCAGCAAAACTGGAGGGGCTGAGCCTGCTAAGCCCTTTGAAGTAAAGTCCCAGAAAATATGGAGCAACTGGATTTGGTGTTTGCCCTGCTAGTTTTTTTATCTTGTTTTGGCCCAGCATTTCCTCAGTATGCCCCCATCCCTCCTTTTGGAATGGGAATGTATATTTAGTTCCATTGCATGTTGGAACTAAGTGATTAGCTTTTTAATTTTACAGTGGCTTATAGTTAAGAGATACCCTTGAGTCTCAGAGGAGACTTTGGTGCAGTGGCAGCTCTTAGAGAGGATCCGGATTTGATTCCTGGCACCCACCTGACTGCTAACCATCCATAATTCCAGTTCCAGGGAATTTGAAAACTATTGGGACTGGTAACGACTATAGGGACTTCTGATGGTGGACTAAATGCATTTTATGTTTTATATGACTATGAGCTTATGAGGACTAGGGAGTGGAATGTGATAAATATTAAAAACATGGTCAGGATTTTGGCTCAGTTTCTCTTAGCTCTTATTCATCTTCTTTTTTCATATCACTGAATAACCATGATCATCAACTGAGACCTGGGTAAACCTTGGAGTTGTATAATATAAAATATTCCCATATCTGGAATCATTTGGGAACTCCTAATTCTACCACTAATTTTTAATTCTTCTTTAAATTCTTGATGGTTTGTATAAGAAAGCTTCTTTGTTGCTTGGGTATGGAAGGGACTTTGCAAAGAGATGGTTGCTTTCAAATGTTTGAATTCTTGGAACATTTTTTATACTTGTCTGTTGGATCCTTATTGTCCAGTGGTATTGCACTGGTGGTTAAAGAACGTTCACCAAAAGTTTACATCCATTTGATACTTCAGAGTGTGACCTGATTTGAAAATAGGGTCTTGAAGCTATAATTAAAGATCTTGGGATTAAATTATACTGGAACTAGGGTGCCCTAAATTCAGTGACTGGAATCTTTGTAAGAAGAAGAAATTATACTGACATAGAATGAACAAAGAAGGTAACAGTGGAGGCAGAGATTAGAGTGATACATCTACAAACCAACGAGTGCCAAGGAGTGTCAGAAACTATTCAAAGCATAGACGAAAGTGGGGACAGTTTTTTTCCTCATGCCTCCGCAGGTAACAGCCCTACTGATATCTTGATTCCAGACTTCAGGCCTCCTTGATAAATTGATAAAGCTACCAGGTTGTGATAATTGGTTATGGCAGCCTAAGGAAACTAAGACATAATGTTCATAGTATTTTTAAAAATTCCTCTTTAAAAAAAATATTTATGTGTGTGTGTGTGTGTGTGTTGAGTATGGGCTTTTGTAGGCCACAGTGAGTGGAGATTAGAGGACAACTTTCAGGATTTGGTTCTCTATTTTTGCCTTGTTTGAGGCAAGGTCTCTTTTTCTTTTTTTTATGCTGCCAGACTGCATACTGTCCCATAAGCTTCCTGAAGATTCTTCAGTCTCTATCGGGCGTCCCCGAACTCAGTATGAGCCCGAGGGGACCGAAGGGTCTCCGCCGTGTGGTTAGGGAGTGAGTAGACTTGGAATCAGACACCAATTCCGGGGGCTGGGCGGGAAGCAGGCCAGGTGCGTGGCACTGCGGGTGCAAAAGCTCTTATAGGTCTGGATAGCCAAAGACCTTATGGGGTGGGGTCCTGAATACAGCCCGTAGTAGGTTTGTCCCAGGTAGGCAGGTTCTTTCCAGGTGCTGGGCAGAACCTGGTCTCACAACTAGCCAGAGCAGAACGCAATGCCCATGGGAGCCATTCCTCTATTCCTTCTAGTAGGTGGCCTGCCTAGGCCCACCTTATATTATGTCCAACAAGTCTCTGCCTTCTTTGGCCTTCTGTCTAGCCATAGAAGTGCTGGAATTACAGATGTACCCACTGCATCTGTCTTTTTACATAGGTTCTGTGGGTTCAGGATTCAAGTTCAGGTCATCAGGCACTTTTACCCACCGAGCCATCTCTCAAGACCTGTTTTTTTTTTTTTTTTCTTCAGTGTAAAAATGTAGAAATAGCAAAGCTGTCCATCAAGAAAGGATTGGTTATATAAACCATAATATCTATATAGTGTGATACTCTGCAATCTTTATAGATTAAAGATGACAATGATTTTTCAAAATTAAAGAGCCTCAATTAATAATCTTTGTGAGTTCTTGGGAATCTTTTTTCTTTTTTTGTTTTGTGACAGGATCTCCCAATAGCCCCGGTCTGGTCACTATGTAAACCAGGCTGGCCCTGAACTTTCGTCTGTGTGAGTCTGCTTGCCTCTACATCCCAGGTACTGGGATTAAAGATGGACATCATAACACCTGCCTAGTCCTTGGGCATGTTGAAGAATAACTTGGAGGCAGTGGTATAGTCAGAGAAAAATATTTTCCCTCTTATGACTACTTTAAGAAAACAAAGTTCTATTTAAAAAATTATTCTTAGGTTGGCAAGATTGCTCAGAGGGCAAGTAATGATACTTGTTACCAAGCCTGGCAACCTGAGTTTGATCCTGAGATCCACATGGTGTAAGGAGAGAATTGACTCCCATAAGTTTTCCTCTGATTTTAATACACACACATTGGCACTCAGGCCCACTCACTCACCCACACAAAATAGATTTTAAAAATATTTTAAAGCCATTTTCACATGTTTTTAAGCCAGCTTAGGAAAATTTGTATGTCAGTGTTAAAATTTTTCATGAAACCTAGGTGTGCTTTTTAAAAAAGGATTGCAGAGTATCATACCTTTAATCCCAGCACTCAGGAGGCAGAGGCAGGCAGATCTCTGAGTTCAAGGCCAGCCTGGTCTACAGTTGTAAGTTTCAGGCTAGCTGGGCCTACAGGGAGACCCTGTCTCAAAAAGAAAAAAAAAATTTTAATGAAAACATCATAAAAATAAAAATAAATGCTGTGCATGAAATTTTAGTCCAGTTTTAATAAAGTTAATTTAGTCTAAACCTTAAAAGGAATCTTTTTTAAAAAAATGTTTAATTAAAAACGAGTGTGTGTGTGTGTGTGTGTGTGTGTGTACACTTGTGAATGCAGATACAGAGTTCAGAAGAGGGTACTGAATCCCTTGCAGCTGGGGTGCTAGGACCCAAACTCTGGTCCCCTGGAAGAGCAACAACAGCTCTTAACTGCCACACTCTTTCTAACTCCTTAAATGCATCTTAAAGGACTGTATTTTCATGATTTTTGATATGCACTTCAATTCTAAGTAATGAAGACTAAGAAATTGTGATGATGTTAGGGTTGAAGGATGAAACTATTATAGCAAATAAATTTGGGAGAAAAGAATACTTCCACCAATCATAATTGAACTACATCTAAAATAGTGTCTGTTAGGTTTCATATATCTGGATATAAGGCTTTTGCCCTCAGGTGATAAGACATAATTTAGTGAAAAGGAAAGTGTCTATGCAAGGTTATCTGTGCTAAATGCCAGGAGAGAGGTTAGAACATTAAATGCTGTAAGAAGAGCAGTCACTTTTCAGTAAGGCGATTGGGAAAAACTTCACCAGACGTCAGTAGGATTTGAGTTGGGCTCTGGAACTTTTAATAAAAAATAGAGAGGTAATTGAGATTATTAAAATAAACACTTCAAATTTTGTGATTTCAATTATGCCTGTTTATTGCTAAGCGTGGTTTGAAAACTTTCCCTTCTAGACCCCTGGATAAATCTAATGTTTTTACTTCACCAAATATTTCTCCAGAGAGTTTTTCTCTTGTTCTTCTGACTCATGTGATCTTTATCATTCTTGTCTGTTTAAAGTCCTTTTCATTGTTTAGTGTTCACCTTGGACTTTTTAAAGGCAGAATTATATACCCACAGTGCTCTTTTTTGCTCAAGTTTTCCTCTCCCCTCTAAATTTGTGTTTATCACTTCAAAAGAGCAACACACCCTGTATTGATTTATTGGTTTTTATGCTAAATCTGTCTCAGTTAAAAGATAGAGTGACCTCTATCTTGTTGGGTCAGAGTTTTCCTGGGTCTTACTGATGTGGAGCTTCAAATTCCTCTCTTAACTCTTTGCTTATGCTTCTTTACAAGCCTAAAGTCTATTTCCTTTGGAATTTAATATGCATGTTTTCATTTTTATAGTATTTAACTTTAAATTATTAAACCGTGAAAAATAGTTTTGATAAGGCAGGGATTGCTTTTTAGTGTGCTTTTTAGAAAAATATTTTTTATTTTTATATGTGTATTTGCCTGCATGTATATATGTGCACCATGTGCATGCCCACAGTGGGCAGAAGAGAGTGCTGAATACACTGGAATTGGAGTTATAGGGAGTCTGAGCTGCCATGTGAGTGCTGGAAACTGCAGACTCATGTCCTCTGCAAAAGCAGTACACACTGTTAACAACTGAGCCATTTCTCCATCTCCAAGCTGGTTTTTGATGCTCCTGTATGCACTCAAAGAAAAATAGGTGACTATTGTATTAATAATGATAAAAATCCTGCATCTCTATTTTTCAAGGCACAGCTCAAGTATTATTTCTTTTTATTTTCAGTCTTTTTTATTTATGTGTATATATATGTCTGTGTGTGTGTGTGTGTGTGTGTGTGTGTGTGTGTGTGTGTGTGCATACCATGTGAGTGAAGGTACCCACAGGGGCCAGGAGAGGTCATCAGATTCCCTGCAACTGGAGTTACAGGTGCCTGTGAGTCATCTCTCTAGCCCCAAGTCTTATTTTCTTAACCCCATTTTGCGTTCTTTTACTGTCAAGTACTTTGTATTCTTGGGCTCTGGCCTTCTTCCTTGCTAGTTGTTTAATTATGTTTCCTACTAAATTGTATATATATGCATTTTCAGGACAAGAACCACAATTGTTGCTTGTTAACTTTTTTCTCAGTTTATAATTTAGTGCTTTAACCATAGAAAATATTTAATAATGATAAGCAAATATATCTAAATTTGTGTTTATCACTTCAAAAGAGCAACACACCCTGTATTGATTTATTGGTTTTTATGCTAAATCTGTCTCAATTAAAAATTAGTGAAAGGGATACTTAGTATTGTAACATCCATGTATTTGGTAGTTTGTTATTTTTATAGTTAATTTGAAAGAGTATGACTTTGCTGCTGGTCTAGATTAAAAGGCAAACATTTATTTATTTATTTATTTATTTATTTACTGGTCTTTTTGAAACAGGGTCTTCTTGTAACCCCAGCTGGCCTGGAACTCACTATGTTGACCAGACTGGCCTTGAACTTGCAGAGATCCAACTGCCTCTGCCTCCTGAGTGCTGGGATTAAAGGCATGTACTACCATGCCCAGCAGAGGCAAACCTTTTTTATCATGATGATTGTTCTTGACTTGGTACAAGACTGAAGACATTGCCTAGGTAGCACCTAATTCTTCACATAGCTAGACTGTAGGAGCTTCTATATAATAGTCAATGGGTGTCATGACAAAAAATTATATATATATATATATATATATATATATATATATATATATATATGTGTGTGTGTGTGTGTGTATGTATGTATCAGTTCATCATATTTTCATAATTGTTTAAATGATTTAAATATTTTTTCCTCAATTTATAGGTTGCCAAACTAAGACTCTAGCATAATAAATATCTTGCCTCCATAGAAGGTGGTAGTAGGTTTGAACAATATGTTTCTTACTATAAATTGAAGAGATTAAATTACATGATTTCAGACTGAGGAGATGACCTAGTAGTTAAGAGTACTGTCTGTTCTTGCAGAGGACCAAGGTTTTGTTTTCGGCACCCACATGGCGGCTAACAACCATCTGGAACTCCAGTTCCAGGGAATCCAATGCCACCTTCTGACCTTGGACATTGCATGACACAGGTGCACTTATGTACATGTAGGCAGTACACTCATACACATAAAATAATACAGAGTAAATAAAATTTAAAAATTACCTGATCTCCCTGTCCTCTTCAAGCTGTGTTCTAGGAATGTTTAACATCATATGAACACTTTGCATGTTTGTGCAAATATTTGGCAAAACGCAAATCGGGGAAACTATAGGGTCACTTTTAGGGGTAAACCAGCTCCAGCTTTCATGCAGCTCATTTGTGACTGCAGTTTTTCTTGAAAATAATAACAATAAATTTTGAGCAAGATGTGGTAGCACATGCCTTTAATCCCAGCACTTGGAAGGCAAAGGCAGGCAGATACCTGTGAGTTCAAGGCCACTCTGGTCTCCATAGCAAGTTTTAGGCCAGCCAAGTGAAACACTGTCAGAGAGAGAGAGAGAGGAGAGAGAGATTGACTATTTGAAAGTACTGGAATATTGACAGTTCATCTTTTTTTTAAAGAGTTATGTTATTTTAAATTGTGTGTCTGTGTGTGAGTGTAAGCACATGAGTGCAGGTGCCCACCTAAAGCCAGAGAGAAGGGTTACATTTGGAGTTACTGGCAATCATGAGCTGGCCATTGTGGGCACTTGCAACTGAAGTAAGGTCCTCTGCGAGATCAGTACATGTTCTTAACCATTGAGCCATCTCTCCAGCCCTTCTACCTTATTTTTTTGAAACAGGGTCTTTCACTGAACCTAGAGTTTGCCATTTCTGATAGATTGGTTAGCCAGTGAGTCCCTGGGATCTGCCTGTCTCTACCCTACCCCTAAGCACTATGGTTACAGGGTCATACCACCATATTCAGCCTTTACATGGGTTCTAGAGATCTAAACTTAGGCTCCCTATGCCTGAACAGCAAACACTTGCCCATTAAGCCATTGCTCCCGACCCTCCTTTTTCAAAATATATTTAAATCTGTATCCAAATAGAATTTTTCTTTAATATTTAAAAACTATCGTGTGATGTATGAATGAATCTGTTTTAGTTTCCTGAAAAGCAACTATTTTTAATAGTATTCTCTAGGAATTCTATTAGAAGCAATTAAATTCTTAGGAGAAGTAATTTAGCCTTTCTTTTTCTATCATTAATCTTTTTAATTCTGAAATGGGAAAACAATATAACCATACTAAAATATGTGAAGAAAAGAAGGAAAAACATTATGTCACCATCTTGAACTCCCTTTCTTATTTTGGTTATTAGGAAACTCTAACTAACCATAGTTGTGTTTAGGCACGTTTGGTGAAAAGTTTTATGTGTGCTAGTTATCAGTTTATTGCCTGTTCATTGCTCCACATTCACCATTCATTGCATGCTGAGAAAATGAACCTAAGTGACCTCTTTATTTTCCTTTGACAACACGAAGGATGTTAAATTTTGTCAGCAGAGGGCACTAGATATGCATCACAAGAGGAAGGGCTTTTCCTTCTTTTTTTTTTTTTTTTTTTTTTTTAAAGATTTATTTATTTTATGTATATTAGTGTTTTGCATTCCTGCCTGTAAGTATGTGTCCTGCATGCATGCCTGGTGCCCATGGAGACCAGAAGAAAGTGTCATATCCTTTGTAACTGGAGTTACAGATGATTGTGGGTCACCATGTGGGTGCTGGAACCCAAACTCAAGTCAGCTGCAAGAGGAACAAGTGCTGTTAACTGTTAACTGCTGGACTACCTCTCTAATCCTGGACTATTCCTTTTTGGTACTACTGTGCTGAACAGACAACTTCTTGGTTGCTAGTTTTTTGTTTTGTTTTGTTTTGTTTTTTTAAGATTTAATTTTATTATTTTGACCTTTTTAACCCCCCTAGAGAGGATCTCCCATACCCCCAGCCAGCCTGGAACTCAAACCAGACTGGCCTTGATCTCTGCTTCTGAGTGCTGAGTGCTGGAATTAAAGGAATGTACCACCACACCCTGCACTTAATTTTATTATTTTTAATTATATCTGTATGTGTAGCTATCTGTACCTGAGTACAGGTGCCCATACAGGCCAGAGGTGTCAGATCCCCTGGGTATGGAATTGTTATAAGCCGGCTGATATGGGTGATGGGAACTGAACTGATGGGAACCAAACTCCTCTGCAAAATAATAAGCACTCTGCAAAAATAGTAAGCGTGCTTAACCACTGAATCATTTCTCCAGCCCTAGGTACCACTTCTTGAAGTCCAAATGACATAATGGTATATCGCTTCTACAAGTTCATGAGGTTTTTCCCTAGTACCCAACTCCTGAAGGTTGTTCAGCAACACTTAGTGGCTCCATTAGGAGACTTCTGATGAATATTTTTTTGTGTGAGTTGTTGTTTATTGTTTTGTTTGTTGTAAAATGAGGTTTTAAGTATTGCAGGTTGACCTCAGATTCACTATATAATGGAAGATGACCTTGAACTTCGATGCCTCCTACCTCCTGAGTGCTGGGATTAGAGGTGTGTACTACAACACTGAGTTTATGCAGTGCTGGAGTTTGAATCCAGAGCTTTAGGCACTACAGCAGCTTCTTCACAACTCAGTGAACCATGGGTGCTGATCTGCATCTCTGCACTAAGGAGCTTTCTCTTTTATTGCTCTTCACAGCCTTAGTATTAGTAGCTGTTTCTTGTGTCTACTGTTTCTTTATTCTGTAGCATTCTCTTATCAACTAGTTACTCTAATTCCCTCTTATAATTAATAATAATAATAATAATATACACCTACTCTGCCTAGCTAGTTAGACGCCCCCTCACCCTGCTCCTACCCTGCCTTAGCCCTGGCCCCCTCCTGATTGTCTGCCTGAGACCTCTGGACTATCCTAATGGAGACTATTACAGAATTCTACAACTGATCAAACAGAAAATAAATGTCTTATGAGATGCCTAACCCTAAGTGGCACATCTACAATGGAACCTCTATACCTAAGAATCATGGAACATAGCAGAACAAGAGATTGAGAGAATATTAATAATGCATCTCTTGGCTTTCACCACTAAAGCTTCTTCATGCAACAGAGAGTGAGTAACATAGGCAACGACAACTGCCCAAAATGTAGAGAATAAGAGATTGCAGAGTGTGTGTCCCTGGATAGGATTCCTTTATTAAACCTCACCCACCCAGGGCTCAGGAACCATTGTGGAGGAGGGAACAGGGATTTATGGTCTCCTCTTCCTGGACCTCTTTCCCCAAACAGGAGAGACTGTCTTGAGAAACAGGCTGTCTCCACAAACAGTCCTTCTAGGAGGGAGGGGAGTGGCTGATTTATAAAGCCAGTGGCAGTCTTCAGAGAGCTTCTGATTTTCTGCAACCAGGGCATTCTATCATTATTAAAGTAAAATAATAATAGATTAAAATCTACAGGCCAGTATGGTGGCTCACACCTATATACTCAAGAGGATGAGACAGGAAGATTTAGAGGTCAAGGCTAGCCTAGGTCTATAAAATGGCTCCACACTCACAATCTAAATAATAGTATAACCAGTATAATAAAATCAGAAAGCAGTGTTCTTTTCTATCTTTTCTTCTCTAATTCACTGTTGGCAGGAAAATCAAAATTAAATAGCCTACATGTTATGTTTCTTATTGCTGTGACAAAATACCTGACGGAAGCAACTTAAGGAAGAAGGGTTTATATTATTGGCTCATGGTTTCAAGGTGTAGTCCACCATGGTGGGGAAAGCATGGCATCAGGAGCAAGGCAGTTGGTTACATTGCATCTACAGTCATTAAACAGAGAGATGAATACTTGTGCTTAGCTTACTTTCTCTTTTTTTATTCAGCTCCTGGAATGATGCTGCCCACTTTCAAGGGTGTATCTTTCCATCGTGTTTAAATCTCTTCAGAAACTACTTCACAGACATACCCAGAAATATGTCTCCTAGGTAATTCTAAATCCCATCAAGTTGCAGGTCAAGATTAACCTTCACCACATCTGTTCAGAGTATATAAATCAAGTTGTGACATAAGTACCCCCCATGAAACCATGATTGTAGTAATCATGATTATAATCAAGATTGTCATCAATTTATTACTTTGATTTTTGTACCCCTTAGTAAGCCTGTCTCAGTTGTACTGTACTTTCACTGCCCACCTGCTCCTCCACATCCACTAGCATTTTCTATAAACTTGTAAGCATTTTCTAGGCTTTTATATGAGCTGTTTTAATCCTTTTTGGCTAACACCTGTTTCAGTGTTAGTGAATATTTTTCTTATGGATTTTGTTTCTTGTTTCTTTGTGTGCCTGGTAATCTTTGATTGGCTACATTATGATTTTTATATTGTTGGGTGCTCAATATTTTCTCTGTTTGCCATAATTAGTTTTTTGAGTTTTGTTTTGAGATTCAGCTAAGCTACTTAGAAATAGTTTGATCCTTTTGGATTTTGTTTTTATGACGTTGCATGTATCTGGAAGAGGCTCAGTCTAGGACTAATTACTGCTATTAACTAGGCAAACCTTTTGATTATTTGATGCCCAGAGAAATAAGAATTTTCTCATTCTGGTATATGAACAATAGGCTCTGTTTTTGCCCTGTGTGAGCTCAAGTGCTGTTGCCTCCTGATGTGGGTAATTGCCTCAAATGCATATATAGTTCAGTCCTTTACTGAATAGGAAAGGGGACCTTCATAGGTTTGAGAACTCTTCTCCCTAAATCTGTCTCTTTACCATCTCCTGTGAAATCCAGTCACCTTGGTTTTCTTGAATTCTCGGCTCTGTTTCTTCAACTCAGAGAGTCTGCTAGCCTTCTCCTAGGCCTTCTTTCTCTGTCCTGTGATCTAAATGCTCCAGAGCCAGAGTGATCATAGGAATCATCATTTCTTTTTTTCTCATTGATCATTGCTTTTAGTGCCTTATGTCTGTTGTCTTGAAAATCATGTTTCATATGTTCTGTTTTTGTTTTAGGCAGGAAGATAAAGCTGGTCCCTATTTTTTGTGCATTTTATATACGTGTGTGTATATTATATCCATAGTTGAATTTTTAGATCTGTGGGAGATTAGTTCCAGGACATCTCAATTGTTATCAACATCTGCAGATTCTCATCCCTTATACAAAATGGCATAATATTTGCATATAACCTACATATATCCTTCAGTATACCTTGTCATCTCTAGATTAGTGATAATACCTAACGCTATGTAAATAACTGTGTAAATAGTTTTTATACTGAATTGTTTAGGAATTACTGACAAGAAAAGGTTTTTGTTTAGTACACACTTCAAAAAGTATTTTCTTTCTTTATTATTTTTATTTTATGTGTTTGAGTGTAATGCTTGTATGTGTATAAATGCACCAGTGTCATGCAATGCCTGTGGAGGTCAGAAGAGGGTGTTGGATCCCCTGGAACTGGAGTTAAGGACGATTGTTAGCCATCTTGTGGGTGCTGGGGATTGAACCTGGGTCCTCTGCAAGAGCAGCTAGTGCCCTGAACCACTGAGCCATCTCTTGAGGCCCCCAAAAGTATTTTCTATATGGTAAATTAAATCCATTAATGCAGAATTCACAGATATGGAGGACCAACTATATATGATTATTTTTTATAGTATTACATGTAATTGGAGTAGCATAAATATTCAACCACAGAAGTCTAGTTCAGTAAAGACTCGACTGACTAAACTCTGATCCAGATTTTCAAATACTTTTATTAAATACCTCACCAACATCATGTCCAACTTTTTGACTTACTGAATTGCCTAGTTTGCCTTCTTGAAAATTTCCTGTATATTTTGGATCTCCTGTTTCATTCTAGACTGTAAGGTCGCTGGTCTTTTTGAATAGCAATAATCTTGGGCCTTTTCTTTACTCTCTTGTGTTGCAGCCTTTTTCTTGGATTTCATACCATCTTTTCTTATGATTAACTTCCTTGTTTTGGTTCGTTGTATTATGTAGCTGGTTCCAGAGAAAAGATTTGTTGCAAGTATACTTTTTCAGTTCTTGATTGTTTGAAAATATCTTTCTACATTCTCATGATAGTTTACCATTCACTTGAAATATTGGAAACATGCCACTTGATTCACTTGTAAACAAATTTGTAAAATACTGTTTCTTTCCTTATTACTAAGTTATTTTTGCTTTTTTATTCTTCTGCTCTTCATGTTTGAACTTTGTTCTAAAAATTTTTATTACATTTTATTTATGTAAGTGTGTGTGTGTGTGGGGGGTCTTTTCATTCACACATGTGAATACCACAACACATGTGAAGGTCAGAAGGCAACTTGCATGACTTGGTTTTCTCCTTCTACTCTGTAGGTCCTGTGGATTGAACTCAAATGGTTAGTCTTGTCAGAAAGTGCCTTTACCCACTGAGCATCTCACCGGCCCCAGAACTATTTTTTTTAATAAAGATGAAAATAAGTCTAGTGTGGTGGTACACACCTTTAGTCCCAGGCAAGATTGAATCCAGCCTGGTCTACATGGGTTCCAGGACAGCTGGAGATACAGGAGAACCTGTCTCAAAAAGACCAAAAAAAAAAAAAAAAAAAATAGATAAATAGATAAAACAAAAATCATGTAAGATTCCTCACATTACAAATAATTAAAGAATTAATTGCCTCATAATTGTCCCAGAAACTAAAAACATTACCAAAAACCTATAATATACAAAGACACATAAAATGGCAGAGTCCCAAATTTGTTGCTCTTCAATCCCACAAAGTTATCTGAGTTCTGTATTTATGTTATCATTCTACTTACAGTGAACCACATTTTAAGCAGCATTGGTGTAGACTTCCTTCCCTAACTTTTTTGCTGCTGTGTCTCTGAGGTTCTTTTTGGATCCTTTTCTTGGGTGTAGGTTTTAGAATGTTCTCTTAAGTGGGTGTACTATAAAAAAAATGTAGTTTGTCACAAAATGTCTTTTGTTTTATTTGTATTCTTTTGAGAAATTTTTACTGATTTTTTTTTTTTTCCAGTACCTTGAAGATACCTTCTACAGTCTTTGTTATGAGTTCTCTCTTCTACTGTTGTTAAAGGCTAGATGAATGTGTTTTTAGTGTTACTGATTAATATAAAGGTCTTGTATGTGTGTGTGTTTTCCCCCTGCAGGGAATACATTGAGTAACCTGATTATGATCATACCTCCAATTTTTGGTGCAATTCAGAGCATTAGAGATGAACTGGAAAAGCGATACGTTGCTGCTTATGTAGCACTCACAGGTATGTAAAATACTTCATCTGAAAAAAATAGTGTGCACTATTCTAGTGGGCTGTTTTTCTTACTCATTTTTAAATGCAGTTATTGGTATACAACTTGGACACATTTTGAAACATTAGAGTTGAAACCTCAATGTTACCAGTGACTTGAACTGTATACATCTGAATCAATTTTTTTTTTAAATTAGAGACTATTTCAACTATACAGAAAAGAATAGAGGTAATAACACTGCCCAAATATCTTTCTACCCAGCTTTGCCAGTTCATAACAATTTGTCATATTTGTTTCAGATATTTTTCTATTATTAAGGGAATATGCTACCTCAGATACAATTGAAACTATTCCTAGTTGATTTTTTTAGCTGTCCCCGCTCCCTGTCCAACACCTCCAGCCTCCTGGTCCAGTCCTTCATCTGCAGAGCTAAACGCTCTTCTGAGGTATATATCAGAATTTTCTCACATGCTTTTATGTTTACATGTATACTCTTCTGTCCTCAGAAGTATAATACAGGGCCTGGGCATGGTGGCATATGCTTATAACCCCAGCACATTAGAGGCTAAGGCAGGGAGCTTATGAATTTGAATACACCCTAGAATACAAAAGCAAGACTTTGTCTCAAAAAAAAATATGTTTATATACTATGAGGGCTTGAGGGAAGAGGGAGAAGGTATGTGTAGTATGGGTTTGAACTTTTTGTAAAAGATACCATTCTGTAACTAATCTTTATTTTTACCTTATTCATATTTATCTACTTATCTGTTAGGTAGGAGTAATGTTAATTATCTTTGTATCACAATGCCCAGGCAATTTATTGGTCTTTAATAAAGGGTAGAAAAGTGTGGGAATCAATCAACTGTACTTGGCCCTAGGATAAATAAATGTCTTCTGTCAAATTCAATTCCCAGTACTCCCAACTCCCCACCCCCATTTTTTGTGTGTGGAAATGAAGAGAAGTCAATATAAGAGGTGTTTGGATTTATTTATTTATTTTTATTTTATATGTATGAGTGTTTTGCCTGTATGAATGCATGTATACTTGTGTATGCAGTACCTATGGAGGCTAGAAGAGGGCATTGGATTCTGTGGTACTGGAGTTACAGATGATTGTTAGACATCATGTGGGTTCTAGGAATCAAAACCTAGTCCTTTATAAGAGCATCCATTGCTCTTAACTGCTGAGTCATCTTTCTAGGCCTGGTTTTGGATTTTTGTTTAACTATTGTTAAACAAATTATAGCATTCTTGTCAACAATCAAAGAACCATTGCACCAGTGAAAGTTCAAAAACCCTCTGTACTTAAGTATAGTTTATAACATTCTGTATTTTTTTGGATGCTTAAAATGCTAAAATGTTTTTGAAATTAAATGTTAATACATATAAAATTAAATATTACAGATAATAGGTAGTTATAGATACATAAAACTACTATTTTGACAGAAGGGAGCAGCCTTGAACTAAGATCTTGTAAGCCACCTAAAACCTTTATTCTGATCAAAATAGACTTTTCTAACCCAAGTAAAACAACCTCTTTCCATACAGAATTACTTTTTTGAAAAAGCTAAAACAGAGCCTTTGGTTGATAGAAATTCTTCTCTCAACTAATTTTTGAAATAGAAAAAAGCTGTAATATAATCCTCCTAACTGAATTAAATAGCCTCCATAAAAAAGTGAATTTAAACATTTAAAAGCTTTAACACATGAGAAGTAATGTCCATAAGATGGTGTAATAAGAAGCCACACACTTATATCACCCACAACAGGAATTCTACATCATCTGCAGAAAAAAGTCTCTTTGGGAGCCTCAGGATGGAGCTGGAGACCTAAGAGGATTGTTTTGAGAATACACATACATACCCGGTTTGCCTGACAACCAGTTGTGCTTCTAGGTTCAAACCCAGAAGCAGCCCTACCCTAAGGGCTTGAATTATAACCTTGTTTCTTCTTGAGCCTGCAACCAAAACCATTTTCCAAAGGGTTTAGGTAGAATCATTTATTTTAGGGCTATGGCAGAGATGCTTATCTGCTTGCCAGATGTCAATTGGTTTTAGCAGTGGACCTGAAATTTGTCCTTTGCTTGCCTTGAAGCTGTGAACCATCTCATCTCATTTTAGTGAGGGAACTACCTCAACTCTATGAGGAACTGCCAGGAGGTGTATGTCTGCCTGGGCCACCAGGATGGGCTCACCTATAAGCATATCATTGTAGATCTTGAGGGGTATCCATTGTCACCTCCAGCCTCTGTTGCTGCAGTCAGAGAATTATCACATCTGTGGAGGAGCATCTGAGGCTTACATACTTGGGCCACCACAATAGGCTTCTAAACTTAAGTCCCTCTGAAGCTTTTGTATACATTCTAGGTAACTTCTTTGGGTCTCGCAAAGGTCTAGGTAGCTAGGCCTCACACTAACCTTAGAGACCTGATAAGACTCATAATAACCTAGTTTCAAAGCATTCCCTAGTGCTGAAATAGCTAAAGTGGCCACAGACTTACAAAATACAAATTGGCCTGCTTAGAACTTCTAAACAGGCTTAGTAAAAAAGGATGGGCATAAATAAAGCCAGACTTCAGAGACCGAAATAACACCTAATTCTTCAATCAGAAGAAATTATTTGATGTCCAAAAGCATCCAAAATAAGGAGTAAAATATGACCTCATCAAACAGAGAAATAAGTTGCCAGTGATTGACTCCAGAAGAATGGAGATAAGTGATCTATGGAAGAATTCAAAATCAGGACTGGAGAGATGGCTCAGCTGTTAAGAGTGCTGGCTGCTCTTGCAGAGGCCCCTGATTTAGTTCCCCGTACCCACATGGCAGCTGACAACCATCAGTAACTCCAATTCCTGGCGACCCAGTGCCCTCTCTGACCTCTGTGGGCATTGTGCAGTACAGGTGCATTTACATATATACAGGTAATACACTCACATACTAAAGTAGAAATAATAAATAACATATTTATAAAATATAAAATAAAAATAATGCTGGTCGTGGTTGTGCATGCCTTTGATTCCAGGACTTGGAAGGCAGAGACAGGTGGATCTCTGTGAGTTGGAGATCAGCCTGGTCTACACAGCAAGTTCCAGACCAGCTGGGGCTACAGGGAGACCCTGTCTCAAGAAGACCAAAAAAGAAAAAAGAATTCAAAAAAAATTTTAAGAAAGCTTAATCAAACTCAGTAAAACATAGCAGCAATTCAGAAATTAGAGAAATGTAACAGAAAGTTGGAAAACTAAATGAAAAATGATGGCACTGAAAAACAGTGAAGGAAATGAAAAAATACAATAGAGAACACCAGTGAATTGATCAATCAGAAGAAAGAATTTGAATTAAAGATAGGTTATTTGAAAATATTCAGTTTGGAGAAAAAGAATGAAAAAGGTTTAAGGAACTTAGAGAATAATATCAAAAGAACATATGTATGAATCATTTGAGTTCGTGAAAGAATAGAAGACAAAGGAGTAGAAGAGAAAATTTATAGGGCAGGAGATACAGCTCAATTGGTAGAATGCTTGCCCAGCATGGATTTGATCCCCAGCAATGCATAAGCTAGGTATAGTGGTGATTCATGCAGCTGGGAGAATCAAAAGTTCAGGGCCACCTTTGCTACATAACAAGTTTGAGGCAAGCCTAGGATACATGAAACACTGGACAGAGAAGAGAGAGAGAAAGAGAAATTATAGCAGGTTTGGGCATGTAGCTTAGTGGCAGAGCACTTACATTTCACTAAGTGGTAGGTTTTCATATGACTTTTTCAAAAGGTCTTTAGTGTTCGTTCTCCTGCCCCTCTACCCTTGCCCTCCCATTCCTCTCCCCATTTAACCTTTCTTACACCATTGCTCTCCCCTCTGCCTTTATATCACTGTATTCTATATCTTTTCCCTAGGAGTCTATCACCCCTCTGCACCCCACACCCTGCACCCCGCCCCAGTGGCTCCTTACTAGATTCCTGACCTCTGTGGATTTTTCATTTGAAACACAAATATCTAAAGGTTCAAAGCTAGATCCACTTATGAGAGAGAACATTTGACACTTGTCTTTCTGGGTCTGGGTTACCTTACTCAGCGTGATTGTTTTCAGTTCCTCCCATTTACCTGCAGAGTTCATAATTTCATTTTTCTTTCTTTTTTGGGGGGAGGGATTTATTTATTTTTATTTTATATGTACGAATGTTTTGCCTGCGTGAATGTAACTGCACTCATGTCAAACAAAGTCCAGAGAGGCCAGAAGAGGGTATCGAATTCCCTGGAACTGGAGTTACAGATGATTGTTAGCTGCCATGTGGGTGCTGGGAATTGCACCAGTCTTCTGGAAGAGCATCCATTGCTCTTAACCCTTCTGAGCCATCTCTCCAATTTTGTTTTTCTTAACAGTTAAATCATATTCCATTGTGTAAATGTTCCATGCTTTTATTATCTATTCATCAGTTTAAGGACATCTAGGTTGCTTCCATTCCCTGGCTAGTTTGATAGAGCAGAAATGAGCATGGATGAACAAATATCTGTAGTAGGGTATTGAGTCCATTGGTTATATGCCCAGAAATGGTATGGCTGGATTATGTGGTGGTATATCTATTTCTAGCTTTTTGAGGAATCTCCACACTCATTTACACAGTGACTACTCCCACCAGCAGTGAATAAGTGTTCCCCCTTCTCTACATCTTCATGAGTATTTGTCATCATTTGGTTTTTGGATCTTAGCCATTCTGATTGAGGTAAGATGAAATCTCAAAGCAGTTTTAATTTGTATTTCCCTGATGGCAAAAAATGTTGAACATTTTGAAAAATATTTCTTAGACCTTTGTGTTTCATCTTATTAGAATTTTCTGTTTAATTCCTTGCCCCCGTTTTTAAATTGTGTTGTTTGGTTTTTGATGTTTAGTTTTTAAAATTCTTTATATAGTCTAGATACCCTCTGTCAGAGGAATAGTGGTAAAGCTCTTTTCCTATTCTCTGTGCTGTCTCTTCTCTTGAATGATGGTGTTCTTTGCCTTTTAGTTTCATGAAGTCCCATTTCTCAGTTGTTGGTTTTAATAGGCGTCCTCTTCAGAAAATCCTTTCCTGTGCTTAAAAGTTCAAGTGCATTGCCTACTTTCTCATCTGTCAGATTCAGGTTATCAAATCTTCTGTTGAGTTCCTTGACCAATTCAGATTTCAGTTTTGTGCATGTGAGAGATAGGAGTCTAATTTTGTTCTTCTACATAAAGCTATCCAGTTTGACCAGCATTATTTGTTGAACAAGCTGCTGTCTTTTCTCCAACATGTATTTTGGCCCCTTTGCCAAAAATCATGTGACTGTAAGTAGATGGACATATATCTGGGTCCTCAGTTGTATTTCACTGATCAGCATGTGTGTTTTCTATGATAGCACTATGCTGTTTGTATTACTATAACCCTCTAGTATAATTTGAAATCAGGATGAATGGTGATGCCTCCTGCAATTCTTTTATTTTTCAAGATTGTTTTGGCTAGTCTGGTTTTGCTTGTGTTTGTGTGTGTGTGTGTGATTATTTTTTTAAATGAACAGCTGTGCTTATGTTGGAATTTTAATGAGGTTTGCATTGGATCTTTAGATTGCTTTTGGCAGGATGGCTGTTTTAACAATATTAATCCTACTGATCCAAGAACATGGGAGATCTTTCCATCTTCTGGTATTGTCTTCAGTTTCTTTGTTCACAGTCTTAAAATTTTTGTTATACAAATCCTTTGCTTCCTTAGTTAGAATTATTCCGAGATTCTCTATGCTTTTTGAGGCTGTTGTGAAGGGAATTGTTTCCCTGGTTTCTTTCTCAGTATGTTTATTGTTGTTATATTGGGAGACTACTGATTTTTGTGTGTTAATTTTGTATCCTGCTATTTTGCTGAATGCATTTATCAGCTCTAGGAATGAGAGAGGGTAATGGAGGGTTAAAATGACTAAAATTCACTTCATGTATATGTACAAAACTGTCAAAGACTTTAAAAAAAGCAAAGGGGATAACAGGATATAATCCATCATGGCAGGGAAGGCATGGCAGCAAGAACTTGAGGTAGCTGGTCACATTGCCTCAAGCAGAGTCCAGAAGCAGAGCAAACAGGATGTGGGGCCAGACTATAAAACCTCAAAGCTCAACTCCAGTGACCCACTTCTTCTATTAAGACTCCACTTCTAAAGTTTTATTACATGCCAAGTGTGGTGGTGCACACTCAATTTAAAAAATAAAATTCCACAACTTCCTAAAACAATGCCACTAGCTGTGGACTGAATGTTCAATGTATAAGGCCATGAGCATATATTTCACATTCAGACTACAGCACTTTTGGGGTTTGGGCATCATGAAGAAGAAGATCATAAAGAATATTCTTCAAGGATAAATTAGAGTTTAGCAAGTAGATGAGGGAGAATATAGAGTTAAGGATGGTTTTTCAGCCAGGTATAGTGGTGCACATCTGTAATCCCAGCCACTTGGCAGGCTTACTGGGATATATAGTGAATTTGAGAACAGCCTGTTCAATTTAGAGAGACTGTCTGAATCTATAGTTTTTTAAAAAGGGCTTGGCATATAGCTAAGTGGTAGAACAGTTGTGTTCATCTACATTGCCCTGTATTCATCTACATAGCCATGACATTAATTCCCAGTACTACAAGAAAAAAAAAAAAGTTTCTTCTCTTTTCAGTTAGCCTGGAACTTAGGGACTGATAATCTCATATTGATTTTATTTAAATAAAAAACCCAGCATATTTACTTAGTTATAAATTTTATTAGCCATGCTCACAAAGCCCACTTTTGGCCAGAAAATTAGAAATATCTTCCTTGCTTTTTCTGTACATACTTCTGTAATTGTTTTTTAGATGCATAAATTATATGTAAATTATCTTTCAGGCTAAACAGCCTGAGTTGGAATCCCTTCCTTATTACTGAATTGCTTCATGCTGTGTTTAATCCTTTGTGGTGAGTAAATTACGTGAAAGCCAGACAGTAGCTGATATGGTATAAATATGAAAGGATCTAGAGTATATAAAGTAATCAGCACACTTGGCATAGCAAAGAAGCTTCAATGCTTAGTACTGCCTATGTTGGCAAAGAGATGTAGCCCAACATTGCTGCCAGTTCCTAAGGTGTTCCTTGGATACCTGACTATGCCATAGAAAGAGTTTCAGGATGAATCAGAGCAAAGCAAAACTAGCACTTAAGTAGTTAGAGAGGCTACACAGTACAGCAGAAGTCAAGGTGTGGGCATCTCAAAGTTCTTAAGAGTGTTGGAATTAGGTGTGTTTATAATGAATATGATGTTATGGCTTTCTAAATTATATTGCTCAAAGATTTAAATTTTTGTAACAAGGTGTAAAGATTAAGCAAACTTTAAAATTTAGGTAAAGTTAGAATATATATATATATATGTATATATATATATATATATATACACACACACACATATATATATTTATCTTAAAGAATTTCCGTTTGTAAATAAATTGTAAGGTGCTTTATAAGGTACATTGTTTAGATTTAGGGATGAGAGCTGAGTAATAATATGGTAAACATTTTGGCCATAGCTAAGCATAAATTGTTTGAGATGTCTTTAGGAAAATATGCATTATTAACTCTGTAGGCATTTTCATATTTATTAGTTGTATTGAAGTTTCTTAAGTTTTGGTCAGCGAGAAGCAACTTAAAAGGGGAAGGGTTTGTTTTGGCTCCTGCTTTTAGAGATTTCAGCCCATCATGGCAGGAGAATGAGTCCAAGTAGCTATGCACATCATGGCAAACTAGGACACAGAGAACTAGACTAGAACTTGAGACAGTTATAACATTCAAAGACCCACCTCCAGTGGCCTATTGCCTGTCCACCAAACTTGTATCTTAAAGGTTTCATAGCCTCCCAAAACAGCACCAGCAGCCAGAGACCAAATGTTCAAACACATGTACTTTTAGGGGACATACCATATTCAAAACAACAGTGCTGCTTTAGGAGCCTTAGGATTGAACCTGAGAGATCTTTGGCTTTTGATGTACAGAACTGTACTCACTTGATCAGGAGTTTCTAGACTAGCCCAAATTTTTTTAAGATTTGCAAATAAAAGCAGTATACCAAAAGCTAATAACTACTAGCTTAGCTTAAATTTTGTGTATGGTAGACCTAACTGGAAAGCAAACAAAGGAGAATTTGACTTTAGAAGTAACATTTAAAATAGATCTTGGATATACTGAACTTCCTTTTTTGTTTTTTTTTTAGATAGTGTCTCACAGTGTGTCCCTGACTGGACTGGAATTCACAGAATTCTAACCTCCCAAGCGCTGGCATTAAAAGTATACACCATGCTCAAGCTAATAACTTTAATAAGCTTTATAAAAATTTTGTATTTTTATTTATCTGTGTATAACTGTGTATATTCCTGCTTGTCTATAAGTGCATCATGTGTGTGCACATGCCCACAGAGGCCCAAAGAGGGAATTAGATACCCTGAAACTGGAGTTACAAGCTGTTGTGAGTCACCATTTGGGTGCTGGGAACCAAATTCAGGTTCTTTACATGAGCAACCAGTACTCTTAACTGCTGAGCCTTTCTTCAGCCTCTTTATTCAATTTTTAAGAGGTGAAAAGAATTAATGGGGCCTGGTGACATGGCTCAGTGGTTAAGAGCACTGGCTACTCTTGCAGAAGACCTGGGTTCAATTCCCAGCTCCTACATAGTGGCTAATGACCATATGTAACTCCAGTTCCAGGAAATGACGCCATCTTCTGGCCTCCATGGGCAATACATGCACAGGTATGTGTATATACCTGCAGGCAAAATACTCATACACATAAAATTAAAGATTTAAAATTTTAAAAATGTGTCCAATATTCATAAATGGCTCAGAAATACTTACATTATAAATATATAATATTAAAATTGAATATGAGTAGAAAGCATTCTAGAGGTCACACTAGTAATTGTAATACTTTTTAAACCTATTACTGTAGGTTTAAAATTATTTCAAAAGAAAAATACTGAAAGGAATTAAGCCCCCAAAATAAAATAGCTGTAAAGATTGTATAGAATTTCATTAAGCATAGATGTAGGTTCAAGAAAAAAATGCTTTAACTTCTATTCATGTGTGTGTATATATGTGTATACACATATGTGTATGTACACAATATATGTGTTAGTTTACCTCATTTAAAATGCTTTCTCTTTTAATTGGGCATAGTGGCACACACCTGCAGTCCCAGTACTCAGAAGCCTAATACAGCAGTATCTCAAATTCAAGATACATACCAAGACCCTAACTCAAAAGGCCAAAAATAGGGCCAGCAAGATGACTCAGTGGGTAAAGGCACTTGGCATGCAAGTCTGGTGACCTGAGTTTAATTCCTGGAACCCAAGTAAAGTGGAAGGAAAGAATTGACTCCACAAAAGTTGTCCTCTGACTTCTACATGTATACTATGGCATGTGCATATGTATATCCACCCTAATAATAATTATAAAAATTTAAAAGCCAAAATATGCATATATGCATACACACATTTACATATGTAAACTATAGTTTGTAAATAGATATATAATAGGGTTGCTTAAAAATAACTTTGCTATCAGGACTGGAGAGATGGCTCACCTGGTAAAGTACTTACCGTGCAAGCATGAGAATCTGAGTTCAGAATCCACCTGATTGGAGTGGGGATAGAGTTTTGGATCTCACTGGCTATCCATTGTAGCTAGTCGGTGAGCTCCAGTTTCAAAAAGAAACCCCTGTATCAAAAAATAAAGAGCAACTACAGTAAACACTCAGCTTCAATCTCTGGCTTCATACCTGCACACATGTACTCATGAACACACACACACACACATATTCATTAATTCTCTCTCTCTCTCTCTCTCTCTCTCTCTCTCTCTCTCTCTCTCTCTCTCTCTCTCTCTGTCCCACCATCCCTTCCTCTCTCCCTCCCTCCCTCTCTCCCCTATTTAAATTTGGAATACTGTCCTTTAGAACTTTTCCTGCTTTATAATGATTTATCAGCCCTTGTAGGTATGTGTAATTTGTCAGCAACTTTATTTTGTACAAATAACCAAATTATTGCTGCATGTGATGGTATTTGCTTTTAATCCCAACACTTGGGAAACAGAGACAGGCAGATCTCTGGGAATTTGAGGCCAGCCTGGTCCACATAGTGAGTTCCTGGTCAGCCAGGGCTACATACTGAGATCCTGACTCAAAAAACTAAAAGAGGAATAGGCAGATCTGTGAAAACTGAAAGTAAACGGCCTAGGGCTAGAGTAGATTTTTTAAAATTAGTAAAGATTGATAATGGAAATGGAATTTCTTCTGGGAGTAATGAAAATCTAATTTAAAATAGGAATGAGGTAATGTTTATACAACTTTGAGTATACCAAAACAGTTAGTTGTACATATGAAATGAATGTTTTTTTAAAAGTTAAAAAAAATATTATTTTTATTTTATGCATATGAGTGTATTAGCTGCACGTATGTAAGTGCACCTGTGTCATGCAATGCCTGCAGAGGCCTGAAGAGGGTGTTGGATTCTCTGGAACTGGAGTTACGGACAGTTGTTAGCCACCATGTGGGTGCTGGGAATTGAATCTGGGTCCTCTGGAAGAACTGCAAGTGTTCTTAACTGCTGAGTCATCTCTTCAGCCCTTAAAAGGAATGACTTTTATGGTATGTTTGTTAGTTAGCTTTCCTTTACTATGATGAAATGTCTGAGTAAAAACTAAAAATAGTTTATTTTGGTTCATGATTTCATAGGTTTAAGTCCAAGATCAGCTGACTCCATTGCTTTGGGCTTATTGTGAGGTATAGCATGGTGGTGGGAACATGTGTAGCTGCTAACCTCATGGTATCTGGGAAGCAGAAAGTGAGAAGAAGAGTCCAGGAACAAAATATAACCTTCAAAGACACACCTCTAGTGACCTGCTTCTTCCTATCAGGCCGCCTAAAAGCCCATTTTGCTATGAACTCATTGGTGGACTGATCCATTGATTTGCTTGAAACAACAAAATATTGTATAAAGAAACACGAGGCTTTGTATACTCTTTGATTCTGAATGTAAACGAATGTAAGTGCAACAGAGTAGTTTTAAAGGAAAAAGAAATAAAGAAAATTAAGGAATAAATCTGGTGCTAGTTTCCCTCATCAGAATAGGTTTTTCATCAAACTACTGTTTTTGCACAGATCACTGGAATAAATTATAGCAATCTCTAAAAATTAGACTTTTAATGCTTTATGCTTCAACAGTAACAAGAGAAAAACATTTTGAAAGTGTTTGGAGTTAAAACAGCCCTTACTGGTGCTCTGTGTAGAGTTGTTTGCCTAGCATCCCTGAGGTTCTGGCTACTTCAGCCAGGATGATTATTTTCATTAGCTCTCTTTTTATGGTCCTATTCAGATAATTAAATGCCATATCATTGACAAGCCTTGGAAACAAATAGCCTACTGGATCTTAGTAACCATATAGCTCAGTTTTATGGATCAGAAGTACATGGGAATGCTAAAGGGAGCCGAACAACTATCATTTAAGCTTATCCTGAGCATCCAGTATTTCATAGAAATAATATTGTCAGTCTAGTAAACCGCTTAGTGGAGATAATTAAGAAAACTTAAACTGTGCTTTTTTTTTCAGTTATAGTAAAGCTTGTTATACCACTAACTTAGTACCAGCTATATCTTGTCAAAGATTTTATAAACATTGTTTTTCTTAAAACTCAGTGCTTTGAAATGTCTTATTGTCTTCTGAAGTCACCATGGCCCCTAATGTTAATTGAGTTTTTTTAATTACTATTTTTCTGTTTTAATTTCAGTGGTAGGAATGGGATCCTGGTGCTTCCACATGACTCTGAAGTATGAAATGCAGGTGAGTGATGGCAAAATTAAGGGCTTATATTTCTCTCAATTTAGAGACACTTTGGGATTGAGAAGAGAATGCATAAACTGAAGAAAGATCTCTGAAGATTGGCCAAGTAGACCATGTAAAGAAGCAAGCATAAAATTGTCCATTAAAAAAGGATAGATAGTGTGGCTTTCTGACCACCCTGTGCGGGCATATGCAGTTTTAGAATGTCGTCATGTGTCTACATCTCCAAAAGTCATAAGTAGCTCACCAACACAGTATATTTTTAGATACCAGCAGTCTTTTGTGTATTAGTGGCATTCATTTGAATGAACTGGTCCTTGTTTAGTTTCTATCCTTGCTGCAAAGAGGCCAAATGTCTAGTCCTGTGAACCTCTTGATTTACCATCATCAATCCTTTCTTTCTGCCTGTAGTTTAAGCTCATAAATATGAACTAGGCTTTGTGATCTGCCAGCCTAGCCTAACTGGTGAGCTCCAGGCCAGTGAGAGACCCTATCTCACCAAACAGGGTGCATGATACCTGAGGAATAAACACCCAAGGTTGACCTTTGGCCTCTACATGCAAGTGGGCACACACGTACACACAAAAACCGAATGTTCTTTTAATGCATATTCATATCTTTTAAATATAGCCCTTTGAAATAAGCCACAACCATCTGGAGTCCAGACTTTTGTCCCGAGCTACAGATTTGTACTTTTCATTAACTGATTGACATTTCTTCTTCTCTGTTTAGGTACCTCTGACTCAAATTGTTAGTTGTTCTTGTCATTTTCTCTGTTTCCACAAATCTCAGTAAACTATACAACTATATTCTGAACTTTTAGGCAAGAAACTTGAGATATCCTTTATAGTTTCTTTTCCTCCTTTTTTCTATTGAATCAAGTCCCTGTTTATTTTTTTCCCAAGTATTTCTTAAACCTGCACATTTATACCCGTTTCCATTTTACTACCTTGATTTAAGCAGCAATCTCCCTGGCATGGACTCTCTGATTACAAGACTGCCCTCTGAGAAACATGTGTTAGATATGCTACTTAGATATGTGCATTAGGAGGGAATGGATAAATAACTTCATTTGTTCAAAAACAAGAAGCTGTCAGAGTAAATTCAATAATGATAAATATCATTATAAATATATATTATATTTATATATATAAATATATATAATATAAATATAATATTAAACAATTAGTAAAAGGAATTAAGAAGTAATAAGCTTTTTTTTTTTTCTGAGCTGCTAAGAATTGAACCCAGGGCCTTGTACATGCTAACCAGTGCACTCTACCACTGTGGTACAGCCCTAGCCTAAAAGATGACAGACTTAATCATTTTGAGGTTTTATTTTGTCTCACATAATTATAAGTATACATACTTAAGTCTGTTGCCTGTTTTTGTTTCATATAGCTATTGGATGAACTCCCAATGATTTATAGCTGCTGCATATTTGTATACTGCATGTAAGTACTTTCATTTGTTTGATTTTTAAAAATTCATACTGAAATAATATATATAACTAGCCAATTTATATTACCAGGAAATATAATATAAAAGATAATAAATTATATGACATTAATGAGTTTCTTGGAATCTGTAATAATGTTTTATATTAAAAGATATGATCTCAAAACTCTGAAGCCAGTTTAGATAGAATTTTAATTTGACTTTAATGAAGAGTGCTTCAAATTTAGATAATAATTCTATATGTTATACCATAAAAGTTTGATTTCTCTATACTGTAGTATGAATGGTTTCTTTTTTAGTTACTGCTTTTTCTGAAAAAAAAAAATTATTTTGTTTGTATGAGTGTTGTGCCTGTTATGTATATGTGTACCTCTGTTGTGCAGTGCTTACGAAAGCCAGAAGGGGGCATCAGGTCTCCCAGGAACTGGATAACTGGTTGTTAGCCCCCATGAGAGTGCAGGAATTCAATCCTGGGTCTATGCAGGAGCAACTAGTTCTCTTAACTGCTGAGCCATCTCTCCAGCCCAGTTACTGCTTTTTAATTTTAACTTTTTAATATTGATTGATTGTCTTTTTGAGACAGGGTCTCTCTGTAGGCACAACTGGCCTGGAACTCACTAGATAGACCAGGCTGGCCTTGATCTCATGAGATCCGCCTGCCTCTGCTTCACAAGTGCTACAATTAGAGGCATGTGACACCATACCTGACTAGTTACTACTTTAAAAAAAAAAAAAAAACAACTTATTTTTATTTCATGTGTATGAGTATTTTGTCTGCATGTATGTATATGCACCAAATGTCTGCCTGGTGCCCAAAGAGGCCAGAATAGGGTATAGGACACCCTGGAACAGGAGTTAAAGATGATTTTGAGCTGCCATTTGTGCTGGGAACTGAACCCAGGTCCTCTGCAAGAGCAGCAAGTGCTCTTCACTGAACCCAGGTCCTCTGCAAGAGCAGCAAGTGCTCTTCACTGCTGAGCCATCTTTTCAGCCCTGGTTTCTTTCTTTAAAATTATTGTTGTTGTTATTATTATTAGTGTGTATATGTACATTTTGTAAATGATGTGCGTGTGTGAGGGTAGGTGCCCATGTATCGTGGTGCACATGTGAAAATCATTGGACAACCTTCCTTCTACCATGGTATCCAGAGATTGAACTTAGGCCTTCAGGTTTATAGTATAAATGCCTTTACCCACCAAGCCATCTCACTAGCCCATGAACAGTTCTATGATAAAAGCTTACCTGAAAAGTGAAGTGCACTTTTAATTTGTATAGTGATTGTATCATCTTAATATCCCTTTTTTGAGCTTTTCTGTTAAATAGATATTTCTTTTCTTTACATTATCATTATTCTAAATTATAGTAAGTTTTGCCAAGAATATGCTCATCCTCACTGGCTATTCACAAACTTGGGAGAGAATAATGAAACTGCTTAAAAATTACTAAATTTCCTTCCTGAAGCACATTTTGTTTATTACAGTGTCAAGTTAATTTCAATTCTGGAGTGTCAAGGGGAAAACCCCCTTAATTTTGAAAAATAAAAGTGATTAACATAACATTAATAAGTACCAATATTTCTCTTTGTGCTGTGTTAGCATACTATACTTGTCTCTAATTCTCAGCTTATGAGAATGAGTCATACGATGATTTTATAATAAAGTAAAATACAGAGAAATTTAGTAATTTATTTGAGGACTTGAACAGAACTTGATTAAGAAACATTCCCGACATGCCTTTATGCAGGTAAACAATCTCTAAGGGACACTAAAATATCCTTGAAATTAGTTTTCTATTGGTTTTAGGATATTCTTTTAATGTATCAAGTATGCAAAGCAGTCTAACCATTTCTAAACCTGCTTGCCTTTGTGTACTTGTTCCTTTGTGAAGCAAGTATTGGAAAATCTTTGTGTTAGGCATGATAGTAGACTATAGAAACGAAGGATTAAGAAACTCACTGTCAAAGTACGGGGACAGATTAAGTATGTTGAATAAAGTAAAGGTGTTATGGTTATAAATTCATAGAATTTAAAGGGAACTTAGACATCATCTATTCCGACTACCTTTATTTACAAATAAGGAAATAAGAATTGAGTTCAACCTTTATAACCAGTTAGTAAATTGAGAGGTTACTCACTGGTCACTGCTAGTAAATTGAGAGGTCACTGCTGGCTCCAAGACATAGTCCTCAAACGTTGGGTACTTACTGATTACCAGTTGTTTCTATTTGTTTATTTACTATCTTCTGTGCATCAAGCACTAACCAGTAACTGTTTGAAAAAAAAAAGATTATATCTTTATACACCAGAATTCACAATCTGGTTGGAGAGACACGAAAGGAAAAAGATAGTTACAGTAGAGTACCTTTTTAATCAGGATCTCACTTTTGTAGCCCAGAATTCAATATGTAACCCAGACTGACCATGAGTCATCCTCCAGCTCTAGCCTCCTGAATGCTGAAATCCAGGCATGAACTATACCATACCTAGCAATAGAGTGATCTGTAAAATAGTTTTTGTTCAGATAGAGATTATAGTTGTAAGATAGACAAATTTAAGCTAGCTAAAGATGAAAAACAACATTCTATCTACATTCCTAGTTACATTCTAAAGAAATTTTCTTTCTCTTGTTTTAAAGGTTTGAGTGTTTCAAGATGAAGAACTCAGTAAACTACCACCTGCTGTTTACCCTAGTTCTATTCAGTTTAATAGTAACCACAGTAAGTCATATTTTATCTCCAGTAAGGTGTGTCATTCTAGGAGTTTGAAACATTTAGCTTCCAGTGTTTACTTCAAGCTATTCAAACTGAAATGTTTTTCTACAACTGGAATGCCTCATTTTCAGATATTGCTCCTTTATTTTTAAATTTTTCATTATTTTTATTTTATGTATATGAATATATTGCCTGCATGTATGGAAGTGCACCCATGTCATGCATGCCCACAGAGGTCAAAAGAGGGTGTCAGATCCCTTGGAACTGAAGTTAACTGATGGTTGTTAGATGCCATGTGGTTGATGGGAACCAAATCAGGTCCTCTGTAAGAGCAGCCAGTGCTCTTAACTGCTGAGCCTTCTCTCCAGCCCCACAGTTATCTCTTTTTTTATGATTTACTTTTCTCTGTAATTGAAATAACTTAATTTTTTTTAAGAAGAAAAGTTGAAAGCAAATATTTATTAGGAATGGGGAAAAAAATCAACTTTCCTATTTGTTTTTTGAGAAAGGGTCTCCTATAGCCTTGGCTGGTCTGGAACTCACTATTGTAGACCAGGCTGGCCTTAATCTCACAGAGACCCACTTGCTTTTGCCTCCCAAGTGCTGGGATTAAACGAATGGAGCACCATATCTGGCTTTCTTATTTGTTGAAAATAAGGAACAGGCTTCTCTCTATTGCTCCTACTGTGAGTATTTTTATTATCCAATTAAATTATCTTGAGTCCAGATGGGAGAGATTGTTACATAGGTAATAACCACATTGCAAGTAGGCAGTAGTGAATTAGGCAAATATCAGATTATAAAGCCCCATATATACCATGTTTAAGAGTTTGAATTTTGTCCTCAAAGTAATATCGATCCATAAAGTAGAAAAACTGTAATCAGATTTGCTTAGAAAGATTGTTTATTATGGAGGATAGATTAAAGGAGTATAGAGATGAAACTCAGGGACCTTGCATGTGCTTTTGTAAAATAGGAGGCTGTGGAGATAACAAGAAGTGATCATAAACAAACAGTATAATAGGTGACCCATTGAATAGAGGGGAGAGAAGTAGAAAACAGAAGGGTCTAGAATGATTCCTCAGTTTATGACCTGGCTATTAGCCTACTAGTATGGGTGGCACATACTTATAATCAATCTGAGCATTTAGGCCAAGACAGGACAGTCCCAAGCTTGAGACCAGCCTGAGCTACATAGTAAGACCCTTTTTTAAAATTAAAACATAGATCCCAGCATTTTAGTACATGCCTGTAATTCCAGCTCTGCAGGGTCAGAGCAAGAAGGATCATGAATTCAGGGCCATCCTTGACTATGTAGCAAGTTCAAGGCCAGGCTACATGTGATCCTGTCTCAAATATAAAATGAGAGGTGGCTCAGCAGTTAAAAGCATTTGCTACTCTCCCAGAGAAGAGTTTGGTTTCCAGCAGCCACATTAAGTGGCTCAACCTTTTGCTCTAGAGTATTCCAGTGTACTGTACAAATGGCATAAACACACATATATACTTAAAAAAAATTAAAAACAAATCTTTAAAAAGATATAGGATGAAATAAGGCCCAGGAATTGTCGCGCCCGCCTCGTCCAGCAAGGAAGACGCGACCCCAGACTCTTCCAAAGGCAGTTTATTCAGGAACCTTGAACAACCTTTTTGCTTTTTAACTTTCTGACTTCTTCTTCCCTTCTTACTTCTCCTGACTTACTTCTCCTGCCTTACTTCTCATCCCGCCTTACTTTTCCTTCTCCTCCCGGGGAAAGCCCGCCACAGAGTTAAATTCCCTCCTGCCAGCCAACCCCAAACTACCACGTGGTGAAAGCAGATAGGCGCACACATGCGGAAGCAGGGCCAGACCTCAGCCACAGCCAATTATGGAGCTGTTTGCTCCAGAGAGCGCCCACCTCGGGATGGTGGGGGGCAGGAGCAGGCGCCATCATTAAGACACAGCAATCCGCGGCTCTCTACAAGGAATTATTGCAGAAGAGGAGACAGAAATATTCTAAGAACCAGAGGTTGAATGACCACAAGTAAACAGAGTCTTCCAGACAAATCATCAGTTATTCATATGCAGTCAGAGCAGTGGTGACAGTATGCACAAGTTCCGTGAAAGCTCAAACCAGACAGAATCCCAGCCATAAATATGGAGAAGTGGGTAAGAAATCCCAACCCAACCTAAGGAATTTTTGGCAATTGATGGCTGCTGGGAGGGGAAGAGACAGTATCTTACAGGGATAGGATTCTTGGTGGGCCCAGTCAATTGATCCACACTGAAAGACATTTGGGAACACAAATCAGACTTTAAAAGCTATATAATATATTTAAGAGAGTACATTAAATTGGGCAGGAGGGGAGTGGGGAGAGGTATGGAGATAGAATATACATATATAAAATAATAGGACTAGGAATGTTGCTCAGTTGATAGAGTACTTGCCTAAAACACACAAAGCCTTAGATTATATCCCTAGCACCTAATGAAACTAAGTGTGGTAGAGTATGTCTGATTCCCAGCACTTAGGAAGTTGAGGCAGAAGAATCAGAAGTTTAAGGTTATCTTTGGCTATATTATAATGAATTCAAGGCTGGCCTGAACTGCATGTTTTTAAAAAACAACAACTGGGGCTGGTGAAATGGCTCAGTGGATAAAGGTGCTTGCTGCCAAGCCTGATAACCTAAGTTTGATTACTAGAACCACGTGGTGAAAGGATAGGACTGACTTCTGCAAGGTGTTCTCTGACCTTCATATGCATGCTATAGAATGTACGAAGTACAAGTGCCCTAAGTAAATAAGTGTAATTTAAAAGGGAAAATTTTTAAAAACTAAAATTAAATAATTGAGGTTTGAGCAGATTTTTCAGGAAAGAAAATTAGTAGATTTATGCCATGGTGTAGGGTGAATAAATTCGGTTTATAATGTGCTGAGTTTGAGGTACCCAGTATCAATAATATCTGAGGCTTAACAGGTAGACTTTACTAAAGGTCCAGATTTGGGAGTTGGCAGGGTGTAGGTCATCCCAAAAACTTGAACTGGCATAGAAATAGCATAACCATTAAGGTGACTAAGAATGCAGGCATTTGAGAGTCAAGTAGAGGAAATGGACTCAGCAGAGGAGACTGAGAACAAATAATCAGAAATATAGGAAACAAAAGAGAGCCTTGTGCCACAGAGTGCAAAAATTCTAGAGGTGAAAAGTAAGTGCAGCCAGTGAGATGGTTCAACAGGTAAAGTTTCTTGCCTCCAAGTCTGACAACTTGAGTTTGATCCCCAGAACCCACATGATGAAGGAGAAAATTGACTCTTATAAATTGTCCTTTAACCTCTACATTTGCACTATGGTGTATCCACCCATGCACAAATACGCTCTAAATTAAAAAAAAAAAAAAAAAAAAGAAGAAGAAGAAGAAGAAGTAGTAACAGTATTGGTTGTTTCTGAATAGGTAAGAAAACTAAAGATTGAGAGCCTACCTAAAGAAAATTTCGACTGGTTAAGATGCTAAGTAGGTTCACTGTTTTCCTGAGTTCCTGTTCTTCATTGCCTAAACTTCATAATAATGAAAGACACCTATAACTTTAGAGATGAAAATAGATCATGTTAATGGATTAAAGAAAATAAAGCTAGAGTATCATTGTCTTGCCTGGCCAACCAAATTTATATAGTCTTGGCGTCAGAGTCAAGACTAGATCCATTTGTTGAGATGATGTAGTTAGAAACAAGTAAAGCTTTGATGTGAGTTTGGATCTTACCCTCTTACTAGTTCTCTCTCAGCTTTAGGTTTTCCTTATCCATAAAATGAAGATCTAGGAACTGGAGAGATGGTCCAGCAATAAGGGCACTGGTTGCTCTTGCAGAATACCCACCCAGGTTCAATTTCCAGCACCCACAGGGAAGCTAACAACCATCTGTAACTCCAGTTCCAGGGGAATCTAATGCCTTCTTCTGACTTCTTCAGGCATTGCACAACACGGGTATACTTACATGCAGGCAGGCAATACACATAAAAAATTTTTTAAATGAAGATATAATAGTATATGTTTTATGCTAACTATAAGTTAATACCTGGCATATAATAAGGACTCCATAATTCTTTGCATAGAAAACAGTGCCCTTTTTTTATGGTGGATGTGTGAATTCAACTTTCTGCACATGGAAGTCGCAGGAACCGTTTTTTTGCATTCGTAACAGTCTATTAACTGTTGTCCCTTTTAGGCAGTGCTGTGAAAGTTGTTAGTGTGGTGGGAATTGGACATGACTGGACACTGAATGTATATTCCACATTGACCCACTTGGAAAATTGATTTTTTTGTTGTTGTTAATGTTTACTTCAGTTCTATGTCCTTGCTTGGATACTTTGAGTTACCCTTCTTGGAAATTCTTTGTTTCTTTCAATATTTTTATTTTTTTATGTGTATGTGCTTTGCCTACATGTATGTAAGTGCATGCATGTTGTGCAGTGCCTCATATAGGCCAGAAGAGGGCATTGGATCCCTTAGAATTAGAGTTAGAGTTAGAGATGGTTGTTGGCCGTCATGTGGGTGCTGAGAATTGAACCCAGGTCTTCTCAAAGAACAGCAAGTGTTTTTAACTGCTAAGCCATCTCTCTAGCCCCTTTCTTTTTTTTTTTTTGAGACAGCGTTTCATTAAGTAGTCCTGGCTGGACCGAAACTTGGTACTACAAAGACCAGGCTGGCCTTAAACTCACAGAGATCCACCTGTTTCTGCCTCCCACGTGCTGGGATTAAAGTCATGTGCCACCATGCTCAGCATTGTTAGAAACTCTTAAATAAAGGTGATTTAAAAAGAAGAAGGAAAAAAAAAAGCCTGGGATGATGGCACACACTTTAATCCCAGTACTTAGGAGGGAGAGGCAGGAGAAGCTATTGGTCTACATAGTGAGTTCAAGGACAGCTGGGGGTACAAGAGACCTTGTCTCAAAAAAACAAAAGCAACAAAAACAGTGTCTTGTAAGATACTATGCTTAGCCTGGCCTAATGGTGCATTCCTATAATTCCTGTACTCAGAAGATGGAAGGAGGAAGATTGTGAGTTCAGGGCCTGCCTGGGCTACATAGTAAGTTCCAGGCCAGTTTGGCCTACATAGAAAGGTCCTATTTTTAAAGATACCGCTCTTTACTTTGTTTAGAAATCCTCCCTCACTGGGAAATATTTTTTAAAACTCAATATGCAGTATTCCTCCTCAGAGTCTTTATTGATTGCTTTTGTGTACAAGAGAAGCAACCACTCACCCTCGTTTTTTTATTTTAAATCACCATCTATATATAATAAGCTTTATGGTATTTAACTGGTCTGTTTATTTCCCCTCTAAGTGATACTAAGAACTAGGCTTAATATCTCTAAATCTTCATTTAACGTAGTGATCTAATATTTTGAATAATTTTACCATTTGACTAAAAGTTTCTTATTTCTTGAATAAGTATTTTTCTACAAAAGGCCAAATTATTTCTCTTAACTAGACAAAGGTCTTTGAAAAATATATACCTAAGAAACCTGGAAACCTAAACTCAAACGTTTTTAGTCTCTGAATTTTTATTTCAGAATAATAATTTATGAGGCTGGAGTTATAGCTCAATAGTAAAGGGTGTCCTAGCATGAACAAGGTCTTAACTTCTACCCTTAGCACCAGTAAAACAAAGCAAACAATCCAAAACACAGGCTATTTCATTTCTTGTAGTTGCATACAAATTGAGATGATAAAATCCTACTGCTGAAAATATCACATACTTTGGTTGCAAGATATAGAAAAGTCAAGCTAGAACTGAACTGGAATCTTCCTCCCTTGCTGGCCAACATCTGTAGTGCCAGAAGGTGCTATGTAGGCCATCAGTAGTCCTATAAATTACAAGTGTAAATTTTAAAAGCCACAAAACCAACCTGCCAGAAAACATGTGCTCACTGATGCAATAGGAACATGATTGTTATGGGGTAACCAATTGATTTCTGATTGGATTTGAAGCCTGCTCCATAGAAGGGAATTCATATCTGGTACTATAAACCTGTTCAAAACTGTCCATGGCTAAGGAAGTCATAGTCTCTGTGCTGGTTAGCTTTTGTCAACTGGACGTAAAGACACCTGGGAAGAGGAAACCTCAGCTGTGGAATTTCCTCCATCAGAATGGTGTGCTGGAATGTTTGTAGGGGCATTTTCTTGATTGTTAATTGATGTAGAAGGGTTTAGCCCACTGTGGGCAGTTCCATCCCTGGGCTGGTGAACCTAGATGGTATAATAAAAGTAACTGAGTAAGCCAGGGGGAACAAAGCAGTATTGTTCCTCTATTGTCTCTGCTTCAGTTTCTGTCTCTAGGTTCCCACCCTGACTTTGGATAATGGATTATAATTTGTAAGCCAAATAAACTCTCTCCTTCCCTAAGTTGCTTTTGGTTAGTGGTTTATCACAGTACAGCAGGCACACTAGAACAGGCCTTAAGAGAGAACTTACTACTGTGGTTTTTCTAAATGGGCATGGTGTCAAACTGCCTTCTAATATTTGTTTATACCCATAGATTAGTGCTGCTCTCAGCCTTACTTCCATAGATTAATGACGCCCTCAGCCTTGGTTAGAGAAGCTTGTTTACAGTATGTGACAGTTATTGCAGAGAATCACAACAGGTCAAAGTACTGGGAATAAGTCACTATTGAGTACTCTGCCCTAAATGGGACATCTTCATCATGCTTTCAAGGCTCAGGAAACATTGTGGCAGAAGGGGTGGAAAGACTATAGGAATCAGTGGAAAGGAAGGAGTTCTGTGAAACATCTTCTGGATGTGACATGGCTGTTGCACCTATGAACTCATAGCAGCCATGGTTACCTGTCCAAGATCTGCACAAGACTGAGCCCATCAACATTCCATTGTGAATGGGAAAGGGCTCACCTCTCCTTAAAGAACTACAGGCAAGTTAATGGTTGCTAGAGATGGTAAGATGTCATATTTCTTAGTGGTGTAGCCCTTACTCAAATTGCCCTTACTCAACTAAATACACCTCACCCCATGCTCATTCAAGCAACCCTAATTAAATGCAGTGGAGCATGTGCACCCACATGCACACATATACACATATGCAAAGACATGAAAGTATGAAGGGGAATTGTTGGAAAGAAGGGGTTCAGTGGGGAGGGGCGGGGAATAAGAGGATAACGGGGAAACAATCAGTATACATATATGTGTGCATATATATATATATATATAATTGCAAAAAATTCTTCAAACTAACAAATCAAAAGAAAACCTATTTCTCTTTATATAGTTAATGCTATTAGATTCACCTTATTACTAATTAAAAAATTGCAAAAGAGCACCTCTCCTTAATTTTATGTATTTATTTCTAAACAAAGTAAAGAGTAGTATGTTTAAAGATACATAAGTATAAAAAGATACATTTAAGGAAACAGTACTTCTGACGATTAAAATGAGGAGACAGGAAGACAGCAGTGAGGCCAAACAGAAAGATAGGATGTGTGGGAAGTTTTAAGTCTCAAGTTAAAAAACCTCAGCTTTGTCTTTTGATGACTCATTGAAGAGTTGGTTTAAATTTTATTCCTCTGTAAGGGAATGCATACATAATATATTCTTCATTCACTTATGTTTCTTCTAATATTTTTCAGGTTTACCTAAAGGTGAAAGAACCTGTTTTCCATCAGGTAATTTTTTAAATTACATACATTTTGAGTTTTAACAATACATGCCTACATCTGTATTCTTCTGGGAAATTATATGCAGATATAACTTTTGAAAGTGAAACAGTAAAATATCTTTAAAAATAGTTACTGTTATCCTGGCAGGATGGTGTATGCCTGTAATTTCAGTACTTGAGAAAATACTAGCAGGAGGATTAGGACTTTAAGGACATCCTCATTTACATAGCAAGTTTAAACCAGCCTGAGCCACATAAGACTTCGTTTCAAAAAATTCAAAAAAACTTTTTAAATAAAATTCACATTTGAAACAGAGGTACAAACAGGAGACAGGAATAGGTAATAGGAATATACCTGGTACAGCCAGTGTCACAGTCCAGCTGGCTACTGTTATTCAGTAATGCAGGTATAGGATTGCTTTCAGAAGCAGATTAAACCTTGGAACTTCATGCATATACATATAAAATCTCTTTATGAAGCTGACCCGAAGTTGGGAGGTGGAGCCAGGAGGCACTCTAGTGGTAAATATCTAGTGAAAAATGTTAGAAGAAACTTAAGTGAATGAAGACTATATTATGCATGCATTCCCTTACAGAAGAAAAATTTTTAAAGATTTACTTACTTTAAGGCTAGTCAAAGCTATGTAGTGAGGTTGAGACCAGCTTGGGCTATATGAGACCCTGTGTCAAAAAAAGCTGGGGATGGGGTCTTTATGATATTTTGGTCTAAAAAAAACAAACTGAAAATTTCTTGAATATTTCTCCTTTGAAATATTTAGTAAATTTTTTGAGGTGGAGATTATTTTATATTGAAGAAAGTAAACACAGGAGATGTTTTTGTAGGAAATGGTGGTCCTAAGTACATCCCATTAAACCAGAGTGAAATAAAGTTGTAGTCCCTAAGGAAACCGTTACTTGCTGATGCCACATCAACTTCTCACTCTTAGTGCTATAAATTGAAGATTATTGAGCATTTCTTAAAGGAAAGGAGCTCAGATGTGAAGGAATCTGCCCTTAGATAACACAGTATTTAAGAGGCAGAGCCAGGATTGTAACCTAGATATAACTCCTCTTATGATTCTTTTAACAAACTAGTTAACATACTGATATACATACACAAATATACTTTTCAGGAATGTCAAAGGCCTTATGATTTTAAAATATTCTTTTCTTATATAGAAAATAAATGTTCTGTGACTTTTTGAGATAGGGTCTCCCTGTAGCCCCAGCTGCCTTGGAACTTGCTATGTAGACCAGGCTGTCCACGACCTCATAGAGATCTGCCTACCTCTACCTCCCAAATGCTGGAATTAAAGGTGTGTGCCACCATGCTCTACTGTTCCTGTAACTTTTAAGCTCAATATAACAATCATCTATTAAACTGAGATTTATTTGTTTAAATAAATTCTGTAACTTCATTATGGAACTCTGCTTTTCTTCAGACTATTTCAAAACAGGTGTATTCATTAATACTACAGGAAAGGGGTCCATTATGTTCTTGTTTGTTGTAATTTGCAATATTGTCATCATATAATCGCCCTTTTATTTAGAAAGATTTACTTACCTAATGAAAAACATGAAGTTGATGAAAATTCTTTAGTTCTTAATAATTTTTGCCTTTAAAAGAAAAGAAAAATTATAACCACAAAAAAAGCAATTTAGAAACTTGGAGTTAATTTTTTAAATTTTATGAGCAGTCCTCCATTTTTGTGTTTTAGGCCTATTTGATACTGGTTTTATTTAATAAAAATAGCAAGCTATTAATGTTAACAACCCATGCTTCAGTATCTGTGTTTTCCAGTAATTTTTTTCTCTACATATAGCAATAAATATTTGCTATAAAATGGGAAGCAGGTTATAAATAGAATCTATCCATGTCCACTGTAATCTGTATCCTAGGACACCAGAGTTTAAAACTCAGTATAGCTCACTGCCTTGGATTTGATCCCCCAGTGTGTGTGCCCAGAGTAGGAGTTTCCATAGAGGAACACATGAAGTTTAGGTATGCCTCGAATGGACATGAAAACTCTGTGTGCCTTCTGCTATACCTCGTCCCATTCTCTGGATCTTTTGTAATGTTCTTTATAATAAACTGCAAACAGTTGAACAAACAAGTTTCTCACTGTTAGAAAAGAAAGTTACGAATATGAAAAGAGATAGTTGGTCATATTGGTATATACCTCTAATCCCAGCACTCAGGCAAGAAGAGGATCAAGAATTCAGGGTCAGCATAGGCTATATAGTAAGACTCTGTCTTAAAAAACAAACAAATATAAATATGTAAAGAGAAAAGAGCTAGAATGAGCCTTGTGGAATTGGATTGCAATTGGATGCTAATATGAACTCATGTTTTTTTATGCTGGAGTGAGAAAAATTTGTCATCAGATTTAATATCACTAGTAAAAGGACAGATATCATTATCATGTTTCTCCTGATGTGATTCACTGAGGACACAGAATCACTTATCTGATATTCTCACCAAAAATGCACAACCTCAGTAAATCATGTGGAAATACCAAACAACCCCAAACTAAAGGCTATTCCACTAAGTAACTTGACTGTTTCCTTTTAAAATGTCAAAATCATAAGCTGGACAATTCCTACGTGTAATGCTAGTCCTTGGGAGTGTGAGGCAAGGAAGTTTGTGAGTTCAAGTTATCCTGCACTATGTTAACAAGACTTTCTCTGGGGGATGCATTAGGGGGCAGGAAGGTGGGAACAAAAGCTATAATCATCAAACCCAAGAGAAGATTGAGGAACTATTCTGGAATAGAGACTTCAGAGACGTGAAAACTGAATGTAATTTTCATACCCTTGTATGATTTTTGTTTGGGGTTTTTTTTAATGTATTTGGTTTTATTTTTTTCTATATGACTGTTATGTCTCATGTGTGTAAGTACACTACTTGCATACATTGCCCACAGAGGCCAGAAGAGGATATCGGATTCCCTGGAACTAGAGTTATGAACCATTACTAGCTGCCGTGTGGGTGCTGGGAATCAAACCTGGGTTCTCTATAAGAGTAGCCAGTGCTCTTAACTGCTGAGCCATCTCTCTAGCCCACCCCTGTGTGGTTTTTATTATTTTGTTTTATTTGAGACAGAGTTTCACTGTGCAGCTCTAGCTAGACTAGAATTCACTTTGTAGACCAGGCTGATCTCCAACTCACAGAGATCTATCTGTATCTACCTTTCAAGTGCTGAGATTAAAAATGTACAGCTGACCACACCTGGCTTATTTATTCTTTACTTAATACAAATACTAGGACAACTGCAAAATTTGAGTAAAGCCATTTAATTGTACCAATTAAAACCAAAAAACATTGTACAAATGTTATAATTCTGTGTGCTTATACTATGGTTTTATATTAAAATGTCTTGTTTTTGAAATATGCACTGAAATGTTTAAGCACAAATAAGTAGGTAGATAAGTAGATAGGGAGGGAGTTGAGAGGGAGGGAGGTGAGAGGGAGGGAAGGAGGGAGGGAGGGAGGGAGGGAAGAAGTGTGTGTGTTGTATGTGTGTGAGAGAGAGAGAGCAATTAAGAAAATATTTTATATTTGAGGAATCTAAGTAAGCTATAGTAAGTAGCTATTAATTCCACTCTATAGTATATACTTTTGCTTTTCTTTTTTGGTTTATTTATTTATTTTATATGTATGAATGTTACTCCTACATGTATATAAGTGCACCCATGCCTTGCAATGCCCACGGAGTCTAGAAGAAGGTGTTGAATGCCCTAGAACTGGAGTATGTGGGAGCTAATGAAACCCAGGTCTTCTGCAAGAGCAGCCAGTGCTCTTAACCACTGAACCATCTTTCCAGCCCCTAGTTTTAATTTTTATTTTTTTGGAAGACTGTCTCACTATATAGCTCAGGCTATCCTCAAACTTGAGATACTCCTGCCTCCAGCCTTCCAGGTGTTGGGATTACAATGTACACCACTACACCCAGCCTGTGTTTGCTTTTCTAATGGTGACTTTTAATGAACTTAATGTCTTAATTGTAAAATAAATGATTAGTGGGGCTGGGAACAGAGTTCAGTGGTAGAATGTCTGCCTAGTAGTCATAGCATCCTAGGTTTGATCCTCAGCACCATGAGGAATTTTTTAAAAGAAGTGATAAATTATGAGCTCTCTGGTCTTTTATTAATGGTATAACTATCCATTTGTTTGGAAAAGGAGGGGAAAGTAATCTTATCTAAAGAAACACTGACTTGAGAATTTAGAATCTTGATTTCTTGCTACTTGATGAGCCACAGAAATTTCTTCCTGTCTCTAAACTTTAACTTCTTGATCTATAAAAATAGTGAATTGGGTAAACAAGATAGCTAGACTTCAGTAGGGTTGCATAGTGAGACCTTGTCAAAAGAAGAAGAAAAAAAAAACTAAAAGAAAGGGTTAATAAACACTAAAGATATCTGCTAATCAGATTCGGTTCCCTGAGGGGGGAAATGAGGGTAATAGTTCTACTCCACAGTCTAAGGTGACCCAGAAATTTCCAAATAAGAGCCAAAAACCATCTGTTTAATTTGATGAACTTCTGAATAGGATACTGTAATGATGTAGCTTCTACAATAGAAATACTAGCATATTTTAAAGCAAAGGACCAAAAAAGAAAAGCATATGCAGGAGTAGATAAAAAGAATGCCTAAGAAGCCAGTGAACCCTTTTTAGGCAGCAGATTGGCAGTCAGTAATTGAAGGTCTCACATGAGAAATCTTCTGCTGTCCCAGGGAGGCCCCGTCACTTAAAATGTCCCTGCCAGACAAAGTCTCTAAAGATAGCTTTCCAGATATGATGCAGCAGTATATCGATACCTGTCTTTTCTTATTTGACCCTCAGATTTCACCAGACATAGCATAGTGTCTTAACAATGGGAAAAACAAGGATTTTAAAGTAGTTTTGATTAAATTTTTTTCTATAATGCTTCATTTGTGCATTTTATTATTAATAATGATGTAATGAGCACATTTAGAAAAAGATAACTAAGATTTTTTTTTTTTTTTTTGGTCTTTATGAGGCAGCATCTCCCTGTAGTCCCAGCTGACCTATATCTTGCTATATAGACCAGGCTGACCTCAGTCTCACAGAGATCCAAACTGCCTCTACCTCCTGAGTACTGGGTTTGAAAGTATGCACCACCACGCCTGGCCCATAGCTAACATTTTTTATCTGTTCTGTGCTACATATTATTTTTCTATACATTTAATGTGTCTGTCTTTCATACAGGCTATATAGATTGACTCAGCCATTATTGTACTAAAGTATCATAAGTAAGATAACTGTGAGTTTGGAAGGTTAAGTTGATTGTCCCTTTTTCACATCTAGTTAGTGGCAGAAAAGCTACAAAAAAAAATCCTTCTGTTTCAGTCTCTTGAGTACTACAAATATAAGTATGTGCTATTGCACCTGACCTTTATATTCTTTTAAAAATCTGACTTTAAACTGGGCATGGTAACATACACCTATAATTCCAGCACTTGTGAGACTAAGACAGGAGGAGCCAGAGTTCCAGGCTGGTCCAGTTAACATAGTAAGCCCTTTTGGCAAATAAAAGAAAAAAAAATTGGGGAGTTATGGCTATAGTAGCTCAGTGTCAGAACCCTAGCCTAGTATGTGTGATGAGAAAGAGGAGCAAGAGGGAACACTATTGTACTGACTTTATTTTTTTCTCCTATTCAGGTCATGTATGGAATGTTGGTCTTTACATTAGTACTACGATCTATTTATATTGTTACATGGTAAGTAGTTTGGATCTAGCATCAGCATTATGATGAAGGTATACTCAGGCTTATAACAGTAAATATATAGAGTAAACTGAAATAACATAAAAACCTACATAGGATATTGATAGAAAACTCTAACCTAACATTTATTGTGGTATGTGGAAGATTCATTCTTCAGGCAGTTTATCAATAGGTATCATGAAGAGTTCTAAAGTTAAAGAAATTTGAAGAAAGCTATATGTGATGGCATCTGCTTGGATGTGTATACCATTAACTAGAATATTAAAGACCTTGAAAAAATACTTTAAAATTATTTTTATTTCGGTCTTTTTCAAACTTGCTTGACTAGGGAACCCTTTTTACATAACACCTCTCAAGGAAGGCTGTCAATGTTACAGAGTGTTTCACAGGCTAAGGAAGTAGCTCAGTAGTAGAGCACTTGCCTAGTATGCATATTCTAGTGTGCACAAGGCCCTGGATCCTGTATGGGCCCCACCTCCTTCATACCAAGTCTTTCACTGAAGATCATTTGGAAGATGTATATAATCTTTAATGAGAGTTCATGAAAATTAAATGACATTCATGGGTACTTTAAATAGGTCCCTACCCATGCAGTAGTATGATCTGTGAGTTTTTCCTTTTAAAATGAACTTTTGTTTTGAGTTAGTGTAGAAATATGTGTATAATACAGGGTCTGGTATTGACATAGTTGAGATTCAAAACATTTCCAATAGCACAAAGATACCCATGTTGCCCTTTTATAATCCTGTGTATTCCCTCCCTGCCCCCAGCTCCTACCCCCCTATCAACCCCTAGCTATTATTTGTCCTCTATTTTTATAGTTTCATCATTTCGGGAAAGTTATAAATGTAACCATATAAGACATAACCCTAGAGATTGTTTTTTAACTCAACATAATTTTCTGGAGTGAATCAGTAGTGCAGACCTTTTTATTGCTGAGTTGTATTCCATAGTATAGATGTGCCACAGTTTAACCGTTCATCTCTTGACTAACTTCCAGATCCTGGCTGTCATAAAGCCACTGTTAACATCTCTCTCTGTATAGGTTTTTAATAAAAATACATGTTTTCTTTTCAATGTAATGAAGTCCCAGAGTAGAATTGCTAGATTGTATGGCAATTTATGGCAATTTTTCTCAAAACTGCTGAAATGTTTTTCAGAGTGTTGCTACTGTTGTTGCATTTTCATCAGAAATGTGTGAGTGATTCAGTTTCTCTACATCCTCAGCAGCATTCAGTCTGACAATATTTTTTGTTTTAGCTATTCTGATAGGTATACTTTAATATCTTGTACTTTTAAATTTTTTTATTTTTTAATATTTATTATTTTTATTTTATGTGTATGAGTGTTTTGCCTGCATGAAAGTGCACTCATGTCATGTGATGTCCATGGAGGCTAGAAGAGGGCAACCCCTGGAATTGGAGTTACAGGTGGTTGTTAGCTCCATATGGATGCTGGGAATCAAACCCAGGTTCTCTGGAAGAGTAGCCAGTGCCCTTAACCACTGAGCCATCTCTCCAGCTCCAGTATCTTGTACTTTAAATGTACTAGTGATGGTGAATGTATCTTCATGTGCTCTTTTGCCATTAATGTGTTCTTTTTGGTGAAACAGAGCATATCTATCGTGTCTTTGCTCATTTTCTTTTGGATTTACAAAAATTAACAGGGATAGCTTATTACTGAGAGTTGAGGTTCTAATTTTTCTGTCAAATACATGACTTAGTCCATATATTTCTCCCAAGTTGACTTAGTCTTTCATATTCTTTTCAGAATCTTTTTTAGTGAGCAAAAATTTTTTATTTTGATGAAGTTAAATTTTCAGTTTTCCTTTTTGTGGTTTCTTCCTTTGTTTTGAGACAGGATCTTGTTATGTAGCCATAGCTGGCCTAGAACTCACTATGTAAACCAAGCTGACCTTAAACTTGCTGAAATCTTCCTGCCTCTGTCTCTGAGTTATTCTGCTACCATGCCTGGCTTCAGTTTTCCTTTTTATATGTATCATGATTTTGGTGTCAAGTCTAAGAATTTTATACATAGCTAATGATCACCAGGATTTTCTCCTGTGTTTTTTTTCCCATAGAATTATATCATTTCATATTTTACATTTAAGTCCATGACTTATATTCAGTTAATTTTTTATAGGATCCAAGTCTTAAGGTTCTATTTTTTACATATTAGTTAATTGCTTCAAGACTACTGATAGAAACCACTGTCCTTTCTCCCTTTAGTTGTATCTGTGCCTTCATGGTATTTGAGTATATTTCTTTAGGTCTATTTTTTGATGTCTTTTCTGTTCTATTGTTCAGTGTATCTATCCTTCCACTAATAACAGTCTTGATTTCTGTAGCTGTACAAGTCTCCAGATCACATGGATTGATTCTCCCATCACATTCTTTTCAAAATGTTCTTTGCTTTTCCTTTTTTATTTTTATATTTTGTGAGACTGAGGAATCAAACCAAGAGTGTTACAAATGCTAGGCAAGCACTCTACCACTGAGCAACATCCCTACCCCTCTATAAATTTTAGAATAATAGTTTATATGTAAAATCTATTGGAATTTTGGTAAGAGTTAAATGCCTTATCAATTCTTAAGAGAATTGGCATCCTCCTTATTGTGTCTTGTAGTTCATGGATAAAGTATGTCTCTGGTTCTATTTAGATATTTTTGTCTTTCATCAGCATTATTTTGTTTTCATATTTTTAAATAATCATAAATGTATTTTTTTTGCTTTGTTTTGTTGTGATAGGTGGTCAAACCCAGAGTGTCTATATGCTAAAGCATACCCTCTACTACTGAGCCACACCCTAGTGTTGTTATTTTTAAAATTTGATATATGCATGTTCATTGCTGTAATATAGCAATATTATGGATTTTATTTATATTTATCTTTTCTGTCATCTTACTGAAGTCAGTTTTAAAAAAAAATACTTTCGGGCTGGTGAGATGACTCAGCAGGTTAAAGGAGCTTGCCACCAAGCCTGATGATGACTTGAGTTCATTCTCCAGTACCCACAGTGGAAGGAGAGGACCAGTTCTTGCACGTTGTCCTTAGATCTCCACACATATATGCACATGCACTCACAATAACTATATGTAATAAATATTTTTTAAGAAAGGAAAAGAAGATTCTTTAGAGATTTACTACATATAAAGGTATACATGGTTTTCCTTTTGTCCTTATTGGCCTGACTAGAACTTCTGGACTGTATTGAATGGAATGGTTAAAGCAGGTATCTTTGCCTTTTTCCCAGTTTGAGGGAAAAGCACTCTGTCTATTAAGGACAAGTTAGCTATATGTTGTTGCTTTGAAGTATGGTCTTACTATGTAGCCCTAGCTGACTTGGAACTTGCTATGTAGAACAGGCTAGCCTTGAACTTATCTGCCTCTGCCTCCTGACTACTGGAACTAAAGGCATGGATTATCATCCCTGAAAACTTTTTAATAGAATATCTCTTACTTAGTCTTTGAAAATTTCATACATGTAAACAGTGCATCTTGATCATTCCTATCCCCCAGCTCTCTCCTTCCACTCCGCCAGGAACCCCTAGTTCCTTCTACACTCTTCAGGTACCCCCAACATGTCCCCTCCCACGTTCCATGTCTTTGCCCTTTTGGAGTGTTGACTGATCTTGCTGATTTGATCTTGTGCATGTAATCATGCATGAGTTCATTGGCCATGTCATGTCCCAAAGACAGCATTTCACAGCATTTCTCCCTGTCTTTTGGCTCTTACATTCTTTCCACCCCCTCTTGCTATGTTCCCTGAGCCATAGGGCTGAACACTTAGTAAACACTTATTCTCAGCACTTTGACCAGTGTGAATATCTGCATTAACTACTGACCACTGCAGAGAGAAACTTCTCTAGCTAAGGTTAAGGGCAGTACTAATCTATAGGTTTAAGCATAAATTTTTAGATGACAGCTTGATAGCATATCTTTTAGCAAAACAACAGTGATAGGTTGCTCCCTAGGGCCTGTGACCTCCTGAGTCATGGGCTTTTTTTGACCAGGTTTACAGTACCAGCTCAAATTCCTTCCTGTGAAGCAGACCTCAAATCCAGTCTCAAAGCAGTTGGTCACCCCCAATAACCTTTGTGCCACTATTGTACTAATGGGTACGTCTTGCCTGGCAGGTATAGCATGCAGGGATACCATTGATGTCTTTTCTCCCCCAGCAGCCTGCACAGCACCTTGCAACACTGTAAAAGCTAGCCAGCAAAGAGGAAGTTTTCAGTTCAATTCCAGCTTGTTTTCTCTGTGTCATGCAGTTAGCAGTTAACTAACTCTACCATCTAATTCTGATGGACAGCCAAGCACAATGGCACTAGCTAGTATATGTTTTTTGTAGAAGTTTCTTTATGAAGTTGAGGAAGTTGTCTTCTATATTAATTTGTTAGGGTGCCACAACAAAATACCATAGACTTTGGGACTTAAACAACAGAAATTAATTTTCTTATTATTTTCGAGACTAAAAATCTAAAGCAGACAAAGGTATCAGCAGATTTGATTTATTCTGGGGTGCTCCCCACCTCCCTGGTTTGCAAATGCCTACATTCATTCTATTCTCACCAGATTTTTCTCTGCACATTTATATATTTAGTGTCATGACACTAGTCATTGGTTTAGGGTCTACCTTGATGATCCCATTTTTATCTTAATTACCTCTTTCAAAGACCTGACTAAACACAGTCACATTCCTTTGGGTGAGTTTTATTTTATTATTTAACGTTATTAACATGTATTAATTCTACAAAATAATAGGTTTTATTGTGGCATCTTCATATATGTATATAATATACTTGATCAAATATAACTCTCTCTTGACCCTCTTCTCCCTCTCCCATTTTATTCCTAGATAATTGAGTCACTTAAAAAATTGTTTAGGCTGTTCTGTTTGATTTTTGTTTTGTTTTGTTTTAGGGGTTTTGGGGGATAGGGGTTGAGACAGACTCTCCCTATAACCTAGCCAGCCTGGAACTCTCTGTAGACCAGACTGTTCTCAAACTCACAGAGATCCACCCACCTCTCAGTGCTGGGATCAAAGGTGTGCGCCACCATGTCTGGCCCTCTTCTAGTCTCTCTTAGGTAGTATATTTAAGTCATTTATATTAATGCAATTATTAATATATTAGGCTTTAGGTCTGCTATTTAGTTTTTGTTTTCTGTTTCTTCTTTTTTTATTTTTCTGTACTTTCTGCCTTCCTGTGAATTATTTGTCCTTCTTTTAGAATTCTATTCCAGTTTATCTATAGTGCTTATATTTCTTTTTGTGCTATTTGTTTGCTCTCAGTAGTTTGTTATATACACACAGCCTGCCAGGGTCTCATGTCAGTCTTATGTCAGAAACCTTGTCTTTCCTTTATGTACTTGTATTAGTTTTCTAGGGCTGTCATAAGAAAGTGCTATAAAATGAGTGACTTTAAAACAATTGAAATTTATTGTCTCGAGTTCTAGAGGCCAGAAGTCCGAATGCAGGTATCCTTCTGTCAAGCCAGAAGGGGAATCCTTCCTTACAGCTTCCTGTCTTCTGGTAGCTTGCTGGCATTCTGGCCTTCTTGTGATTTACAGTCTCTGCCTTTACTGTCACATGATTTTCTCCCTTTGTCTTCACATGGCTATATTCTTAAAAGGGCACCAGTCTTCTTGAAGTAGGGACCTACCCTCATCCAATATGACTTCATTTGAAACAGTATCTGCAGAACCCTAGTTGCATTCTGAAGTACTAGGGTTAGGAATTCATCATACCTTTGAGATGGAGGGGAGAATAATTCAAGCCATAGAGTATCTATCCTGTCCCATTTAAAATATAATTATTTGAAATAGTTTCTTTACATTCATTTAAAACCGCATCAGATAATATTATGATTTTTGCCTTAATTATTATACATTTTCTGAAAAACTCATGAAAAAGTATTTTCCATTTTGTTTTGATTTGGTGTTTTGTTTTGTAGAGACAGTCTTGCTTTGTTTCCCAAACTGGCTCTGAACTTGTGATCCTTCTGCATCAGCTTCTCAAGTTCTGGGAATACAGATGTGTGCCACACCGAACTATGAATTCCGTCACCACCACTACCCCTTTTTTTTCTGTTTCAATTGCTTGTTCTTCTTTTCTCATGTTCCAAAATTCCTCTTTTCTCATTTCCTTTTGTGTAAAGTACTCCCTTTGTTGTTCTTTTATGGTAGATATTCTGGTGATATGTCCTCTTAAGTTTCCTTTACTTGGGAATGTCTTGATTCTTTTACTTCATTCCTAAAAGACATATTTCCTGACCTTGAACTCTAGGTTCTTTTCTTTTAGAACTTGAAAACTGCTACTTCCTTCTGGCCGCTCAGTTTTGTAATGAGAAGTCCTCTCTCATTTGAACTGGTTTTCTCTTAGAGATAAGGCTTTGTTTCTCTCTTACATTTTCAAAATTTTGAGGGTCTTTATTTTTAAAGTTTGGTTATGATGTATCTTAATGTCAGTTTCATGGTTTTTAACATCTGTGTAGTTGGCTCAGCTTCTTGAATCTGTATATTTAGAGTTTTCTGTTGTTTTTTTGTTTAGAGGGTTATTTTGTTTTGTTTTGTTACCACATTTAGAAGTATTCATCCATTCTCTCAAGTATTTTTTTCAGTCGGGCTGTCTTTCTTCCTCCAGTAACAGGAAACTTACATTTTTTTCACTATAGTGCCTCATATCCCAAGTGTCATCTCATTATTGCCAGGTACTGGTAGAAATACAGGTTCTGCCTTAGCCTCTGTTAGCAACCCAGTGAGACAAGAGGGTTCTTAGTAACTTCTGGACTGAGATGGGAATTATTTCTCTCTACTTGGCCTTTTACTAGTCCACTGATAATACTATAGCTGGAGGTCCACTGACACCCAATGGTATGACCTTGTTATACCACCCAGCAAGTGATGAGAGTTTTGACTCTCCGGTAGGTCTGTAGTAGATCTTCTTTAACATTGCCCCAGAAGGAATGAGAAGAGACCTTTGTTGTTAACACATGAAGATGAAAATCCACATTCCTCATACTATCCACAATACTGTTGTTCTTATGAACCTTGCTTGGGGTTGGAGCATCCTCTAATTGCCTGATTAAGATGGAAATCTAGGTTCTCCATTTGCTACATGGGCTGGGAATGGAACCACAGTGTCTTTGTGGTATGTGACTGTGGTAGGGTATTATTTTTTCTGCCTTGACAGACTGGCACTTTTCATGATTCATTGACTAGAGAAAGATTTTGTTAGGGCCTTTTCTGTCTGTGTGTAGTGTTTCTGAGTTACTAATTCCATTCCTCGACTGGAGTATAGTAGACAAAAAGAAAACACATGATAGATAAACCTGAAGAACATTTTGGTAAGTGAAATAAGCCAGGCAGAAACAAAATACCACTTGAGCTGATGAGATAGCTCAGTTCGTGCTTGTAAGTATAGAGTAAATGGTGATTATCAGAGGCCAGGTAGGGCAGGGAAGGAATGGGGAAATGTCAGTCCAAAGGAAGGGTACAAAGTTTCGGTTAGACAGGAAGAATTGTTTTTCGGATCTTTTGCCTAATGGTTACTATGATTAGTAATGTGTGTTTCAAAACAGCTAAGAAAATGAATTTCAAGTGTCTTACCTTAGAAAATGATAAATCAGATATAGATATGTTAATTAACATGAGTTAATGATTCCACATTGTATGCATAGGCATGAGAATAGTACTCATATGTACATACAATCTTGATTTGCTTGACAATTTAAAATAATATTTTAAAAAGAAAACACAGGGAATTCACCACTATAATTCTTCAAGTCTTAAGGTCCCTACCCAGTCCACTTCCTTCTCTCTACCTCTCAGAGTTTTGTACTGTTTATTTTTTATAGAAGGTACAGATTTGGGGTTGTGGTTAGTGGAAGGAGTAGGAAAAACTCGGTTTACTCCATATTCCCAGAAGCAGGAGTCAAGTCCCCAGCTTACTGTGTTTTTAAACTTAGCACCTTAGGGAATGTAGAGAAACTTAAAACACAGTCCTTGACTTTACTATAGTCTGATAAGACCTAGGTATGTTTAGAACCACAAACATGAACCTTTAAAAAGTACTTACCAGTGATAATTTCCGTGAAATAAAATCGTGTTTCTTTTATCTGCCTTGACATAGCTGCTTTCCTATATTTCTATTTTGTGATCGTTTCATTTATGATTGTTCATTGTCTTCTTCTCTCTCCCAAACTACATTGTAAGCTTCTTTAAGTCTTGGTTAACTTGGTAATCCCTGGAAATCAGAATCATGCTTCTGCATAAAGGTTTTTAATATCAAATTGAAACTCTCAAATTTCCTTTCCTTTTAAATGTTGAAGAAGATGTCTGAAAATTCCTTCTGTTACAAAACACCTAACAAAACATCTAGATAAAATGCAACAAACTTTGAGTACCAGCTGAGCTCAAAGAGGAAAACTCCAAAGCATCAAAATCCAAAGAAGCTCTAAAGGAAAATGAGTGCTTAAATAGTAGTCAACTTAAAGGTATTGGAAGATACCAGGAAACTGGAACCTTTGCTTTCAGAATAGTTAGAAAGCAAAGGTTTTAGTTCGGGGGCTAACTTGCAGTTCAGTGGTAGAGCACTTGCCTAACATATAAAGGTTCTAAATTCATTCCTCAGTACTTCAGCAAAATCAGAAATATAGTATTTAATAGAAATCAGAAATTTAATATTTCAGTTGTGCAGTTGGGTCAGGCCTGTAACCTTAGCACTTGGGAGGCAAAGACAGGAACACCTCAAGTTTGAGGCTAATCTGGTCTGCATAAAGAGTTCCAGGCTAACCAGAGCTATATAGCAAAACCTTTAATAAAAAACCAACTGGATAGTTGGAACTATTTTCCCATTACCATGCCACATACATATTCAACCAGGACTATCAAAAACAATTACAGTCTGTGAAGGACTGAGCCAGGAACGAAAACTTGCCCTCCAGTAAAAGAAGGTGGCAACTTATCCTTCAGTTTTAGTTTTAGGTAGAAAAATATGACTTAATTTGAAAATTTGTGAAGAAATGTGCCCTTGAGGTACTACCATGCCAAAGGGTGCCTGGCTATTCCTCTCCTGCTAGCAGGATCCAAGTAATACCAGGTTTTTATGTTTACTCCAATTACTATGTTAACAGCTAGGGCACACAGTCCCCGTTCTGTGCAGGAAATTTGTAAGAGAATATCCACGTACATTTTTCTGGACTATCCACATTACTGTGTGATTTGGAAGATACAAATTTAAGTGACTTTCAAGAATCATCTTTCTCTTCCCAACAAATGTGGAAGAAAAGACAGACAATAGGAGTGAAGGAAGAAGTGCCCCAGGAACCACAGTCCAGTCTCTGATATATAATGGAAAAGGGTGCCATCAATCAAGTCTTTTTAGTGTATAATGGTTATTTATAGAACGAAGGGCATGTATTAGAGAAGTGGATCAGAGTATCTCAAGATGAAATCAGAAAGTACTATGTTGGCAGTAGTTGCACACTTTAATCCCAGCATTCTGGGAGCCAAGGCAGGAGAACCACAAGTTTGAAGCCAGTTTGGGCTACTTAGAAAGCACCTTATGCCACAAAGAAAGAGAAAGGAAGCCAGCATCGTGACACATAAAAGCACATCTCTCTACAGAGAGAAGGTTGAGTGCAATATTAGAAATTGGAAGGTAAATGAATTATTACTACCTACCTTAAACTGACCTAAGAAAGCCAGATCCCTAGCCAGAACCTCATAGAATTTCCTAAGGATCAGGCAATAGCAGGAACAAACAGTCTGGAAAAGGAGATTTGGGAGACACGATTAGAAATCAGAATGGCTTTGAGCTTCCAAAAGACACATTAGAAAGTAGAAGACAATAGGCCTATGCCGTAGAATTTCTAAAGAAAAATTTCCAACCTGGAATTTTATCATCAACCAAACTATCGATAAAACGTGGAGAAAATATTCTTCGTATATTAAACTTTTCAAAAGAAATTGAATTACATTCTACAAATTGTTGTTCAGGAACACCCTCCTATTAGAAAATTTGTGTCACCAAAATGAGAGACTAATACAAAAAGGAAGAAGGCCTGGGATTTAAGGCAGGAAATCCAAACCAGGAGAGAGATAAAGGCAGTTTTCAAGGAAAGGGACTTCTCAGGTGGTAGTTTTACAACACACAGGCAGCTAGTTCAGGATGAAGCCTTATGACATAAGACACAGACACTTTGAGACTTTTCTGTATTTTATTACTCCTGCACCCTATGCTGTATGGGTAGTATGTCTCCAGAAGCTTGTCTGTATTGAGCTTGCGTGGACCATGTGCTGATGAAGTTCTTGCTCTCTCCTTCGTGCCCTGCTACCTGGATAACCAAAGACATTCATTTCACTCCCCCTGAAGAATTTTGCTTTGAACTTCTCCTGAGAGCTGAAGATTGGCCATGGTAAGTAAGTTTAGAAACAGAAAACAGACAGCACCCTACCCCCAATGATCATATTTCTGGCACATTTACATACTTGGCCTATGCTGTCACCTTGCTAGATGCTTTCTCTATATTGAGCCCTGTGTTTCCTGTGATTCATTCTTGTCTTCTTCAAATGGGGCCTATGATAAACTCTTTGAAAAGCTGAAATTAGTCTATGTCTTTATTAACTTTGAAGATCTTCTCAAGAATTTTCACTAGACAATGACAACAATACCCATTTCATGCATTGCCAGGTTTGTGATTCCTGGTGACTTTTTTAAAAGACTGAAAATAGCCATAATTTAATAAGAAAGAAGAACTATAACTATGAGAGAGCAGGGCACAGTAACTCAGTCATTGGCAATGCAGTGGCTCTTCTACTTCTACCTAAGACACTATTTATTGGTTATTTTTTAATTAACCACCTTTAAGCCAGGCTTGATGGCACATACCTGTAATAGAGGAGGTGGACAATCTGTTATTACCATTTGCCATATTTTTTAAAAAGAATAAAAACTACATATTTATAGATATACAGAAAGTATGCTATAAAATTCAATATCTAGTTGAATTTAGACTAGTTACAGTCTAAAAAGGCCTTAAAATTAATAATAAAAAGGAATTTTCTTAATCTATAAATGTGTAGCATATAACACACCTAAGATACACCTTTTTAAAAATTCCTGTAGCATCTAGAAAAGTAAGGTTATTATACTATCACCATTTTACTCAGAATTGTGCTGGTAGAAGTCCTGTCAAACATGGTGTTTGGAGAGTACAAAAGTATCATCAGAAGTACACAGGAGGATATACTGTACCACGGAGCTACACATACCCCAACTCCAGTCCTCTAACTCTGTTCTTCAATTTCAAAATTGTTTTTTTGAAACAGAAGAATCACAGAACATATACTCAGAAAGCTAATACAAGTAAGTTTAATTTAGCAATCCTAAGAGTCTAGCTGGTATTCAAAGAAAAATCTTATTCTTGTGTATTTATAGTAAATACTGAAAAGAGGTTAAAAAAACTTTTTTTGAGACAGGGTCTCCCTGTAGCTCTAGCTTGCCTGGAACTTGCTATGTAGACCTGGCTGACCTGGAATTCACAAAGATCTATCTTCTGGGATTAAAGGCATGTGCCAATAAAAAAAAATTCTTATTGTACAATTTATAGCAACAACAAATGTTTAGGGTAAAAGCACCAAATATATGCCAGACCTGTCCATTGAAAACTACAGGTTTTTACTGAGAAACTAAAGGATCTAAATAAATGGAGAAATATACTCTTTTTAAGGGCTAGAAAAATCAGTATTGAGATATCAGTTTTTCCAGCATTATCTGCACATTCAGTATAAACAGAATCAATCTTGTCAGACTTTTGGTAAATAAAAGCTGAAATTTGGTTTGGGCATTTACATAGAACACACAAAAACATCAATTAAAGAGACAGAAGAGATGGCTCAGCTGTTAAGAGCACTTGCTCTTCTTCCAGAGAACCTATGTTCAGTTCCCAGCACATGCATGGTAGCTAACATTTGTCTATAACTCCAGTTCCAGGAGATCTAATGCCCTCTTCTGGCCTCTATTGACATTGACATACGTTGTGCTCTTAAATACACGTAGGCAAAACACTTATACACATAAAGTTAAATATTTTTTTAAAAACAAGATCAAGAATAGACAAAAACAGGTTTGATGGCACATGCCTTTGATCCCAGCACTCAGGAGGCAGAGACAGGAAGATCTCTGTGAGATCAAGGCCAGCCTGGTCTACATAGTGAGTTCTAGACCAGCTCAAAAGATAGAAAAAACAAAAACAACAACAACAACAGAAAAACAGTTTTGAAATAGAAGGACAGAGTTAGAAGATAGAAGTTGGGAGTATTGCTCAGTGGTAGAGTATATGCTTAACTTGCACAAGGTTCTCAGTTTAGTCAGAGGGAAAAAATTCAAGAGGAGCTAAGTGTTTCATTTACTCTGCTGTATCAGTCAAGAAGAATCTAGAACATCTGAAATGGTCCAAAACACCATACTCACCCAATCTTCCATTAAAAATGTCAAGGTAATATGGAAAGGATCATCTTTTCAACTGATTGCACTAGGAAAATGAATTTTTGTTTTTGAGACAAATTTTCTCTTGTGCAGCCCAGGCTGGCCTCAAATTCATGATCCTCTGTCTTAGCCGCCCAAATGCTAGGGTTTCAGGTTTGTGCCACCATGCGTGGTGGAACATTTGAATAATCCTATACCCTCACTTTTTTTTTTTTTTCCTTCTTATACTAAAGATCTTTCCCAGGGCCTCATGCCTACTAAGGAAGTGTCCTTCCTTTGAACTGTGTCCCCAGCCTCATTATAAAAATATAATAGAAGTAAATCATATCTCTAAATGTAAAAGCTAAAAATCATTAAATTTCTAGTAGAAAATATAAAAGTTTTTGCAGACTTTGGTTAGGCAAAGATTTATTTATTAGGACACAAAAAGCACAAAGTATAAAGAAAAAAAGATAAATTGGGGTTTGAAGTTTATCAAAATTACAGACTTCTTGCCAGACTGAGTAGCATGAGCAAGAAATGAAGACAGGAGGATGACTCGAGTCCAGGAGTTCAAGTCCATTGTGCACATCACAGAAGGAGCCTGGCTTAGGAAAAAACTGTTAATAAACTTGGCTCTTCAGAATAGTGTTCAGAAAACAAAAAGGCGAGTCGCAGACTTGAGTATCTCCAAAATATATATATCCAGCAAAGAACTCCCAAGTATATAAAAGACTTACAACTCAAACAATGAATATCACATCGAAGATAGATGGATGACAAGTGAACACACAAAAGAATGATCCATTTTAGTTGTTAAGGAAATGCAAATGAAAAACACAATGAAATACCACTGCACTACTAGAGACACCACATGCACAGCAGCTAAAATAAAAGGGACTGACATACCAGGTGTTGAATTTAGAACAACTGGAATGAGACTTGTACATGACTGGTAAAAATGTAAATTGGTACTATCACTTAGGAAAAATACTTGGGACTCTGAGGGTGTCACCTCATTAGTAGGAAGCTTATCCAATATGTGCAGGTCCCTTATTTTGATTCCAAGAAAGAAAGAGAAGGAAAGGGAAAGAAAGTAAAAAGAGAAAAGGGGGGTCCTGGAGAGGTGGCTCAGAGGTTAGGAGCACTGACTGATCTTGCAGAGGTCCTGGGTTTGATTCCCAGCACGCACATAGTGGCTAACAACCATTAAACTCCAGTTCCAAAGGATCTGACACCTTTTGACCTCCATGGGCATTGCACTACATGAATGCACTTACAGTCATGCAGGAAGTGCACTCATACACATAAAATTAAAATAATAAATAAAATTAAAAACTGGAATAAAAAATGTCAATTAATGTATAGACAAACAGGTTTTGTTATATCCATGCAGTAGAGTATTACTCATCAATAAAAAGAAATGAAGTTTTTATATACATAATAACATGGATGACTCTATCAGTACCAAATGAAAGAAGCCATTCAATAAAAGAGTCCATGTGATATGATTCCTTTTTCCTTAAAAGGAAAAGAAAAAAGTAAGCTTTTGGAGGTAATGGTTGCATTAGTGTTGATCATGGTAGTAGTTTTATGATATATGCAAATGGGCTTTTTTTTCCATTTGTTTTTGTCTTGAGATAAGTAAGTCTCCCTCCATAGTTCAGAGTAGCCTCCAACTCACAGCATCATTCTTTCTCAGCCTCCCAAGTACTGGGATTAAAGATGTGAGCCACTAAGCCTGCTATACACTTAAATTTAAATTAATTTTCAAGTTTGTGTCTATAAGGATATATGCACATGAGTGCTTGTTTCCTTGGAGGCCAGAAGAGGGTATCACATCCCCTGGTGCTAGAGTTACAGATGGTTGTAAGCCATCTAACATAGGTTCTGGGAATCAAACTCAGGCCCTCTGGAAGAGTAATAGGTGTTCGTAACTACTGAGCCATCTTTCCAATCCCCAGATGTACATTTTAAATATGTACATTCTAAACCAAATGTGGTAGTATATGTATGTAATCCCAGTACTTGGGAAGTAGAAGCAGGAGAATATTAACAAGTTCAAGATCAGCTTAGTGTATTTAATTGTAGGCCAGCCACAGCTATCTATCTGAAAAACAAAATAAAGTCTATTTCATTGAAGCTATAAAAAGTAAACAAGCTATTGTTATAATATTTTAGGTAACTTTTAACTTACCAGCCTATGATTTCCTCATCAGTAACATGAAAAGAATATCTGCCTTTTATGGTTTTTTGAAGATTTGACAGGGTACACCCCATTCAAATAAATATCTCCATGTTATCCTCCCTCCTTTTTCCAAATGTTATTTTTCTTGAAAATATTTATAAGCAATAATATGTTCATTTTCTTCTTCCAACCATCCCAGGTCCCTGAGAGCAGGGACTTTGTCTTATTAACTGCTGCCCACTCAGATGCTTAGAACAATGGCTGACACATAGTAAGAATGCTTTATATTCTATTGTGTGATTGTGTGTGTGTGTGTGTGTGTGTGCGCGCGCGCACGCGCAATGTTTAGTGCTTAGTAGAGCATGTGCCTCAACCTATCATCCCTGTCTCTCCGCCCTGCCACTGAAAAGTTGTGGGACAAGTAATTTTCTTCATATACTTAGCAGTCTTGATGACCCGTTCTCTCTCAGTATCTTTACTTGGGTAAATGTTTGGCAGTTGTCCAGGCATGGTGGTGAACTGCTACAGTCCACAGCTGCCTGAGAGGTCACAGGAGGACTACAGGAGCCTAGAAATTTGAGACCAGCCTGAACAACATAGCAACACCGACCTCCAAACTATTTTTAATATATAGTATGTGATTGACAAAGGCATTAAGGAATTTAATAAGTGGATTTGCTCTTAATTCCTTGAGGACCTTTCTTTCTCATAAAAATGACAACTTCTAGCTCTTACCTCTGATCATGATATGACTTGAAGATTTTCATGTTGTTTTTCTTTTCTTCACAGGGTTTATCCATGGCTTAGAGGACTGGGTTATACATCCTTGGCTATCTTTTTATTGGGGTTTTTATTATGGAATATAGATAACATCTTTTGTGATTCACTGAGGTAAGATATATTTTCATTTCTTGAAGATAATTTTGAAGGCACTAGATTAAGCAGAGAATTTTCTAGTCATGTAGAAACAATAATGTCCTAAAATGAATTTTTACCAGTGTTGACATTGCATAGCATAGTAGGGTTAAGTTCTGGGAATGCATGTTAAAATTACCTAGATATTCAAACCTCAGAATATTTCATAACCTTTGGATATTTTACATTACAGAACTATACAGTTAATCACAGGTTTGCTACATCTTTAAAAACTCTCTAATCTTTTTTATTGAGTAATCAAGAATGATTTTAAATAAGTGCTTGAAATGCATGTAAATAAATTTATACATTTGTATGGTTAATAGTGTTTTCTAAGAAAAGTTTCAATCAGCAAGATTCAGACTGTGGGAAGCATACAAATTGAATGACCTACAGGAAAAGGGAGAAGTATAACATACAAATTTAAAGATATATTAAGGGAGCTGGGGATATAACTCAGTGATAGAGTGCTTAACTAGTAGGCATGAGGCCCTGGGTTAGATCCCCAACATCAAAAACCCCAAGGGGTACAGGGAGCCCATTGATCAGCAGTGTTTTGGCATTTTGTGGCTCTGAAAAACACAAAAACAACCTGGCATGTGACACAGGCCTTTTATCCCAGCACTCTAGATGCAAAGGCAGCTGGATCTCTGTGAGACTGAGGCCAGCCTGGTCAATAGTAGTGAATTCCAGGTCAGCTGGAGCTACAGGGAGACCCTGTCTCAAAAACAAACGTGGGACTCTGATTAATAATTAAATATTTATGGCTAAGGGGTTATTTTTTACGTGTGAAAATAGTATTGTAGCTGTTGTAAAAAGCTACATATTTCTGGAAATATATACTGAAATATTTAGAAATAAAATGATGATGTCTAGAATTTCCTCAACATAATGTGGGGAAGAGAAGTAGACATGGATTGAGCATAAATTGATCATTATTGAAGTTGGGTAATAGACACATTATTAATTTGCTTGTTTTGGAGGTATAATGATTTTTGAAATAGTCTCACATAGCCCAGACTGACCTTGAGCTCACTATGTAGCCAAGGTTGATCTTGAACTCCCTTTTTGAAACTCTTGCTTCCATCTCCCAAGTGCTAGAATTACAAATATATGCCAGTATACATGCTTTGCTGTTTAATCTACTTTTGCACATGTTTGAAATTCTCTGTAGTAAAAACTTACATAAGAATATATAGAACTTTAAATGTACACAAATAAATACCTATCTTGCTTAGGCAGCTGAATGTGGCAGTACATACCCGTAATCCCAGTACTGTAGGCAGGGAGGTTCAGGATTTGAAGACTAGCCTGAAACCCAGAGGGGGTAAGAGGAAAGGAGAGGAGAGGAGAGAAAACTGAGATCTAGGTGTGTGCTCAAAATCAAGACTGCATAGTAGAGTAAAGCTTTACATGCTGAGTAGATCATCATTCCCTGGGTGGGATCCACTACATACAGTGTGGGCTCAAATTTGGTGTTTCACATTGGTTTTTTTCCTCTAACAGATGTTAAGTATACACTTAAACTTACTCAAAATAATTTGAGACCTAGCTGCTCCACTAGCTGGCCAAATTAGAAAACAATTTCACTAAAGTTTCTCTTAAGTTCCTGACCTACGGTAGCTCTGCTAATAATTGCTTCCTCAGAGAAGCACTAAGATGTAAATCCATATGAAGTGTTTAAGGGATTTGTAGACTGTATGATGGTATACTGAGAGGAAAGGAAATCTGTGTACTTTCCTGAGTGGAGAGCTAACTTGAATAGTAATGCTCAAAGTATGTTTCTAAAAATAGTTGCTCCATGGTATATTCATAAGGTATTATGTACAAAATAAGTCCTATGGATTGGTAGGGTACCTGGAACAAAATGATAAACACTATTCATAGTAATGACTTTTCAAAGCCTTTAATCTATTAATTTAAATGTACACAAATAAATACCTATCTTGCTTAGACAGCTGAATGTGGTGGTACATACCCGTAATACCAGTACTGTAGGCAGGAGGTTCAGGATTTGAAGACTAGCCTGAAACCCAGTAGGGGTTTAAAAAGCAGTAAGAGGTCAATACATTGTTTTCTACATGAATTTAAATAATTTATTCATGAAACTTCTAGGAATACTATTCCTCAGAATACACTTTTGAAAACAATAGGTCAGATCGAAGGAAATGAAATAATTGCCATATTTCAAATATTTCAGTATGTTGCAACACTGTCAGTACTAGTTCCAACTAAATATCTTTCTTTCTAATTTGGTGGTTCCCCCTCTCCACACAGGAACTTTCGAAAGAAGGTGCCACCCATCCTAGGTGTTACAACACAGTTTCATGCATGGTGGCATATTTTAACTGGCCTTGGTTCTTATCTTCACATCCTTTTCAGGTAGGAAATTGAGACTTTTAAACCTACTGTTGGAAGTGTATGCCTTTTTCCCATTTATTCTTCAAATAGAATTCTAGAGACAGAAGTACGATTTATGTTCCAGCTTTGCCATTGCCACTGAATGACTTTAAGAAATCCCCTCCTGCATTTATTTCATGTGCATGGGGTAGTAGTATGTATGTTCTGAGAGTGGATGGTTCATAGCTCACTAGTTTCCAAGAGAACCAGTTACACAGGCGTCTTGATGGATGGCAGGAGGGTGTGATGGTGCATGATCTTGTCAAGTTTTCAATCTGAGACTTCCTCAGGGGGAAAGAACAAGAAATAAGGTGGTTACTGCTTTGCTCCTTGTGTTCCCCTAATAGAGACTGTTTAGGATTAGCTGCTTGCAGCAAAAATGGAACTCACAGTTCTCACCAGATCACTCTGTATAATCATACCTCCATATCACTCTCTCTATACTTTTGAGACTTTTAAACCTACTGTTGGAAGTGTATGCCTTTTTCCCATTTATTCTTCAAATAGAATTCTAGAGACAGAAGTACGATTTATGTTCCAGCTTTGCCATTGCCACTGAATGACTTTAAGAAATCCCCTCCTGCATTTATTTCATGTGCATGGGGTAGTAGTATGTATGTTCTGAGAGTGGATGGTTCATAGCTCACTAGTTTCCAAGAGAACCAGTTACACAGGCGTCTTGATGGATGGCAGGAGGGTGTGATGGTGCATGATCTTGTCAAGTTTTCAATCTGAGGCTTTATTTTTCTCCAAAGCATTTATGACCATATATGTATGTATGTGTGTTTATGTATACATATATTTACTTGTTTTCCTCCCAAATTCTTGTGTAAGTTCATCAAGAGCAAGTACTTAATTCATTCACTCCTAAATGCACAGAACAGTGCCTGGCACATAGCATGCATCTAGGATATATTGTTAAACAATTTAATGTGCATGCCAATATACACAAATGGCCACATTTGGCCTCAGATTCTTCTAGGAATTGAACGAGCAAAAATATTTATAGAAAATGGAAGACAATTTTCTTTTTCTTTTTTTTTTAAGACAAGATCTCCCTGTAGCTTCAGCAGAAGAACTGGCACTCACCTTATAGACCAGGCTGGCCTTGATCTCACAGAGATTCTCCTGCCTCTACCTCCCAAATGCTGGGATTAAAGGCCTGACAATTGTCTTTTGAGCTCAAAAGGGGAAACATTGACAGACTAGGTTAAAGATCATTCTACAGACTGGAAATCCTGAATACTTTTGAAAAATATTTTTATTACAGTCTGTGTATGCATGTGTATGGAGATTAGTGGACAACTTTCTGAAGTCAGTTCTTGTACCATGTGGGTTCTAGGATTGAACTCTGGTCAGGCTTGGCAGCAAGTGCTTTAACCTGTTGAGTCATCTCAGAGGCCCAGATCCTGTGTTCTTTAAGACTCTCAGGTAAATAAGAGAGATAAGGAAGGACTGATAAATTCTAGATAGAAAAAAACTCTTAAGATGGTAGTCTGTTGCTATGTATTTGTGCCTAGATAGTAATCTAGCTCAGAAAGGAAAAAGAAGTCTGTGGGACTGTTAAAATGGAAATAAGGTCTGTAATTTGTATCGTACTATTTTATTAATGTTAATTACCTACTTGGGAGGCTTATATTATGATTATTTAGGAGAGTGCCTTTGTTTTGTTTTGGCACTACACCTTTGGAATATCAAGGATAATAAAGCGTCATTGTAAAGATTATGTAGAATATATATTGATTGAGTTTAGTTTGTTTCTTGGGTTCTTTATTTTATTTATTTTTATTCTTATAAGTGTATTGCTTGCATGTATGTAAGTGCCCCAGTGTTGTGTAATGCCATGGAGACCAGTCAGAATAAGGCATCAGATCCCTTGGAACTGGATTTAGGCTGCCATGTGGGGACTGGGAACTGAACCCTGGTCCTCTGTAAGAGGAGCCAGTTCACTTAAGCACTGAGCCATCCCTCCAGCCCATTTGTTTTGTTATTTTGTTTTAAAAGAAGTCCCCTTCTAGTTCAGGCTACCTAGAACTTGCTATATTAGCCAAGCTGGCTCTAAATGAAGATCCTCTTGCATCAGCCCCCAAGTGTTAGAATTATAGCTATAAGTCACCATACCTGGGTAAGAAATAGAATTATGATATATATGAATATTTGTATGTATGTGTTTAATAGCTGCTTAGATATGGTTGAATAAATGTGGTTAAGTGATAACAGTCTGAGAGAGGGGATACAGGGATTCACCATACCAGTCTTTCTGTTTTTCTGTATGTTTACAACTACTTTTAAATTTTCAGGAGGAATATACATTTTGAGATAATCTTAGGAAATGCACAAATAGAAAAATATTGATCTATCTAGTACTCAAAGAAATCTCATCTAATACCATCATAATAGTATATCCATGTTGTGGAAAAAGAAACTTAAAGGGCTGGAGAGATGACTCAGCAGTTAAGGGTACATACTATTCTTACAGATGACCTGAGTTTGGTTCCCAGCACAGCCACTTGTAACTTCAGCTCCAAGGGATCCAGTGGTCTCTTCTGGTCTCCATGGGTACCTACACACAAGTAGCATTCTTCATACAGACACATAAATAAAAATAATAAAAATAATTTTTAAAGGAGCTTAATTTGTTTATACTTGGTAAAGGCATAAACTGTATGAGGGTATATAAACCAGTAAGTAACACCAGTTACCTCTGGGCCAAGGAACTAGGAACTGGGAGCATGGATAAAAGAGATACTTCCTGGCTGAGTTGAAGCAGGAGTTTTCAAACCTGAGGCCAGCCTAAACTATATAATAAGACCATGCCTCCAGTATTCATATCAGAATTCAGATTATATTTCTATTCCCAAAGTCCTAGACCAGAAAGCAGTCAGACTTTGGAGAGAGCCAACATACCAAGTATAACCACTCACCCCAAAAGTCAGACAGAAGAAATTAGTAGCAAAGGACTTTATTCAGTGTAGCTATACCAGAAAGTACCAGAAAACCAAGTGTCTTCTGTCTTTGAGGATACTGATAGAGCTTCAGTTTTAAATAGGGAAGGAACAGAAGTGGGGATGGCAGCAAGAAACATGCACAGTTACTCTTGGACCTGGTCTTACTGTAGTCTAATTGATCATTAGCTCCAGATAGCTATGCAGAGCTGGGGGATGAGGGATTTCAAATAATAACAAGGTATTTATAAATAAGTCTATTAATCAGAACTGTTGTTCCTGGAATCCAAGGTGACTATAGGAGAGAATGATTAAGGGAAAAGACAGAGGAGCCAGATGGAATTAGTTAGGCCTTCAACTTAAGGCAGTGACTGAAGATATGTAAGCACCTCTCTGGTGGTCTGGAACAGGATGTAAAAAGGTGGCAGTTAGTTGTGTACTGACTGTGATATCTGCAAATCTTGATAATATCTTACTCTTAATCCCTTCAGCCTTGAAAAGGTAGGGGCATATGCCAGCTTTAGGTGAACACTCCTTAAATAATTGACATTTCTCTGCATATTTGGCAGAAATTGATCCATAATTTAAGGGTATCACCAGACATCTGCAGGTAGAGTGAAGAGTCAGTGTTTTCAACAAAAGCAGCCCCTTAAATTACTATAGCTGTATCTTCTTGAGCCAAATTATGCAATATTTTACCTATTTCAGTATATTTTAATTGGATAAGTAGGGTGTTATTCCAGTTCACGTCTCTGTTGCTGTGATAAGATTTGGACCAAAAGCAGCTTGGGAAGGAAAAGGTTTGCTTTATCTTACACTTCGAGGTCACAATCCATTATGGAGGGAAGCCACAAGCTCAGAGGCAGGAACTGAAGCGGAGACCATGGAAGAACATTACTTACTGGCTTGTTTCCTCTCACTTGCTCTAGCTGTCTTTCTTACACAGCCCAGGCCCATATGCCTGGGATGACACTGACTGAAGTGGGCTGGGCCTTCTTATATCAATTAGCAGTCAAGAAACAGCCCCACAGATAAGCCCACAGGCCAGTGTGAGGGAGGCATTTCTTCAGCTGAAGTTCTCTCTCCTCAAGTATATCAAGTTGACAACTGAAACTGTGACAGAAGTTAAGAACTTTTGGAAGAGTCATATCATCTTGCTTTTTCATGTTTCTTGTATTTCTGTATTGTTATTTGCCAAATTGTTGGTTTGATTATCTCTTCCTCTTTTATTTGGGAATCTTATCGATCAGCATATTCTTGAGTGTTCAGTCCCTATTATCATCCAGAGCAGAGGACACAGACTGCTATAATTGCAATAATATTAAACCAAACAAAACCAAAAAAAATACAGTTAAAATTGATTAAAGCCTACTATATATCACCACTACCCATAAAACAGAAAATGGCAAAACTAATGTAGTATGTTATGAATTCAAAATTGCTTAGGTTTTAGAGAGCAAAAAAGGGAGAGCAGAGTCAGGAGAAAGACTAAGAAGGACCAATGCCAGACCTTCAACAGATCAAGATTGCATTTATTCAGTGCAGCAAGTGTCAGCAGCTATATTCCTTTCTGTGGAATATAGGCTACTGTGATGTAGGCTACTGTGCTAGGGAGAGAACTGATCCAAGGCTTTATAATATGGGGAGAGGGCCTTAGATACACACGTTAAACCAGCTACTGAGGTTATATGAGGTTTAGGACATTCTTGGGAAGTACATGGCCCGCTTCCTGGCACTGATGGCTCCAGTTTATCTTGGGAACCAGAGATTTACGATCTCCTCTTCCTGGAACTGTTTCCCCAAGCAGAAGAAACAGGCTATCTTCTTGGGAAACAGGCTATCTCTACAAACAGTCCTCTTAGGAGGGAAGGGAGTGGCTGATCTATAAAGCCATTGGCAGTCTTCAGAGGGCTTCTGGTTTTCTGCAACCAGGGCATTCTATCAGTTATATGAACACAGTCAATGAATGAGGTAAAGGAAGAAGGCAGGAAAAGGGGAGGAATAAAGGAAGAGCATGGTTAAATAAAAGAAAGGAAAAAGAGAAAGAATGGAGAGGAATGTTATAAAGGGGAAGAAAAAAGATCAAGAGATTAGAGGAGGGGTAGTGTTGCACACTTTTAGTCTCAATGCTCAGGACGAAAAAGCTGGTGGATCTCCTGGAGATCAAGACAGCCTGGTCTACTAGCAAGTTCCAGGCCAACTGCAGCTACTGGGAGACTTCTTACAAAAAAAAAAAAAAAAAATCAAGAGATTAGAAAAAAAAAAGGTGAAAAAGAAAACAAGCTCAGCTTGATGGCATATACCTGTACTGTCTGCTGTTGGGAAGTACATGCAGTCAGGGGTTCAAGATCATTCTCAGCTTTACATAGTGAATTTGAGGCCTGTCTGAGTTACATGAGACCCTGTCTCAAGCAAAACAACAACAACAAGAGATTTCCCACTAATCAGTTTAGAAACAAATTAGATAAATATAAAAGAGAGGTTGAAAAATAAAAACACAAGCGCTTTCTAAAAAACAATTAGGTAAAGTCAAAGTATGTCATTTAGTAGAAAAAAAGGGGAAACTGGCAAAAGAGAGGGCTGGGAATGCTTGCCTGTGTGACTGAAAAACTGAATTCTCACCTCAACAGGGATAGGAATAGTTTATTCTGGAGCCAAATATGAGTGGCCATAGTCCAGGTACACAGATTCAGGTTACTCCAAATTCCATGTTCCGCATGAAAGCAGTTTCATAAAGTTTCTATAGTAATAGAACAAAGAAAAGTCATAAATCAAGACACTTTTCAAATATATTGGTAGAAACATCAAATACATTGGCAGATACGGAAAGAGAGACCTCAGCTATGGCCTGAAGATTCTGCTGATGGCACTCAACTCAGCCTTTTGGTTGGTGGAATTATTTCTTAATAGTCACAAAGTGTTAATTCAGAAACAGGTCGTGTTGCTTTCTCTTGTGGCAGAGCAACAGACACCCAGAAAGTGTACCCCCTCACCAATTCCCTGTCTCCCCACCAGCAGGAGAGAACAGCAAGGGGGATCAGGCACAAGTCTCATGTCCTACTTCTCTTGGATTGCCCCAGCCCCCTCCCCGCGGTAGGAGAGGGCTTTTATGGGGAAGCAAAGGGATGTAGGGTGTGACAGCCTGCCTGTTCCCAGCTTCCTGGCTCGCTCCAGGAAACACTCAGACACGACTGGAGCTTACCATCTGCCCAAAGAATCGTGCAGCTAGCCAGCTCTTTTGATGATACAGCTTTAGTGATGTAACTTCTTCAGTGGTACCGCAGGAAGCCGTTTACTGAACTTAACAGGAATTTTATAAAGGCTCAGAGTTACAGGTATTAGCATACAGCAGGAAGTTTCTACCAATCACTTTCCTGGTCACTCTGATCATGCTTTTTACTTTACATAGAGGCTACTACTGACCACGTGCAGTTCACAAGGGAGGAAGTAATTCTCCTCCAATGGCACTTAAGTCCCTAGTTCACCTAATTACCATGGTATGTGTGGTATGTGCCTATCTCCTCTGGCTAGTCTTTGTTTTAGCTCCCCTCAGCGTCATCTTGCCCAGGCCACGAGGTGCCAGCCGGTTAATTAGGATTTCTTAAGGCCCAACAAGGTAGGAAAGGCTGAACATGGCCCAAGATAAATTGTGTATAGGCTCTGGATCTGTAACATTCCACACTCTCCGAGTCATTGAAGTTGGTCAGCCTTTCGGGATTCAAGGTTTTTCTGGGAACTTTTCCTTCATACCTATCACTTAAAAAATCTTGGGTTCCATTCTAGCACCACTTAAAATTATGGCATGATGATGACCAGCTGTAATCCCAGTACTTGGGAGGTAGAGGCTGGAGGATCAGCAGTTCAATATCATCTCATCTACATAGCGAGTTGGAGGTTAGCCTAAACTACATAAGACTCTGGGGGATAGGGAAGAGGGAAGGAATAAAAACATAAATGTTTTATTGTTTTTTGTTTGGGGTTTTGTTTTCCTTGAGACAAGGTCTCACTGTGTAGCTCTGGTTGGCCTGGAACTCACTATGTAGATAGACCAGGGTGGCCTTGATATGTTTTGGTATTTATTTATTTATTTTTTTTTATTACAATAAAGAAAAAATACTACTAAAAGTGAAGTAAAAAGAAAAAGGGAGAATGCAAGAAGGAAATAAAACAAGGACAGGAAAAAAGAGCAACAATTGGAGCAACTTCTTTCTGAGCCCTCAAAAATTGGAGTCCACCAGTAGTAGGCATGAAATGCAGAGACAGTCACATGAACTTGTAGACACTCATCTTTGCTGTGGTTTGTGCTGATGATGAGCTTGTATTGGACAAGAGTCCAAGGTCTCTTCACTTTAGCAGCTTCTTTATGTACCAAGGGTTTCTACTGGCCATACTTAGTTTTGTCGTCTGTGGATTGGGCACATTCTCCAGAGACTCCAAATTGTAACCCATGGAGTGGCTAATCTAGCTAAATCTCCCAATTATGTTGCAAGCAAGGAAAGCAACTAAAGCACTGAGATCTATACAGGTGGAAGACGTGACTTCACACTTTTCAAACTCACTAAGTACAAATCACCCTGCTGGAGAAATGCAACAGTGGATATCAGGTATTCCATTGGACCTTCAAAGTTCTCTACAGCAGTGAACAGCAGATAAGTGGCTCCAGAGATGTTCTACTCTCTGACCTCAGGCTTAGAACTATGAGGTGCCAGGGTTATTTTCAGTTGATGAGGCCTACTTCTGGCCACTGAGGCTAGAGACTTTCTCTCTATGCAGTGCCTGATCCATGCTTCCAGCCACCTGTACTTGTCAATATCCAACCCTCCCAAATTCCATAACTGCCTTCCAGGATTTTCTCTCACATTGGGGTTATGGCAGGTTAGCTTAAGACTCTGTGTGTGTGTGTGTGTGTGTGTGTGTGTGTGTGTGTGTGTGTGTTTGTGTTTGTTTTCCTCTCCATGCCAAGGAACCATGCAACTGGAACTGTAGTTGGCTAGGTACCCGCCCCCCACTTTTTCTCTGCACTTCTCAACCGTTCTGTCACTACTCTGATGCATTTCCAAAGCTCTTCCTCTTTCTCCCTGGGATACAGTTTATTCTTATGCTGACTTTTCCCCTTAACCAGGTCACATGGAAGCAACTTCTTATATATCATTTTACTCAGAAGACAACCAAATTATGTGCTTGGTTCTAAATCTCAGTTTCTTATCCTATTAAATACTCCATAGATTGTTGAAATAATTAAATTGAATGAGACTTGGTTTTTTTTCAGCTGTAGTCTTGCTATGTAGATTAAGCTGGCCTGAAACACACTAAGTAGCTCAAGTTTAATTTTTAGATAAATATTTAAAAGTATTAGAAGTTATCAAATATTAAAAAGAACTAAAAGTCTAAGAGCTAGCAAGTATCCAAATAACACCTAAACTGCCAGTCCCTGCATTTACAGTTTTACTACAGTAAAGTATAACAGCCACATTAAATTTTACAAATTCAACTGTTAGGCAGTTTTTGACCAAACATTCCTGTTTGAAGTAATATAATATAATATATCTGTTGTATATTTAGTCATGCTATTTTTTTTCCTATTCAGATACATTTAAATAATGTACTATACATAAAACTCTCTATATATAACAAACTATAATATAACAAAGAGTTCAGTGAATTTTCAGATATGAATTCGGCTTAGTTTTGCTGTATGCACTCTTTTTAAATCTAATCTCATCTCCAGTAGTGACTCACTTTATTTTGATTCTCTCTCTAGGTTTCTCATACTTTTATTTAATGCTTACTACTGCATTTTCCAAAGTGGAGCAGTTAATTGTGATATAAACTGTATTGGGCATTTTTGGTATTTTCAGACTAAGCTAATATCCTGAGGTTATAGTTTATGAGTTGATTTATCTGAAGAATTGTTCCTACTTTTCTTACAGTTTATATACAAGAACACTTTACCTGAGATACAGGCCAAAAGTGAAGGTGAGTCTGTGTTATAGAGGGGTGAGGGAATATAGGGTATTGAGAAGACAAAATAAATGTAAGAGAGAAAAAAGGGGTGGAGGGGGTGATGGGGCAGCACAGACTTTGGAACCAAAAGACTTTAAGTCCAGAGTGTTCATCTTCCATTTATTAGTCTATATGATCTGGAGTAAGTCTCTTCTTTAAGCCCAGGTTACTTCAATGATAGACCAAAGCTGTTAATAGCAAGATTATAGAATTACTTTAAGAATTACAGATTTAGGGGCTAGAGAGATGGTTCAGAGCAGAAGACCCAAGTTTGCTTCCCAGCACCCACACTGGGCAACTCACAACCATGTGTAACTCCAGCTCCAGGATATTGAATGTCCTCTTCTGGTCTCCATGAGCACTGCACTCACATGTATAAGTATACACAATATACATGTAATTAAAAGATTTGGGGGGGGGTAAATACCCACTTCCATGCCTGAAAAAAGCAGATGCTTAATCCATTTAAATAAACTGAGTGACAGTTTGAGATCTGCTGTATGTATGGAAGTCCATGCTGTGCTCAGGTTACTAATACTAGGACAGTCACTAGCAAACCTACCATCTACTACAGTCAGAGCCCGGGGGATTTTTTTTTCTCTCAGTTCTTTTCAGGCATGGAATAATTTCTTTTTCTCATTTTCTCCTTATTTGTTTCCACAGTTTTTCTTTGGAATATGGCCAGTGATCATGTTTGAACCTCTGCGGAAGCACTGATGAGTTATTCCATCAAGAAAAGAAAAAACATCTACTATAGGCCTAGCCAGATGACCAAGAAATCCATAAAAACTTACACATTTAAAGATACCATGACCATCACAGAGATGAAAGGCACCACCACACAGAGAATGAGGACTGGGCCTGTTGGCTGCTGAGCTCCCGACTTTATCTCATTTGCTTTTGTCTTAAAATGCTTATAAAGAAACAGATGTGATATATATTTATATTCTAGAATGGTAGAGAAGTTGGGCTTTTCTTAATAGGTTAACAGTTTGTGCTTATCATGGGAAATTAGTCTTTTTTTTTTCTTTTGACAAGGGTTACATGTTAATTATTCCTTTTAAAATATTTTGTTAGATAATGAGCACAGTCATTAAGAACTGGTAAAACCCCATATCCAAATGGTTGGCTCTGAGCCAGCACTTAGCTATGTCAGCTTTGATTTATATTATCATATTAACTTCACAATGGTTTTCTAAAAGATTAAAAAGGGAAAGAAAAGAACTGGCTGTGAGATTCTAGACAGCAATTTACTGTCTGCCTTGGTGCTAGTTGGAGTATCTTAAGCAAACTGAGACGTGTCACTGATTTGCCTTGGGCTCTCTGGCCCACCGCCAATCAAAGGACAGTTCATTCAGCATCCTTCAGACGCTGAAGGATGGGTACCTGTGATGTGGCCCCTCTAGCCAGTTAAAGGCAGTTCTGCTGTCTTTGATCTTTAAGTTATTACTATTTTGTGTCTAGCAAATTGAACTGGGTCTACCCTACCCATATTCTATACTCTTAGCATAATTTAAGTGCAGTTATCAGGGAAAAATCATAAAACTCTGACTTTTGCACTAGGTAGAATTTTCCGGTTCTCAGAAAAGTCATAGCTATACCCAGGGATGTATGTGTGTCACATAAACTAAAGGTAAAATGGTCAGGACCGTTGTGCATAAAGCTTATTAAAAAAGATTTACTCCTTCATTTTTAGGAAAAGAAAGACAGGTTGAAACAATGCTAATTTATAACTTGCCAACATCCAAAACTTAAAATATTAAGTAATAGTGGTAAAATCTTATTGTGAAGCAGATAGTTCTGATTTGGATTTGAATGTCTAAGAAATTGAATTGATTTTTCAACAATCAAAAAATGAAGGATCATGTATCATAGCCATTGATTGTATTTTAAACTATGGCTTCAAAAGAAAGCTTTTCTTTTCTCATGCAAAATTGGTAAAGCTTTTTGCCATTTTCCCAGTATTCCTTAAATATTCTTGGGATATTTTTGAAACCAAAAATGTTTCCATCACCTTGGTTTTAAAAGCCCTTTCCTTTAGAATATCAGCTCACCATAAGGCAAATACTTATAACTGCTTTTTTTGGAGAGTGGCAGTCTTTGAGACAGGGTCTCCGTGTAGCCTCAGCTGGTCTGGAACTTGCTATGTAGACCAGGCTGGTCTTGATCTCACAGAAGTTCACCTGCCTCTACCTTCCAAGTGCCGGGATTAAAGATGTGCACCATACTTACAACTACTTTTTATAGCAAGAACAGTGCTTGCCAAAACATAAGTCTAAGAGGACTGTGGTCATGCTTATGTTATTAGCGTGGCTCAGAGTTCAGACTGTACTAACTGAAGTTCTTGAACCTGGGACATAGAAATTAGACCAGGGATATGCAGATGATAGAAATACAGTTTATTAAGTGAAGGCACTCCTAAGAATGAGAGTGGACCAGAGAACTGGAAAAGGTCAAGGCTCACAAAGACCCTATACCAAAGAGTCTCAATCATTTACAGGTCATTTACATAGCTCCCACCTTCTCTGGCAATTGGAGATGTCAGGGCTTTTAATGTGCATGCTGGTTTGTTAATGTAGCCCACTGTTGGAAGGGTTCTTCTCTGCCATTATTTGTTTATTTTTCATATGTCATTCTTGATGCTTTTGAAACCTTCCTTTTATCCCTCTTCTCCTACCTCTTTCCCCCCTGAAAGCTGTGTTCCCAAAAATCATTTTGAGGACCTAAAGTATGATCTATCTTCTGTAAAATGCTAATGAGGGATATACTCCCTGCCAAAGAGAGACCACAAAATTCTCTTCCTATTTTATGTGTTGGTTGGAGAGAAGGCTTTGGAGTTTTTGTAATAGGAGTTGGCTTGAAGTCCCATATCTTTGAAACTGTCATATCCTAGAAAACACAAATTTTACATGATGAAAATTGAAATATCTACCCAGTTGTAGTGTCCCATACCCTTAATCCTAGTACCCTCATTATCAGGAAGCTCTTTTGTCTCCCAGGCCCAGAATAGCATCTGTCTGGGTGAAAAACCTGTAAATAAATACATAGCACCCCAAAGAAGCTACCAGATTTTGCAAGTTTTCTTAACACTGGATCCCACTGGGTCAAATCACAAACCTGTAGATATTGGGGCTGGAAGGACCCTTAGGGACAAATGATTCAACCCCTCACATTCAAGATAGAATGCTGGATGTGGAGGCAGAAGCAAGTAGATCTCAGTGAATTTGAGGCTTGCCTAGTAAAACCATACATAAAATGCAAAGTATAAGCAAAAGTAACATGATTATATCAACCAGAAAGGACAAGCCCCAGGAAAACCATAGCCATGTTGGTGTAACTTCTCCCTGATATGATCCCTTGGATTGTTAAAAAGGCAAAACAACAACAACAAAAAAAAAACCTTATGGTTATATATTGAAACTGTGGCAAAATGCAAAAGAATAATTTTAAAAGGAATCCAGATTAAAAAGAACAATGTGTGAGGTTGTAACCATTGAGTACCAGTAGTGCCAAAAGAAAAATGAAGAAGAAAAGCAAAACACGAAAGTTATAATTATAGAACTTATCTTTTCATTTAAGAAGTTAAAACATCCTTTAATTGTTTAAAAAGAATTTTCAAGTCCATCAGCCTTTTAATAGTTTATAAGTCTGAGTAGCCTTCTCTTTAAGGTGTTTTTGAGACTGTAGCGACTCTGGTCATATATACCCATCACTCTACATGTGTCACAGCCTTAACAAAACCTTACATTCATTATTTGTATGCTAAGAACACTCCTGGGAGAGGAACCACCCCAACAGAATTTCTGATGTACAGCATTCAGAGGCATTTGATCAACATAAAGCTATTTGATGCTGTTCAAAATTTTTATTTCTTTATTATTTTATGTGTATGAGTGTTTTGCCTGCATGTGTGTAAGTATACCTGTTTTAAGCAAAGCCTATGGAAAGTCCGAAGAGGGCATCAGATCCCCTGGAACTGAAGTTATTAGCCACTGTGTAGGAACTGAACCCAGGTCCTCTGCAAAAGAAACCAGTGAATTCTCTTAACAACTGAGCCATCTCTCCAGCTGTGAATTTTGATGCTTTTTGAGTTTTACTGCCCTTGATATAAAAAAATGAATGGAATTTTAATTTTCAGAACTTGTTTTGGGAAAAAATTATCAAAATATATCCAATGTAAAATATAGTAGCTTAATGAAGCTTTTATGTTAGGACTTCAATGAATGGGAAAGTACAGGGCTGAGAAGAGTTCAAAGTTTTGTTTTTTGTTTTTGTTTTTTAAGAATTTGCCTTTAGTTCTGACATAGTTTTTAAAACTTATTAATTTCCTATTCATTTTTAATATATTTTTATCTTAGAGGTAATTTTAACTTTTATAAATTAACAAATTCATCATTTTTTTCTTTAGATAGTGTTAAAATTTCAATTTAAATAGGCTGCCCCTTCATGATCTTTAATTCTATTGTGAAGGATTTGTAAGTTAATGTGAAATAAATAAAATGTTCTCTATTTAGGGAAGCACAAAGTCAAGTTTTCTTTAATCATATTTATCCATTTAAAAAATATAAGTTCACTTAACACAATTATCAAACAACCAACTGGAATTTTTCAAATAGTTACTACTTCCTGAAATTGGATAGTGGAGGAATGGCAAAAGAAAACAAAATTGAATTCTAGCAAGTTAACAAACCAAACATTCCAAAAGTTAACCAGATTCTCTAAAAGCTGCATGTGATGAAAACAAATAAAATGGATATTTTACCAAATGCTCTGACAAAAAAAGATTTCTGAGTAGGTTCCTAACAACCAACTCAGAATAAACCATGGACTGTCCAAACCAAGGGAGTCAATACCTTTATAAAATATTCTTATTATTTAGTGCAACTTGGATCTTAAAAATCTAGTTTTTAATTTGGCAGACTTACTTTAAATCTTCAAAAAGGAACTCAATTTGTGGGATACTTCTATTTTAAAGCCAGACTCTTAAGAACCAAAACCAAATAGACTTATTTAAAAAAAAAAAAAAAAAAAAACAAAAGGCCATGTGTAATGGTGCATGCCTTTAATCGCAGAACGCAGGCATAACCAAGCCGGTCTCTGGGAGATAAGGCCACAGTGGTCTACATGGTGAGTTCCAGGCCAGACAGAGAGACTCTGTCTCAAAACAAAACATTAATTAACTGGGTCCAACCAGTTGCATTATTTTGCTTCTCTTCATATTAAAAATGTTAGGATATAACAAATTAAAGGCTTTATAGAGCCCTCAGGCATACTCAGAGGGTGCATGTTGAGACACAAGGTCATCGGGTATCTTTGTCAGTTGCTCTTTCCTTTACATTTTGAGATAAGGTCTCTTACCGAACCTGTAACTCATTTACTTGACCAGACTGACTGTCCAGTGAGCTTCAGGAATCCTCCTGTCTCCTCCTACTTCCCAGTGCTGGGATTATAGATAGGCACCACCTTACCCAGCTTCTTAGGTAAGTGCTGGGGATCTGAACTCCAGTCCTTATGATTTGGCTAGCAAGCAGTTTACCTACTGAGCCACCTCCTCAGCCCTTGCACCTTTTTATACACGAAGACTTGGTTCAAGTAAGGTAAGGCAGTCATAACAAAACCATTAATAAAAGAATATAACATTCTTATTTACAGTTTCTCCTAGGACTATAACAAGTTTGGAGTTCATTGCCACAGAGAAGCAGCTGGCCGCAGCAGTTCGAAGCCCAGTCCTGGTACTCGTTTAGTCCTCGCAGTGTCAGCCTGGGAGGGATGCGTGCCACCACATCAAGTGTTTTGGATGTACAAAATGACCTTCTCTCATTCTTTGTTTTTTTAATATTTTTATTTTTATTTTATGTGTATGAGTGCTTTGCCTGCATGAGTATAAGTGCTGTAAGTGGGAGGGGGGGGCACAAAAGGTTTGAAGAAGGCATCAGAACTGTAATTAGGGACAGTTGTTATACACCATGTGGATCCTGGGAACCAAACCCAAGTCCTCCAGAAGATCAGCAAGTCCTGTAAGCTGGTAAGCTATCTACCCAGCCCCGCCTGTTTATTTCATAATTAGTTTATATGGCATCTGGCCACTGCCTTACTGGTGCTCCCCTGGCCTTAAAAGTAAACAATCATCATGGCCTTCCCACACAACTGCCCTCCCCATGTGGTTGCCAGCAGCTCCATTAATTTTCCAGTTCTTCAAAGACGTTAAACCTGTTGTGAGGAGAGACAGCATGAAAGGCAAGCACAACATGTTTACTTAGACCAGGATCTTTAATTCCTCAGGTCAGTCTTCATACAGTGGCACTCTTACTAGCAACAAAGTAACTACGGAGTAGCACAAGAAAGAGCGTCTCTGTGCTCCAGGTGTGGAAATCACCTCTGACCTATTGTTATTTCATCTTTATTCCATTTTCTCTTTCTTTCTCTCCCCTTCTTGGATATTGGGTGGATATTACAGGTTGTCCTGGTTTGCCATTTTCACTCTGGAAAACTGAAAGCAATTCACTTTTAATTTTTTTATGCAAAAAAACTAGGTGAAAAGTATAAAGTCCTAGTGTTCACCAGATGAATCACTCATGTAGAACCTCCCTTCTCCCAACCTTGGGCTCTGATGAAGCATCCCCATCAGAAGTGATCACTTTTTTTTTTTTTTGGTCCTTTTGAGATAGGGTCTCCCTGTAGCACCAACTGGCCTGGAATTCACTGTGTAGACCAGGCTGGACTTGAACTTGGAGAGATCTACCTTCCTCTGCCATCCAAGTATTGGGATTAAAGACACCCGACTCTGAAGTGATCACTTTTTATCTTTTTGATGTACTGGAGATCACAGAGGGTCATTTGATAACTTACACACGAGAGTCCGAACACTGGCATTTAGTTTAACAGAAGTAGATCAATAGAGCGATGGCTCACTGGTTTAGAGCACTGGCTATTCTGACCATAGTCAAATTCCAAGGTAGGGTTTTCCTTACAGAGAGGACTTAGGAAAGGAGGTATGCGTCAAAGAACATTAATAAGAGTCCAAAAACTTCAGTACACAGTACATGAAAGGCTCTAATGCCCATATAATTTGATTTTTATAACAACATCTTCTGAATTTAGCTAATATCCTAAAACAATAATTTAGTTGGAGGTTTTATATTAATCCTCTGAGTCATATTATTTTGCTCTTGAAAGCAGCTATTTGTTGTTAAATCTGAAGTTTTAACTCAGTATTCCACATTTTCATGGCAGGAACTTTTCTTTTGGCCTTTATTTTATTATGCTGGATAAGCTTTTGTGTAAATGATGCTCAAAGACCAATTGGGGCTGGGATGTGGCTCAGTTGGTAGAGTGCCTGCGCGAAAGTCCTGGCTTCCATTCCTAGCGTCACATAAAGTCTAGCATGGTGTTGTAGCCTATAACCCAGCATTGGGGAAGTGGAGGTAAGAGAGTCAGAAGTTCAACGTCATCCTTAACTACATAGTGAGTTCAAAGCCAGTCTGGGCTACATTAGATTCTGACTCAGAAACTAATAGGAGAGAGAGCGCCAGAGCCAGTTGGGGTTGCAATTGACAGTGGAATTGACAGAGGTAGATATTCAGAGAGCCAGTGTCAATTCCAATCCCAACTGGCTCTCTGCTTATCTACCTCTGTCTTATGTTCTGTATCCTCTCAATGGCATAAGCGTTTTACCGCTTTGTCATGTTTTTCATCGTCTTTAGTTACAGTTAGTCATTCTTCTAACCATTAGTTTTCTTGTTGCTATTTAAGACCCGATCTTATGGAGCCTAGGATGCCTTCCAACCTGCTGTGTGGCCAAGATTGGTTTTAAACTCTGATCTGTCTCCATCTCCCAAATGCTGGAGATCACAGGAGTGTACCACCATTCTTAGTCTATGTGAGGGACTGTAAGAGACAAAACAAACAGAAAAAGGAAGATGACATTGCCATTTATCTGACTGGGGAAATATTAGTGCTTTTTCAACCATTTCACTTCCTTAGGAAGGAGGAAGAGCAGGCAGATCTCTTGTGAGTTCAAGCCCAGCCTGGTCTATGTAGTGAGTTCCAAGCCAGCAGGGGCTATAGGAAGCTCCTGTCTCAAAAAGGCCAAAAAAAAGGAATCATTTTTTGGGTTTTTTCCTCCTCTGGGGTTTGGGGGCGAGGTGCGGGTGGTGGCAGTGGCATGCATCTGTTTCACCCAAGCTGGCCTCAAACTCAAGATCCTCCTTCATCAGCCTTCTGAATAACTGGGTTACAGGTGTGCTCCACCCTGCCCAGATCATTTTGTTTCTTTTTGAAACCTAATTATAGTTTTGCACAGGTGGGTTGTTGGAGTTGCAGAGATCAGCGTGAGCACGCCCCCGGACTGTTTCCGTTCTCTAGAACTACCAGTGCCGCCAGCTTCCTATACCCACATAAGGTACTGCATCTCCTGGAAGTACAGATGAAATATGGAACTTTGTCCTTGGACTGTGAGGATTTACCCTGAAACCTTGACACCATTGAAGCAAATGTGGAGAGTACGAGATAGCACCTTTGACCAAGATGTGAGCAAGGAGGAAACAGATCCTTAAAGTTAAGCAGTGTTGTTAGTTGTCCAGAGTAAAAGCCAAGCAGTACTCTGACCCCCATTTCAGTGCACTGTAAATAGTTTATATTGTTCTTATTGCTTTCATGTATCCATGCAGTCCAGCAGATCACTGCCTATTTATGTTGTTGACCATTACAACACAGATTGTTCATCGTACTTCACACAAGAAAGTCCTAAATCCAAATTAAGGAATTCATGTATAGGTCTGGAAGCGACCTAAAAATCCCCACACACTGTGTCACTCAGCATTTGTCAGTATTATATGACACAGGTCATTTTGTGCTCTGCTCGTTGTGACCTGCCTTGTTGCTTAATTTAAGGAACACAATATTGGTCCTGAACTAGATTTAGTCATTGGTAACCTGAATACTCGCAAAACTGTCATGATGCTTCTTGAACATGTAGCATTTTCAGATCTGCATTGTCACTTTTCAATTGAGTTTACAGAGTGTGTGCATAGCAGCAGAACACGTTTTTTAGAGACATCTTTAATGCATGTAAATGTGGTTTCCTATATTCATCTGAGATCACCTGCACCTGAAGGAATCTGATAAAACAGTGCAATCATATCAAAAGTCTTCAGACCACAGGTTGCCAAGCCATTACCCACAAGTCGAAGAGGAAAGAGGAAAATTCTAGTGTTTATTTTTCAGAATGGAAATGACGTGTACACTGAGGTCATTGTTCACGTCTTGACTGAATGTAATCATAAGACTTGTGTTTAATATTCTCACTATAAAGACTTTTTCTCACATAGTTTTATTGGATTGGCAGGCTGACACAAACTTCCTAAGCCTCTGAGATAAATTAAAATGAGCAAGACCTGCGGCGGACACCCTCCGACCAGCAGAGGAAGAAAGACCACCACTACGAGGATTCTTCCCGGATCACACTTTATTGAAGAGCCTCTTGGTTGACAGATGGGCGATGAAGGCGAAGGGGCGAGGGCAGGCCTGTGCAGCGGCTTATATAGCATGGAGGGCAATGTGTCTACACGGGATTGGATGTAGGCAGCCCGCCACAAGCAGAGCCACGGGATTGGCTAGGGACATTATGAACTGACGCATGCGCAGCCTTCGGGGTGGCTAGCGCTCCAAGGCATTGCCTTATATGGAGTTATTCATTACAGACGGCTCAGGAAGTTGGCGCCATCTTGTAATGGCGTTGACCGGCTCCCTGCAGCTCCGCTCTTTTTCTTAACTATTAGCAAAACCCTAGGAAATACAGCATTCCCGATCTGGTCTTCACCTCATGATGTGCCGACCGATCAAGGGAATAACAGGCCAAACAGTCTTTCCTAAGCCCGTGCAATGGGCGAACATTCCCCGGGCGTGCAAAGGCAAAGCCTGGGCCAAAAATATCCCTGCCACTGCCCATCCTCGTGCAATGGGTCATACTGATCCCGGAGGGTGCAAGGGCCAGGGCAGAACCAGTTTTTTATTCCTTTAGGGCTGCCAGCCATACCTGAGGGGATACTCCACATTCCAAGGCGGCCAATGCCTGGGAAATAATAACTTTGTCCCTCTTTGCCTGTGTACTCATCCTGCAAATTAACCATAGACACAGTATGCATCCTCCAATGCAGCAGACCGCGAACATGCCTACCCCCACCCATTCTTTAAAATGTGAGAATACAGAGGAAAACCAAGAAACAAACCCATTCGCCAGGCTGGGGTCTACACGGGTGGAATTAATGGTAATAACAGGTCTCCGAAGTTTTTCCAAATCGGCATCAAAAGCATCACTCCAATTACCCACCAAATAATTAGACAATTGTCTAGACAAATTTGCTGCTGCAGAAACGTTATCATACAAAACACTCGTAACACACAAGGCTTGAAATTTCCATTCACATCCTAATTCGGCAACCTGCCACAATATGTCAAGTTGTTCTTGCACCAAATCTATTCTTTGGTTTAATATCATAATCCCTCCCTTTACTCTAGAATCTAAGGATCGTTGGGAATCCAAGGCCTGTGCAGTACTGGAGGCCATGTCATTAAGGGTATCTGCAGTCTGAACAGTCTGACTTAGGGCAATTCCTGCTGCAGTAGCAGCGGCAGTAGCTGCAACTATGGCAGGAATCACTGCAGCAGTGATTCCAAAATCTCTCTTAGGGCGAAAAAGAGTCAAGGTACCAGGAACCTCCACAGGGACTGGAACCCAGCGGGGTATTCCAAGTACCAAGGCGCTTTGTCCTAGACTAGATTTTCAACATTGTGCAAGAGCACAGGTAGTATTAGTACAATTATTAAAAGTAGAATTAGTAAGTACAAACATAAAGGGTGCATATAAACAAACTGAAGTCATAGAATAATCTTTTGGAGTTGTTAAATTGTTATTAATCTGAGTTACACCACCCAGTGTTTGGAAGAATAAAGCTTTGGACACATCCTGTGATTTAACCTGTGATGTTGTCATATTAATGGTAACATTACTATAGGCTACAGATCCTCCTTGCAAAAGAACAAAAGGTGTTAAATCCGTACAGCTTCCATTAACCCCACATAGTAGCCATTTTGTAAAGGGATTATAGCGGGCATCCTGTAGAAACATTCCTTGTTTCCATAGATCTGTATTATTTACTCGGCCACGCATATCTGGGGAAAAGGTAAAAAACTTGCCTGCATCTGCCCAATTAACAGAAGTGGACTGACAATTGGTCCAGGGCCAACGCTCCTGTTTATATTCACCCTTGCAATGTGGAGCAAGGCGAGGCTGGTGAAGTGTCTACTTGGCTCAAGTTTGTTTGACTGTGACCCTGAAGTTACTAGGTTTACTTCTGGAATTTTACCCTCCTTAAACCACGCAAAACTTTGTTTGCTTAATGAAATACAGGAATTACGAGGTACATCAATTGTAAAACACAAGGCACCAGTCTCAACAAAACTACGAGGTCCCTGAAGAAACTCAACAATGGGGTCTTCTGAAAGCAATGGCAAACCCAAGTCCTTTTCAGTCGTAAAGAAGCGAGGAAAAACCGCTGCATCATGGCGAACTGGAACGGGTATCGGGAAAGTAGACAAGAACCCCCAGCGCTGCTCTGCACCACTAGGTGTCCAACACTGGATCAGCATGTACATCAGTAATTTGCACATTATTTTTGTCAATGGCGTCCGCTTCTTCACTGGCCACGTCCGAGGAGGGTCGAACTGTTCGCACCAACCGACTGGGGACCCAATGAGGCACTTCATTATCCTGAGGAAAAACATAAACAGCTCCCCTGGATCTGTGAACAACCAGATCTGGTTTCGTTCATTTATTGGTTAAGACCTTTTTTCACATGATCATTTTTCGAGATTTTGAAACTTTTTTTTTTTTTTTTTGACTATGTCTGTCGGCAGCAGACTGGTCATGGGGGTCCAAAATGAGATAATTTATTGTAAAAAGGGCGAGGGAAACTCGCTCCTTAGGGGTTGCGTTCTCTGCAACGCCTTTTTTTTTGCTTAACCAAGATGGTTTGTAAAGTTTTATTAGCCCTTTTCACTATGCCTTGGCCTTGTGGATTGTATGGAAGGCCAGTGGTATGGGCTACTTGCATTAAAGCACAAAAGGCTCTAAAACCTGAGGAAGAATATGCTGGGCCATTATCAGTTTTTAGGCGACCTGGTTTACCCCAGGCTGCCCAGGCTTCAACAATTCTGACCGGGGAATATGAAAAAATCCCCGAAGTCAATTAACATTCCCCAACAATTTTTGAAAATCATTCAGGGTGTGTAAATATGAGGTACAAATACGTAATTTTTGTGGTTTAATGGCAGTTGGAGAAACAACAGACCCTAAAAATGAAACTATATTTGTTTGTTGGACTTTGGTGCAATAACAAGTCCTCTTTTTTCCAAGGCCTTAACTATAAGCTTAAAGGAATCATGCATGCCCAAGTTCCTGGTTGAATAAAGCAACACTGGCCCGTATTGGGCCCGTAGGGTGGGGGTGCTGTAAGCCCCGCCCCTCGTTTTCCGTTTCCCGCCAAGACGGCAGCCGCTACGGAGGCCCCTCCTCTCTCGGGGGTGTGCCAGGGCTTTGTTGCCCCAGGGATGGCTATGTCTTCCTCCTCCTGTTCCTCTTCAGATACTTTTTCCTTTTGTTTTATACATTTTATATCTATTTCCTCTTTATTGGAGCTTTGCTCTTGTATTGACAAGTGCGCAAACTCCTCCAAGGAAGGGTACAAGGGCTTAGGGGGTGATAGCCATTGCCCCCCCTTTTTTGTATCCCATTCAGTGGGATTTTCATTATGACTGGCTTCTTGGAGCTCCTCTTTTAAACTTTTTTCCTTTTGTTTTTGCTTTTTCTTAGGCCTTACTTGCGTTTCCCCACTTGCATCTGATTCTAAAAGGCTGTCCTGATGTTTTATTAGCACCGTTCTACCTTCCTTGATAAGGCTGGGATGATTTCCTTTGCTGAGACACGAGTGGACTAGTCTCCAATAGGGGAGGGTACCTTTTCCTAATTCTCCCTCCTCTTTGGCTCTTTCTAAGTCTTTACCCAATTTTTCCCATGAAGGGAGAGAAAGGTCTCCCAAGACCGCAAACCATGGAGCGGCCGCATCCAGGTCCCTGACGATCTTTTTGATGGTTTGATTGGAGACTTTAATGTCTCTTTGTTGAAGTAACTCCTTAATGGGGGTGATGAAGTCCCCCCCAGGAAGTTCTGAGCTATGACCCTGACCCATAACTAACAAACTTGCTACCAAGGGATCACTTTCGCTTTTGTTGCCGCGAACTAGACAGAGTTGTGGCAGCACGCTTTAGTAGGGTCGTCACAGCGCAGACAGCGACAGCACAGGGAGACCACGACAAACCAGGCAAAAAGAACAGCAGAGGCAATCAGGACAGTCTGCAAATCAGGCACATGCATGGGGATGACTTACCGGTACTTTCCTCTCCGTGTGTCGGGTTCTGAATCCTTCCTCCGCCCCTCGCCAGGCAGCCGCGTTGTACCCGGCGTCCCGGGTTTCGGCACCACTTGCGGCGGACACCCTCCGACCAGCAGAGGAAGAAAGACCACCACTACGAGAATTCTTCCCAGATCACACTTTATTGGAGAGCCTCTTGGTTGACAGATGGGCGATGAAGGCAAAGGGGCGAGGGCAGGCCTGTGCAGTGGCTTATATAGCATGGAGGGCAATGTGTCTACACGGGATTGGATGTAGGCAGCCCGCCACAAGCAGAGCCACGGGATTGGCTGGGGACATTATGAACTGACGCATGCGCAGCCTTCGGGGTGGCTAGCGTGCCAAGGCATTGCCTTATATGGAGTTATTCATTACAGACGGCTCAGGAAGTCGGCGCCATCTTGTAATGGCGTTCACTGGCTCCCTGCAAAGACCCATGATTTTGCTTTTAGAAATAAATAATCCCCGGGTATAATATCCAAAAAAGCTAATTACATTCAGATTTTTAAATGTCATATTAACTATGCTATGTGCTGGTGCTCAAGCTACTACGGCCATGTACAATTTCTCTTCTTTCTAAAAGGACATACAGGCCAGAGAGATAGCTTAGTGAGTAAGGGTACTTTCCACCAGTACCTTTTCCTGACAACCTGAATTCCATCCCTAGATGCACTTGGGAGAAGCAGAGAACCAACTCTAGAAAGTTGTCCCACCTTCTGACCTTCACAAGAAAACACAACATACAAACATCCCCACACACACAAATGCTCCTACCCCCCACTCCACTATTAATCCTAGTTTCTGTGTGCCTCTTCGGAGCTAGTTTATTCATACAAATGAGTGAGTCTCTTTTAAGAAATAGAAATTATCAACTTGTGTTTAATGCACTGCTTGGGCATTGTTTGCTATTAGCCATTTGCAGGCTTTTGATATTTCTAAGTCACCAGAGTAACCAGTACAACCTGTTCAAGCTAACATAGCTTTTGCTAGTTTCACAGTTTTTGCAGTTCTGTGTTCAACTAGCAGTTAATCACTAAGCATAGAGAGTATATGGACTCTTTACAAGGAACTAAACATTTTCCCGTAATCTCAGATCTGCTTATTCACTTTTTCCATTGATTTGCCAATGCCACAATCATTTTTCTAGAAAATAATAGAATATATGTTTGTCTAATCTATGATCCAGGCTATATTTTAGCATTCATTGCCTGTTGTAGGCGAAAGCATGAAATGATACTGTTTCAAATAAGATGTGCTAATGCTTTATCTCTGGTTTATGTTTAAAATAGTTATATTTATAAAATGCAGAGCCAGCAATTGTAGTAACAGGAGAGAAGGGAAGCACTAAAGGAAAATGGGTGGGTTATAATTCAGTCTGTGCTCAGTTTGCCAAGCTGCATGCTCAGTACTCTTAGAGTTTAAGGGGGCAGTGCAGGCCACCAGTGACCCCATTCTTGGGAAGGACCTTGGGAATTACACTCGGCCTTTGGCAGTTAGACTCTTGACTGTATCACGACAGCTTTATTCCAAGTCTCGGTTACAAGGCTAAAGGCTAATAACTTGGCTGTTAAACCATCCTCAACTTTAGGGGCTCTGAGCAGAGCACATAACACTATGAAGGGGAACTGATGAGGAACAGGAACATCCTGTGTCAGCTACATGTATCTGTGCTTTCTGTCTTTGATAGTGACTTAAGTGCCATGTGTAAGATATAAAACAAATGAGAATTTCCTACAACTGAGCCATACATGGTAGCTCATGCCTGCAGGCCTAGCTGAAGAAGGATTGACATGAGTCCCACACCACCCTAGACTGCCAATTGAGATCTTGCCTTTCCTTCCTACAGTTTGCCTGAGCAACTGTGTATTCTTTGTATATCAGGACAGAGCAGTTTGCATGGATCAACAGAAGGATGCTGACAGGAGATGAACCAGTAGCCCTGGCCAGACAGAACACAGAAATAGATTTGCAAAGCAATGAGACCTGTGCCAGATGACTGAGAAAGAGCTGGGATTTAAGGCTGCCTTAAGTCCACCTCTGACCAGTGCATACCTCTCTAAAACCACCTTGCCGTGCATTCTCTGCACTGGCATGCATTGCCCCGCCAGCAGAATTCGAACGTACCTGAATTGGGGAGTGAGGATTGAGAAACAGAGAGAGAGATAGAGAGAGAGAAAGAAAGGACAGACTCGGGAGGGCTCTCAGTCAATACTGAGGCCTCAACTTTATTTTGCTCAGTGTATTTATAGGAACAATACAACCATCATTTGCATATGCGGGATTATTCAAAACACCTACATCTACTTAACAAAAGGTGCTAAACCTAGGATTTAAGATAAGCTGTCCTCTTGGTGATTAAATCAGACCTTCCTACAAGGATTTACAAGATCTTCAGCCTTGGGTTTACAGGATCTTCAGCCTTGGGTTTACAGGATTTTCAGCCTTGGGCCTAAGATAATCTCTCCTTCAGGTGAATAAATCATTTACATAGCAAAACGCCCTGATCCCACAGCACTTCTGGAAACAGCAAGACTGATCCCTGCTTGATCCTAAACTAGGGCAAAGTTCAAGGCAGTCAAATGTCTCCCGACATCTCCCCCCTTTTTGTTTTTTAAAGAACCATAGCCTTCCCAGCTGTGGGCAGAAAGACTGTGCCTGTTTTAGGTCGTTCTCTCCGAGACATAAGCCTTACCCGTCATTGGCATACCCAGTTCATTATGCCTGGATACCTTGTCTTAGGCCAGCTTAGTTCGAGAGAATCTTACCTGTCTCTGACTACCAGCCTCTGCAAGGGGCAACTCTACTTAAGGTAGAGTTCGAAGCCAAGGATTTCGTAAGTCAGCCTAAATATCCCAGGAATGTTCTGAGGATATCACCAATGGAGGGAGCACGCAAACTCCAAAGAGAACACATAGGCCCACGGCTACAATACCTTCCAACCCTGAGGCTAAAGTAGATCCCGAAAGCAAAGAGGCTCCCAGTCCTACCAACAACTCAGCAGCAGTTTTTGCTGCTTCGAATCCAAGTTGCTCTGCATTCTTCACCCTTCACCACTTCTCAGCATAAACTGGACCAAATCTAAGGATAAAATTTTCACCATGCCAATGCAGTCCCCTCTCCCCATCACATTGACTGATTGTATATCTCAGAAGCAACACAAGTCCATAGATAGTCTGCATGATATGCCAAATGAGGTTTTGTAACATTTGTAGGACCAATGTCCTGATTTCCTGATCAATCCATAATTAGAGTCAAGCTTTCGTTGTACTGTTATTCTTCTCATGCAAGGATGTCCTGATAGGCGAGTTTCATTCACCATCACTACAATTTTCTTTTCTTCCCAAATGGCTGGATGCAGCATAGTTGAATCTGGTACATGAGTCCAATATAGCTCTCTGTGTATCATCAGGCAATGTTTCCATCACAGACAGCTACAACAGCGTCACTTTTCCTCCTTTCAGTCTCTGAGAAATGGACCAGCCTTTCTGGCAGCCACCTGGCATTCTCAGCATCCTGTGGAAAAGCACAAACATCCCCTCTTCCCCATATTAGTACTCAGTCTGGGCCATGCCATTTCCCATCAATTGGATCCTTCCATCTCACTTGTGCATAGGTATCCAATGTCTTGGGATGCCACAAACTATCTGCAGCAGAAAAACCAAGAGCATCCATATTTAAAATTTTTAAAATAAAAAGAGCATGGTTCAAGGAGTTCTGTGGAGATCTGGGGTATAACTCCCCCTTTTTTATTTTTTCTAATTGATTTTTTAAAGCTTCATGGGCACATTCAACAATCCCTTGTCCTTGGGGATTGTAAGGTATGCCTGTTTTATGCACAATGGATAACTGAGCACAGAAATGTTGGAAAGTTTGACTAGTATATCCTGTGCCATTGTCTGTTTTTATGATAGATGGTAAGCCAGCTATAGCAAAACATTTAATGCAGTGTGCTATCACATGTTTAGTAGCTTCTCCAGTTTGAGCAGTGGCCATAAGAAATCCTGAATAAGTATCAATGGACACATGAATGTATTTTAGCTTTCCAAATTCAGGGATGCGAGTTACATCCACTTGCCATAATTGATTAGGCTTTAATCCCCTACGGTTTACTCCATAATGAGGCACCAAATGATGTTTAGGACAGGAGTGACATTGTTTAATAATTTGTCTAGCAGCCTCCCTAGTAAGGTGAAACTGCTTTCTCAAACTGGCTGTTCTGTTGATGAATAGCATGAGATCTTTCTGCTAATTCCAATTGAGATAAACCTATGAGACGTGTGGCCTTATCTGCTAAGTCATTCCCTAAAGCCAAAGGACCTGGAAGTCCAGTATGGGCTCTAATATGTCTTATAAAGCAGGGCTGAGAATGGGCATGTAAACACTTTTGTATCTGACCAAATATTTCCTGAACTTTGGTATTATTTGTTTCAATATAAGGCACAGGTTTGAGCACCTGTAAAGCTCTAGCAATATACTGACTATCAGTATACAACTTAAAAGGAGCAGAGGCCATAAGCTGAAATACAGCAGCTACAGCTCGAAGTTCTATTACTTGAGCTGAAGCTCGAGAAGTTTGAAAAACATAGGATTGTCCCTGTATTACATAAGTGTCCCAACCAGCAGAACAAATAACCACACACACGACCGATGTTACTTCAGGCTGAAGCTGCCTCCTCTTTATTTTTCCGCCTTATATACCCACACAGTAGTAAACAAGCTGTGGACCAACCAATCAGCCAAAAGGTCATCCTTCAACCAATCACATTAAAGGTCAGGTATTACACCCTAGGGATCACATGCTGCTCATGTGCTGATCATGCACCTGGAACTTTCTCTGGGCCTATTGTTCTTTACTTCCTCTTCCTGCCTTACCACCTCCTGGCTACAGGCCAGCCACTTAGGTGCACATGTTGGAGCCAGCTGACCCCCAACATCTCCCCCTGTTTTACTAACAACAATGGCTGGGACACGTGCCTGTCTTAGGTCGTCCACATCAAGATATACCCTTACCCATCATGAGGTATCTCAGTACCTTTTGCCTGAGAACCCTGTCCTAGGTTGGTATACATCTCACGCAGATCTTACCCGTCTCTGGCTACCGGTTCAGCATACTAAAGTATACTTTGGGGGGAATCACCAGTTTGGACAGCAAGCATGGCCTGTCTAATGATGACTAGGTACTTGTCTCATCTGACAAAGGCACCAAACACACAGGATGGTTGTTAACAGGAGGCCTCCACACGCGTAGCATTAACAGAAACAATCTAAAACCACAGAGAACGCATCAAATTTTCAAACTGAGCACCCCATATACCATTCAAATAATTGGACAGTTCCTTAGATACATTTGCTGTAACATTCAAATTAGCATATTTCACAGGGGTAATACAAAGAGTTGACATATGATGTATGCATCCCACAGAGAGAAGTTCCTGTACAATGTCCATTTCTTCTTGCAGCAAATCTACTCGTTGATTCAGTACAAGTATGGCCGTTCTCAAATGCTGATTCGCTTGTACCTGTACTTCCAACGCTGATGCTGTCTTTTCTGTCAAATTATTTACAGTCTGTGCAGCTGGTAGACATAGCAGAAATATGTGTCCAAAGTTGTTGTTGGTCTCCATTAGCCTTCTGTACCAGCATTATCAGCAGTATCACCACTATCATCACCATCTTTCTCAGCTTTCTTCAATACTGGTTTCACCAACCGCTCCGGAATCCAAACTGCTGTTTGAGCATTCTGTGGAAAAACACAAACAGAGCCTTGGGCCCATATTAATACTGGATCCGGGCCTTTCCACTGACCAGTAAGTATATCCTTCCATAAGGCCACAGAATATTTATTTTTAGTTGGCTCTGCATGGCGATCAGCCGCAGATCATCCATTCACATCCAAATTTTAAAAATTTAAAATAAAGAGGAAAACATCAAGTTTCTCTTTAGGGGACTCCTTTAAGTCCCCTATTCCCCCTTTTTGTTTTTGCAACATAATTTTCAAGGTTAAATGAGCACGTTCAATAATTCCTTGCCCAGTGGGATTATATGGTATGCCCTTTACATGATGAATATTAAAAGCTAAACAAAAATTAGTAAATTTCTGTGAAACATAGGCTGGACCATTATCGGTTTTAATTTGTCTTGGAATTCCCAAAATGGAAAAACTTTTTAAGCAATGAGAAATAACATCTTTAGCTTTTTTACCAGTTAATGCAGATGCCATAAGAAATCCTGAAAAGGTGTTCACTGTAACATGGATGTATTGCACTTTTCCAAAGGCTGCATAGTGAGTCACATCCATTTGCCAAATATGGTTGGGCAGTAAGCCCTTTGGATTTATTCCCAAGGATGGGGAGGGTAAATGTATAACACAATGCGGACAACTCTTGACAATAGTTCTTGCCTCTTCCTTAGAAATAGAATATTTTAACTTCAAGGTGTTTGCATTAACATGAAAGCGGGAATGAAACTCCTGTGCAGTAGTAAATTGAGAGAATATATAAGGATCTCTAGTAGCCCTATCCACTATATCATTTCCTCTTGCTAAGGGGCCAGGTAACCCTGTATGTGACCTCATATGACCAATAAAAAAGGGCTCTTTGCAAGACCAAATAACATGTTGCAATGATAGCAAAATATGTTGAATGGCAGACTTAGGGGAAATATGGCCGACTGCTTCTAGCACACTCACAGCATCAACTACATATTTGGAATCTGAATAAATATTTATAGGTCCTGGTTCTAATTTGAATGCTTCCAATACTGTCAATAATTCCACTTGTTGGGCAGAACAAGCGGGAAAAATAAAGGTATGTAATTGATTTTCAATCAATAATGCTCCTGTACCTGATCTAGACCCATCGGTAAAAACCAAGGAAGCATTACAAACAGGTGCGCTCCTAGTAATGGAAGGAAAAATAATAGGATGCATCTTCCAAAAATGTAGTAATGGTGATGATGGATAATGATTATCAATCCTGGCCTGTGTGCTAGTATACAAAATAGCCCAATCTAAACCAAAATTTGCCAAAATTTCACATTGTTTTGCAGTATAAGGAACCACTATAGTAGAGGGATGAGTTTTAAATACTGCAATAGACGCTTTAAGGCCTTTCAAGGCAAGCTGAGTTGTCGCGTCTGTCTCTCGTCCAGCAAGGAAAACGCGACCCCGGACTCTTCCAAATGCAGTTTATTTAGGAACCTTGAACAAACTTTTGGCTTCTTAACTTTCTAACTTCTTCTTCCCGGGGAAAAGCCCGCCACCGAGTTAAATCCCCTCCTGCCAGCCAACCCCAAACTACCACGTGGCGAAAGCAGATAGGCGCACACAGGCGGAAGCAGGGCCAGACCTCAGCCACAGCCAATTATGGAGCTGTTTGCTCCAGAGAGCGCCCACCTCGGGATGGTGGAAGGCGAGAGCAGGCGCCATCTTTAAGACGCAGCAATCCGCGGCTCTCTACACTGAGTAACCAAGGAAGGAAAGAAATTTAAAACCTTCCCAGGTGAATAATTAAGATGCAGTCAAAACAAAGGACCCTCTTGCCAGAAAACTGCAGTAGTTAAACTTTCTGTTGCTATAATTAAGAGGTTCAAATCCTTAGTAAGATCTATCTGATCTAGGTGTGCTTTTTCCATTGCTGCCTCAATTTCTCGTATAGCTTTTCGTGCCAGAGGAGTCAAACTCCTTGGCAAAGAAGGATCAGAGGGATCTTTAAGAATATCAAATAAAGAAGCCAACTGTGAAGTGGAAATAGAAAGACAAGGCCGTAACCAATTAACATCCCCTAAAATTTTTTGAAAATCATGTATTGTCTTCAATTTATCCAAGTGCAGTGTTAACTTTGCGGGTTTAACCATGGTAGGCGATAGGATGGAACCAAGAAACGTTTTAAGTCCTGTTTTCTGTACCTTTTTAGTATTTAAAAATAATCCAGCCTTTTCAAATCCTTGTATCAGGGCAGTGTAGGCTTGATTTAAAACTTCAGCCTCCTCAGAGGCTATCAATATATACTTTTAACATTGGAAACTGCTGTTTAACCAGATGTAAAACTCTATTAACATAAATTTGTATGGTTGTATAGTGCCCTCATGTCCTTCAGTATCTTTCCTTTTTTTTAATTAATTTTAATCTAACACAAGAATATATTTAGTACTTTCCAAATAACTGTTCACACCAAAAAACTAAGAGATAACAGGGAAATGTCTGCAATCCAAAAATACGAAAAGTCCAAAATAAGCCCAGTTTCTAAAAAGAAAAAAAAAAAACCATAAATATACACATATTTAATAAATAAAAATGCTTTTAAATTTTAGCTTTTTAGGGACTACACAAATTACTGGACAAATGACACAATAGTTCAAAGAAATACAGAGCGGTTCTTACCTTTAGCAGCATTCCATTCTTCTTCAGAAATGCCTTTAACGTGCTTTCCATTCTCGAACGCGGTATTTCGGATCCCATCTTCAATATTTTTCTGGCCACTACTCTCGGAGAGTTTCTTCTTGTACCCCCTCTAAAGGAGTCTACTGTTACCAGTTCTTCAGGGAGAACTCTTCCGTTGTGTCTCTCTCTCTGGGGAGACCTTCCGTTAACAGTCCTTCAGACAGAATTCTTCCGTTGCATCTCTCTCTCTGGGGAGACCTTCCCTTAACAGTCCTTTTTCTTCTTCTTTTTTTTCTCTTTTCCCCGTACGGGCCACCACTTGTCCCGACCAGCAGGACAAATAACGACACACACGACCGATGTTACTTCAGGCTGAAGCTGCCTCCTCTTTATTTTTCTGCCTTATATACCCACACAGTAGTAAACAAGCTGTGGGCCAACCAATCAGCCAAAAGGTCATCCTTCAACCAATCACATTAAAGGTCAGGTATTACACCCTAGGGATCACATGCTGCTCATGTGCTGATCATGCACCTGGAACTTTCTCTGGGCCTATTGTTCTTTACTTCCTCTTCCTGCCTTGCCACCTCCTGGCTACAGGCCAGCCACTTAGGTGCACATGTTGGAGCCAGCTGGCCCCCAACAGTAAGTAACCCTACCATTAGAAGACCCATCTGAAAATATCACTGAAGCATCCTTAATAGGTTCCTGTTTCATAATTCTTGAAAAAAATAAAAGCATGACTATTTGCAAATTGTAATAACGTGTCTTTTGGATAATGATTACTGATAATGCCAGAAAAATGAGCGAAAGCTATAGCCCATGAATCCACATTTTGAAATAACCAATCTAACTGTTGTTTTGTAAATGGAAGTCCTATTATCTTAGGTTCTTTACCGAAATACTTTAGAGATTCGACTCGATCCATTTGAACTAAACACGCCACAGCCTCATAATAAGGAGTCAACACTCGAGCAGGTGATACAGGCAAATGCAACCATAGCAAAGGCCCTTTTTGCCATAAAACTGCAGTTGGAGTATGACTAGTAGCCAAAATATATGCTGCCTATCCCTGGGTATAATCTATATATTGTATTTGTTGATTCTCAATAGCTTGTTCCATATGAGACATTGCCTTTCTGGACTCCTCTGTCAAGCCTCTGGCTGATTTAGGATCTGGATTACCCTTTAAAATGTCAAAAAGAGGCTTCAGCTCTCCTGTAGCAATTTTTAAACGAGGTCTAAGCCAATTAACATCTCCCAATAACTTTTGGAAGTCATTCAAAGTTTTTAACCCATCTTTCCTAATCTGAATTTTTTGAGGCAAAATCATTTTAGGATATAACTTATGACCCAAATATTAATATGGACATTCCATTTGCACCTTTTCAGGACCTATAATTAGCCCTTGTTCTTTCAGAGCCTGCTGTAAATGAGCATAGGCTGCAAGTAAAATTCCCTCCTGCTTATGAGCCAAAAGTATATCATCCATGTAGTGAATTACATACATTTGAGAATAAGCTTGTCTAGTTTTTGTGACTGCTTGAGCTATAAATTTTTGACACATGGTGGGGCTGTTTGCCCCACCTGAGGTAATACTTTCCATTGAAATCTTTTCATAGGTTCCTTAAAATTTACTGAAGGCACACTACATGCAAATCTTTTACAATCCTGAGGTGCAAGAGGAATAGTATAAAAACAATCTTTTAAATCTAAAATAATCTTATAAGTATCTTTAGGAATAGCAGAAGGAATGGGCAATCTGGGTTGCAGAGCTCCCATCAGCTCCATTGTTTCATTAACCTTTCTGAGATCTTGTAATAACCTCCACTTTCCTGACTTCTTTTTTATAACAAAAATTGGCAAATTCCAAGATGAATTAGAAGGCTCGATATGGCTGCTCTCTAGCTGCTCCTGTACTAGCCGCTCTGCAGCCTGAATTTTTTCTGCAGTAAGAGGCCACTGATGCACCCACACAGGTTCCTCATTTTTCCAGGTTATTGGATCCGCATGGAGTACAGGTTGTCCAGTGACCCCCTCTAAAAATACCCTAGTCCTGTTCTGGGAGGTCTAGGAACAGGTAATGGTGGCTTTTTCCATCCTTGACCATTCTTTCCCAATCCCTGATCTGGCAAGAGTCCCTGATTGAACATTTGACTAGTAACTACATTACTAGGACTATAGAGGTATACTCCCATGTGGCTCATCACGTCTCTCCCCTACAGATTAACTGGCAGTCCTGGAATGATGTATGGTTGAAAAGTTCCCTCATGTCCTTCCTCATCTCTCCAAGTTAGTATATTGCTACTCTGCTCTGGGCTCTTACTCTGACCAATTCCTTGTAATTGTGTCATGGAGGACTGTTTTGGCCAATATGAGGGCCACTGATTAGCAGTGAGCACTGAAACATCAGCTCCAGTATCTAATAGACCTCAAAATTTTTCCCATTGATGGATAATGTTAGCTCAGGCCTGTTCGCACCTATAGACTGTACCCAATAAGCATCTGAGGACCCGAACCCTGTGTCACCTCTTCTAGGATTTTTTACTGTATTTTTAGTAATAACTTGAGGAAGTAATACTAACTGAGCAAGCCTTTGACCTTCCTTAATTACAGATATCCTGCCAGGAGAATGAGTCATGATCTTTATCTCTCCTTCCAAATTTGCATCAATAATTCCTGGGGCTACCATAATCCCTTTCATAGTAGAACTGTTTCTTCCTAACAATAGTCCTACAGTCCCCTTAGGCAAAAGACCATAAACCCCTGTGGGAAGAGCTTGCATTCCCATCTCTGGAATTAATACTGTGTCAGCTGAGGAACTGAGGTCCAGTCCTGCGCTGCCTGGGGTTGCTCTGAAGAGGTCTTGAATGTCCCTCCTTGCTGAGGGACAAAATTCTGCAGCACCCTGTAATATTGTTGTGGGGCCTGGGGCTGGTCCCTTCTCCCGTTTTCCTGCTGAAGAGGATTTCCCATGGCATCTCGCTTTGATCTACATTCATTAGCCCAATGTCTTCCCCTTTTACATCTGGGACACAAGCCTGGTTCCCTTTTAGGAGAGCTGGCACTTTGTTTATTAGGACATTGCTTCACTTGATGTCCCGGTCATCCACATCCAAAACAACTTCCTAGGGGACCAGCAACTCTACCTTTTACAGGCGTTTGCTGTTGAAAAAGTACTTCCTTAACTGATTTTCCTAGTACAGTAGCAGCCAACACTACACCTTGAGTATACGAGGGCCAGATATTGGAGCAAAGTCTGATATAGTCTGATAAATTTCCCTTTTTTTTAAACGGTCTCAAGGCTGCTTGACAGGCAGTTTGCATTCTCATAAGCTAGTTGTTTTACCAGCAAGAGTCCTGACTCTGAATCTCCCAGTAACCTACTTGCTGCCTGCATCAGTGTAGCCACAAAATCCTGATACAATTCATCAGGCCCTTGTCTAATTTTTGACAAATCTTCAGTCTTATTTCCTGCAGATGGAAGTTTATACCATGCTTTCTTAGCTGCAGCACTGACCTGTGCATACACAGCAATATCAAATGCCAGCTGATTCCCTATACCTTGATATTGTCCTTCTCCTGCTAACATATCAAAGGTAATCTATATCCCTTGAGCTTGATTTATTTCAGCTGTGGACTGGCATTGTTCTGCATACTCAGATTTCCACAGCAAATAATCTCCTCCTGACAAACATGCTCTGGCCATTTGCTTCCAATCCCCTGGTGGAAGCACCTCGAGGGACATGGACTCTAGCATTGCCTGTGTAAAAGGAGCAGTTGGTCCATATTGCGCACAAGCAAGCTTCAACTCTTTCAATTGATTAAAAGGAATGGGAACATGTTCCCTCACCTGATTTCCTTGTCCATCATCTCGCTCTATAACAGGGAATAATTGAAACCCTTGAGTGTTTTCTCCCCTTTCCACCTCTTTACTCATGGCAGCTTGTAATGGGGATAGAGAAGGTTGCACTAAGGACAGAGAACAAGGTCTACCCACTGGATTTACTCTTGGGTGGGGATTATATCCTGCCTGGCCTTGTAGTTTCTCCTGAGCCTGCTGTTCCTTAATTTGCTGCATTTGTACAGACAACATTTCTATCTTTTCCTGTAAATTTTGGATTTCCCCTAAGTAAGTTTCCTTCTGATCTGTTTCCTTTTTTGCCAATGCAACAAACTTGTCCTCTTTCCGATACCTAGCAGTTCTCTCCTCCCGCTCTATTTTTTTGGGATTTAATGGCTCACTCCTGGATAGTTGCTCAATTTCAGGCTCCATAAGAGCTGCCTCCTCTAACGGAGGAGCGGAAGGTTCAATTTTATATTCCTCCTCTGTTTGAGTCTCTTGTGACTCGGTTTCACTCACTACCTCTTCTGCTCGAACTCTATCTCATGTCTAGGATCTAAACTATCTCTAATTAAAGTCCACAAACTGAAAGTATCAGCTGGGACCTTCCTCAGTCCATGATCATCATAGTAATCCTGAAGTTCTTCTCCTCCCTTTTTCCATGTTTTTTAATCTACAGTCCCTTCCTTGGGGAACCAGGGACAGACTTCTTCTATGAAGTTCAAGAAATTACAGACTTGCTGATGTCCTACCCTAACTCCTCGAGCATGAAGCATATTTTCCAACATATATACAAAAGACAGACTACTACTACCCTGACCCATTTTTACTCGCGAAGTTACTCACTGCACCCCTTTTCCTTAAACTTGAGCTCAATTTTTCCTTTGTGGTGTCCTTCACTGTACCCCCAGTATTCAGGTCCCACATTCAGGCGCCATATACCGGAGCCCGTGGGCAGAAATCCAACCATACATGAATTGGGGAGTGAGGATTGAGAGAGGGAGAGGGAGAGGGAGGAGGGAGAAGGGAGGAGGGAGGAGGGAGGAGGACTTCAGGTGAGATCTGGCTAAAGACATAAACTTGGGGAACATACATAATTAATGGAAATAGGGAAGCTCATGGAATAGATCTCTGAGTCCTAGAAACAAGAAACTTCAGGATAAACTGGAGGAATGGCAAAGGAGAGAGGGCCCTGCAACCCAGAGACAATCACCTCTTGGAAGGAAGCCTGTAGAGGCCCAGTGACTGGGCTGGTTTTGGCTGTTAACAGAGATGGCTATAGGGCTGGAATGGGGGGAGGTCGGCATCCAGCTACAGTCCGTGATCATTAATTCTGGCGGGACACTGGCTTCTAGGTACCTCACTCCTTGCTGTATACGTAAAGAGCTATGCTAGGATCCTGGTCCTCCACTGAATAGCTGTGTGATTATGGCCAAATCAGTTAACTGAACTAGAATTCTACATCTGTGAAACACAGGACTGGCACTCCACAGTGTTAAGTCTAATAACAGCTGAACAGGATCCTTCCCATAAGAGTGCCTGGCCGGGGCCTGATGGACACCTCAGAGCTTCTGGACAGATGTGAGGTGTCAGCCCTGTTCTGGATCCCTCTCACTGATCAGTGTAGCCTGGAACAAACATTGGTCCAGCCGGTGACCACAAAACTTGTTTACTGAGGCAGGCTCTTCCTTTATCCTACCCTGTCTTTCAGACTAAGGTGTGGCAGAACCTTAGACCAAGGTGTGGCAGAACCTTGGACCAAGACCTTTTACAACACCTGTTATAAAGAAGTCTAAAGAAACAGTTGACTTGCTTTAATCCTCTCTCTAAACAGCACATATGTTTTTAAAGTCCCTGATCCCCACACACTCATTTTCTACATCAGTTCCTACCGGGTCACTCCAGAAACTTCCTAGAAAAACCATATCTTCTCTGGTCACTCAAGTTCCCTTCTCCAAGTTCTCTCTGCCATTCTGTACATATCATGCCATTTCATACTGACTTTGTAAATGGTCCCTATCACCCAAAACATGTTGAGTTCCTTGTGGACCAGGGCTGATTCTAATTCATCTCTGTCCTAAACACTCTCTAAAGAAAAACACTTGCCAAATTTACAGTTCAGGACTGGTTGAATCCTCCCAAAAGTTAATAAAAGTTAAAATTCTGTGGGGTATAGCTCAGTGGCACAGCATGTGTTTGGCATGCACAAAACCCTTGGTACCATCCCTAACTGAAAATCAGTTTATTATTGTGTTCTTCGTGTATGTAAAAAGTACATATGTAGATATATATATGAACATTTTACATTCAATAGTATATGTATGTTTACATGCATATGTGTGGGCAGGTGTGTATGTGGAGATGAGAGGTCAACATCACGTGTCTTCCTCCATCACTTTCCTCCTTAATTTTTGACACAGGGATGCTCTCTGTCAGACTGGTGCTGACCAGAAAGCCCCCAGGATCCTTTGGTTCTGCTGGCATTACAGGTGGACACCACTGTGCCTGGCTTTTTACATGGGTACTAGGGATCTAAACTCACTCCCTCATGCTTCTGTGGCAAACACATTACCAACTAAGTTGTAACTCCAACCCCTATATGCAACTTATTTAAAAAAGACCTTTAAAGCATATTCTGTTAACTACAGGTCCCATACCTGGAGTAGCTCTGTTCTAGCAGGGAAACCTGATTCTCATGGTCAGTATTAAGATGTTCCGTTGATCATATCTGTATTCCTCAGAGAGTACAGGGCAATTGCTGGGTAGTCAAGAAGAGTCTCCCAGAAGAAGTAACATCCAAGTGATCTGAAAGAATAAGCTGAAAGTCACACAGAGTAGGGAAGCTGGTAGCTGCCTTTTCACCCTACCCAGGGAGGAGGAGTTACGTCCTGGATTGGTCAAAAGCAAGAATACTAAACTGAGACACAGTTCTGGGGTGGAACCCTGTGTAAAGCAAAGGTTATCCCAGTCTGGAGATGGTACCTGTCTGTTTCTCTCTCAAATATACAAGGTAAGAGGGAAAGGGTTCTTCTCTTTGAGGAGTGTGTGTGTGTGTGTGTGTGTGTGTGTGTGTGTGTGTATGCGCACAAGTGCCTGCACATGTACATGTGGAGATCCGAGGACAACTTGCAGGAGTCAGTTCCTTGGTCTCCTACCATGTAGGCCCTTGGGATGAAACTCCCATCTTCAAGCTTGGCACCAAGATAGCTTGCTGAGCTATGTTTCCACCCCCTGGAGTTAATCTTGCTGGGAAGGAACTGTATCTTCCCCTTCTCCACTCCCTAGAGAGAAGTTTAAGGGAAAAGGATTCTGGACCTAGGACTTCACCGGCCATGCAGCCCCCAGCGGTTAGGGCTTTATTGGAAGTAGGGTGAGACCAGATAGCAAGAGTTGCTTGCCATATCTGCTGTTCATATACGTCCCCAGAAACACCTGAGGTGGTAGGGGGCTGGTGGGTAGCCCTGCCACCTGGGCTTCAAACCAGAAGAGGGAATAACCAAAGTAGTTCTTGGAAAGGAAGAACTCAGGGCAGAGGGAGAATTCAGGGCAGAGTTGAGTGTCTTACGAAGTGTAGAGCAACAAGTGGAATGACAGGCAGAGAACCACAGAAGAGCTGGTAGAGGCTGGACTTATTCCATAAAGAGGTAGCTGGCCTGGCTTCGTGAGGGCACACCTGTTAGCCAGCTGCTAAAGTTACGGTGGTATTTACCTGTGCCAGACATGTTTCCAAATACATCAACTCACAACATAAGATAACCTGCCCAAGTTCCATAAAAAAGGCTCAAGGGACAAACTCATCTTTCATCAAGGCTCAGCAGAAACTTTACCAAGGAGACAGAACTGCTGACCTGGACTTACGAGAAGATGGCCTGAAAGAGCCGATACTGGAGCTGAGTCTTGAGAGAGACTGAGCAGGGCTAGTGGAGGCCAGCTGAGCTTAAAGTATAAGGGCTCCAGGTACCTGGAAGAGTACTTTGAGAAAAGAAGGGCCCAGCAAAACGGAACAAGGAGAACATTCTTAGTGGCAAATTAAAGCCCTCAGGCTGCACATCCTGGCACAGAGTAGAGAGAGCGAGTCCTGCCCTCAGAAACCAGCCTGCCTCCTGTACCTCTCTAACACATCCACTTCCCTTTTTTGGCATTAAAATTTGGCTATGTTCCAGGTTCCTCAAGCTTACCAGAGGAAATGCAAACTTCTTTGAATAGGATTTGCTGATAAATTGAGACTGAGAAATTATCTTCTTTCAGGGCCTAGGGAGATGAAAACATGCTCTACCCTTCCCCTGCTCCCCAGTCTTACTACATAGTCTGCACGGCCTCAGCTTCCCAAAAGTTGGATACAGCATGCCCACCACACCGGGTTTAGAGGAACACTTTTAAATTATATTTTAAGATGAACATGGTGGGAGGTCCCTATAACCCTACCAGCGGGGTGGTGGGGGCAGGAAGATCAGGAGTTCTAAGCCTGCTTGGGCTATACGAGATGCTGTGGGGATCTGGATACCCTGAAGGGATGGCAGGTGTCTGGCCTGCTCTGCCTGATGTGATAACCTGGCCCCAGGAAGCTACTGTAGATATGAGTCTTCCTTTTCCCAACGCTAAACCAGAACCAGGTTTGTGGGTTTCATTTCCTCGTTCCTGAACTTCCACATCAGACCTAGAACCTTCCCTCCTTTATCCCCAAACCCCACCTTTAACTTTCCCGCCTTCTATAACGGTCAGGAAGGCCTCCCTATATAAACCCCTGCATTGGCTCTACTGACCAAACCTCGGTAGTCTCCCGGGAGCTCCTCCTCCTGCCGCACTCTGAGCCACTTGAGGTCCTGTTCGATTGTCCTCCATTCTCTGGCATGGCTGGAGCACAACAGCCGTGCTGGAGATGGAGTCTCACCCACAAGACTCTGCTTCAAAAAAACTACAATTAGCAGACATACAGAACACAGAAGTGGACAGATATCCTGAGTTATAGGTTGGACTGGTCTGCACAGCCAGTTCGAGGCCAGACAACATAGTAGAGTGAGGCCTTGTCTCAAAAAATAAAATATCTGGGCATGGTTGTGCTCAACTATAATCCCAGCACTCAGGAGGCAGATGAAGGGGGACTTCTGTGAGATCGAGGCCGCCCTGATCTACAAAGTGAGTTCTAGGCCAGCTGGGGCTACAGGAAGACCATGTTTCAAACAAATAAAAATAGGAATGAAAAAAAAAAAACACCTAAAATAAATAAAATATGTTGAACTAGCATTCATAAGGCACTTTAGAATTTACACGAATATTTTATTTCATTGAGACATGAGATTAACATTATTCAGATAAGGAAACTGAAATTAGGAGCTGAACTAGCACATGAAAGGAGCTGGGACTCAAGTCCAGTTATTCCTTCTGCAAATACTATATTAATTTATAATTTTGTATTCTTTAAAACACTTTATGGTTGTGGATAAGCTCAGGGGGTAGAGTCCTTGCTGAGCATGTGTAAAGGACTGGGTTCCACTCCTAGCACTGCATAACTGGCATGGTGGCACACATCCATATTTCTAGCACTTGAGATGTAGAGTCAGGAGGATCAGAAGTTCAAGGTCATCCTGGGCTACATAATGAATCTGAGGCCAGCCTAGGCTACATAAGACCCCATTTCAAACAGTAAAACCTGTTTCACTGACCCACATTTACAGGTGTAGGAGTATGTACTGAGAATACAAGAATAACAGGCCCGGCTTGTCACTGTCCCTTTGTTCCTAACGCTTCAGCACTGAGGCAGGACTGTGTGCAAACAATGGTACAGCTAACTTTTCTAATGGTGTTTAGTGATGGCCCTGATATGTACGCACAGTTCTCCACTGGGCAGCTAACGGCTGCTATTCTTACCTGACAACGCCCTGCACCCGCACTGAGCTAAATGGGGTACAGTCCCTATGACACAAGCAGTACAATGCAGTACATCCCAGAAACACTATTATGTGCAAGTCTGAAAATATTTGTGAGCAAATGCTCAGAAACATCCTTCAACATCCAACAATCATATTAGCTAACATTTACTGAACATTTAAACTGTGCGAAGTTCTATACCAAAGTTTTTTTTTTCGTTTGGCTTTAAAAATTTATAATTGTTTAGTTACTAGTGTCATGTATGTTATGTGTGAGAGCATATATATACCATGGTACAAGTGTAAAGGTCAGAGGACAACCCATGACAGTCATTTCTCTCCGTCTGCCATGTGGGTCCAGGGATCAAATTCCAGTCTTTGGCCCAATGGCAGGTAACTTCCCCACTGAGCTATTGTGCCAGACCCTTTTGGATTTTGAGACCATTCACTGTGTAGGCTCCACTGGCTTCTAACTCAGGATTATCCCACTTCAGCCTCCTGAGTGCTTGGATTATAGGCATGTGCTTCCATACTTGGCTTCTATAACAAAATTCTCTAGAAAAATATTTTATGTATACATTACCTGCATCTCTCTCAGTGCATCTACAAATGCCCATAGAGGCCGGAAGAGGGTGTGAGATTCCTGAAACCAGAGGTGCAGATGGTTGTTAGCTGTCATGCGGGTGCTGGGAATCAAAACCAGGTCCTTTGCAAGAGCAGCCAGTGCTCTTAACCACTAAGCCATCTCTCCAGCCCCAATAAATTCTTTATACACATCACTATTTAATCTTAGTGAAACTCCTAAGAGGGCTATGTTGCAACTCAGAGGTACTGAACTTCCTTAGCATGTACAAGGCCTTACTAAGTACCACATATATCAAAATTGGGGGAAAGAACAACAACAACAAAAAAAAAAACAACAAAAAATTTGTAAAAAAGAAACTGGATATTGTGGCACAAACCAGTGATTTCAACACTTTATTGCTGAGGCACGAGGAAGCAGAGTTTGAAGCTGGACTAGATTACAAGGTTAGACCATGTTTTAAATGTATATAAATTTCTGAGGAGTAGGCAAAGGACAGCCTATATCTGCTTGCTAACCATGAAGCTAGAAAGAGGCAGGAAGTAGAATCTGAACTCAGACAGGCAATGCCCCACTACACTGTCCTCCAGCCTACAGAGGGCACAGAGCCAACAATAGTAAAGAAGACAGATTCCACTCCTGCCCTTCACATGCCAGTGGGTTAGGAGGGAGGATAACAGAAAATGACTAACAGGTGGTTTTCTCTCCTTTGACCATCTTGGAAGCTTTATCATGGATTCACCTTTTCAAGTGCACAGGAGGATTCTTAGGCATGGACAGGTCTGCAAATAGCACAGGACAGAGCTCCAGGATAGGAAGAGGTGTGGCGGATGGAAACTGCTACTTGGCCGATGACTAGGCCAGGTGGCTGAGGAGTGGAGGGTGCACCTGCCCTGTTCAAGGGTTCCAGGATGCTGCAGGAAAGGGACTGTCTGAAGGGAAACAGTGGGATGGGACAGTGAGCAGTGTGCTGCTTCTGAGAAGGGAAATACTAGCTAGGACCAGCCTGATGGAGTAATGTAGGCTGCTGAGATACACATGACCAGGCTTGGGTATAGAAATAGAGGAGGAAGTCAATCGAGGTATTCTTTTGGTTGGTTGTTTTGTGGTTTTGTTTTGTTGTTTTGATTTTTCAGACATGGTCTCGTGTAGCCCAGGCTGGCCTCAAACTGCAAACATAGCTGAGGATGACCTTGAACTCCTGATCCTTCTGCCTCAACCGAGAACTGGGATTACAGGCATGTGTTGGCACTCCTGGTTTATATAGTACTAGATATCCCTCACTTGTGCTCAGCAAGGACTGTGTCAACAAGGCTATGTCCTTAGCTCCTCAGTCCACATTTTTGGCTTAAACAGTACAGTAGATGGTCACAATTCAGGACAAGTCTGCCAGGGAAGGTAAGAGAGTTCAGCTTCCGTCTGAGGTGGCTGTGGACAGTTACATGGAGTAGTAAGTAACTGATTGGACACAAGACTCTGGAGGGGAGAAATCAGTCTGAACAAAGGTGAAAATGATGCTGTCTAGAAGGAAAATGGGTTTGTTCTTCTCAGCCAATGAAAAGTCAGGGAAGAACTGTTACTGGAAATCTTTGGGACTTCCAGCCAAGCCATCATATGGTACCTAGAAAATTAAGGTCCCTTCTTGGGGTTCTTAGTCTCATTAAAAAAAAAAATTTAGAACAGACACAAACGGAAGCTAGAGAACAAAGAACGGACTGAAAAGGAAGCTCGAGGGCAATTTATTAGAGTGTAGAAAGAAAACTCCAGAGTAGGGAAGGTGTAAATCTCACAGCTTCCTGGAAAGGAGAATGGAGAAGGAACAAAGCCATGCTGCTGGAAGAGGTGGTGTAGTCAGCCACCTGGTGGTGGGCAGCCACACAGCAGTCAGGGGAGCTTAAGAGACAGAGTAAAGAATCCCAATCCTTTCCTTAGGGAGTTTAAAAACACACCAAAACTTTGACTAGCATCTGGAAGAAAAAGAAGAGAATCAAAAGAAACAGTTAAAAGGTGGACAGACCCAGCTGAACTCCATGAAGGCTCAGCTTGTAGGGACTGCCCTGGGGGTGAGAATTCTGGAAAGGAAAAGCACATTACTTTCCTAGTGGTAGTCTCCTAGACAGGTCCCTTACCTGCCCCACTGGATTAGCCTTTAAGGGGGGAGGCAAAGGCATGTTTCCACCTAGAGGTCGATTCCATGCTTTACCACACTAGTGTCTGAGACAGAACTCTCGAAATCTCCCACTACTGAAAACCACTAGATGGGGAACTGAGCAAAGGGAGATGAGAGACAGTAATCAAAGAGGAAAGAGGAGCTGGACATAGTCTAATGTGACTGTGATGCCCTCACTTGGGGGGGAAGGCAGGACAATCACTGCTAGTTTGAGATCAGTTTGTTCTGTATAGCGAGTTCCAGACTAGTTGGAGCTATAGAGACCCTGGATCAAAGCACAAAACAAAAGGAAACAAAGAGAAAAAGAGGGAAGTTGGGAAGGCTTGAAGGCTGTGAACCAAGTGAGGTTTGTGTTAAGAAGGCACTGGCAGCTGGCCATGCCTGTAATCCCAGCGCTTGTGGCGGCAGGAGGATCGGGAAGTCAAGGTCATCATCCTTGACTCTGTTGAATTTGAGGCCACCTGGGCTATATGAGACCCTGCTCCACCCCCAGCGGTGAGTGTTCTGTGCAGACGCTAAAGTGGCTGAGTTCAACGGGGCACACTAAGTAGGGAAAAGTTTAGAGATGTGGGATTGGTCCTAGCAGGGCTACAATTAAGGCACACAGAGGCAGGGTCCCTGCAGGAGAGCGCCTGACTTTGCCGAAGGGTTGGAGAGTGGCAAATACCAACAGTAGACAAAGAAGCCTGTGGAACTGAAGATGCCACAGCCATAATGTTGATATCATGCCCTGGCCGACAGGACAATTCATTCTCACTGGCTCTGGGGAGCAGTAATCTGAGACTCTGCTACAAATGAGAACATCAGACCCAGAGATCTGACTGGCTTGCTGGTGGTACAGTTCCAGGCAGTGATGCCACAAACAGTTTGGTTCAGCACTCTGAGTTTCCTCTACTGGAAGCCAAAGCTGAACCAAGGCGAGCAATATTGGCCATACAACTGCATTTTCCCGGACAGAGCAGGATCCAACTGGACAGAGACGGATCCAACTGGACAGAGACAGAGAGGAGGGAACAAACCTGAAATGCAGAATCAACAGATATAAAACCCGGAGGGCAGGGGAGACGTGCGGGACTTCTGATTGAACAACTGGGTGAATGGTGTGGTACCACTGACAGAAGTCGGAAAGACAGCAGAGCCACTCACAGCAAGATGAAGACTGACTTTCGACATGTATTTGCCCCCCTGGGGGATATCCAGGAGGATGTGCAGCAACCAAGACAAACAGAAACAGGGTCTGAAGGTGAGAAGTCTCCTGTGAGACACCTGAGACTCAGTGTTTTCAGGAATCGTCCTTGTTCTGCATACTTTCAGTGATTCTCCTGCTTCAGGCCCTCCAAATGCTGGGACTACAGGCATGTATCACTGCACATGGCTTTTTTCCCTTCAAAGACAGAGTTTCAAGTAGCCCTGACTGGAAGAGAGGGCTCAGCTGCTAAGACCACTGGCTGGTCTTGCAAAAGATCCAGGTCCGAATCCCAGCACCCACATGGTGGCTAACGACCTTCCACAACTCCACTTCCACAGGATCCAATACCCATTTCCGTCTTCTGCAGGCATTGCGTGACATGGGTGCACTTACATACGTGCAGGCATAACACTCATACACATAAAAATCAATCCATCCATCAATCAATCAATCAGTCAATCAGGTAGCTTTGACTGACTTTTGATCCTCCTGACCCCACTTCCGGAGAGCTAGGATTATGGACTTGAACCACCATGCCCAGTTTATGTGGTACTGGAACTCCCACCCAGGGCCTCCTTTGTACCCCGCAGGCACTCTACCAACTGAGCTACCTTCTCAGGCCCAGCAGGTTTTGTTGTTTGTTCTGAGACGGTCTGCAGCCCCGATTAGCCTTGAACCCATTATGTAGCTGAGGATGACCCTGAACTCCCGATCTTCCTGCCTCTGCCTCCCAAGTGCAGAGACTGCAAGCATGTACCGCTGTGCCAGTCTTAGCTTCTTTGGGCCTTTAAGAGTTTTCTGAAAGACTGCGCACGGTTCTGGGTAGACCGCACTCGGGTGGAGAGGCATCCCGCTGGTGTCAGCCACTCCTGGCTCGTCTCTGACTCGGCTTCCCCCTTTCCTCCGACAGATGGCTTTGCCCTGCCACAGGTCCAAGAATCTCAACACACTGGCCTTCCTCCTGGTGGGCGTGAGTTTCCTGGTACTGAGCCAGTGGCTCCTCCCCGGGTCCCCGCAGGAGGAGAAGGCGGAGCGCCCCGAGGCTGCTTCCTCCACTCCTGCCTTGGCTGTGCCGGTCTCAGCGCTCCTCCCGCGCCCTCGCTGCTCCGCGAACACCTCCGCCAACAGCACGGCCGGCTTCCAGCTGCTGCCCACGCGCATCCAGGACTTCCTGCGGTACCGCCACTGCCGCCGCTACCCGCAGCTGTGGGACTCGCCCGGCAAGTGCGCGGGGCGCCGCGGCGTGTCCCTGCTGCTGGCCGTCAAGTCGTCGCCCGCGCACTACGAGCGGCGCGAGCTGATCCGGCGCACGTGGGGGCAGGAGCGCAGCTACGGCGGCCGGCGGGTGCGGCGCGTCTTCCTGCTGGGCACGCCCCCGGCCGACGAGGCGGCGCGCGAGCCGCAGCTGGCCGAGCTGCTGAGCCTGGAGGCGCGCGAGCACGGCGACGTGCTGCAGTGGGACTTCGCCGACACCTTCCTCAACCTCACGCTCAAGCACCTGCACCTGCTCGACTGGACGGCGGCGCGCTGCCCCGGCGCGCGCTTCCTGCTCAGCTGCGACGACGACGTCTTCGTCAACACCGCCAACGTGCTCGGCTTCCTGGAGGCGCAGTCGCCGGAGCGCCACCTCTTCGCCGGGCAGCTCATGGACGGCTCGGTGCCCATTCGCGACAGCTGGAGCAAGTACTTCGTGCCCCCGCAGCTCTTCCCGGGCAGGGCCTACCCGGTGTACTGCAGCGGCGGCGGCTTCCTCCTGTCGGGCCACACGGCGCGGGAGCTGCGCAGGTCTGCGCGCGAGGTCCCGCTCTTCCCCATAGACGACGCCTACATGGGCATGTGTCTGCAGCGCGCGGGCCTCAAGCCCAGCGGCCACGAGGGCATCCGGCCCTTTGGGGTGCGGCTGCCCGGCTCCAGTCGTCAGTCCTTCGACCCCTGCATTTACCGCGAGCTGCTGCTCGTGCACCGATTTGCGCCCTATGAGATGCTTCTCATGTGGAAGGCACTGCAGAACCCGGAGCTGCACTGTAGGCACAGACGCAGGGTCCCCTGAGGCCTCTGAATTGTGCTGGACAGATGAGCGGCCTCTGCCCCCAGGCTCCAGACAGATGCCACTTTAGGCCCAGCAGTCCACGATGAGAGCACGTCTTTCTTCCCTTCTGTACCACACACACACACTGACGTCACCTTGAAGAAGAAGCTGGTACAAGCCACCTCCTTGTGTATTTTCCTGAGTCCATGTTCAGGAGTTCTGGACATCCTGGGGTTGGGACCAGTAATACAGGTTGGGTCTGTTCCTGTATTAGGCCAACTCGAAGACTCCTGCGTAAGGTCTATCCGTCAATCCTGCTATACCCAAGTTCACCATTCCTCTGCAAGCCTTTCACCTAGCTTCCATCCTTCACGCATTGTGGGCAACGCAGCAAGAGGGATATGGGGCAAGATCACTATCAGAAAGCAAGTACGGTGCAAAGACGATGGTCATGGCCAATGTTCGCTCTACAGATAAGTGTGGCTGAAGCTGGTGTGACCTCAAGTCTTCCACTTCCCCAGAAGAAAGGTTACACTGTCAGCTGAGAGGCACCTGGCAGTCTTGCTCCCATCATGCTGCAGGACCCTTGTGAGGTCAAAATTCCAACTGTGCCAAACAGAAACTGAAGCACATTCAGAGCAGCAGAAGGACACACCAGTCCACCCACCTCTCTGGAACCCTGATTGTGAATAATTCCCAGGAGCTAAGGCCAAATGCGTTAGGGGTGCATGAACCATTGGATGAGTACCCACCTGTTTCAGTGCTGAGGACGTTGTATTAGTTTCCAGTTGCTGCTGTAACAAATCCTCAACAACCTGGGTTCTTAGAACTACACTCATTTATCATGCCACAGTTCTGTCTGGCAGCACAGGTCTCAGTGGGCTAAGGGCAAGGTGCTGGGCAGGCAGACTTCATCTTGAGTGCTGTAGAGGACACACACACAAACACACACACACACACACACATACACATATGTACACACGGCTGCTTTTTTCCTTCCCCGGATTCTCAAAGCCTCTTTCATCTTCGAAACCAGCAGCATACGTTTCTCTAGTCCTTTCTCTCTACTCTTCTGTCTCCTCCTTCTTCTCTTCTCCTTCCTTACTCGGGGGATCAAGCCCGAGATCTCTAGCATGCAAGTTCTGTATTCCTTCCACTCAGAGTCCTGGAGATTATGTTGGGTATTGAAGGATCACCTTCCCCTTTGTTTGTTTGTTTGTTTGTTTGTTTGTTTGTTTGTTTGTTCACAAGGTCTCAGGTAGCCCAGGCTGGCCTGGAACTTGCTGTGCAGTCAAGCATGACCTTGAACTGAGCCTCCTTGAATTAAAGGGTTGGTCTCTACACTCAGCTAGTATCTTCCTATCCTAAAGTCAGTTAGTCAACACTGTTCATCTCTATCCTTCACCTTGTCCTGTTTATGTAGCCTAGGAGAGTCCTAGGATTCAGAGGTTAGGGTGTGGACATACGTGGAGGTCCATTATACTGTCCAGCATTATGTCAATACATATGAATGGAATAAATGAAGTCAAGAAAGAATGAGCAGATCCACACTGTGCAATTGTCCTTTCTTTGCACAGACCTCCCTGATGCAATCTCTCATTCTGGACAACTGAGCAGCAAATCCTGAATCTCCTGCTTGGATGCCTCCCAGTTCCCTGACAGTTTATCTCCATTTTACTGGGAAAGATAGAAAGGTTCAGGACTTCCTAGCCCAGAAGTGCGGGAAAGCCTCAGTCATGGGTGGGCTGTGAGAATCTGGGTCCTGGTCAGCCATCTTGGAAGCTGATTTGCTCCAGTATGCAGGCTCAGGCAAGGCTACTCTGGCCTCCACCGCCTGGTGTCACAAGTCCCATCAGGCCAGCCTGGTGCAGCCTCCAGGACAATGTGCCACCAGGGGGCGAGCCTGCTACATGGTGTGTGTGCCTTTGCAGTGAGCTCTGGTTTGGCAAAGATCCCTGGTGTTTTGCCTTGGAGCCCAGCTGAAGCCTTGATCTGGCAGTCTCAGATGGTGCCCACAGAGGCAAGGAGTAGGCAGAGTATCCACGTCTTCGTTAGACTTGAGGCTAGTGAGCTCCATCAGACCTGGTGCCCGCCGTCACTGCCTGTATGCTTTTGTAAAGAGGTTAAACTTCCTCCTTCTGTAAGAATGCCACCTCTACCCTCACCATCTGGAAATCAAACTTCTACACGGTATAATCACACATAGTCTCAACAACTCTATAAGTGTGTAACTTAATATAAAATGCAAGCAAAATACATTTAAATATATCTTAGCCATAACAAAAATCTCCCTACCTCTTCCAGAATTTCACCTAGAAGGGAGCATTCTTCCTTCAGAACTATTAGCAACAATAAAAATAAAAGCGGGGGCGCTGGCGAGACGGCTCAGAGGTTCAGAGCACTGACTGACTGCGGAGGACCTGGGTTGGGTTCCCTGCACCCACATTGTGGCTAAAAATGGTCTGTAACTGCAGTTCCGGCCTACACTGCCATTGCATGCACTTGTACATTACATAGGTACCCCAAAACCTGTTCAGATAACTGATTAAATTAGTAAGAAAATATGGCCACCTGCCAGATAGAAAACTTCTATAGCAAGCGGTCAGGACCATTTTGTTACTGTTTGTTGCTGCTTCCTATGCACGGGGTTTGGATTTTGTTTATCACGGGGTCTGACTGGCTGGCCTGGGATGCAGTGTGCAGATCAGGCCATCCTCAAACTCACAGAAATCCACCTGCCTCTACTTCCTAAGTGCTGGGATTAAGGGCCTGTGCCAACACCCCCAGCTATTTTGGTGTATTGAGACAGGGTCTCACTCTGTAGCCTATCCTGGTCTCAAACTCATGCTTTGCAATCCAGATACTCAAGGTGATGCAGGAGGATTGCGATGAGTTATAGGCCAGCCTAGGCTAGAGGAAGGCCTTGAATCCAAAAACAAAACAAATCCCAAACCCCTAAATTCCATGTACAATAGAAACAAAAAGGCACTTAGGACTGAATGTAGAATATACATATGAAAAAAATAAAATGTCTTAAGATGTTTTTAAATATGTAGATTAATATCCATAGACACCATGTCATAAAGTTACATCTAAGGTTCTGATTCATCAGAATTTCATCACAAGAAACAGGGACTATTATTATCAGCCCCATTTGGTAGATGTGGAGACTGTAGCCCAGGTAGAGAAGAGACCTCTCCAAGACCACCCGGAACTTCTGAACATGAGGGACTAAGCGCCCAGGCCTCCCACCTGCCGTCCTGGGCGCTGACCACTGCCCCAGCCCCCAGACCTACTGGCCAATCATCCCCAGAGATGAGAGTTGCATGGACCACAGGCCAGCCTGGGGCCTCAGAGGAGGCACACCCGATTCCGACTGTCTGCTCTCTGTGTACGGCTGTTCCATGTTGGGTTGGACCTCCCTTCACCCTACAGGACTCCCAAAACTGCCAGTCTCCCAGTATTAAATCAACATTCAAACAATTGCTTAGGGTCTAGGGCCCTCTCCACCGTGGGATAGTCAGTAACAGACTAATCCTGGTGTGAGGAGGGCTGCTCCTCCTCCCAGTCAGCAACCACCCACCTAGGCAAGACAGACAGCTCCATGAAATCATTTTCTCAACAGACGAACAGTCTTTCCAGAGGACTGATCCCGGTGCTCCCAAGAACACACAATGATATCAGTTTTTAAAATGCCATCCGTCTTCTTTCCTCTTCCTTGCAACTGTTTGAAGCAGAGTAAGGACTGGGTAGGCATTTGCACAAGGTCATTGGCTGCTGTGGTAGGGGTCTGAGCCCATAGGAAGGAGGTTGGGAGATAGTGCAGAGATGGTGACCAAGGAGCCAGGAGAGTGCCCTATTGAGGAAGGAGGACATGGATGGTTCCAAGGTAACAGAAATGAAAGGGCCTTGGGGCCTTCTCAGGATGGAGAAGATGGAGGGGAATACCCTTGGGCTTTGAGTGAGGCAGGGTTCCTTCCTGCAAGATGGGTGGTGTGTTAGTGCTTGCCAGGACAGAGACAAAGACCGGCTGGCTTTGGCTGGTCGGGTGGTGACTAAGGCTCCAGGGTCCTGCACCTAGGCCTGTGAGTTCGAACTTATAGACCATCGGAGCATCCACACTAGTCAGTGAGGGACGGGTCCTGGGAACCTGTGGAAGCTCCTCAATAACATGGAGGTTCCTTATACTCACAATGTCCTCCAACACTCAGGGATAGGGATAGCTGCCTGACCACTGAAACTCCAGTTAGCAGCTTCCACCTGATGCCAGGTCATGTGAGTGTTCCAGGGGTCTGATGTGGTATGCAGGTGCATCCCGTAATTTGAGCCCTTCAGGTGCTGAGCACTGATCCTTCATGAAGCACCCCTCAAAAGAAATGATTCCTTGGCTAGTTAGCTCATTCCCAGGCCTCAAGGGAAGCCAGAATTGTCCCTGCTGTCTTCCATGGCAACTATCTTGTGGCCCAGCCAGACTCCTTGGGGATCCTGTTCAGCCATTCATCTCCCAGTGCTGGGCTGGTAACACAGAGCAGACTCAGGTCCTTCAGGCTGGAGTGGAAACTGGGGGCACTTCTGCGTGACAGAGAGATGGACATTGACAGGTCCTCTCACCCTCGGGTGGGCTCTACCTAGTGCTTTGAAAAAAATGATTCATCCATTCTTGAGAAAGTTATTCAAACATGGTGGGGGTTGCTCCATGCTTAAAACTGATTATTTTCAGAGGACCAAAGGTCAGCTCCCAGTACCCATGTCAGGTGGCTCACAACCACCTATAACTCCAGTTCCAGGGTGTCCACTGCCCTCTTCTGGTCTCCGCAGGCACCTATGTTTATGTACACACACACACACACACACACACACACACACACACACACAAATAGAATGACTGCTTTTACTTTAACAAGTTAAATGACTGCTTTTACTTTAACAAGTTAAACATGGTCGGGTAGCGTGATGGTCTGCACCTGTCATCCCAGTACTTAGACGCTAAAGCAGGAGAGATTGAGTTTGAGAATATCCTGAGCTACATGGTGAGTTTGTAAGAGACTAAAAACCTAATGAGCAAATAGATTTTCGAGAAGTAATAACACCTCCTGCTTCCTGTTGGTCCAAGATAAAGACATAGGAGACCCTTTCTCTCAGCACTCGGAGCTTTTACTGACTGACAGGCCCACATCAGTTTAGGTAAGGCCAGACTCCACAGCATCGACCTCTAACCTACTGGCTCTTTCTTCTTAAATTGACCAATCCAAAATGAGGAGAGGGAGATCTGCTCTACGCCAGCAAAAAGCCCCCTAACAGCGTCGGACATTTTAGAATCCGAGTCTCCTCTGTACTTGTAGAGAGCTGGTCTCTCTGAGGGTGTGTGTATGTGAGTGATTCTTCATCTTTCAATAAAGTCTGTTTCTCTCTACTGTGTCTGAGGTTTTTCCTGCTCCTAATTCTGTAATTGGCAGAGAAAATGGACCCACTGAAGACCCCTCAACTGCAAGATATAACAAGTCTCTCTCTCAAAACAAGCGAACAAAATCTAGCTAGGTGTGGTGCTGCAGCCTGTAACCCCAGTACTTGAGAAGTACAGGCCAAAGACTCAGGAATTCAAGGCCATCCTCAGCTACAGAGTAAGTTTGAGGCCAGATGGGCACATATATGAAATCCTGTCTTTAAAAAATACAAAACAATAAATATGTTAAGTATGTGGTACTAGGAATATAGTTGTGTCTCAGAGCATGTGCTTGTGTGCTTGAGACCCTGGCTTCTACCTTTAGCACCAAACACCAAAGGAATAAACACAACAGACAAAACCCACATGGAATTACCCCTAGAACCTGTTCATTCTACTCCTAGATATTGAAAAACACATATCCTCACAGAAACTGGTACATGGATGTCTATAGCAGCATGATTTATGGCAGCCACAAGGTGGGTGTCCCAGATGCCCACCGACAGATGAATGGATAAAATCTGAAATGTTCACACAATGGGCTATTATCCAGCCATAAACAGGAATAAAGTCCATATTCATACTACAACACAGCCAATCCTTGGTGAGTAAACACTAAGTAAAAGACGGCAGAAACAAAGGGCCACATATTGCATGATGTTAGTATAAGAAATGCCCAGAAAAGGCAAGTCCAAAGAGACAGAAAGTTGGTTAGCTGCTGCTGAGGAGGAGGACAGTGGAGGGGTGGGGGATGACTGCTGCTGTGCACGAGATTTCTCTTGGGGTGATGGGAATGTTCAGAAGTCAAATAGTGGTAACAACTGTGCAATTCTGACTCATCAACCCATTGAAGTGTATGCTTTAAAGAAACATTAATTAGCTAGGGATGGTGGTGCACAATTTAATCCCAGAACTTGGGAATCAGATGCAGGTGAATCTCTCTGTGTGCACTGCCAGCCTGGTCTATATAATGAGTTATAGTTCAGCCAGGGCTACATAGTGAGGCCCTGTCTCAAAACAGGAAAAAAATTATTTAGTGCCTGACATGGAACCCAGTTTGTGCAAGCGAAACGAACACATGCTACCACTGAGCTGTTACACCCTAGCCTCTAAAGGATTAAAATTTTAAAATATATTATTTATTACTCAATTTTTTTATGTGGATGAGTGTATTGTCTGAATGTGTATAAGTGAACCATGTTGTGCAATGCCTGAGAAGGTCAGAAGAAGGTGCCAGATCCCCTGGACCTGGAATTACAGATGGTTGTTATCAGCCATGTGGGACCTGGGAGTTCAGCCTGGGTCGTCTGCATGGGCAGTCAGTGCCCTTGACTGATGAGCCATCTCTCCAGCCCCTTTCTGTCTTCTAACTTTTGAGACAGCTTCTCTCACTGAACCTGAACTCACTAATTCAGCTCTGCCAGGGTATCCAATGAGCTCCTGGGGTTTACCCATGTCTGCTAACCCTGTGGTGGGATTACAGGCTATGCCACCACACCTGGCTTTAAAAAAATGGACGCCAGGAATCAGAACCCGGGTCCTCATTCTTGCAAAGTGAACACTTTGCTGACTGAGACATCTCTCCTCCCCCTGTGATCTGAGCTTCCTGCCTCATCTCCTAATTGCTGAGGTCATAGTTGTGCACCATCACACAGTCCAGCTGGAAATTCTGTATCTATCTGGACTCATCTGACTGCATTCTCTTCTCTCTTCTCTTCTTTTCTGCTGTGCCATGCCTACATGGATACCTACAGAGGCCAGAAGAGGGTTTCAGATCACACTGGAGCCATGGAGATCAATAAACATTGGTAGAGGGAACTCGCTAGCATGGCCATCTTAATATCCCACTTCAAGACGCCAGGCATTAGAAGTCTCTGTTTTGAGACCTCACCATGTGCAGGAGATTCGTGCAGATTTTAAAAACTCTGTGTGTGTGTGTGTGTGTGTGTGTGTGTGTGTGTGTGTGTATGCCTGTGTGTCTGTGTGTCTGATCATGTACACAATGCATCATATTGTGTACGTAGAAGTCATATGCAACCTTGGGTGCTGATCCTTACCTTCCACCTTCTTTGAGACAGGCCTGCTGTTTCCCACTGTGTACGTCAGGCTAGCTGGCCTGCCGCTTCGGGGAATTCTCCTGTCTTCATCTCCCATCTCATTGTAGGAGTTCAGGGCCTACAGATGCATCCAGATTCACATAGGTCCTGGGCATATGAACACAGGTCCTTATGCATACACAGCAAGTGCTCTACCCACTGAACCATCTCCTCAGTCTTCTGCAGGGTTCTTAAATTGAGCTTGACAATTTGTTTGCAGAGATTTTTTTAAAAAAGCTATACTAGGTTAGGGGCACTGATGCACAACCGTTACTGTTCTCATTGCTGTGACGAAATACCTGACAAGGAGAAAGTTTATGGAAGAATGGTTTATTATGGCTTACAGCGTAAGCAGTGACAGTCCATCACGGGGTGAAGGGATGGTGACCGGAGCTTGAGGTGGCTGGCTCTATTATTTCCACAGTTAGGAAGTAGAGAATGGCCAGGCCATCAAATCTCAGTGCTCACCGTCAGTGATCTACATCCTTTAGTGAAACTTCGCCTCCTAAAGATTCCACAACCTTCCAAAACAGCATCACAAGCTGAGGACCAAGCCTTCAAAAACATGATCCTAAGGAGAACACTTCTCATTCAAACCATAGCAATCCACCTTCGCCTCATAGGTTCGTCACCATCTCATAATACAAAATGCATTTTTTCCAACTTCAAATGTCCCCATAGTCTTTAACAGTCCCAAAAATATGCAAAGGTCCAAGATCTCTTCTGACACTCAAAGAGGTCTCTTAAATGTTTAATCAAAAGACAAGTTACACAACTCCAACATACAATGGCACAAAGTAAACATTTCCGTTCCAAAAGGGATGATCGAGACATAGAAAGGAAAGATCAGACCAAAGCAAGACCCAAACTCAGCAGGGCGCACATCAAATCCTGCCGCTTCATGCCTGGTATCTCAGGCTCATGATGGCGTCATCTGGGCTCTAAAGGGCTTGGGTAGGCCTGACCCTCCAGGTCTGTCTCCTGCATGGCACGTAGCCCCTTTCTTAGTTTGACTTCACTCCACGCTTGCAGCTGTCCTTGGTGGCTGTCCCATGTCTCCACTGCAACTTGGGCGTCACGTTTCCAGCCTTATGGTAGATACCTCTTTACTTCCTTTCAGGGAAACTGAACCTGCCACAAGTTGCCTGGCTTCAGTGATCTTCTGGAATGTTGGTGCAGGCCCCCGAGACTTTCTCATGCTTGCATTTTGTGTGTCCACAAAGCCCATATATATGATGTGGATAATTTCACCAAGCTCTGATCTCGGCTTAAGGTGTAGCAAGGACCAAAGCTGCAGTGTCCTCCGTTTGTCTTGGTGACTGAATGTTTTTGAGCAGGGACCCTTCTGTAGAATACTTAGTTCAGGTTCTCTCTTTTAAGTGAATTTACATTTCCACAACATGGAGCTTTGGATCGATGGGGTCTCGTCCTTTCTTACTGTCCAGTGCACAGCACTAGGCATTCTCTTTCCTTATAACAACAACTGCATTTCCAGTGCCTTACTTTAAACTCTCCCTTTTCTGAACAAACTCCATGTTTTTATGTTTCTCTTCATGTGTTCTTCTCTCTCATCATAGCCCTGGATAAGAACAGTACAATTTTCTCTTGTCTTCAAAGTTCCTCTGCCAAACAAACTAGTTTGTTATTTTTAAATTTAGCATAACTTGACTTCTCAGGATACAGACCGAATGCAGTCAGATTCATTGCCAGAATGTTCCTCATCGATTTCCTGTGTCCTTGTTTCCTTCTGAAACATCATGAGCTAGGCCTCAAATTTCCACATTTCCCTTGGCGCTTTGGTCTCCCCAAGTCCCATCAGAATGCCTCATTTAACCGTGGTCATAGCGTTCTAGGGCTTCTCCTTAAAATGACAGCTCCAAGTCCTTCCACATTCCTCCCACAAACCAGTTCCAAAGGCCTAAGAACTTCATGGTCTGGTTTACCATAGTATTCACCACATTCCTGGTACCAATTAGAAAGAGTTTATGTTAGCTTGCAGTTTAAGAAGCAAAAAAATCCCTCTTGGTGGGAAGATGATGGCAGAATCATGAGATAGGATGTCACATTGAATTGGTTCACAGGAAGCACAGGGTAGCCAGAAAGTGAAGCTGGGTTATACAATCGCAAGACCTGGCCCCCAGAGACCTACTTCCTCCAGTGAAGCTCCACATCCTAAAAGTTCTACAACCTTCCAAACCAGAACCACTAGTTGGGGACCCCCTGCCCATGAGCCTACGAGGGACATTTCACATTCAAATATAACAATACCTGTATTCCAGCTCTCAGACGTTTTCAGATGGGAAAATTATTTGATCCCAAGCATTCAAGCCAGCAAGACCATTTCAAAATAGAAAATAATAACAATGATAATAATAATAATGAAAAACAAGAAAATATTCTGATATTTTTACCATGGAAACACTGTATCACAGGAACTAATGATAGGGCTTTCTGGCTGCTACATAAATGATTCTGTTTCTAGGTTTTGGTAGGGTGAGTGGTGTAAAGACTTTCAGAGCTGGTAGAAAGGACTGGGTCACAAAAGACTGACAAGTGCAAAGGACAGGGTTATCCTGGGAGGAAATGAGTTCTCAGTTATAGGAAGATGCAAGTAGAGGTTGGGCAAGAGGCCAAGGAGCCTGCAGAAATGCCTTTCCCTGGAGGCCAGGAGAGGAGAAAGAGGAGGAGGAGAAGGAGCAGGAGGAAGAGGAGGATGAAGAGGTGGATGAAGAGAATGAGGAGGAGGATGAGGAGGAGGAGGGATGGGCATGAGACTGGATGGAGTCAGTGTAGGTCTTTAAGTCTGGATCACAATTGTGTTCATTAATTGTGTGACCTAAGGCATCTCCTTGTGGCTCAGATCTGTCATTTGCCAAATGGTGTTAATAAAGGCTCAAGGTGGTTGTGAGAATTTAATGGGAAAATACCTACCCATCAGGCCCTTTAATGGCACCATTAGATGACTAAGCTTATGAAAGACAACCAACAGGGTCCTGAGGCCAACGCATTAGCAGGCCTGCTTCCCCCACCCCCAAAACAAACCTTGTTGCGCAGGCCTGGCTCTTCCTGGCTTTTCAGACCTTCTCCTCCCCAAGGAGTAGTGGGGCCAATGTTCCCTGCACAGTGCCCTCAACAGGTCACTGTTTCTCTAGGCTTCTTGCCTCATCTGTCAGAAAGGTGGACACTGCCAGATGGACTCTGAGGAGGGCCTTCCTGGTCTTAACATTCTTGGTTACTTGAACCTAACCAGTCATGGTACAGAGTACATGTCTGTGCTGTCAGGGACTCAGTATCTTGACAAAATGAAGGAGCTGAGTTAGATGACAGTAACAGCCAGGGGTCACTGTAAGGCGTCACCTGAAGCAAGCCAATCAGCATCCACATCTGCACAGTGTGGGTGCTGCTGTGCTGGGTCTGCAGTGAGGTTGGGTCTCTTGTCCAAGGTCACATAGCTAAGGAGCCAAGGCATAGCCTGTGGTTGCAACCAACACGTGATTCCCATCTTCTGGATAGACAGACTGAGGTACGGAAGGGGCCTGAGCACTCTCTGGACCCCGCCATTTCGCAGGCTGAGGCAGACATGCTTTTCTCGGTATGACCCCCTGCTTCACTTTTGAACACATGAAAGTCACCATGCCAGAGGCAATGCCACACACTACCCAACATGAGGGGCCTCTACTGAGCCCCCAAACTTCTCTGTCTCTGATCTTTGCCTTCTTCTCTTAAAAGCCCCTTTTATAGCTCAGGAAACTTTATCCTTTCACAGCCTCAGTTTCCTTATTTTCCTTAAAAACAGGTAGTCATGCAAACAATGTCAGAACCCAAAATAGTTCTCTGTAAGAACCAATAAATACATAAGACAGTGTAAAAACTTTAAACAGTTTTAAAAAACCAGTAAATATACTGGACTAGAAGTTAAAATTTAAAGTAATGACCTTTAGAAACAGACTAAAATAATGTTAAAATTTAAACTACCATTGTGAAGGCCTGGTATTGCTTCCTTAATCTGACATAAAAATTCATCAATCTTGTTACAAAAGTCTGTGTTACAATCTCTTGCTTTTATCACAATCCTGTCAAGAATTTGAGATGACAACCAAAACAAAAACATAAATTCCAGAAGGATTAGGACATAGGATTAAATGCCTGCAGTCCAGGGAATTCCCAGGTTGCAATTATCCCCTAGAGTTCTGCAAAGCCAGTAAGGTCCTGGGTGTGTCCATTTTAAATTATGCCATATGGTTGAATCCAGATGGCAGCAATGTCAAACAAGGTCACCACCATTTGAAAATGTTACTGTCCAAGATGGCAGTCAAGTCATGTGTCTGTCTACATATAGATGTCATTATACAAGATGGAGACCAGATCACACGGTTGCCTCCCTCTTGGGGAGGTTACTAGCCATGAAGGCAACCAAGCACACGGTAAAATGAGCCCCATCATAAAACTGAGTCCATCCCCCACCAGAACACAACCCCTATGGGATTCATGTATCTCACAGATTAAATGTGAATAGAAGCCCATTTTTACTTTTAGAAAGTACCCAGTTAAATGTTATATACAGACATAACAGGAGAAAAAGAATACATGGTCTTCAACCTAGGACCAGAGTTCATATATCTTTCATCAGTGTGATGGTGAATTTAAAGCAGTGTCTTCTGGATCTCTTTATTCCTTGATACAACTTAATGCTAGAGAAATAACCCAAAAAAACACAGCAGAAGGAATGAGAAGCTATGTTCAGTACACACATCCTTGGGCTGTTGCTCTGAGAGCACATGTCTCTCTGGAGGATGGTATCTGACTCTCCTGTTCACTAGAATTTTAAATGCTTAGATGTAGTCAGAAAAGCAGTTGTCCTGGGGCCACAGTGACTGAGGTCCAACAATTTCAGGCCCATCTAACTGTTCTTTCCCTGCCCATGATGAGAACCAACGGTAGAGAAAAAGCCTAAGAAAAGAAATAACTTTAAAAAATTTTTTTTCTTCCCTGCACAGAGGTGAGGCGATTAGATTCTCAACTGTCCTAAGTCCAGGTAAGAAGCAAGATAAAGGCATTTAAATTATTATAACCTACATGGAGATCAGACTGCTAGCCACATGGTTTACTCCATATTTTAGTTTTTCATGGAATCTTTCTGGAAATGTTTTAACACACAAACAAATGCAGTTTTAGCAGAGTGGGTTTTCCTCTCATTTTACATCAGTAATTACAGGTGCACCAAAAGAAGACAGTCCACAAAACAAAAGACAAGACGACAAGACGCAAAAATCATGACAAACATGCAGAACATACAGTGGCCATGTCCATTCACACACCAGAAACCAGCGGGGTATGGAGATGTCTTTTCTTCCCATGGAGAGTGGGGTTAAACGACTGTGTTTAACCTGCCCGTGTCTCCCCAAATGTGCATCACCCAGCTTTTCTGAACTCTGTGTGAATGTGTTCTCAGAAGTTGGTACAAATTTGAGTTTAGAGATGAAGATCTAAGAGTTTCTTTTCTCTCCATGCTGAGGTTTTGCAGCAGAGGAGGCAGTTAGCAGTACCCAATAGAGTCCGTCCTCCCAGCTGAAAGAAGGTTTTGATGCCATGTTTTCTTTTTAAAAAGTTTTTCAATTGATAAAATCATCTCATGTTTGCTCTTGGTCTAGTGGTAGCTCTCTCTAGAGCTCCCTGTGGGAAGATTGTAATCAATTCTGAAGGTTTACTTACCATGTTTAAAAGTTCCTTGTAGAAGTGTGTCTCTTTAATAGAGATGGCTCATAGAGTTTTTAGTTTTTTAATGGGACTCCCAGTACTTATTTTATAATGAGATAATTAGTATTTTTCAGAATGGTAGATCTTAGATTTAAAAGAACTAATAGAAGTGTCTCTTTGCCTACTGAAGCTGAAAACTAGTTAGTTTTGCCAGTTGATTTTTTCAATAGTATGATTTGTTTGCTAAACCAGTCCAGGTGATTGAGGATAGTAGGCACAATGAAATATTTATAATAGGCCAAGTTTTGCAAATAGGCTTAAATGCTTGTCCACTAAACTAAGTTATTATTATGTGATTTAGCAGGAATTTTTCCGACTGCGAAGGTAATACTGTTGAAGGCCTTACAGCAGCAGCAAAACATACAGCCTTAGCATTTGACTGAAATCTAGTTTTGTCTTTCTCTATTTTTTTACTTTTGTGAAAATAAGGTTATTATTCTGGGAAAGCTCAAAGTGCAGAGATAAGCCATATTCCTGAAATCAGAGGCCTGATAGGACTGTCGGCTCCTGATACGGGAAATTACTCAAGTCTGCCACCAGCCAGTTAACACACTGACCGAGACTCTAATTATGCATATTTCTTATCTTTTGTTTTAGTTTTTAACTTAAATTTGAAACTCATATCAGTACCCCCAACATAGGTTGGGGGTCAGGAGAACCCTCTCTTCGTTGGCCACATTGTTTAACTCTCTTCTCTGTGGCCACCTCCATTACTCTCTTTAATTAATAGGACTTGTGGATACATTTAGCCCATCCCATGAACAGCAGAACAGGTCTGGGGCCTGTGCAAGTGTTTGTGCCCTGGCGGGGTAGCTTGTCCAACCCCAGGAAATATCAGTATGAAGCCACAGGAAAGAGTTTCCTGATTCCCAAGGAGGGAAGTGCAGGTTGCTGGGAGAACTCAGGAACAGGTCTGTGCATCCAGCCCAGGATTTGGCAAGTGCAGCTGTGAGTGGGCGTGCTCAATGCTGAATAGTACACACTCACCCCAGCCACTTTCTCCACGGGCCTTTTCGGTTGCGATGGAGTCAGTTTGGGGTTCATTGCCACGGAAACGCAGCTGGCCTCAGCAGTTCGAGGCCCAGTCCTGGTACTCGTTTAGTCCTCGCAGTGTCAGCCTGGGAGGGATGCGTGCCACCACATCGAGTGTTTTGGATGTACAAAATGACCTTCTCTCATTCTTTGTTTTTTTAATATTTTTATTTTTATTTTATGTGTATGAGTGCTTTGCCTGCATGAGTATAAGTGCTGTAAGTGGCGGGGGGGGGGGGGCACAAAAGGTTTGAAGAAGGCATCAGAACTGTAATTAGGGACAGTTGTTATACACCATGTGGATCCTGGGAACCAAACCCAAGTCCTCCAGAAGATCAGCAAGTCCTGTAAGCTGGTAAGCCATCTACCCAGCCCCGCCTGTTTATTTCATAATTAGTTTATATGGCATCTGGCCACTGCCTTACTGGTGCTCCCCTGGCCTTAAAAGTAAACAATCATCATGGCCTTCCCACACAACTGCCCTCCCCATGTGGTTGCCAGCAGCTCCATTAATTTTCCAGTTCTTCAAAGACGTTAAACCTGTTGTGAGGAGAGACAGCATGAAAGCCAAGCACAACATGTTTACTTAGACCAGGATCTTTAATTCCTCAGGTCAGTCTTCATACAGTGGCACTCTTACTAGCAACAAAGTAACTACGGAGTAGCACAAGAAAGAGCGTCTCTGTGCTCCAGGTGTGGAAATCACCTCTGACCTATTGTTATTTCATCTTTATTCCATTTTCTCTTTCTTTCTCTCCCCTTCTTGGATATTGGGTGGATATTACAGGTTGTCCTGGTTTGCCATTTTCACTCTGGAAAACTGAAAGCAATTCACTTTTAATTTTTTTATGCAAAAAAACTAGGTGAAAAGTATAAAGTCCTAGTGTTCACCAGATGAATCACTCATGTAGAACCTCCCTTCTCCCAACCTTGGGCTCTGATGAAGCATCCCCATCAGAAGTGACCACTTTTTTTTTTTTTTTGGTCCTTTTGAGATAGGGTCTCCCTGTAGCACCAACTGGCCTGGAATTCACTGTGTAGACCAGGCTGGCCTTGAACTTGGAGAGATCTACCTTCCTCTGCCATCCAAGTATTGGGATTAAAGACACCCGACTCTAAAGTGATCACTTTTTATCTTTTTGATGTACTGAAGATCACAGAGGGTCATTTGATAACTTACACACGAGAGTCCGAACACTGGCATTTAGTTTAACAGAAGTAGATCAATAGAGCGATGGCTCACTGGTTTAGAGCACTGGCTATTCTGACCATAGTCAAATTCCAAGGTAGGGTTTTCCTTACAGAGAGGACTTAGGAAAGGAGGTATGCGTCAAAGAACATTAAGAGTCCAAAAACTTCAGTACACAGTACATGAAAGGCTCTAATGCCCATATAATTTGATTTTTATAACAACATCTTCTGAATTTAGCTAATATCCTAAAACAATAATTTAGTTGGAGGTTTTATATTAATCCTCTGAGTCATATTATTTTGCTCTTGAAAGCAGCTATTTGTTGTTAAATCTGAAGTTTTAACTCAGTATTCCACATTTTCATGGCAGGAACTTTTCTTTTGGCCTTTATTTTATTATGCTGGATAAGCTTTTGTGTAAATGATGCTCAAAGACTAATTGGGGCTGGGATGTGGCTCAGTTGGTAGAGTGCCTGCGCGAAAGTCCTGGCTTCCATTCCTAGCGTCACATAAAGTCTAGCATGGTGTTGTAGCCTATAACCCAGCATTGGGGAAGTGGAGGTAAGAGAGTCAGAAGTTCAACGTCATCCTTAACTACATAGTGAGTTCAAAGCCAGTCTGGGCTACATTAGATTCTGACTCAGAAACTAATAGGAGAGAGAGCGCCAGAGCCAGTTGGGGTTGCAATTGACAGTGGAATTGACAGAGGTAGATATTCAGAGAGCCAGTGTCAATTCTGATCCCAACTGGCTCTCTGCTTATCTACCTCTGTCTTATGTTCTGTATCCTCTCAATGGCATAAGGGTTTTACCGCTTTGTCATGTTTTTCATCGTCTTTAGTTACAGTTAGTCATTCTTCTAACCATTAGTTTTCTTGTTGCTATTTAAGACCTGATCTTATGGAGCCTAGGATGCCTTCCAACCTGCTGTGTGGCCAAGATTGGTTTTAAACTCTGATCTGTCTCCATCTCCCAAATGCTGGAGATCACAGGAGTATACCACCATTCTTAGTCTATGTGAGGGACTGTAAGAGACAAAACAAACAGAAAAAGGAAGATGACATTGCCATTTATCTGACTGGGGAAATATTAGTGCTTTTTCAACCATTTCACTTCCTTAGGAAGGAGGAAGAGCAGGCAGATCTCTTGTGAGTTCAAGCCCAGCCTGGTCTATGTAGTGAGTTCCAAGCCAGCAGGGGCTATAGGAAGCTCCTGTCTCAAAAAGGCCAAAAAAAGGAATCATTTTTTGGGTTTTTTCCTCCTCTGGGGGTTGGGGGCGAGGTGCGAGTGGTGGCAGTGGCATGCATCTGTTTCACCCAAGCTGGCCTCAAACTCAAGATCCTCCTTCATCAGCCTTCTGAATAACTGGGTTACAGGTGTGCTCCACCCTGCCCAGATCGTTTTGTTTCTTTTTGAAACCTAATTATAGTTTTGCACAGGTGGGTTGTTGGAGTTGCAGAGATCAGCGTGAGCATGCCCCCAGACTGTTTCCGTTCTCTAGAACTACCAGTGCCGCCAGCTTCCTATACCCACATAAGGTACTGCATCTCCTGGAAGTACAGATGAAATATGGAACTTTGTCCTTGGACTGTGAGGATTTACCCTGAAACCTTGACACCATTGAAGCAAATGTGGAGAGTACGAGATAGCACCTTTGACCAAGATGTGAGCAAGGAGGAAACAGATCCTTAAAGTTAAGCAGTGTTGTTAGTTGTCCAGAGTAAAAGCCAAGCAGTACTCTGACCCCCATTTCAGTGCACTGTAAATAGTTTATATTGTTCTTATTGCTTTCATGTATCCATGCAGTCCAGCAGATCACTGCCTATTTATGTTGTTGACCATTACAACACAGTTTGTTCATCGTACTTCACACAAGAAAGTCCTAAATCCAAATTAAGGAATTCATGTATAGGTCTGGAAGCGACCTAAAAATCCCCACACACTGTGTCACTCAGCATTTGTCAGTATTACATGACACAGGTCATTTTGTGCTCTGCTCATTCTGACCTGCCTTGTTGCTTAATTTAAGGAACACAATATTGGTCCTGAACTAGATTTAGTCATTGGTAACCTGAATACTCGCAAAACTGTCATGATGCTTCTTGAACATGTAGCATTTTCAGATCTGCATTGTCACTTTTCAATTGAGTTTACAGAGTGTGAGCATAGCAGCAGAACACGTTTTTTAGAGACATCTTTAATGCATGTAAATGTGATTTCCTATATTCATCTGAGATCACCTGCACCTGAAGGAATCTGATAAAACAGTGCAATCATATCAAAAGTCTTCAGACCACAGGTTGCCAAGCCATTACCCACAAGTCGAAGAGGAAAGAGGAAAATTCTAGTGTTTATTTTTCAGAATGGAAATGACGTGTACACTGAGGTCATTGTTCACATCTTGACTGAATGTAATCATAAGACTTGTGTTTAATATTCTCACTATAAAGACTTTTTCTCACATAGTTTTATTGGATTGGCAGTAGGCTGACACAAACTTCCTAAGCCTCTGAGATAAATTAAAATGATCAAGACCCATGATTTTGCTTTTAGAAATAAATAATCCCCGGGTATAATATCCAAAAAAGCTAATTACATTCAGATTTTTAAATGTCATATTAACTATGCTATGTGCTGGTGCTCAAGCTACTACGGCCATGTACAATTTCTCTTCTTTCTAAAAGGACATACAGGCCAGAGAGATAGCTTAGTGAGTAAGGGTACTTTCCACCAGTACCCTTTCCTGACAACCTGAATTCCATCCCTAGATGCACTTGGGAGAAGCAGAGAACCAACTCTAGAAAGTTGTCCCACCTTCTGACCTTCACAAGAAAACACAACATACAAACATCCCCACACACACAAATGCTCCTACCCCCCACTCCACTATTAATCCTAGTTTCTGTGTGCCTCTTCGGAGCTAGTTTATTCATACAAATGAGTGAGTCTCTTTTAAGAAATAGAAATTATCAACTTGTGTTTAATGCACTGCTTGGGCATTGTTTGCTATTAGCCATTTGCAGGCTTTTGATATTTCTAAGTCACCAGAGTAACCAGTACAACCTGTTCAAGCTAACATAGCTTTTGCTAGTTTCACAGTTTTTGCAGTTCTGTGTTCAACTAGCAGTTAATCACTAAGCATAGAGAGTATATGGACTCTTTACAAGGAACTAAACATTTTCCCGTAATCTCAGATCTGCTTATTCACTTTTTCCATTGATTTGCCAATGCCACAATCATTTTTCTAGAAAATAATAGAATATATGTTTGTCTAATCTATGATCCAGGCTATATTTTAGCATTCATTGCCTGTTGTAGGCAAAAGCATGAAATGATACTGTTTCAAATCAGATGTGGTAATGTGTGTTATCTCTGGTTTATGTTTAAAATAGTTATATTTATAAAATGCAGAGCCAGCAAGTGCAGTAACCAGAGAGAAGAGAAGCACTAAAGGAAAACGGGTGGGTTATAATACAGCCTGTGCCAAGCTGCACGCTCAATACACTCAGAGCTTAAGGGGGGCCGTGCAGGCCACCAGTGACCCCGTTCTTGGGAAGGACCTTGGGAATTACACTCGGCCTTTGGCAGTTAGACTCTTGACTGTATCACGACAGCTTTATTCCAAGTCTTGGTAACAAGGCTAAAGGCTAATAACTTGGCTGTTAAACCATCCTCAACTGTAGGGGCTCTGAGCAGAGCACATAACACTATGAAGGGGAACTGATGAGGAACAGGAACATCCTGTGTCAGCTACATGTATCTGTGCTTTCTATGTTTGATAGTGACTTAAGTGCCATGTGTAAGATGTAAAATAAATGAGAATTTCCTACAACTGAGCCATACATGGTAGCTCATGCCTGCAGGCCTTGCTGAAGAAGGATTGACATAAGTCCCAGACCAGCCTAGACTGCCAATTGTGTCAGGAGCCTTGAACTATGCCCTAGTTTTGGGTTAGGCAGAAGTCAATCTCGTGCACAGAAGTGGTGATTGGAAGCAGGAGTTTTCATTATGCAAATGATTTACACCTAAGAAGTTTATTCTACACCCAAGACTGAGGTCACCTGAAGATCTTTGAAGGAAGCCAATCACATTTTAAGTTATTTTGCCTGTGTTAGTATTGTGTTTGTGTTTAACTTTTCACCCATTGTACTGTTTAGCTCATTTCACAGTATAAATAGGGGGGACTTAATAAAGGCACGCTGCTTCAGTATGACTGACAGCCCTCCTGAGTCTGTCTTATTTTTTCGCTTTCTCTCTCTCTATCTCTACATTTTCTCATCCTCACTCCCTGCTTCCGGGTGCGGTTTGATTTCTGCCAGGAGGTTCCGGCAAGAGGCGCCTGAACCAGGAACCCGAAGACTGGGGGTCAAGTGAATGACACTGTGGTATAAGTGAGCTCATGTAAAAGGTAAAGGAATGTGGTGAGAAATCTCGGGAGTAAATGGTCACGGTAATAGTCGTTTGCTTTTTCTAAATATGCTGGAAAATATGCTTTATGCTCGAGGGGTTGGTGTAAAACATCAGCAGCTTTGTAAATTTTTGAACTTTGTAGAAAAAGTCTGTCCTTGGTTCCCTGAAGATGGGTCTGTAGATTTAAAATCATGGAAGAAAGTAGGAAGAAAACTTCAGGATTATTATGATGTTTATGGACCGAGTAAGGTTCTGGTGGATACTTCTAGTTTGTGGGCTTTGATTAGGGGTAGTTTGGATCCTAGACATGAGATGGAAAGTGTTCAAGCAGAAAAAGTAGCAAGTGGCATTGAGTCACAAGCAGCTCAGGCGGAGGAGGAAAGTGAAATTAAACCTTCTGCCCCTCTGTTTGAGGAGTTAGTTTTTGTGGACTCTGAAAATGAGCAGTTCTCCAATAGTGAGTCATTAGATCCCAAAGAGGAGTGGAAAACTGCTAGGTATCAGAAAGAGGATGAAGTTTCCCAGATTGTCGCATTGGCAAAAAAGGAAACTGACCAGGAGGAAACCTACTTAGGGGAAATTCAACGTTTGCAGGAGAAGATGGAATTGTTGTCTTTACAAATGCAGCAAATTAGAGAACAACAGGCTAAGGAGAAACTACAGAGCCAGGCAGGAAATAATCTCCAACCAAGAGCAAGTTTATCTCCAACTATCATAGCAGGATTGGATCCCCGACCTCTGATGGAAGAGCCGCCTGTAATCACAGTTAAAGTCAGCAGGAAGGCCTCGTCCTTTGTCCTTAGTGCAATCTCCTCTATCCCCATTGCAAGCGGCTGTAAGTAAAGTGGCCAAAAGCGGAGAAAACATCCAAGGGTTTCAATTATTCCCTGTTATAGAGCGGGATGATGCACAGGGAAATCAGATGAGGGAACATATTCCTGTTTCTTTTAAGCAGATAAAAGAGTTGAAACTTGCTTGTGTGCAGTATGGTCCAACTGCTCCTTTCACACAAGCAATGTTGGAGTCAATGTCTCTAGAGGTGCTCCCGCCAGAGGATTTGAAGCAGGTGGCCAGAGATGTTTGTCAGGAGATTATTTGCCTTGGAAATGTGAATATACAGAGCAATGTCAGGCCACAGAATAAATCAAGCCCAGGGGATACCAATCACTTTTGATATGTTAGCAGGAAAAGGACAATATTAAGGAACAGGGAATCAGCGGACGTTTGATATTGCTGTGTATGGACAGGTTAATGCTGCAGCTAAGAAAGCATGGTATAAACTTCCTTCTACGGGAAGAAAGACTGAAGATTTGTCAAAAATCATGAATGAATTGTATCAAGACTTTGTAGACAGGCTGATGCAGGCAACAAGTAGGTTACTGGGAGATTCAGAGTCAGGGCTCTTGTTGGTAAAACAACTAGCTTATGAAAATGCTAATTCTGTCTGCAGCTTTGAGACCTTTTAGATAAAAGGGGAATTTATCAGACTACATTAGACTTTGCTCCGACATTGGGCTCTCATATACTCAAGGCGTAGCGTTAGCTGCCATGTTACAAGGCAAATCAGTAAAGGAAATACTTTTTCAGCAGCAAATGCCTCAAAAAGGCAAGGTTGCTGGCCCCTTACGAAGCTGTTATGGGTGTGGACAGCTAGAACACCGAGTGAAAGAATGCTTTAATAGACGAAAGGCCAACACTCCTGAAAAGGAGCCAGGCTTGTGTCACAGGTGTAAAAAGGGAAGACACTGGGCTAAGGAGTGCAGGTCAAGGCGAGATGCCATGGGAAATCCTTTTCAGCAGGGAAACGGGCAGAGGGGCCAGCTCCAGGCCCCACAATAATGTCATGGAGTGCTACAGAATTTTGTCCCTCAGCAAGGAAATCCATTCAGGACCTTTTCAGAGCAACCCCAGGCAGCGCAGGACTGGACCTCAGTTCCTCCCCCTATGCAGTATATTAACCCCGGAGATGGGAATGCAAGCTCTCCCTACAGGAGTTTGTGGTCCTTTGCCCAAGGGGACAATAGGACTATTGCTAGGAAGAAGTAGTACAACCATGAGAGGAATTATGATAGCACCAGGAATAATTGATGCAAATTTTGAAGGAGAGATAAAGATCATGACTTATTCTCCTAGCGGGATATCAGTAATTAAGCAAGGTCAAAAATAGGTTAATATTGTCAGATTACTACAAAAAATATAGTGAAAAACCCTAGAAGAGGTGATGCAGGGTTCGGGTCTTCAGATGCTTATTGGATAAGGCTATAGGTGCTAAAAGGCCTGAGCTAACATTATTCATTAATGAGAAACAGTTTCAAGGTTTACTAGATACTAGAGCTGATGTTTCAGTGCTCACTGCTGATCAGTGGCCCTCACATTGGCCAAAATAGACATCTATGACACAGTTACAAGGAATTGGTCAGAGTAAGAGTCCAGAGCAGAGTAGCAATATATTAATTTGGAGAGATGAGGAAGGACATGAGGGAACTTTTCAGCCATACATCATTCCAGGACTGCCAGTTAATCTATGGGGGAGAGACGTGATGAGTCACATGGGAGTATACCTCTATAGTCCTAGTAATGTAGTTACTAATCAAATGTTCAATCAGACAGTGGGAAGGAACAGTGAGAAATGGCAAAAGCCACTGTTACTTGTTTCCAGACCTCCCAGGACAGGATTGGGGTATTTTTAGAGGGGGTCACTGGACAACCTGTACTCCATGCGGATCCAATAACTTGGAAAAATGAAGAACCTGTATGGGTGGATCAGTGGCCTCTTAACTGCAGAAAAAATTCAGGCCGTGGAGCAGTTAGTATAGGAACAGCTGAAGAGCGGTCATATAGAGCCTCCTAATTCACCTTGGAATTCACCAATTTTTGTTATAAAAAAGAAGTCAGGAAAATGGAGGTTACTACAAGATCTTGGAAAGGTTAATGAAGCAATGGAGCTGATGGGAGCTCTGCAACCCAGATTACCCATTCCTTCTGCTATTCCTAAAGATACTTATAAGATTATTTTGGATTTAAAAGATTGTTTTTATACTGTTCCTCTTGCACCTCAGGATTGTAAAAGATTTGCATTTAGTGTAACTTCAGTAAATTTTAAGGAGCCTCTGAAAAGATTTCAATGGAAAGTATTGCCTCAGGGTATGACAAACAGCCCCACCCTGTGTCAAAAATTTGTGGCTCAAGCAGTCAAATATACATAATCCACTATATGGATGACATAGTTTTGGCTCATAAACAGGAAGAAACTTAGCTCACAGCCTATCCTCACTTACAGCAGGCTTTGAAAGAGCAAAGATTAATTGTAGCACCTGAGAAGGTACAAAATTGAATTTCTGTATTCATATTTGGGTTATAGATTATATCCTAAGACAATTTTACCTCAAAAAATTCGGATTAGGAAAGATGGGTTGAAAACGTTGAATGATTTTCAAAAATTACTGGGAGATATTAATTGGCTTAGACCTCATTTAAAAATTGCTACAGGAGAACTGAAGCCTCTCTTCGACATTTTAAAAGATGATTCAGATCCTAAATCGGCTAGAAGCTTGACAGAGGAGGCCAGAAAGGCACTATCTCAGGTAGAATGGGCCATTGAGAATCAACAAATACAATATATAGATTATACCCAGGGATGGGCAGCATATATTTTGGCTACTATTCATACTCCAACTGCAGTTTTATGGCAGGAAGGACCTTTGCTATGATTGCATTTACCCGTATCACCTGCTAGAGTGTTGACTCCTTATTATGAGGCGGTGGTGTGTTTAGTTCAAATGGCTAGAGCTGAGTCTCGTAAGTTTTTTGGAAAGGAACCTACTGTAATAGGACTTCCATTTACAAAACAACAGATAGATTGGTTATTTCAAAAATGTGGATTCATGGGCCATAGCTTTTGTCTGTTATTCTGGCATTATAGATAATCATTATCCAAAAAATAAGTTATTACAATTTGCAAATAGTCATGCCTTTATTTTTCCAAAAATTATGAAACAGAATCCTATTAAGGACGCTTTAGTGATATTTACAGATGGGTCCTCTAATGGTAGGGCTACTTATGTGTTACAAGGCAATCCTATGTTTTTCAAACTTCTCCAGCTTCAGCTCAAGTAGTAGAACTTCGGGCTGTGGCTGCTGTGTTTCAGTTTATGACCTCTACTTTTAATTTGTATACTGACAGTCATTATATTGTTAAAGCCTTACAGGTGCTTGAAACTGTATCTTACATCGAGGCAACTAACACTCAGGTTCAGGAATTATTTGGTCAGATACAAAGGTGTTTACATGCTCGTTCTCAACCCTGTTTTGTAGGGCATATTAGAGCTCATTCTGGGCTCCCAGGATCTTTGGCTTTAGGGAATGATTTAGCAGATAGAGCCACGAGTTTCATAGGTTTATCTCAATTGGAATTAGCACAAAAATCTCACACTCTTCATCACCAAAATAGCTAAAGTTTACGGAAGCAGTTTCAACTTACCAGGGAGGCTGCTAGGCAAATTGTTAAACAGTGTCGCTTATGTTCTGAATTTCATTCTGTCCCTCAATGTGGAGTTAATCCACGTGGACTAATGCCCAATCAGTTGTGGCAGAGGGATGTAACTCACATCCCGGAGTTTGGAAAATTAAAATATGTTCATGTGTCCATAGATACTTACTCAGGTTTTCTTATGGCTACCCCTCAAACTGGAGAAGCTACTAAACATGTTATAGCACACTGCATTAAGTGTTTTGCTGTAGCAGGTTTACCATCTATCATACAGACAGACAATGGCACAGGTTATACTAGTCAAACTTTCCAACGTTTCTGTGCTCAATTATCCACTGAACATAAAACAGACATACCTTACAATCCACAAGGGCAAGGGATTGTTGAACGTGCCCATGGAGCTTTAAAAAATCAATTACAAAAAATAAAAAAGGGGGAGTTATATCCCAGATCTCCACAGAACTCTTTGAATCCTATTCTTTTTATTTTAAATTTTTTAAATGTGGATGCTTTTGGTCTTTTTGCTGCAGATAGGTTGTGGCATCCTAAGACTTTAGATACATATGCACAAGTGAAATGGAAGGATCTGATTGATAAGAAATGGCATGGCCCAGACCCGGTATTAATATGGGGAAGAGGGCATGTTTGTGTTTTTTCCACAGAATGCTGAGAATGCCAGGTGGCTTCCAGAAAGGCTGGTCCTGTTCACAGGAACTGAACAAGGGAAGAGTGACATTGCTGTTGCTGTGGAATCTGTTCCTGATGACACACGGAGAACTTTATTGGACTTACGTAATAAACCCAGCTATGCTGCATCCAGCCATATGGGAAGAAAAGAAGAGATTGTAGCGATGGAGAATGATACTCGCCTATCAAGACATCATTATATGGGAAGAACAACAGTAAATCAGGATTCTACTGCAGGGAATGCTGATGAATGAGAAAAAGGACTAAGTGCAGGACTTTGATCAGATGACAGTTTCCTGCAGACTTATACAGGGAAATAGGCAGCAGCCATGAACAAAGTCAAGGACATGTGATAGCTTGCCTAAGTCAACCCTACATATACTTTTGATTGGACAGTTTAAATATCGCTCATAATGGAACTAGGTTTGATGTTTCCTGTGTTCAATGCATTTCTTGTGTTTTCAATGTAACTTGGTTAATTGCCTTTCAGTTGTTCCCATGGGGGAATGCAAGTAATGGTATCTTAGCAATTTTCATTTATTATGATTTCTGTAGATGTTACAAAACCTTAGTATGTGGTTTGAGGATTATAAATGTTGCAAGGTTTGGCATAATGAACATATACCCTTAGATTTATGTTAACTGTAAAAAAATAGTCGTTTGACTTTGACACAGCAGAAACTGCTGCTGATTCGTTAGATAAGCTAAAAGCCTCTTTGCCTTCAGGGTCTTCTTTGACCTCAGGTCAGGAAATATTATAATCTTGGGTCTACATATTCTCCTTAGAATTTGCATAGGTTCCATAGGTAACATATATCCTCAGCACATTCTGGGATGTTACAGCTGACGTGCACAGTGTTCGGCTCCAAACTCTATCGTGAGTAGAGTTGCCCCTTGCAGAGGCTGGTAGTCAGAGACGGGTAAGATTCTCTCGAACTAAGCTGACCTAAGACAGGGCATGGATGACACGCATTCATGTGCCAATGACGGGTAAGGCTTATGCTTTGGAGAGGATGACCTAAGACAGGCACAGTCTTCTGCGCCATAATCAGAAAGGTTATGGTATATTTAGAAAATAAAAAAGGGGGAGATGTCAGGAGCCATTTGCCTGCCTTGAACTATGCCCTAGTTTGGGGTTAGGCAGAAGTCAATCTCGTGCACAGAAGTGCTGACTGGAAGCAGGAGTTTTCATTATGCAAATGATTTACACCTAAGGAGAAGTTTATTCTACACCCAAGACTGAGGTCACCTGAAGATCTTTGAAGGAAGCCAATCACATCTTAAGTTATTTTGCCTGTGTTAGTATTGTGTTTGTGTTGAACTTTTCACCCATTGTATTGTTTAGCTCATTTCAACTATAAATAGGGGGGACTTAATAAAGGCACGCTGCTTCAGTATGACTGACAGCCCTCCTGAGTCTGTCCTATTTTTTCTCTCTCTCTCTATCTCTACATTTTCTCATCCTCACTCCGCGCTTCGGATGCAGTTTGATTTCTGCCAGCAGGCTCCAGCACAATTGAGACCCTGCCTTCCTTTCCTACAGTTTGCCTGATCACTAGCTTTTCAATAATCTCTTCTTTGTATATCAGGACAGAGCAGTTTGCATGGATCAACAGAAGGATGCTGACAGGAGATGAACCAGTAGCCCTGGCCGGACAGAACACAGAAATAGATTTGCAAAGCAATGAGACCTGTGCCAGATGGCTGAGAAAGAGCTGGGATTTAAGGCTGCTTTAAGTCCACCTCTGACCAGCGCATACCTCTCTAAAACCACATTGCCGTGCATTCTCTGCATTGCCATGCATTGCCCTCACTGTTGGTTTTATGAGCTTCTTCTGGGTTCATGTTCTAGGGGAGGTGACCATTCTGCCCTTTTGCTTGCTTCAGCCCTGAACTTTTAGACTGCACTATGTGTAGAGCATCTTCCTAGGTAAGAGAGAAGGCAGAGTCTGTCTTGCTTGGTAAGATGGCCTAACTGAGAGTAGCCTGAGTCTCAGAGGAAAATGCAGAGAAAACAGAAAAGAAGGGATTCACTTCTTGAGCCCATGTATGTGGGGACTGTGTGGCCAATCTAGACTGCAACAAATAACTGCCAGTGACATTGGGGTGAATGTCATGGAAGAAAGGTATAGAGAACTCCAGCACATCAGGATGCTCAAGTAGGGAAGACCTCTTATACATGAACATCTGCATCAAGAACTGAAGGAGCAGCCAGGCATTGTGGCACATGTCTGCAGTCTCAGACTCAAGAGAATTAGGAGTTGAAGCCAGTTTGAACTCTACAGTAAGACCTTGTCTTAATATAATAACAACAATAATAATAAAGGCTGGAGATGTATTGTAGTTGGTAGAATGCTTTCCTAGCATGCATGAAGTCCTGAGTTTGATTCCTAGTACCTATAGACCAGGCATAGTGGTGTATGCCTATAGTCCCAGCACTCTGGAGTGTGAGACAAGGTTACTTCTGACTTCCCAGCCAGTAAGGCTTTATAGTTCCAGGCCAGCAGAGCAAGACTATATCAAAACATAAAAAATTATAATTGGAAAACTGCTGAAACAGCAGAGAATAAATCAGAGCCACTGTGGAGGCTGGAGGATGGTTCAGTTAAGAATTATCTGCTCTTGCACAGGACCTCATTCAGTTCCCAGTGCCAATGTTGTGTGGTTGAATTCCTCTAGCCTCCACAGATACTTACATAGACACACATTAAAATAAAAAACAGAGTGCCAATGTGAATAATGATGGTAGAGCAGTTATAGACAATATTGATAATGACAATGGAGATGAGATACGTCAGAATTACACACGAAGATGTGAGGGCGGGTTATACATTACATTTGAATCGTTTTGGGTTGATTTTGTTTTTGATATGGTCTTATCAAGTATCCCAGCCTGTCCTCAGATCAGCAGGCTTTCTTGAACATGCTGGCAGAGGCATAATCAAGATAAGCAGGTCTAGAGTTCAGCTAAGATCTGGCTAAAGACATAAACTTGGGGAACATACATAATTAATGGAAATAGGGGAGCTCATGGAATAGATCTCTGAGTCCTAGAAACAAGAAACTTCAGGATAAACTGGAGGAATAGCAAAGGAGAGAGGGCCATGCAACCCAGAGACAATCACCTCTTGGAAGGAAGCCTGTAGAGGCCCAGTGACTGGGCTGGGTTTGGCTGTTAACAGAGATAGCTACATGGCTGGAATGAGGAGTAGAGGTCGGCACCCAGCTACAGTCCATGATCATTAATTCTGGCGGGACACTGGCTTCTAGGTACCTCACTCCTTGCTGTATACGTAAAGAGCTATGCTAGGATCCTGGTCCTCCACTGAATAGCTGTGTGATTACGGCCAAGTCAGTTAACTGAACTAGAATTCTACATCTGTGAAACGCAGGACTGGCACTCCATAGTGTTAAGTCTAATAACAGCTGACCAGGATCCTTCCCATAAGAGTGCCTGGCCGGGGCCTGATGGACACCTCAGAGCTTCTGGACAGATGTGAGGTGTCAGCCCTGTTCTGGATCCCTCTCACTGATCTGTGTAGCCTGGAACAAACATTGGTCCAGCCGGTGACCACAAAATTTGTTTACTGAGGCAGGCTCTTCCTTTATCCCACCCTGTCTTTTAGGCTAAGGTGTGGCAGAATACATGTTAGACCAAGACTTTTTACAACACCTGTTATAAAGAAGTCTAAGGAAAGAGTTGACTTGCTCTAATCCTCTCTCTAAACAGCACATACCTTTCAAAAGTCCCTGTTCCACACACACCCATTTTCTATATCAGTTCCTCTCGGGTCACTCCAGAAACTTCCTAGGAAAACCATATCTTCTCTGGTCACTCAAGTTCCCTTCTCCAAGTTCTCTCTGCCATTCTGTACATATACCATTTCATATATAAATGGTCCCTATCACCCAAGACATGTTGAGTTCCTTGTGGACCAGGGCTGATTCTAATTCATCTCTTTCCTGAACACTCTCAAAAGTAAAACACTTGCCAAATTTACAGTTCAGGTTTGGTTGAATCCTTCCAAAAGTTAATAAAAGTTAACTTCTGTGGGATATAGCTCAGTGGCACAGCATGTGTTTGGCATGCACAGAGCCCTTGGTACCATCCCTAACTGAAAATCAGTTTATTATTGTGTTCTTCCTGTATGTAAAAAGTACATATGTAGATATATATAAACATTTTGCATTCAATAGTATATGAATGTTCACATGCAAATGTGTGGACAGGTGTGTATGTAGAGATGAGAGGTCAACATCACGTGTCTTCCTCCATCACTTTCCTCCTTAATTTTTGAGACAGGGATGCTCTCTGTCAGACTGGTGCTGACCAGAAAGCCCCCAGGATCCTTTGGTTCTGCTGGCATTACAGGTGGGCACCACTGTGCCTGGCTTTTTACATGGGTACTAGGGATCCAAACTCACTTCCTCATGCTTCTGTGGCAAACACATTACCAACTAAGTTGTAACTCCAACCCCTATATGCAACTTATTTAAAAAAGACCTTTAAAGCATATTCTGTTAACTACAGGTCCCATACCTGGAGTAGCTCTGTTCTAGCAGGGAAACCTGATTCTCATGGTCAGTATTAAGATGTTCCGTTGATTATATCTGTATTCCTCAGAGAGTACAGGGCAATTGCTGGGTAGTCAAGAAGAGTCTCCCAGAAGAAGTAATATCCAAGTGATCTGAAAGAATAAGCTGAAAGTCACACAGAGTAGGGAAGCTGGTAGCTGCCTTTTCACCCTACCCAGGGAGGAGGAGTTACGTCCTGGATTGGTCAAAGGCAAGAATACTAAACTGAGACACAGTTCTGGGGTGGAACCCTGTGTAAAGCAAAGGTTATCCCAGTCTGGAGATGGTACCTGTCTGTTTCTCTCTCAAATATACAAGGTAAGAAGGAAAGGGTTCTTCTCTTTGAGGAGTGTGTGTGTGTGTGTGTGTGTGTGTGTGTGTGTGTGTGTGTATGCGCACAAGTGCCTGCACATGTACATGTGGAGATCTGAGGACAACTTGCAGGAGTCAGTTCCTTGGTCTCCTACCATGTAGGCCCTTGGGATGAAACTCCCATCTTCAAGCTTGGCACCAAGATAGCTTGCTGAGCTATGTTTCCACCCCCTGGAGTTAATCTTGCTGGGAAGGAACTGTATCTTCCCCTTCTCCACTCCCTAGAGAGAAGTTTAAGGGAAAAGGATTCTGGACCTAGGACTTCACCGGCCATGCAGCCCCCAGCGGTTAGGGCTTTATTGGAAGTAGGGTGAGACCAGATAGCAAGAGTTGCTTGCCATATCTGCTGTTCATATACGTCCCCAGAAACACCTGAGGTGGTAGGGGGCTGGTGGGTAGCCCTGCCACCTGGGCTTCAAACCAGAAGAGGGAATAACCAAAGTAGTTCTTGGAAAGGAAGAACTCAGGGCAGAGGGAGAATTCAGGGCAGAGTTGAGTGTCTTACGAAGTGTAGAACAACAAGTGGAATGACAGGCAGAGAACCACAGAAGAGCTGGTAGAGGCTGGACTTATTCCATAAAGAGGTAGCCGGCCTGGCTTCGTGAGGGCACACCTGTTAGCCAGCTGCTAAAGTTACGGTGGTATTTACCTGTGCCAGACATGTTTCCAAATACATCAACTCACAACATAAGATAACCTGCCCAAGTTCCATAAAAAAGGCTCAAGGGACAAACTCATCTTTCATCAAGGCTCAGCAGAAACTTTACCAAGGAGACAGAACTGCTGACCTGGACTTACGAGAAGATGGCCTGAAAGAGCCGATACTGGAGCTGAGTCTTGAGAGAGACTGAGCAGGGCTAGTGGAGGCCAGCTGAGCTTAAAGTATAAGGGCTCCAGGTACCTGGAAGAGTACTTTGAGAAAAGAGGGGCCCAGCAAAACGGAACAAAGAAGAGATGCTTAGTAGCAAGTTGAAGAACTCAGGCTGCACATTCCTTCCCAGTAGGGTTAACTCCAGGCTGCACAAAGTGCAGAGGGCTGTCCCCACCCTCAGAAGCGGCCTGTCTCCTGCGCCTTCTCACACTCCCACTTCCCTTTTTTGTATTAAAAGTTGGTTATGCTCCGTATTCCTCAGGTCTACCAGAGGAAATGCAAACTTCTTTGAAAAAAGGATTGACTGATGCATTGAGACTGAGTCTTTCTAGAAATGACCCAGGCCCCAGGAAGATGAAAACATGCTCTCTTCCCCCCTAGGCTTCCTATGCATTCTGCACTGCCTCAGCTTCCCAAACACTGAATCACAGCATGCCCACCACAGCTGGTTTAAAGGAATGCTGTTAAATTATATTTAAAGATGAACACGGAGGGAGATGCCTATAACTGTACCACCAGGGACGTGGGGGCAGGAAGATGAGCAGTTCAGTACCTGCTTGGTCCTTGTGAAAACCTCCTACAAAAAAATCCCTAAAATAATCCAGGTATAGTCACACAAATAACACAGAAGTAGGCAGATACCTTGAGTTCTAGGTCTCCAACCTGGTGTATATATCCAGTTCCAGGACAGACAAGGTGGCAGAGGGAGACTTTGTTTCAAAAAAAAAAAATATCTGTGTATGGTGGTGCATGCACACCCTTAATCCCAGCATTCAGGAAGCAGAGGCAGGGGGATTTCTGTGAGATCTAGACCACCCTTATCTACATAGTGAGCTCCAGGCCACCTGGGGCTACAAAACCCTGTTTCAAACAAACAAATGAAAAATAATAAATAAGCCTAAAATACTAGCATATTTTAAACTAGCACTCATAAGGTACTTTATTATTTACAGGATAAATTTATTTCAGTGAGAGCTGAAATTAACACATTTCAGATATGGAATGAAACTTAGTAGCTGAACTAGCACATGAAAGGAGCTGGGACTCAAGTCCAGTTCATTCTCCAAATTCTATATTAATTTATAATTTTGTATTCTTTAAAACTCTTTATGGTTGTAGATAAGCTCAGGGGGTAGAGTCCTTGCCTAGCATGTGTAAAGGACTGGGTTCCACTCCTAGCACTGCATAACTGGCATGGTGGCACACATCCGTATTTCTAGCACTTGAGATGTAGAGGCAGGAGGATCAGAAGTTCAAGGTCATTCTAGGCTACATAATGAATCTGAGGCCAGCCTAGGCTACATAAGACCCATCTCAAACAGTAAAATCTTTTTCACTGACCCACATTTACAGGTATAGGAGTATGTACTGAGAGGCTACAAGAATAACAGGCCCAGCTTGTCACTGTTCCTTTGTTCCTAACGCTTCAGCACTGAGGCAGGACTGTGTGCAAACAATGGTACAGCTAACTTTTCTAATGGTGTTTAGTGATGGCCCTGATATGTACGCACAGTTCTCCACTGGGCAGCTAACGGCTGCTATTCCAACCTGACAACCGCCCTGCACCCACACTGAGCTACACGGGGTACAGCCCGTAAGACACAAGCAGTACAATGCAGTACATCCCAGAAACACTATTATGTGCAAGTTTGAAAATATTTGTGAGCAAATGCTCAGAAACATCCTTCAACACCTGACAATCATATTGGCTAACATTTACTGAACATTTAAACTGTGCAAAGTTCTATACCAAACTATTTTTCCCTTTGGTTTTAAAAAATTATTATTGTTCGTTACTTGTGTTATATATGTTATATGTGTGAGAGCATATATATGCCATGGTACAAGTGTAAAGGTCAGAGGACAACCCATGACAGTCATTTTTCTCCTTCTGCCATGTGTGTCCAGGGATCAAATTCCAGGCTTTGGTCCAATGGCAGGTAACCTCCCCACTGAGCTATTGTGTTAGATCTCCTTTTTGGATTTTGAGACCTCTCACTGTGTAGGCTCAGCTGGCTTCTAACTCATGATCATCCTGCCTCAGCCTCCTGAGTACTTGGATTATAGGCATGTGCTTCCATACTTGGTTTTTATAACAAATTCTTTTTAAAAAATATATTTTATGTGTACATTACCTGCATCTCTCTAAGTGTATCTGCAAATGCCCATAGAGGCCGGAAGAGGGTGTGAGATTCCTGAAACCAGAGGTGCAGATGGTTGTTAGCTGTCATGCGGGTGCTGGGAATCAAAACCAGGTCCTTTGCAAGAGCAGCCAGTGCTCTTAACCACTAAGCCATCTCTCCAGCCCCAATAAATTCTTTATACACATCACTATTTAATCTTCAGTGAAACTCCTAAGAGGGCTATGTTGCAACTCAGAGGTACTGAACTTCCTTAGCATGTACAAGGCCTTACTAAGTACCACATATATCAAAATTGGGGGAAAGAACAACAAAACAACAACAAAAAAAACTTCTTCAAAAGAAACTGGGTATTGTGGCACATACCAGTGATTTCAACACTTGGTTGCTGAGGCAAGAAGAAGCAGAGTTTGAAGCTGGACTAGATTAAAAGATCAGACCATGTTTTAAATGAATATAAACTTCGGAGGAATAGGCAAGGGACAGCCTACAGCTATTTCCTGAACCATGAAGCTAGAAAGAGGCAGGAAGCAGAATCTGAACTCGGACAGGTGGATGCCCCACTACACTGTCCTCCAGCCTACAGAGGGCACGGGGCCCACAATAGTAAAGAAGACAGATTCCTGGTGGATTACGAGGGAGGATAACAGAAAATGACTAACAGGTGGTTTTCTGTCTTTGGCCTTGGAAGCTTTATCAAGGATTCACCTTTTCAAGTGCACAGGAGGATGCTTAGGCATGGACAAGCCTGCAAACGCACAGGACAGAGCTCCAGGATAGGAAGAGGTGTGGCGGATGGAAACTGCTACTTGGCCGATGACTAGACCAGGTGGCTGAGGAGTAGAGGGTGCACCTGCCCTGTTCAAGGGTTCCAGGATGCTGCAGAAGAGGGACTGTCTGAAGGGAAACAGTGGGATGGGACAGTGAGCAGTGGGCTGCTTCTGAGAAGGGAAATACTAGCCAGGACCAGCCTGATGGAGGAATGTAGGCTGCTGAGATACACACGACCAGGCTTGGAGGAGGAAGTCAATCGAGGTATTCTTTTCGTTGGTTGTTTTGTGGTTTTGTTTTGTTGTTGATTTTTGAGACATGGTCTCATGTAGCCCAGGCTGGCCTCAAACTGCAAACATGGCTGAGGATGACCTTGAACTCCTGATCCTTCGGCCTCCACAACCGAGGACTGGGATTACAGGCATGTGTTGCCACTCCTGGATTACATAGTACTAGATATCCCTCACTTGTGCTCAGCAAGGACTGTGTCAACAAGGCTATGTCCTTAGCTCCTCAGTCCACATTTTTGGCTTAAACAGTACAGTAGATGGTCACACTTCAGGACAAGTCTGCCAGGGAAGGTGAGAGAGTTCAGCTTCCATCTGAGGTGGCTGTGGATAGTTACATGGAGTAGTAAGTAACTGATTGGACACAAGACTCTGGAGGGGAGAGATCAGCCTGAACAAAGGTGAAAATGATGCTGTCTAGAAGGAAAATGGGTTTGTTCTTCTCGGCCAATGAAAAGTCAGGGAATAACTGTTACTGGAAATCTTTGGTACTTCCAGCCAAGCCATCATATGGTACCTAGAAAATTAAGGTCCCTTTTTGGGGTTCCTAGTCTCATTAATAAAAAATTTTAGAATAGACACAAACTGAAGCTAGAGAACAAAGAATGGACTGAAAAGGAAGCTCGAGGGCAATTTATTAGAGTGTAGAAGGAAATCTCCAGAGTAGGGAAGGTGTAAATCTCACAGCTTCCTGGAAAGTAGAACAGAGAAGGAACAAAGCCATGCTGTTGGAAGAGGCAGTGTCATCAGCCACCTGGTGGTGGGCAGCCACACAGCAGTCAGGGGAGTTTTAGAGACACAGTAAAGAAGCAAACCTTTCCTTAGGGAGTTTAAAAACACACCAAGACTTTGACTAGCATCCGGAAGAAAAGGAAGAGAATCAAAAGAAATAGTTAAAAGGTGGACAGACTCAGCTGAACTTCATGAAGGCTCAGCTTGTAGGGACTGCCCTGGGGGAAAGAATTCTGGAAAAGGAAAGCACATTACCTTCATAGTGGTAGTCTCCTAGACAGGTCGATTACCTGCCCCACTGGATTAGCCTTTAAGGGGGGAGGCAAAGGCATGTTTCCACCTAGAGGTCGATTCTATGCTTTATCACACTAGTGTCTGAGACAGAACCCTGGAAACTTCCCACTACTGAAAACCACTAGATGGGGAACTGAGCAAAGGGAGATGAGAGACAGTAATCAAAGAGGATAGAGGAGCTGGACATAGTCAAATATGGCTGTGATGCCCTCACTTGGGAGGGAGTCAGGACAATCACTACTAGTTTGAGATCAGCTTGTTCTGTATAGCGAGTCTCAGATTAGCCGGAGCTATAGAGACCCTGGATCAAAGCACAAAACAAAAGGAAACAAAGAGAAAAAGAGGGAAGTCCGGAAGGCTTGAAGGCTGTGAACCAAGAGAGGTTTGTGTTTGAAGAAGGCATTGGCAGCTGGCCATGCCTGTAATCCCAGCACCCGTGACAGCAGGAAGTCAAGGTCATCATCCTTGACTCTGTTGAATTTGAGGCCACCTGGGCTATATGAGACCCTGCTCCACCCCCAGCGGTGAGTGTTCTGTGCAGACGCTAAAGTGGCTGAGTTCAACGGGGCACACTAAGTAGGGAAAAGTTTAGAGATGTGGGATTGGTCCTAGCAGGGCTACAATTAAGGCACACAGAGGCAGGGTCCCTGCAGGAGAGCGCCTGACTTTGCCGAAGGGTTGGAGAGTGGCAAATACCAACAGTAGACAAAGAAGCCTGTGGAACTGAAGATGCCACAGCCATAATGTTGATATCATGCCCTGGCCGACAGGACAATTCATTCTCACTGGCTCTGGGGAGCAGTAATCTGAGACTCTGCTACAAATGAGAACATCAGACCCAGAGATCTGACTGGCTTGCTGGTGGTACAGTTCCAGGCAGTGATGCCACAAACAGTTTGGTTCAGCACTCTGAGTTTCCTCTACTGGAAGCCAAATCTGAACCAAGGCGAGCAATATTGGCCATACAACTGCATTTTCCCGGACAGAGCAGGATCCAACTGGACAGAGACGGATCCAACTGGACAGAGACAGAGAGGAGGGAACAAACCTGAAATGCAGAATCAACAGATATAAAACCCGGAGGGCAGGGGAGACGTGCGGGACTTCTGATTGAACAACTGGGTGAATGGTGTGGTACCACTGACAGAAGTCGGAAAGACAGCAGAGCCACTCACAGCAAGATGAAGACTGACTTTCGACATGTATTTGCCCCCCTGGGGGATATCCAGGAGGATGTGCAGCAACCAAGAGAAACAGAAACAGGGTCTGAAGGTGAGAAGTCTCCTGTGAGACACCTGAGACTCAGTGTTTTCAGGAATCGTCCTTGTTCTGCATACTTTCAGTGATTCTCCTGCTTCAGGCCCTCCAAATGCTGGGACTACAGGCATGTATCACTGCACATGGCTTTTTTCCCTTCAAAGACAGAGTTTCAAGTAGCCCTGACTGGAAGAGAGGGCTCAGCTGCTAAGACCACTGGCTGGTCTTGCAAAAGATCCAGGTCCGAATCCCAGCACCCACATGGTGGCTAACGACCTTCCACAACTCCACTTCCACAGGATCCAATACCCATTTCCGTCTTCTGCAGGCATTGCGTGACATGGGTGCACTTACATACGTGCAGGCATAACACTCATACACATAAAAATCAATCCATCCATCAATCAATCAATCAGTCAATCAGGTAGCTTTGACTGACTTTTGATCCTCCTGACCCCACTTCCGGAGAGCTAGGATTATGGACTTGAACCACCATGCCCAGTTTATGTGGTACTGGAACTCCCACCCAGGGCCTCCTTTGTACCCCGCAGGCACTCTACCAACTGAGCTACCTTCTCAGGCCCAGCAGGTTTTGTTGTTTGTTCTGAGACGGTCTGCAGCCCCGATTAGCCTTAAACCCATTATGTAGCTGAGGATGACCCTGAACTCCCGATCTTCCTGCCTCTGCCTCCCAAGTGCAGAGACTGCAAGCATGTACCGCCGTGCCAGTCTTAGCTTCTTTGGGCCTTTAAGAGTTTTCTGAAAGACTGCGCACGGTTCTGGGTAGACCGCACTCGGGTGGAGAGGCATCCCGCTGGTGTCAGCCACTCCTGGCTCGTCTCTGACTCGGCTTCCCCCTTTCCTCCGACAGATGGCTTTGCCCTGCCACAGGTCCAAGAATCTCAACACACTGGCCTTCCTCCTGGTGGGCGTGAGTTTCCTGGTACTGAGCCAGTGGCTCCTCCCCGGGTCCCCGCAGGAGGAGAAGGCGGAGCGCCCCGAGGCTGCTTCCTCCACTCCTGCCTTGGCTGTGCCGGTCTCAGCGCTCCTCCCGCGCCCTCGCTGCTCCGCGAACACCTCCGCCAACAGCACGGCCGGCTTCCAGCTGCTGCCCACGCGCATCCAGGACTTCCTGCGGTACCGCCACTGCCGCCGCTACCCGCAGCTGTGGGACTCGCCCGGCAAGTGCGCGGGGCGCCGCGGCGTGTCCCTGCTGCTGGCCGTCAAGTCGTCGCCCGCGCACTACGAGCGGCGCGAGCTGATCCGGCGCACGTGGGGGCAGGAGCGCAGCTACGGCGGCCGGCGGGTGCGGCGCGTCTTCCTGCTGGGCACGCCCCCGGCCGACGAGGCGGCGCGCGAGCCGCAGCTGGCCGAGCTGCTGAGCCTGGAGGCGCGCGAGCACGGCGACGTGCTGCAGTGGGACTTCGCCGACACCTTCCTCAACCTCACGCTCAAGCACCTGCACCTGCTCGACTGGACGGCGGCGCGCTGCCCCGGCGCGCGCTTCCTGCTCAGCTGCGACGACGACGTCTTCGTCAACACCGCCAACGTGCTCGGCTTCCTGGAGGCGCAGTCGCCGGAGCGCCACCTCTTCGCCGGGCAGCTCATGGACGGCTCGGTGCCCATTCGCGACAGCTGGAGCAAGTACTTCGTGCCCCCGCAGCTCTTCCCGGGCAGGGCCTACCCGGTGTACTGCAGCGGCGGCGGCTTCCTCCTGTCGGGCCACACGGCGCGGGAGCTGCGCAGGTCTGCGCGCGAGGTCCCGCTCTTCCCCATAGACGACGCCTACATGGGCATGTGTCTGCAGCGCGCGGGCCTCAAGCCCAGCGGCCACGAGGGCATCCGGCCCTTTGGGGTGCGGCTGCCCGGCTCCAGTCGTCAGTCCTTCGACCCCTGCATTTACCGCGAGCTGCTGCTCGTGCACCGATTTGCGCCCTATGAGATGCTTCTCATGTGGAAGGCACTGCAGAACCCGGAGCTGCACTGTAGGCACAGACGCAGGGTCCCCTGAGGCCTCTGAATTGTGCTGGACAGATGAGCGGCCTCTGCCCCCAGGCTCCAGACAGATGCCACTTTAGGCCCAGCAGTCCACGATGAGAGCACGTCTTTCTTCCCTTCTGTACCACACACACACACTGACGTCACCTTGAAGAAGAAGCTGGTACAAGCCACCTCCTTGTGTATTTTCCTGAGTCCATGTTCAGGAGTTCTGGACATCCTGGGGTTGGGACCAGTAATACAGGTTGGGTCTGTTCCTGTATTAGGCCAACTCGAAGACTCCTGCGTAAGGTCTATCCGTCAATCCTGCTATACCCAAGTTCACAATTCCTCTGCAAGCCTTTCACCTAGCTTCCATCCTTCACGCATTGTGGGCAACGCAGCAAGAGGGATATGGGGCAAGATCACTATCAGAAAGCAAGTACGGTGCAAAGACGATGGTCATGGCCAATGTTCGCTCTACAGATAAGTGTGGCTGAAGCTGGTGTGACCTCAAGTCTTCCACTTCCCCAGAAGAAAGGTTACACTGTCAGCTGAGAGGCACCTGGCAGTCTTGCTCCCATCATGCTGCAGGACCCTTGTGAGGTCAAAATTCCAACTGTGCCAAACAGAAACTGAAGCACATTCAGAGCAGCAGAAGGACACACCAGTCCACCCACCTCTCTGGAACCCTGATTGTGAATAATTCCCAGGAGCTAAGGCCAAATGCGTTAGGGGTGCATGAACCATTGGATGAGTACCCACCTGTTTCAGTGCTGAGGACGTTGTATTAGTTTCCAGTTGCTGCTGTAACAAATCCTCAACAACCTGGGTTCTTAGAACTACACTCATTTATCATGCCACAGTTCTGTCTGGCAGCACAGGTCTCAGTGGGCTAAGGGCAAGGTGCTGGCCAGGCAGACTTCATCTTGAGTGCTGTAGAGGACACACACACAAACACACACACACACACACATACACATATGTACACACGGCTGCTTTTTTCCTTCCCCGGATTCTCAAAGCCTCTTTCATCTTCGAAACCAGCAGCATACGTTTCTCTAGTCCTTTCTCTCTACTCTTCTGTCTCCTCCTTCTTCTCTTCTCCTTCCTTACTCGGGGGATCAAGCCCGAGATCTCTAGCATGCAAGTTCTGTATTCCTTCCACTCAGAGTCCTGGAGATTATGTTGGGTATTGAAGGATCACCTTCCCCTTTGTTTGTTTGTTTGTTCACAAGGTCTCAGGTAGCCCAGGCTGGCCTGGAACTTGCTGTGCAGTCAAGCATGACCTTGAACTGAGCCTCCTTGAATTAAAGGGTTGGTCTCTACACTCAGCTAGTATCTTCCTATCCTAAAGTCAGTTAGTCAACACTGTTCATCTCTATCCTTCACCTTGTCCTGTTTATGTAGCCTAGGAGAGTCCTAGGATTCAGAGGTTAGGGTGTGGACATACGTGGAGGTCCATTATACTGTCCAGCATTATGTCAATACATATGAATGGAATAAATGAAGTCAAGAAAGAATGAGCAGATCCACACTGTGCAATTGTCCTTTCTTTGCACAGACCTCCCTGATGCAATCTCTCATTCTGGACAACTGAGCAGCAAATCCTGAATCTCCTGCTTGGATGCCTCCCAGTTCCCTGACAGTTTATCTCCATTTTACTGGGAAAGATAGAAAGGTTCAGGACTTCCTAGCCCAGAAGTGCGGGAAAGCCTCAGTCATGGGTGGGCTGTGAGAATCTGGGTCCTGGTCAGCCATCTTGGAAGCTGATTTGCTCCAGTATGCAGGCTCAGGCAAGGCTACTCTGGCCTCCACCGCCTGGTGTCACAAGTCCCATCAGGCCAGCCTGGTGCAGCCTCCAGGACAATGTGCCACCAGGGGGCGAGCCTGCTACATGGTGTGTGTGCCTTTGCAGTGAGCTCTGGTTTGGCAAAGATCCCTGGTGTTTTGCCTTGGAGCCCAGCTGAAGCCTTGAGCTGGCAGTCTCAGATGGTGCCCACAGAGGCAAGGAGTAGGCAGAGTATCCACGTCTTCGTTAGACTTGAGGCTAGTGAGCTCCATCAGACCTGGTGCCCGCCGTCACTGCCTGTATGCTTTTGTAAAGAGGTTAAACTTCCTCCTTCTGTAAGAATGCCACCTCTACCCTCACCATCTGGAAATCAAACTTCTACACGGTATAATCACACATAGTCTCAACAACTCTATAAGTGTGTAACTTAATATAAAATGCAAGCAAAATACATTTAAATATATCTTAGCCATAACAAAAATCTCCCTACCTCTTCCAGAATTTCACCTAGAAGGGAGCATTCTTCCTTCAGAACTATTAGCAACAATAAAAATAAAAGCGGGGGCGCTGGCGAGACGGCTCAGAGGTTCAGAGCACTGACTGACTGCGGAGGACCTGGGTTGGGTTCCCTGCACCCACATTGTGGCTAAAAATGGTCTGTAACTGCAGTTCCGGCCTACACTGCCATTGCATGCACTTGTACATTACATAGGTACCCCAAAACCTGTTCAGATAACTGATTAAATTAGTAAGAAAATATGGCCACCTGCCAGATAGAAAACTTCTATAGCAAGCGGTCAGGACCATTTTGTTACTGTTTGTTGCTGCTTCCTATGCACGGGGTTTGGATTTTGTTTAACACGGGGTCTGACTGGCTGGCCTGAGACGCAGTATGCAGATCAGGCTGTCCTCAAACTCACAGAAATCCACCTGCCTCTACTTCCTAAGTGCTGGGATTAAGGGCCTGTGCCAACACACCCAGCTGTTTTGGTGTATTGAGACAGGGTCTCAATCTGTATCCATGCTGGTCTCAAACTCATGCTTTGCAATCCAGATACTCAAGGTGATGCAGGAGATTTGCCATGAGTTATAGGCCAGCCTAGGCTCGAGAGGAAGGCCTTGCATCCAAAAAATAAATAAATAAATAACAACAAAAAAAAATCCCAAACTCTAAATGCCATGTACAATTGAAACAAAAAGGCACTTAGGACTGAATGTAGAAGATACATACGAAAACCATAAAATGTCTTAAGATGTTTTAAAATATGTAGATTAATGTCCATAGACACCATGTCATAAAGTTACATCTAAGGTTCTGATTCATCAGAATTTCATCACAAGGAACAGGGAATATTATTATCAGCTCCATTTGGTAGATGTGGAGACTGTAGCCCAGGTAGAGGAGAGTCCAAGACCACCCGGAACTTCTGAACATCAGGGACTAAGCACCCAGGCCTCCCACCTGCTGTCCTGGGTGCTGACCACTGCCCCAGTCCCCAGACCGACTGGCCAATCATCCCTGAGATGAGAGTTGCATTGACCAGAGGCCAGCCTGGGGCCTTGGAGGAGACACACCCGATTCCGACTGTCTGTTCTCTGTGTACGGCAGTCCCACGCTGCGTTGGACCTCCCTTCACCCTACGGGACTCCCAAAACTGCCAGTCTCCCAGCATTAAATCAACATTGAAACAATTCCTTAGAGTCTAGGGCCCTCTCCACCCTGGGATAGTGAGTATCAGACTAATCCTGGTGTGAGGAAGGCTGCTCCTACTCCCAGTCTGCACCCCACCCACCCAGGCATGACAAACATCCATGAACTCCTTTTCTCAACAGAGTAACAGTTGTTCCAGAGGACTGATCCCGATGCTCCCAAGAACACACAATGATATCAGTTTTTAAAATGCCATGCGTGTTCTTTCCTCTTCCTTGCAACTGATTGAAGCAGAATAAGGACTGGGTAGGGATTTGCACAAGGTCATTGGCTGCTGTGGTGGGGGCTGAGCCAATAGGAAGGAGGTCGGGAGATAGTGCAGAGATGGTGACCAAGGAGCCAGGAGAGTGAGCTATTGAGGAAGGAGGACATGGATGGTTCCAAGGTAACAGAAATGAAAGGGCCTTGGGGCCTTCTCAGGATGGAGAAGATGGAGGGGAAATACCCTTGGGCTTTGAGTGAGGCAGGCTTCCTTCCTGCAAGATGGGTGGTGTGTTAGTGCTTGCCAGGACAGGGACAAAGACTGGCTGGCTTTGGCTTGTGGGGTGGTGACTAAGGCTCCGGGGTCCTGCACCTAGGCCTGTGAGTTCGAACTTATAGACCATCAGAGCATCCATACTAGTCAGTGAGGGACGGGTCCTGGGGACCTATGGAAGCTCCTCAATAACATGGAGGTTCCTTATACTCACAATGTCCTCCAGCACTCAGGGATAGGGATAGCTGCCTGACCACTGAAACTCCAGTTAGCAGCTTCCACCTGATGCCAGGTCACGTGAGTGTTCCAGGGGTCTGATGTGGTGTGCAGTTGCATCCCGTAATTTGAGCCCTTCAGGTGCTGAGCACTGAACCTTCATGAAGCACCCCCCAAAAGAAATGATTCCTTGGCTAGTTAGCTCATTCCCAGGCCTCAAGGGAAGCCAGAATTGTCCCTGCTGTCTTCCATGGCAACTATCTTGTGGCCCAGCCAGACTCCTTGGGGATCCTGTTCAGCCATTCATCTCCCACGCCTGAGGTGGTAACACAGAGCAGACTCAGGTCCTTCAGGCTGGAGTGGAAACAGTGGGTCCGTCTACCCAACAGAGAGATGGCCATTGACAGGTGTCCTTACCCTCGGGTGGGCTCTACCCAGTGCTTATAAAAATATGGTTTGTCAATTCTTGAGAAAGTTATTCAAACATGGTGGGGGTTTGCTCCATGCTTAAAACTGATTATTTTCAGAGGACCAAAGGTCAGTTCCCAGTACCCATGTCAGGTGACTCACAACCACCTATAACTCCAGTTCCAGGGTGTCCACTGCCCTCTTCTGGTCTCCGCAGGCACCTATGTTTATGTACACACACACACACACACACACAAATAGAATGACTGCTTTTACTTTAACAAGTTAAATGACTGCTTTTACTTTAACAAGTTAAACACGATCCGGTAGCGTGATGGTCTGCACCTGTCATCCCAGTACTTAGAGGCTAAGGCAGGAGAGACTGAGTTTGAGAATATCGTGAGCTACATGGTGAGTTTGTAAAAGACTAAAAACCTAATGAGCAAATAGAGTTTCGAGAAGTAATAACACCTCCTGCTTCCTGTTGGTCCAAGATAAAGACATAGGAGACCCTTTCTGTGAGCACTCGAGCCTTTTACTGACTGACAGGCCCACATCAGTTTAGATAAGGCCAGACTCCACAGCATGGACCTCTAACCTATTGGCTCTTGCTTTTTTAAGTTGGCCAATCCAAAACGAGGAGAGGGAGATCTGCTCTATGCCAGCAAAAAGCCCTCTGGCAGCATCGGACATTTTAGAATCCGAGTCTCCTCTGTACTTGTAGAGAGCTGTTCTTTCTGAGGGTGTGTGTATGTGGGTGATTCTTCATCTTTCAATAAAGCCTGTTTCTCTGTTTCTCTCTACTGTGTCTGAGGTTTTTCCTCCTCCTAATTCTGTAATTGGCAGAGAAAATGGACCAAATGAAGACCCCTCAACTGCAAGATATAACAAGTCTCTCAAAACAAGCGAACAAAATCTAGCTAGGTGTGGTGCTGCAGCCTGTAATCCCAGTACTTGAGAAGTAGAGGCCAAAGACTCAGGAATTCAAGACCATCCTCAGCTATGTAGTAAGTTTGAGGCCAGATGGGGACATATATGAAATCCTGTCTTAAAAAAAATAATACAAAACAACAAATATGTTAAGTATGTGATACTAGGAGTGTAGTTCTGTCTCAGAGCATGTACTTGTGTGCTTGAGGCCCTGGCTTCTACCTTTAGCACCAAACACCAAAGGAATAAACATACCAGAAAAAAACCACATGGAATTACCCCTAGAACCTATTCATTCTACTCCTAGATACTGAAAAACAGATATCCTCACAGAAACTGGTACATGGATGTCTATAGCAGCATGATTCATGGCAGCCAAAAGGTGGGTGCCCACGACAGATGAATGGATAAAATCTGAAATGTCCCCACAATGGGCTATTATCCAGCCATAAAAAGGAATAAAGTCCATATTCATGCTACAACACAGGCGATCCTTGGTGAGCAGACACTAAGTAGAAGAAGGCAGAAACAAAGGGCCACACATTGCATGATGTTAGTATGAGAAATGCCCAGAATAGGCAAGTCCAAAGAGACAGAAAGTGGGTTAGCTGCTGCTGAGGAGGAGGACAGTGGAGGGGTGGGGGATGACTGCTGCTGTGCACGAGATTTCTCTTGGGGTGATGGGAATGTTCATAGGTCAAATAGTGGTAACAACTGTGCAATTCTGACTCATCAACCCATTGAACTGTATGCTTTAAAGAAACATTAATTAGCTAGGGATGGTGGTGCACAATTTAATCCCAGAACTTGGGAATCAGATGCAGGTGAATCTCTCTGTGTGCACTGCCAGCCTGGTCTATATAATGAGTTATAGTTCAGCCAGGGCTACATATTGAGGCCCTGTCTCAAAACAGAAAAAAAAATTATTTAGTGCCTGACGTGGAACCCAGTTTGTGCAAGCGAAACGAACACATGCTACCACTGAGCTGTTACACCCTAGCCTCTAAAGGGTGAAATTTTAAAAATATATTATTTATTACTCAATTTTTTTTATGTGGATGAGTGTATTGTCTGAATGTGTATAAGTGAACCATGTTGTGCAATGCCTGAGAAGGTCAGAAGAAGGTGCCAGATCCCCTGGACCTGGAATTACAGATGGTTGTTATCAGCCATGTGGGACCTGGGAGTTCAGCCTGGGTCGTCTGCATGGGCAGTCAGTGCCCTTGACTGATGAGCCATCTCTCCAGCCCCTTTCTGTCTTCTAACTTTTGAGACAGCTTCTCTCACTGAACCTGAACTCACTAATTCAGCTCTGCCAGGGTATCCAATGAGCTCCTGGGGTTTACCCATGTCTGCTAACCCTGTGGTGGGATTACAGGCTATGCCACCACACCTGGCTTTAAAAAAATGGACGCCAGGAATCAGAACCCGGGTCCTCATTCTTGCAAAGTGAACACTTTGCTGACTGAGACATCTCTCCTCCCCCTGTGATCTGAGCTTCCTGCCTCATCTCCTAATTGCTGAGGTCATAGTTGTGCACCATCACACAGTCCAGCTGGAAATTTTGTATCTATCTGGACTCATCTGACTGCATTCTCTTCTCTCTTCTCTTCTTTTCTGCTGTGCCATGCCTACATGGATACCTACAGAGGCCAGAAGAGGGTTTCAGATCACACTGGAGCCATAGAGATCAGTAAACATTGGTAGAGGGAACTCGCTAGCATGGCCATCTTTATATCCCACTTCAAGACGCCAGGCATTAGGAGCCTCTGTTTTGAGACCTCACCATGTGCAGGAGATTCGTGCAGATTTTAAAAACTCTGTGTGTGTGTGTGTGTGTATGCCTGTGTGTCTGTGTGTCTGATCATGTGCGAAATGCATCATATTGTGTACATAGAAGTCATATGAAACCTTGGGTGCTGATCCTTACCTTCCACCTTCTTTGAGACAGGCCTGCTGTTTCCCACTGTGTATGTCAGGCTAGCTGGCCTGCCGCTTCGGGGAATTCTCCTGTCTTCATCTCCCATCTCATTGTAGGAGTTCAGGGCCTACAGATGCATCCAGATTCACATAGGTCCTGGGCATATGAACACAGGTCCTTATGCATACACAGCAAGTGCTCTACCCACTGAACCATCTCCTCAGTCTTCTGCAGGGTTTTTAAATTGAGCTTGACAATTTGTTTGCAGAGATTTTTTTAAAAAAGCTATATTAGGTTAGGGGCACTGATGCACAACCGTTACTGTTCTCATTGCTGTGACGAAATACCTGACAAGGAGAAAGTTTATGGAAGAATGGTTTATTATGGCTTACAGCGTAAGCAGTGACAGTCCATCATGGGGTGAAGGGATGGTGACCGGAGCTTGAGGTGGCTGGCTCTATTATTTCCACAGTTAGGAAGTAGAGAATGGCCAGGCCATCAAATCTCAGTGCTCACCGTCAGTGATCTACATCCTTTAGTGAAACTTCGCCTCCTAAAGATTCCACAACCTTCCAAAACAGCATCACAAGCTGAGGACCAAGAGTTCAAAAACATGATCCTAAGGAGAACATTTTACATTCAAACCATAGCAATCCACCTTGGCCTCATAGGTTCGTCACCATCTCATAATACAAAATGCATTTTTTCCAACTTCAAATGTCCCCATAGTCTTTAACAGTCCCAAAAATATGCAAAGGTCCAAGATCTCTTCTGACACTCAAGGAGGTCTCTTAACTGTTTAATCAAAAGACAAGTTACACAACTCCAACATACAATGGCACAAAGTAAACATTTCCATTCCAAAAGGGATGAACGAGACATAGAAAGGAAAGATCAGACCAAAGCAAGACCCAAACTCAGCAGGGCGCACATCAAATCCTGCCGCTTCATGCCTGGTATCTCAGGCTCATGATGGCGTCATCTGGGCTCTAAAGGGCTTGGGTAGGCCTGACCCTCCAGGTCTGTCTCCTGCATGGCACGTAGCCCCTTTCTTAGTTTGACTTCACTCCACGCTTGCAGCTGTCCTTGGTGGCTGTCCCATGTCTCCACTGCAACTTGGGCTTCACGTTTCCAGCCTTATAGTACCTCTTTACTTCCTTTCAGAGAAACTGAACCTGCCACAAGTTGCCTGGCTTCAGTGATCTTCTGGAATGTTGGTGCAGGCCCCCGAGACTTTCTCATGCTTGCATTTTGTGTGTCCACAAAGCCCATATATATGATGTGGATAATTTCACCAAGCTCTGATCTCGGCTTAAGGTGTAGCAAGGACCAAAGCTGCAGTGTCCTCCGTTTGTCTTGGTGACTGAATGTTTTTGAGCAGGGACCCTTCTGTAGAATACTTAGTTCAGGTTCTCTCTTTTAAGTGAATTTGCATTTCCACAACATGGAGCTTTGGATCGATGGGGTCTCGTCCTTTCTTACTGTCCAGTGCACAGCACTAGGCATTCTCTTTCCTTATAACAACAACTGCATTTCCAGTGCCTTACTTTAAACTCTCCCTTTTCTGAACAAACTCCATGTTTTTATGTTTCTCTTCATGTGTTCTTCTCTCTCATCATAGCCCTGGATAAGAACAGTACAATTTTCTCTTGTCTTGAAAGTTCCTCTGCCAAACAAACTAGTTTGTTATTTTTAAATTTAGCATAACTTGACTTCTCAGGATACAGACCGAATGCAGTCAGATTCATTGCCAGAATGTTCCTCATCGATTTCCTGTGTCCTTGTTTCCTTCTGAAACATCATGAGCTAGGCCTCAAATTTCCACATTTCCCTTGGCGCTTTGGTCTCCCCAAGTCCCATCAGAATGCCTCATTTAACCGTGGTCATAGCGTTCTAGGGCTTCTCCTTAAAATGACAGCTCCAAGTCCTTCCACATTCCTCCCACAAACCAGTTCCAAAGGCCTAAGAACTTCATGGTCTGGTTTACCATAGTATTCACCACATTCCTGGTACCAATTAGAAAGAGTTTATGTTAGCTTGCAGTTTAAGAAGCAAAAAAATCCCTCTTGGTGGGAAGATGATGGCAGAATCATGAGATAGGATGTCACATTGAATTGGTTCACAGGAAGCACAGGGTAGCCAGAAAGTGAAGCTGGGTTATACAATCGCAAGACCTGGCCCCCAGAGACCTACTTCCTCCAGTGAAGCTCCACATCCTAAAAGTTCTACAACCTTCCAAACCAGAACCACTAGTTGGGGACCCCCTGCCCATGAGCCTACGAGGGACATTTCACATTCAAATATAACAACACCTGTATTCCAGCTCTCAGATGTTTTCAGATGGGACAATTATTTGATCCCAAGCATTCAAGCCAGCAAGACCATTTCAAAATAGAAAATAATAACAATGATAATAATAATAATGAAAAACAAGAAAATATTCTGATATTTTTACCATGGAAACACTGTATCACAGGAACTAATGATAGGGCTTTCTGGCTGCTACATAAATGATTCTGTTTCTAGGTTTTGGTAGGGTGAGTGGTGTAAAGACTTTCAGAGCTGGTAGAAAGGACTGGGTCACAAAAGACTGACAAGTGCAAAGGACAGGGTTATCCTGGGAGGAAATGAGTTCCCAGTTATAGGAAGATGCAAGTAGAGGTTGGGCAAGAGGCCAAGGAGCCTGCAGAAATGCCTTTCCCTGGAGGCCAGGAGAGGAGAAAGAGGAGGAGGAGAAGGAGCAGGAGGAAGAGGAGGATGAAGAGATGGATGAAGAGAATGAGGAGGAGGATGAGGAGGAGGAGGGATGGGCATGAGACTGGATGGAGTCAGTGTAGGTCTGTAAGTCTGGATCACAATTGTGTTCATTAATTGTGTGACCTAAGGCATCTCCTTGTGGCTCAGATCTGTCATTTGCCAAATGGTGTTAATAAAGGCTCAAGGTGGTTGTGAGAATTTAATGGGAAAATACCTACCCATCAGGCCCTTTAATGGCACCATTAGATGACTAAGCTTATGAAAGACAACCAACAGGGTCCTGAGGCCAACGCGTTAGCAGGGCTACTTCCCCACCCCCAAAACAAACCTTGTTGCGCAGGCCTGGCTCTTCCTGGCTTTTCAGACCTTCTCCTCCCCAAGGAGTAGTGGGGCCAATGTTCCCTGCACAGTGCCCTCAACAGGTCACTGTTTCTCTAGGCTTCTTGCCTCATCTGTCAGAAAGGTGGACGCTGCCAGATGGACTCTGAGGAGGGCCTTCCTGGTCTTAACATTCTTGGTTACTTGAACCTAACCAGTCATGGTACAGAGTACATGTCTGTGCTGTCAGGGACTCAGTATCTTGACAAAATGAAGGAGCTGAGTTAGATGACAGTAACAGCCAGGGGTCACTGTAAGGCGTCACCTGAAGCAAGCCAATCAGCATCCACATCTGCACAGTGTGGGTGCTGCTGTGCTGGGTCTGCAGTGAGGTTGGGTCTCTTGTCCAAGGTCACATAGCTAAGGAGCCAAGGCATAGCCTGTGGTTGCAACCAACACGTGATTCCCATCTTCTGGATAGACAGACTGAGGTACGGAAGGGGCCTGAGCACTCTCTGGACCCCGCCATTTCGCAGGCTGAGGCAGTCATGCTTTTCTCGGTATGACCCCCTGCTTCACTTTTGAACACATGAAAGTCACCATGCCAGAGGCAATGCCACACACTACCCAACATGAGGGGCCTCTACTGAGCCCCCAGACTTCTCTGTCCCTTATCTTTGCCTGCTTCTCTTAGAAGCCCATTTTATTGCTAAGGAAACTGAGGCTGTGAAAGGATAAAGGACTTGCCCAGATCTTGCAGCCAGTGACTGGTAGAGTAAGACCTGGATATAGACCTGCTTTGCTGAGCTTGTCTATCTCCCACAGTGGGCCTCAGCCTGTGTCCTCCCCTTCCCCCAAGTTTTGTTGTTATGGAGGAAGCAGAAACATGCTGAGGGTTTGGGGAAGGATGGAAGAACTTCTCAAACAATACCATTTGTGGATGGAGAGAACATGGCTCTGGGTGGAGCGTCCAGGAACTAGGAATGGGTGACAGGAGACAGAAGTGGGACCTAGTGGTTTGGAAACGTTGTACTTGGCCAATGGGTGACCATTTCATCTTTCAGGTCTTTGGTTAGACAGACGACCAGCTGAAGGAGCTGCAGGTACACTTAGGTGGCCAGGGACAGGGGTGAGGCAGAAGGCTGGGTGACTGACAGGTTAAGAAAATCATTAACCGAGACAAGAAATTGTTGGGATGAGTGAGCCCGAGTTTCTTGTGAGCAAGGTGGGGTGATGGGAGGCAGGACGGCCAAGCCAGATGAGTGTTGACTCTGCTGCCTCAGAGTGGGACAGGGTACCATGCCCAGTCCTACTGTTTCCAGCCTTGGTCACCCATAAATCTCTATGGTATGCCCCAAACAGTCTGATGTCGGTGTACAGTACCCATTTTACAGATTAAGAAATAGGAGCTTGGCGCGTGCCAGGACATTCTGAAGGAAGCCAATCTGCGATCCCAGAAGCCAGGCACTTCTATGGTCTACTCATAACTTAGTAAGTGATCAGGATAGGGTCAGCATTCCTCAACTGACACAGGTGGGGAGGTGGGGAGGCCAGATTCTAGGGCTTAGATTCCTCTCTCTTCCAGTCAACATCTTGGCGGTGGGTGTGAAGGTGGAGACTGGAAAGGAGAGCAGTTCCTCTCCTTGGCCAGGGCTGACTCCCTCTAAGATGCATACTCTCTAAGTCAGCCAGCATCCTCAGCCAGACCTCGGTGCGGCTTGTGGACAGCCCAGCGTGCTCCCCTAGCGCACCCAGGGTCGGGTGGGTAGGAGGGAGCTCAGGAGCCAAGGCCACCCTCCCACTCCCAGCCTGTACTCCCTAGCCACTTCTGGAAGACACCTTCTCTCTGAGTGGGCGCCAGTTCGCATGCGCACACTGCTGCTCTCCCGCCCCCCTGGAGACCACGCCTCTGTCCTCCAATGGGCGGAGGCTGCGGGGCGGGGCGGGGCGGGACGAACCAAAGGCCCGGAGTCCAAGCTCCAGCTCCTGCCCCTGGGCCGCTGGGGCTGCATCTGCCCGCAGAGTCCTGGCCGCGGCGAGGGCCGGTCCAGCCTCCGCTCCGGTGCCCGCGCCGTGCCTGCCTTGCATCCCGGGAGTCCGGCTCGAGCTCTGCCAGGTAGGAGGCGCCGCTCCGAGGGAGGCGTGTGCGAGCACGCGCGCTTGTGTGTGTGCAGGTGTGTGTGCAGGTGCACACCGGCCAGTGCGTGCCTCCTGAGCACGAATCTGAGCAGGGGGCTGCACATCCCGCGTGCTGGGGCTGGGCGGTGAGCGCTAGCCTGGAGGCCTGGGGGTCAAGGCCCCCCGAAGATCCGCCTGGCTCCCTGGACGCATCCGCACCTCCACCCTGAGCCTGGGCAGGGGCCTTCTTCGTCCCTCCCAGAGTTCGTTTTTCCTGGCGGATGCGTTGGGGTTCGCCTTATCACTGGGCTTGCCTGGTTCTATTCTTCCTTGCAAGTCCCCTTTCCTGTTCCCACCGCCGTCTCTTTACACCCATTCAACCTCCTAACACTTTTCTAGATGCCCCTGCCCCATGGCTTGGGGGAAGGGGCAAGGCCGAAGCCAAGACGGTGGCAGTCTGAACCTGCTCTGGGTCTTGGCCAGGGTTGGTTCCCAGGCTGAAGGGGGCCTCTCTTCTTGCCTGCAGGGCTGGGTGGATGGTATTGGGGGCGGGGCGGGGCGGGGCGGGGCGGGGCGGATCTGGCAGAGAAAAGCTTTTCTCCTAGCCAGTTCATGTTCCCACCCCTAGCCCTCAGGGTTGGGGGTGTAGGAAAGGCCCTAGGGGACCAGATAGAAGTGACTGGCAGAAGATCATTGACAGGTGCTGCTTTTCCCCTGGCAGCCTTTCCTGTGGTGGGATTCAGCCCCAGACCCCACACAGATGAATGTGTGCTACTGAGAGGAAGCTAAACTCTCTCTAAGGTGACCTAGTCAGAACTGGCACCCAGGTCCTCAGGCTCAAGCTATGATCTCCCTGTGCCGGAGATTGGAGGGCAGCTAAATGCTCAGAGACCCAGTCAGGGGTGGAGACCTTCCAAGGATCCTTGCTGATCCTTGCTACAGGCTTAGTGAAGAGCAGAGGGTTAGAGTATGATAGGCCCAGCTGCCCCAGGTCAGAGCTAAAGCCTGGGTGGAGTCTGCACTAAGAAGCTTCTCCTGCCGCTGAGAGGCAGGTGGGCCAACAGATAAGGCCCCAACTCGAGTGCTGAACATGAGACAGGGTCAAGCACAGGTGGAGTCCATCTTTGCCTGGGAGCAGAGCGCCAGTTCCCCTGACAGTTTTCTCAGAGCTGGAGCGAGAAGAGATTCAGCAAGCTGAGGGACCTGAGAGTTTAGACCTGGGCAGCCTCAGGCCAGAGAAAAACATGTGCAAAGACCCAGAGCTGGGAAGCTGAATGCTAGTCCAGAAGGTTGATGTATCTGACAAGGGCCATCTTTGGCTACTGTGGGAGACTGGGAGAGGTGGAAATCAGTGAGGAGGAGGCCACAGCAGAGAGAGCCCCTTCTCCTCCTGTTTGTTCTCAGCACCCCAGCTCCAGCTAGCCTTGGCCAGAGAGGGAGGGATCCACTGGGTCTCCCAGAAGTGAGACGTGCTACATTGCTGGGGAAAGGCAGATGTGTGCCTCTGAGATGGGGACCACCCCTCCGATAGAGGGGTCTGGGCGAGGTAAGGGCTGGGTTATTGGTGGTGGGAGGCCTGTGGCTTTTGGTGGGTCATCTATGAGCCGCTCTGAGGCCTATGCTGTCTCTGGGTTCATCTGCCCCACTTCCTTGTGTGCTTTTAGGATGGCTCTGAGCCTTGGTCCTGAAATAAGAAGTCTTCCTAGAGGCCACCAGGAGGCCATCCCTGCTTCCTGAGGGCCTGTCTTCTACTCTGTGATTGGCTCCTTATCTTTCTGCTTGCCCTTGACTTCAAACTTTTCCTGTATGCTTCAGTTTCCCTTAGTGTGGATAAGACTACTAAATGCTGCCTCATTATAGAGACTTAGGGATGATGGTGGTCACTTTAGATCAGGTCACCCATCACTTTACTAAGTATGAGGTATTTGCTAGTCAGTATTACCAGTAGGAATCAGCAGCCAGTGTCACGTGGTCCCTTCTGAGGAGAGGGATGGGGAAAGAGGTTATTTAGGAGCAAGAGCAACAGAAGACAGTGGGTCTCTTCCACTGAAGCGGAAGCTCCTTTTGGAGTGAGAGGACCGATTGATCCCTTTAAGGCTCTTTTGCCTGGTGTTCTCTGTCAGCCTGACCAAGTCCTCTGGCCTCCCTGAACTTATTCCCTGTGGAGATCAGGAGTGGAGCAGCTGAGAGCACTCCACATACGTCTTGCAAAGGTCTCACAGGCCACACTGATCTGTAAACCCTGGCTGTTCCCAGTTGCAGGTCAGTAGTCTGCTCTTTAGCTGCTCGAGCAGCTCTGTAGTCAGATAAGCAGCCACTGTCTGTGTGTCTGTCTATAGCTGGTCTTGTCTTCTGAGTCCTCTGCTCTCTCAAGTCCTCCAGACACCACTTTTGCTCTTCATTGCCTTTCCTCAGCTTCCTGAGATTTCCCAGGTTTGGCCTTCAAGTCCCTCACCTTTGCGGCTTCTCTGGGTTGTACTGCCCTGGAGTTGCCTCAGTTCAATTCAGGTGGAGCTGTCAGCTTCCCTTTGGCCCCAGGCCTTGTCTTTCCTTGCTCACGAAAGGCAAAATGGGCCAGATCCCTTTGGGGCTCTAACCCGGATGTCTCATGAAGCCAGCCCTCCAACTTGAGCTAGGACCTGCAGTTGCAGAATGTGTGTTTGCTGGCCGTAAGGACTGATTTACCATAGCTGCTCTCGTTGCTCAGACCACTATTATGGGGACCCCAGATTTTCCAGAGCTACTTGTGAGGGGTGCCAGTGGCTGGGGTGGCCTGTGGTTTCATGTTTCAGTGGGCCATGTGGTCAGCTATAGAAGGTGCCACAGGCCAGAGCAGACAAAGGCTCATCCACTGATACCAAGCTGCCCGTCACTGTCAAGTGTACCCAGGTATTGTAACAAGGGGGAGAGCCTGCTGGCCCCATGTGCCTCCTTCTGCTTGAGTCCCCAGTGAGTGCTGTTGGGGACTCAGTGGCTTTTAGTAATAACCATAATGGGACTTCGTGTTACACTGGGGCAGTTGAGACATAGTGGCTTTCTCCTGCTCCTTGACTTCTCCAAGCAGGAGGGAGCTGCCAGGCTCTATCACTCCCTCTGTCCTGTGTTCCTCAGAGAGTGCTCATTCCTCCTGCTGTATGCCAAGTGCCAGAAAGTTAGTGACTCTTAAAACACTGTGCATCCACCCTCTTCTGGTTTTGGATTTTGGAAATCTGAGATGAGTCTTGTGGGGCTAAACTCCAGGCTGGATTCTTCAGGAGGTTCCAGGGGAGAATCTGTTCCTGGTCCCTTCCAGTTCTTGTGGTTATTGGCATTCCTTATGACTGAGTCACCCCAGTTTCTAGTCCATCTTCTCCCTGCCTCTCCCTCTTCTGCATTCAGACATCCTTCTGCCTCCTTATCTTTCTTTCTGTTTTTTTTTTTAATTTAAAACTTTATTTTTAATTTGTATATGTATGATATGTGTGTTTGGGCAAGCACATGCCAGGGCATGTGAGTGGAGGTCAGAGAACAACTTTGTGGAGTCGGTTTTCTCCTTCCACCTTTATGTAGGTTCTGGAAATGGAACTCAGATCATCAGGTGTGGACAGCAAGCATCTTTACTCACTGGGCCATCTTGTTAGGTCTATCTTTGCTTTTTTGAGATAAGGTCTCCTATAGCTCAGACTGTTCTTGAACTTGCTTTGTAACCAAGGATGACCTTGAACTCCTCATCTTCTTGCCTCTGCTTCCAAAGTCTTAAGGATACCATAAACATATGGCTTTATCTATTTGTTCATCCATCCATCCATTCATTCTGGACAGTGCTGGGGAAGGATTCCAGGGTCTTGTACATGCTAAACAGGTATTCTGCCACTGAGCCATGTGCCCAGCCCTCCCTTTCTATTATAAGGACACTTGCAATAACATTTAGCACCCATCACCTTAAGCTAGGGTCATCTCCCCATCCATCTGCAAGTCCCTAGTGGTGCATGAGGCCACATTCCCAGAGTCTGGGGATTCCAATATGAATATCTTTGGGAGCCATTATCAGTCCAGGACAGGAACTGATCTCTGCACATGAACACCCCCTCGTGCCCACGGCTGCTGGTTTCCCCTAGTCATAGGGCTAGAGAAGGGTCACTGGCATTCAAAACTGAGGTGGGCAGGAACAGGACCCAGCCTGGAGCAATACCCGGGTCCTGGGAGTGCCGTCAATGTGCCACTCACCCTGATAGCCGGTCTGCCATCCTCGGAGGCAGTGAGGAAGGTGCCCGACTGACCCCAGAGCACCCTGGCTTGCAGGCTGTAGACTGGCTCAGCATGGCCTCCATCTCATCCCCACAGCCAGCACGGTGTCATTTCAGGCCCTGCTTCTCTCAGGCATAGCCAGATCTCCCTGTCTTGTCCTCCTGCCTGTGTCCTGCCTGTACCCTGGGCCTCCTTTCCCTTCATCCTCCTTGTAAGTAGTCACCCTGATGTAAGCCTGGCTTTCAGGGCCCTCCACAACCTTGCTGTGGCAGTGTCTCTCTGCTGGCACCTACTTCCTTTTCCCATCCCCCACCCCCTGTCCTCTAGCCTAGCCTAACTGGTTTCTTCCTTCAAGAATGTTCTTTCCTCCTGCAACCTTCTACCTCCTGCTCCACACAGCCTTCCTGCCCTGTCTGAGAGACCCCTCCCTCCTGGAGCAGACTTCCTGGGACCTCTGTCTCTCCCCATCAAGCTGAGCTCTGGGATGCAGCCTTGTCTGACTCCTGCAGCCCTCTGGGTCAGGCTCCAAGCAAGTGTAGGGGCAAGACTCTGGGAAAGGGTGGTGATCAAACAGAGCAAGACTTTGACATGGGACAGGCTCCTGCCTCTGCCCTTTTTGAGCCTCTGAGCAGTGGAAACAGCCCATTTCACTTCTAAAGCTCTACTGGAACTCCAGCTGAGGAAGGGCACCTCAGTTTTCCCATCTGAGAAATGAATATGGTTAACTTGTGAGATTTTAAACCTTGGGTCTTAGAAGCAGGTAGAGTTCTGGTCACCAACTGGCCATGCAAGAAGTAGAGGACAGTGACCATCCTGGTGACAGATCAACTGGAAAAGATAGGCTAGTGTTCCCTACCCCACCATCTATGTATGCTAAGACCCTGCAAGTCAGAGAGGGTGGGGCTTGCCTGGGGTCACAGCACAGTGGGGCAGAATGGGCTTCCACCACCTGATCTCTTTCTGTCAGATTACCTTCCTTGCGGAGGTAGTGAGTGACATTTGTACGCTGGGCTCCAAGCATCTGTCCCCACAGGAGTCAGTGGAAGGCTGACCTGTTGTTCTAGGTTGCCCAGGCTGAGGGGCAACTCTTTGAGAGCCAAAGTTGTGAGAAGCTGCTTACCAGGACGGAGCCTGGGCAGGAGGTTCCTGCCTCAGTTTTTGACCACATTTTCAGCTTCTTCCTGTTGTTGCCCAAGGCCCACAGAAACCCAGGAGGTGAAGGGTCCCCTTTTCAGGCTCCTGCTTTCAGATATCTCCCAGCTCCTGCCTGTTTACCACCCTGAGCAGGGCGGGAGTCCCAAATGAACAACAGCTGTGGGGGTCGGGCCTGTGACTCAGTCAGGACCACACCGAGCCAGGAAAGAAAGCTCTTTCCTCATACTGGGGTTGTGGGTGTGGGCATCAGAGCTTCTGGACCTCTTGCTCTCAGGACCAGCTGAGACCACATGCTCCATGTGCCTGGTCCTGCCCTCTGGCCCTGGGGGTCGGGGCTGGAGTGCCACCGGGTTGGCTGTGTGTCAGCTGCTCAAAGTGGCTGGGTGGAGTGGGCTTGGACACAGGCAGAAACAGTAAAGGGAAGGGAGGAAGAAGGACAGGATTTCCCAGTGTGGGTGCCAGCCTGCCTGGCGTTGGCTGGGGTGACTCATTGGGTCTGACTGCCTCGGCTCCACATCCAGAAGCCAGAGGCCTGGAACCCTGGGTGGCCTGAGCCCAACTCTCCCTCCACACTTGCTCCCTCTCCATCCATCCAGTCATCAATACAGAGAGATCTGGGATCCTCGGAGGCCAGGCTATAGCATTGACAGGACAAAGAGCTTAATGCTGAGAATATTATTACAGTGCTCCCTACTCACAGTGCTGGGGATGGAACCCAGGACCTTATACACGCTGGCCAAGCACTCCACCCCAGAGCCACGTCCCATCGCCTCATGCGCCCTCTCAAAGAGCCACCAGCATTCTCTCTGCTCTGTATCTCATCTCCCTGCTGGAAGCACTGACCCGTGTCTGCCAGCCTGGACCCTCTTTTCCTGGGACTGCCTCAGGGTTCAGCAGCTCAGGGCCAACTCAGAATGAGTGTCAGTGAAGACGTGCAAGTTGGGACCAAGGGGTCCCTGAACTCCAGAGCCCAGAGGTGCAGTCCTTCCCATCTTAAATGGGAGGACTAGTGTGTCTTTGCAGAGGAGGGCTGAGGAGGAGAGGTGGCTGCTTCATCTGGAGCTTGATACTCACCCTGCGAGGCCGTGCCGTTGCTGCGCTCCGCTTTGGAGCACAGGGAGTGGTAGAGAAGGGCTCTGACGGCCATTCCTGTGCTCTCCCTGTGAGCCTATGGCCTGGGTTTTGTGACCTGTCTACTGCTTTGGTCTTGTCTGTCTTTTTTCTCTCCTTTCTTTTTTTCAAAAAAGGAGCTGGAGAGATGGCTCAGTGGTTAAGAGCACTGGCTGCTCTTGAAGAGGACCAGGTTCAGTTCCAGCACCCACATGGCAGCTAACAACCATCTGTAACTTCAGTTCCAGGGATCTGACACCCTCCTCTGCCTTCCATGGGCATTGCACACATGGGCACACCTATGTACATGTAGGCAAAACACTCATACACATAAAGTAAAAATAAATAAATAAAGATTTGTTTTTATTTGTGTGTGTGTGTGCATGTGTTGTGTGTGGTGGGTGTATCTATATGAGTGTATGTTACATATGCAAGGGCCCACAAAGGCCAGAAGAGGCTGTCAGATCTCCTGGAACTGGAGTTACAGGCATTTGTGAGCTGCTTGATATGAATGCTGGGAACCAAACTTGGGTCCTTTGGAAGAGCAGCAAGTACTCTTAATCACTGAACCATCTCTCTAGCCACTTCTTTCTTTTTGAGACAAGATCTCAAAGGCTGGCCTCACGCTCACTATATGACCAAGGATAGCTTTGAACTTATGATCCTCCAGCCTTTACCTCCTGAGTTCTGGGATTATAGGCCTGTGCCACCACACCTGGTTTTATGCAGTGCTGGGGATGGAACCCAGGGCTTTGTGCATGCCAGACAAGTGTTCCACCAACTGAGCCACATTCCCAGCCCAAATCTTGCCTTCTTTTGTCCTTCACGTGGCACTTTCTGTTGTTAGAACACCTGATACTGGGTGATTTTTGAAACAAACAAAGAAAGTAGGATCTATTCCACTAATATTTCTGTGGTGCTGGAGATGTAACCAGGGCCTCTCGAATACTAGGGAGTGTTCTGCCGCTGAGCCACAGCCAGCCATCGGGGAGTTATTTTCACTCAGGGTCCTGGAGGGGCCCATGCATCACCTGAGGCTCTCAAGCTACTTCAGCTCTTGGTGGAAAACAGAAGTGGAAGTGGGCATATGTGAGGGTGTGAGAGGAGCTGCACACTCCTGCTGCCCAGCCCACTACCATAGGAAAGACCCGAGTCTGCTCATGAAGACACTGCTCCCCCGACACCTTCCCCCGGGACCTTCCTGCTAATGAGGACTTGGGCCTTAGCCTGAGCTTCAGTGATGATAAACCAAATTCAAGACGTCACATGAGGCCAGATGGACCATCACAGAACAGCGGTGACCAGTCCTGTCCTGTCCAGCACTTTTCTCTATGCTCTCAAGTGGAAGCTAATTCTGGGCAGCCGTGTTCATGCCTGTAATGTTTCCTCTTTTCCTCACCTCCCCCTGGTCCATCTGGGTTCAATTCCCGTCATGCTGCCTGCCATCCACTGGACTGAGAACATCTGAAGATGCCCCCCTCCCACTGACCGGTACCCCCTTCCCAGATGCAGATGGAACTTGGGTGTTGTGTGTTGGGGTTGGGCCCTGGGGCTCCACACCCATTGGACCCCCTCTTGCCCTTTGAGCACCTGAGTATCAAAGCCACAGGAATCCTGGGGCAGGAGAATGTGAGGGGAGACTAGCAAAAGCTGCAGCCTGACGGTGACAAGGGCTCATGTGTTAACACAGCCCAGGCTCTTTCCTGCTCTGCTTGCTCTATTTCCCATGTAGGCATGTAGTGACCAGAGTGATGACTACAGATGTCAAGAGTGCCATCTGGGGGGATGGAGAGATGGCCCAGCAGTTAAGAGCACTAGCTGCTGTTGCAGAAGACCCAGGTCCAGTTCACAGCACTCATATGACAGCTAACAACTGTCGGTAACTCCAGTTCCAGGGGATCCAAGTCCCTCTTCTGGCCTCCTCAACCATTGCATGCATGTGGTACACAAACATACATGCACAAAAAACACTCATACATGTAAAATATTTTTTACTTTTTAAATATTTTATCTATTTTAATTTTAAGTGTACGAGTGTATTGCCTGCATGTATTTAAGTGCACCTGTGTCATGCAATACCCATGGAGGTCAGAAGAGGGCGTCCCCCCCCCAGAATGGGAGTTATGGACAGTTGTTAGCTGCCATGTGGGTGCTGGGAATTGAATCTGGGTCCTCTGCAAGAATAATCAGTGTTCTTAACCACCGAGCCATCTCTCCAGCCCAAAATAATGTTTTTAAGAGTACTATCTGGTAGGGTCCCAGGTTCTTGGTGCCCCTGCACTACTAAATGTCTCAAAACATAGCGAACCTACTGCAAATACAGCCATGGGAAGGGTCCTTTCTGTGGAATCGCACCGCACCGTGGCCACACCTGCGTAACTACTGCCTGCCTTGCCTTTTGCTCCTTCTGTCAGCAACTACAGCACTTCTGACTGGAAGGGGAAAGTAGTAACAGAGTGTGGATATGGAATGCCCCCCAAAGGCCAATGTGCCAAGGGCTTGGTCCCAGGCACTACTGGGAACTGGCAGACCTGGGGGAGGGTCTTTAGGTCGCTGACAACATGCCCTCACAGGGGATTGTGGAACCCTGTTTTTTCCTCCTGGTCATCACTTCCTGGCCATGATAGGCTTTGTGGATTTGCCTTCCCCAAACCCTCCTCAACATTGCTGCCCAACACCACGACTGGAATGCAATTGATCTATATCCATCATGGGCCGCAGCTCTCAAGCTATGGGTCACACCAGCCTTCTCTCTCTGGAGTTGGTTATCTCAGGCATTTATCACACTAGCAGAAAGCTGACTAACACATTAGTCACTAGGGATGAGTTATACCTGCTTAAAAAAATTCATTAATTTTTGTTTTGTTTTACTTTTTTATTATTGTATGATATATGTAGGGGCCGGTGAGTATCACGTTGCGCACGTGGAGGCCAGAGGACAATTTTGTGGGATAGGTACTCGCCTTCTACCTTTATATGAATTCTTTCTAGAGATCAAACTCAGGTCATCAGGCTTGTGCAGCCAATGCTTTACACACCCTCTGAGTCATATTGCTGGGCCTTGTTGAGGTTTTTTGAGACAAGGTCTCATGTAGCCCAGGCTGGCCTCAGATTTGCTATGTATCAGCTTTGAACTCCTGATCCTCCTGTCTCCAACTCCCAAGTGCTGGGATTACAGATGTGCACCATCATGCCTGGTTTGTGTAGTGCCAGGCAGGCACTCTACTACCTAAGCTACCCTCTCAGCCCCTGCTCCATATTTCTTTACCATTTATTGGTTGGTGGACCCTTAGGTGCTTAAGTTGCTCCTGTTTCTTATCTGTGGTGAGTTCTGCTGTAGTGACTTGTATAGTGCAGACATCTCTTCACCCTGTTGATCTCATCCTCAGACACGGGCCAAGGAGGCTCACAGGCTAGTTCTGTTTTAGACTTTCTTTATAGACAGGGTTTCAGTGAGGCAGCCCTAGAACTCAGGATCCTCCTGCCTTGGCCTCCCTAGTGCTCGGATTATGGGCACATGCCACCACACCCAAGGAACTTCCACACTGTTGTCCACAGTGGCCTGTTGCCCACAGGGGCTGTTCTAGATCACGTTCCCAGCAAAAACATGCAAAGTTCCCTTTTGTGCACCTCTTACGCACTCTCCTCTTTCGTCTTTTTTATTGATAGCCATTCTGCCAGATGTGACAGAGCATGGCTTTGTCTTTGATGTGTGTCTTCCTCAAGGGCTAGGTGTTGAGTGGTTGTTCCATGTACCTTTTCTGAGTAGTGTCTGTTCTGATCCTTTGCCCACTTCCCAGTTGGGTTATCTGTCTTGTGGCTACTGAGTGTGCAAATTCGTTATGTATTTGGATATTTACCAGACGTTTTCTCCTGTTCTGTGGTCTGTCTCTCCATTCCATAGATTGCGTCTTTTGTTTTTTAGTTTGACGTAAGCTTGTTTTGTGCCGTTGTTGCCGGTTTTGGGAATTGTGTCCAACAGTGAACTACCCAGACCAGTGCTGTGGAGTTTCCGTCTAGTAGTTTTACTGCTTCAGGTCTTTAAAAGATTTGATCCAGTTTTGTCTATATTGGGAAATGTGGGTATGATCACAATCTTCTGCCTGTGAGTGCCCAGTGTTCCCACCCCTTGACCGAAGACACAGAGCTATTCCCATTGGGTGATGTTAGCACCTTTATTGAAAAGCAATTAGCTGGCCAGGTGTGGTACACACACCTTTAAGAAGCACCCCTGAAGCAGAAGCAGATGGATCTCTGTGAGATCAAGGCCAGCCTGGTCTATATAACAAGTTCCAGGCCAGCTGGGGATGCAGGGAGATCCTATCTCAAAAATACCACCACCAACAACAAATGAAAATCAATTGGTCATAAACATGTGATTAATTATCTAGCTCTCTATTTCATTCCTGGTCTGTGTCTCTGCCTTTTGCGTGTACCATGCTGTTTTGATTGTCACAGTTCTATAGTATATTCTGGGTTTTTTTCAGGCAGGATCTCATGTAGCTAGGGCTTGCCACCTCCTCTCAAGTGGTGGGATTATAGGAATGAATCTCTCATCTAGCTTAGTCCCGTAGAATGTTTGTAAATATGTGTGTGTATATTTGGTTTTGTTGTTGTTGTTTTGTTTTGGGTGTTTTTTTTCTTGGGACTGAGCATCTTATGTAGCCCAGGTTTGCCTCCAATTTGCAATGTAGCCAAGGATGATCTTGAACTCCTGATCCTCTTCCTCTACTCCTGAGAGTTGAAATATCAAGTATGTACCACCATGCTGGTTTATGTGGTGCTGGGGATAGAACCCAGGGCCTTGTACAAACTAGGGAAAAGCCTCTACCAGCTGAATTGCATTCCCAGCCCCTGTGGTATATTTTGACCTCTAGATTTGTCCTTTTTGCTCAAAATTGCTTGTTATTCATGCTCTTTTATGGTTTCATACTAGTTTTAGGATTCTTTTTTCTGTTTCTGTGACTGTCTTTGGCATTTTCATAGGGAGTGTAATGTGGTATTATTACGTTAATTCTTCCAGTATATAAACATGGGATAGCTAGCCACTTGTTAATCTCTTCCTTGATTTTTCTCATTGTTTTGTAGTTTTCAATGAATGAGATTTTCATCTCCTTGGTTCCATCTATTCTTAAGTATGCTTTCCTAGCTATTCCGTTTATTCCTAATTATTTTTATTTTGCCTTCTTTCCGTAACTGTTGTGAATGGGACTTTCCTGATTTCTGATATGGGAAGTTTGTTGTTAGCATAGAAACTTTACTAAGTTTTGCATGTTACCCTCCACCTTGTTTTCTTTATTTTATTTTATTTTTACATATAACTTCTATATCTGATTTGCTAGGTTTATATCATAAAAGGATGTTGAATTCTGCCAAATGTTTTCCTTGTATCTAACAGGAGGATCATATGGCTTTTGTCTTGTAAGACAGGATCTCACTATATAGCCTAGGCTAGTGTCAAACTATTGGAAATCCACCTGCCTCAGCATCCCAAGTGCTAGGATTACAAGAGAGAATCATCACGCCTGGCTCCCATATATACTGATTTGTGAATGCTGAACCATCTCTGATTCACAGCCATTGGATCACAGTGAGTGGTTCCTTTAACCTGCTGGTGGGCTCTGTTCCTAGCACTTTACAGTAAGTACCACACAGTAACCAATTGTACTAGTAGACTTCTGAATTTCCTGTATTTATGCTCCCTGGGGGCATGTGGCCTGTAGCTTTCTTTTCTGACTTTGGTATCATAGCAGTCCCAGTTCTGCCTTTCAATTTGCTCTAATGAGATCATATAATAATGGTTCTGTTGTTTAATATTGTACTTGGGAGCTCTATTCACTGGGTTGCGTGCAGCAGTGTGATTATTTTCCATTATATGAATAGACAACAAAAAAGACTCAGTCAGTCCTTGCTTGATGGACCTCGAATTGTTTCTGAATTTCAACATAACAAAGTCTACTGTCCTAGCTAGGGATTTTGGTGCAAGTTTGTAATCCCAGCACTTGGGAGGTAGAAGGAAGGATCAGAAGTTCAAGGTCATCATCAGTACATAGTGAGGTTCAAGGTCAGCCTGAGCTACATGAGACCCTGTCTCAATATATACTAAACATTGTTTCCTCCAGGTCTGGTGACATGTGCTTTTAGTCCCAGGACTAAGGAGGCAGAGGCAGAGGCAGGTGGATCTATGTGAGTTCTAGGCCAGTCTCGTCTACATAGCGAGTTTCAGGCCACTCAATGCTACATAGTGAGACCCTGTCTTAAAAAAAACCAATCAAACAAACAAACAAAAAACCTCCTTGTGTTCTGCTGAGTCTCTATGCATTCTGTGGGATACAGTCTCAGGAGTGGATTTCTAGACATTGTGCTTGCTCATCTTCAGCACAGCGAGTCAAACAGCCCTGCAGTGACTCCCGACGTATACCCCACTGCCCGGTGAAAGATTTCCATTTGGAGTTTTGTTTTGTTTTGGGGACACGGAACCCAGGGCCTTACGTGTGCGAGCCCTTCGCTCTGCCACCGAGCCTGGTCCCTAACCTGCACTTGGGACATTTGTGAGCAGACCCTGTTGTGGGGTTTTTCACTTTAGCCTTTCTAGTGGGGTGGCCGGGGTCCCACTGCGGTATATTTTGCATTTCCTTGCTGATCCATGAAGCACTTTTCCTCCTATTTGTTTGGAATGGCTCTTCCCTCACGTTGTGCTACCTTGCTTGGGGCTAGCTCAGTGTGCAGTGTGAGGAAGGAGTCAAGATCGCTCTTCCATGTGATAGCCAGCCACCCACTACTGGTCATTGAAAAGATGGTCCTTGGTCAGTACACTGCAGCTGTAAATCAGGTGTCCTTACACTTGTGGTCTGGGGGACTCTGTGTTCCGTTCTGTTCTGGTCTGTTCCCCTGTTCAGCTTGTCTACCCTGGAACTGTCTGTGACTAGAACTTTAGAACAAGCTACTCGGCTGGGGTGTGGCTCCTCTAGCTGGGTCTCCGTTGATGATTCTGGCTGTTCCTCACCCTTTGTGTGCTGACTGAGGGTCCTGATGCTACCCTCAGGCTCAGCCTGTTCTCTGGTTCTTAGACTCCCCTGACACTAGCTCTGAGATCTCTCTTCTCAGAGGCTCTGACTTCAGAAAGGACTGCATGGACCAAGAGGCCTTGGCCAGCTCTTGGGCCCTGGAGCCCAGGCTCAGTCAGAGCTGCTGAAGATCCAGGCTACAGGCTCAGCCTGGGCAGTGGGGTGTGGGTCCTGGCTGGCACCCAGCCATCAGGAAGAACAGTAGGCAAATAAATGCCTGACCCAGTAGGTAGAGGAGGCGGCTCCAGCTCACCCGAGTGCTGACCCAGAGCACTTCCCTTGAGCCCTGCCTCTCCTGAGCTTGCTCTCCTCACCTGGAAAAGAGTTCCTGCCAGTCACCTTTGTTGTCCATGTAGCAGTTATTGACTCCCAGACCCCCACTGTGCTGGGCTCTGTCTTACCACCTTGGCACGGGCTCTGTCTCCAGAGGGTATGCAGTAGGCTTGAGAGACAGGCAAGAAGAGTTCTATAGAAGGTCACAATGTAATGGGTACTGGCCTCCAGGGGGCTCTAGATAGCCAAGGCAAGGAGTCGATTGTGAAGGAGCAGTGGGTGCAAAGGCCCTGAGGTCACAATTTGAGGAGACTGCAAAGCAGTAAAGGGCAAGATTGGCAGAGAAGGGACCTGCGCATCAGACAGCTGGGAAGCTCAGACTGTCCTTAAGAACCCATGAGGTCCTGACCAGCTCTAACACAGCGTAAGGACACTGTCCTAGTTTGCTTTCTGTTGCTGTGTTAAACATCATGACCAAAAGCAACTTGGGGATGAAAGGGTTTATTTCATCTTATGCTTCTAGGTAACAGCTCATCACTGAGGGACGTCAGGGCAGGAACTCCAGGTAGGAACTGAAGCAGAAACCATGGAGGAACGCTGTTTATTGGCTTGTACCTCTGACCTAACTCTACTTTTTATACTACCCTGGCCCACTAGCCCAGAGATGGCATTGTCCACTGTGAGCTGGGAACTCCCACACCAATTAGTAATCAAGAAAATGCCCCACAAGCCAGTCTAATAGAGGAAGTTCCTTCCTCTCACATATGTCTAGGTTTGTATCAAGTTGACAAAAACTAACCAACACAGATACTGACGGCCAGAAGTGGCCATGCTGGGAGCTCAGGCCTAGAGAGAGGAGCTAGGTCAGAAGCCAGCTCTCACCTCTCTGTTTTTGTGTGGCTTTCTGAGACTGTGTTTGGAGTTCTGGGGAGACACTGCAGACTCTGCGACCCATGAGGCTCTAACCTAGAGTGGTGTGGTGGGAGGTGACTTTGGAGGGTGTGTGGGGGCAAAGTGAGCAAAGGGGAGGGCCCAGGAGGGGATCGGAAGTAGACCAGGGTCATCAGCCTGCCTGGCAGGGGAGAGGAGAGGAACTCAAGTTGAACAGCCCCTCTGCTGGTGGGTCCTGTCCGTCTGCATGTCCTCCCTTCCCCTGTACCTGGCCCACCTTTTCCTGGGTGCCCCATCCCTTCTCTGTGGGAGAGCAGACCTTCTCTGTGGTGTCGGGCCCACTGTGGCCTGGAGAGAAGCCATAGGCTGCATTTGCCAGCCTGGCTGTGGTATCTCACTTGCTCCCCCTCTCTAGGCCCTGTGGGCTCTGAAATACTGGAATTGTAAGAGCTGATTTCCCGGCTCCCTGCCTCAGCTTCTCTGATCTAATTCTCCCAGCTTAAATTGCTTCCTGAGCCCAAGCTGCTGGAAGCCTGCACGGCTAATGACCCTGCTTAGTGCCTGAGGGCCCTGAGGCTCTTCAGACTCCGCTTTCTCTTTCTCTAAGACTGGGGGCTGAGGGAATTGATCTCCCTGGATGGAGGGGAGACCAGAGAGGTTACAGGCTTGGCCTGAGGTCACACTACTGCAGGGATATGGGGAGGTAGGATGCAGTGACTACAGACACCCCAGAGAACACAGCCAGTCCTCATCCAGCGGGATGATGACCCTCCCTACTGTCCTTCTGGGTCTGCACCATCCAGTGTCACCTCCTTCTTTCTTCTATCTCCCCCTTCCCCAGCTCAGCTGAGGGGTGTGTGAGGAGACAGCCCGCTCAGAGCTCAGTCCTTTCTCCCAGACGGCAACACTCCGTAGGTGGGGCCACCCAAATCTAAGGACCCAGATTGGAGTTCACTTACCTGTGAGAACACTGGTAAGGTGCTTCACCTCACGGAGCCTCTTTCTGAAACTGCTCCCAGCAGAGGACACAGACCTCTTACTCAATGGCTTGTAGATGGTGGGTGCTAAACTCTCCCAGGAATCTGACTCTCTGCTCTCTTTCCTCTGCCCTGTGCCCTTAGCTAATTGTAATGGCGTCTTCCTGTTATTGAAACAGCCTTGTTCTCATCTTGGAGATGAGAGGATGGGGCTTCAGAGAGGCTGAGCATCTTCAGGGTTTACCCATCAGGTGAATGGTGCCTACTTACCTGCTCTCAAGCTTTGACCTAGAAGCCAACCTACTCTGCCTCAGTTCCTCATGGCCTGCCTAAGCCTTGATGAGGTGACAGTGTTGCCCTGGACAGGCCCCAAGATGAGCAGAACTGGAGGGGTTGAGGGGTGGAGTGTGAGAGATGCATCCCTTGTCAACACTCTGAGGTCAGGTCTTACTAGCTGCTGCTCCCCAGGCTGTCCCCTGCTCCTTGGGGCCTTCCCTGACTGTGGTGGTGAAGTGTGTGTTAACTTGGCCAGCATACAAGGTACAGGGTATGGGGTGAACCTCTGGCCCCTGGGGAGTGAAGACCCCAGATGCCAGGAGCCTACTTCCTACCTAGGTATGAGGTACACACAGAACGCAGAGTACTTGGGGTTGGGGAGACTGAGTGACGGATGGCTGTGGGAGCCTGTGCCAAGTCTGTCCCCTCCTGAATGGTAATACACCAGGAGAGAGATCCAGAAGACACCCACAGCTGAGTCTTGTGGGTGTGACACTGGCCACAGGCTGCTAGAGCTGACCATTTGTGTGATTCAGCCCCAGGGATATTGGGAGGGGTGGTTAAACAAGACGGGGAGAGGGAGGTAGGTGTGGCCTGTGCCAGCCCTGAACACCCAGCACTCGTGGCCTGAGGGCTTAATATCACCTCCAGGCACTAAAAAGGAGAGAGTCTGAGCAGCTGAGGCAGGCAGTTGGCTCCTATCGCTGCTTTGTGGTATACCAGGTACTAGCTGTATGATTTTGGGCAGGCCTCTGCCCCTCTCTGAAACGCCTTGCCTTGTCTATATTTGAGGGTGCTGCCAGAAGGGGAGCACACCGGCTTGGAGCTCAGTGGGGACTCTAGGTACCCAAGGGTGATGGTTCTTGCCTCCTCTCCTCTAGGTGCCCCCTGTCCGTGGGGACCCCGCCACCATGTTCTCATGCGTGAAGGCCTATGAGGACCAGAACTACTCTGCACTGAAGCGGGCCTGTCTGCGCAGGAAGGTGCTCTTTGAGGACCCTCGCTTCCCTGCCACCGACGACTCACTGTACTACAAGGGCTCTCCAGGGCCAGCAGTCAGGTGGAAGCGGCCCAAGGTCAGTGTCTGGTCTCCTTGGTGATGGGGAAAATGGGCCACAGGTAGCCGCCTGCCCAGCCCTATACCAGGCCCTCCAGGTGTGGTCATGGCCCGAGGACACTCAGGGTCCTTTTACATTAGAAGTGGAGAGGATGGGCTCTTTGTTCTATAAAATAAAACTTGATGTTCAGTAAATGTAAGTTTACTTTCCTGATCACCATAGTGATTTGGACAGTCACTTCCTGTACAAATGGGAGCATGTTTTGTGGTGGTTAACCACTCACAAGAAATAGCCAAGCTGTGAGGATGGAATGATGATACAGGGCCTGTGCCCCGAGTGTTGATGGCCCTTTGACTCTTATGCTGGCCTAGGGCCTGGGACCAACATGCTAAACGGGAGCAGAAATGTGTGGCTCCATGGTGTCAGTAATGCCTCTGATTCCCACCTGTGTGGAGGACTTCTGGAAAGTGGGGTCCCTGAGGCCTGGGTGAAGGGAGGGCACTGGAGGACATGGGCTTAGACCCATCCCCAGGCTTCACGGCCATGTGGGTGACACCGAGTCATCACCAACAAGGGACTTTAGTGTGGGAGACTTGACTCTCCCAGGTCCCAGGAAGTGGAAGGAGGAGGCTACAACTCCCTGCCCAGGTCTCAGAAAAGGCACCTTGAGCTGCAGGGGTCAGGCCTGTGGGGAAGGTGCCAATCACAAGGAGACTGGCAGGCCCAGGTATTGGGCTCCCTCTAGTTACAGAAAGGCAGGTGGGACACAAGGTAGGAAGGGGACTGGGGGTAGTGGAGAGAGGCCCTGAGTACTCGGCCTATGGGTCTGTACTCTGGCTGACATGCCAGCTCTGAGGGTATGTAGAGCCACACAGAGCCCTGATTTCAGGAGCCCCTGACTGTCAGGCTTGTATTTCCTGGTCCCTCTGGTCTCTGCACATTTGGGAAAATTGAAAGTCAGCATTCATGTTCCTTCCCTAGCCTAGGCCTCCAATCCCTTCCCACTCAACCTCAGCATTGCTCTGAGCAGGGGCTTTTGATGGGGTATTGAACCGAGGCTGAGAGGAGAGAGCATATATACCCTGGTGGCCCCATGGGCCTCTGGCAGTGGTAGGCTAGGAGTCCTGCCTGCAGCCCCTCCATGGCACCATGTAGAAGGTCCCTGGTCCTTAGGCCTCAGGCCTCTGGTCTACAGAGAGCGCTTCTGACCCTGGCTTGCTGCTCTGAGCAGGCCTCAAGCCTGCAGCTTGCTCTCCCTCCCCTCCTGCCCTCTGCTTTGTCAAGGCGTGGGGAAGGAGCCAACCTCAAAGGGCCTTTGTGAAGTCTGGCTCCAGAGAGAAGTGGACACTTGAACCCTTTGACTCTTCTTCCTCCTCCTCAGTGTCCTTGTCCTGACCCCTTGACTAAGGCTATGGGGCTGGGCAGGGCGGGCAGGGCAGGCAGGGCAGGCGGACTGGCGACTAGGCGTGCCCCTGCAGGGTGACCTGGTAGAGTCACTGCCCTTTCCCCTCCCAAGCCCCGTCCCCCAGGGTGTAGGAGGCCTGTCTGCCTCTTCTCATTAGTTGCTTCTCTCCTTGGCATCTGTCCAGCTGTCTTTCTAGCCCCAGCCAAAGAGGAAAGGCAAGCTGTCCACCTTGGCCAGGGGGCCCAGGTAGGGTTGGTATGGATGGGGATGTCAGAATGGGGCCCACAGGGCAGCAGTGAGGGTTCAGCTCTTAGTCAGGAAGGTCAGGCCTGAGCCCACAGGGAACAGTGTGCTGGGCAGGTGAGCCCATGAGGGTTGTAAGATGAAGACCATGTTGGGGGCGGGCCTGAAGCGGAGGGGAAGTGGAGCTGGCCTAGATCAGGGGTGGGGCTGTCTAGCTCTGACCTTTAACTCCCTGCTACTTGACCTTTGGCCAGAGATAAAACTAGCTTGAGGCGGCTGTTTGTGCAGTCCCCATTTCCTGGGTCCTGTGTCGTAGCCATCTGTTTACAAACAGAGCAGACCATTTTCCTCTAGGTCATTCTGATTCCACTTCTCCAAACTTGTAAGTTCATCTCAGTGGTGACCTCTCTGTTCTTAGAGATTCTCCTTAGATAGCTTCCAAGCCCCTAAGCCACTTAGTGTCTCCCTATCTCCTCTCCTCCCACCCCCAGCTCCCCAGCCTCTTAGCTTTCTATATCCCAATCCCTCAGGCCCTCGGCCTTCCTGCCTCCTCCCTCTTACCCCTACCTTCCTGCCCCCCTTCCCTGGGTCACAGGTCCTGACCTCTAAGTGGGGGGAATAATCCTTGCTGAAATGGTTTCTGAAGTTGAGGTACTGGAGGTATCAGACACATGGAGGCAGCGACAAGCTAACCCGTTCCCCTTGACCTCATCCTCCTTGCCAGCCTCGTGGTGGGGTTCAGCCTACTGAAGATGGCACCAGGCCTTTCCTGTTTGGGCTCCCTCTTCCTGCTCCCCCAGACCCCCTTGTTTTGTTCCTTCCTACACACGGACCATCTGCTGCCCCCCTCATTGCTGGCTAGAGGAGAAAGAGGTGATGGGAGCTCAGGGGTCCCAGGGGCATGGGCAGAAGGCACTTCCGGCTCTCTGGCCAGGGGCTACAGCTGTCCAGCCTCCACACTCTGTGTCTGAATGTCAACCCAGGGGTCCCAGGTAGAGTGCGTTGGGCGTGAACTCTGTCATGAATATGTGTCAGTTTGGAAACCCCAGCGTTTCACCAGAGAGCCTGGCGTCCCTGCCTAACCTGGAACTCATGTTTGTTCTTGGAAAGGTGCTACCCTCAGAGGGTAAAATCCACTGGACTCCCTGGGGGCTGTGGACAGTCCTCTTCTTTGCTGTACACTGGCCCCCTTAGTACCTGCCCCTAGTCTGCTTAGAGCATCAGGAAAGGCCGCTGATGTAGGAGGAGGTGGAGGACATGAGGGCTGAATTGCTGAGGGAGGAGGAGGGGTGGAGGGACAGTTATAGAGGGAGCACCGTGCTCTGTGACTATTCCCTGAATAGAGGTCCTGCACTGGCCATTCCTTTTGTGATCTTAATTCAGGCAGGGGACTGGGAGAAGGATGAGGATAGGAAGAAAGGCAAAGCACCCCACAGGTACAGCCGCATGCATGGCTGCACGGCCTCTGCTGCCTCCTTCCTGGCTTTGTTCCTGGCTGTGCAACAGCCCTGGAAACCTGAATTTCCTGCTGAGCCAGGAGGGAGGTGGTGCAGGACTGGCCAGCTGGTAGCACAGGCTGAGGTGACTGCAAGTTCAGGAGGCTGTGCCCTGGAGGCATGTTGATCAAAGGAGCAGTCACCCCAGCCCTGGAGGTGGCTCAGCACGGGGCTCACAGCAGGCCCCATACAGTTCAGTCTAGGGCACTTTGTCCTCCCTTTTGACCCTCTCTGCAGCACCTGTCCCCAACTTGCCTCTCCCTGCCAAACACCTCCCTGACCAGGGAGCCCACAGGATGGGGTGGAGGGACCTAGAGGCAAAGCTGTAACTGCAATCTAAGGTCCTGGGCATGGCTTTAACTAACCAACCAGAAGCAGAAGACAGGAACTGTCTCAAGAAATTGATGTATTTGCGTTTTGGCCTTGCCAGTAACAGTATTACAATTCATAGGAAAGATGGAACAAAAACCAAGAAATCTACATAGACGAGTCTTTTCCTGGGAGAGAGCACCTGTCTGAGGAGTTTGCCTTCTGCAACTAGGGCTTGCGATTTCCTGGAACCTTAAACAATTTTTTAGGGCCGCTGTTACAAAGCTGGTGTGGGCAGGGCTAGAAGGTAAACAGGTGACCTGGCACCAGAGCATGGTGTGTGTGTGTGTGTGTGTGTGTGAGAGAGAGAGAGAGAGAGAGAGACAGAGAGACAGAGAGAGACAGAGAGAGGCAGGCTGTGGCTGAATCTCAACTTCATCTTTGGGGTCCTTCTTCTCCTGAGCCTCCTGCCTACCAGCCCTCCCCACATCCGCTGTCAAGCGGTCTCTGGTCTCTGCTGTGACTGCTCTGCTCTCCTGGAAGCTCAGATCTGCTGTCTTCTCTCCTGCCTGTCGCCAGCCAGTGGCCCAGGAAAGGTGGAAGGCAAACGCTAGTCTTGAGAAGTCTGGGTACACGGTAGCTGGTAGAGACTGAATACCTCTTCCTCTCTGGTGTGCTGACACACAGGGAGCTCTAAGCTGGACTTAGGACAGGTGCAGGAGACAGGAAAAAGAAGGGTAGCTTTGTCACCTATAGGATCCAGCCCGTTTTGAGGCTGTGGAGGACTACCTGAGTTTGAGTCTTCTTTCCTTTACTCTGTGGTGCCCAGCAAGTGACCTGGCCTCTCTGTGCCCTGTCTCCTTGTGTGTAGAAGAGCCACTAGCAGTGCTCAGTTCCCGGGATTCTGCGCAGCGCCTGACTCCCAGCAGGGGTTGATTTGTGAAACCTTTCGTGTGATGTTCCCTTAGAGGTGGCTTCTGGAGTCCAGATGTCACCCACCTCGTGGGTGTCCTAGGTCAGAGCTGGTGACCCTGAGGCTTCAGATGTAGGGGTATACTCCTGCGCCTCCTCTGCCTGCTCCTTCTGGGCTGTGATTATTCCTGGGTCCCTGCTCTGCCTGGAGACGGGATAGAATCTGGAAGCTGAACTCCTGAGCTCTTCCGGTCTTTGCAGGGCTGTGGAGGTGTTGGGCCAGAGTCCTGTTCTGGGGGTCAGAGTCAAGCTGATACAGCTGTGCAGTAATGAGAGAGCCTAGCGTGGGGACCCAGCCAACCTGCTCAGCCCTGTCTGCTCATTTAATTGTCCTTGGCCTTGGACATCTCTGCCTCGTCTGGAGTGGGGCTGGCCTGTCTGTCACAGGACACTGATTGGGAGAACCTGAAGTGAATGGCCCCTTAATGTCACCCCTTGATGGTGATACCAGGTTGTGGCTCTCCCCTGTGGCTCCTCATAGAGTCCTCTAGACGTAAAGCCGCACATGCTAAGCCACTGGTCCTGGTGGCTGAGAAGATGGTCTGGGTGCAGCCAGCTGGGAGATAAGATAGGAGACTGAAGGGGCTGGCGGGGCTAGGCTTCCGGCCTGAGCTTCCTGAGTGTTGCCTTGGGGACAACCCCTTGCTAGGTTTCCCCTGACTTGGGACAGTAGGACCCCAGCTGCCCTGGGGAAGCTACCATGCTACTTGGGCCCTGGCTCACCTGCAGTTTCAACTAGAATGAGGGGTTGTGGTTCAGACTCTGCTGGTGCCACAAGGAAGTTAACCGTTCCCTGGCCCTGAAACTCGGTTTTCTGGGTAGATGAGTCCCAAACACTGTACTGAGATCTCTTCATCCCATTTCCCCACAGCTTTCCACCATCTGTGGAGGCTGTACATAGCCCTGCAGAGACAGCACTCGAAAGAGAGGCACGAAAAGGAAGAGCCATTGGCCCAAGTTTGCTTGGCCAGCCGCATACGGAAAGTGGGTATTGAGTTGGGTCTTCTGGGCTCTTCTGCCCTCTGCTGGTTGCCTGCGGGAGGGCCTCAGCAGCTGTGCTGTGACTAAGCGCAAACCTGGTGAAGCCTAACCAGGCAGAGGCTCTCCTTGCCAGCTGTGTGGCTGGGCATTGGTATGTGACTTTCCCTGGGGAGCTAGAGAGGGCACCAGCAGACCAAAGAAAGGACTCTGCCCTAGCCAGCCTACAGAATCATCAAGTTTATAGGGACTGCTTACAGGAGTATGGGTGACCATGCCACTGAGAAGTTCCACCCCGATAAGTTGTGTGTATGGTGAGGGTGAGACTCTCAGGAAGGGAGATGAGAGGCTCTCCCAGTGGTAGACCTTGGATTCTGTGTGGGTGGATTTCCCTCTCTCCCTCCCTACCTCCCTCAGGTAAACTTGCACAGCTTTCAGATATGTTTCTAAATCTGTTAGATACTCAGAGGTGAATATAATGTAATGAAATCTTACAGAGGTTAGCAGGGTCTCTGAAGGTCCACTGCTGTCCATTCCAAGTAAATGAAAATTGATCTTGTGACTCAGCAGCTAAGGGGATAGTAAAAGAAGAAAGAAAGAAAGGGAAGGAAGGAATAAAGGAAGGAAGGAAGGAAGGAAGGAAGGAAGGAAGGAAGGAAGGAAGGAAGGAAGGAAAGAAAGAAAATTGGCAAGGCCCATAGAGCATGAAAAGATGCCACCACTTATTTGCTTGTTCCCTCAGAAGAGCAATGTTGGGGGCCAGCAAGATGGCTCAGTAGGTGAAAGCGCTTGCTGCTTAAGTCTGACAGCCTAAGTTCGATCCCTGAAACCCACATAAAGGTAAAAGGAGAGAATCAACTCCATAGAAGTTGTCTTCTGTCATCTATACATGAGCTGTGGCACACAGATGTGGCCCTTCTCCCCTGACCCCCTACATTATTTTAGAAGAGCAGTGTTGGGATGGGGGCTCCACCTTATTCAGCTCTCTGTAATCCACAGTCATCTTCATGGGCCACCTGGCTTCTTCCCATGCTTGGCTACTGAAAGGGCTTTCTGCTGACTGAATGATTTCTGAGCTTCACAGGTTTCTGTTTCACTCAGCTAGACATGGCTGCCTTTACAAATGCACCCTCAGGGGAGATGCTCCAATAGAGGTGTGCAAGGGGGCCCAGAAATACACATTCATCCTCAGTATTTATTTCCTTAGAGGAGAGAAATCTGTACAGTCTCCTCTGGGAGGGGTAACTGCACACCTCTAGGACAAGCTTCATCTTTCTTACCTGCACTGTTCTGTCTCCATATCCATCTACTCCCTCCTCCTCGTGTTTTTAGGAGTTGCCATGACTCAGTTATATGTGATCCTGTCATTCTCAAAAGCCCAAGAATTCTGCACGTAAGGGACCAAAACAACAACAACCACAAACCCCATCGTTTATATCGTTCAGTATGGGGCTTTAGGCTCCCCAGGTGGCCTTCATGTGCAGGCAGCATTAGGCACATTGTTAGGGGAGTTCCCAACCCAGAAGATCGCCTTCCTCTACAGCAGTGGGTGCAGTGGGGATCACCTGTACCTCCCTGTCAGTCACCCCTTCAGAAAACTGTTACTCTGGCTTGGTGCCTTCCAGAGACCCCAAGCATAGCATCTGACTTTCCTTCTTTGTCATCCTTTAGGGGAGGCAAGCTCCCTCTGTCCAGACAACTCAGCCTTGATTGTGTGTCTTATCACCCTTAGCCAGGACCAGGCAGCTGCTACCATGACTTTTTTACAGTCCTGTCCCATAGGTGCCACTTTCAGAGACGCCAATATATTCTCCAGCCAGACCATTATCAGTTTGCAGGACATCCCTGTATTCATGTGGTAAGCCCTGTAAGGCAAGGCGACATCCCATCTCACGTAGAGGAGCCGGTTACGCTCAGCCTCGGTTGTTACATCTTATTTCCTAGAGCAGGTACATGCAACTGTCAATTCAGCTAAGTGCCACGTCACTCCATACCACATAGAGGAAGGTAGCCACCCCTGAGTTTTTCTCATGGATGTCCCACCCTGATGCATCTTTGATCCTGTGGGACCTCTGTTTAGGTGGCAGTTGTGTGACTGTTCTTGAGGAGATGTAAAGAAACATCTATTTGCCCCAGATAAAGAAAGTATGGACAGTTCAAAGAAAAGATACTGTGAACCAGTCGGTAATGGAATTACAGTTGCTCTGGCGTGCACAAGCAGCTACCCCACCCAGAAGTCCCATCCCGTCAACTGTTACCTTTTACATAGTAGCAAGTAGAATCCTGGGAGGGACAACCCTCATGGGGATCTTGTGAAGACACTTGAGGTTCTCAAGAGTCCAGTGAGCCTTCCCCATCCCCCAAAAGAATGCTGATAGGCTGGATCTCCTGGTCACCACAGGTATTCTGCTTTAAGATAGAGATGGTCATGTCAAGCCTGAAGAAATAGCTATCCTATAGACTATAGGTGTGGTACTCAGCCTTTCATCTGTGAAATGGGCACAATGCTCTACCTCAGTGGGAGGTGGGTCATGGTGTCAGCACTGTGCCTGGGTCATAAAGCCAAATCTCAGTGCCTCCCCATCTCCTCAGCTCAATTCCTCAAGGCTCTATGGAACAAGATGCTGATTGAGAGGAGGGCCTAGTTGGACAGAACCATACTCCCCCTACACTCAGCCCTGCAGCAGCCCGGCCCACGTGGGTGTTTGGGCCCTGGGGGGCTATGACTATATGCCTAGTTACTTTCCTAAGCTGGGTCTGTGGTACCGTTTGCTCCCTCAGAGATCCAGCCAACGTCTGGCTCCAGCCTGGGTGGGATGTCAGCCCTTGTGGGAGGCAGGGAGCTATGCCAAAGCTGCACTTCCCTCACACCACAGCAGTGCCTTGGGAGCCTTTAAGGACAATCCTGAAGAGTGGAGAGGTGGGAAACCTATACCAAGCCTCAAGGAGTTAGGAGGGGTGGGGCCTGAGAGCTGCCAGGTGACTCTCTGAGACCCAGCGGCTTCCTCAGTCTGATTCCTAGCACATCCTATGTCCCCATGGGCGTGTCTGCAGTCTCCATGGAAGACCAAAAGAAGGATTTCGTTGTCACTTGAGCATTCATGTGCTGTGTGCCTCTGACAAGTTGCTGCCCCTCTCTGAGCTTCGATTTGTCATCCATAGAATACAACAATAACTCTCACCACTGCCTGAAGTTCTTCTCTTTGTGCTCACCGTGGGTCTTTTGGGGGTTATCTTATCCCTATGTCCTCATTTAACTGAGCTGTGACTGGCCTCAAGGCCTGGCTGGTCAGGGAGGGCCACTCTGGGCAACAAGGCTTTGTTTGTCAGCACACTGTGATGGAAGAGCTCTCTGGCTAAGGAAGGGAGACATGGTCCATGAAGAACCTGGGAGAAGCTGGATTTGGGAGTGGTCAGCCATGCTGCCCTTTATTCCTATCCCGCTGGAAGACTGAGTCCCTTCCTAGTCCATACCCCGCTGGAAAACTGAGTCCCTTCCTGCTCCATACCCCGCTGGAAAACTGAATCCCTTCCTGCTCCAGGTAGGCAGCCTGTGCCCCCCACCCTCACGTTCTCCTTGCCTTCTCTACAGGACATCTGCGAGGACCCCCGCCTCTTCGTGGATGGCATCAGCTCCCACGACCTGCACCAGGGCCAGGTGGGCAACTGCTGGTTTGTAGCCGCATGCTCATCACTTGCCTCCCGAGAGTCACTCTGGCAGAAGGTAAGGCCTGGGTCGAGTGGCTGCAGGGGTTGTTCCAGCAGTCCATAGGCCTCACAGCCTCACAGGTGTGGTATCTGCGAGGGGGGTGGGGCTTCCTGAAAATCTGTGCAGGGATGGGCTGAAAATTACAGTTGGTAGGTTGGCCTTCCCTCACCTGGATCCTCAGAATAGCTCCCAAGGTGATTCTGGTGTGTCTTCTCCCCACCACTGGGAATCCAGTGTCCTCAGAGCAGAGAATCCATGTGTGAAATGTGCACACTGCTTGTGTTGTCCTGAGTGTGCAGCACTACTGTCAGCACTCAGGGAACTCCTGCTCGTGACTGCTGTGTGTCCTGGACCAGTTGCTGTCCTTCTCTGGGTCTTTCTTTAGTCCTTCAGTAGGGCACAGTCCAGACCGCCAACTTCATGATTTCTAGGTGCATGACACTGATATGTTGGGCTAGGGGCAAGGTTTGAAGTTGGAAGGGATAGATACTGGGGCCTGCTATTTGGTCCTTTTGTGGCAACACTCAGCAGAAGGACCTTATTAAATACAGTACTTAGAGCTCCTGGTCTGGGGAGGTTGGGAGGCCTGAGTGGAGGCCATATTCACAGAGTTACTGCAGAGATTTCAGTAGAGAGCAGGTTTTGGTCATGGCCTACATCATTGCCTGTTCCCCAGCTCTTTGCTTCTTGGTTTTCCTGAAAGGGGCGGGCAGCAGAGTGTGAGAACAAGAAGCCTTTGATGCTCTGGTCTTACCAGTTGGGAGCTGTATGATTGGCTTCAAAATGGAGTAACTGCTGCTCAGAGAAATGTGGGGGGAGAGCATAGTGGTGCAGGCCTGTAACCCCGGCTCTGGGGAGGAGGAGGAGAAGGATCTGGAGCTTAAGGTCTTCCTTGGCTACATAGTAAGTTCAAGGCATTTGGGGTACATGAGACCTGATCAGAAAGCCACGAGAAAAGAAGAGATGCTGTTCCTGGAGCGTTCCTGGCGTTGTGGCCCACACAGACCTGGATTGAGATCGTTACTATTCCCAAAACACGAGAGTGTTCCAGGCCAGTGAGATGGCTCAGCCGGTAAAGGCACTTGCTGCCAAACCTGATGACCGAGTTTGATTCCCCATACCCACATGGTGGAGGGAGAGAACAGACTCTCACACATTGTCCTCTGACCTCTGCGTGTGCCCCCTCCTCAAATAAGTAAATGGAGGTAAATTTTTTGTTGTGTTTTTTTTAAGAATCGGGGCGCAAGGGGTAGAGTGAGTTTTTCTTTGTTGTCCCAGGCATCTCTTAGCCATCAGAGGGAGCTGTGTGTCTGGCCAAAGCTGGGGCAGTGGCAAGTCTGCTCTGCTGTCCCCTTATGAGGGTGTGGTCTCCCAACCACCCAGTGGGCGTTCCTGTCGGGGTCTCAGTAGCTGTATGCTGTGGGCCTTTGGCACCCAGACAGAGCCCACTGCTATGGTCTATAGGAAGGGGAAAGTCATACTGGGAGGCCCTGAGGCAGGGGGTGGTCACTGTCTATCAGGGGCAGCAAGGCCTAGAGAAAGTCAGAACCTGAGCAGTTTTCCAAGTGGAGGACCGGCTCACACACTGAAGTCTCTAGCCCCCGACTCTGAGCCCAGGCCTTTCTGTGAGCCTGCACTGTGGGAGCTCTGTGGGCTGCCCCACCACACCCTGTAATTGCCTGTTTATCTAGCTCTCCCCTCTAGAGGTGAGCTCCCCACAGACAAAGTTGGCCCAACCTGTCCCTTCCAGCTGAGCCTGAGGGAGGGCCCCAAAAGTTTGGGGAACAGGAGAGTACTGTTCCATATGGGGAGAGTTTAGCCCTGTGACTCCACAGCTGGCCAGCCCACTCCCCTGGGTCTTTGATGGACTGGAGCCTGACCAGGGCTAGCTGCAGATTGACAGGAAGCTCAGGCCTATTGTGACCCTGTCCTGGCCTCCCAGGCCATGCTCTCTGTCTAGCAGGTGGAGGAAGTGGCTTAGAGCTCACAGCTAGGAGTCTTGTTTATGTCTCCAGGTTGTGGGCAGGTCTACAGCACCCTCAGAGTTGGTTCTCCAGCCAGGGTGGTCTCTGAGGTTGATTTCTGTGAGTTTGAGCCAGGGGAGGCTGGGCAGGGCTGGGTGCCCTGGGCTAATTGCACTCCACCTCCGAGTGCTGCTGTGGCGACAGCCCCTGGGCCATGCAAGGAGGCCCTGGGGAGCTCATTACTGTGCCTTACATCCCCTACTGTCTCCACTGACTAGGCCCTGTTTGTTTTCACCCCTGGTTTTCTGGTCCTGTTGCCTTGTAGGGCCTCCCCTGCCCTACCCTGTTTTTCTCTCCTGGAAGGGCTGTGGGGGTAGGTAAGCCTGACCTACCGTGCCCCCGATCCAGGTGTACATGGCCAGTGCTGGGCCTTGGACATAGATGTGTCGTGATTAGAACACACGTGCCCCTCCTCTAGGAAGCCACTCTTTTACTCCTAGACCTTAAGGTGGCTTGGTGCCTGTGGGTACAGGATTCAAAGCCAGCCAGATTGGGTCTGAGTCTACCTGAATGCCTTGCTACTTGCTGATGTTTGGCTTCAGTGCAGAGCAGACTTTCCAGTCCCCGGGGACAAACCCTTGGCATTTAGAAGCTTTCTGTACACTTCCTATCCTTCTCTGGGCACCCCACACTCTCCTCTGATTTGCAGGACCCCTCAGCAGCAAGGTTCCCTCTCTTGTGGGATCTCAGGGGAGTCAGTATGGCCTCCCCAATTCAACACCTTGTTCCCTACGGCCGTGAATTCACCATCAGCATGTGATTGGGTTAAGCACTTACCATCAGGCACAGCTTAGGCGGCAGAGTCAAAGTTCTCTGTGAGCTGGTCTTCCCAGTGCCTGATGCTTGGGACAGGCTGCTGCCTGCTCTGAGCTGTCCCGGGGCGTGGGAGGAGTCAGCCAGGGCCCTGGCTTGAAGAAAGGCCAGAAGTGACCACAGGGCAAACCCCAGCATGTGGGAGGCATGGAGTTGGCAGTTCTGGACAAGCCTGGAGCGGGGCACAGAGTGCTGGGACCAGGCTGTCTTTGCGTTCCATTTTAAATGTGTCCCAGCTCTCAGGCATTGAGACAGGAGGACCTTGAGTTAGAGGCCAGCTTGGGCTACTTAGTAAGACCTTGTCTCAAAAAATCCAGTGTTTCCTAATCTGTCTCTGACCATAATATGTGTTTCTCATGACCTCAGTTATAAATTGGCTCATTGAGAATTGGTGGATGGAAGACTTCACTGTGCCCTGTGTACACAGTATGTCCCAAGGACGGCTGTGAGAATGCACAAAAACCCAGAGTCAGCAGTGTTCGAGGTTTCCTTTTTTCCTTCCAGTTTGTTTTCTGCTGAGGCTAAGGGGCTTCTCGTTGCTTACTTTGCAGTCACGGGTGCTGGTTTAGAGCAGCTTTTCTCTCCCAAGTTCCCCTCTCCATCCAGCCTTTGATGGGTTCTCGCCAGGGTCTGGTGGCTGAGTAGTTCCTACCTCTGTCTTTCCCCACTGGCCGCAAACCTGGTCACGCAGCTCTTCCCTGACCCCTGCCACCCCTTCCCAAATCACAGCAGTCCCAACGTCCTTCACACTCAGCCTTCTGCAGAATGTCCCCCTCTGCCCAGCAGGGGACCAGGCCTCCCCAGGGTCCTGCGGCCCTGGATCTGTGTTAGGAGAAGCTGAGCCCCTGTCCTATCCCTCAGGATCCAAAATCAGGACCCTCTTCCCTTACCTGTGTCGGTCGGCACAGATGCCAGCTGCCTCGGCCTCAGCCTCTGGCAGCGCGGTCCTTGCCGGCCCACTGTGCTGGCCTGGTGCCTGGCACAAAGTGCTTGGCACATATGATTTTTTATTCTTTCTGGGGATCACTGTATCTATGAGGTTAATACCTGCCCTTTGCTTTTAACCCCTGTTACTCTGGTCATAGTTGTTGGTGTTTACTCTGTCTTTACCTTCAACCACTTGCTGCTATATATATCCCCACAGCCTGCCTAGAACCTCTCCCGAGAAAGCTTCAGTCAAAGGGCCCATCTCTGTCTCCCCTCCCAGACTTCTGAGCCCCTTCCCCACCTACCTTTCTCTTGTCCTTGAGCCTAAGCTCCATCACACCCATTGTTCTCTTGTTCTTGTCATTCATTCAGCATTCCTGCTGAATTTCACTCAACATCCCTCACGGTATATGGTCCAGTGGAGATATCACAGATGCAAAACAAACAAGGGTTGGGGTCCAGCTCAGTGGGAAAGCACCTGCCTAGACCGAGCAAGGCTGGAGAGTCCATCCCCCACATCCTGGTCACACACTGCCACTAAGTCATACTCACACTCATGCACACGTACTTTCAAACTCTTAAGTAAGCATACAAATAAAACATGGGCTGACAAGATGGATCCGTGGATAAAGGGGCTTGCTACCAAGTCTAACCACCTGAGATCAGTCCTGGAATCCACAACCAACTCCCCAGAGTTACCCTCTGACCTCCACCTGTACACCGTGCCATGATTACATGAATTTAAGAAGTAAACATAATTTTATTTATTTTTTAATCTGGACACATAGGAACTATTCCTCCTCATGAAGTAAGTAGAGCTCCCCCAATAACAGTTCTCAGCCAAATTGTCCCCTGCCCCAGTTCCTTCAGCTGCAGGACAGAAGGTCCATGCGGGCAGCTTGGCTTCATCTCTCACCATACAGTTTTCTGGAATTGCTGCCAGTGGCTCCCAGAACTCACCCTAGGACTTGAGGTGGCTTTGTTTATTTTCTCACTGCTGAAAACTGAACCCAGGCCCCCCTCACCCATGCTAGGTGAAGGCTGTATCACCAAGCTCCTTCCTTAGCCTATAATCCCAGTCACTTGGGAAGCTGAAGCAGGAGGATTGCTGGGAGTTAAGGCTAGTCTGGATGGTTACAGAGAAACCCTGTTTTAAAACAACAACATACAAACAAAATAATCGACTCTGTCTCTCATGGGGCCCTGTGCTGCTCATGAGCCCAAGAGCCCATGGACTCACTTGGCCCCATCTGCAATGGACTGTGCTTGTGGTTCTCTAAACTCTCCAGATTGTTTTCAGTTCTTTCCTTGTCTGGTGCCTCTGTCCTCCTGTTTCCTGTCTGTGGCATGCTGTGAAAGCAGCATCTCTTTCTCCCCAGTGCACTCACAGACTCCAGTTCTGTTCTCTGTCCTAGATATTAGCTGGGTTCCTGCCCCCCGCCAGCACGGGGGATTAAGTTATCTTCCCCAGCCTCAGGTCTCCTGGAGGAGCAGGAGGATCAGTGCAGGTGGGATGGCTGCCAGGATTTTGGTAGAAGCGAGAACAGGACTGTGGTCATGTGGTCACTGTGGTTAGGGCCAATCAAACCACTGTCTTTGGGAGCAGAGCTGGCCTTCTGACGCATAATTGAATGTAATATGAGGTTGTGAGCCCTGAGACCTGTAGGTTCACAGGGGAGGTGGTAGCAGGACTGGTTGTGTGAAAGGAGGGGGAGATGCCCAGGGCATGGGAAACATAACAGACAGGACTTGGCAGGGAGGAGGAGGCAAGGAAGGTCCCAAGCTTGCTTGGGTGAGTCCAGATATCTGGTGACATGAGCCTCTCTGGTCCTGCCCTGTGCCCTCTCGGGGGTCTTCAGGCACCTCCGTGTGTCTGTGCTCCCCACCTGCCTCCCCACAGCCCCGTGGAGCACTCCCTCCATCACAAACAAGTCAGCTTCCAGCCCTGCCACCACCACTGTAGTCAAGGTGGTTGCCACGGCAGTTGACATCAGTGCTTGGTCCCCGAGGAGCCTGGCACCCTCCTGCCCGCCTGCGGCACCTGCATTCCCACTTCTGCCGAGAGCAGAGAGGAGGCAGTTGGGCACATACAGCCCACATGTGGACCCCAGTCTGTGAAGTGGGTGGAGCTGAGAAGAGCCAGTGGCAACAAGGGGAGGACACCGGGGGAGGCTGAGGGAGAGGCGGGGCCTTCTGGCAGCCTCTTCTCTTGGCAGCCCAGGCCCTAGCCCATTTGGCTCCTTGACGTTGACGAGAGAAGGCGGTGGCGACTGCTGTAGCACTTGGACCATGGCAGAGGATGGGCCACAGCAGCAGCAGCTGGACATGCCGTTGGTCCTGGACCGGGATCTGACCAAGCAGATGCGGCTTCGTGTGGAGAGCCTAAAGCAGCGTGGGGAGAAGCGGCAGGATGGCGAAAAGCTGCTGCGACCCGCCGAGTCTGTGTACCGCCTCGACTTCATCCAGCAGCAGAAGCTGGAGTTCGAGCGCTGGAACGTGGTGCTGGACAAGCCAGGCAAGGTCACAATCACTGGCACTTCGCAGAACTGGACGCCTGACCTCACCAACCTCATGACACGTCAGCTGCTGGACCCTGCTGCCATCTTCTGGCGCAAAGAGGACTCCGACGCCATGGATTGGAATGAGGCCGATGCCCTGGAGTTTGGGGAACGCCTGTCTGACTTGGCCAAGATTCGTAAGGTCATGTACTTCCTCATCACCTTTGGCGAGGGTTTGGAGCCTGACAACCTCAAGGCCTCTGTGGTGTTTAACCAGCTTTGATGTTAGCCCAGGCTGCCCTTCCTCTGGCCCACCACCCTCTCTCCTGCCTTGACCTCCTCCCTGTCATGTGTTTTGGAGACGCTCTTGTAGCAGCTCCATGTGTGTTCAGCTTGGCCAGAGGCTCCCTGAGTCCCACATCTTTTCCGTTTGCCTGCTGCCAGCACTCCAGCTCACAGGAACAGTCTGTGGCTACGTAGTCTAGAAGCTGGGTGTAGACGATACACCACTGCTGTAGACGATAGAGGCCTGTCGCAGCCACATGGGCAGGTGGATGGGCCTTGGGTACCTGCCATCTCTGGTTCATCATGATGGAGAGAGAACGATTGAGAGCTGAAGAGTGCAACTAAGAGATCCAAACAAGCAGCTACCCCATTTCCTGCAGGGGCAGGGAGACTGAGACATTCCAGAAGCTGTCTTTTGGGGAATCCAGCAATCAGGCATTTGCCACTGCTGACCAAAGCCGACATCAGAAGGTGAACACCCAGGGGTACTCTGGCAGCAGGAAGGTGCTGTTTCCAGCCTTGGCATCAGTGTGCTGGGCCCTTAGGCCCTCAAGACACAGGGCAGGATGGCGGCAGGCGTTGGTTTGACTGGAGGAGGGTGCCTGGCTCTGCAGGTCTAGCCCAGGTTCTTGTGAAGTGAAAGAACATCATATAAAGTCTTACAGAGTGCTAGCTACCCACACAGGCATGTATATTAAGAGAGTACACTATATTTATATGGAGGCCTGTCAGAGGGCTATTCCTGGCCAGAAATAAGTGGAATTTTAGTTTACCTGTTGAGCAGCTGGTACTGTTTCATGGAGTTGGTGCGGGTCACTCTGAGTGAGTCTTTTTTAGTACAGGCCTTTCTGAGCTGAGAGACTAAGGCTCGTATGGTGAAACAGAGAGTCAGGTTAGAGGGGTCCAGGACTCTGAGCTGAAAACTAGGGTGCCCCTCTGGGAAGGCGGGCCTTTGCAGCTCTCTGGTCCGGGACACGGGTGTTGTGTCCTGCCGTTGTCTCTCTGGGCCCTTGCTGGATGCTCTACCAGAGCTAAGGAACATGGGCAAGGCCCGAGGGCAGTTAGGGTGTGGTGCATAACAGTGGCCTCTGAGTTCATTCAGGGCAACCCACTCACCAAACACACAGGGAAACTGAGGCACAGTTATCAGCAGATTCAGGCTTATTTCTCTTCTCTCAGACTCATTTCCCTTCATGCTACACAGGCAAGATCCTCTTTTTGAGGAGGGGACTGGCCTGCCAGGGCACCTCAGCAGTGCCCCAGCACCCGTCTCAAAGCCCGTTCTGTCTGGGACTCAGTTATAGGGAAGAAGCAGTGGGTGGGTGGGCTGCCAGGAGGACAAGCCCCAGCTCAGAGCCAGGATTCTGTGGGTAGGAGATGGGTTATGGTGCTGGTGCTTTGTACTTAGGACTCTGCTCTATAACATGCTTGGAGAAAGTACTGGCCAGTGCCTGTGGCCACAGCCGCCTGCATCTGCTGACTGTTAGGGAGCCAGACCTAGTCAGGGGCTCTGCCTTTCTGCATCTCTGCCTGACCTCTCCCTACACTTCTGGAGACCATTTTGGTTCACACTGCCTGTTCCTCTACTCTGCTCAAATCTGTCATGAGTACCTTTGCTGTGCCTGTCACACGTCGTCAATAAAGACTGTCTGTCCTCACCTCTGTGGTGTGCTGTGTGTCTTTTGCTGCCAGCTTACATCTTTAGGAGCTGTCTCCTCCTGGACCCTCACAATCTAAGCTCCCCACACTGCTGGTTTTCAGAATGACACTGGGTAGCCAGGCCCCATGTCACCTGTCTTTGGTCTCCTGGCTGTCCTGTAGGTACCAGCCTAGCTTGTGAGGTATGGAAGAGTGAGCAGAGGCCATTCTTGTGGCAGGGCACATGGACCATAGGAGTGGCAGAGGAGTGGGGTGGGCAACCGGACCCCAGTTTAGCCTAGCCTGAGTCACTGCTTGGCTCTGTGTCCTCTAGAAGCCCTTGACCCTCTATCTCTGTCTTGACCTTCCAGGGGGAGTCTGGTTCTGGACTGTACCTTCGAGCCTGGGATTATGAAATCCATGACTGCCTAGGACTGATCTTGTCACTGAGGTGGCCGTGCATGGTGTCACCGTAGAGCCCACTGAGCCTTCCTGGCCCTGCCCCATCATCTTTCAGACTCACCCATTTTTGGAATAGGAATAACTGAGGCCCAGTGGAAGAGACTTTCTGCTCAGGGAACAGAAGGGTGGACTGGGGTATGTGAATCAAGCTCTGAGCCCTTGGGCCTTTGATCTCATGACTGTGACCTCCTGGGATGGGCTGAGGAGATGTATACTTCCCACCCCATTTGAGGGCCCAGGCACATTAGGATGGTTTCCTCCAGCGCCGTGGGTGACTTACGGATGCCCCTGGCTTCAGAGTGCCAAGGAATCTCCCACCCTACTTCCCCAGAACCTCCCCTCACAGCAGGTACTGGCGTCTTGCCTCTACTCACAGCATCCAGAGACCCTCCCCAGTACCTCCTCCCCATGGCTCAGGAACCTTTGTGTCCCCACATGTCCCTGAGCGGCCTCCATCCATTGCTCCCAGCCAGCCCCGCAGCTGGCCTCTCAGAGGGGCAAAGTCCGGGAGAGGAACGCAGCCTCCAGGTCCTGTGAGCTGCAGTAGCCCAGCTCTGTCTCCGACGCACACAGAGAAAATGATCCATTCACCTGGAAACTGTGGGTCTGAGTTCTGGAGCCTCTGCCTGCCAGAGAGTCCGTGTTTGTAGCCATAAGGGCCCATTCTGCCAGTCACTGACCAGCTTCGTGACCCCAGACTGCCTTCTGGACCTGTCAGTCAATGGTGCCTCCCTTCCAGGGTGTTGGGCAGACTAAATGAAGAATGTTAATAAAGCCAGCATCCTGGAAAGACACCTGCTTCCACTGGCCTTTTGTTATGGTCCCAGTGACTCCCACTGCCACTTTGAGAGAAAGCATTAAGTCTTATTTACTGAACAGAGTTCAGTGAGGTTCAGAGAGGTAAAGAGAGTTGCCCAAGACAGCATGGCAGGCTAGCACTGACAGCAGCAAGAGATATGAACTGGAGAGTTAGACAGGTGCCCAGCCAGGTTCTGTGGTCCCAAAGAGTAGTAATGGGGTGAGTTCTTCACCGTAACCAGGCTCAGATTGCCCAGCGGAGGGGACCTCTGACCCTCACCCTGTGGGCTGATAGAGGAGGCTCAGGGCTCTACCGCCCTGTGAGTAGGAGTTGGTCACTGTGGCCCTGGCAAGTGTGGACCATCTTGAGCCTCGGGCTCTGCTCTCATAGGGATGTGGGGGTGGCAAGGACTTCCTCATCCAGTCACCATATCTGAAACCTGAGGAATTTGTGGCTTGTGGAAGAGAAGCTAAGACTCGCAGGGGCCTACTAGGTTTGAGACTCAAAGAGGCCTATCTCACCCCGCCCGGCTCTGGTGACATGGGATCTCCCTGTAGTCCCCACCTGGCAGCCCTGTCAGGGTTGCTCAGAAATGCCCTAGCCCTGCTTGTCCCTGGTGTTAGGGAAGAAGTCTTCTCTTCCCCGTTCTGCACACTCAATTTTATACTCCCTCGTGTTCACAGGCAGATCCTGAGCAATGCCATCTTCCCTTGACTTTTGATTCTCCAGCCCAGCCTAGACAGGATCTGCTGCTGCCCCCGGGGACTCTAGCCAGGCTCTTGGGTCTGAGTGGGAGTTCCCAGGACACCCACCGTGGTGCACTCAGCAGGACCTTCCTCTGGTGAGCACTGTATAGGGATCCTATCTAGGGCCAGTGAGTGGGCTCTACATTCCCAAATGCTCCCCAAACCCCCAAATCATCTGGGCATCATGTCAGTGCTCAAAAAGATTCAGATTGTGTATTTGAGATTTTCAGACTACAGATGCTTGACTAAAGTCGTTAAATATCTAATAAGAATTCTAGTTTCCAATCTGTGCCACAAAAAAGCACACAGTTTGCAGTTTGTTTAAATGAGATGCAAACAGAAGTTCATAATAGTCACGGGCTGACTGCTCCTTTTCATTTCATCACTATTTACTGAAGAAACTAGGTCATCTGTTTTGTGTGTTTGCTGCTGGCTAGATTTTGTTGGCAGAATCCTCGTGGGTGTGTGTGACATAGTCTCTGGCCCTTGCATTTTCTGTAACTGAAGATTTGATCCTCGAAGCTTGATAAAGTCAGGTGCAGTATTTACACACAGAAGTCACATCTTATTTGCTTGTCTTTGTGTGTGTGTGTGTGTGTGTGTGTGTGTGTGTGTGTGTGTGTGTCATGTGATGTGAAGTAACCATCAAATCAGTGTATTATCAGGTTCTGAGACAGGGTTTCTCGTATCTGAGGCCAGCCTTGAACTCCTTATGTAGCTGAATGGCAATCTCCTGTCACTGCCCAAGCTCTGAGATATTAGGCATGGTTTATCACATTTGCTTTGTTCAGTGCTTTTTACATACTAAGTAAGCTCTGTCCTTATCCCGTATTAGTTCTTTGTGAAAGATCTAGCTATATAGCCCAGACAGGCCTCAAACTTTCAGTCCTCCTGCCTTAACTCCCTAGGTGCTGGGATCACAGGTGTGCACATCATACCTGACAGCTACTAATCATGGGTTGAATGACCCCCTTGTTGTTTGGTTGGCCCCTGGTATACCTGGCAGAACAGAGGCAGGGTCAGTGTTTCATTCTTTATCCTTTAATTTCATATTTCAAGAAAGTGGATTCATTCCCTGCCTCCCTCAGTAGTGATTGTTTTGTATCTGTACGACCTCATCAAGTTGAACCTACGTACTATGCTTAACCCGTCATCAGAACCATTCAGGTGGGTCTATCTGTGGCAAACTGAATCTTTTGGCCTGCCTGGGGAGGCCGGGACACCCTTGACTTGTGGCATAACTGGATGTGGTATATGGGCAGATATCGGAGCACGCACACCTCCTGGACTGTCTCCTTTCTCTTTTATTACCCAGCAGGAGGCAGGGAGACTGGGGGATGAGAAGGCTAGTGTGGAGCCCATCCCACACCAGTCCAATGGCAGCAATGCAGGAGGGGAAATCGAGGTCCATTGGGATCCCAGCTCTGGCCCTGGAGCCTCATTAGCTGTTTCTTGAGCCGCAGTGGGCTCAAGGCCAAACCCTGAGTTTCACTAATGATTCTCACAGGTCTCAGCATACCTCTCCCATACCATTCCAGGGCCCCTCCCTCCCCTTGCAGTCCAGAACATCTAGAGCAGGGTCTTGGGGAAGAGGCAGTGAGGCCGTAGGCCAGGCCTTTGGGAGTGGCTCTGTATCTTTGGGCAACTTCTTCTCTGGACCTCAGCCTTTCCATCTGTATAGTGGGATGACCCAACCCTGCATGGGGTCCAATTTTGACCCAGCATTGTGTCTTGAAAGCAGAGTGGGGAGGCAGTGCAAAGAGTTGGAGCAGAAGCCAACCTGTTAGCTTTTATTTAAAAGGTCACAGAGTTGATCAAAGACAGAGGCAGGGAGTAGAGCAAAGGAAGCAGCTGGTGATATTGAACCGTGCCAGACCTGGAGCCAGGTTGCAGAGCCCAGGTTGGAGCCCTGATTGTGGCACCTCTACCAGCAACTTCCCGGAGCACGGCCTGCATGGTTATGGGGTAAGGGCACTGCGGTAGACAGCTGGCCTCTTGCCTGGCACTTCGCAGGGCTCCTTGCAGTGCAGTAGCGGCTGTCCCTCCTCCTGGAGCTGGCATTTTCATTTCCTTGGTCTCCGGTGTCCCACCAGGGAGTACTTTCGTTTGCCAGTGTTCTCGTTGATGGTGTGAAATGTGTAAACAACATGTCCCTAATGACCACAGAGGTAGAAGCTCATGCTGGCACGGAGACTCATGCTGGCACGGCCTCTCAGTTTAAGGCTGCAACTGTGTGCCAGCTCAGCCTGCACGCCTGGGGGCTGCTGTCTGTACCAGAGTGATTTTCTTCTAGAAGGAGCTGCTTATGCTCCATGTGAGGCTCAGTTGTGCTTGGTCCCTGCCCAGCAGGGTTAGCTGGTAACTCTGACATGGGGGGGGGGTCATGCCCCCCTTTCCTACCGACCTCTGGCTGTTAAATTACTGTGTGCTTGGGGGATACCCTATGCTAGTTCCTAGGACATCTGCCCAGGACTGATGACTGCAAAGGGTAATCTCTCCTCCCCTACCTCCATGCTACATGCTTTGTGTGCTTGTACCTACCTCCCCTGCCAGACTGTGGGCTTCTTGAGGCGGGGACAGTACCTGGTTCATTTGGCTCACAGTGGTCCATCTTGTATAAACAAATGGGCCTGGTTTGAAGGCCTCAGACCAGATTTACCTGACTCCAAAGAATATGTATTTTTTTTTTCTAGCTCTTTGACCCTGGATAAATGACTTGCCTTCTCTGAGTCTTAATTTTTTCACAAGTCAAGCTGAGACAGAGAAGAGCTATCTCCTCATGAAGCCATTGTGAGAATTACATTGACATGATCCATGGTGGCCCAGGCCCTGGCATTTGCAAGATGCCCCATAAATAATAGTCATTAGAGTCTAATCTATGTCTGTGAATTTATTCATCCAGTCAACACATGTGTCACACTCATGCACTTTGGCTGGGTGGGCGTAAAGTAAGTAGCCTTACTTTCAGAGAAATGACCTTCCAAATATAGCGCCAGCCCTTGAACACAGCACCATACAGGCATTTGTTAGATTAACTCAGTAAATGTAAGACTTTCAGAGAAGTGTCTGGCCCTGAGGCTGATGGATAAGGGGTCCTGAGCTGGTCTAGTGTCAAGGATGACTTCTGGAACAGGAGAGTGATTACTGAAGGAGGAAGGGCAGAGATGAGTTCTTGTTCAGAAAACAGAAGCTGGGCTGGGCTGGGCTGGGCTGGCTTGAGGATTGAGGCTTGGGGGACGGGGCACATTAGGGAAATGACATCATTTTGTTGGTTTGCTGCTATGTGGGGGCTAAGGTGGATGGTAGATATCAACACTGTTACAGTGTCCTGGCACTGTATAATGAGGGGACCAAGGTGGGACTGTTAGGAGATCAGAGGCAGGAGCTGGGAGCACCTGCTTGAGTGGAAAGAGGGACAACAAGAAGTTCACATAGCTGCAGGCTTCTACCTGCACTGCCCTGGGTGGCTGGGGTGGATGGAGAGATGTGGAGGGAGGCTCTAGAAAGGGAGAGAGGCTGTGGGATCGTAGAACACTGGTGCTGAAAGGAGCCCAAGAGAGGCTCTGGCCCCTACAGACATGGGAGCCAAGTGATGGGTTGGAATTCAGAACTCCTTCCATTCTGGTTCCCTGGGGGCATGCACCCATTTCTCCCCAGGAGCCACACTGGCCCCTCAGTGTTCTCATCCCATCCTCTTTCTTCCAACTCAGGTCATCCCAGACTGGAAGGATCAAGAATGGGACCCGGAGAAGCCCGGCGCCTACGCTGGCATCTTCCATTTTCACTTCTGGCGCTTCGGGGAATGGGTGGATGTGGTCATCGATGACCGCCTGCCGACAGTCAACAACCAGCTTATCTACTGCCACTCCAACTCCCGAAATGAGTTCTGGTGTGCCCTGGTGGAGAAGGCCTATGCCAAGTAGGTGTGGCTGTGGCCAGGAAGGGTGGCCAGGTGGATCGACCAGGCTGGGTGGCCAGGCTGGGTTTCCAGGTTGAGTTGCCAGCCTACTGTGAGTCTGCCTTTATGGAGGACTCCAGACATAGAGAAGTGAGGGACTAGGGCCTGGACACACAGCCTGGTCAGAGCCCAGGCCACAGCTGGGTCTGTGCTGGGTGAGGTGAAGGCCCTGTGAGGAGGAGAATTGTCCCCCCCGAGAGAGGGGAAGATGGGGACCCAGGCAGGCGTCCTGAGCACCTGGGGGCAGGGCTGGCACTCACGTTCATGACAGTGAATCTTGCCTCAGGTTCACACTGCCAAGCCCCTGGGCCCTTTGCTGGGATGTGACTCCTGAAATCTGGTCTTGGGGGTAGATGCTGGGCCAGACGCCCGTCTTCCTGTTTGCAGTCTCTCCCATGGCCTCATTCATCTGTCATTCATTCATTCATCAGGCCATCCATCCAGTCCTTCTCTGCTCACCTCTCCTGTGTGCTATGTCCCCACTGTTTAGCTAGAGTCTGGAACAGAGCAAATGTTTGTTAATCCCTGGAGGGTTTGGGGTCAGGAGTGCCCATAAGTTCCAGCCAGCTTGGGAGAGACCGTCTCTGGGTCTTCCTCCCAGGTGCATTTGGCTCTTGCAGGGTATGTATGTGTGAGGGGGCTGGAGGGAGTGTAGAGCAAACACAGGAGTTCAGGATCCTGCATGGACGAGAGGAAAAGGAAAGGAAAGAAAGCAACACCAGCAAGCCCAAGAAAACACAGCGTTAGCACGTTTAACCCACGAAAGCACAACACACTCCCCGGTGGCCAATGTGTCCTCACCGCTCTTGGTGCGAGGTTCTCCCTCAGGGCCTGACCCAGGGCCTCCTGCGGGCTCAGCAAGTACTCTACCACGAAGTTACGTTCCCAGTCCTTGGTTGTGTTTTCCAATAAAGTTAAAAACATTTTTTAGATTTATTTTTATTTTATGGAGGTGCCTCCATGTCTGTATGTACATCACTTGCATTCAGGTACCCACAGAGGCCAGAAGAGGGTGTCAGATCCCCTGGAACTAGGGTTTCAGACAGTAGTGAGCTACCCCATGTGGGTGCTAGGAACTGAACTCAGGTCCCCTGGAAGAGCACTAAGTGTTCTTAATCGCCAAGCTATCTCTCCAGCCCCTAGTAAAGTGTTATTGTGAATATATCTACATATACATCTATATATCAATATCTATCTATCTCTATCTATATATCATAGAACTTCTCATTTTAACCACATGTAAGCCATCAATTCAATGGCCAGTAACTAATACCCACAATGCTGTTACCATTGCCTGCATCCAAAATCTCTTTATTACCCCCAGCAGAAATTCTTCCCTGTTAAACAACTCCCTCTTTCTCTCCTGAAAACCTGGTAAACCCTGCCTGTTCATTGGTCTATGAATTAGCCTATTCTAAGTACCTCATATAAGAAGAATCCTACAATATTTGCCAATCTGAGTCAGGCTTCTTTTTCTTAGCATGATATTTTCAAGGTCTACATTGCAGAACTTCTCTTGTGTTTATAGCTGAACAATAGCTCACTGCATGTACAAGTCACACTTCATCTGTTTGTTTGTGGATGGACGTTGGGCGGCGTCCACCACTTAGCTGCTGTGAAAGTTTCAGATCATAGAGGCGGCAGCCATTCTTTAAAATGAATTCTCTATAGTTGGACATTTTAAGAATTTTTTATTATTTTTATTTTATGTGTATGACTGCATTGCCTGCATGTATGTAAGTGCACCTGTGTCATGTAATGCCCACAGAGGTCAGAAGAAGGTGTTGGATCCCCTGGAACTGGAGTTACTAACAGTTGTTAGCCAACATATGGGTTCTGGGAATTGAACCAAGGTCCTCTGCAAGAGCAGCCAGTGCTCTTAACCGCTAATCTATCTCTCCAGCCCCATAGTTGGACATTTTTATCATTATAAATCATATTACTTATCCAGAATTGTTATGTCAAAAGACATATGAACTTTAAATGCTTTTAAGAAGAATTGGTAGGTATTTGGGCAATTAATTTATGAAGATGGAGCTCTTAAAGCCGAGGGAAATTTGAGTCATAAAATGGTGGCTTTCAGAGGAATAAGGTTGGCCCGGGAGTCGAGACTTGGGCTCTAGGGTTGGCTGTGCTATGGCCTGCATTGAGCCGTTAGTAGTTTGCTTGATTTCTCTGACCTTCAGACAGCTCCTGTATGAGATGGAGGCTTTAGACCTGCCTGGGAGCACGAGTAAGAAAGTAGATGGTGAGAGAGCACGAGGGAGGCCGCTCTGAATGGGAGAACTCCTTGCTCATTTCTCCCCAGGTTGGCGGGCTGTTACCAGGCCCTGGATGGAGGCAACACAGCCGATGCACTAGTGGACTTTACAGGCGGTGTTTCTGAACCCATTGACCTGACCGAGGGAGACTTCGCCAATGATGAGACCAAGAGGAACCAGCTCTTTGAACGTGTGCTGAAGGTGTACAGCAGAGGCGGCCTCATCAGCGCCTCCATCAAGGTAGGAGTTCAGAGCAGGCCTCAGAAGCCGCCCTGACTGGGATGGGAGAGAGTGAGCTGAACTCAGGCCCAGGCCAGTTCATCACACTGACCCTCAGACTCGTGGGAGACAGAGCAGTAGAAAGGTGTGGTCCCCGTTTCCGTGTGCTGGGCAGCAGTACAAACCCTGCCTTAACCCGCTGTGCCATGCAACACCCCCACCCTGTTCATGCCCTCCTTCACTTCCCCTTGGGTGCGGTGTCCTGCATCTGAGGTCCTTTGATCAGGGAATGAGGTGTCAGAAGAAGCAGGACCCCCCAGGGCAGGGACTCTGGAACCGGTCCTCAAGAGAGTCCTCTGCTTTCATCCCTTGCTCAGATTTGGGGAGAAAGCTGGGTTCGTTATAGGCAGGATTGGAACCCCATTTTGAGCCATCTGTGGTGCCTGATAAACTGACTTTCTAGAAATACAGACATCCCTGATTTGTCACATCTAGTGATTTCCATGCTGTGAATATTCCCAGCAGGGTCAAATTCCCATTACCCATGTTTTCACAACTGCCCCTCAGATTTTCGGAATATTACTATGGGGCATGGTGCCACAATCTCAGCACTTGGGAGACCAAAACAGGATTTCCCCAAGTTGAAGGCCAGCCTGGTCTACCAAGTGAATTCCAGGGTAGTCAGGGTTTTATAGTGAGACTTGAAGAATTCTGAATAACTAGCAATTGTTTACATCTGGGCAGGTGGGCTCCAACATATCCTGGGCTGGCCTCTGCAAGTGGTCCCCCTGGGGTTTGTAAATTTCTGTGGACACAACCCTGTCTTTTCACAGCCAAACAGGTTTCTATTTCTGTGAGGCTGTCTCTCCTGTCCCTCCCTGAAGGGGTTGGAATGACTCCCTAGTCTGGGTTTGGATTCCAATGTGACCCTCCTGTCTGAACCTTTGTCTTCCTGCAGGCTGTGACAGCAGCTGACATGGAGGCCCGTCTGGCCTGTGGCTTGGTAAAGGGCCATGCATATGCTGTCACTGATGTGCGCAAGGTGCGACTGGGCCATGGCCTGCTGGCCTTCTTCAAGTCAGAGAAGCTGGATATGATCCGCCTCAGGAATCCATGGGGCGAACGGGAATGGAATGGGCCCTGGAGTGACACGTGAGGCCCAGGGTTGGGGGTGGGTACAGGAACAAGGGTTTAGGAAAGGACAAGAGGTGGTACTAGACTGGGGCTTGCAGGGTCTTGGAGATATGGCCTTGGGAAAAGAAAGGACATTACATGTGTGTGCGTGCATGTGTGTGTGTGTGCTTGTGTGTGCGTGTGTGTGTGCGTGTGTGTATGCTTGTGTGCGTGTGCTTGTGTGTGTGTGCGCTTGTGCGCGTGTGTGCGTGCGTGTGTGTGTGTGTGTGTGTGTGTGTGTGTGTTGGGGGAAGTGGATTCAGCTAGGACAGTGACCTGAAGGAGGGTGAGCCATAGAGGCCAGTGAGGTAATGGGTAGGAGAGCAGGGCGGGAGGCCACTCTGAGTGGGACTGATGCTTTGTGCTCAGCCCCAGGTCCCTAAGTAAGGAGTGGGTCACAACCCTTCATCCCGGTTTGCTTCCTGACCTAGCCCTGACACAGGACAACCCGTATTTCTCAATGGAAGGGAATAGAGGCTTCTTGGAGCTGAGCTGGGCGTGACCCCTGGTGTCTCTGACCTCAGGCACTGAGGGTGGCCTGGCCCAGAGCTGTCTCTTGGGCGTGGTGCTGGGGGTCCCTTCTCTTATAGCGTTCTCTCCCTTGCACTGGCATCCTAGCTCCGAGGAGTGGCAGAAAGTAAGCAAGAGTGAACGTGAGAAGATGGGCGTGACCGTGCAGGACGATGGCGAGTTCTGGTGAGTGGGCTTCTGTCCTGGATTTGGGCTATGGAGGTGGAGGAGCTTCCTGGCAGGAGCCCAGGTGGTAGCACAGGCTCATCATCATCAGCTTATGTGGCCTTGGAAAAGTCACATCATCTTTCTGAGCCTGTTTCTTCCTCTCTCAAACGAGGAAGTGATGGGTCCTTTCAACCCATCGTCTTCTCTGCGTGCCTGAGGGGCCTGGACTGTGCCAGCACCCAGGCTGAACCTTAGCAAGCAAGCCATGAGGCCAGCAGGGAGTGACCTGAGTGTATCCATCCCCTGCATCTGTCCCCATTGTCCTGAATCTATCCTCTGCAGCCATCTCCTGCATCTGTCCCACTGTGTCTATCCCCTGAATCTATTCCCTACATCTGTCCTCGGCCTATCTCTCCATGCCTCCACCTCCCTGCCTCCACCTCCCTGCCTCCACCCGCTGCCTCCATCCCCTGTAGTCATCCCCTGTCTCTCTCCTATGTCCATCCATTCCCTCTATTCGTCTCTTGAATTGATTCCCTGAATCTGCCCTCCTGCATCGGTCCCCGCGCCCTCTTCTTGGTCTACCCCCGTGTGCGCTCCCTGAACTTATTACTTCCTCGGCATCCGTGCACTCCCCTGCGTGTACCCCTCTTCATCCGTGCGCTCCCCTGTGTGTACCCTCTTCACCCGTGCACTCCCCTGCGTGTTCCTGTCTTCATCCCCCTGTTATTTATCCCATTCGCCCGTTCATTCTCTTGCATGCGCCCCTTGTTCCCACTCCCCTACATCCACTCTCTGTATCCATCCCACCAGCATCCTGCCTGGACCCTTCTGGCTCAGTGCTATTCTGTGGCAGCATACTTGATTCGGAGACTCAGCCACTTGTGGGATGGCGAGGTACAAAGCTCCCCACGTGAGGTAGATGCCATCCGCACCCCTAGGCAAACCAGGATCAGATGGTAGTGATACTGTCCTAACAAAAACCCTTCTGTTGGTGTGTCAGAGAGCCCACTCCAGAGGCAGCCCAGGCCCTCCAGTCTGGGCTGCTGTGGGACGAGTCCCACAGTCTGGGTCAGGTGTCAGTTGAGTTCAGACATTAGCAACATCCTTCCTCTGTGGAAAAAGCTGCTTTTTAAGGTCCTTTTCATGCATATTCATACCGTGCACTTGTCCTGGCCCTGTGCGTGCTCTGGAGATGTGCCTGGCATATAGTGACCATGGCAACAGCCTGCCTCACTCTTACCATGGGGCGGGAAGCTCCATCCGGGCCTCACAGCAACTGTGGAAGGCCTTGGGTGGAAACAGGCCTACTTGCTGTACACACTAGGGCCGAAGAGATGGCTCCGTGGGTAAGAACACTGTTCCCAAGTCCTGACAACCTGAGTTCAATCCCCAGGACCCATGTGGTAGAAAGAGACAATTGATTCCCACAGGCCATCCTCTGACCTCCACACGTACACTGCGGCACACATGTACCCTCCCACCCCCACATACACATATAATAAATGAATACAAACTTTAAGACGGGCACACTAGTTATTAATTCTGTAAACCGTTGTCACAGCCAGTGTACCAACTGCTCCATGTGCTGGAAATAACGCTGCATGCTCTTACAGCATCACCAGTCCTCCACCAGTTCTGTGCTATAGGCAACGCTTGGTAACTTCCTTTTATAAATGAGGAAAGCGAGACCCAAGAGTGGTTGCAGGACGATGCCATTTCCAGTTTGCTCCTGTGAAACTGACTCAGGATATGGGGTGAGCAGGCAGGCCTGGAGCGCCCAGCTTAGCCCTTCCCGTGCACAGGATGACTTTTGAGGACGTGTGCCGGTATTTCACTGACATCATCAAGTGCCGCCTGATTAACACGTCCTACTTGAGCATCCACAAGACGTGGGAAGAGGCCCGGCTGCACGGTGCCTGGACACGGCATGAGGACCCAAGGCAGAACCGCAGCGGGGGCTGCATCAACCACAAGGACACCTTCTTCCAGAACCCACAGGTGGGCATTCTCAGGGCTCTACCCTGCGCCACCCCCACAGCAGGTATGGAAACTCACACTACTACCCTGCCACCTAGGAATGCCTCCACCTGTCTTGGCCTCAGTATACCTATCTGCAGTGGGGGCCAGGTAGACATGTCAGTTTCATCTAGGGTTATGAAGTCCCAGACTTACATCTAAACTACATATGGTCACAATGAGGATCTTGGCTCTCAGGGACTTTGGAATGTCTTGTCCAGGGTCTCAGGCACATTTGTGGTGATCAGACTCCTTGTTTTCACAACAGGAATTTCCCAGGGAATGTGACCTCTATGAGCTCCCCACAGGGTCTCTCTCCAGCAGCGTCCTCAGTCACAATCCATGACAGTTACTTAGTATTCAAGCCAATGTGCCTTTATTGAGCACCAGCTATGTTCCAGGTTCTGGAGTCAATCATGTTATTGAGCTTTCCCAGGGCAGCCATTTTGTAGGCACTGGTACATTTTCTCTCAGGGGAGGGACTGACTTAAGAGGTGATGGAGTGGCCCAAGCTCATGTCACCAACTTGGCTGGGACTTGGCTTTGGATTCCAGGCTCCTGGGAGCCAGGAGGCTGGCCTCTTCCGTGGTCTCACCATGATCTCTTTTCCTTGACCATCCCTGTAGTACATCTTTGAGGTCAAGAAACCAGAAGATGAAGTGCTGATCTGCATCCAGCAAAGACCCAAGCGCTCAACCCGCCAGGAGGGCAAGGGCGAGAACCTGGCCATAGGCTTTGACATCTACAAGGTGAGGCCAGTCAGGGACTCCTGCTGCAGGTGAGGAGAGGAAGGGCACCAGAACTCCGGATCCACTAGAACACTTGGTCATTTATACCACTTCAACCTCCCTTGACTGTGTTGGTTGATGCTGTGGAGATGCGGTAGCATGGACCCTGTCATGGAGATTCACAGAAGGCCCTGCCCACCTAGGCTTGGCTTCTGTGAGCACATCAGCTCAATTCCTTCCAGCCTAAGACCCTCAGGCCTAGCCCGTTTGTGGGGAGAAGTACTGGCTATTTAGCTGGACTCTGTGAGTCCTGGATGCCTGATGGCCCCTGCCACCCCTCCCGCAAGGTGGACCTCTCATCTCCTACAGCCACATTCATCTCCTTTGCCAGGAACAGGCTTGGTAACCTTGGATAGAGCCAGCAAGACTCACCTCTAGCCTGGAAACTGATGTTTTCCACATGTGGTGTTCAGTGTGTGGAGACAATTGACATGACAGGCCACCATGTACATGTCCAATCCTGAGAACTTGCGGAACTGGTGTGGATGTGAGATGCTGGTTCATGCTGGGTCCCTGGCATTTAGTGGGCTTGGTTTAGACAAGGCCACTTGCTCACACCATTGTGCTAGCTTATTCATAGTATGTTGACGTGCTGGGACACTTTGTGACATGTCATGGCTTGCACTGATTTGACAATAGCTCATTTCAGGAATTGATTAGTATGTACTGGCAACTGGTGATGTCATTTCGTGGATTTGTGTTGTGACTTAGATGGGTCATGATAAATAGGTCCCCCTAATCTGAGGATGGGTTCTGAGACTTCCAGTGGGTACACCAAACTGCAGGTAGCACCACACCCTATGCACCATACCCGTAACCAAGAGAACCACAGATCAGTTCATGGGCGAGTGTGGCATATAGCATAGATACCCTAGCCAAACAGGTGACCCAGTGTCCCTGAGATAGTGTGGGATTTCTCTGAAATTTCAGAGCAGTCTGGAATTTAAAATTCACGAATTGTTTATGTCTGGAACTTTTCCTCTGCTATTTTCAGAGCATAGTTACTTCCAGTAACTGAAAGTATGGAAAGTGGACTGTGGGGTCAGGGAGACTACTGCACTTGGTGCCTTTATGACAGAAACTCCAGGGTCAGGCTGGGTGTGGTGGCACATGCCTGTAATCAGGAATTTCAGGTCAATCTCACCTACATGGAGAATCCAAACCTGGGAGACCTTGTCTCCAAAAAACAAACAAAGGATGGCTCAGCAGATAAAGGCACTTGCTGCCCAGGCTGATGACATGACTTGAGTCATCAGACTTGAGTCAATCTTGGAACCCATGTAAAAGTAGGAGAGAATTAACCCTTATCTACTGTTCTATCTTCAATTTCTGTGACAAAACACCCTGACCAATACCAAAGGGATTTATTTGGCTTATATTTCCTGGGTCATAGTTCATCACTGAGGGAGCCCAAGGTAGGAACTCAGGGAAGATCCTGGAGGGAGGAGTTGGAGCACAGGCCGTGGAGGAACACTGCTTACTGGCTTGCTCCCCTGGCCAGTGCTCAGTCTGTTTTCTTATACAGTATAGAACCACCTGCCCAAGGGTGGCACCACCCACATTAGGCTGGGCCCTCTCACATCCTTCAATAATCAAGAAAATGCCTCACAGACACAGCCACAGGCCAGCTCAATGGAGGAAACTCCCCAGTTGAGGTTTCCTCCTCCCAGGTGTTGACAACTGAACACACACACATACCACACACACACCACACACACACACACACACACCATACACATACACCATACACATACAATACACACACACCATACACACACACACATACACACACATACACACACACCATATACACACACACCATACACACACACCATACACACACACACCATACATACACACACACACCATACACACATACACACCATACACACCATACACCATACACACACACACACACACACACACACACACACACCATACACATACAAATACAGTAATAAATAAAATAAAGAAATTGAAGGATCATGGGAATTACCAAAAGTTCCTCACCACATTTTTAAATTGTTTTTCTTAAGATACAAATCATAGACTACTCGATTCAGCCATCTAAGGTATATAGTCTACTCACTACCTCCATCACGTAATCAGTTTTAGGACAGTTTCATCACCAGGAAGAGAAGGCCCACTCCCATAGACCATCACCACCCAGTCCAGTCCCCCCTCACCCCACCCTTGGGCAAACACAGTTTACTTTTATCCCTGTAGATTTCCCAATTCTGGACGTTTTGTGTCCGTGGACCCTACTGCCCCTTTCCTGGTGGCTGGGGGACAGCGTGGGCTAGGTGCAGGCAGGCGTGAGTGGTCCAGCCCCTCCCATCTCCACACAGGTGGAGGAGAACCGCCAGCACCGCATGCACAGCCTGCAGCCCAAGGCTGCCAGCTCCATCTACATCAATTCTCGCAGTGTCTTCCTGCGGACGGAGCAGCCCGAGGGTCGCTATGTCATCATTCCCACCACCTTCGAGCCAGGCCACACTGGCGAGTTCCTGCTCCGAGTCTTCACAGATGTGCCCGCCGACTGCCGGTGCGAGGGGCTACGTGGGGCCAGGCTAGGGACACTGTGGTCTCAGTGAGGCCTAGTGGGGTCTGTTGTCTCAGCTATTCCAGGCATGGAGCCCAAGCAGTGTCCCCGGGGTGGGTACAGAGGTCCACACCTTGCCTCTCCTCCCCTGCCCAGCCGCTTTTGGGCCTGACCAGGAGCAACAACTCCTATGTGCACTCATTTTGTTATCTTCCCAAGCCACACCTCCCCATGGGAGGCCAGACGACTCCATTTTATAGATGAAAATAGAGACCAACTTTAGAAAGATGGCCAAGTAGTTAGTGGTAATGTGGGAAAGGCCACCCACTCAACCTGATTCCAGTGTAGGGTCTTGCTGCCACTATCCCCTGTCCTATGGAGACTGGCACTGGGGACCGGTGGACTGCTAAAACCATCTCATGCCTGCTACTCTGCTCACATTGGGGTGCAGCCCAGACTCATCCCAGGACACCCAGGGAGCAGCTTTTGCTGTGGTGGAATCCACTGTTCCACGTCCACTACCTTCTAGCTGGAGAGACTGAGACCTTTCCTGAAAAACCTGACACTTCCCACTCTGTAAAGCACCTGTCTGCCTTTTAGTGCTCTTTAAGGATGAGAAATAATATCTATAATGCCCAGCAGAGGGCATGGCACACAGTAAGTGCTAAGCACATTCATTCACTTAGGAAGAATGGGACCCTGGCAGAGGGACAGAGCGGCATTGGATGGTTGGGACTGCCATGAGGTTTGGCTCAGACTTGAATGCATGTCTGCACTAAATACTGTTCATGTTGAACCCCTTCTTCATCTCTATGTCCCCGGCACCCATCTGTCACCCTACCCCACCCTGTATCAGGGAACTGCGCCTGGACGAGCCCCCTCGAACCTGTTGGAGTTCTCTGTGTGGCTACCCCCAGCAGGTGACCCAGGTCCATGTTCTTGGGGCTGCTGGCCTCAAGGACTCCTCCACAGGTGAGCTCACCTAGAGAAAGCCTCTGGCCCTCTTGGAGGTTACCCGGGCCCTGTCTTCTCCAGCATAGACCCCAGCCTGTAGAGACCCCTTCTCCTATGAAGCTCAGTCTGTAGGTTCAGCCATCCCTGGAGTGATGCCGGCTTCCAGAGAGGTCTATCTCCTGCTTCCCCGGAGCTCCCATGGGTAGGGGATAGTTGCTAGGTTTCCAGGGAAGGCTTCCTGAGGGGGGAGGCCTTTTTCCCAAGCCAAGAAGATGTTAAGGTATGAAGCCTGTGTACAGGAAAGAGTGCCCAGGGCTGCAGACCAGAGGCTCCCGTGTGTCACTGTCTCTGGCTCTGGAAGACGGGAGACCCTGTCTGGAAGGTGGGTCGGGCTCCTGTCTCCACCTCTCCCGTGTGACTAAGACCAGGTTGGCACCTCATCTCCCAGACACCTGTCCCAACCAGCCGCTGCTCCAGTCCCAGGCTCACCCTGCTCTTCTTCCTCTCTTCAGGGGCTAACTCATATGTGATCATCAAATGTGAGGGGGAAAAGGTTCGCTCAGCCATACAGAAAGGGACCTCGACGCCAGAGTATAATGTGAAAGGCATCTTCTACCGCAAGAAACCCGGCCAGCCCATCACTGTGCAGGTTAGCCCCGCTCACAGGCCAACCCTGCACCTCCCCAAAGCCTCGTTCTCTGAGGGGCAGAATCCAGGGCAAAAAGAGCTTTTAACGGGGACCTGGGGTGTTAACTTCAGCTCTTCTGTCCCCCTCCTTGCTTCTCCAGGGCTCCCCTCTATAGGTGGGTGCCTTGGACTGGTCAGTGTGAGTCTGAAACCTAGCAGGGTTGGCTTCCCAGCTGGGGACAGTGATTCTCTCTGATGACCTGGCCCAAGGTCTTGGTGACTATTCTTCAGAGCTCCCATTGGTGAAAAAGTGGCTCTGAGGTAGGGTGTAGCTGTTTCCTAAGAGCCCTAAGTACAAATCAGAATGCCACATCCTTGGGCTGGAGTGCAGTGCCTCTCAGCTCATTAGCAGGAAGCTCTCTGTCCCCCAGGCCCGAAGCAGCCTCTCTCTGGGTGAGAAACCATCTGTAAACAAATGTGTAGCACCCCAGAGGAGCTACTAGATTTTCCAAGTTTCCTTAACACTGGGTCCCACTGGGTCAAATCACAGACCTGTAGATATTGGAGCTGGAAGGACCCTTGGGGCAGGTGATTCAACCCTCATGTTAAAAGATGGAGTGTTGGATGTGGTGGTACATGCCTTTAATCCTAGTCCTGGGGAGGCAGAGGCAAATGGTTCTCTGTAAGTTCGAGATGAGCCTTAGTCTAACATAGTGAACTCCAGGTCAGCCAGTGTTATATGGTGAGACCCTGCTTAAAAAAATATATGTGTATATAAGTACCTATGAGAGAGGGAACTAGTTTGCTCATGGTCCAGAACTAGCAATGACGTTGGAGCTTCTAAGTGGTAGAACTCTTGACAGGGACCCTGAGGCTCTAGAAGACAGGCATCCCACCAGGTCCAGGAAGGCAGAACTGTCCTTGGCTTGACTTGCATTGACTTCCAGGCCCTGCTGCCTACCTACCTTAGACAACGTTTTGGATCTTGAAGATGCCTCTCCCTCACCTTCTGTCTCCTCTCAGATCTGGAACAATCGAGTCCTGAAAGATGAATTCCTGGGTCAGGTACACCTGAAGACTGACCCAGATGACCTCCAAGCCCTTCATACCCTCCATCTCCGAGACCGCAGCAGCCGGCAGCCCAGCGACTTGCCAGCCACCGTCGCAGTGCGCGTCCTCAGCAGTGCCTCCCTCACAGCTGTCTGACACCCGCCCACCTTCCTGGCCCTACCAGTTCTTGCCACCACCTGCATGTCCCCGCCTGGCCTGGAACCAGCCTGGGAGCAAGACACTGGGGTCCTTTCCCACTCTTCCACTGACGCGCTGTGTGACCTGAGGAGAACTCTGTGCCTCTGTGAGCCTCAGTGTTCTGAGGAACCCAAAGAATTCCTTTCTTGTGGGGGAGTCTTCTTGCCTGAGATTGAAAATAGCCCTGTCCACCCGCCGGACAACTCTGCTAGGGGCCTATCCATGGAAACGTTTTCCCAGGCCCTTGTCTGCCAAGGAGTGCCAAGATGTCACTTGTTTACACACAAACTGCCATGTCCCAAGCCCCCTTCTCTGCCCCTTCCTCACAGTCTCCCAGGCCTTTGCTGTGTAGCCTAATGACCTTGAACTCGTTCTCCTGCCTCCACCTCTCCAGTGCTGAGATTATAGGCATGTGCTACCACACCCAGTTTATGTGGTACTCAGGATGGAACCCAGCCAGGGTTTTGTGGATGCTAGGCAAGCACTCTACCGACCGTGCTACAGCCCCAGCTTGGTTTTCGAACCCCCTTGGAAAGACTTTTGATGGGCATCAGCTGGGAAGTATGCAGGACACATTTGCTCATTGTCTAATGCTGTTCCTTCCTCCATCCATCAGTCACTCGGCATAGATTGGCTAGATCAGGGCATGAGCCTCGTCCCCCTGCACTTCTGCCCCAGGCTTCCCTGTCCTCAGATCTCAGAGACAGATACCCTGCTGAGCTGTGAGCTCTGACTTCACTCCCACCCCCTGAAGGGCTCTGGCTATGGTGATGAGAAAGGGGCATCTTTCTACCTCCACTCCTGATGGTAGAAGGAGTGGGCCGGGTCCAGGCAGGTGGGGGGCTATGGGGAACTCAAGAGGGACACACAGCCCTCTGTTGTAAGACCCTGGGGTTTTCCTGGGAGAAGGGACTCTAGGGTGGGTGGTACCAGGCCTGCAGGGTCAGGACATCTATTGGGTGTTGAAGGAGATAAGGACTTCCTCACCTCACCAGAGGCCACTTCACTGACATCCCCCAAATGGCCACGGAGATCACAGTGCTTTTCCTGCTTCCTAGACCAAATGTTCCTTTCAGTCCTCAACATTTGATAACCTTTCTATTTTAAAATTTTCAGTGTAAAGGAAAACCCAGTACCCTTATCTGCCTTGTCCTTCTCAAAGTCATTTTGTTGGTCCTCAGGTTTCATTGTTACTTTAATCGGGGATGGATGTGGGTGGAGTGGGAACTTCTCAGAGGAGGCCTGGAGAGGAAGGCACAGGCCCAACCAGAACCAAGTGGCAGCCGGTCTCAGTTTTACCCCGTAACCAGGAACTGCCTCCCACCCCCAGCAGAGCCAACAGCAGTCCTGCCCTTGCTTCCTCCCTCTAAAGTTAGGCCAGGCTGGCTCCTTGCTACGAAGGGAGGAAGGAGGAAGCCTTGGGACTGGGCAGGTGAGGAAGGGGTGTGGAACACGACTGCAGTGGCTTCGCTCATCCTTTGCACACAGGGGTCCTCACGGTGTGCCCAGTTGCAGGTGATTAGCCCTGCACCCACACCTTTTAGACCACCTTGACCTGGCCTTCTCTGCGCGTCCTCAGGCTGGCTGGTTGCAGACTGCATTCTTGGGGGTCTCTTCAGCACCGTGCTGTGGCTCACAGGGTCCCCTCTGCCTCTCTTGGGCTTCCAGATCAGGCTTAGTATATGAAAAAGTGCAGTTGGGTCAAGGGTGGCGGTTTATTTGGGGAACATGGCTTTCTGACCCCATTCCCTGCTGAGCTGTCCTCTTCCTCGCTGGGGGTGCTGGATTCTGCCTGCCACCTTGCTCCCTGCTGGCTCTGCTCCTGGCCTTCTCCCTGGGCCAAGGGAAGGGCCCACCCTGAAAAACAAAGATAAGAGGCTTCCTCCTCAAAAGGAGGGGCTTCCCCCTCAGGACTCAGACGTGGGGCTGGGACTGCATGCCACTGGAGGCAAGTCACTTACCTCCTGTGCCTGAATTCCTCCCTCTGCGAAGTAGGACTGCTGACTCCTGTTTGTCAGGGCTCTTCCTAACAAGTGCTGAATGAATGAGGACAAGGTCACACCACTTCCTCTGCGTGTCTCCGTACTGTACATTATACACTTCTCATAATCACTTCTCAGTGGCTGCTTCGGATAAAAAATGTGGTCAAGTTGGGGCAAAGAGGGTGTCTAGTATACCAGCTTGGGCCCCAATCCCTGACGTGTGGGTCTTAGCTCAGCCATTCGCCACCTGGGGCACAGGGCAAACCAGGACCAAGTAGCAGACTGGTGTAAGCTTCACCCAGTGACCAGCGGCCCTTGCTTTCCTCCTCTCAAGCTACACCAGGCTGGCTCCTGGGTACGCAGGGACCCCTGGTCCCAGGAAGCCTAGAGGGTGGAGGAGGGAGCGCGGCGGCTTTGTTCCCTCTTCGAGCCCAGGAAGTTCTCATGGTGATTAGCCCTGTAGTCCACTCTACCTGAATCACCTAGAACTGGCTTCACTCCTTTGGGCACCGTGCCCTGGGGTCAGGGGAGAGGAGGCCTGTTCTTTCTCAGAATAAAGATTACTGCCATTCCAGAAAGACCTTCCTGTGCCTGTGTCTATCTGTTCCATCTCTCCCCTTGGAGATAAGGGGAAAGAACAATGGATGACTGTTCTGTGGAGAAAGGAATGAGCAATGGATGACTTGGGAATCACAGTTGAGGCTGGCCTGCTGGCTGCCCAGTGTGTCTGAGCCCAGCTCGGTGGAACCCTTCCATTTTCCTACGGTAAGTGTGTGTAGGGGCTGGCTTTGTTGAGCACTGGCCAACCCAAGCCCTGGGGACGTGGTAGTACAGTCCCTGCTATAGAACGGTCTTTGAACAACTAGGAAATACATACAAATCATCTGATCTATAACTCTGACACTACAGTTATTGATAGGGTATCGTGGGACTTCCTGGAAACTCAGTCTGCTAGTTCAAGGCAGGGCTATGGCCTGCTCCAGTGGAGAGGAGGCAATCCCACACAAGCTATAGACAGGAGAGTTGGATGCCGGAGACCAGAGTAGAGCTGATGGAACTGTGCAGGTAGCTAGAGCTAGGAAGCTAGGGGAGGGATCAGTGTTCAGAGGCTGGGCCAGGATTTTGAAAGCAAAATGGATGGAATGCAATGACGTTGGATTTGGACAGGTGGAGGGAAGTGACAGTGGGTGAGGGCAGACGGAATGAATTCTGCTGCAGTTTGGATGTGGTGTCCTGTGGAAGCTCAGGTGCTGGAAGGCTTGTTCTCCTAGATGGCGCTGGAAGCCAGTGAACGGGAGAGGTGGGGAAGAATGCAAGGCAGTGCCGAAGGAATAAATGCCTTCTCCGGAGACTAGATTAGCAGGGCAGTGGCCACCAAGTGGGGGCTTGTCAGCCTCCAAGATGGAATGCTTAGTCTCAGATACTTTGCTTTTGGAAAACGAAATGGACTAAAATATTTCCCTACGTTTCTTGGAAGTGTATCAGGTGACCTGCTTGGCAGGGTGCCAGGACATGGGGCAGGTACAGCACTTACCAATGGGCGAGACTTCCCACTCACCCACTGTCTTCCCATTGTGCCCCTCTGCCCAATGGAGCATACCTGCCCCGGCTGCTACCCTTGTCCCTTGGGCTCTGGGTGCTCTTTCCCCATCTATGTAGGTTTAGGCCATCTGCCCAGCCCAGCGGGGAATCTGGAAAGGAGATGGTTTGAGGAGCTGCAGGTAGTCAGCATCAATGCCAGGAGCAAGTCCAAGGGTGGGGGCCGTGTTCTGGGAAATTCCAGCCTGGGTCACTGGGCTGTGTGCATTGACATCCGGAGGTCTGAGACAGTTGGCCAGCGGAGGCTGCATCCTGCCTGCTCTTTCCACTGCTCCCCTAACAGCTGGCTGTGCAATCTGTGCCCAGCAGATGGCGAGTTTGAGCCAGTGTCCCCCTGGCCTGCCTCATTCCCCACCCTTCCCATCTCCCAGCCCATTTACAGCTTCTCTGCAGACACCCTGCTGGCCAATAGCCAGGTCTCAAGACCTTCAGGCCACTGTCCTTGCCAATGCTGACAATGTGTCCCTGTCCATTCCCACCCTCCTGAAAATCGTACATCTTACTTTAGGTTGTATGTGTCCCTGTTCAAACCCCAAACAGGGTTTGCTCCTGGTTAACTGGCTTGGCAAGGTACCTGGATGGGCAGAAAATAACACACACAGAAACATCAGAACAAGTTATGGGGCAGGGTTGAGGGGTCTCACAGGAATTCTCTTGGGTGGCAGGGATGCAGGGAGGGGCAAACATACCACCTGCTCACCTGCTGGTGAGCCTGCCCACCCAAGCTCTACCTGGTGTCAGACAGTGTTCTGAGGAGAGGAGCTAGGAGGAGGCCACTAGGGGCTGAGACCCAGCAAAGCCATGACCAAGGCAGGCCAATCAGAGGCAGCCATTAGTGGCACCCATGATAGGAGACCACTGCAGCAAGGCGACCCCAGGCCTGAGCCCCACACTAGCCAGCAGTGTCATGGGAGACCTCCATGCCCTGTCTCCCTGCTGGCAGTCAGTGCTCCACACACATCCCTGGGCAACCACTGGACATTAGCCCAACCAAAGCACAGCCCGCCCCCCACGCTGATGTCACCACAGCCAGACCTTGGAGGCCCCCTTGGGCTCCGCCTCCAGGGAGAACGCTCTGGAGTGAGAGGGGAGGATGGCAGTGCTGGCTGGACAGCTGCCCTGAACAGACAGGGAGAGCGTGACCCAGGGAGACAGCCGGAAACAGGCCCAGCGGGACCCCAGAGCAGCCTCGAGCAAGTCACAGGCTGGGGCAGCGTGTCTGCAGGCTGTGACCCCAGCTTCCAGAGTCCTCCTGACCTGTGGCGGCTGACCCTGGGCTGTGAGGTGGTGGCTAAGAAGGCTTTAAGACCCAGGTAAGGATGGGCTGCCCTGTCTAGGACTTTTGGACTGGGGAGGAGTCACAGGCTCCGGCCTCCACTGGAGCACTTGTCTAAGTCTCCAACTCCTGGGACCGACTTTTTGAACCCATGGGGGCCCCACCATCATAGCCATTGAATGAAAATGTCCTGAGCCTGGGCTGATGGAGGCTTGTGTCCTGGAGAAGACAAAAGCTGAAGAACATAGTGCCTGGAGCTGGGGCAGCGGCGTCCAGGGCCAGGGGAGCAAATGAGAGAGAGACAGGGAGAGAGACAGAAGCTCTATCCCCTGACTCTTGGTCATTTTTTGGTCTGTGATAATCTTTCTCTCCTTTGGTAAGTCATTTCCCATCTCTGACTTGGGAGCATAAAGACCACCAGCCAGGGTTGCCACCAGGACAAGGTAAAATTGGGTACGGGACTAGAAATGGAAACTGTCCCATGTTCTCAGTTTGAAAAGCAGCAAACTTACATGCAGTCTAGTTCTTGGTTTTAGAAATAGAATGTTCTGAACGTGGAGAGGTAGTGACTTGTCCCTGGTGAAGGAAAGAGTTACATGGTTTTCCCTAGTGAGTAGGCCTTCCGCTCGGCCCCCACCACCCTCCAGGCCCCGGAGCTCTCCTGCCAGCCTCACACTGGCATGAATCGTACAAGTGCTGCCTGCTGCCCTTGTTTTGGTCACTCCCCTGCCAGGAACTCGGACTGGTGTAGATCTCAGGAAGAACTATGGGCCCACAGAGACCCGGGCCTGAGGGGTCAGGGCTCAGGTGTCAGGCAGTGTCGTGGGCAGAGGATCAGATGTCAAGGGCCTCTGAATGGACCCTTGTGAAAAATTGATGCTCATCCTTGGGGGCAGGTTGGGGGCCAAAGGGCCTCATGCCAAAGTCTATGGGTCAAGAATCCTTGTGGTAGACACACTCAGTGCCACAAGTCCTTCCTGAGCCCATTTATAGGCCTAGGTTTGTGCTAGACAAGGTAAGAATGAGAAGATGCCTTAGGCTTGTCAGGACCTACCCTGCATCAACTCCTCAACATTAGGGGCAGTAGATACCACCATGCACAGTCAGAGCTGATGTGAGGAGTGAGGGGAAGCAGAGAGGTTCTTGGCAGCCTGGCATGGTCAGGGAAGGCTTCCTGAAAGAGGTACCATCAGGACTGAGCCATGAACCATAGGCGTTCAGTGAGGAGTCCAAATGGAAGTGCCAGGGGAAGGCAAGGCCAGGAGCTGAAGAGAGCTGGACCGTTTTGGGATCTGCAAGTGGCAGGCAGTGGCCAAGTAGGGTAAGGAGAGAAAAAGCTTAGTCCTTGATGGAAGCCAGTTGTGCTGGGTCTTAGAATCCAGGCCAAGGGGAGCTTATGTCCACTTTGAGGGCCACGGTCAGGTCATCTCAGACTAGGCTGCCATGTTGACCTTCAGTGCCTGGAGCGACGCTGAGAGCGCCAGTTCTAGTCCTGAATCCTCCTTGCCCTGCTGTGTGACCTTGGGCAAACACTAGTCCCTTCCCGGGCTCCTTTGACCATATGTCTGGTATAGGGCTAAATGGGCTACTAGACCCTATGGGCGTCTAGATGATGGTGGCTGAGAAGGAACAGAAGCTCTGGGCAGTGGAGGTGGTGACCGCAGCTGAGGCTTGGGTCACACTGGCTGAACTGGAGTCAGAGAGACAGAAGTCACGGAGGGAGTGTCCACGAGGGAGTTGGGCCTGGGACTTGGGGAGACGCGCGGGTGACTGCAGGCTCAAGGCTGACTGCTCAGGAGTCAGTGTGGTCTCTCCCCACAGAACCGTGTCTGGTCATTGGGCAGCAAGGTACTCAGACATACGACCATGGTTATTCTTCGGCAGGTGAGTACACCCCATCTTTTTACCTTCAGAGTCAGGAGGACCATGTTGAGGGGCTATCCCTCATCCCCCATGCTCTCTGAATGTGCTTAGCCATAGGGCAACCATCTCCAGTCCCTTGGAAAACTCCTACTTGGTCTTCAAAACCCAGCTGTGAAGCGGTCCCTGACTCACAGGCCCCGTGCAGAGCCTGCTTCCTTTGGCATGCACACGGCAGCTTCCTTCTCTTATTGCTGAGCCCTGTGGACAGGGATATGGGTTACTAACCTCTCTGAATCCCAGGCATTCCAGTCAGTGGAACAGCATGTCTGAAGGTCCAAATGTGAAATGAGAAGGTCTTTGGAGAAGTGAGTGGGGAGATGACAGGGCCCAGACGGGAGGTCCCTGGGGAGGAGGCAGCAGCGAGCCCTTTATAGGCCCCATACCCCCCCCCACCCCAGGACCATACTGGTCTCCAACCCTCAGCCCTTCCCCGTGACCAGTCTGAGACTAATGAGTTTCTTCATCTCTAGAGCGGGAGCCAGGAATTTGGGCACTGAGCCAGGTGGGCCTGGCACAGAGCCCTAGTGCTGTGGGTCCGGGTGCTGTGAGAGACCAATGGATAGTTTGGCCGGTAGTCCCAAGGCCACATGGGGCCGGTGTGTTGGAGAAGGTGGGCTGCAGGACTGAATCAGGAAGTTCTTCAGGGGCTGAGAGCCTGTTCAAAGACCTATCAGAGAAGGCCAAAGCCAGGCCACAGGGGATATACATGGTGCAGGAGGGTCTGGGACCGCCAGCTCAGCATCAACCCACTCTGAGCTGGGGCTCTGTGTTAAGTGATGCTTAGCTAGGTGATTGTGCCAAGGTTTAGACCCAAGGGTCGAGCTGGAACTTCTGGCTCAGTGGCTCTTAAGCTATGAAACTAGAGGCAAATTGCTGCCAGGGTTTTATGCATCTGTGAGAAAGGACTGACCACAGCCCCCTGCCTGTAGGAGGTTTGAAAATAGAACATCATGCATATAAAAATCCCAGCCAGAGCTTGGTGCAGGCTTCCATGTAGGTCTGCTGCCACAGTGTTATTGAGGGCGCTCCTGACTGCGACGTGTCCTGTGTTTTCTCTTACTTTGTTTGGAATGAAGAAATCTCAGGAAACCTCTAAGGGCCCAGGGTTATTTTTCCATGTGTAGGGTGTCCCCATGTGGGACATATCAATGACAGATTCGCTCAGCCATCCACTTTCCTTGCCTTCCTCCCTCCATACCCCAACCTTCCTGGTCCACAACAGGATGCCAGGCACAGGGGACACTTCCATGGCTGTGGACTAAGAATGCGAACCCCAACAATTCACAAAGGAAATTTGTTCCTTTGTGAAGGGTTCCAAATGATCAGGAATGGTACCCACGGCTATCTTTCTATGTATCACCAGGCACTTTTGTACATGGTCTTATTTTATTTAAAGAAACTTTGGGGATGGTGACCTCTGTAACTACAGCACAAATAAAGAAACTGAGGCTAAGCCAGGGTCATTGAAACATAAGCTGGGCAATTCCAGAGATGTGGAGCTGTGACCCTAAAGGAGGAAAACAAGAACAGAAGGCCTGGGGTAGGGCGCAGGGAATAAGGAATAGGCACAGAGCCTGGGGAGAAGTCAGAGTGCCCCAGGGTGGCACTTGCAGGACAGGAGCTCTATCCTGCAGAACGTTGGTAGTCTCGGTACATCCCTTGTATGTAAGGCCTTGGGAAGAGGACAGGATGCTTAGGGACTCTTAAGGTGTTAGAAGCTGCCCCTTCCAGTCAGTTCTTAACACTCACCTATCCCACAAAGTTCCACCAAGCCCAGCTCCATGCCGGGCAGGTCACCAGGATATACCAAGGATTCAGAGAGAAGGAGCTATTCCCTGCCTAACTGGGTTTCTGTGACAGCCAGATCTGAGGGGTACAGGCAGATGGGAGGGAGCCTGGGGTCAGTATCAGGAAAGACTATGAGGCTATAGCTTGTGACCAAGGTCCCAGAGTGGCCAGGCCAGCGGGTGCCAGGGTGGAAAAGAAAACCTAGAGCTCTGTGGTGTACATGCCACTCCTTTGAGAACCTCCAGGAGGCTTTTATGCTTCAGTCTGACATGATTTCAAGCTTTGCTCTATGGTGGGCCAGAGTGAAGATCGTGTGAACTTGACCTAGATCTGTAGGTGGAGGGAGGTTTGAAGATAACTCAGGATGCCTGATGGATGGGCTGAGACTTCTTTGTCTCTTGTAACAACTCTTGACTTCAAGTCTGTTGGGCCTGACAGCAATGTGAACTTTCAAGCTTTCTTTTGGATACTATTTGCGGGAATGCTATCTGCATGAAGTCCTTGGATCTAAGCAGATCTCTTGTAGGCCGTCCATGGTAGGGTTATGTGTTCTTATCCATTTTGTCAATCTCTGCCTTTCAAGTGATGCGTTTAATCTACTTGCATTTAAGGTAATTACTGGAAAGGACAGGTGAGGGTCTCATTTACCCCCAACTGGTTCCAACTTGCTAGGTAGCGGAGAGAATGACCTTGAATCTGATCCCATTGACTCCACCTTCCCTGTGCTGTTTATAGGCATTACCACTCGGCCTTGGTTGTGTGGTTCTGGGGATTGAACTCATGGCTTCATGCATACTAAGACAAGCACTCTATTGACTATGTTATGTCTTCAGCCCTCTAAGAACGTCCGCTGTTTGGCTATTTGTTTTTTGTTTTGGAGGGTTTTTTTTGTTTGATTTTTGAGACAGGGTCTCTCTCTGTACCCCAGCTGGCCTGGACCTTGCTATGTAGACCAGGCTGGCCCTGAACTCACAGAGATCTGCCTGCCTCTGCCTCCCAAGTGCTGGGATTAAAGGTGTTCACCACATCTGTCTGGCTACTTATTTTCTTTTTAAATTTTTTATTATTTACTTATTTGTATTTTATGGGTATTTGTGTTCATCTGCTTGTATCCAAGTGCATCACATGCACGCAGAGGTCAGAAGGGGGCGTTAAATCCCCCCAGAACTGAAGTTACAGACGGTTGTTAGCTGCCATGTGGGTGCTGGGAACTGAACCCAGGTCCTCTGCAAGGGCAATCAGGGCTTGTATTTGTTTTCGATCCATCTTATAATTTTTTCTCTCAGCTCCTCCATCATTGCCACCTCTTGGGTTTGTTTTTTTCCCTTTTCCTTTCCTCTTCCTTTATTAAAATATTTTATTTATTATTTTTTACGTGTATGAGTGCATTTTCTGAATGTAGGTAGATGCACCCGTGTTGTGCAATGCCCACAGAGGTCAGAAGAGGGTGTCAGATCCCCTGGAACTGAAGCTACGGACAGTGGTTAGCTGCCATGTGGGTGCTGGGACTCGAACCAGGATCCTCTGAAAGAACAGTCAGTGCTCTTAACCACTGAGCCATCTCCACAGCCCCTCCTTTACTCTTCTTTATAAGATTTTCCATCTTCATGCTTTTAAAAAACGTTAAGGGCTAGAGAGACAGCTCAGTGGTTAAGAGCACTTACTGCTCTTACAGAGGACCCAAGTCTGATTCCCAGCACCCATGCTGGTCAGCTCACAACTGCCTGTGACTCCAGGAACTCTAATGCCCTCTTCTGGCCTCTGAGGCATGGAAACTCACGTGGCATACACACACAATCACACACACATACAGAAAAATAAAAGTAAATCTTGAAAAAAGAGTATTGTAGCAGGGCATAATGGTGCGTGCCTTTAATCCCAGCACCCAGGAGGCAGGGGCAGGCGGATCTCTGTGAGTTCAAGGCCAGCCTGTCTACATAGCGAGTTCCAGTCCAGCAGGGGCTACCGGGAGACAATGTCTCAAAATAAATAAATAAATAAATAAAAAGAGAAACCATGGCTTTTAAAAGTTAAAGTTTTTCCTTTATGATTTTCCTTAGGTTTACAACTAACGCCTTAATTTTGTAACATATAAAGATCAAATTCACTTCTGTAGTATATAAAAGTGATGCGTCCCTCAGGCATATCTCTGTGAGTTCAAAGCCAGCCTGTTGTATGGAGAGAGTTCCAGGCTAGCTAAGGCTTTATAGTGAGGCCCTGTCCCAAATAAAAAGGTTCTCTACAGAGCTCCATCCATCCTCACACACTGTATGTCAGATATATTAACATATTTACCACTATTTTATGCATTTTAGTCACCAGAAAAAAAAAAAAAAAAAAAAAGACAAGCTGCATACCCAAAGCTCACTGCTGGCCTTTATACTTACAGGTGTAGTTTGGGTTTGTTGCATGCATTAGATAAATACGCTGCTGAGCGACGTCCCCAGACCCCTCTGTTTGCACGTTTATCAGTCTTCAGTTTTTCTTTGCATAACCCCAGACATGGGATTCTTCATTGAGGATTTCTTTCTTTTCTTTCTCTTTTTCATTTTGTGGACGAGGTTTTGCTCTGTATCTCAAGCTAGCTTTGAACTCACTGTACAGCCCAGGCTGGCCTTAGGCTCCTAATCCTCTTGTTCATCTTCCATGAGAGTTCAGGCACGAGCACCTGGATATTTTTTTCTGACGTTCTGAATATGCCATTCTCCGGCCTTCTGGCCTCCATGGTCTCTGCAGACAAATCAGCTGTAAGCATTAGTCAAGATTCTTGGTTTATAAGGGTCACCTCTCTCGCAGCTTTTGATCCTCTCTGTCTTTGCCATTGGGAGGGGCCTATTTTTCTATTCCAGAGCCCCCCATGACCCTCCAACCACCCCCCCCCCCAGTACAGGTTCTCAGTACCCTGCCGTGACTCCTCAGGGGTTTCTTTTCCACCACCAGACTTACTTTCTCCCCTCTCCCTTGTCCTCTGTGACTCTCTGTACTGTTCCCTCTTTCCTTCCCCTCATGGAAGCTTAAGATATCAGCAGTCACCCCTTCGTCGCTCTCACTCAGTGGCAGCCATCACACACAGGGTTTGTTCTAACAAGCAGGGAGGGGTCAAAGGAGCACAGCTTCCTTGAGACCCTATGTGGTGCGGCCATCCTGCCTCAGGCAGATAAGAAAACAAAGATGGCAGACCTTGCTGGAGGAGGAGCACAGCTTGGGGCCAAGTAGGATTGAACCTAAGCCATCTGGCTCAGGAGTCCAAGCTGTAGTGGACTCTAGCAGTGGTCCCTTATCCGGAGGTGCGTCCTTATCTGCGTCTGGGCCTGTATCTGTCCCAGAGCTCAAGGACACCTTTCGTTAACAGTGACCTCTGTGCCTTGGTCTGAGCTTATGTCCAGCAAAGGATGTTTTGTGGACAGATGGAAAATGCGCAGAGTCCCTGCATTCTGTAGAAGCGGGTGGAAAGGCTGACAGGAGCGGTGCCTTGTCTCTGGGCTTCATGGAGGAAAGGCTCCTGTGAGAGCAGAGGCTTGGAGGGAGCTCGGAAAGGGTCTGTTGCTGCAAGCAGTCAGCTTTGTGCAGGATGGTAGAGTCCCGGGTCCCTGAGGCAGAGACTGGGGTGTGTGGGTGGAAAGAGGCCTTGGCTTGGCCTGGAAGCGCTAAGCTGCCTGCTCTTCCTTACCTCCCCACCCTGCCCCTTGATGATGTTTTTTAAGAGAGCATTTGGGCTTCTGGGATTCCCGACCAGGCAGGGTGCCCGAAATGAAGACAAGAGAAGGGCGAAAACGAGCAAAGACAAAGAGGGCAGAGGGACAAAGAGAAGGCAGGACGGGCAGGGGGCTTGCGGGCCCTCTGCCTCCTGGCCCAGCACTGCGGGAGCCTGGTGCCGGGTCTTGCTGGGATGCCAGGCCACAGGAGCCCTGCTCAGCCCCTGCGGGTGAGCCCGAGCCATCGTTGCGGGACCCTCACACCTGCCTGCCGTATTGCCTTCCCACCCACAGCTGACCCCAGGGACCAGGTGAAGAGGATCAGACCAGCTCTTCCGGGTCAGCTCCCATAAATCCCGGGGGGATTTTTATCCGTTTTCCCCTCCCGTGTGGTCACGGAGCCAGAGACACCTGTCCCTTTAGCCCGAAACTTACCAAAGTGTATCGTTTTCTCCACGGCGGCTCTCCTTTCCCTTCCGAGGAAAACAGACTGATTTTCTCCAAAACTCCAGCCAGGATGGTTTCCGGAGCCACGAATCCTGGCGCCGGCCCAGGGAAGACCCCCACCGAAATCTGGGGGTGCTAGAGTCCCTCCGCGGGCGGGGTCGCAGCCGCGCGGCGCCCCCTCCCCACCCCGCCCACGGGCGTCACCCAAGCCGCGGTTGCCATGGGCCGGCGGCAGATGGCCGGGTTTAGGGTTCCCGGGCAGGCGGCATGAGCCGGATTAAGTGAATAGGGAGCCCGCGTCGCGCCGTGCCCCCAGCAGACAGTGCGCGCCATGCAGTCCCCCGGCAGCCCCGACCCGGGCCGGGCGCCCGCCCCGCAGCCCGGCAAGTGGGCCCTGGTGCGCAGCCTGAACCAGGCGCTCAAGACCTTCGCGCTGATGCCGGTGAGAACAGGGCCCGGAGTGGAGGGCGCGTCCGGCCGCCTGGGCCTCGGTTTCCCGGTCGGTCAGAAGCCAGTCGGGATGCAGGAGCTAGGGGTACGCGGTCGGGGTGGGGTGCTGCTAGGGACTGACCAATGCCCGGGAGAAGCTGGGCAGACAACAGGCACTGGCTGCAGTCTCACCCGTGTCTGGTCTTCAGAGGCGCTGACTCCTCTCTTTTAAGTCTGGTGAAAAGCGAGGCTGGAGAGACTGAGTGGTACCCCAAGTCACACAGCATCGGTGGCCGGGTGGCAGAGCCGGACTTGAACCCACATCTCTCAGCTACTGTATTGATGTGCCTGAATGTGGGCCTCCTGGGAGGAGGTCCTAGGTTTGGGGGTATCCTTGAGAGTATTTACACAGAGCCAGCAAGGAAGTCTGAGAGTTTATATAGCAGGTGAGGGCCTGCTGCTTCTGACCCTGATGCTTATTGACAGCCAAAGAGCTGAGACCTTGTCCAAGTGACACAGCCCCACTGAGGCCTGCACTGTCACGAAATGGCATCTTCACTTCTCGACATCCCTCGAGGGGTGCCCTCACAGCATGTTTCTGGGTAGTGCGGCCAAATGCAGTCATGACAACTTAGGGACTGACCACAGGAAGGGGCTCTACTGGGTGGGGACCTGGAGCCAGGTCTTGTTCACAGCTTCCTGCCTCCCTAGCCAGGGGAACCCCTGACCCACCTGGTTCTGATCTGACTCTGTCCTCAGATTCTAGCAGACTTGTCATTCACTAGCCTGACAAGGGACTGCACTAAGTTTCTTTTCCTTTTTGGACCTTAGTTTCCTGATCTACAGAATAGAGAGACAGAAACCCTTATCCTTAATCATCTTATGACCCAAGGACTTCCTGGGGGACTAGTGTTGCCCACCACATACACTTAGAAGCTGTGGGCCTCAGAATTCTCCCTGAAGCCTCCAAATTGCTATTTGAGGTTCTGACTTGCCCGCTTGATGACAGCCTGAGGTTAGAGGAATTTAGTCACTTCTGCTTGCTGTGTGGCTCTGAGCACCTGGTTTGGCCTCTCTGAGCCTCCATTTCCTGATCACACAAGGTATCTTGTTTTGATTGTTCTATGTTCTCTTGGTGGGAAAAACATTTTGTGTGCCAAGCGTGCTAGGCCAGGAGACACTGGTGAGTCAGAGAGACCTGGCTCTCCAGCGACCCTCCATCTACGTTTCCAGCTTGCCTTTGGGACTGCGAGTCACCCAGTCAGGAGTCTTACTGTCTTGCTTAGGGTTGGACCTAGGGAGTTCTGGGACAGATCCTTGAGATTGGGATGTTTCAGGGTCTGGCTGAGAGACAGCAGACTTGTTTTTTTAACCTCTTGGAGGAAACAGGGGTGTGGGACTCTCCATATGAGGGTTGCTGTGAAGGCTGATGGAACAACTAATTTCAGGGGAGCATCTTTCCACAGAGCATTGTTCTGCCCCGAAGCTACGTTTGTTTATAGTCACCCAGCAGGCTGGAGTCCTGTGTGTGTGTGTGTGTGTGTGTGTGTGTGTGTGTGTGTGTGTGTGCTGGGGATAGAACCCATGATCTTGTGCATGCTGGGCACGTGCTCTGCCTCTGAGCCATGCCTCCAGCTCAGGAGTTTGCCTTGCACTTGGCTTCTATCCTCCCTCTCACACAGTCACATGCTTGCAAATACACTCACAGCATGCCCGTGCTCCCATCCATCCACTCACCCTCTCTTCCACTGAGGCTTCTGAGCAGGCTCTGGGGAGCCACAGGTGAGAGGCTGTGCCTAGTCCTGCCCAAGCTGTTGTGGTGTAAGTGATGAGGGAAACCAGGGTGAGGTTTCAGCAGATAACTTCAGAGATGTGGAAGTGAAAACCCAGGGGCTAGGGATATAGCTCAGATCCTAAGAGCTTATCTGGCATACATGGGTCCTGGGTTCGAACCCCAGCACTGCATAAATCAGACATGGTGGCACATGTCTATAACCCTAGCTCTCAAGAGGTGGAGGAGGGAGGCTCAGAAGTTTAGTCATCTTTAGTAGTGGATCAAATTGGACGCCAGCCTGAGCTTCAGGAGACACTGTATCAAGAAAGAACGAGAGTGCTAACCCTCATGCCATTTCCTGGGTGTGGGTGGCCCTGTGTCATACTTAATAGAAAACTTTGATGTGTGGCTCACAGAGCCCTGCGGACCTGGAGCCTGGCCCTGCCCTGGCTCACGTCAGGGCAGCCTGGCCAGCTCCTGCCTTGGACAGCACCTTTCCTGCCCTGTTCCCAGAGGAGGAGAAGCCAGTCACAGTTCTCAGAGCCAGGGAAAAAGCAGCTGTATGGGGCCGAATGGACGGGCACAGGGGACCCAGGGGCTGGACGCTCAGCTCGGGCCTGGGTGTTGAGCACTTAGGAAGGTAAACCAGGCAGCTGATGCCCAGCAGCTCAAGAGTCCCAGGCTTCCAGTGGGCACTAGGCCCGATCATTTTTATTTTTCTGGGATCAAGCTGGGTCTGGGGCTAGCTTGTCTCTGTCCTGAACTAGCTCCTGTTCACAAGAGCAAGCCAGGGCCTGCTGTGGCTCTGACAGGAACAAGAAGCTGAAACACCTTTATATTGACTTTGGACTCCAAGCCCCTCCATCACTGAGGGGGAGATGGAGGCTCAGGGATCACTGAACAGGACCAAGGACCCAGGCTCTAGATGCCTGGCCCAAAGCTTTTCCCATGAGTCATGCCCATGGTTGGTTGTGAGTTAGTTTACCTGGCTGTTACACTATTAATGCTACTTGATATGAAGTTCTATGTTTGTTAAGATGCTAAGTTTTCCCACACTCCTAAGGAGCTAGGGAACCACTCTCCCCAAAAGAATACATTTTAATAAGATTAGAATAAAGTCAGATCTTTTATTCCAAGGCCACCAAGGACCTTTGTGTTCTGGGCTCCGCCCTCCTCTCTGGCTTTCTCCTCTCTCCTCCAGTCCAGCTACAACTGCCTTCTTGATGCCATCCTGTCTCAGGGTCTTTGCACATGCCTCTCCCTTTGCTCTTTCCTTGCCTGGCCCCTTCTTACCTTTCAGATCTCATCTCAGATGTTTCTTCCACAGCATGGCCCTGTGGACTGTGGAGTCTGAGCTGGATGCTTGTCATTCTCCACCACTGGAGTTCCTTCCCTCCATTATATACAACAGAGTCCACAGGGATCCTGGGAAGAGCTTTGCTCAGTTATTACTGTTCCATGTCCTTCAGCTAGAATGGAGACTGTATGTAAGGTTACTGCTCTATCCCCAGCATCTAAATCAATCAGAACCTTGTGCTCAGTTAAGTGTTCAATACATGTTTGTTGAATACATGAACCCTAAATGTGATGTTCTCAACCCACTTCTCAGACGCTGAGTGTATTTCAGCTACCTGAACTGAGAGCAGGTCTCTGGACAGATGATGTGAGAGATAAGAAAGTAGAGTCTCCTCATCCTGCAAAATCTGGGCTCTCCCCACAAGCCAGAGAACACTGTGGCCTCTTACCCCAGGCCCAGCACAGAAAGTTGGACTCACAGAAGCCTATCACTAGGATCATGTGATTGTGCCTACAATGTATGTCATAGCTATGGGTCCTTGTGTTGCCTCCTTAGGGCAGAAAGAACAAGGTTTGTGGCTCCCACCTCGGTGCCTAGTCTTTCAGATACATGGAGGGCCTTGGAGAGTCCAGCTTTTGACAGACTGAAGTTGCCCTGCTACACAGACAGCTGTTCCTCTTCCCCAGCCTCTGCTCACTCACCTAAAAGTGAGGGACCATGACTCCCATTGCAAGAGCCCAGCCTAAGGCTGGACAGCATGAGACGCCCAGCAATTAAGAGTCTCCCTCTCACCCTCTACCCTCCCACGCCTCTGGCTCAGAGCCCGGGCCTCGGCGGTGGTGGGAGAGGGCTGCTGAGAGAATAACGGTCTCTTGGCTCAGCGTCGGGATCTCTCACCCACAGGGAGACTATGTGTGGATGGACCTGAAGTCGGGGCAGGAGTTCGACGTGCCCATCGGGGCCGTGGTGAAGCTCTGTGACTCTGGGCAGATCCAGGTGGTGGATGATGAAGGCAATGTGAGTAGCCCTCCCCTGTGAGCCTGGCGAGGGGAAGCCGCAGTGACAGTGCCTAGACTAGACCACGAAGTACCTGACCCTCAGACACCTCGCTCCACTGCTCCAGCACGAGGGCCTCCCCGCAGCCCCCGCCTCTTGCTCTTCTCCACCAGCCTTCATGGGGACTAGGGTGAAGGGTTTGAGTTTCTGGGAGATCCACTGCATGGCTCAGTGGTGTTTTGGGACCAAATGGCCCAGAGTCCAATCTTATCCTGCCTTCTTATGCTCTGCAGCTTTGGCTGAAGTTTTTTTCTTTCAAGCCTCAGTTTCTTCTTCAAACATGCCCAGTGCCTCAGTACAGTTGAGGCCATCTAGAAACACTGAGCCTTGCATATAGCTGTATGCATTTTATAGTCCACCTGATGCTGCCCTGGGGGTCAGTCTCGCAGACTAACCTTCCTTTCTCATGACCCAGTGGGAAGGGGCCTCAGAAGTGTAGGTTTGATAAGCAGAGATGTTACAGCCCTCGGCTGTGAGACACAGACGAAAAGACAGGGACCTACCCCTGAGAAGGTGAGTAGTGTATGTGACAGACAGGACCCCTGGGCATCTATACACAGTGTGTATGTGTGTATGCAGTTATGATTGTGCATGTGAGGCTGTATAACATGTGCATGTGTGTGTTCGTGTGTGCATGTGTGTCCAAGTGTGTGTGCACCGGGGACATGTAGATGCAGTGCGAAGAAGAGCTGAGGACGTGAGAGGCCCAAGAAGGGTCAGTTTACTATAACTGGGGTTGTGTCCAGTGCTGTGCCTGGATCCCTGTCTTAGCCTCCTAGTCTGAGGAGAGCCAGGAAGGTCCAGAGTGCAGTCACTTGGAGCAGAAGTGACTGAGGGGCTGGCATAGGAGCTATGTGGGGCTAGGTGTGGGGCAGGACACTGCTGATGCCCCTAGGGCCCTCCAGGGATGCCCCTCGGAGCTCTGGACCTAGGTTCTGTCTTTGAATTCTTATGCCATCTATGAAAGGAAGGGCAGACCACAACTATGATCCCAGGGGGGTCACTGTGGCACAGGGAGGAGACACATGGCAAGTCCCCACAGCTCAAAAGCAATGGTGTCAGGTTTAGAACCCAGGGCCTCTGCTTCCCTGTGTGTGTGTATCTGTCTGTCTTTCTGTGTGTGTGTGTGTGTGTGTGTGTGTCCGCTGTCAGCATCTCAGCAGCTGAAGGACTAGGCCTGTGCTAGATAGGCTTGTGCCCTGGGCTTGAGGCCAGAGAACCTGTAGCAGCAGCCTTGTCTTTCTGAAGCTCTAGCTCGTAAGGCTCTAGGGTGCCTCTGTGAGTCATGGGGAGGCATGGCACAGGGTAGGCTGGCAGCAGACCAGCTGGTGAACCTCCTGGAACCCTGAGGATGGGGACCAGGGACTCTGCAGACGGGTTTGAGTTTCACCTGGGTCGGGTTGCATGTCAGATGGTGTCCCGTAACTCTGTGTCACCAGATCCGGGAATGTCCCTTCCCACCCAGTCCCCATCCGGAGGGTGGGAGCTATTGGAGGAGAGAGGCATGGCTGAGGGCATGGGGTGGGGGTAAGATAGGCGGCTGGGACCCTCTTTCCTAACCCCCCCCAGGCTTTCGTCCTCCACCTCCCGCAGACCCGGCGAGTTGAGAGCAGGGACCAGGCCAGTCACATCTGCTTCTGCAGAGCTCAACAGAGAACTGGGGCAGGTGCTCAGGAGAGCCCTGTGTGAAAGTGGTGGTTCTGGCCTTCGCTGTAGCTCAGTGTTCTGCCTCGGAGGATACTCCCTCCCTCAGCAGAGCGCCTGTCCCCAGCTCAGTCCCAGCAAGCTCCTTCCTAGACGTGTTCGAAGTCCCCGGGAGGAGGATTATTCTTCTCCTACCCCTGTATCGGTTTTCTGTGCCTGTCTCTACGTCTCTATCTCTGTCCATTTTCAGTCTCTCTTTTTCTTTTTTTCTGTCTCTATCTCTCTTCATGACTCTTTCTATCTTCCTTTCTCTGTCGTCTGTGTCTTCTGTCTCTGTCTCTGCCTCTGTCTCTTCTTCAGAACCAGGCCTCAGCTCCTGCCCTTGTTACACTTTGGCCCCTGCCACGGGCTGTGGACCTTGACCTGTGAGGCGCTGTCTTCAGCGGGACATTCTCCCACACAGAAGAGGGGGTGGTTCTGTTCTTCTTATCCTGGCCAGCCATTTTAGCTTGAGTCTAACTGTCCCTATGAGCCAGGGTCCCTCTTCTCCGTTGAGGGTCATTATGAGGAACGAGCACCCAAGGTCTTTGTAAACTGATAGCTCAGGGCGCTTAACCCAGACCTGGCTGAAAGTGACCCAGACCCCTGCAACCTGCACACTTGACAGAGGAAAGCTCTCTGGGAAGAATGGCCTTTTCTCCTCCGACTCCAGGAGCAGGCAACTGTGGTTCTTGTTCTTGCTTTGTGGGTGAGGTCCTGAGGCCCAGGAAGGTGACATGATGAACATTGCTCCAGTGCTGAGGCTGCTTGTCCTCAGCCCTTTGCTGACCTGTTTCAGGAGTTGCTGTGGACCAGAGAATGTAGGAAAAGGCAGATAGAGAGCCACCCAGAGGCCCTGTCCTCTCTGGTCACACTGAGAGACCTGGGACAGAGTCCGGAAGTCGGGGTGGGCAGAAGGAACTTTCCAAGTGGATCAGCTTTAATCTGGGTACCTGGGAAAGGAATGTTCCACACAGTGCTGAAGGTGTAGACAGGTCTTTGACCTCACTGTTGGGCCCCTCAAGCCTTGGGGATGGCTGGGTAAGGGCCTGACCGGGATTAAGTTTTCCCTGCAGAATGCCATGGAAAGCTGGAGTGCGGGTATGGCTGGCCCTGCCTTGATCTCTCTGAGCAGGTGGGTGGGTGACCACTGGACTCCAACAGACAGGCAGAGACAGGGTATGCACCAGGATTCAGCTGCTGCCAGTGGCTGGGCAGAATCAGGTGGCCAGATGGATTGGGGACTGAGTCCCACAAGTGACATCTGTTTGAGCTGGTGATGCCTGGGAACCACTGGAGGAGGTGCAGGTGCATAGGGTGTGACAGGTATGTCACATCTACCAGCAGATCTGTGGGCCTGAGGAGGAGGTGGCAGAGTTCCTCCCCACCCCCCAAAACAGCTTTCTTCCTGGCTCAAGGCTCCCAGATCCCGGTTCAGGGAATTTGGGGACTGTGGCCACACTGTAGAGCACCAGTTAATATCACTTTCCAAGTGTGGGACTGTGGAAAGATGATGGAACCCGGGTTTCCTGGAAACAAGGGCCTTGCCAAGTAGAGGGAAGAGTCCAAGCGCCTCCTAGATGCCCACATCTGCCACCTGGTGGTTTCATGGAATATTGCAGGGGAGAGGATTGGGCAGCAGTAGGCACCACAATGCCCCCTCCGCTCAACTCACTGGTACTGAAAGTCCCTCTCCCCCAGCTCCACGCAGCTCATCAGCCAGGCCTGTGGACGCTATCCTGGTGGGCACCTCCCACTGCCACGCTGCCCTGCCACGCACCACACCCACGCCAGCCTCAGAAGGGCTGTTGTGCTGGCCCCTGGACCTGCCCCCTCTTCACATCTCACAGAGGTCTCTTTCTCTTCACTCAGGTCTCGGTCAAATGCCACCTCCTTGGACTGACGCTACCCGACTCCCTGCCCTCAGTCGCTTTTCCTGTGGTTCTCTGTCACAGCTGTTGTTGGACTATCTAAAATTGTGCTTTACATATTTGTTTACTGTAGCTTGGATTTGAAGCCAAATCCAGTTATGACGTTTTCCACTCCCTTCTTCAAAGTGACTGGGGGACCTGATCCCCTTAACGACAGCCACTGGTAGGAGTCGGGGGCAAAAACCCTGTCTTGCACTCCGGAGATTCCTTAAGATGAGGACAGCTGCCTTCATGAGTGAGGCCAGCAGTATAATTCCCAGACCCAAGCTCGTCAGAGCCGATCCTGGAGTCAGATCAGGGTCATATGACAGACTCAGGGCTCCCAACCCTCTCCAGCCCCTTCTTGTGCATGCACAGACTGATGTGAAGGGCTATGCCACCTGCAGGAACACTGGATCTCCCCGCAGAATGCTACAAACATCAAGCCAATGCATCCCACTTCAGTGCATGGTGTGGAGGACATGATCCGCCTGGGGGACCTCAACGAGGCGGGGATCCTGCGCAACCTTCTCATCCGCTACCGGGAGCACCTCATCTATGTGAGTAGCGCCGGCCTGCCCCACTGCTGGACCCAGAGGCCCAACCCCCTGGACTTTGCCAGAAGGCTCCTCCCAGTGGGCCCAGGCTCTTGGTTCTTGTTGTCTGGGGTTGGGGTAGGGGTGCTGTACTGCAGGTTCACAGGCCTTATAGGCTTGGAAACCAGAGCTGCTCAGGAACAGACTTAGCATTTTGCCAGTTGGGGAGCTGGGGCTGATGCCCTGCTAGGCTCTAGTATAGGATGGGGCTGGCCCAGTGGCCTCAACGCCAGAAGCAGACTAAGGAGCTCTAGCCCTTAGGAAGGGGAAGGAGGAGTTCTCACCCAGTTGGGACAATGGTGTCCCAGAGGTGACTCACACATGCCCTGGACACAACGTGCAGGTTTCCCTGTATTCTCCCATCATCACAAGGACCCCAAAGCCTTGTAGATGACTGAGGGCTCCAAAGGCTTTTGTTCATATGGGTCATATGGTGATATTTACCATAGCAGAATTTAAGACATGAAGTTTAAAATATTTATTCATTAAAAGTAATAGGCTAGATGTGGTGGCACATGCCTGCAATCCCAGCATTTGGGAGACAGAGGCAGGAGAGTCACCACGAGTTCTAAGACAGTCTGGTCTACCAAGTGAATTCCAAGCCAGCTAGAGCTACATAGAGAGATTTTGTTTCAGAATAAACGAACAAACACAACAAATCTATTACAGGACAATATATTTTTATGAAAAATAAGGATATTTACTGTTTCTTTTAGATTGGTGATGAGTGACTCTGCTTTATTAGTTGTCAAGTAGAGACAATGGGCTCACATCTACTTCCCTGTGGCTGGATATGGGTTTGGTCAGACTGTAGAAAGACGTCACATGTTATTAGATGGAACAGGAAGGCATCGCAGACTTCCTGGAAGATCTTGCAGACCCTTGAGGGCTTTTGGGTCACACTATGAGAACCACTGTGGTCCAGTAGCCCCATTTTTCAGACGGGGAAGTGGAGGCCCCCAGGTTTAGGCAAGTCTAGACCTGTGCACTGAGGTACTGCATGATTATGGTCCAGCCCCACCTACAGGCAGCTCAGAGAGGAGACCAGAGTGCCCCAGGCAGGGAGCTAGAGAGGACCCCTGGCAGGAAATTGTGGGAGATGTTCTCAGGGTGGGAGGGAAAGGCGCGGGAGGACCTGCCCGAGAGAAGTGCTTTGCTTCCACCTTGGGGCATGGTGATGACTGGAGGTGGGCTAGGGCATGGGGGCAGTGGCCGTCAGGAAGGGCACTGCAAGAATAGAAGCTGGAGAGACGACCAGGCAGGCAGGTAAGGGGTGGTGCCACTCAGGTAATCAGAGGGGAGGGGGCTGGGGCTGTAGGAGTCTGGATATTAAATCACAGCAGGGATTCTGCCCTGCCCGACTCCCAGAAGCCCTGGATTAGAACCTGCACTGCCAGAGGGCTGTCAGCTACTCTCTCCAGACCCAGAATCTCTCTTTGGCTTCAGGTTCCTGAGAAGCATTGTGCCCAGCAGTTGTGTGGGATCAGCAGACGGCTTTGTTGGGAGCCCTCCAACACTGACAAAGTCCCTCCCTCTCCCTCTCTTCCATCCGCAGGCACAATCAGGGTCCTCTAGTGTGGGAGCACGGGTGGGGGCAGATCTCCAGCCCAGTTCAGTGTTCCCCTGGGTCTCAGAAGGACCCTCTGGGGTTGCTCCTGCCCCCTCCTTCCTCCTCTCCCTGGAGGGAGAGGCCAGGCTGAGCGGTGTAACAGGTGAGTGGGGGCTTGCTTGCCCACAGAGCTTCTGCCACTGTTGGAGCTGACTAATTACTCTGTGTGTGTGTGTGTGTGTGTGTGTGTGTACAGGTTCTACTTGTAGAGGTCAAGAGGACAATTTTGGCTGATTCTTCTGTAGGAGTGCTGGGATTACAGATGTATGTCTCTGCATCCATCTTTTTACGTGGGTTTGGGGGATCAAATTCAGGTCATAAGTCTTGCTCAGCAAACACTTACCCACTGAGCCATCTCACTAGCACATTAATATATTTTTAACCAGGAGCATGCGCTACCCAGATGCAGTTCTATCGACTTTTTTTGTCACTGTGTTGACCAGACTGGCCTTAAGCTCCTGCCTCTGCCTCCCAAGGGCTGGGATTAAAGCCACGTACCACCATGCCCTGTTCACTTTTTTTTCTTTTTCTTTTTGTTTGCTTGTTTATTGAGATAGAGGTCACTAACTGCTACTGATCTTACTCAATCTGCAAGGGAAATATAGTGTGTGTGTGTGCATCCATATATAATGTTTTGTTCTCTTCTTCTCAGACCAAAGTGTCTCTAGCATGTGTTTCTGTCTTTCCCACTGGCTTGGCCACCGGGCCTTGCAGGGTCACTCTGTGGGCTGACTGATTAGGTCTGAGATGGCGACTGACATTTGTCCTCTGTGACTTCCAGGGTGCCCTTTCCTCAGTAGGTCTCTCAAATGTCTCGGCATTTGGGGCCTCAGTGCTCCTCCACCGTCTCAGTTCCCCTGGCCTGAACTGTGGAATGACTCTGTGGGGCCAGTCTCCTGCCATGTGCTGGTGACAGATCTCACATTCTTAAACGAGCGTCAAGAAGAAATGAAGGTGGCACTCGCATGCCAGGCGCCTGGCAAGGGGATACCTCTGCCCTATAATCTTTACAGCGGCCCTAGGGAGGGGTCATGAATGTCGCCTTTTACAGAAGAACAGACTGAGGCTGGCTGAAGGGGATGTTCCCTGAGGCTGACTCCCAGTCTGGAGTAGGTTTCCTGCCTGGGTGGGGATTAGAGTCAGCTGTGCCAGATAGAGCTGTAAGGGACAGTGGCTGTAGAGTCCTGGCCCAGTTGTTTAGCCTTGCCCTGGATTCCTGGAGATGCCCTTATGACTTTTTTCCATTGACTGGCTCTCTCTCTGCCTCCTCCTCTCTTTGCAACCCCAGACCAGCTGTGGAGGGCGGGTGAGTGTCGCTGAGCAGCAGTCCCGGAAGGCCGCGGGGTTTCTGCTTGGCTGGGGTGCTTCCCTTCTCTTCCTGCCCTCCTGTTTTCTGCTTGGGTCCTTGGCACTGAGCTGAGCGGTGACAGTGACTGTGAGTGCCAAGAAGGAAAGGAGCTTGGGCTCTGAAACGGGGTTTCTTAGCTTGGCCTGGGGCTTCTCTACACAGTTCCCCTGGCCTGGGCTGGGCTTTTCTCCAGCATGTGATACCACAGCTACTTTCCTGCATGCCACGCTGGGCCGAGCTGCTGGAGCATGATGACGGGTGGCTCTGGTGTGGTACACTGAATCCTGGAAAGGTTGCAGGACAGGAGAGGCTGCCACCTCCCCTGTGTAGACACATCTGTCTTCAGACTCTCCAGGCCCCAAATGTCAATACATCCATCACCAATGACACGGCTGACATTTCCTAGCTTGGGGTGAGGGAGGAGGGGGGAGGGGGGAGGAGTCACCTCACCCCTAGTGTCCCGCCCTGCCTGGTGGCAGGCCTCTCCCGTGTGGCAGAACACCCAGAGCATCGCAGGAAGTTTTCCCCAGGCTTAGCCAATCAGCATTAACACAGGAGACAGATGAAGACAGCCCCAGGTCCCTGAAGCTCTGTCCATGGAGCACAGCAGCCACCTCTGCTCAGGGGCAGGCTGCAGAGAAAGTCCCACCCCGCAGCCCCTTCTGCTCTTTATAGTTTGACTCCCACACACTTCTCTCCATCCCTGTCTGCCTTCTGAACATAGTTCAGTTTAGAACTTCGCTCTAAATGTCTGAGGTGCAGGGCTGTGGGCCAAGGCGGAAGCTGGTGTTTGGAGGAATCCCTGATATTTGAAAATACATTTCTGTGAAGATTCTTTGATTCACAGTTATATTACACTCGTGTTTGGCTAAGAGAAGGACATACAGGCTTAGCGACCTCCCTCTGGCTCTCCCCTCCTCCCTTCCTCACATGTTACTGAGCCAGACCCAAAGCCAATCCCTCCTGGCTCCACCTGCGTGAGGGAGCTCATCCAGCAGAGGGCAGATGTGAGCAGATACGAGCTCCTGCCCCTTGCTGCCCACAGACGTACACGGGTTCCATCCTGGTTGCTGTGAACCCCTACCAGCTGCTGAACATCTACTCACCAGAGCACATTCGCCAATACACTAACAAGAAGATTGGGGAGATGCCCCCTCACATCTTTGCCATCGCCGACAATTGCTACTTCAATATGAAACGCAACAGCCGGGACCAGTGCTGTATCATTAGGTGGGTGGCACAACCCCATGCCCAGTGTTTGCCCCAGCTAATACTCTGGGGGCCATTCCATGGATAGAGATACCACAAAGCTCCCCAGGAGCTAAGCTGTGCCTTCTGTGTGCGCCACAGTGTGTAGACACACACACACACACACACACACACACACACACACACCCTCCCGTTTCTCAGGTCTTATAGCTCTGTTATAGCTCTATTATTGTTTATGTTAGCTTTTGAGGTCAATGTTGTTTTCTGATGGCTCCTGTTAAGCCACGATCACTTGAAATCTGTCTTCTGTGTTCTCTTGAGCAAGGCCAGAGGCCAAAGCATTGACCAGGCATCTCATATGTGCCATGCTCTACAGCCGGTAGGGATGGGGCTGTGTTTGAAGGAAGAGATGCAATTTCCCGTGGGTATGGCAGAGCCCTGGGCTTCTCTAACAATCCCCTAGCCCTGAGGACCAGATCAGCTGCCTATATTAGAGATGGGGGCTAGTGGGACAGCTGGGGCTGAGGCCTGCCTGCCATTCCCACCCTTTGCAGTGGGGAGTCGGGTGCAGGGAAGACAGAAAGCACGAAGCTCATCCTGCAGTTCCTGGCAGCCATCAGTGGGCAGCACTCATGGATCGAGCAGCAGGTGCTGGAGGCTACCCCCATCCTGGAAGGTAGGGTCAGGCTCTGAAGGTGGGCTGGGTGCTGGCACTGGGATCCAATCGGCCTCATCTTTGACTTCTACCCACCTGGCAGCGTTTGGCAATGCCAAGACCATCCGAAATGACAACTCCAGCCGCTTTGGCAAGTACATCGACATTCACTTCAACAAGCGTGGTGCCATCGAGGGTGCCAAAATTGAGCAGTACCTGCTGGAGAAGTCGAGAGTCTGCCGTCAGGTGGGTCCCAGCCCCGGGCGTGGGTCAGACGTGGGCTAGAGCCTGCCGTGGGTGGGCATTCACTGCTGTCCATGTGGTCTGGCCTTCCATTCACCACCCCAAATCGCTACCTGTTCCCCAGGGGCCCAAGGTCCCCCATGAGTCTCCTACCCATGGGTGTCACCGGCTCCAACACTGGCGCCTGCTCCTAGGCCCCTGATGAGAGGAACTACCACGTGTTCTACTGCATGCTGGAGGGCATGAGCGAGGAGGAGAAGAAGCAGCTGGGCCTGGAGCAGGCTGCTGACTACAACTACTTAGCCATGGTGAGGCCCAGGTACCACTCTGCGGGGATACCCACTGACGTGGGGCAGGCCAGACCTCACCCATGTGACTGTGTCCTGGCTCCAGGCCTGGTGTGTGGAATGCCTGAGTGGGCCTTCCTCTGTTCTTGCCTCAGCCCAGCCACACTTGTCTGCACCTTAAGGCCTGTCCTATGCCCACCTATGCACGTACCTAGTGAATTCTCACCACACACACTTCAAGGTAGGCACAGAACATGGACACACGGACACACAGGATCTATATGTCCAAGCCCACACACATATGCAGGGCTTTTGAGACCCACAAAGACTGGGGCCTCTGCCGGGCCTCTCAGGATTGTAGGAACTGGCCGCCAGGCCTAGCTGATAGCAGGCTCTCATGTTGGCTTCTTGCCACCCTGTGGCCCTAGGGGCTGTGCAAGCAGCAGGCTGGTTTGGGAACCCACTTCTCTCTGAGGAGGCCAGGCCACCAGGATTCAAGGGCAGGCTGTGACCCCTGGGGCAGTGTTCTGGGTGTGACATGACTTTCTGGATATTTCTGTAGTTAGCTTGCTGGAACACTTGGACACACAGACACAGACACACACATACACAGGCACATAGATACAAAGAGAGACACACATAGACACAGTCACACAGATACACACACACAGAGAAACACAGGTACACAGATACACAGAGACACACACAGACACAGGCACACAGATACACAGACACACACAGACACAGACACACACACAGACACAGACACACACACAGCACTGAGCCAGCTGTGTCTGCAAGTTTCCCCGCGCATAGGATTACAGCTGATGGAGACTCTCCTAAGAGTCAGTACCCTGGGGATGTGTGCAGCCTGGAGAGGCCTGGGTGCCGTGACAGAGATGGGTCACTGTGTAGGCCTGGTAGAGTGCCGGTTCTTCTGACTTGTGAGCGGAGGGTGCCCTGGAGAAGCCCCCAGGAGTTTTAGCTGTCTCAGAGCGTTGGCCTCTGGGCCTTCCTGACACCCTCTCATCCGCTTTCCACCTGATTCCCCAGGGTAACTGCATCACCTGCGAGGGCCGGGTGGACAGTCAGGAGTATGCCAACATCTGCTCGGCCATGAAGGTGCTCATGTTCACAAACACAGAGAACTGGGAAATCTCGAAGCTTCTGGCTGCTATCCTACACATGGGCAATCTACAGTACGAAGGTGAGGCCCCACGGTGGTATGACCCACACAAGGCAGCTCGACACCTAGCTGCCAGGTTCCTGGTGGTAGACAGCGTCTAGGATGCAGGCTAGGAGAATGTCAGCCTGATACCAGTCCCAGAGAAGTGCACCGTGTGGTAGTTCCACAGAGCTGGGTGGGTGAGGGGCTGGGAACTGTCTGACCTCTTTAAAACCCTTACCACATTTGGTTTCTTCTTTAAGGTCAGATGGCTTAAAGAGAGAATAAATCTTTGAACTAATTTATACTATCATGTGAATGACGAAACAACTCACTTGTTTGATATCCCCTGGGTATCATTGTGTACCAGAGTAGGAGGTAGCCCTTTTGAGGCAGTCACTGGACTTTACTCTGATTCACTCTCCCCCCACCACCCCGGTACCCAGAGTGAACCAGGAGCAGAACAAGAGCTCTGGGAAATCCACTCAAGAAATGAATGGTCCCAGCACTAAGGCAATCTCAAGCTACTAAGTCTTGAAAGATCGAGAGAAAAGGCGTGGTGGGTAGAGGGATGAGCCTGTGCAACAGCCCGAGGTCCAAGACAGCAGGACACATTTAGGGAGGACAAGGTCACAAAACCTGCCCAAAGGTGACAGAGAGCCTGGGGTGGAGGCTGAGAGAGAGTTCCCTGTGGGTGCTAGCATGGTGCCCGGTGCTGGCATTTAGGAGTCCTATCCTCATGGTGCTCACAGGCTCTCAAGAGAACATTAATCACATGTATATTGACCATGGTGCTGGCGTCCCTTGTGGACAGGACAGGTCCCTGAGACTAGGTGTGGCAGCCTGCTCCTCAGACCGTCCGTTTGCACCCCGCTCCCTCCACCCTGACACTGTGCCCCTGCTCCTGGCAGCCCGAACATTTGAAAACCTGGACGCCTGTGAGGTCCTCTTCTCTCCCTCGCTGGCCACAGCTGCTTCACTGCTCGAGGTCAGTGCTGGCTTCTCCCACCCCATCTGTCTCTCTGAGGTTGGCTTCTTGCTCACAGGGCTGGGTTAGAAACTGACGGTGGGAACCCCTGGTTGGGAGAGTCTGTTCAGTCAGGGGAACCAGCTGTGTGCAGTTTCTAAGGAACTGGGTCTGGAGCCGGCGGGCGGCTGCTAAGAGCTCTGGGCTGGGGCCCTGTGACCCAGAGTGAGACCTGGGAAAACGAAGGGAGGTAACAGTGAGACAGATGGAGGTGGGGCTGGGCCAGCATCCGGGGGTTTGCTCTAGGTGAACCCCTCGGACCTGATGAGCTGCCTCACAAGTCGTACCCTCATCACCCGTGGAGAGACAGTGTCCACCCCGCTCAGCAGGGAGCAGGCGCTAGACGTTCGAGATGCCTTTGTCAAGGTGAGTGACTGGCTGCCTTCTCTCTCTGCCCCTCAGGAGACTGTTGATGGACGGGCACAAGGGGTCCCCAGAGCTGGCCTTGCTCCCCTCTGCCTTCCTCTGAGCCTGGAGGCTAGACATGCCTTAAGAGCTGGCCCTGTACTTTCCAGGTGCCCTGATTTGTCCCCTCAGGCCTGCTTTGGTCCACTGTTCTCGGCCAGGGACATCTCTCCTATATCAAGGATCCTGCCTGGGTGGAAGAGCCCCAGTCCTCCCTGCTCCTGCACTCACAAAGTCCCCAGCATGAGCTGGCCCAGTGTCAGGCTCTGGACCTTCAAGGTGTTCAGAGGATGGGGAGGCAGATGGATGCCAAGATTGGATCTTTAAGTGGCCCTTTCCCAGCCTTAGGGTCAGGGAAGGTTCTGAGCAGTGGAAAAAGAGTTGCTCTGGCAGGAACACATGTATGACAGCAGGGACAGCTCAGTGATGGCTTGGGGGGCTTCAATAGTGCAGATGAAGCTGAAGGTGGTTACAAAGGCTCCAGGATGAAGGACTGTCTCCCGGGGAGGTACAGTGAGCCTGGTGTGGGTCCCTTTCAGGCCATCTATGGGCGGCTCTTTGTGTGGATCGTGGACAAGATCAATGCGGCAATCTACAAGCCACCCTCTCAGGAAGTGAAGAATTCCCGTCGGTCCATTGGCCTCCTGGACATCTTTGGATTTGAGAACTTTGCTGTGAACAGGTAGGTGGAACACAGTGCCCAGGAAATGCCACATCTCTCTCTGTAGGCCACATTTGCCTAGCTCTAAGCACACTGCCAGGCTTGGGAAACCTGACTTCAGCCATCCTGGAGGTCCTTTCCATCCCCAGGTCAGCTGAGATCCACTTGGGTGGACACTGGGGAAGGCTTACATTGTCCTGGGTACTTGGGAAGTGGCTTCTGGTCTCCAGGATTATGGACACTGTTAAACTTCCCTGTACCACTAAGCAAGAGTCTCAGGCACACTTGGGGACCATGTGGGGGACTAAGGGTTGGAATAGGTTCTGGTGGGTCTTGCATCAGGAGGCAGTCAGCCCATGTCCACTTTTTAGCTGCGGGACCCCTGGAAAGTCACTTCAGCTCCTGCTATGGGATATCACAGAGCCCTCCAGACATAGACACTGACTAGGAGAGCTGCTCAGCTGGGCTGTATCAGGGCTCCGCTTGCTGGATCTTGTTAGCCGTGATTGCTGGGACATTCTGGGTGTTTCTATGTTCTACCTCTCTGGTGTCTTCAGTGTTCCCCTTCCCGGGGCCTCCCGTGGGGCCTGATCACTCAGGAAAAGGCCCCTGATCCTGGCTTCTAGCCTCCCTCTCCTCTGACTCTTAGTGACTGTAAGCACGTCCTTGGCTCTTACCAGGCCCGAGCATCTTCCTCTGTGGAAGAGATGAACTTGACACTCTCACCCAGCCCACATAACACGAGCCTTGAACTCAAGGTTAGGCTGCAGGTAGAGGCTGAGCTGAACCTGGGGAGTAGGGCAGGAGTCCAGAAGGAGACACCTGTGGTCCCCTGTGTCCCACAGCTTCGAGCAGCTCTGCATCAACTTTGCCAATGAGCACCTGCAACAGTTCTTTGTGCGGCATGTGTTCAAGCTGGAGCAGGAGGAGTATGATCTGGAGAGCATCGACTGGCTGCACATCGAGTTCACTGACAACCAGGATGCCCTGGACATGATTGCCAATCGGCCCATGAACGTCATCTCCCTCATTGATGAGGAGAGCAAGTTTCCCAAGGTGAGTTTGCCAAGCCTCGGTTTCCACAGCTGCAACCCAGTACTGATGACACACATCTCCCTGGTGACTCTGGGCCAGTTTCAGGATGTTTACCTGTAGTCCACTGGTCTGTGGGCCAAACCATAAAAATTCTAAGTATACAGCTAGCAGAATGGATGTTCATGATGGAGTATAGTTTGGCTCAGGGAAGGGAACATAGAATATTGCTCTCAGATTTTTTTTTTTTTTTTTTTGAGACGAGGGTCTTGCTTTGTTGACCAGGATGGCCTTGAACTCCTGGCCTCCAGCCATCCTCCAGCCTCATCCTCCCAAGGATTTTAATCATAAGAAATAGATGCTCTAGACTAGAATGTGCATTCAGAGTTGGGTGGTTCCATTCCCTCACTTCTGAGAAGCAGAGTGAAGCCCATAGAGCTCCTGTATGGGTGTGACGGGAGCAGCTGTTTGACAGACAGAAGAGGGGCGGGGGATGTGGGCGGAAAGGCCTGGAAGATGGCAGCCTCTGTTCCCTCAGGGCACTGACACCACCATGCTGCATAAGCTGAACTCACAGCACAAACTCAATCCCAACTACGTGCCACCCAAGAACAGCCACGAGACCCAGTTCGGGATCAACCACTTTGCAGGCATTGTCTACTACGAAACCCAAGGTACAGATGGTTGGGGGTGTCTTTCTGCCTGTGACCTGACCGTCTCTGTCCTCAGTGCTGAGTTCAGAGGGGACAGAAGGGGCCTCAGGAACCATGGTAGTTTGATTTTTTTTTCTGATACAGGTTTCACTATATAGACCAGGCTCACCTGGGACTCACAGAGCTCTGCCTGCCTCTGCTGACAGATCTGAGTGCTGGCATTGTTTTTGCTTTCTTAGGGTGCTCTGTATCAAAGCTCTGCTAAGCAAGTAGTGCTCTACCCCTGAGCTATATCCTTAGCCCAAAGGTTTATTTGTAACACATTTGTAAAAATTATGGCAAAGCATATATAATACAAAGTTTACCATTTTACCTACCTTGAGTTACAGTTCAGTTGCATGACACACATTTACAATGCTTCCCACCATCTTTGCCAGAGCCGTCCATTGTTCCACATGGAAGTCAATAACCCACGCTTCATCAGTGACTCCCATCCTTCCCCACCTAGCCTAATATCTCCATCTCGTAAGTGGACTCACAGGATTTCATTTTCAAAGACTGGTGTAGGTCTCTGATCAAAATGCCTTCCAGGTTCATCCACATTGTGGCATGGATCAATTTCCTTCATTTTCATGGCTGACTAATATTCCACTGTTTGGATATACCACTCTGTTCATTTGTTCATGTGCTAATGGGCATGTGGGCTATTCTCCCTTCTGTTAGTGTAAATGGCGCAGCTGTGGGCATTGGGTCTACCTGAGTCTCTGCTTTGGGTTTTGTTGTTGTTGTTGTTGTTGAGAGACCAGTGCTTCTTCTTAATATATGTGGAAACTGAGACCCGGAAGAGTGCTAACTGTTCTCCCATGACCTGATATAGCCTAGTAGACACAAAGCCAGGCCTAGAAACAGCCTAATAACCCACTCAAAGCTCCCAGAAACAAGGCCAGTGTGAGCACTGAAAGGGATATCCAAGCACCTCCCCTCCCAAGGGCAGGCAGCTGGTTCGTTTAAAGTCAGAAGTTAGTGGGCTGGAGAGATGGCTCAGCAGTTAAAATCACCCTCCAGAGGACCGGAGTCGAATTCCCAGCACACACAAGAGGCTCACAACTGCCTGTTACTCCAACTCGAGCAGATCTAACCTCATCTTTCTGACCTCCAAGGGCACCCCCACACATAGTAAACCCATACAGTCACATACACATAAATAAAAATAAACCTTAAAAAAATAAAAAGTTAGTTAGGCAGACGGATGAGCACCTAGGCGTACTCCGCCTGTAATTCCTGTAACCTTTCTGCAAATGCCTTGTCACCCTCCTGCTCACCTCGGTGTGAGCGGACAGCCTCAAGGTCACAGCCCTGTGGGTATAACACACTGAGCTCCTGCCATCGGCCTGAAGTGTCCCACCCCAGGCCAAAGGCCCATGGCATTCAGAGCAAGCTAGGGCTCCTGGGGCATGCTCCCTCATGAACTGGTCCAGAAGTCAGTGGGTGTCTTCTGTGGTGAATGCCACGTTTTCTCTAAGACAGGGACACCAGGTCCTAGAAAGGGGACCTTCTTCAGGTCACGTAGTGAGGCTGGCATGGCTCTGAGGGCAGCCTCTTCACCCCATTGCAGAACTCACCCTTCTGTTGCCGTGATACCAGGCCCAGGATCTGCCCTCAGGGGCAGACCAAGTCCTGTACTTGACAATTCCCACTCTCCAGGCATCGCTAGCCTGTGGGCACTCTATCTCCTTTACCACCCTAACTCCGCAGTCCCTGGGAATGGCAGCCCACTCGGTGTGGGGAGCCTCGTTGTGTTGGTACCTCAGTCCTGAGTTCTAGCGTTAATGCTACTATGACTGCTGTCTATCTATCCCATAATACAAGTAGGACACTGTGTAAAATATACCGCTCTACCTAGTTATTAGTATTAGCTGTGTAGTTATTAGCTGCCTTACTGGTAGCTTCTACCAGATAAATGTGTTCTTTCTCAGAGACTCACTTAACAAGGTCTTTGCCATCTTAGTTCAAAAGACCCTTTGAGGAGACAGCTGGGGAGGCAGACTGGCTTTGCTCTCTTCTTGAGATAGAGGATTCCAGACCCAGTGCCTCCACCGTACAACGAGTGTGGATAACTAGGAGACGTCTGAGGGCCCCTCTGGTTCAGACATTGCAGATCTGGGGGCTCTCTGGTTGGGAGAGGTATGACTGTTCTTTGCTGATGCCCAGGCTTTCTGGAGAAGAATCGGGACACCCTGCATGGGGACATCATCCAGCTGGTCCACTCCTCCCGGAACAAATTCATCAAGCAAATCTTCCAGGCTGACGTTGCCATGGTAAGGCTGTGCCAGATTTTGTAGAGTAGGAGAGTCCCAGGAGGTCAGGCCTAGACCCCACCCTTCTCCATCCATGGAGTCCCTCAAGCTATACAGTAGGGACACGAGCCAGGGTTTTGCTAGGGACCCAGAGAGGCCTGGGGAGGCTGGAAGACGCTCCTGTCTGACTCAGGGTGTGACTGGTGTGAGAGGTCACAGAGCAGAGCCCTCTGACCTGCTTCACCAAGGAGGCTCACCTGCTGGACAGCCACTGGGGAGACGTGGGTGGGTGTGGCCTGTTGGCCACCCTGGATCCTGAGCTGACACAGAGGACTGCCTGCCCTGCCTGTCCAGAAGTCCAGAGGATATATGGTTTTATTCGGTTCGGTCCTGTCCCAGCTCCCAGTAGGGAAGGCTAGCAGTGAGGGCAGAGCCACCATTCCCACGTGCCCATGCAGGTGTTTGGGATGGTGGCAAGGACCCTCCCCTTGACCCACGCCCCTCCCTCTCTGTCTTGGTGGCTGTTTGGCCCTCTGCGCCCACCCCTCCCTGGCTTACCTGCCTGTGGTTCCCCTTGTAGTTTCTCTGTGGTTATTCGTCCGGCACTCTCGGTCAGGCAGCGGCGTCCCTGAAGGTAAAAGCCCCAGGGCGGGGCCAAGGATGACCACGGTGGGAGAGCTCAGCCCTCTGAGGCTGATGCAAGGGGAGAGAGGGATGGTTTTTTCATCTCTTTTTTTGAGTGTGCGTGTGTGTTTGTTTTTGTTTTTGTTTTGTTTTTTGTGGAGTGGTTTTTGGTTTTGAGTTGTATGTGCTGCAGGTGTCTTAATTTCTTAAGGGGAAACTGAGGCCTCCAAGAAGAAAGTTGAAGGTTCCTAAACCTTCCGTCATACTTCTGCTGTTGAGTTCTGTGCCCACAAGCCCTGGGAACTCAGTGAGACTCTGACACACTCATCAATAAGTATAGGAGGACTTAGGTGCGTTTTGCAGATGCGGGCCTGCCGGAGGTGGGTACAGCTCACCCCAGTGACGCGTGGGGCGGCTAGGACTGCGGCTCTGATTCTCACTCTCAGGGCCTGGTTGCCATGGTGCTTTCCCATCTCACAGGTGCCAGGGGCCCTAGGCACAGCACTGCGCTGCCTCCTTTGCCTTCCCCTTCCCAGTGCTCCGTCTCTGTCCAGCTCTGATGGACATTTGACCTGACATTTGACCACCTCACATTTGACTTGACGCTGGCCCTCCTAGAGCCCTGGAACAGTCTGTGCACGCCCTGCATGGGGACTGGATTGAGCTGAGCTTGTCTGAGCTATGCTATCTCCCCCATCATGGATGGCTTTGGTCCCCATAACTATATATAGACACACACATATGCGCGTGCACGCACACACACACACACACACACACACACACAGCACTTTTTCCCCCCTGGCTGCGATACTTACAGACAGTAAACCAGCTTAGACATATTTCTGCACTTTGCTGAGACAGAGCAAGGTTTCAATCCTGATGTGTCACCAGCTTGTCAGTCAGAATGGGTCCAGTGGCCTTGGGTGGCATTAGGGAAGCAGACGCAAGAATCGGTGAGAGTGTGCATGTTCATGTGTGTGTGGGTGCATGTGTGTGGAGGTCAGAAGTCAACCTTAGGTGTCGTTCCTCCGAGGCTGTTCACCTTGTTTTTGAGACAGGGTCTCTACCAGACCTGGAACTCACCAAGTAGGTTAGGCTAGCTGGCCAGTGGCCGCTATGGATCTCTCTGTTCTTCCTCTCAACACAGGGACCGTAACATGCACCACCATGCCTGACTTTTTTATGTGGTTCTGGAGATTGGACTCGGGTTCTAATTCTTGCAAGGCAAGTACTCTACAAACTGGGCTACATCTCCAGCCCCAAGAAAAAGCTTGCAAGTGCTGGAAATGTGGCTACTCTCCTTCAGCAATTATATCAAGACTGTCCTGGCTGTGACTCTCCTGCCAAGGCCCCGCTTCTAGGGACCTAAACACTCGTCTTGGCCAGGCAGATTTCCAATGCCTGAATTGTCATCCTTTGATCCATCCTGGCTGACTATCAAGGGGACCAGGGAAGCCCCAGGAAGGCCCTCTCTCAGACATGGAGTGCCTTGATTAATGTCTCAGTCATGAGTTCTGGGACATGGTGTCCACAAGACAGTTGCTTACACCTTCCTGCAACTTGCCTGCCTCATGACGGATATCTGCCTTCACGGTGACATCTGTCTCCTCTCGGTCTTCTGTGCTCATTTCATCTCCACCTTTAGACTCTTGACTTCAGGCTTTATCCTATCCTGAACATCCACACGTCAGGATGTTTTCCACCCTAGGAAAGAATAAACCACAGGACGAAGGCTTTCCCTGAATATAACAGAACCAGATCCAACCCCTCTGGCTGAGGCTGGGAGAGCAGATCGCATTCATTCATTCACACATTCATTCATTCACATGTTCATCCATTCACTGATTCACTATTCAACCACTCAGTCTACAGACAAATTCTTATTGTATATCTACCATCAGCCACACGTGGTCCTAGATCTGGGCACAGTAGTGAACATGCCCTCATGAGACTTGTGTTCTAGCAGAAGGGAACAGAGACTGAGCCAGTGAAGGAACAGAGCAGGCGAGGGTGTGCGGCCTGCGTGGTTTGAAGGACGATGGGGTGGTGGCATGCCCTGCGATTGTGCACGGGGCTCAGAGCAGGCCTCACTGAGAAGCTGGAAGGAAAGGAAGACTCCAGCCTCGGGGGAAGGCTTTGCAAGGAGAGGGGTATGTGTGTGCAAAAGTCCCTGTGAACCCCAGGTAGGGCCAGGAGGCCGGAGCACTGCGAGAGGTATGACTAGGTGGGGAGACCAGAAGCTGCCGGGAGTAGATCCCAAGGGCATTATGGGTCCTCGTGGGGCCCTCTCCTTACTTGAAGTGACCTGGCGGCACTGGAGGTTTGGAGTCAGGAGAGAAGCAGCTGGCTTCTTTATACAGACTCTAGCTGCTGTGATGGAGTGTGAGGTGCAGGAGACGGTGGCAGGTGGGGCCCGGGTGGAGGCTGCAGCCTGCGTCTGAGGAGGCCTCGCTGAAGAGGACTGCGAGCGGAGTCAGGTTCTGAAAAGAGTCTGCGGGAGAAGAGGCGTGAGAATGGTTCTGAGAGGTTTGGTCTGAGCAGCTGGAAGGGGGCAGTCTGTGTACCTTGGACCGCACCGGGAGGAGAGAAACAATGCTCCAGTGACCAAGGTGTTGATGGCCAGGTGTGCCAAGCCCTGGACAATGCTCCAGTGACCGAGGTGTTGATGCCCAGGTGTGCCAAGCCCTGGACAATGCTCCAGTGACCGAGGTGTTGATGGCCAGGTGTGCCAAGCCCTGGACAATGCTCCAGTGACCGAGGTGTTGATGCCCAGGTGTGCCAAGCCCTGGACAATGCTCCAGGTGACCGAGGTGTTGATGGCCAGGTGTGCCAAGCCCTGGACAATGCTCCAGTGACCAAGGTGTTGATGGCCAGGTGTGCCAAGCCCTGGACAATGCTCCAGGTGACCGAGGTGTTGATGGCTAGATGTGCCAAGCCCTGGACAATGCTCCAGGTGACCGAGGTGTTGATGGCCAGGTGTGCCAAGCCCTGGACAATGCTCCAGGTGACCGAGGTGTTGATGCCCAGGTGTACCAAGCCCTGGACAATGCTCCAGGTGACTGAGGTATTGATGCCCACGTATGCCAAGCCCTGGACAATGCTCCAGGTGACCGAGGTATTGATGCCCACGTATGCCAAGCCCTGGACAATGCTCCAGGTGACCGAGGTGTTGATGGCTAGGTGTGCCAAGCCCTGGACAATGCTCCAGGTGACCGAGGTGTTGATGGCCAGGTGTGCCAGGTCCTGATGGCACAGCAGTTAGCATGTAAGACCCAGACCGTCTTCATGGGGCCCCAGTGGGGAAAACAACAGCTTCAAGGTAATGGAATCCAAAGAAGGGAGTGTTTGCTGTGTTCAGTTTGTATAGTATGTGTGTGTTCAGTGTGTGTGTCATTTGTACATATGTGCCACATGGTGAGCATGCCATGTGCATGTTATGCATGTGTACATAGAGTGTGTGATGTGGGAGATACGTGGTGTATGTATGCTCCAAGTCTGCATGTCCTGTATGCTGAATACTATGCATGGTGTATATGAATTATATGTGTGTGTATGGGGTGTGTGTGCTGTTTACACCATGTATAGTGTGTTCAGATGTCACCTGTGTGTGCATGCTGCATGATGTGCATGTTGTATGTGCCACATGCATGTTAAGTATGTGGGGCATGTGTCATGTGAGTGTTGTATGTGTGTTGTATGCATGTGGCAAGTGCACTATGCATGTGGTGTGCACAGTGTGTGCATAGTGTGTACTCTGCATTATGCAGCATATGTTCTACCTGCATATGGTGTGCATGGCATATGTGCACTATGTGCACTGTGTGTATGTGGCACACACACCATGCACATGCATTGTGCATGTGGTGTATGTTTGTGTGCATGTTATGTTTATACTATGTACATGTGACATGTGCATTCTATGCATGTGGTATGTGTGGTGTGTACCATGTGCAGTGTGTGAATATGGAATATGCACTGTATACTTGTGGTATGCTGGTGAATGTGTTCCATGTGCCCTGTGTGTGCCATGTGTACACTATGTGTGTGTGGTGTTCATGGTGAGTGTGTACCATGCACACTATATGTATGCTGTGTGTGCACTATGTGCGTGTCACGTCTGTGGCAGTGTATACTCCGGCCATGTGGACTCAAGGCAAGGCTGTAATGCAGGCTAGGTACAGCCCCCTAGCCCAGCCACGCTGCTTCTGGATCGGGTTTATCGTCACCCTGGGGATCCAGATCTAACCATCACTCAGCTCCTCATGGACAAGGCGCTGATGCTCTGCACTGGAATCTAAGATGGAAAACACCTTATGTTTTAGAATTAAAAGCATTTGCTTTCCTGTGGGGTTAGATATAGATTGATGTATCATCTGAATTTAGCACTGGCTAAGTATCTTTGCCCTAACATACCTCATACATGTACATGTACATCTGCATCCCAGATTTTTCATGCTACAGGATATGAGATGAAATTTTAATTCTAAAGACATAAAATCATAATAAAAACCAAATTCACCAATATAGTCTCAAATAAAAATGGCCAGGAAAACAACGGGTGACAGTGCTGTGTGCTCTGGAACCACGGCTCTGTGCATTCCTGTCTCTGGGCCAGGTTTATTTCCTGTTTGTGTGCTCTCAGGCCTTCCCCAGTTGGCCCCCTCCCCCTCATTTCACAGTATTCTCAGAGGGCACCTCAGAGGCAGGGAGGTGCAGAAGGCCTTGGCTTGCTCATGCAGCAGCTGGGTATATAGCGCCCAGCAAGCAGGAGAGCTCACTGACTGCTGATTTCCTCCAAGTTCCCAGGGAACATGGTGCCCATCTCTGGTGGTTCCACACCCTGGAGGCTTCTTGAAAATGCCTCTGACTCCCTTTTCCATTCAGTCCCATCTGGTGGATAGATGGTGATAAGTTCACTTAGTTTTTAATTTTTTGGATTTCTTCATTTTTATTTCATGTGTATGTCAGTGTACCGTGTGCAGCATGCAGTGCCTGCAAGAGGCCAGAAGAGGGCATCAGATCCTCTGGAACTAGAGTTACAGAGAGTTGTCAGCCACCATTTAGATGCTGGGAATTGAACCCAGATCCTCTGCAAGAGCAATCAGTGCTGAGCCATGTCACCAGCCTTGATATTTTCACTTAGGAAATTGAGGTTTAGTACCTCTTAGCGGCCTGCGCAAGGCAATATGCAGGATTTGAATTTAGGTTAGTCTAACGCCTGTCTCCAAGATGGTCCCAGTGTCCTGAGGGGATCAAGTCTCAACCCCCATTTACACAAGGAGGGAGAAAAGTACTCAGATAGGGCCTGCACCTGACCCAGAGTCTTGTAACTTCCAGGGCGGAAGGCCCAGAGTTGGGAGGTGGGAGGACAATGCTTTTAGAGGTCCTAGGAAGATCCACGCTTCAGCCCAGACCAGAGAGTGTCACTCTCAGGCTCTGACCTTACTGACCTTCCCTCTTGCTTCCCTCTCTCTGGGACAGCTGGAGGATGGGAGGGGGCAGGCATGGCCACTCCCATTGCTGTCTGTCCATCCCCCCCACCAGGGTGCAGAGACCAGGAAGCGCTCGCCCACACTCAGCAGTCAGTTCAAGCGGTCGCTGGAGCTGCTGATGCGCACACTGGGTGCCTGCCAGCCCTTCTTTGTACGCTGCATCAAACCCAATGAGTTCAAGAAGCCCATGGTGAGCCTTGGGGGTGGTGGTGGAAGGGAGGTCAAAATGGAAGGGGTCGAAGGGTAATGCAAGGCTTTGTCCTCTTTGGGGACTGGCAGGTACCTGAGGGCTTATAAAAGAAGGTCTCACGTTGCTGGGCGTGGGAGGGACACAGGTGCACTGCAGAGTCAAGTTAGTCCTGAATTTGCTTCCAAGCTGGGTGACTATGTATCAGTTGTATAATGCTCTGTGCTCAGTTTCCTTAAGAATAGAAACAAGTCATCACAACTACCTCCTCCTGGGTATAGTTCCTTTCCTATGATCATGCCTATAGACTGTTTCATTCACCTATTAAGCACTTGGTGAATGGCAAGGTGGCTCATGCTGGGCCCTTTCTTTGAAAGTTAGCCTCCTCCCCTCAGTTCAGTGTCCACCTCCTCCAGGAAGCCTCCCCAGACTCCTTTGTCTGGAGATCCTTATTTGGGACTCCTAGAGACAGCATTTTTATGCCCTTTCTGTGACTTGGGCATAGCTTCTTTTAGCAAGTTGTCAAGGAAGAGACAGTCACTTAGAGTTGGAGCCTTAGAACGGAGGCTCAGGGATGTTTAAGGGCTCAAGCCCTGCAGGCTGCCTAGCTGTCAGCTGCCTCCTTCCCAGTGCCTTGGGAGGTGTTGTTTATCCAGAGGAGAGGAGAGGCCCAGGGGAAGCTGGGTGTGGGGCCTGGGGAGGGAAGGCTGGGGAAAGTGGCCCAGAGGGAGAGGAAACAGGCTGCGGAAGCCGACCTTCCGCACAAACTGTCCCCGCCAGGAAATCGTTTCCCAGAGTGGGTGAGCACTGTCCTCTTTAGACTCAGTCTGCAGCAGCCTGAGGGTCTGGCTCCCTTGAGAACAGGGGGCCCAAGATGACAGGATTGGGCACTGGGTCCCTAGGCCTGAAACAGCCCTGGGACCTATTCTAACCCAGGCCTTTTGGTGTCTGTGGTCTCACACTTTGCAGTGGCCTCCTCACTGGCCTCCCTGTCTCAGTGTTGCTTCTGCTGGCCACCACGCTTTCCACGGTAGCGACATCATTCTTAAAGCAGATCTAACCTCGTGTCTCCCTGCTGGAACCCTCCCCTGGCTTCTACCACCCTGGTCTGTCCACACAGGTCTGCCCGGTCCTAAGGGTTGGTCCTGTCTCGCAGTCATCGCACACGCATGCACACACAGACACACACTCTCCTGTGTGCATGTATCTTGTTTAAGGCGCAACTGCCAATCACCAGACGGTTGTCTGAATAACTGTGTATACGCTATGCCAGTCATGGGAAGAGAGGCCTGGGGTTGCGCAGGCCTCACTGTGCCCTGGACCGGCCTCCCTTCAAGTTCCCCAGCAGGTCCTGCAGTTTCAGACTTCCACCCCTTTGCACATGCTCACCCCTTCCAGCTTTCAACGACCCTCACTTAATATTTCTTCCTCTGTGAACCCCCCGGTGTTCCCCGTGATCTGATCCCACAGCACTGGGCCGCCCCATCCGAGGGTCCGGGTTTCATGCTGCTATATGGGTTTGGCCTGCAAACCCCGGGCTCCTGCCTGGCTTTGCTTTCCATAAGCCATGTGGCTATCTTCCCATCAGAGGCTTGCCCTGATGCTCTCGACTCTGGCCTCAGTTGTTCGACAGGCACCTGTGCGTGCGCCAGCTTCGCTACTCCGGAATGATGGAGACCATCCGCATCCGCCGCGCGGGCTACCCCATCCGCTACAGCTTCGTGGAGTTTGTGGAGCGCTACCGGGTGCTGCTGCCCGGCGTGAAGCCCGCCTACAAGCAGGTACAAGACCCGGTCCCCAAAGGCGTAGAGACTTGGGACAGTTACCTAAGCACGATGGCATTCACTTGGCCATCAGGTACCGTTGGGTAGATGGGGCCGAGCAGTGGGACACATATGAGGCCTTCAGCTGCCACAGTGGCCACCATCCACCTGACCTGAGGAGGAAACAGGCTCCTCACAGAACACAGGACTGAGGCAGGGATCAGCCATACAACCAGGCTGGGGCACCGTTAAGCTAGAGCCTACCTATTGATGAGGCTGTCCACTCTCTTGTCTCCCCGCCCCCCGCCCAGGGTGACCTCCGGGGGACATGCCAGCGCATGGCTGAGGCTGTGTTGGGCACACATGATGACTGGCAGATTGGCAAAACCAAGATATTTCTGAAGGTGAGCAGTCTGTCCTGGCTGCCCTGGGGGCCCATCCCTCCTGTCTTGGGCAGTTTCTGAATGGGCTATAGGCTCTCTCCACGCATATTGAGCAGCATGTGGTGCTGGAGATCATCTGTTACCTAAGGCTGGATTAGGCTCTGACCCCAGGTTAGAGTCAGATGGGCTTCCTGTCAGGCACACAGTAGGGACTCAACTCCTGGCCCTGTGGCTCTCAGCTCAGGGACTTAGAGCAGGGTGCTGGACATTTCTGCTACTTTTCCTATGTGTGACGGGCTGGGCTTGGATAGTCTACAGTGGAGTGTAGGTCCCGTTCCTGTGGTTTCTTGCAGGCAGGGTTCACTAAGGCTGGGGTCAGCTGTGTGCTATCTACTATGACTCTGTTCTAGCATCCAAGCACAGCACCTGGGGTTCCTGACTCCCACAGCATCCCCAGAAATGGTAGGGTGGGAACGGGAAGCCGGGCCCTAGTCAGCAGTGGCCTTGTGGGGTGGGGCAGCGTGGGCTTCCCCATTCCATTTTTGCTGTCCTGGTGACAGAGCAGGCCCCTCCCTGTGGGGCAGGGCCTGGATGCAGGACAGCTGGGGAAGAAGGGGAGGAACCAGCTTTCAGTGGGGTCTGGTGTGTCTGTCGAACTCTTCTTGGACCTGGGCTTTGAGTCAACCCCTGCACCTCCCGCGCCCTTGTTTCTGCATTTCCCCCTCCTGTGGGCTGTCTTACTATCCTGCCACTAGTGTTGGGGTTTAGGAAGTCTTGTGCTCACTTCACAGGTTAGGAGAGAAACCAGTGACGGAGGTCAGGCTGAGGGATGTAGGGAGCAGGTTTTAGACTTGGGATGGTCAGATGTGGGGCCAGTGTTGGCAGAGGGGACTGGCAAGAAGCGTGGTCACCTTCAGCACCGAAGGACTCGGAGGAGCATTACTGCCCCGTGCTCACTCACCAAGGCTCTTTAGGAATGGCAGGGTTTTGGGAGGCCAAAGCTCTACGCCTCATTCATTCATTTACTCAGTCATTGACTACAAGCAGAGCTATATTTGTCTGGTCTCCTATGGCTCCATCCCAGCTCCTAGCACTGTGCTTACATACAGGAACTTTCCATTTATACGTATTGAATGAGCCAGTGAAGTTGCAAGTTTCAACCAAGTGGGGTGAGGACTGGGCTTGGGCGTGAGGAGGGATGGGGCTGAGGATGTTGGTAGGGCTGGGATCATAGAGGCCTTGAGTGCTAGGATGAGACACATGCTTTGGGATCAGGAAGGTCATCTGACTGCGTGTGAAAGAAGGCCAAAAGGGGACCTAGAGATACCAGGAGTCCCCTGATGATGAGCCTGATACGAAGATTCTGCAGAGAAAGGATGGTGACCTTGCCAGGTTCTGAAGTGTCTAGCAGAGCAAGGGCTAGGGCTAGGATAGTGATGGGGCAAGCCGGCATGTTGAGCCCCCTTACTCAGTCTAGTGAAGTGATGTACCTTTAGCGCCTCTGGTCCCCCCTGGGTCTCTGAGGAGCAGTCATAATCTCTGATGCTGCAAAAGACTACTGCATAGAGCTTGGGAACAGGGAACCTAGGGAGTACATAGAGCCCTAAGCTACCTGGACTTTGGGTGACAAGGAAAGGCCCTGCGTGGGCTGGGCTGGTGGCCCTGGAGAACATGCTAAGATGTCATTCAGGAGCTCTGCCTTCCAGGACCACCATGACATGTTGCTGGAGGTGGAACGGGACAAGGCCATCACAGACAGAGTCATCCTCCTTCAGAAGGTCATCCGGGGCTTCAAGGACAGGTCAGTGTCAACAGGTCCTGTCCCCTCAGCTCCCCGACAGGGAATGTGCTTGACTCACCTGTGTCCCCTCACACAAATACCAGGAGCAAACATGCACACCCACGATGCACACACAGAAACAGTCATGCACATGCATGGTGTGCACATATGATCATGAAAACACAGGAACACAGATGCCAAGGTTTGCATAGCTCCATCATGTCACATAAACCAGAACATAGAGTACCCTGTCCTTCCTGCACACATGGAGACATGAGACATGCTCACCAACCCTCTGCTCATCTAGATGGAATTACGGGAAACTGGAGATTTTATACATTACGGGGTATAGTTCATACTCTACGTAAGGGATATGCATTTGCTGTGATGGTTCACAATGGGCAGGACCAAGTCTGGAGTGTGATTCAGGCTCTACAGAAATCCATAATCCGCCTCTTTTGCAGTTCATATGGCTCCTCCCCCTCCCTCCTTCTGTCTATCACCCTCTGCTCACCTGCCATCCACTCACCAAGTGGCTCAGTCCCCCTTCTCTGCCCACACGTGTCTGGGCCCTGAGTGTTGGCTTGTGCCCTGCCTAGTCCATCCCTCCTTCCTCTGTATCTTCCTGCTCTCAGCAGACACCTCTGTGGCTGAGTGGTTTCTGCCCCCATCAGGTCAGGAGTAACTGTGAAGTCTCTAAGAAACAGCCTGTTGTGTGCAGGGGATAACCCTGGTCTCCTCGGAGGCAGGCAGAGACGTGGGTTCTGGTCCCAGCTTCACCAAGTCTCACCTACAAATGAAAGAGTTGAACTATTCAAAGTTCTTCATCTTTTATATTATTATTATTATTATTTAATATTTTATTTTTTACTTTATGTGTATGAGTGTATTGCCTGCATGTAAGTGCACCCATGTTGTTCAAAGCCCCCGGAGGTCAGAAGAGGGCATCAGATCCCCTGGAACTGGAGTTTCAGATGGTTGTTAGCCTCCGTGTGGGTGCTTGGAACTGAACCTGGGTCCTCTGCAAGATCAGCGAGTGCTCTTAACCACTGAACCATCTCTCCAGCCCCTTAAACTTCTACCTTAAAGGCTTTGTGCAACCAGTCTACTAGGCAGGAAGGACAGGCATTATCTATTCATTTTCCAGATGGGGACACTATGGTACAGAAAGATTCTGTGCCTTGCCTAAGATCACACCGCCTGGAGGTCACAAGGCAGGGGCTCAGCAGGGCCCTTTGCTCTGAAGTCACCCATCACTGCTACCCTTCCAGGTCCAATTTCTTGAAGCTAAAGAGTGCGGCCACACTGATCCAGAGGCACTGGCGGGGTCACCACTGCAGGAGGAACTATGAGCTAGTGAGTACGCCCCATGCGTCTGCTGCTGCGCTGCGGAAGCCAACTGTGTTGCGTTGACAACAGGACTTACCTGCATCCTGGGATGCCCCAGCCTTTCCTTCAGATAAAGTTCAGGTCTAGGTCTTGTGGCTCTTCCCAACTGGTCTGCAATGTTTTTCTTTGGTTTTTGTTTTGTTTGCTTTTCTCCTGGAATGCTTCGCTGAGCTGACGCACACTTGGGCTATTAGAGACTCCAGAGGTGGTCAGGAGTGGCCTGGTCACATGCACCTCTGTGGAGCAGCCTGGACTCGGGCGAAGGAGGTGGATAGAAAGGACCCTGGTTAATTGAGGCTAGGGTCCCTGCAGCTATGGGGCTCTTTTTGACTGATATGACAGTTGCCCTGGTAGGTTCAGTTTGGTGGAGGCTGTGCACTAGACAGTACTGCAGGCCTCATTCTCTAGGCTAGGGCCCAGATCGAAGCGTGGCCTACTGTCTTTGCAGATGCGTTTGGGCTTCCTGAGGTTGCAGGCCCTGCACCGCTCCCAGAAGCTGCACCTGCAGTACCACTTGGCCAGACAGCGCATAATCCAGTTCCAGGCCGGCTGCAGGGCCTATCTGGTGCGCAAGGCCTTCCGCCACCGTCTCTGGGCTGTGCTGACTGTGCAGGCCTATGCCCGAGGCATGATCGCCCGCAGGCTGCACAGGCGCCTCCGGGCGGAGGTAAGTCACAACAGCCCAGTCACAACACCTGCTGTAGGGAGCCTGGGCTCTGCTTGCTCCCCGGAGGACATAAAGCTGAGGCCAGACCCCATTTCCAGCCTCCTGGCCAACAGCGAGGCTGGGGCCCAGGCCTCTGGAAAAGCTTAGGGAAGTAAGGCGCACCTGGTCTGCCTTTGGGATGCATAGTGTGACCTAGGAACTAACTCACTGCCTTTTTTCTTCTCTGACAAACTGGGAGAATGACACTCCGTCCAGAGTTCAGGGTGGCGTGAGGCAGAGCTGTGACAAGGGCTGTATGATCTTCGTGTCTGTGTGCCTGTCCCTTTCGCCTGTCCCTTTCCTCAGTACGAGTGGCACCTCGAGGCAGAGAAGATGCGCCTGGCGGAGGAGGAGAAGCTCCGGAAGGAGATGAGTGCTAAGAAGGCAAAGGAGGAAGCGGAGCGCAAGCACCAGGTAAGCCAGGACCGCGAGCTCACCTGGACAGCTGTACTGTCGGGCTCTGGGCCTTTCCTCCATCAGATCCCTAGGCCCAATGGCTGGGCTCTGACCCCTCTGTGTCTATCAGTGCCTACTGCTGTCACCTGTGCCTACAGTCTTCACCCCTCCTCCTAGGAGGTGTCTTTTCCTGATGCCCTCAGCACACGTCAGCTGAGCTTTCACATGGGATTGGACTGTGCCAGGCAAAGGGACAGAGGGCAGTGGCTATCCGTGTTCGAGGGCTATGCCAGAGTACATTCCTGGTTAGGAATGACACCCAGAGCAACGGCCTAATGGGGCAATGACCAGAGTCATGCGGCCTGACGTAGGGCCACCAGCCACAAGTGTTGCTGAACCTTGAGATACAGCTTGACTAAATCGCATGGCTGAAAGTGTGATGTTTCACACTAGATTATGAAGACTGCTGTGGAAGGGACTGCAAGCTGCTTCATATTGGTTACATGCTAAGTTGATATTTGGGAAATATGAGCCAAATCACTAAAATCTTATTAATATTATATTATATTATATTATATTTATTTGTTTATTTATTTATTTATTTTTGCTTTCTGAATGTGGTTCACATTGATCTGTTAGTCAGCTCTGATATAGACCTCAGTTCAACAGCCCAGGACTTCTGGGTGGTTGTGGTCTGGAGACAGGGGAGGGCTGGGAGGCTGGGGGATGGAAGTGTTCTTGGATGACTCCTGAGGGACAGACTATCTGGACTGTCCGGTGGCCTCCTGTGGTCCATAGGTGCTGGACATACGTCTGGTCCAGATGGGGTGCTGAGGGCACAGTCAGTCCTTCCCCATGCTCAGGCCTAGGTGGAGGTGGGGCTGCTGCTGCTGGTCTCTCTGGGGTTCCCTGAGGCCATGGCGCTAGATGCGGGCCCATTCCCGCTACCCTACCCCGCCTTCAGGAACGCCTGGCCCAGCTAGCCCGCGAGGATGCGGAAAGACAGCTGAGGGAGAGGGAGGAGGCTCGGAGGAAGAAGGAGCTGCTGGAGCAGATGGAGAGGGCCCGCCATGAGCCCATCAACCACTCAGACATGGTGGACAAGATGTTTGGCTTCCTGGGGACGTCAGGTGGCCTTCCAGGCCAGGAGGGCCAGGCACCTAGTGGCTTTGAGGTACCAGGCTGGGGAAGGTCTTCCTGAGACCCTCTGTACCCCAGCACATTCCCTCCTTCCTCTAGTCCTCCAAGTATATGGTGGTTGTAATTAACTGGAAGGAAGATTTTGGGTCCCAGAGGCCATCTAGCACCCGGCCTGCCGCATGACTTTGGGCTATTCACTGTCCCTCTCTTTTACCTACTGGTCCTTGATGACCTACTATGTGCCAGGGTCTGAGCAATGGAGAGGACCATCAGAAGCCTTGCTCCCTGGGAGGGTGGTGGTAGTGGCCTGACACGGCATCTGTTCTGGGTATGGGACTATGCCCAGTGGTTGGGATCTGACCCCTCTGTGTCCATCAGGACTTGGAGCGAGGACGGAGGGAAATGGTAGAGGAAGATGTGGATGCAGCCCTGCCCCTGCCTGATGAGGATGAGGAGGATCTTTCCGATTACAAATTTGCCAAGTTTGCCGCCACCTACTTCCAGGGCACGACCACACACTCCTATACCCGGCGGCCCCTCAAGCAGCCACTGCTCTACCATGATGATGAGGGCGACCAGTTGGTGAGGCTGTCTGCAGCCAGATCACTTCTCACAGGGCTGGGCTGGGGCAGTGGATGCTGTCCTGGAGGGTGGCGCTGATGGGTAGAGATCAGGTCTGATGGGCCTTTGATCTAGTGCCTAAGCCTAGGGCAAGACCCCACTGCAGGAAAATATCTATCTCTCCTACCTTCTCCTAAGCCCAGGCTCTCTCCGTGACTTCAGCTGGGTCCCCTCTCTGCCCTGGCTCTCTGATACGTGTGCTCTGCCTGCAGGCTGCATTGGCTGTCTGGATCACTATTCTCCGCTTCATGGGGGACCTCCCGGAGCCCAAGTACCACACGGCCATGAGTGACGGCAGTGAGAAGATTCCTGTAATGACCAAGATCTACGAGACCCTGGGCAAGAAGACATACAAGAGGGAGCTTCAGGCCCTGCAGGGCGAGGGCGAGGTGAGGCCAGGGTGCCTCTAGCTGACGACCCTCTTGGGCTAGTGGGAGAGTGCAGGCATACCAGCCTCGGGTGCTCAGCAGAAAGCATGCCATGATGTATCTGTCTCTGTCTCATCCCTGCTCCAGCCCCTGCCCTCTTTTTTATTTGTGGGACCAATATGTGAGAGTTTTGAAAACTGTACAGTGCTGGCCATAAATGAGGGGCCACACTGCTGAACAGATTGACTTTGCCGTGGGAGCCAACTCTGGTGGCAACTCATTGGGAGGCCTTGAGTTGTCACCGTGACTGTGCATATCAGTGGGTTGGGGTGCAAAGGTGGAGGATGGCCACATGAGATGCGCCTAGCAAGCATCGGTGTGGAGGTGAGATGGCACTCCGGCAGAGCCCCCGCTGTTCGGTGACCTCATCCTTGTCCCACAGGGCCAGCTCCCCGAAGGGCAGAAGAGGAGCAGTATGAGGCACAAGTTGGTGCATTTGACCCTGAAGAAGAAGTCCAAACTCACAGAGGAGGTGAGAACAGACCTTGGTGGTTTCTTAGGCTGCCAGGCTGTAGCATGGCTAAGCTGGGAACTGTGGGCACAGAAGCAGGTGCAGGAGAGGATGTTACCTGTCTTCAGGGCACGGCCTGGCATCAGAGCAATGCACAGACAGTGCACAGAAAGGCTGCTGGAGGTGGGTTCCCAGGGCAGGAGGCGGCGTGGGGAAGGACTAAGCAGACACATGTGCACATATACTATGCATCTGGTCGCAGGGCCTCTCAGCCTAGGGAACAGACTTCTATGCTAGGAGTGCTCTCAAGTAGCAGCACTGTGGTCCGTCAGTCTAGCCCTTACCTTCTGAGGCTACCTGGGCCCTGTGCCAGGGCTGTCTAGGTTGGTGGGTGCCGGGACAGACAGACATGCACCAAGGCACTATCTTCTCCAAGCCCTATTCCTCATCATGCCCACATCTGTACACATCTGAGTTTGTTCCCCCTGCTTCTCTGCCTGGGGGGTCTGTTCCTCTAGTAAGCTCCCCTGGCTTCTTACCATGTAGCCAGCCAGGGGCTCCTGCTTTGCCTCTGTCCTCGTCTTGTCCCCACCTGAGGCACAAATCCAGTCTCACAGCTGCATGGACTTAGATTTGAATTCTGTACATTGTTCAAGTCGGTACTTCATGGGGTCCTGGGAAGAGTTCATGATTGTAGCCAAGGCGCTCAGTAGAGTGACTTGCATGGCCCTTCCTGTCTATAGTGAAGGTTCTCTCACTGCATCTGACTATAGAATGGGAGGCTGCTGTGGCTGTATGGGACCAGAGGAGGGACACACATCTGTTGAGAACCAGGGCTGAGGCTGGCTATGTCAGGGCCATGGGCCTTGGTAACTAGGTGTTTAGAAACCAGAGTGTCTTTTAACGGCACAGGTGTGAGACGGTGGCCCTGCTCAGAGTCAGGGACAGAATCTGACCTGGCTGAAAGGGTTTCTTTAGGGTGAGGACTGTGGTGAGTCTAAGGTGAGATGGGGTTGAGTCTGGGCTGCTGCAAAGAAGGTTTGGAAATAGATGGCACCAGACCAGTGCTCCTGGCCATGTGATCTCCGGTTAGTTCTTAGGCTCCAGGGACGGGGTGGCGACAGGACTGAGAATCAGCAGCTGGCGCTCAGCTCTTCTGCCTGCTCCCTGTGGAGTGGCTGTGGAGGGCAGTGCCCCATCTTCACCTGCCCTAGTCAAGCTTGTTCCCTCGGCTCAGGTGACCAAGAGGCTACATGATGGAGAGTCCACGGTACAGGGCAACAGCATGCTGGAGGACCGGCCCACCTCCAACCTGGAGAAACTGCACTTCATCATCGGCAATGGCATCCTGCGGCCCGCACTACGGTCAGTGCCCGAGGCTGCAGGGGGAGACCTGCAGCCCCTACACCTCTAGGCAGAACCTGGGGGTTCATGGGAACTGGGTAGTGGCTTAATCACTTTAGCCACAGATTAAGGAAAAAGGCCTGCATTTAGCTCTGTTGCTGGCTAGTCATGTGACCTTAATCTAGTTCCTTCCTCTGGGCCTTATCTATAAAGAAGGAATAAGAATAGCATGTACATCCGCACACATCCGAGGTTTGAGGGAAGGCAAGACTGTGAGAGGTGTGACCGGAGACCGTGTGGCGCAGTCCTCAGTATCTGGAAACTGTGATTATCAGGCCCAACCTGTGCTTTCTGCTTTAACCTGATTACTGCCAGATCACCTCCAGTGTGACTGACCCAGGCCCAGGTTGGGGTTTCTGTGGGCGGCATGTCTAGGGACCCTGCTAGTGTCTCCACCCTCAGGTCAGGAGAGGCTCCTACTGAGGCCCCTCGGCATTGGGAAGTTGATGGAAAGACTCGGGAGTGACGAGTGTAATTAAAGAATCATCCAACCAGGTGTAGTGAGTGAGGCTTTTTGGGGAACTGGCTCATCACATGACCCCAGCTAAAGAGGATGGAGTCCGTGAATTTGTGTTTGCTGTTGGAAGTATGGCCTATGGTCAAGTCCCATCTTTCTGAGGGGAGTCCCAGACTATGGAAGAGACGGGTCCAGGGGTCAGTGGGGCTCCCAGGCCTTCTACCTTCTAGTCTGGCCTCTTTCTATCGCTCCCAGAGGCTAATGACCACCTTGCGAGAGCTAGAGGCTACTCAGGTGGGAAAGGTGGCCACCCAGTTATCTCACTGTCACATTTGAAGTAGACTGTTCTACTCTAGACACATGCCAGGAGTGATGGGCCAAAGAAAGCTGGGATGTGGCTCCCTGGAGACCACAGCTAATCCCCTCCTTCTCTTGCTTAGCCTCCTGTCTGTCAGCTGAGTGGGGTGGGGTCAGAGACTCCATCACTGGGCTGTGTCAGGGTGAGACCTAGAGCCACATCAGTTCCATTTACAGGCCTGATTTGTGTTCTGAGAGCTGTCTTTCTTACTTTGGATTTTTTAAATGGCTTGTTTTTTTTTTTTTTTTTTTTTTTGAGACAAGGTCTCCCTGTAGCCCCAGCTGACCAGGAACTTATTTTGTAGACCAGGCTGGACTTGACCTCACAGAGGTCAAGCTCGGGATTTGGGGTATACCTTCCCAATGCCTCCCAGATGCTGACTGCTGAGATCAAAGGTGTGTGTCACCATGCCCAGCTGGCCTTTGTTTTATGAAGTGATTTGGGCAGATGTGTGCAGACACGTATTACTTTGTCATGATAAAAAAAAAATGGTAACTTGAAATTTTACTAGCTTGCGAACTCTCAAAATTGGGGAATCACTGACTCAGATGATTAGAGGGGAGGAGCAATGAGCGCCTCCTGGTGGTCACCACAGCTGTGATCCTCCCTCTCCTGCTCCCAGGCCAGAGGTGATGGGGAGGGACTCCAGACTCACAAACTGGAGAGACATAGCTCAGAGCAGACATTTTCTATCTCCCTGAAAACTGATCCATGCCACTTGAATATTCACACGCTGTGGAGACATGTCCCGGAGTGGGAGTCCCTGCTCACTAGTCTCTGACACACTTCCAGGTGCCCAACCTGTTTCTGCCCTATCTGTTGCTATTGCAGAAACTGATTGTAGGCTCTCCTGCTCAGGCCTAGGGACAGGGACAAGGCAGGGACAAGCCTGTGCTTCTTATCAGTGTGACCCCTGAACCGTGTCAGAATATAGGTTACCCCATAGATGGTGGGCCCAATGTGGGGGCTTTTTGCTGGGGATTTGGGGTATACCTTCCCAATGACCCCAACTCTAAAGCAAGAGACCTGTGCTCAGCCTCCTCACCTGGCCTCTCTCTGCCTCCTCCTGGCGAGCCTTAGGCCAGCTCGTCAGGACAGCTGTGCTGTGGAGGGGTGGCGGAGTACGTCACTGAGGCCTTGTCCCTACCAGGGATGAAATCTACTGCCAAATCAGCAAGCAGCTCACGCACAACCCATCTAAGAGCAGCTACGCCCGGGGCTGGATCCTCGTGTCCCTCTGCGTGGGCTGCTTCGCCCCCTCGGAGAAGTTTGTTAAGGTAAGGGGTTGGGGAGGGCACTGGGACTATGCTGGGATGCAACATGCATGTGGGCACCTGCTTTCCGGTCCCACAAACACCCTTCATGTGGTATTCTAGTGTTCCTCAAGCCCCTGAGAACAGGAAAGCTCCACTGGGTGGGGGACAGAGCCCCTCCTGGGTCCTCAAGGCTCATATTCCTGTCCAGCCTGGCCATAACTTGGCTCTGTTTGCTTTTGTTCCCCTCTGCAGAGATCCAGGTGTGACAGAGGCTTGTTCTGGGTACCCTGGTATCTTGCAGCAGGCACTTAGTACAGATATGTCTCACTCTGTGCCAGGCTCTGATTGCTGATGGGTGCTGTGAGGGTGAGGGATGGATGGGATGGAGTCTAGGTGGGGCTCTTTGAAGGAGCGCGGCAGTTTCTCAAGAGAGAGCAGAGATGGGGCAGCGAGGCAGGAAACGAGGCTGGGAACAGGAGGGGTTGCTGCGTGGCCTTGCTGTCAAGCTACAAGGCATGTAGTTGGCTCCCAGGGTGGCAGGTGTGGGGCTAGAAAGGTGGGGTGGTCCCAAGTGTTGGCTGCTGCAGGGCGCAGGGGGGAGCCACATGGGAGCTGCCTCATTGGGTCCCGTCCGCAGTACCTTCGGAACTTTATCCATGGGGGCCCACCCGGCTATGCCCCGTACTGTGAGGAGCGCCTGCGGAGGACCTTTGTCAATGGGACGCGAACACAGCCACCCAGCTGGCTGGAGCTGCAGGTCAGCCAGGCTCCCTCAGCATGCCTGTGGGCATGTGCTCTCTGGTGTCCCAGAAACATCCTTCATGTCGGATTCTAGGGCTCCCCAAGTTCTGGAATACCAGGCCCAAAGGGAAGCCCCAAAAGGTCACTGGCGCCATCTGCCTGTCCTATAACAACATGACTTGGCTGGGCGTGTTCCTACATCCCAGTGGCCCTACCAGTCACATGATAGTACTGACCTCTTAGCCCCGGGGCCTTGCCTCAAGAAACCTAAATGTCCCTTCAGGGAGGGCACCTGTGACAGGGCCAGGTTATGTCCCAGTGGGGATGCTGAGGGCCTGGGGCTCAGAGTCAGCTCCAGCCCTACAAGGAGCCATAGTGAAAGGACCACAGACTGTCTTGGTCACTCCCAGGCCACAAAGTCCAAGAAACCCATCATGTTGCCCGTGACCTTCATGGATGGGACCACCAAGACCCTGCTGACAGACTCAGCAACCACAGCCAAGGAGCTGTGCAACGCGCTCGCCGACAAGATCTCACTCAAGGACCGCTTCGGGTTCTCTCTTTACATCGCTTTGTTTGATAAGGTAAGGGGGTCCAAGTTCAGGGCACAGCTACTGGCTCCCATCCCAACACTGCCACCTACTGGCTCAGTGTCCTCAAATGGCTCACTTAAGGCGGGGGGTGACTCTGGCTTTGCCAGACTCATGAGCGTGATGGAGATCTCTCAGGCACCTAAGTACCCATGGATGGAGATCCAGAGTTCCCTTGAGCCACATGTGCCCAGACAGAAGGAGCCCTTTCCTGGTGCTGAGAAAGGAGAAAAATGGAGTACCACTTGGCCAGAGGGCAGATAGTTCACATGGGAGCGTGTTAGCATCTGCTGCTGTACATAGAGGAGCACTCAACCAGTGGTCATTCCTTTCCACTTCTCCAGCTGCTTACATTCCCCTGGCTTGAGCCCACAGTCCCTTCTGCTGAGCTGTGCCTGGGGCTTCGGTGTTTTCTCTGGCAGTGGGCAGACCCAGGGACAGAGCCTTGTACTTGGGCCTGGATTTTTCTCTCCAGTAGATATGTCTAATGGTTTCCCAGAAAGCAATAGAGGGGCTCCCACAAACCCGGTCTGGCTACTGAACTTGGAAAGGCAGTCACTGTCTGTGCTGGCTAAGAGCCTGTGGCTGGAATTAGTCTCTAGAGGGACCTGGGACATGTTCCTGCCCCCTTTGGGACTTGGATCTCCACCTGTACTTAGAGCAGTTGATAGAGTGGATGGCCCTTGAAGTCCTTCTCTGACCTTGTGCCTGCCCGCCTCCCACTGTACCTTGTCTCCTCTGCCCACAGGTGTCCTCCCTGGGCAGTGGCAGTGATCACGTCATGGATGCCATCTCCCAGTGTGAACAGTATGCCAAGGAGCAGGGTGCCCAGGAGCGCAATGCCCCATGGAGGCTCTTCTTTAGAAAAGAGGTCTTCACACCCTGGCATAACCCCTCAGAAGACAACGTGGCCACCAACCTCATCTACCAGCAGGTGGTGCGAGGAGTCAAGTTTGGGGAGTACAGGTGTGAGAAGGTGAGTGGGGTGTTTGGCCACAGCCCCCGGTGTTCCACCGTGAGGCCAAGGGCTGGTGCTGAGGCTGGCCTGGCTCCTAGATTCAATGTTACTTACCTCACAGGAGCTGTGAGGAGTGGTTAAAATACAGGAGCCAGTGCTTAGAAGGCTATCTCGATTCTCCACGGGAAGGGGGCCGTCTGCATGTACTGCAGAGTGCTTGCGTTGTGCGGTGCACACACTGATGGATGCACTTACGATGTGGTTTAGTCTAGTAGCTTTTCTGAAGGAGATGTAATCATTTAGACCAGGGCTTGCAGGCGTGTATCTGTTCATGTCCTTCTGGAGAGAGGGTTGGGCGTCTTGTTTTTGTTGATGCTGGAGTTGGTGGTTGTGATAGAGGGATGGGGCGGTTGCTGCTGCTGGTGGTGATCAGTGCTGATGCTGATGATGGGTTTTGTGCTGGCAGCAGGGGTGATGTTAGTGGTGTCAATGGGGGTCTGAAAGGCAAAAAGCTAATAGTCAGAGTATTAGTGCCACTATACCGGCTGCTGAAATTCAGAAACGTTTTATGCTCATTGGAAAATCCGTTTCCTTCTCTATCACCCTGCTCCTGCATTAGAGCCTCAGGAACCCCAAGGGCAGCATCACTGGCTGCTGGCAGGGTGGAGGCCCGTGATGGCTGCCTACCTGGCTCCCCTGAACCTAGGGTTGTTATCTATGTTGACTCTTCTCGAGGTGTGCCGTGACAGTGACGGGGATGGGGATGCTGACGTGCTCCCCCAGACCATCCCCCTCTCCTCTTCTCCAGGATGGACATCTTTAGCTCCAGTGGTTGTCACACAGGACTAAGCCTTCATCCTGAGGCAGTGGCTGGTTGTCACCAATAGGCTGGCTGCTTTTTCTGGCTCAGTTTATGTGCCACTGAACAGAGGCCAGCTCCGCACTGCTGCTCAGGGGACCGGGAGAGGGCAGCAGTGTGGCTGCAGCCATAGGGATTCCACAGCTGCCCCGTGCAGGCAATCCTACAGGGAGAGCACAGGATCCCCAGGGCCAGGGCCCCTGAGCTGCAGGAGGCACAGCTGGCAAAGGGGCCTGGGGCCTGTGGTCTGGAATGGATTCCCCTGGGGTCTGACTGAGGTCTCCTGGCCAGGAGGATGACCTGGCTGAGCTGGCCTCCCAGCAGTACTTTGTGGACTACGGCTCCGAGATGATCCTGGAGCGCCTGCTGAGCCTCGTGCCCACTTACATCCCTGACCGTGAGATCACGCCCCTGAAGACACTCGAGAAGTGGGCACAGCTGGCCATTGCTGCCCACAAGAAGGTAGGAAGAGGGAGGGACTCGGAGGAGAAGTTGCACCGAGCAACCAATGGAGTTACAACTCCCCCTGCCGTCTTCTGCCTGGGAGGATGCCAGAGACCAGGGTCTCCTGCCTGGAGCTGCCGGTAGTTTCCCCGCCATGGGCGTGGCTCACATGTGTCTCCTGTGGGCTGCGTATCAGGATCCCAGGAGTCACGAGGCTTGGGGGTGATCTCTCCAGTTGCTTATAGTGATGTGCTTTACGAGTGACTGCTCAACACTGGAGGCAGATGACTGGGGTTGTTTAGGAGATGCACCCTCTTTTTACCCTAAAAGAATCCTATTACCTTGCCACCTGGGAACTCTGGGTTCAAGCTCCTGCCATGATCCTTGCTTGGAGCCCCAAGCCATGGCCCAGTGTGGGAAGTGCCTGTGGGAGCGACAGGGCTGTTCAGTAGAGCAGGGGCATCTTGCTGGAGAGGCAGCTGGGCATGGGCTGCCGGGGTCACCCTGTAAGACCTTCCTCATTCAAGGTTTCGATGTAGACCTGGCTGTGCCTCAGTTACTGGAGGACCCCACAGACACACTCTCTCACACCCCACACACACATCTCTCCCTCACCCAGGTACCTGTGTCACCTCTGCCCACTCTCTCGCCTTCCCTGGCTCCTCTCTGGAGATCCACCTGGCCCTGAATGCCCCCTGTGAGGGCTTCATTCGGGCCGCTCCACTACCTTCTGGAAGAAAAATGTGTCCTTTCTGCACCCCTCTGTCTCTAAAGAGAGAAACCTGTTGTTTTCTTGGCCATATCTTCTCGCTCTTCCTTGGCTTCTGGCCAGCTGCTCTCCGCTCTGCCCCAAGCTCTGGTGTGCAATGCCAGCTCATTGCCTGGTGTGCAATGCCAGCTCACTGCCTGGTGTGCAATGCCAGCAGGACTGTGAGTGTGGCTGCTTTGGGTGGAGTGATGGCCATCATTTTATCTTGTTGTCGGGCCTTGAGAACACAGCCATGGGTGGGATGGACATGGCCCCTGCCCTTGGCATCTTCCGCTGTGTTTTCTCTTTCCCTGGACTACAGCTCCTTGATGTGTATGTCCCGGAGCCCGGGCTCTCCTGTGGGGAAAGAAGTGAATACAGGTACCTTCAGCATGAGGGCGAGGAGACTCCACATGGACATGGGAACCACAGACATTTCCATGGCAATTCTGGGGTCTGGGGCAGAGATCAGGGTGCTGCTGGGCTGGTTTCCTATGAGGCCCCCTCCTTACTTGGAGACAGACATTTCACCTGTCTTTCCATGTGTCCAAATTGCCTTTTCCCATACAGACATGGCCAGATGGGGTTAGGGCCCCCATGGAAGACCTCATGTTAACTACTTCCACAGACTTTGTCTCCAGATATGCTTAAAAATATGTTTAGGACTTGCACATGTGAGTTCAGAAGGAAACATTTTAAACTTTTCTATCTGAAGCAATTGTAAACTTGCGGAGAGGTTGTAAGCTGAGGCCCAGCGTTCTGTACCCGTTTCTTCCAGAGTTTCCAGTGGTTGTCCACATTTGCTTTGTGGTTTTCTCTCTACATACATATATGATATTAGTTTTTCTGAACCTTCTGAGATGTAGTTGGCCACATCAAACCCTCACTGTCCTTTGCCTGGCACCATGTGGGCCCTCTCTGTGGATGGTAATGGATTTGTGTGTGTGGCTGGCATGTACATCTTTATGTGGGGCTGGGTTGATGTCTTGTCAAGGACACATGTTCGTTCTGGTCCCTCTGGTTCCACTTCAGCACCGTGGAATTCTTACAGGGAAACAAGATGCTGGGTACTTTGTTCCTTGCTGGGGCTGTGGCAGCAGATCTGCCTGGCCTCCAGGCCATTCCTCTGCTGCATGATGACTCCTAGACCTGCCTGCTCAGCCTTGCAGAAGGCAGCTCTTGGGACCTGACTTTCCATGCCATGATGCCTGGTCCCCTCTCTTCCTGGCTGCCCCGCCCTCACGCTTCTCCCGCACAGTATGTGCCTCCCCCTGGTTTCCCAGGACCCTTGGCTGCCGTGTTGGGGGCTCCTCAGGGTAATAGTAGATATGTTTTCTTTCTGTGCCTGGTAGCCACATGGAAGCAAAATCTTGCAATGGTTCCAGTGATGACTGGATAAGAGAAAGTGAGACAGAGGCTGGAGGATGGCTCAGTAGTTAAGAGGTCTTCTTGCTCTTCCAGGGGACACAAGTTCCATTCCCAGCATCCATGTTAGGTGGCTCACAACCACCTGTAACTTGACTTCCAGGGGATCTGACACTCTCTTCTGGCTTCTGTGGGCAAATGTACCCCCCCAACCTCCCATCCATACAGATAATTAAAAATAAAGAAATCTTTTTAAAAGTTATTAAAATAAAAGAGAGAGAAAGCACAGCAGCGGGGGTGACCACGGACTGCCAGAAACAGGAGCAGGAGCCCTGTGTCCCCCATCACCGGTGTGGCAGCAGGGACACTCCATTTCTAGAGCTGGCCTATGTTCCTTCGTTCACTGTCCACCTCTGTCCTCTGCAGGGAATTTATGCCCAGAGGAGAACTGATGCCCAGAAGGTCAAAGAGGACGTGGTCAATTATGCCCGCTTCAAGTGGCCCTTGCTCTTCTCCAGATTTTACGAAGCCTACAGATTTTCAGGTACCCACCTCATCTCCCAGCCTTGCCGTGGCTCCAGCCACACAGAGCAAGAGTGGTCGCCTGTCTGCACGCACCTGGTCTTCGGTCCCGCTGGGGGCTGTTGGACACCCACGCAGTCCCTGGTGATATGGTGGGTGCCCATGGGCCACTGGGTTGAGCAGGTGATCATTAAAGCCCCCACTGTGTTTCAGTAGGGTGGCCAGCACATAGAGGGGCTGTTCCAGTGGGCTGTGATCACTCCATTGTGAGTGATGTGGTGGGTGTCAGTCTACACGAGCCATTGGCTCAGCTGGCATTGGGTCATCATTGCTGGGCATCTGTTTCATGCTAACTGCCAGATGTCAGGGCCACAGGGGACCCTGGGGCTCGTTGTCAACCCCTCCCTATGTCCCACCCAGGTGCAGGGCAGGGAGCAGTGGCAGGAGGTGACTGAAGCTTGTTCTGGAGCCAGCATTTCTCGTCCCACTACTTCCTGGCTTTTAGCTTATAATGTGGCCATGCTGAGCCTGAGTCCCTGCTTCTAAACCTCAAATTAGCACCCTCCCACCCCAGCCATTTCCTTGTGGTTATGAGGGTTGAGGTGGCTGGGCCCACCATCTGGGAGGCCCCCGTCAGAGCCTCTGCCACTGTTCCAGGTCCCAGCCTCCCCAAGAATGATGTCATCGTGGCTGTCAACTGGACGGGTGTGTACTTCGTGGATGAGCAGGAGCAAGTGCTTCTGGAACTGTCCTTTCCAGAGATCATGGCTGTGTCCAGCAGCAGGTAGGGATGACTGACAGGACACAGACAGAGCAATGGGAGGAGAGGGTGTGGTGCCTGGGACTGAGGACGCAAAAAGGGTGGAATCAGTGTAGGGAACTCCTGTCATCTGAGAAGTACAGTACCCAGAGAATATTGGGGGTCCTAGAACAGACCATTTCCTTGAACAGACCACAGTGTAGCCTAGTGCACCTGTGTGGGACCTATGGGACTGTATCTTGGATGGGATGAGGACAGGGAGGACTTCCTAGTGAAGGAGGCATCTAGACTGAGCTTTGAGGGAGGAATAAGACCATAAATGGGCAAAAGGTAGTGGACTGGGCCAGGTTGGGCCCCTACCAAACCAGGCCTAGCTCTAGTCACGGTGTGTCTGAGCTGGGTCTCATCTCCGTGGTGGGCCAGACCTTGCTCTAGCTGGGCCCTGTGTGCATGGCTGGGTCACTCTGATTGGCTGGCCTTGGTCCCCTTCAGGGAGTGCCGCATCTTGCTTTCGCTGGGCTGCTCTGACCTAGGCTGTGCGTCATGTCACTCGGGCTGGGCAGGTCTGACCCCGGCTGGGCCCTGTTCTCCGTGTTGGTCCTGTAGGGGAGCGAAACTGATGGCCCCCAGCTTCACGCTGGCCACCATCAAGGGGGATGAGTATACCTTCACATCCAGCAACGCTGAGGATATCCGTGACCTGGTGGTCACCTTCCTGGAGGGGCTCCGGAAGAGGTCTAAGTACGTGGTGGCCCTGCAGGACAACCCCAATCCTGGTGAGTGTGCTGGCTTGGGCGGCTGGGGCCAGAGGCAGACCACACAACTGCCTGGCCCTCAAGACAGCTGATACCTAATTCCCAAACTGCCTTCACCCGCTCTGTGCAGAACACTGCTCCCTCTTATCCTGTGGCTTGCCTCGTGTCACCTACTCCAAGTTGGATGGTATTCTCAATACCCACTCCCTTGAGATGGTCACACTGTGGTACCCTAACTAAGCAGTGTGGAGCCCTGCCTTAGTGGCCTTATGGCTTCAGAAGCCCAGGGACTGTGGGAACAGTCCTCCACACAGCCTGGGTCCAAGGACAAAGCAAGAGTGACCAGGAATTTGAGGCAGAGGGCAGGGGGAGAAACTCAGAGACAGGAGAAAGCCAGCAACCTGGAACTTGCAAATGGTTTAGCTTGACTGAAAAGGATGAGGGGGAGAAAAAGGCAAGGAGTGAGGAGGAAAGTTAACAGGGACGCCAGCTCATGTCAGGCTCAGGGTTTTCTCCTCAGGACAATGGGGAACCACAGAAGGTTTTGCAGCAGGAGTGTGACCTATACTGGAGGTTGATGCACCCAGAGTAGATGATCTGGTGGCCGGGTTAGGACTTCAGTTCTGCCAGGAGTAGTGGCTTATAGATAGATCATCAGCCCAAATAGAGATGTTCCAACCAGACCCTCTTTTTTCTCTCATGTGGATCCGCTCACCCCTGCTCCAAAGCTGGCGAGGAGTCGGGCTTCCTCAGCTTCGCCAAGGGAGACCTCATCATTCTCGACCATGACACAGGCGAGCAGGTCATGAACTCAGGCTGGGCCAATGGCATCAATGAGAGGACCAAGCAGCGTGGGGACTTCCCCACTGACTGCGTGTATGTCATGCCTACTGCTACCCTGCCGCCACGGGAGATTGTGGTACGTGCCCTGGCACTAGGAGACTCCCCCTTAGTCCTCTTCCCAAATCTGGGGAATAGAGTGAGAGATTATAGTACCCTGATGTCTGCAGCTTCTCTGAAGATGGTCTGGAGGTCTTGGGGGACAACAGATTAAAAGTGTGAGTGGCCACCAAATTTGTGTCAGTTGGGAGGGGGCCTAGGGATCGGGGTGGGGTGAAGGACTTGAGGGAATCCTGTTACCATGTAGTCTGAAGGAGAGTGGGCTCACAGCTGGATGAGAGTCTGGATTTTTCTGGAGAGCCTGGAGCATGGTTGAAGAATTCAGTACATCTCCCCAGGAAGCTTCTGAGTCAGGGTCAGGAGACTGAGCTGTTCTGAGGTCAGCATGCTGGAGGCACCCTGACTGTAGTCATGGGAGGAAAAGGCTCCGGGTCCACCTGCATGGAGATCACGCCTCCCCAGTCCGAAGACTTCAGCTTTACCAGACCCCGGGGGTCCCCACGGGCAGCTGATCTGAACTGCTCATCTCTTGGCCCCCCAGGCCCTGGTCACCATGACTCCAGACCAGAGGCAGGATGTTGTCCGACTCTTGCAGCTGCGCACGGCAGAGCCCGAGGTGCGCTCCAAGCCCTACACACTGGAGGAATTTTCCTACGACTACTTCAGGTGACGGCTTAGGGAGGTGGAAGGTGTGGGACAAGAGGGGAAGGCTTTGAGATGGCCCCGCCCGGGAGCAGGCAAGGGTGAGGGCGCGCCGGCAGTGTGGATGAGCGTGTGGTCTCCTTCTTCCATCCTCAGACCTGGTGGGGGCTAGGTAGGAAGATGGGTGCTGTGGTTCTGTGTCCCCAGCTCCGCACTGAGGGTGCCTGGGAGAGGCTCAGACTTTCTGGATGATGGGCAGCACATGCGCACTGCAGGGTGGGATGAGCAAGTGGGAGAGGGGCTTCTCACCAGCTAGAGCTTCTCTGCCTAGCTGCCCGTGGTGGGATGGGTGCTGACTGGCCCTGTACCTGACAGACCCCCACCCAAGCACACGCTGAGCCGTGTTATGGTGTCCAAGGCCCGAGGCAAGGACCGGCTGTGGAGTCACACGCGGGAGCCACTCAAGCAGGCACTGCTTAAGAAGATTCTGGGCAGCGAGGAGCAATCCCAGGAGGCCTGCATGGCCTTTATCGATATCCACTGCCATGCCATGGGAGCTAAGAAGACAAGGCAGGGTGTCAGGGAGGGCACCCAGGCCAGGGCAAGACTCCTCCATGGGACTGGGTCCTGGGCACATGTGGAGGACCCTGTCTGAGCACATGGCATCTTATAGCATGCAAGGGGTAACCTTGCCCACCATCCCCTTTGATCCTACCATTCTGTTAACCAATAAGTATTGTACCCTGTGCTAGGCCAGGCACAGAGACAGGACTGTGACCAGAGTTAGTCTCTGAGCTCCTGATCTGATGGTAAGGGCCCACAAAGTGGCCTGACCCAATCTGGAAGGAGGGCTTTCCAGTGGAAACAGCAGGTAGGCTGAGCCCTGAAGGCAGGGTAGGATGTAGCCAAGCCAAGGAGAGATGGGAGAATGTTCTAGACAGAGGGAGCATCATGCACAAAGGTCCTGAGGTAAATCAGTAGGGCTGTTTCAAGGGCACAAAATGATTCAGTGTATCTGGAGGGTAGATGTGGGCTGAGGAAAGTTCCCAGGCCCTGCCAAAAAGCATAGGCTGTAACTCACTTGTACAGTGCTTGCCTAGCATGCCAAGGCCCTGGATTCGATCCCCAGTAGAAAAGAAGAAGGAAGAGAAAAGGAGGAGGGGGAGGGGAAGAGGAAGGGAAAGAGGAAGAGAAAGAGCAATAGTAGCAGCTTAGGCTATGTCCCAGGAACAGGAGGAGCCCTGGGCAGGGGAGGCCCCGTTGGATTGGTAACTGGGGCTATAGTGTCAGCGCTCCTGGGAAGACGGCCTGGGGGAAGGGAGGAGGCTGCATCCACTATGTAACTAAGAGGCCTGAGGGTCAGGGTCGGGAGAGTGTGGTCTCCTACCTCCTAGCCAGCGCATTCCCTTTAGCCACAAGATCTTCCTTGACGCCTCCCACCTGTGCTCAAGTACATGGGTGACTACCCATCCAAGAGGACACGCTCTGTCAACGAGCTCACCGACCAGATCTTTGAGGGGGCACTGAAGGCCGAGCCCCTCAAGGATGAGGCCTATGTGCAGATCCTGAAGCAGCTGACTGACAACCACATCAGGTGAGTGGGCATGGACAGGAGGCTCTTCTCAGCCAGTTGAGTCCCCCTCAGTAATCAGCAGGCTTCATCAGCTCAGCCTGGGGTCCAAGGTTGACCAGTCTGGAGCCAGGCCTCTAAGTCTGCAGCCTGCCTCCCAGTTGCCATTCCTAACATCTGCATGCACCTTTCTGGACAGGCCCAGTGATCTTCAAAGGGGCCTGGGCCTATAGATCCAGGTCAGATCATGTGTCCTGGCTAAGGCCAAGCTAGCTATCAGCTGGAAAGTCTGTCTGGAAAGACTCCTGGGATAGAGTCCTTCCAGTGTCTCCTCACCTCTTTACTAGGCCAGCCTGAGGCAGGAATAAAAAGTCGGACCCAAGCTGACCTCAGAGACTAGGGAGAGCACCGCCCCTCCCCTTGGCGCGGCTTCGTGCTCCTCTCTGTGCGAGATGGTGCGTGGAGAACAGGTGGCCAGGGAGCAACAGATTTCTTTTCTTACTTTTTTTAATTGAATTTTTGCCTCTTCCATACAATATAATTAGGTAGTATTTAGATCCCCTCCCCTATCTGCGCCCCTCCTTATCGTCCCCCTAATTTAATGTACTCTATTATTAGTATGTAGAACCTAATTTGTGTTCCCAAATGTCCTTCAGTATGCGTCCATCCATTGGAGCTTGGTTAACCTACCAACCAAGAATCCCATGCTTGAAAGAGACTGTTTCTGCCCCCCTAGCAGCCATCCATTGTCAGTTTCTAAGGTTGGGTCGGAGCTTCTTATCCCATCCTCACATCCATGGGGTGTTTTTCTGGTTTGAGTTTGCATGGAACTTATGCATGCTGTCACCATTGCTGTAAAATCATATGAGTAACTGACCAGCTATCTGGAAAACTATTTCCTTGTGGTCATCTATCATCTCTGGCTCTTAAAATCTTTCCACCCACTCTTCCAAAATGATCTCTGAGCCTTGGAAGGAAGAAGTTTGGCGTCCTATTCATGGACAGACACCCTGCAGCTTCTTGTTCTCTGTACAGTGGCCAATTCTACTGTGTTAATCATCATCTGCTGCATAAGGAAACTCAAAGAGAAGATTTATTGACACACTAAGAAGGCAGTGAGTGAATTCCAAGAGGAGGCATTGCACTGCTGGGAGGGAGGGAATTGCTGTTTTGAAAGGAGTTAGAAGGAAAGTCATTGTCCCAAGATGGCATCCACATCCTTGATGGCAGACCAGCCAAGACTGACAAGGGATGCCAGCTCATCTGAAGCTTCTCGTGGCTGAGTAGGCATAGGGGGTCCTGGCTGCCATTGCTGACCTGTCACAGGGTCTATAGAAGACTTGAGAGGCACTTTGGAGAACAGAAGAGGTGGCTGCCACAGGAGATCAGGGGTCAGAAGTGACATCCTTGGTGCTGGGAGGCAGACTGTGCTGCTGCTAGTGGTGACAGACATCACCTGGACCTTAAAGACCTGGCTCTCATTGGAAAAGCAGGTCTTCAAGAGGAGTGAGCTGTTTAAGCTTTGGGGTAACAGAACAATCTTAACCTTACACAGTTTACCCCATGATGACAGGCCTTAAAATTGGACTTAAGTAGGACTTGATTGGCCCAGTCCAAACATCTACAAGTGGCCTTTTCTCTGCAGAAGGGTTCTAAGGAAAACTAAGACCCCCTGGGTTGATATAGAGGGATTATTCTGAAAAGCTTGGGCACTCTGAAGGTACACTCACCCTGGCACTCAATGGCTTTGACTGTTCCATTGGTAGAAGTTGCGGAGACAGTAATGGTAGATCTAGCAAGAGACCCACCTAGAGGAAGGACATACCAATGAAGGACTCTGAAAAGGGTGAGGTGGGCCTTTTTGCAAGATCTTTTAAAAATATTTTATTATTTTTATTTTATGTGTATCAGTGTATTGCCTGCATGTATGTAAGTGCACACATGTCATGCAATGCGTACAGGCTCTATTTAGTGTTAGCCTCACCCTTCTATCTTTCTAGAAGACTGAGAGTACCAAAATAATACTTATCTCAGGGCCCTTTGCTTTAACTCTGTGACTGACAACAGAAATAAAAGCTGGACTATTGTTAGACTGTAGGGACCAGAAAAGTTCCAAATGAGGAATAATATGTTCTCTAAGGACTGATCACTTCTGAGCCCTTTCTGTTTCAGTGGATTATGCCTCTATCTACCCAGTGGAGGTATCTGTTAGAATAGTAGATATTTGAGCCTCTTGCATAGTGGCATGCGAGTGATACTTGCCACTCTTCCTCAGCATAGTTCCTCTACTCTGGCTGTAGAAGGGGAAGGGCAACTTAAGGGACCCCTGGGAACTGGGCTGGCAACAATGGAACTACACTGAAATGGACCATGTGGTCTGAGGAGTCCTATTCCTGTGAAGAGAGAGGCTCGATTAGAGCTTGCCCCTTAAATGCGTGGCTTGATGAAAATTATTAAACATCTTCCATTGGGAAGATCTGGTTCTCTGGGTTTTATAGTCACCTTTCTGTCAGGTTTCCTGAGAAGATATGTTAAGGACATGGGAGAGGGCTGGGAACTGAGGAAGCCTAGGGTAGCAGGTGAACTACCTGTTTCACCTGTTGATCTGCTCAGCTGTACCCCGAGAAATATCAGAAGGATCTTTTAGGTGGGCCTGCTAGTGTAGAATGTAGGGTGTATAGTGCGCCTCTACCAGATGGCTTTTAGCAGGACCGTACAGGGCCCTTTGTGCCTGGGGTTGGCATCGGTCTCAGTATCTGGCCCTTTTGTAAGGACCAAAACTGTTGAGACTCAAGTATGAGTTTGTTGAGAGCTCTCTTTAGGGTTAGCCTAGCCTTTGAAGGTGAAGCCTGATAGCCACATAGCTAGCTTTTGAAAAATCAGGACAACATTTTGATCTGCTGTGAGTTTGTCCCGACTACATTTTACCTGTATGTATGTATGCACACCACATGTGTGCAGGGCCCACAGAGACCAGAAGAGAGTATCAGATCCCCTGGAACCAGAGTTACAGCAGTTGTGAGTTACCATGTGAGTGCTGAGAACCAAACCAGGTCTTCTGTAAGAGTAGGAAGTGCTCTTAACTACTGAGCCATCTCTCTAGCCCCCTGGGCTATAGTTTTTATAAATCATCTATGTATTCAAGGAGGCAATTCAAGGGATGACAGGTCTTTGGCTAGTGCCTGTCCAAAAAGATTGGGGCTATCCCAGGGGCCCTGCGGTAAGACAGTCCAATATGCGACTTAATAACCTGGGGGGGGCAGGAGTCCTGCCAAACTGGAACTGAGAAACTAGGTGGAAGAGAATGTAGAAGGAAGTACCCTTAACAATGTGATCCTGGAGGTGCTGAAAGCTATCTGTTCCAAGAGGGTGTAAGACTGTGAGTTGGGACCCAGCCTCTAGCTATCTGCTCCAGTCCCCTCCTAGACAGGATTGGGAACCATTCTGTGGGATCCACCAGACACCTTTAATGTCAAGTTAGGTATGTTTCATGGTGAGTGACAGGCACAGTAGCCAGTATCTAGGAAAAAAGGCTTATGCCTTTCTGCACATTAGGTTTTTAATGATATTGGAGTTTTCCTTTGAGAACAGTCATTAAGAGTCCCTTAAGGGCTATTGTGACAAAAGGGGCTACTTGTGAGTATCCAGGAATGGAGATACTCCAGACTTTCGGGGACAGAAAGTGAGCTGGTTGGGGCTCTATTCAAAACCACCAACGCCTGGTAACTAGGAGTCAAACTGGAAAAGATAGTCAGGACATAAAAAGTTGTTTCAGGGCTAGAAAAATGGTTCAGTGGCTAAGAGTGCTTGCTGCTCCTGTTAAGAATCCAAGTTTGGTGCCCACACCGGGAAGCTCACACACAGTCTGACTCCAGGGACATCTGATGCTCTGACTCCAGGGGCGCCCGTACCTGCATGCCCGTACCAGTATGCAGATGCACACATGTACATAACTACAAATAAGAAAAATAAATATCTATATTTTAAAGTTGCTCCATATCTATAAGAATGTAAATTTGGTGCCTGCTGTGTCTAGGGTTAACTGAAGTTCATCTACAGAGATGAAGATATGGGAACCCATGTAGCATAGGAGCCCCAGCATACCTCACAGGGGAAAGACCCCCTTCTCACTGGGCTAGGAACAAGGACATTTGTCCTTTTTCAAGATAGACCTGATGAACATGAGGTCTTTAGATGGAGATGGATTGTCCCCTTTCACAGGGGAGAAAAGGACATCCTTGCTTCTAGTGGAGCCCCAATCTACAGTTTGGGCATGGCCCTGGAAAAGGCTTATCAGCTGGTGGCTTTGGGCACACTGGCTGAGATGACCTACTCAGCCACAGTGATAACAGAAAAGGTCTATTCATCCTAAGGCTGGATGAGTTCCCATAGATTGAGTGGGGGAGGGCAGCTCTAGATGGAGCTCCCAGAAATCTTGAGATGTGCAGGGGATAGGCAATTGCTGCAGCTGTGTATTGAGCTTGTCAGTGGTACCCTTCGTCCTCTAGTTTGGCCTTTTTGGCTCTTGAGGCTTTTTGGTTATTAAACACTTTGAAGGCCTGGGATTCCTGCTCTGGTTTTTGTAGCTTTTGTCTAATGTTTGGAGAGGCATGGCTTATAAAATTCACAGCCAGGATGATCTGGCTTCTTCTGCTCTTTGGGTGCAGAAGAATGTACTTGCACATGGTGTCAGCTAGCTTAGTTGAGAGAGCAATGTTCTTGGAAGATCCCTGCATTATCTGCCGAAATTTGTCATAGTTAAGTTTTTGATAATAATTAATGGCATTTTTCATCCCTTCTACTAGACTGGTAATCATACAGTCCCAGTGAGTCCTTCACCCAGTTTCCTTTTACATCAGTGGCCTGACAGGACCAGTTAGATTTTGTATCAGGTATCATGATGGAACCTGGCCTGGTTACAGCCGAGGTAAGAGCATGGATATGCTTAGCCCAGAAATATACTGAAGCCCCCATAAAGGACCTCTCCTCACCAAGTGGTTAGGATAATAAATGTCTTGCCAGGTTAGGTCAAAAGCCATAGTGAAAATCTTTAATTCCTTAATGATGGTAAAATAAGATATAAATGACCCTGATTAAGATTGTATTTGGGATAGATCAGACATGGGGAAAGGAAGCTTTACCCAGAGGGTGCTGAAGTTCCATGCAAGGGGAAAACATGCTCTCTGAGGGAGAGGGAGTAGTTTTAATTCTCTATATGAAGTTTGTGACTGTGTGAGGGAGGGAGGGAGTGCATCTGGTAAGGAAGAACTGGAGTTGAAGTAACTGGAGAGATGGCTCAGTGGTTAAAAGCACTTGCTGCCCTTGTAGAGACCCAGGTTCAGTTCCTAGCACTTACAAGGCTGCTCAGAACTGTCTGTAGCTCCAGTTCCAGTGGCTCTGGTGCCCTCTTCTGGTCTCTGTGGGTACTGCATGCACATGGTGCACATACACATATGAAGGCAATCACATATAACAAAAATAAATGTCTTTAAAAACTAAACGAGGGGTTGTAAAGAATTCCAGAGGAAGGAGAGGGAGAGGAAGGAGTTGGGAAGAGGGAGAGGAGAGAGCAGAGTTATCAGGGGGAAGAATCAAGGATGAGATTAAGGAAGGTGGCTAGTGTAAGAGAACCTAGCATAGCACACATGACATCCCTCACACAAGAAGGTCTGGATATAGGGAACCTCCGAGTTCTTTTCTAAATTATGAGAAGATATTCAATGTAAGAGGGTGTTATAATGTGGTATGTGATTGAGAGGCCAGTGTCCCAGTCTGGAAGTGAGTCAAGGGACCACATTTCATTGCAAATGAAAACAAGTTGCTTATTTTTGAGGTCTAAGGCTCACATTTTAAATCAGTTTTTGAGGATACATCCAAGGAGTGAGTCAGAAGGAATGGAGGCAGAACCGTCATGGGTCCTTGGGAGGGACAGCAACAAGAATGCATCTGCAGTGGGTGATGGACCTTTCGTTGTCAGGAACTGAAGCATACTCTGAACCAGAACATCTCCTCCTGCTCCTGGAAGTGGAACCCAGTTTCACTCCAGAGCCAAACTCATGTGGCTGGTCAGGCTGGAGCACCTCAACAGAGAAACTCATAGACTGAAACTGACCTCAAATCAGTCCTGCGGGAAAGGGGAGACCCACCGTCCTTGAGAAGTGGAAACCTGGTTACCTGTTGGTCTCCTAGATCAGCAAGCCTGGCTGGGATGTGGAAACAACAGAGCAGACACTGAGCCCCACATGTGCTCCCTCTTGCCCTGGAGAGCTGCAGAGCAAATCCTGGAATGTGGGAAGAGGAGCAAGCAGGGGAAGAAGGGATCCTCACAGTGTATGAGAGTTTCCTGGGCCATGCTGGCTGTCTGCCCTACATGTTGAGAGTTGGGAAGTTTCCAGGAGGAAAGCCTCTTACCTCATGGGCTATAGCACCCTACCATTGGATTATTCCCTAAGCTTCCAATTCCTGAACAATTTTGTGTAAACTTTACAGATGGTGCCTTCAGGTCCCACCAGGCTTGCCCAGGGTCCCATCAGCTGCAGATGAAGTCAGGCTTTTTGACAAAGGGCTGAAAAGGACTCCTTAGTCAGTGTTCCCAAGGACACCAACAGGCTAGGATCATAGTTCTGGGGCTTTCAGGCCACACTAGAGAGTAAGCCCAGTCAGAGGTCACCAGTTGCCTCTAAACCACTCAGTCAGCCACCACAGACACCAGGTAAAATGGCTAAGAGAGGCAAGGCAGAGATCTCTTTTTCCATATATGGGCCACCAGACTGTTGTGCAAGGTCAAGTGGGCCAGTGATACAGACTGGTGAAAAGAATATACCAAGACACAATAAGCCAAGAGAAGATTTACTGATGAGATATACATCAAGGAAGTGGTGGATGAGCTCCGGAAGAGGGCTTTGTGTCACTGGGAGAGAAAGCACTCTTGTATGGCACTTAAAAGAAAAGTCACGATCTCATTGGATGGAACATCTGTGTGTGGCTCACATCTGGGAGGTTTGTGGGCACTTCTCATTTTTCTGAGTAGTAATTTTTTTTTAAGTTGCCTATGTTGGCTCTTTGGAAACAGGGTCTCCCAGTAGCCGGAACTCACTATATACACCAGGCTGGCTTCAGTCTCACAGAGATCCTCCCGCCTCTGTCTCCTGAGCACTGGGATTAAAGGTGTGTGCCCTCACACCCAGCTCTAGGGTTCTTTTTTTTAACTCATTGAATTTTTGTGAATTTCATACAATATATTTTGATGGTTTTTAGATTCCCTTTCCTGTATCCACCCCTTGTATCCTCTGCCCAATTTCATATACTCTTATATAGAGAGTCAGATTTGTGTCCCCAAATGCCCTCCAGTGTGAGCTCATCCACTGGAACCTGGTCAACATACGAAAAGTCACAACTTGAAATGAGACTGACTCTCCCACTTCCAGCAGCCATCAACCTACCAGCCTCCTTGGGCAGGGTTGGGGTGCTGACCCACTTCCTCACATCTATGCTGGGATTTTGTCTGGTCTGAGCTTGTGTGGGATTTGTGTGTGCTGCCACCATCGCTGTGAATTCATATAAGTACCTCATCAGCTGTCTGGAAAACTCTGTTTCCTCATGATCATCCATCAGCTCTAGCTCTTATAGTCTTTCCAGTCCCTCTTCCACAATCATCCCTGAGCCTTGGGAGGCAGAAGTTTGATACAGGTGGAGGACTAAGTTTTGTAGTGTAAGCTATTTCTCCTTGGGACTAGTTACCTCTATAAGGTGTCAGGGGTCACTCAGGGTTAGACTCTAGCTGGTCTGGCCTGCTCATTTAAGTGTGGATTTCTCAACAGTAGAGCCATGACAGCCTAACAGACTGCAGCCAAGGCTTATTATGGTTGGCTTTGATAGAGGTCTTATTCCTGCTTAGAAGCATCAGAGGCTTTGTGCTAAGTCCAGCTGATCCAGAGGCAGGAATGGCTTTGTTCTAAGGCTAGAATAGCTCAGCTTGGCCATCCATCCCAGAATGGTCTACATTCTCCGGCTTTTGAACTCTGTTTCTTGCATGGGTCAACCCTGGAAGCACACACATCCATCTCGCCATACTGCCAGACTGTTCCATTTGTGTGTCAGAATGTGTTTCATCTTTAGAAGCCTATATTAAATACCACCTTGTCCTAGAAGTCTCCGAGCTTCTCTGCTCTGTCGGCCCCAGTGAGTCCAACGGGTGCCTGAGGATGTAGGGATCTGGCCTAATGGTGTAAATGAGTTCAGGAGTTCAGCTAGGATTTAAGTTGCACACTACCTCTGTGTCCTGACGAAACTGTGGCTGTGAGAATGAATTCTTGGCTGACACAGATGAGTGCTTGGCAGCTGTTGACTTTCATTCTGGCCACGACTATCTGGTGCCCTGTGGACTGATAAATGTGTGGCCTAGCGTGGTGCGTGGCCACGCTTGCTAGCACTATTTGGTTCTAGCTGTCATGGATGTGTGTCTGTGCTGGTCCTTGACAGAATGTGTAGCCGTAGTTACACAGGTCCTTTGTCATCTGGTCCTCCTTCCACAGGTACAGTGAAGAGCGGGGCTGGGAGCTGCTGTGGCTGTGCACTGGCCTCTTCCCACCCAGCAACATCCTCCTGCCCCACGTGCAGCGATTCCTGCAGTCCCGCAAGCACTGCCCACTTGCCATTGACTGCCTGCAGCGGCTCCAAAAAGCCCTGAGGTACAGGAAGGGCAGATATGGTTGTGGGACAAGCCCCTGGGGGCGAGGACATGACCACAGAGCCATAGGGGCGATGCCCAAGTTCCCGTACTTAATGGGGCAGGAGCCACAGCCCGCAGCCCTTGGGCCCCACTGTAACTCTGCAAAGCCCATGAGCACCCTTCACTCCCCTTCCAGTCACCATCCCACTTACAGGTGAGGAACTTGGGCTCTAGGAGGACTACATGGCTGTGCTCACTGTAGGGTGTGAGGACAGGGATCAGAATGCAGCTGATCTCCAGTTTCCTCTTCTCCCTAGTCTTGTGCTCTCACAAACCCCCTTTCTTCCCCTACCCTTTCCATTTCAGAAATGGATCCCGGAAGTACCCTCCACATCTGGTGGAGGTAGAGGCCATCCAGCACAAGACCACACAGATTTTCCACAAGGTCTACTTCCCTGATGACACTGATGAGGTCAGAGGCCTGGCATGTGGGTCTGACACCTTTGACAGGGTCCAGCTCTCTCAGCTGCACAGGATGGCCTAATACCACCCACCACCCTGACACTGGCCACCTGGGTTCTAAATACCCCTTGGATCGGGGATCCTGATTTCTGGTCTACCCCCTTTTCCCGGAGCAGCCTTCCTCTAGCCCTCCCTCAGAGAACCTGTTCTGTCGGGGCCAGCTGTCCCTGCTGTGTTCCTGGGCACAAAGTTTGGCAGAGAAGCCACAAACCCGCCCCTCCCTCCTCACTTGCTGAGGTCTAGGGTCCCTCCACCATGATCCTGCCTCCCATAGTTAGGCTTTCTGTCACACCTGTGGTCATGCTGCACAGGGTGGGATATCTTAACTTCTACTCTGGATAATTTTAATTCTTGCCTGACACAAGAGACTCAGAGATGCCACAGTATCATTCTGGTGGTAAGCCCAGAAACTTCCCAGAATTCTTCCTACCTGGATGCATGTCTCCTCCCACCCTCTGAAAGTCACAGGTTATCACATCCTCTCATCCAGTGGCTGCTTTTCCCTTGCCATCCCCTCGGGTGCTTTGCCTCTTCGAGCCTCTTCTTCCAGCCTCCCTAGCCCTGATCCCAAATCTTCCCTCTGCTCTCACTAGCCAGGCCAGGCCTTGCAGGGTCCAAGCCAAGACCCAGTCCTACTTGGAAGATCCGGAGGATCGGATCTGAGAAGAGCAGGGCAAAACTGCTTTTTGCTTTCTTCATATACTCTGTGCAGCTCTGGGCTCACCAGAACCACCCCACAGGGAGGGAGTCTTGAGTGGAAGGGGCTCAGTGTAGGAAGTACAACCTAGGGGGTGGGGAAAGGCCCAGCAGGAGTCAAATGAGCCCCACCCCTAGGCCTTTGAGGTAGAGTCCAGCACCAAGGCCAAGGACTTCTGCCAGAACATTGCCAGCCGACTGCTCCTCAAGTCCTCCGAGGGATTCAGCCTCTTCGTCAAAATTGCGGACAAGGTGGGTCTGCCCATCATTTGGAGACTCTGGGTTCCAGGAACTTTTGAGGCGGAACTGCACTTGCGCGGAGCATCTGATCACCCTCCTATTTGCACCCTAGGCCTCCCCTTACATAGCACAGCTGCCTCTAAAGCTCCACCCTCTGAGGCACACAGCAGGGACTCAGATCCAGGTGTGCTGTTCCAGAAGGTCTCCTGGCCCAGTTCTAAAGTCCCTTCAAAGGAAGGCTTCCTTGACCATCTGGGGTGCTCTCTTCCTCTGGTCACCAATAGTCTGTATACATCCTTATCTCATTTTATGACTAGCAATATGCCAGACAGTGGGGACCCAGATGTAATGCCAACAAGGTTCTGTGTCCAGGGGCCCTACGAGCCTGTGGGAGGAGCAGGACACAGATGCCAGAGAACAGCTAAGGCAAGGACTGGGTCTTGTTCTTGGGCCTGGGGACAGTGTTTGGTGTCCTGGGCATTGAGTGGGATGACGTCATTCTGAGCAGGAGGCCTTTGTTCCAGAGATACTGACCAGGCACAGGCAGTGTAGATGGGGCTGATATATGGAGCCCATTCTGACTAGGAGTGGACTCTTTCTAGAAGAGCAACTGACAGGACTATTGTAGGTGTAAAAGTCAGAGCTAAGGTGAAACAGCTGTGATGGTCATGTACCTAGGTCATCAGCGTCCCCGAGAATGACTTCTTCTTTGATTTTGTTCGACACCTAACAGACTGGATAAAGAAAGCACGGCCTGTCAAGGATGGTAAGGGACTGGGCTTCGCGACTCTGGAGGTACAGGGAGCCCACCTGCCAGGCTGACAGGCTCACAGCTGGCCAAGCAAGGGGCTCTGGGGCTGGTGCCAGGACCAGGGGGCCCTCTGTGCTGGGACTCTGTGTGATCGCATTCCCTCTGCTACAGGAATCGTGCCCTCGCTCACCTACCAAGTGTTTTTCATGAAAAAGCTGTGGACCACCACGGTGCCAGGCAAGGACCCCATGGCCGACTCCATCTTCCACTATTACCAGGTGAGCTGCCCAGCACCCTCTGATCTCTGCCCCATGGCCATCAGCCTGTTAGAGTGCAGCCCTTCCAGCTGAGACCTGGAACATCCACCTCAAATGACCCATTAAGACCACTGAGTCCCCAGGTAGTGGCCTGATCTGATCTCAGATCCTGTCTCTTCATCTTCCAGCCCTTATGCCTTGATCTACTTTTATTCTTCTGAGTTCCTAGTCCCCACTGGCTCACACCCCTCCCTCATGCCCTGCATCCTTTGAATACAGGCATCTGCTGCTATGACTGAGTGGATCCACGTCCTCTTTGGTTCTATAGACATTTTTGGACAGGAAGCCGAGACAAAACCACGCCAGCTGAACTGTCATGTCTACCTTTCATTCCTTCCAATTAATCACTTGAAGTTGGCATGTTCCTATTTTCTAGAGGAACAAACTCACAAGCTAAGCGATGCATAGTTCAGGTGACAGCTGGTGGAACTGGGTTCCCAGTCTTTGTGACAAATAAGGATGCCTGAGAGGCAGAGAAGGTGGCATAGACGGTGGCTGCTGTGGAAGAGAGCACCGTCTGAGAGGGAGGACTGCCTTCTCCCACCCTCCCTCCCACCCCACCACTTTCTCCAACACACATACCTGAGAGTCAGCCTTCCACAGCCTGAGTCATGTGCTTGATGATAACACTTCCTTGCTCTCTAGCCCACATCCCTCCAATCAGCCTGCTACAATGGGAGCCTGCTGCCCACATCCAGCCTCCCTGGCCCCCCACTGGCTTCGTTCCCCTTCCCTTTGCTGTGTGTGGGGTAGCCATCAGCAGCATCCTGTTGCTCTTGAGGTCTCCAGATCCTGTGCCTGTTCTGCCTTCTGCTGCTTCCTCTCAGAGCTGCCACCCCGGCTCAGGCCACTCCAGCCACAACATTTCAGGTTCCTGCTGCCACCCAGCTTTCACGGTGATGTCCCTTGTGGGGCACTCTTCCCCCGCTTCCTTTCCGCACTACTGAGTGTTTAGATGTCTTAGCTGTGTCTCCAAAACTTTGGCAGTTCCTTGTTACACACTTTCACAGCACTGTGGATGGTTCTTTCAACAGTTGTATGGGTTTGGTGGTTAATGTCTGATTTTTGACTTGAGACCACAAGTTCCATAAGCACGTATGTTGTTGCTTCAGGGTCCATAGTCAATGTTCAGAGACTATTTGTCAGATGGATGGATGGATGGATGGATGGATGGATGGATGGATCGGTGAACTGACTTGGTGAATGGATGGATGGAAAGAATGACAAATGAATTATGGGTAATTGGATGGCTATGTGGACTGATGGATGATGGGGAAATGGATGGAAAGGTGATTATGTGTGTAGATAGACCCATAAATAAAGTGGTGAATGGCTGAGTAGATAGGAGATAGGTATGTGGAAAGGAGGATGGACAGTGATTGTCTAAAGCCTCTGATCAGCAGTGTGTCCTGGTCAGCCTGTCTCTCCACCTTCCGATTGTGGATAAGATGGTCCTAAGGCTCTAGGAGCCTGAGGGCAGTGCTGTCTCTGCAGTGTCACTTCTGTTTTGGTCACTCCCCCTCTGCAGATGCTCTGGCTCTGAGTTCAGAATTTCAAGTGGTGGGAGGGCTGCTGCAGCTACTGAAACCCCCAAGGAGATACAGTGGGAGGAGGCCAAGTCCAGGAGAGGAAGGATGTGGAACTGTCTCAGGTTCAGTAGCAGGTTCATCTGAGTTTCTGCATCTTTGAAATGAGTTGGCTCACCCCACTGGACTGTTAGCAGGGGCAATGGACAGTGTTCCAGCAAGGGTCTGCTTTTGAACTACCAAATGCTAAATTGGTGCAGGTAGAGTTGCTCTTTCCCATCTAGTGCATCTCCTCTGGGGAAGCAGGACTGGCTGGCGCAGAGGAAGTGGTGGGCCCAGATGTAGGAGGAAGTCAAGGGGCCCTAGGCTTGGGGATGGGAAGGAACCCTTCTTCCAGGCTGGTCCACATCTGTGACCTGCTCTGTTTCTTGCAGGAGTTGCCCAAGTATCTCCGAGGCTACCACAAGTGCACTCGGGAGGAGGTGCTGCAGCTGGGGGCGCTCATCTACAGGGTCAAGTTTGAGGAGGACAAGTCCTACTTCCCTAGCATTCCTAAGCTGCTAAGAGAGCTGGTGCCCCAGGACCTCATCCGGCAGATCTCACCTGATGACTGGAAGCGGGTAGACATGAGGGGCAGCAGGAATGGGGCCTCCAGAATGGGACATGGGTACCCCAGGACTCCAGACAGCGAGTACTAGCCAGCAGCCAAGGGGAATGCCTCTTCTGTGTGATGAGGGCACCCTCTATTCCGTGTCCACACTTCACTCTCTAGTCCCCTATGCAAAGGGCTTTAGTGGCCCCATAGTATTAATTTGCATGGTCCTGGTTGCCAAGGGGACCTGAATTTACTTGGTACCCTCTAGCTTGCCTGCATGGGGTGGGGTGGATCAGAGGTCAATGAGCTGGCCTAAGAGTGATCCTGGCTCTATCCCATGCCTGGCTCTGACAGTATAGACAGGTGGAAGTGAGGGTTGTGAATGGTCTGACTGACCCACTTCTCCCTGCAGTCCATTGTGGCCTACTTCAACAAGCATGCAGGGAAGTCCAAGGAAGAGGCCAAGCTGGCCTTCCTGAAGCTCATCTTCAAGTGGCCCACCTTTGGCTCAGCTTTCTTTGAGGTGAAGGTATGTCATCCAGAGTTCCTCAGAGATCAGGAAAGGGTAGCAAGTTGGGGTGAGATGGCACAGAGACTCCTCTCCTGAACTGAGGGGGACAGTGATGGCCTTGGACACATGCTGGCATGGAAAGGAAGGGAGCAATCCTCAACCTTGACCTGCCAAGTGTGTTGGCTCATCCCTGGGTTAAGTCCAGGGGACAGAGGAACCAGAAGGAGGAGAAGCAGACATGCAGACAGGCCAGAGTAATGGAGGGTGGCTTGTCCGTGACAGTGGGCCTTCATGAGATGGCAGAGCCAGGAGGACGTGCCCAAGGTCAGAAGGTAGCCTGGAGAGGCTTCCGAGAGCAGGTGATGTGGGCTTTCCAGAAAGTGCATGTGGCAAGGGCCCTGTACAGGCCCAGAGGCCTGAGAGCTGAGGTGTGGGCAAGGAATGAAAGCGCAGCTGGGTGAAGGATGTGAGGCGGCTGTGAAGACAAGCAGGGCAGCAGGCAGGTGGCGCAGTCTCCTCAGAGCAGTGAGCCCTGGAGGGGTTTGAACTAGGACCAGAGCACCGGATGGCTGCTCTGGGAAACATTTGGGCTGAGAGGAAGGACACAGCACTGACGCCCAGAGAAGCGGGAGAGAAGGGAGGCAACTTCTGGGGATCCGTGCCTGTCTGAACACTTGTCTTGCTCTGGAGAACCATCAGATGGTATCCATATTTTCTTTGCTAGCAAACGACAGAGCCAAACTTCCCTGAAATTCTCTTAATTGCCATCAACAAGTATGGAGTCAGCCTCATCGATCCCAGAACCAAGGTGAGCAGGGCAGGAGAGAGCAGGTGAGGGTGGTGCTTCTGCCTGCGCCACCAGCCAAGGTCCCAGACACAAGCCCTGAGAACCCCTGTTCTCACCGCAGAGCCCCCGTCCTCACCACAGAGCCCCCGTCCTCACCGCAGAGCCCCCGTCCTCACCGCAGAGCCCCGTCCTCACCGCAGAGCCCCCGTCCTCACTGCAGAGCCCCCGTCCTCACTGCAGAGCCCCTGGCCACCCATCTGGAAAGGCGTTTGCTTCCTAACCCCTCATTTGTTCCACCAAAATCGCAGTCCTCCTCTTACCATCAAATTCTTGCTACCAAATCTAGTCTTTTTAGTACTGGGCTTCTCAGAGTGTCTGGAAGCTTTAGACCACAGCCTCCTTCCAGAACACTATCTATGGTGGTCAGGGTGGCAGATGGTGATAGCTTGCGGTGGTAACTGTGTTTGTGGACTGGGCAGCTATGCTCCTGGACAGCTGATGCACAGCACTAGTGACCACTTTCTCCTCGGCTGCTTGCCTGCATGGCTTCTATCCATTCATCATTCCTTCTCAGATAGTTTGCGGGCTTTTTCTCTGCAGAGCCCAAGTATATTGTGTCCCCCAAGGCTTTCCTGTTTTCTCCTCTGTCTGGTTTACTCTGGCCATCTTGGTCAGGCTGACAGTTGTCAGTCCCCTCAGGCCATTTACATTTCCGTATTTGGTCTCAAGGACCCAACAGCCTCCTGAGCTTCCTTGGGTGTCCAGCTAGTGGGCTTGGCAAGGCACAGAGGGGAAGGTCCCTGGCTCCCTAAGCAGCTCTGTGCAGAGCTGGCCTCTTCCTCTTGTTCCTTTGTTCATGTGAAGGCTCAGGAGGTATCTCTGGGCTGGTGCTGGGGTGAGTGTGCCCGGGGTCGTGCTGTGTAGCTGTGTGCTTTCCTGCCCTCCCAGGACATCCTGACTACTCACCCCTTCACCAAGATCTCCAACTGGAGCAGCGGCAACACCTACTTCCACATCACCATCGGGAACCTGGTCCGAGGGAGCAAACTGCTTTGTGAGACATCACTGGTGAGAACAATTCCCAGGGAGCCTGGCATGGGTCCCTGCCTCTCCTGGTGGGTCTGTTTGAGGTTTAGCTTAGGTCTGGGGAAGTAGCTTGCTCTGTGGTTGAGGAACAGATCTTTTATTCAACAACTTCTGTTTTAGTATCTGGCAATTGAACCTGTGGTTGTGGCCTTGAGGTCAAGTTTAACAGAAGAGCCATTAGTAACAAGACCTCCAAAACTGAGCTCAAACACCCAACGTGCAGCTCAACTGGTAGCATTTGCAGTCACTCCTGGAGGGAGGCATCTGGCATTGAAAGGACCACAAGCCTGGGGCTCAAGACAGTCAGATGAACCCAGTCCCTCAAGTGTGTATGGGGGATAGGACTTGCATTGCTTCTGGGCTGTGCCCACTGCAGTGTCCTGGGAGCTATGTCTGGGTCTGAAGGCTGGCATGTTCTACTATGGGCTCTGTTTATTTTCTCACCCCTGCTTTCAGGGCTACAAGATGGATGACCTTCTGACTTCCTACATCAGCCAGATGCTTACAGCCATGAGTAAACAGAGAAACTCGAGGAGTGGCAAGTGAACAGAAGAGGAGGGGGTGGCTCAGGGCCTGCTCCTTAAGCAGCGGTTAGCTTAGGGCCCATCAGCTACTCCTGCAGTTGGGAAAACTCTGGGCATCCAGGCAAGGAGGCTGGACCGGCCAGCACTGACTATCAACTGGGCCTCTGACTTGTCTGCCACGAGGTCAGAACTCCCCTGCATGCACCGTGGCCCCTGGGTCAGTGCTTACCCTGGCTTGCTGTGGTCTTCTCTGTACTCCTTGGATGTTTCTCCTGACTCAAACAAGCCCCATCATGTGATCTCCTTTGACTTGCTGCATACTGAAGTGATGGAGGAATCAAAACAACAACTGAGTTCTCCATACTGGGAGCAACCAAAGCATATGTGCATTGATTTGGATGCTTTGAAACCCAAGAGACCCAGTCCAGGGTCGTTGGCATTACCCGCAACCATGAGTACTCTCACCAAGGACTCCCTAGAGTAATCCCTCCGTGTCACCTGCTCTAGGAAGTCTCCCCTGACTACTTCATGAGTCTGGGCAAAGCCTCCTTGTCCTACTACTTGGACCACTTTAGCATGTGACAGTGTGTGTGATTGGGCCCCTGCTCAACTCTGACCACCTCAGGGCATAAAGCATGTGTTTCTTCTTCTGATCCTGCAGTGGTCTTTGCTGGAGAAGACAATGTGGGGGTCATGATAGAGACCTGTAGGAGAGAATGGCCTGGGTCACAACTTCCTTTACCTGTGCCTGACTCACCAAACTGGTCTACATTTGTAGCATGCTTAAGTTCAAGGTGTACTGAAAGAATATTAAAGGGAGCAGTTGGGACCAGAAAAGGTTGTGTGTGGGGTGTTGGACATTGGTCAGAGAGGGAAGGGCTTAAGAATGTGTATAAGTGTTTGGGGGGGGGGCTCACGTCTTTAATCCCAGCACCCGGGTAACAGAGGCTGGTTGGTGGAGGATCTTTGTGAGACTGAGTCCAGCCTGGTCTACATAGTGAGTTCTAGGCCAGTTAAGAGATTTAGGAGGAATCATTTCCTGGCTCTTAACTAAGACTAGTGGAGACAGAACAGTTCTTGCATCATGCCAGAAGCTTTTTCTTGGCTCATCAAGACATGTACAAGAACCCTAGTAACAATGTTATCTTGGGTGAAATCCAGTGTCTAAAAAATGGTCTTTGTGAGCAGAATGAGACAGTGAATCTGAGAGTGACTGGGTAGGTCTGGTGTGAGATCTTAAGATGGGGCCATGGCAGGGGTGAGTACCTAGAGAGTGACAGTGAGATCCCTTTGCACTACGAGAGCTGGAAGCCTCCATTAGGGTCCCCCTGAGGCTTCACATTAAGCATCTAGGTCAGCCACATTTGTGTGCCTTGACTACCACACAGGGAGCAGGGAGTGCTGTTCCTGATCTCCCTACCGCCTATGAAGGGATCAGGGAGCAGTTAGTGTACCAGCTGGAGGCCCCAAATCAAGAGGCCTCACTTTCTGGGGCAATGGTGTGGTTGTCAGAAGAGAAAGCCTGAACCCACAAGGTTCACATCTGCACAGTCAGCCAGGCTCAGTCTGGCTCAGGAAGAAGCTGCTTAGTAGTCTGCTCTATAGCATCATGCCCAGGGGAAGCACAATCCCACCGGGGAATATGTTACCCTCAGACAGTAGGAAGCACCCTGCTACACACAGATCAGGAAATGAAGGCGGGGGTGAGAGCTTTGCCCTCAGACATTAGGAAGCATCCCGCCACACACACATCAGGAAATGAAGGCGGGGTGAGAGCTTTGCCCTGGCTCGAGCCCATGCTGTCTCTCCTTCCTTGACTTAGGAAAGATGTCACCACTGTACCTGTTCCATAGTCTTCATTAGCCTGGGTGACCAAGGAGAGGTCAAACATACACTGGTTTCCTGAGAGGTTGTCTTTATTACATGCTGGTGTGGCTGGAAGCACAACACAAGTATTCAGATGAGACAACCCTGCGACACCCTGAGAGCATCCAGCCCAGGTTCATGGCTGTGCGCACTGTGCACCCTGGCTCTCTCCTGAGGTGCATTCCTTACAGCGGCTGGGCCAGAATGTTCTCTTGAAAGCCTGCATGGCCTTGTGTGTGCCTTCCTGACCGCTTTTCACCATCACCACCCTTAGGCACAGGGAGGAAGACGAAGAGGGCGAGGCAAGGTTAAACTTTCTCTAGTGGGAGTAGGAGAAGGACTCGATAGAAGAGGAATGTGCCACATAAAAGGATTCCTGCAAAGAAGGCACAGCTGTCCAGGAGTCTCAGTGCTGTTCAATGAGTCTCCCGTGAGCCCCTAGATGGGAACTTGTTGATTTAATGTTCCCTACAAGGGACACTGGTTGTTTGACATTCCCCTGGGGACAGTGTCCTTCCTGGGACGCACTAGTGATTTCACATCCTTCTTAAAGAACACTGTTTCAGGCTCTTTTTGGAAGCTCTGGTAGAATAATGTCTTCTATTGGAGGCACTTGTGGTATATGACACTAACATCTTCCTTGGGTGACACAGATGATTTGATAGTCATCTTGACAAACCCTAATGGAATAATGCTCTGGAGGGAATCCTGGTGGTTTGAGGGCCTCTTCTTCAAGGACTTCTGGGAAACAGAGTTTGGGTATCTTGGTCCTGTTTGTTTCCTGATCCAGGCTTGCTGGAAGATGGTTAGACTTCAAGGGTTTTCCATCACTTTTTCTGTTCTCTATGATGTTTCCTGAACGTCTGTGGGGAAAGAAAAGACAGGTTCCTCAAGTGTCATTCCCCTGACTTCTCTTTGCCATATGGTGAGCTCACAGCCATCTCTTACATGTCAGAACTACCCCCACCCTACCACTGGCTTACTCCCTAAGATTCCAATTCCTGCACAATTTTGTGCAGACTACAGATGAATTACAGACTGAACTACATACAGTTCAGTCAGACACAGAGAGTGCATTGTGTGAGTTAAGCTTACAAAGGAAGTTGCCAGAAGGGAACTGATGCTGTTTCAAGGAATGTATGTGTGTATATACACAGAAACAAGGTCTTCACTATGTAGTCCTGGCTGACCTGGCAGGTTAGCCACAAACTTACAGAGATTCATCTGCCTCTGCCTCCCCAGTACTGGAATGATGGCATACACCACCATACCCTGCCAAGATTATACATTTTGCCAGGTGTGGCATACTCCTGCAACCTTAGCACTTAGTAGGCTAACATAGGAAAATCACAATTTTGAGGCCAGCCTGGACTATATACTAAGACGCTTTCTCAACACCCACTTCTCAATGAACATTTTCCCCCACCAGAATGGAGTCTCTCCAAGAAACTTTGATTTGCTTGCCACTATGTTCCCAATACCCAGAAATGTCTTTTGACTAATTTGCAGATAGAAAAACTGGTAGTAGAGAGCCAGGGACTTCAGATCTACCTTCCTGTACAAGATCAACTTTAAAAATGGGTAAAATAGCCTGGTGTGGTGATGCACACTTTTAATTCCAACACTTGGGAGGCAGAGGCAGGCTGATCTCTGTGAGTTTAAGGTCAGTCTGGTCTACATAGTGAGTTCCAGGTTAGCTGGGGCTACAGGAAGACCCTGTCTCAAAAAGACCAAATTTAAAAAGTGGGTAAAGTATAAAGAAAGACTTCTTAAAGTTATTTAAGAGTTAACAATATAGTAAGGAATTACAAGGCTCAAATAAAGAACATCATAATCCAAGGAGGGAAGTCGATTCCCAACTATACACTGCCTGTACAAAACTCATTTTAGATATAAAAATAGAAATAAAGGCAAGTTATTTTTAAAAATAGGTCACAGTGATATTAATGAAAAAGAAAGGCAGGGTTGCTATTAATACCATACCAAGTAGACTTCAGAGTAATGCTGTTACCAAAAATAATGAAAATCATTTCATTATTGACCTACATGACATTTACAAAACACTCTAATTACAGAATACATTATTTTCATATATACATGGAAAATCTGTGAAATAGGCTATATTCTGAGCTCCAAAAATGTAAAGGGACTTAAATCATTCCAAGTATGTTCTCTAGAAATATGGAATTAAGTTAGAAAATAATAGCAAATATGTCTGGAAAAGTTGGGGCAGCAGGTATAGTTCAGTGATAGAATGTGGGCTTAGCCTGTACAAAGCCCTTAGCTTTAACCCCAGTCCATGCTAAGAAATGCACCCCTAAAGCTGGAAACCAAAAAGTTAATTTAAAAATTTGTATGTATAATAATTGTATATATGCAGCATGCTGTGACATTTAATATGTATCCAGAATGTAATGACTGGGTCACAGTAACTGCCATATACATTACCTCACATATATTTCTCTGTGAATATTTTCATTTATTCTTTGACAGTCTCACACATGTGTACAGCGTAGCTTCATCACTCTGCAGACCCTCCTTTCCTCTCCCCTGGATTGTCCCCAGTATGTCCCCCTTCCACCTTCAGTTCCTCTCCTGTTCCTTTTATAACCCACTGGGTTCCATGAGTGCTGTGTGTATGCCTATGTGAGCCTCACCCCTAAGGAAAAGTGACCGTCCTTCCCTAACAGCCATCAATTGTAAATAGCTCCTCAGCTAGGGGCTTCATTAGCCCTCCCCTAGCTGTGAGTTCATGAGTGCAATGGCCATGTCATGTCCAAAAGCAGCATTTCACAATACTCCTCCCCATCCTCTGGCTCTTGCATTCTTTCTGTCCCTTCTTCTTGATGTTCTCTGAGTCTTGAGGGGCTGAGAATTTAACAGTTATTTACTCTCAGCACTTTGACCAGTTTTGAGTCTCTGCATTAACTACTGCCCTCTGCAAAAAGGAGCTTCTTTGCCCCAGGCTGGGAGCAGCACTGGTCATAAATACTGAGAAGATGAACAACATGTCCATTTAGGGAAATTATGGTAGTGTGTTCCCTCCTTGGGCCATGACTTCTTCAGCCATAGGCTTCTGACCGAGTTTATAGTACAGATGTGTATTCTCTCCTGTGGAGAGGGCCTCCAATCCAATCACAAGGTGGTTGGTTGCTCCCAATATGAATTTATGTTCATCAGGGATATTGGTCTGTTATATTTTTGTTGCTGTTGTAACCTTGTCTGGCTTTGATTCAGAGTAATGCTAGCCTCCTAGAATGCATTTGAAGAGACTCCCTCCCTTTTACTTCTTTAGAATAGTTGGTGTTAGTTCTTCAGGAATTTCGTAAAATTCAGGAGTAAATCCATTCTTTGTGGGGAGATATGATGGTTAATCTCTACTGTTAACTTGATGGGATTTAGAATCACCATGGAAACATGGCTCTGGGTATATCTGTCAGGGATTTTCTAGATTAGGTTAACTGAGGCAGGAAGACCCACCCTAAGTTTGGAAGGCACCATGCCATGGGCTGAGTTCATAAGAGAAAGTCAGCTGAACTCTAGCATCCATCACTATGTGCTTCCTGCCTGAGAATGCAGTGTAACCAGCTGTATCAAGCTCCTGCCAACATGCTTCCCTGCCATTATGAACTATATCCTCTGAACCACAAGCTGAACAAGCCCTTCTTCCATTGTTTTTTTTTTTTTTCTTCTTCTTTTCTGGTTAGGCATTTGGTCACAGCAATCAGAAGGGCAACTAATACAAGAGAGGAAATTCCTGCTTCAGTCCATTACTTGTCATTGATCTGCTTAGGTTTTCCATGTCCCTCTTCATGGTTCGATTTTGGTGGGTTGCCTATGTGTGGAAATCTATTTCATGTAGGTTTTCCAATTTGTCGGCATACACTTGTTCATTAAAGGCCCTAACGTACTCTTGCAATTCTGTATGCGAGTTACAACTGTCTCAGTTTTCACCTCTGAATTTAAAATTTGGGTCTTCTTTTATCTCCTCAGAAAGCTAACTTCAGTTCACTGATAATTTGTATTTTTAGTTTCTATTTCTGCTTTGATCTTTGTTATGTTGCTATGGTTTTTCTAGTTCCTTGAGTTGCAATCAATAAGTTGTCTCTTTTATTTATTTTGGATGTGGGCATCTCTTCCCTAACATCCCACTTAGTACCACTTTTATTGTATTCCAGGGGTTTTAGTTGTTTTCATTTTTGTTTCAATTTTTAAAAATTTCTCTCTTGGTTTCTTCAATGACTCATTGACTCAAAAGGATGCTGTTTATAGTTTCCATGTATCATATTTACACAATTTCTGAAATTTCTCTTGTCTATTTCTGATCGTCTATTGATATCAAAGAGGATGTCTGCTCTGGCTTCAGTTTTTAAACTTTGTTGAGACTTGTTTTGTGGCCTAACTTATGTGATCTATCCTGGAAAATGTTCTGTATGTGGATGTGAAGAATGTACATTCTCTGGCTATTGGATACAATGCTGTGCAATTCTCTCCTGGGTCTGTTTGATCTATGGTAGAGTTTACCTCTAAAGTCTGTTTATTTTTCATCTGGATCTGTTTATAGATGTTGTCATATTGGAGTATGTCTTCTTTTAGAACTAATGTTTGCTTTTTGAGACAGGGTTCTGGCCTGGAACTCACTATATAAATCCAGTCGGTCTGGATCTCATAGAGATCCATCTGTATCTGCCTCTTGAGTGCTAGGACTAAACCTCCACACACCCAGCTCTAATGTTTGCTGTTTATAATTAGTTGTTCCAGTACTGGGTGCATATTCATTTACACTGTACTTCCCTTTATTAAACTGATCCTTTTATCATTATGTGGTGACCTTTGTCATTTTTTAGTTTTTTTAAATTTACAGTCTACTTTCTATAACATAACTTGTTCACTTTGGGGTTCTTTTTCCACCCACTTACTTTCAGCCTATGTATCTCTTTATCAGGGAAGTGAATTTCTCATAGGCAGTATTTCACTGGTTCTGGTTTTAAAAATCTACTTAGCCAGTCTATATCTTTTAGTTGGGGACTTTAATCCACTTACATTCAAGGTTATCCCTGAGAAGTGAAGACATATTTCTGTCATTCTGTTAATTTTTTGTGGTTGTACTATATATCCTTTGCTCCTCTCTGTTCATCTTTGTGGTCTGATGGGTTTCTGTATTCATAGGATTTGATTCTCTTTCTTGTTTATTAATTCCACTGCTAAGTTTTGTACTTTTTGACTTTTTTTTGTGATGGCTATTATCCATTTGCTTCTACTGGAGAACCCCCTTCAGCATTTCTTAGGTTGATCTAGTATAACGAATGCCCTCAGGTTTTAGTTGCCTTGGGAAGACTGTGTTTCTCTTTTACTTCTGAAGGGCAGTTTTTTCCTTTTGAGTCTTTGAACATTGCCTATTCTTCTCCCAGACAGTAAATTTCTGCTGAGAAGTCTTCCTGTTAATTTATTAGGGATTCTTTCTAAGACAACGATTTCCTCTTGACGCTTTTAGAATGCTTTGTCTTGTACCTTTGACAGTTGTAATTCAAATCACAAAGGTTTTTTTAGTCAGATTTATTAGGATGACCTTTGAAATTCTTGGACCTTATAAACATATTTCCCCCAAGATTTGGAAAGTTTCCAGCAATTATTTTATTGAACAGATTTTTATTTTCTTAAAAAAATGTTTTTAATGTGTATGAATGTTTGCCTATCTGTATGTATGTGCACCCCATGTGTGCCTGGTAGCCACAGGCCAAAAGAGAATGTTGGATCCCCTAGAACTGGAGTTACTGATGGTTGTTAGCCACCAGATGGCTGCTGAGAACTGAACCTGAGTCCTCTGTAAGAGCACTAGCACTGTAAACGGCCAAGCCGTTTCTCCAGCCCCAAGAGCAGAGTTTTCCATATCTTCTCTTCTCCTGTGGAACACTATAATGCATTGCTTTGCTTTGTATGTATGCTTTGCTCCTAAGTCCCATTTTACAAGATTCCTGGGTTATTTCAAGGCTTTACGTTCAGAAATTCTTTCTTCTGCCTGAGCAGTTATGTTGAGGCTATTTACTGCATTTAAAATTTCATTTATTGAGTTCTTTAGAAGCAAGAGTTCTCATAGGTTCTCTTTTATGATGTGTATCTCCTCAATGAATTTCTCATTCATATTATGAACTGTCTTCTGATATTTTCTTATACCTCATTAAGTTTCCTCAGATTTACCCTTTTGAATTTGTTGTTAGGCAATCTGTTAATTTCCTTCTGTTGAGGACTGTTGCTATAGAGTTACTGTACTCAGGAGGAATTACATTATCTTCTTGAACCTCTACTAAAAGGGTATATGGTGAGTCAGATGCCTCTATTGACATTATATAGTGCCCCCCCCCTTTTGACAAAGTCTCATTATATACTTGTGGTTAACCTGAAATTTGCTGTGTAGACAGGCTGCCTCCAAAACTGTGGCAATCATCCTGCTTCTGCCTCTTGAGTACTGGGATTACAAGTGTGTGCCACATCTGACCTATAATGGTGGTTTTTGTACTAAACAGGTAACATTGACTTTGGTCCCATGTGGGTACTTCTGCACAGTGCCCACGTAGCTTCTGCTGTAACCTGCTTTGACAAATGTCTCTGGCCTACCCCAAAAGAGGTGTAAGATGTAGCTCCCTTAGGCAGGAGTGTTGATGTCTAAGGGCTGCAGGCATCTTTAAAGCTCTTCCATGTGCAAACCTGCTCAGGCACAGGCTAAACTTGGACCAGGATGCTCAACTGCTTCTCAAGAGCAGGAAGAAGATGGAATGTTGCACAGGCCATTCAGGAAATTCTCCTTGGTGACCGGCTGGGGCCATTGGTGGGCATGGGGCCACTTGGATGCTGCTAGATCCTAGAAGACAGAGCTTTTCAGGCCTGGTGGGTCACATAGCTGCTTTCAGTGCAGCAGGGTGTGCCATGTGACTGCTTTCTAAGGACTTCTACATGCTCTCCAGGTGCTTCTTCCTATGGCTACAGGGTGGGGTTTGCAGAGCTGCTGGATACAAGGGCTTGGATGCTTCATGGACCCAGTTGGGTGTGGTCTCAAGATGATCTTATACAGCAACAACTTGAGTGAGCAGGAAGCGCAATGTAGTCTGGTCTCTTTCTCTGGGGCAGTGCAGCAATGTGATAACTTTAACTAGCAGCTCCCCAAACTGGGCACAAGACCTGATGAAAACAGTTCGAGATTCTCCATAAATACATAATTTAGGTGCCTGGACGAGAGCTTGTGTGGGTTATCTACTTACTCTTTCTCTGATGAGCCAAGTCCTTCTTGGTTCAGGGCTAATCTCAAGAACAGAACAGCAGATGCTGTGCGTAGCAGACACTGAGCACATGCTCCTTCTTTATAAAGCTGTCATGTGTCTCTGTGGTTCTGTGACACTGCATTCCAACACGGCCTTAAATACTCCAGTGAAACACTTCCTCTTGTTTTGGTCTCGTACTGGGGAGAAAGAGGCAGCCCTTTCCTCTTAGCCACCTTGCTCTTTCATTTCTTGATAATTGAAGATATTATACTTTTAATATGGGGCAAAGAAAACACTGAAGAAAAGAAATTAGGCCTAGCAAGATAGCTCAGTGGATAAGGCACACAGTGCAGATCCAAAGGACCTGAGTTTGATTCCCAGGACCCACACGACAGAAGGAGAGAAACAACTCCTATAAGCTGTTTTCTGCCTCCACATGTACATGCTATAGCACATGCAGACACATACACACAGAGTTAAAATGTAATTTTTTTTAATGTTTAAAAAAGAAGAACGGATATTGAGATGAATGAAAATGAATCCATAGTGGTCTGAATCTCTTCCTGCTGGCACCAAAGAATATCACAGAGTGGGCAATTTTAAGTAACAGAAGCTTAAGGCTCCTAGTTTTAGCAGCTGAAGTGCCAAAATCAAGCAGGACATCTGGTGTCTAGTAAGGGGTCTGTGTTTCAAAGATGGCACCTCCTGCTATACTCTCCAGAAGGCACGCAAGGGGGCGGGACAGAGGGCAAAAAGGGATAAGGGCACTTTCCTCAACTTTTACAAAAGCATTAATCCCACCCACTAGGGCAGAGTGCTCCTGACTTAATCCCTCTCCAAATGCCCTCTTCTGAATAAATTACACTGGCTGCTAGGTTCTAACATAAGAATTGCAGAGAGACAACCACATTCAAACTATAACAACAACATAACCCAACCTGTGGGATAACATAAAAGCAGTATTTAGGAAGACTATATTGAAAAAGAAAGTCTTAACAGCTTCCATCTTAAGAAATTAGAAAAAAGTGGGGCTGGAGAGGTGGCTCAGGGGTTAAGAGCACTGGTTGCTCCTGCAGAAGACCCAGGTTCAGTTCCTAGCACCCACACAGCAGCTAACAACCATCTGAAACTCCAGTTCCAGGGGCTACGACACCCTTTTTCGGCCTATGTGGGTCCTGCACTGCATGCCCACAGTGCACTTCCATACATACAAGCAAAACACTCATACACACAAAATGAAATAAATAATACTCAAAATTTTTTCCTGGAAAGATACAAACTACTGAAGAAATAACCCAAACAGTCCCATATATATTAATTACTTTATTATGAATAAAACTCCAGATATGGAAGGCTTCATCAGAAGAGCCGATAATACATTCTAAACATCTGGCATTGCTCTGATATTAAAACCAAAGAAATTACAAGGAAACTACAAAACTATATTGCTCATGAAAAATAGAGACAGAACCCTTAACAAAATTATCAAATACAAATTCACATACATCATGTATAGTCTATACCAAAGACATAGGGTTGTTTCAGCATTAGAAAATCAATACAAGTCACTAAAAGAAAACAAAATATTAACTTAAAAAGAAAATCCATTTAAGTGACTACAAAAGAAGCACATGACACAATCCAAGCCCACTCCTAAATTTTTTTTAGCAAATTAGGTACAGAAAGAAAAATTTTCAACCTGAAAAAGGCATTTATGAAAAACTTCCAGCTAATATAACATGAAATGCTTTTTAATTTTTAAAACCTTTTTATTTATTTAATGTGCATGAGTGCTATGCCTTCATGTATGTAAGTGCACCTATGTCATGCAGTGCCCATGGGGCTCAGAAGATCCCCTGGAACTGGAGTTATGGACAGTTGTTATCTGACATGTGGGTGCTGAGAACTGAACCCGGGGCCTCTGCAAGAGCAGCCAGTGCTCTTAACCCCTAAGCCATGTCTCCAACCCCAAATGCGCTTCTACTGGATCAAGAGGCAGGCAAGGTTGTCTGCTCTCACCATTCATTCACAAATGTACTTGTAATTCTAGCCAACAAGATAAGGCAAGAAAGAAAGTTAAATCAAAGGCATCCACATAGGAAGAAGGGAACTTTCATAGAAGGCATGCTGAATATGTAGAAAACTAAAACCTTATATAAAGTCACTCAAATTAGCAAGTTAATTTACCTAAGTTTCAGGATACAGGATCAGTATATGAAAATCAACTGCACTTCTGTATAGTCAATAACTACTTGGAAATTTAAAATTTAAATACCATTTATAATACTGTAAAATGTGATATCTAGAAATAAATCTGACAAGGTTATATAAGATATGTACAAACCACAAGGCCTTGCCAAAAAGAATTTCAGAAAGTCTAAGTAAATGAAAAGACATGGCCAGCCTTTAATATCTTTGTGTTCCACAACTGTAGATTCAACTAGATCAAAACATTACAGAATATTGTACCTGTACTGACCATGTTCAGGCTTCTTCCCTTTATGATTAGCCCATAAGCCCAGTAGAACAACTATTTACATCCTATTTCTATTGTACTTGGTGTCACAAGTAATGTAGAGATGATTTTAAAGAACACAGGAGGATGTGTGGGGCTACATGCAAATACTATTGCATTCTATATAAGAGACTCAACTGGCCTTTGTATTTTTCAATTCCCTGTGGTACACAGGACACCTGGACTACATTCATGTATTGTGAGCATAAATATAACACCACACTTCTCTAAGTTGATGTACAGATTCAACACAATCACAAATAAAATCTCAGCATGCTTTTTAAAAAAATTATTTATTACTGTGTGTGTTTTGTGTGCATGCATGCATATGATGTATGTAGGGGTGCACATGCCACAGTGTATGTGTGGAGGTCAGAGGACAACAGTGCAGAGTCGGTTCTTTCCTTCCACTTTCATGTGGACTCCAGGGATTGAACTCTGGTTGCCAGGCTTGTGTGGCAAATGTCATTAACTGCTGAGCCATCTTGCCAGCCTTTTTTTGAAAAATAGAAGGGAATGGGCTACTGTGATTGGGGGTGGGTGGGTAAAGATGCTTGCTGCCAAGCCTGAGGACTTGAACTCTATCCTAGAGACCCACATGGTGGAAGGAGAGAAATGACTCCTGCAAGATGTTCTCTGATCTTCACAGGTACATTGTCTCATGTGCACACATGCTCACACACACACAGAATAAGTAACATTTTAAAATTACATTCTAAAAGTCATATGGGAATGTATGTTTTTCTAGAAAGTCCAAAACAACCTTGAAAAAGCAGAGTAGTGGAGAACTACTATGGGAAAAAGAGGACTTGAACGGAATTTGCAGGTCAATTCCATGACAAATAATAGCTTTATGATATCAGTGTTTTTAATTTATGCACATAATATATTCCTCCAATTACTTGGGTCTTTTTTGTCTTTGTAAAGTTTTGTAATTTCAGGACTGGAGAGATGGCTCCAGGGTTAACAACACTCACTGCTTTTGAAAAAGACCCAAGTTTGGTTCCCAGCACCCACATTGGGCAGCATACAACCACTTGTAACTCTAGGTCCAGGGTTATCTGACATCTCTGGCCCCCATGGGCATATACCCAAACCCATGTATACATATTTAAAAATAATAAAAATAAGTCTTAAAATTATTTTGTAGTTTCAACTAACTGATCATAAAATTCACTGTTAGTGTTTAGCTTCCTACTAATATAGTCACCACTATTCTCTTTGACCTACTGTATATATTGAATATCTTTTTTCATCTTTTCATTTTCAGTCTGTTTGTATCTTTGAATGTAAACTGAGTCTCTTCTAGATGGCATATAGTTCAATCATGTGTTTTAAATCCACTCTGTAAATCAGTCTATCTCTCCTCCCTTCCCCTTTCTCCCTACTTCTCCTTTTTCTTGTTCTTCTTCAAAAATATTTTTTTATTATTTTTATTTTATGTGTATGAGGGTATTGCCTGCATGTGTGTAAGTGCATCTGTGTCATGCAATACCCAAGGATGTCAAAAGAGGGCATCAGATCCCCTGGAAATGGAAATACAGATGGTGGTTAGCTGCCATGTGGGTGCTGGAAACTGAACCCATGTCCTCTGCAAAAGCAATCAGTGTTCTTAACCACTGAGCCATCTCTTCAGTCCCCCTTTCTTGCTGTTTTCGTTATGTAGTTCAGGCTGGCCTTGAACTCCTGATCCTCTTGTATGTCCAGGCATGTACCACCAAGTCTGGTGCCAAGCTCTATTCTTAGGAGAGTTCAATCCATTTATATTTAAAGTACTTACCAGTAAGGAGAAACCTTTGTCCTTTTGCCATGCACTAAGGTTTATGGGTTTTTTTCTTTTGGTCCCCATTCCCTGAATTTCTTTGCCTTCACATAGTTTTATTCAATATGTCTTGGCATTTGAGTTCATCCTACTCAGAGATTCTCAAGTTGCTGAGATATTTATATTCATTTGTTTCACAAAATGCTAATAAAGTTTAATTTTTTTGTAACTCATAGTTTGTAAATGAAGGCATAAAATTATTAGGGGAGAGATGATACCTCTGCTACAACCATCTGTAATACAGAATATCTTCAGAGACAATATTATACACATTTTGCCAATAAATGTGAACGTTTTTGCTTATCAGTTCTCAAATTGTCATTTAGGGACCTTTGGGGATCTTGGAGACCTTTTAATTATATTTTATTTGTTTTTACTTTATGTGTATCTTCTTCTGCATGTAGTGCTCTCAGAGGGCAGAAGGGGGCATGAGATCCCTGCAAACTGTAGTTAGGAACAGTGGTTGGCTGCCATGTAGGTGTTGGGAACCCAACCTAGTCCTCTGCAAGAACAGCCAGTGTTCTTAACTGCTGAGCCATCTCCTCAGCCCCCGGAGAATGTTCATTTGTTTGTTTTTGCTGTATTTTGTTCTATTTTTGTTTTTGTTTTTTTGAGACAGGGTCTCCTCATAGTCCTAGCTGGCCTGGAACTGGCTATAGACCAGACTAGCCTGGATCTCAGAGATCTGCCTGCCTCTGCCTCCCAGAGCTGGGATTAAAGCTATGCGCCACATGCCTGTCTTGGAGAACTTTTTAAAGGGGTCTCCAAAATAAAAATGACTTTCATGATAATGCTAATACCTTATTTGTCATTTTGTTTCTCTCGCTATCATCAACGCCTAGTGGAGCATTCCAGAGCTCATTTCACAGGTGGTAAGACTGCAAGAGATGGATCTCAGAAACAGATATAAGAATTGTTGTCATTTCATTTCTTTTCTTTTTTTGAGACTGTCTCCTTATAGGCTCAGTTGGCCTGGAACTCACTATGGAGACCAGGCTGACCTTGATCTCACATGTGCCACAGTACCCCACTGTCATTTTTGTAAATCCAGATATTGAGGTTTATATTGTAAAATAATTCTACACTTTTCACTATGTTTTTGTTTTATAGTTATTTCTCAAAGACTGGTACAGCATATAAAATTGGTTTTTAAAATTATTTTTCTAACTTTATTTTTATGTGTATGAGTGTTATGTCTACATGGATGTAAGTGCACTTGTGTCATGCAGTACTTGCTGAAACCAGACGAGGCATTGGATCCCCTGGAACTGGAGTTATGGGTGGCTGTTAGCCACCATATGTATGCTGGGATTGGAACTCAGGTCCCCCGGAAGAGCAGTCAGGGTTTTTAACCACTGAGTCACTTAAAGTTATTTTTAAATGAATCAGTAAATATTTTAAATTTTATAATATGGCAAATATGGCAAATAATAGATACTAGACGTGGTAAGAAATAGGAAAATATTATTCATATGCAGAAGTATCAGTTAATAGGAATAGATCTAGAAATAGCAGATGACAGAGCTAGCAAAGATATTAAAACAACTATTATAACTATGTTCATATATTTTTGGTTTTGTTGCTTTGAGACTGGGTCTCACATAGCCCAGACTAACTTTGAACTTGCTATGTAGCTGAATATGTATGTATGCTATGCAGCTTAAAGATGACCTTAAGTCTTGATCTTTCCACCTTAACCTCCCAAATTGTGGTATTATAGGCATGTGCTACCTGTCTGACTATTTTCAAATATTTGAATGAAACATGAATATAGGGAGAAAAGGAAAAGATTATATATATATATATATATATATATATATATATATATATATATATATATATATATAAAACTAAGGGTCAGCACTATGGTTCAGGCACGTACAGCTATCTGTTTGCCAAGCCTGACAACCTGGTTTTAATCCTCAGGATCCACATGGGGAAAAAGAGAACTAACTCCTGTAAGTTGTCCTCTGACTTCCGCTAGTTGTTGTGGGACGCATGTCCCCCACCCTGCCAAATAAATAAGTAATAAGCATAGAATTTTTTTTTAAAAAAAGAACTAAATAGGGGCTAGAGAGATGACTCAATGGTTAAGAGCACTGGCTGCTCATGCAGAGGACCCAGGTTCAGTTCCCAGCACCCACACAGCAGCTAACAACCATACATAACTCCAGTTCCAGGGGATCTGATGCTCTCTTCTGACCTCTGTGGACAATGCATGACATGGGTGCACTTAAACACTCATACACATAAAATAAAATAATAAATAAAAAAAATTTTAAAAAGAACTAAATAAAACTTGAAGAGATGAAAATTTTATTTGAAATTTTCAGTGGTTAAAATTACCAGGTAAGGATCCAGGTGTCTAGTCTAGTCCTTAACCAAGCACTTCACCCACCATACCCTTCTGGGGCCCCATGGAGTCTTACCTAGAAACCCAGATAGCCACCTACAGAACTGGTGCACCTTCCAATCATCCATTCTACCCACAACTCTGCCTAAGAACCCCATTGTACCCTTCAAGCTAGGACCCCAGGTAGGGACCCCCCAGAGTCAATCCACTATCCCACCCACTAAGACACCCAGGGACCTCTTGGGGTCCTACATCTTGGGCCACAGATAGGGATCCCTTCCTATTTCCACCTGAGGATAGTGTGGTGTTCTGCACCCACACCCATGGAACACCGACCACTCACACTGTAATCCCAGTCCCTGCCACCCAACAACCACCTACAGAACCCAGAAAGCCCTCAGAAGATCATCAGTGAAAAATCTTCTAAGCCCACAGAAAGTTTGCTCCTAGGCTCATAAGTTGCACATATCCCTAGCTGAACTGAGAACCCTTCTGACACTCCATACACACAACAACACAGAGTAAGACCATTCAGCTGATCTACAATTTGACAAGCTGGAGTAATAGCAAAGAGATCCAAACACCCAACTAATATGAGATTAGATATCCATATCAAGAAACACCACCCAGGACATAACTCCAGATGCCTAGGCCCCAGAGTTCCTGCATGAATAAACAAGACAATATGTCTCTTCCAGAAACTAGCATCTCCATCATAATGTTTCCTAAGAAAAGTAACTTAGCAGAGGCACAAGACTATTTCAAAACAGCAATTATAAATATGTTCAAGGAACTCAAAGATATGAATAAAAGACTGAATGAAGACTGAAAACACAGTTGAATAAAATAAAACAATTCAAGATATGAAATTAAAATTTAATAAAGAGAGAATCTCTCAAGAAAAACAAGACTGAAATAAAGCTTGAAATGAAAAACTGAGGAAGTCAAACAAAAAGCTCAGAGGAGAGAGTAATCAAGTGGAAGAGAGAATTATCAGGCTTTTAAGATAAGGTAAAGGGAACGGATCACTCAGTCAAACAAAATGTCAAACCTAAAGTAACTCAGGAACAGAACATGCAGGAACTCTGGGACACTATAAAAAGACCAAATCTAAAATGATGGGTATAGAAAGAGAAGAAACTCATGTCAAAGGTACACAGAATATTTTCAACAAAATCATAAAAGAGAATTCCCCAATTCTAAAGAAAGATCCCTATCAAGGTACACGAGGCATACAGAACACCAAATAGACAGGACCAGAAAAAAAACTCCCTATATCATATAATAAAAGTCGAAACCACTAAATGTACAGAACAGAGAGAAGATACTGAAAGCTGCAAGATAGGCCCATCAGAATAACATCCAATTTTTTAATGGTGGCTATGAAAGTCAGAAGGGCTTGACTGATGTTCAACAAATCATGGAAGAACACAGATGCCACCCCAGATTATTAGTACATCCAGCGAAACTATCTATTTAATAGAAGGAGAAAGAAAAACTTACAGTGATAAAAACAGATTTAAGGAATTTAGTTCCATTAAGCAAGCTCTACAGAGGCTACTAGAAGGAATTCTTTGGTTTGAAGAGATTAAACACACCCAAGAGGGCACAAGGAATAAACAATTCCAGAGCAATTAATCAAAAGAGATCTAAGAAAACAATACTACAACAAACTGACAGGTCAATCACAACTTTCAACATTAACAGTCTCAATTCCCGAATAAAAAGACACAGAATAACAGACTGGATTAAGAAAATAGGATTAAATTTATTGCTGCCTCTAAGAACCACAGTTCACCATCAAGGATAGATATCACCTTGGGGTAAAAGGATGCAAAAAGGTATTTCAAGCAAATGCAACTAAAAAAGAAATAGGCATAATTATTCTAACATCTGGAAAAATAGACTTCAAACCAAAACTAATCGGAAAAAATAGAAAAAGACATTTAATACTCATTAAAGAAAAAAATCCACTAAGAGGATATTACAGTCTTAAACATATGCACAGCAAAACATGGGCACATGAATTTCATAAAAGAAAAACTATTAGATCTAAAACATAGATTGATCCTAACCTAGTTACAATAGTTGACTTCAACATCCCACTCTCACCAACAAACAGGTCATCCAAATAAAAACTGAGAGAAACCCTGATGTTAAATATCATAAATCAAATGAATCTAATGGCCACTTACAGGCTCCAAACTACCAGCACTACTACACACACTTAAGAATATACTTTACTATCAGCAGTCCACAGCACTTTCTCCAAAACTGACCCCATAGTAGGACACAAAGCAAACTGCAACAAATTCAGGACAACTGAAATACTATCTTGTGTTCTGTTTGACCACAAAGGAATAGAGCTATTAACAATAGAAGCATCCAAAGCACAGAAACTCATGGGAACTAAACAATACACCACTGAATGAAAATTGGGTCAAGGGAGAAGAAAATTTAAAAATTCTTGGAATTGAATGAAAACAAAAACACAATATACCAAAAATCTATGGAGCTCCATGAAGGCAATTCTAAAAGAAGAATTTATAGAACTAAGTGTTTTATTCTACTTATAAAAATAAAACTTGAAAGATCACATATTCATAATTTAATGATGTACCTGAAGTCTTTGTTAAAACAAAAACAATACCCAAAAAGAGTAGATAGGAAAAGATAATCAAAGTCAGGGCTGAAATTAATGAAACAACAACAAAACAAAAACAATACAAAGAATCAATGAAATAAAGAGTTAGCTCCTTGAAAAGATTAACAAGACTGATAAACCTTTAGCCAAATTAACCAAAAGAAAGAGGACCAAATAAAGTCACAGGTAAAATGGGAAGCATTACAACAGATACTAAGGAAATTCAGAGAATTATAAGGACATACTTTAAAAATTTATATTCCAGCCAGGTATGGTGTCACATGCCTTTAATGCCAGCACTCAGGAGGCAGAGGCAGGCAGATACCTGTGAGATCAAGGCCAACTTGATCTAACTAGCAAGTTCCAGGCAAGCTGGGGCTACAGGGAGACTTTCTCTCTAAACAAAATCTATATTCCACTAACCTGGAAGATCTGAAAGAAATAAGTAAATTTCTAGATACATATGACCTACTAAAATTAAACTGAGATGAAGTAATTTAAATAGACCCATAGCAACTAATGAAACAGACACAGTAATTAAAAATCTCCCAACTAAACGAGCCAAGGATCAGATGAATACAGCTTAGAATTCTATCAGATCTTCAAAGAACTAACACCAATAATTCTCAAATTATTCCACAGAATAGAAAAGGAACACTTCCAAATTCTTTTTATTTATTAAGCTTGTCTTACTTTAATACCCAAACCAAAGACCCAACACAAAATAAAATTAAAGGGCAATATGTCTGATGAACATAGACATAAAAATTCTCAATAAAATACTTGCAATCCAAGTACAAGGGCACATCAGAGAGATTACCCACCATATTCAAGTCAGCTCCATTCCAGAGATGTGGGGTGATTCAATATATGCAAATCAGTAAATGTAATCCACCACATAAACAGACTGAAGGACAGAAACCACATGATCATCTCGGTAGATGCAGAAAAGGCCTCTGACAAAACACAATGTTTCTTCATGATAAAATTCCTAGAGAACCTAGAGATACAGGAGACATATCTCAACATAATAAAGGCAGCACATAACAGCCCACCACCAACATCATGTTAAATGGAGAAAAACTCAAAACAAGGATGCCTACTCTTTCCATTCCTGTTCAATACAATGCCTGAAGTCTTAGCTGCAGCAATAAGACAAGCAGATAAAGGCTACACAAGCAGGAGATAAAGAAGCCCAAGTACCTTATTTTCATATGATATGATTCTATTCATAAATGATCCTAAAGATTTCACCAGAAAACCAGAACTGATGAGCACATTCATCAAAGTAGCAAGATACAAAATTGACACATGAAAATCAGTAGCCTTCCTATAATATAAACAATAAGCATACCAAGAAAGAAATAAGAGAAATAATCCCATTCATGATAGCCTCAAAAAAACCTTGGAATAAATATAAGGAAGTAAAAGACTTGTATAATAAAACTTTCAAACATTGAAGAGAGACACTGAAGAAGACACCAGCTGAAAATGGAAAGACCGTCCATGCTTACGGATCTGTATGATCACTAGTGTGAAAATGGCCATTTAACCAAAAGCAATCTACAGATTCAACAAAATTCCCATCAAAATTCCTATGCATTTCTCACAGAAATTGAAAAATTAATCTTAAATTTCATATGTAAACTCAAAAAAATCCAGATTAGCCAAAGCAACCTTGAACAATAAAAAAGAGCTGGAAGCATCACCATCCCTGATTTTAAGTTATGTTACAGAGCGACAGTAATAAAAACAGTGTGGTACAATATAAAAAACAGACATATTTATCAGTGAGATATCATTTGAGACCTAGATATAAGCCCATTGCCAATGGCCAAATGATTTTTTACAATAAGGTCAAAAATACATATTGGAGAAAAGACACCATCCTCAACAAACAGTGCTTGTTAATCTATGCAACCACATACAGAATAAAATTAGATCCACAAATCTCCCCCTGCACAAAACTCAACTCCAAATGGATCAGGACCTCAATGTAAGACTTGCTACCCTGAATCTAACAGAGGAGATAGTAGAGAGTACCCTGGAACTTACAGGCACAGGAAAGGACATTTTGAACAGGACCCTGATAGCACAGGCATTAGGAACAATTAACAAATGGTAACACATAAACCGAAAAGCTTCTGTACAGCAAAAGACATCATCATTCAAGTGAAGAGGAAGCTTACAGAATGGGGAAAATCTTTACCAGTATATATCTGACATAAGGTTAATATCTGGATTATTCAAAGAACTCAAAAAACTAAACATGAACAAAATAACCAACCCAATTAAAAAATGGGGTATGAAACTAAATAGAGTTCATAAAAGATGAAATACAAAGGGCTGAAAAAAAAACACTTTAAAAACATTCAAGATCCTTAGCCAGTAAGGAACTGCAAATTAAAATTACTTTTGAGATTTCATCTAACCCAAATCATAATGATCAAGATTAAAAATAATAACAACAACAAATGACAAACACTGGCATGGATGTGGAGAAACTTATTCACTACTGGGAGTGCAAAATGGTAGAGTCACTATGGAAATCAGTGTAGAGGTTCCTGAAAAAATTAAAACTAGGTCTACTATAAGATCTAACTAATTCACTCTTGGGAATATACCCAAAGGACTCTAATATCTTACAGAGATACATGTTCATGTATGTTCACTGCTCTACTACTGTAGGCGCTCTCTAACATATATACACATACATATATGAAAAGAGTTTAAATGGAGGTAAACTACAATGGGGGTAAACACTCAAACTAGATACCTCATCCCACCAAATATAAAACCCGGTACCAGGAGTGGGTTAGCTTTCTTGGAGTTGTTGGCCAGTGGAGTCCCATAGACCCCTCCCCAAATATTTCAGGCTATTGCTATTGAACTTGGTAACCCACCAGAACTTCAAAGTAAAACCCTATTGCTGAAGGCAATACATACATGAGTCACAGAACATGGAAAAATCAAGTGGGTACTGATCTAGAAGCTTCACCTGTACTGGCTAGCTTTCATGGTATTGGAAGGTGCTATGGATCTTCCTCCTGCAGAGGAGAAAAGTGACTGTCAGCCTTCCCGAACTGTGTACCCTTCAAGATACAAAAATGACTGGCCTGGCAAGATCGTCCAGTAGTGCAATGTAACAGCCATCACTCTCTGACTGGCTTTAGGACCCACTCCATGAAATAGATCCAGTACCTGGCACTGTTATCAAGGCCAAGAAACTATGGCTAGAGAGGTCCAAGGCCCTAGGGGAGAACCTACTACTAATATTCTACTAAATGAACATATCATTAAAATGACTCCTAACGACTTATTGCTATATCCATAGTTAAGTGCATTTCTTAATCCTCATCAGAGAAGCTGCTTCTTGCAGCAGAATTAATACAGAGACCTACAACTGGTCCATATGCAGAGAATTAATTGACCATACAGTGCCAAGCCCTAAATGAAACATGTACATCACACCCCTCACTCCATGGCTAAGGAATCTTTGAGGAAGAGGGGGAAGAAAGACTGTGCAAGCCAGAGTAGTGGATGACCACAAGGAAACAGCATTTTCTAGACAGCAGGGCAGTTTCACATATGCCCTTATGTCAGCCGTGTTAGGATGTGCAAGAGCTGCTCAAGCTCATACCAAACCAAATCCCAGCATGGAGGTGAGAAGTAGACACAAAGTCACACTTCTAGCTGAGGAGCTATTAGCATTTGGTAGCTGCTGGGTGAGGAACAGTTAGTCTTCATTAAGGATATGACCTTTGTGGATTGACCACATTCCAGTACAGATTCCACACCTAAGAGTACTTGAGCAATGAATATTGGACACAGTGGGGAAAAAAAAAGAAAAAGAGCAAAGATGGATGGGTAGGGAGGCAGGAGCAGATCTGGGAAGAGTTGGGGGAGGGGGAAAATATAATCAAAATACGTTGTATGAAGTTCTGAAAGAATAAAATTTAAAAAAAAAATTACCAGGTAGGACTTGTGTGAGCAGCCTTCTTCACTGGTAAGTCTGATCCCTTCCACTGAGCAACTCCAGTCTCCCCCTACCGCACATCCTGTTCTTCTTCTAGTCTTGGGCACAGGCCCGCTCATGCTCTTAGCACTCCAGATCCCAGACTACTCTCTTGGTCCAGACCCACCCACTACATTCTGAATCTGGTACTCAGACCAACTTAATTTTTCAGTCTAGTTTGTTAGAGCCCTCACAGGCTGTCCCCAGCCTCAACTTGTCTTGGATTCCGGAGACCACTCTTCTTTCCTGGTAAATCTGATCCTACCCACTGTGTCTCCATTCCCCTACCGACACAGCAACTCCAAACCTCCTCACCCAACATCCTGTGATCCATCTAGCCTAAAGCACAGGCACACTCTTATTCTTAGCTGGGCTACCCTCTTACCTCTAGAGGGCTGTGAGTTCTCCAAATTGCATGGTGTCCAACCCCCTACACTGGTACCATCTGTAGCCCCTCCCACTGCTACAGGGATAGGCTTCTGTGCCCTTTTGTACCGCCCAGACCTTTGCAGACTACCTGAGAAAGCCTGAATCCAGCCTCTGCCTAACCATTTTCCCAATGTGCTGTGTCTGATGGCTAGAGGGACCCAGACCTTAAGAGAGAGCCTGAGAGCATCTGATCTCACCCAAACTGTGCCTCTGAGAGAACTCTGGAGCAGCTGGACTAGAGCCATCTACTCCCTCCAATAGAAGATCAAAAGAGAGAACCTGAAACCTTGATCAACCAGCTTTTCATACCCAATAAGAAAACAACCTAGTCATATCAAGTATACAAACAGAATCAGACTTAAACTGAACAAAGGAAAACTTGAATCTCACATCAGAATCACAAACAACAAAAGAAATCCACATGCAAAAATCATAACAAAAAAATAATAGTATGAAAAACTCAAATAATATGTCCCTACCAAACATCACCAGTCCTATAGAAGAGATCTACAGTAAGAATCCCATAGAGATAACCCAGGGCACAGAGTTTAAAAGAACAATCATAAACATGATCAAAAAATAAAATGAATTTAAAGACACACAAACAAATCAAAGAATTAAAAGAATATAGAGGTAAACTTCTGACTGAATTCACAAACACACACACACACACACACACACACACACAAAGAGATGGAAATACTAAAGAAAACTCAGGCTGAAATGAAGAAGGAAGTGAAGAGCTCAGTAAGACAATTTGAAACAATAGGAGAAAGTCTCACCAATAGAATAAATGAAATGGAAAGCAATATATCAAGACTAGATGGTACACTTGAAGAATTGGAGCCCTCAAGCAAAGATTATGAAAAAAATGTATAAAACACAGGAATGGAATATGCAGGAAATGTGGTACACCATGAAAAGACCAAATTTACGCATCATAGGCATAGAGAAGAAGAATCATCTCAGGACAATGGTATTGACCAGATCTTCAACCAGATTGTAAAAGAAAATTTTCCAAACTTAAGGAAAGGCATTCCTATACAAATACAAGAAACACACCAAATAGAACACCAAATACACAGGACAAGAAAAGAAATTCCCCACAGAATATCATAGTAAAAACCCTAAGAGTACACAACAAAGAGAGAATTGTGAAAGCTGCAAAGGAAAAACATGTCATATGTAAAGGAAAACCCATCAGAATTAGAACTGACTTTTCAGTGCAAAGTATAAAAGTCAGAAGAGTCTGGACCAAAGTATTACTAGTTCTAAATGATCATAGATGCCAATCTAGAAAACTTCACCCAGCAAAAATGTCTACTATGGTTGAAAGGGAAAGAAAAAAATTCTACAACATGAATAGGCTGAAATAATTCATGTCCAGAAAGCCACCCTTCAGAGAACACTTGAAGCAATTTAAAGAACTGAAGAAAAGAACAACTATACCCAAGGGGAAAAAGAAACTAAATGAAAGTTTAACTGGGGAACCACAAAGGTAGACCAAAGAAGCAAACAGAATTTAAAATGATGGGAATCAATATACATCTTTCAATAATAACTTTAAATATCAGTGAGCTGAACTTCCCAGTCAAAAGACACAGGCTAGTTGAATGGATCAAGAAATAAAATACATCTTTTTGCTGTCTGCAAGAAACCCATCTCACCTTCAAGGACAGGCACTACCTTAAGGTGAAAAAAATATTCCAAGCAAATGGCACTAAGAAACAAGCAAGAGCTGCCATTCTAATATCTAACAAAGTAACTTCAAACTAAAACTAATCAGAAGAGATAAAGAGGGTCACTTCATTCTGATCAAAAGAACAATTAACCAAGAAAATATTACAATCATCAACATATATGCACCAAACCAAGGTATACTCAACTTCATAAAACAGTACTACAGTATTTTAAGACACAGATTAATCCCAACTCACTAATAGTAGGGGCCTTTAATACACCACTGTTTCCATTAGACATGTCAACCAGACAGAGAATAAACAGAGACATCTGAATTAAACAATACCATATATCAAATAGACCTAACAGACATCTACTGAATATTCCACCCAAGCACCAAAGGATAAATTCTCCAAAATTTATCACATAGTGGGGCACAAAACAAACTTCAACAAATACAAGAAAATTGAAATAATTCCATGCATTCTATTAGACCACAATGCAATAAAGCTTAAAATCAACACCAGAATGCTCATTTACTACTGGTGGGAGTGTAAGCTTGTGAAACCCCTATTGAAAGCAGTGTGGAGAACTCCTTAAAAACTAAAAATGAATCTACCATTTTGACTCAGTTATACCACTCCTTGGCTTATACCCAAAGGAGTCATCTTATTGTAGAGATACTTTTACAACCATGTTTGTTGCTCCTCTTTTCACAGTAGCTATGGGATGGGAGCAACCTAAGTGTCCCTCAGTTGACAAATGGATAATGAAAATTTACACAATGAAGTTCTATCAGTGGTAAAGAAAGATGAAATCATGACATTTTCAGGTAAATAGATGGAACTAGAAGCTCTTATGCTAAGTGAAATCTTTTGAGTTGTTGGACAGGGTAGTCCAAGAGACTCCCAAAATTACACAGGAAGTAATTACACTATTGCCATCACCCTCTCTTGCCTCCCAGAACTTGAAGGTAAGACCCCATTGCTGAAGACAGGACATATTTCAGAGACCAGATTTGGAGCAATGGAGCTAGAAATGACCTGGAAGCTGCTGCTCTGGCACTATGCAAGTAACCAAGAGGGAACATCAATCAATGGCCCAACACCAGCTTCATGACCAAATAACCACACTGATGACTGGCAAGTATTTGACACTGGTGCAGTAGTAGCACTTTTATCTTGGGGCCAATCAATGGCTACCTAATTGGTATTAGAGCCCAGTTGATGGGAGGAAATTCATGTGTGGTACTGTAATCTTAGCCAAATACACATAGCTGAAGAGGTCATAGATCCTAGAGAAATCTCCAAGGCTGTCACATCCCTAGGCTAAGATAACTTCTTACTAAATGCAAAATATATATCCTTATATTTACAGTCAAGTATCCCAGACACCACTCATCAAAAAAATCTTCTTTTGCTCCAGACAGAGACTACAACAGTACCACAGCTGGTCACACGTAGATATTGTCTGTGAATTTCCCATGCCTAAGCATCACATCTACAATGCAGCCTCTAGACCCAGGCTCATGCAATATAGAACAAGGGGTAAAGGAGTCACTAATCAATCTCTCAACTCTCATTAATGAAGTTCCCTCATGCAACAAAGGGCCAGTAACACAAAAGGCTAAATCATGGAGATTCGGAATCTGCAGAGTGAGGGTCCCTGGACAAGACTCTTATATTAAGTTTCACTCAGCCAGGGCTCAGGGACCATTGCAGAAAAGGGGGCAGAAAGATTGTAAGAGGCAGTGAAGAGGTCTCTGACCATATGGAAGTAGAATCCTACAGGCTCCTGGGACCCTGCTCATATGAACCTACAGCAATGGTTTTGGCATGCTCAAGATCCATGCAAACTCAAGCAGACAAAAACCCAGCATGGCGCTGAGGAAATGGGTAGCAGACCCCAACCTCTGCTTAAGAAATATTGGCAACTGATTACTATTGGGTAAGGATGAGTTTGCATCTTCCTAAGGCAGGGGACTCTGGGTAGGCTGACTAGATCTCAGTGGATGAATCTGCACTGGGGTCATTTGGGGACACTAACTTGACCTAATGGACCTTAACACAGATGAAAGAATGTATGGGTTCCAGTTGGGGGACTTATAGGGGGTACTGGTGGGAAAAGGGGTATAAATATGGTTAAAGTTGATTGAGATGTTCTGTATGAAACACACAATGATTCACTTAAAAAAGGGGGTTTTTAATTTAAAAAAATTACCAGGTAGTGGTCAGGAGAGAGAACTCAGTGGCTAAGAGTACTGGCTGCTCTTCCAGAAGGCCCAGGTTTGATTCCCAACGTCCATATGGCAGCTAACAAGTCCAGTTCCAGGGGATCTGATGCTCCTGTCTAGCCTCTGTGGGTACTGTGACATGGTGCACTTACATACATGCATGAAAAACACTCATACACATAAAAATAAATAAAAAATGTTTAATTTCCATGTAGGATATTTTAAAAGTCAGTGAAGTTAAATGCCTGTGTGGACACAAGAGTGATATCTCCAAGTATCCATCTTTGATTCATATTCCATGCATAATTCCTTTTACTTGAGTGAAATAAGACCTATAAATACCAGAAGATACAACCCCCTTGGTTTGGTTATATGACCAAGACAGTAGAATATCTGCTTATGAGTAATTACAGTATATAAGACTGGAGAGAGATTCTCATCTCTTTGAGGATATAAGATCCCATGGACCATGTGGCTAAAACCTGAGTGTGGCCTTGAGGAAATCAGAGAGAATTCATCAAGAGTCCTTAAGACAACAGTGATGACTTTAGTCTTATCACTATAAGGAACTCAATTCCTGTAATAGCTAATGAGCTTAAAAGAGGACCCTAGCTCTCAGTTGAGATCGAAGCTCCAGCTGTTACTCTGCATAAGCCTGTAAGACTTTAATCCTTTTAATCCACAACTGTGAAATAATAAATTTATCTTGTTAGGGTGGAGTAATTTTTAGCAATAAGAAACTAATACACAAGGCTGAAAAGCTGGCTCAGTGGTTAAGGGCACTTACTGTTTTTGAAGAAGACCTGAGATTGGTTCTCAGCCAACATAGTGGCTAACAACCATCTATAATTCCAGTTAAAAGGTGATCCAACACATCTGGCCTTTGAGGGAACAAGGCACACACAGAATGCAGATATATACATGCAGGCAGAACACTGACACACACAAATAAAAGTACATAATTGTTTTAAAAAGAAAGTAACATAAACAGAAATAAAATTTATCCTAAATGAAGCAAAGACAATAAATAAGTTAAAAATAGAAATTAACAGAATCTCAGTATCTTATATGATAAGGTCAAACTTAAAATCCAAGTAATTAGAATACAGAATGAGAGAAGAGTGAGGAAACAGAGGGATTTTTTTTAAGAAATAAAGAATGAAAATTTGTCCAATTTGATAAAGGCGTACTCTGACATACCTAAATCTTTCAGCAAACTCCAAGCAGGATATAAATACCTATTTGTGTGCATGTACACATGCACATGCACACACACACACACACACACACACACACCCCTTAAGACAAATTATAATACAATTACCAAGAAATGCTAGCAAAAGAAAGAATTTCGGAAAATAGCTTGAGGTAAAATTACATGTGTCACAGATGATCAATTTTTTTTTAAACCTGAAGATGTTTCATAAGAAATTACATGAAATAGAAGACAGAGGTTGCAGGTGATTTCTGAAGGCAGATGTGGCATCAGCAGGGGCAGCAGTACACAGACATCTTATGAGTGTCTGTGGTGTGAGATGTGGCTTCTCTGCTGGGCCTGGTGGCTTACACCTGTGATTCCAGCACTGCGAAGTCAGTCAGGAGGATCAAGAGCTACCGGCTAGCCTGGGCCACACAGTGTGACCCTGTCTAAGAAAAGCTGTGGCACTGTTTTGTGCCCCAACCTAGGTGGTCTAGGCTATGGTTTCTGTTGAGATCCTGACCCTATCCAGTCTTCTTTGTTTCTTCCCTGATTCTGAACTTGGTCTTGTACCCTCTGGGTATCTCTGGGAGATTCCAATTGATCTTGTAATTCATCTGCTTTCTGCTTAGATCAGGTGAAAGTTTCTAAGACAGATAACTATGAACAATCAAAAACAAGGAACATTTTGAAGTTCTTTTCTACCCACCTTACTTTCTTATCAGCATTTCAACATAGTATCGTAAAGTTAAACTTCATCATTTTTCTAAGGCATTATAGCAATCTCGGTCATGCAAATACATACAGTTCTTAAGGTTTTCCTTCAAAACCTCTTTCCCAGGCTGGGAACATAACTCAGAAAGAATAAGTTGATCTAGAACCTTATACCTAGCACTGCAAAAAGCAACAGGGAAAACCTCTTCTAATCCAGTCCCTCCTCACCATTGCTTTGCTTGAGATATTTCTTGGCTATATTACTGTAATACAAAGAATTAGGATCAAAGGATAAGCTTTTGTGGTAAGTGCTCACCTAGACTGAATTATTCCCCACTCCTTTTGTAGATTCGTATCTCAAAGCCCTGAACATTCAATGCAATTATATTTGGAAATTGGACAGTTACGGAGATAATTGAGAACTGGTGTCCTTGTAAGAGGAAGAGGAAAGAGCAGAATGGTCTCTCTTCTCACACAGGCAGAGAGGAAAAGGCATGGGAGGACACTGTGAGAAGGCAATGGTCTATAAAGCCGAAGAAAATCTAATCAAGAACCAAACTTTTGAACACCTTGATCTTGGACTTCCAACTGTGAGAACTGTGAGATCACAAATTTTTGTTGTTCACACCACCATCTGTGACACCTCTTTTATGGCAGCTCTAGTCTACTAATACAACTATTGATAATCCTAAGGTGGCTAGAATATAGGCCTGAGACAGCATAGCAATGGAGCAATTTTTAAAAATAAATTTTAAGAATTATTTATTTACGTGTGTGTGTGTGTGTGTGTGTGTGTGTGTGTGTGTGTGTGTGTGTCTGTATCTGTGTCTGTGTAGGAGTATGTGCATATGCATCTTATAAGTGTCCAGGGAGGCCAGAATAGGGTATTGGATCCCCGAAGCTAGAGTTTACAGACAGTCATAAGCTGTCTAATATGGGTGCTGGGAATCAAACACAGGTCTAGGTCTTTTAGAAGAACAGCAAATGCTCTTTACCACTGAGCCATCTCTCCAGCCCCAAGAACAATCCTAGAATCCATGAAACTCAAGAGTTGAGATCTCTCTACCACTTTGAGTTTTGAGTGATCTATCTTAAAACTTAAGTTTACAGTACATAAAAGATCGCTGGCATCGATCTCAGAGAGATTCACCTCCTGAGTGCTGGAATAGAAGATGTGTGCCACCATGCCCAGTTGGGATTTCATGTTTAGAAGATAAGCCCCAAATCTAAAGTCTGATGTAAAGGTTCTCCAGAACCTATGTCAGCTGTTATAGTCTTAGACCTTGGTATCTACAGGTTACTGGCTCCCAAGGAAAACTTTGTAGATGTCCAAATCTCTTCTGTAAAGCACATATAAATCTGTGCATATACTCCCACATACTTTAAAATCATCTCTAGATTATTTTTAACGCCTAAAATGATATGTTATATAAACAGTTACACTGTGTTGTTGAGGAAATACAGTGGCATACTCTATAATAATGTTTCAGTCAATCAAGCACTGTATATATGATGGTGGTCCCATTAAGATCACAATGGAGTTAAAACATTCTTATTTAGTGACACTATAGTCATCTTCAGTTAGAACACGTAAATTACTAATTTTGATGATGCAGGTTATACAGAAGTATGTACTATGTACCTGATAACAATAACAGGTGACTATGTTACCATATGCATTTTACCCTTATTTTTGCATCTTCTACTTATAAAAATCTTTACTGTAAAACAAAATGTCATGTTATGCAGCAGAGGTCTCTACATCTAGTGCTACCAAATTCTAAACTGTCATTTTCTTGTGTGCTTGATTTAGTAATTTACTCTGTTGTTCATTATGGCCCTAGGAGTAGTCTATAACACATACTGACACATGCACACCCTATACCAGAGAGTGTACATACTATTTACATACACCCTTAAATATATGTGCTTGTGTACACTACATTCCCTAGGTTTGTATTAAATATACTCTTTGATATTTGCAAAACAATAAAATCAGGTAACAAATCATTTTTCAGAAAGTATCCCAAATGTTGAGTGATGAGGACTGAAAAAATGAAAAACAAGAAAAAAAAACACTTCACATGTTCAGTAACCAATACACCATTATAAACCTAACTACAAAATTCATATCAGCAACAACATAACCTTTTTCCCACTGGCATTTGTTTGAATTTTCAGACGAGAACTCAAGGACACAGGGAGACTGACTACATGTCTCTTCTTCCCCGTGGTCCCCACCCCTCAGTTCCCCACACACCCTCACCTCTTGTGAGAGATATGAAGAGCAGACCTTGTTTCCTGGAAGCACTGGGGAGGGACGAAGAAGAAAGGAATGGGAAGGCCTTGACTTTACCTGAGGTAGCACTGGCAGCTTCAAGCCATTTTTCTTTTTTGAGTTCTTTCTGCCTAGAATGAAGCAGAGTGTGCATCAACTCACAAGCAGGGGCTAGAAGAGAAGCATCATCCAACTAGACTTTCACCTGGGCAGAGGGCCTATGCTTCACTAATCAAGAAGTGATGGGAAGCAGAAGCAGGCAGATCTCTGTGAGTTGGATCTATATATTGAGTTCCTGGCTAGCCAGGGCTACATAGTGAGGCCCTGTCTCAAAAGCAAACAAACAAACAAACAACAAAAACAAAATAAATGATGGGGATGGGGTCTAAAGAATCACGGTCTCCTCTAACTCACATTCTTCTTCTGGGATGTTATTTCCCCCTTTAATCTTAAAATCCACAATCCTCTAGCATTTGCCCTGCAAGGATTCTCCAATGTGATTTTCTTTGGCAGACAGAAAAAGAAATATGGCCTAGAAAGGATAATAATTTTTCTTCAGCAACTAAGAAGAAAAGTCAGGGTTAAACCCAGTCTTCCTGTCTGTACAGGAACCTCTCTGAACCCTGCTTTGTCACTTGGTACAGGAAGCTCTTGTTCTGGACACCTCTGACCCCTGTCCTCTCTTGACAATCACACTGAGTCCATAGTGAACACTTGGCTAGGCTTCAGTGAGAGTCCTTACTTTGAAAATGTGTTGGGGAAGAGGGAGAAGTACAGGAGGAGCTGTAGGCTGAAAGAGAAGGTTAAGAGGTTCAGATCAGAAACCTATCTAGAGTTCAGAAGAAAATATCCAACTTCTACAAGAACCCATTTATTGCTTTGGGGGGAGATTTTTCATTTAAAATTATAAATATATACTTACCAGTGATAATAAAATATGACACAAATGATAAATGCAGAGCAAACAACCATGAAAAGCCACACACACAGGTAGCGTTTTGGTGTCTGCAAAACATGAAACAAACCACAGTTAAAGAACTTTACCAGGGTGGAAGAGGAGAGGAAGGGGAGCCAGATGAGGTGAAGGAGACAGAGAGACTTCCTCCAGCTCTCCTTATAGCCACCCTCACACATGCAAGCAAGGGCTCAGCAAGGAATAAAACACTCTACTTCCTCAACCTCCTTGACTTTCAAGCAGACATCTGAGGGAATCCCAGAGAAGTGACAGATCAAGTCTGTTCTAGGACCAGGACTCCAGTCCAGGCTTGTGACCTCTTGTACTGTTTCTGTAATGTGGCTTCCAAAATCTAGCTTACTCTGGGTAGCTTTGAGTAGTGTCATTTTCTAGGGCTACCTACAGACCTTGGGGGGTGGGGGGAGCGAAGAATCCCCAGGTTAACACTCAGCATTTAGGAACCAACGCACTAAATCAACATTCCCCACATAAATATACAAACTTTAATTCCCTTGACTTGCACCCAACTCTGCCCATGCCAGCCTCTGCCCCAGAGCTCTAGGAAACTCTGTCTCCTACATCTACACATGAACTTCATAAATCCTGGTTTGAGTCTCCACCTCTACTTCCACTGCCCTCTTCCTGTTTTACTTGCTGTTATTGGAGGCTGATGAACACACCTGTTCGGGTGCCAGTTATAGTCGTGTTCATTTCCGTCTCACCACTCGGGGCCGAGGGGTTGGGGGTGAGTAGACGCAGAGTCAAGCCACAGACTCCAGGAGTTGGATGGGAAGCAGCCCAAGCACGTGGCACTGCAAACTCATTTGTTAAATAGGTGCACAAGCTCTTATAGGTCTGGATAGCCAATGACCTTATGGGGTGGGATCTCAAATACAGCCAATAGTAAGTTTGTCTCCAGGTAGGCGGGTTCTTTCCAGGTGCTGGTCTCACAATTAGCCATAGCAGAACACCACACCCACAGGAGCCATTCCTCTATTCCTTCCAGTGGATGGCCTTAGGCTAGGCCCACCTTACATTATGCCCAACAATCTTTCTCAGGCCATTTTCCTAAGGTGTGTTCCTCTGCTAAGGAATAATATTAAAAACCCCAATGATCACAACAACGATAACAGCAACTAACAACTAAGAAGCATTTGCCAGAAGCCTGGCAAGAGCTCTAAATGCTTGAAGGGTATTTTACATGTAGCATCACAATAGCCCTCCTGTGCTGGTTAATACTGTCAATTTGATAGGATCAGGGACACAAGTTTCTGGTTATGCTGTGAAGGATTATTTTGATTAAGTTAATTGAGGTGGGAAGACCATCTCAACTGGATGCTACCATTTCTTGGGCTTGGGTCTTGGTTTGAGTAAAAAGAAGAAAGCTAGCTGAGTATAAGTATTCATCTCTCTTGCTTCCTGACTGCAGATGCAATGTGACCAGATGTTTCATGCTTCTGCTGTCATGACTTCCCTTTTACAATGGACTGTATCATGGTGACCTGTAAGTCAAAATAAACTCTTCCTTTTGTTGAATATTTTGTCATAGCAACAAAAAAATTAAGACATCTACTATGTAGAAATTTTTTTTAGTTTTTAAAATTTTTATTATTTTTATTTTATGTGTATGCATGTATCGCTTGCATGTATATTAGTGTACCTGTGTTGTGCAATGCCCAGAGCTCAGAAGAGAGCATCAGATCCCCTGGAACTGGAGATACAGACAGTTGTTAGTCGCCACGTAGGTGCTAGGAATTGAACCCAGGTACTCTTTAAGAGCAGTCAGTGCTCTTTACCACTGAGCCATCTTTCCAGCCCCCAGGAAGTACTTTTAAAAGTTACATCTTCTTATACTTTTGGAAATTTGAATCACATGAATTTATTATCAGTTCAAATACTGAAATGAAAAAAAAAATGCTTTCAGAAATAGTGACATCATTTAAGGGGAAAGTATACATCCACAGGAGCATGTTTAAGGCATTATTGATTCAGGGAGACAGGATTATGGAGGGCGTGTTGCTTTCTACATTGCATATTTTCATAAAGATTGAATCAAAAAGTTTATTGTTGTGATCAACTTTAAAAGGCAAAATGCCGCTAGAAAATGTATAATAATCATTAAATAACACTATGTAAGGCTTCACTTATGCCAAGGAACCTGCATCCAAAGCCCTTTTCATTGTTATCTCCAGAAAATTGCTCAAGCCACCAGGAAAAGAAGGAACCAGCAATTCCACATTCTAATTTGAAGACTTTGATGCAGTACTGTCCTTGAACCTTGATTCTCTGTCTCCCTGAAATGGGTCAAATCCAGAGGCCACTGAGGGTGAAGTGATGGGAAAGGCAATCTGGGAATAGAACTTGGGTCTTCTGAAAGAACAGGAAGTACTCTTAACCACTGAGTCATCTCTTCAGCTCCTAAACTGTTTCTAGCATGGCATGACAGAGTGAGTCTATAGTCCCAGTTACTTGGGAAACTGAGGCAGGAGAATAGCTTGAGCCCAGGGGTTTGAGAGTGGTGTAACATACTGAGACTCGCTCAAAAAGCAAAGAACCTGCTTTCTCTTGCATGCTGTTGTGTCCCACTCAGTCAGCCTACACTATTCAGATAAGAAACTCAGACTTCGTTGAGTTTAGCCAATGCTCTAAATAATGGGATATACCTGTGACTGCAAGTCAGATCTTCAGGTTCACCAAGACCCTTGTAGTGAGAAACAGGTGGGCTAAAACAGGATGCCAGGTAAGGCAACTGGATGCTAGCTCAACCTTGTCAAGAGCATTTTGTTCAAGAGATGCAGTTTTCACTTTACAAATAAGGTTTGGCTTTTTCCCCATATGCCATGGCATTGTTATTGTTGTGATACCTCATGTGTGTGTGTGTGTGTGTGTGTTTGTGTGTGCGTGTGCATGTGCAATAACAAAGCTCTGGAGTCAGACCTCACTGTAAATCTTACATCATGAGACTGTGTGCCAAGATACCTGTGAGTGCCAGTCTTCTCATGGGGATAATAACAGTATCCAATTCAGGGGGTGGAGTAAATAACATACAGAATGTAAAGCACACTGTAAGGATTCAATAAAAAGGCAGAAGGACTTGGGTGAAAGAACAGAAAAGGTCACATCTCCAGTGCTGATAGCTGTCTCTGTGAAATAGCCTAAGAGTGTGCTGCACCTGGGGCAGCACAGTGGTGGAGAACACAGACCACAACTGTATCAGGCCTAAAATTATCTGAACAAGCAACTCACCATGTAGAAAAGAGGGAGTTTAATCTGTTTCAGGACTGCAATGTTGTCTGTGGTCACAGAGTTGATCCTGGAACACCAGGCCAGCGAGAACAGCCAAGGCTCATTGACAAGGTATAAGTTGATATAGATGTTAGCTGCTTTATAATCTCTGGAACAAAACAAAGTCCATAAAGAATTTCAACCTAGTTTTACTCTCAATATCTATTTGTGAAAAGTTGCTGCCAGTATCAGGAGGAGCAGCTGATCCAAGGACAGTTTAGGATTCATTGACAGAATGGACTCATGCAGTGAGGTAAGGGTTGGGTCCGGTTCCTCTGTTCCTGTTGCACCAGTGAGGTGCTGGTGAATAAGATGTCCTGAGGGGAACTTTGCAAAAGAAAGGAACAAAGAGAAAGAAAGAATGAGGGGAACAACAAACAGGGAACCCCTATTTACATTCCCATTTACAAATTTGTAATTATTCCCACCACAGTCAATTTCAAGCTACTGCTGAGAAAACCAATTTGCCAAGTCCCTGGGTCTTTAACAGTTGGCTTCCACAAACTGGCATCAATCACCTCTGACACAGTAGTGTGTAGTCCTTCCATGAACCTCCATCCCAGCCCTTCCCATCCTGACTCTAAGGACCAGCTAGCTCATCTACCAGTCTTTTTTTGGCTAATCAAGTTAAAGCAGAAACTATGTTGTATTCTTCTCTGTGTATCCAGACCTAGTATAGTACCTGGCTCCATAAATATTCACTGATAGAACAAAATAAGCACCAAATAGTGTACATTTTAAAATTTGAATGTAAAGAATTTTTATAAAAATTGGGTAGGAGAAATAAAATCCAGTTTTTCCCAAGGCACTAGGCGTCGGTGGTTACCCCTGAACTGTCTATAGAGACAGGAAGAAAATAAGTGAAGGCAGGCCTAGAAACTCCAGAATACTTGCCAGTTCCAAGAATTCTAGCCCTCAGAACACATGCTGTGTAAGTGCCTTTACACAGCAGTGATACTGCTACACTCCTACCAGACAGATAAAATTTAAAAGTGGAAACACTAAAAATTGTCTGGGGTTGCAGAAACTCTGAGTCATCCTACAATATTGGCAGGAATGTAAAATGGTATATAGCCTTCCTAGACAGTTTGGCAGTCTCTTATAAAACTAAATACTCAATTACCATACTCCAGAATTAAAAATCTTAGATAGCTATCCCTGAGAAATACTTATGTTTACATAAAAACCTGCACACAGTTTTCTGCCTCCAATGTAGCCATGTGAAAAAACTTGTGAGGAATGAGGGGCAAAAAGGGAGGAAACACTAGGCATAGTCATGCATGCCTTTAATCCTAACAAAGGAACTCTGTGAGAAAGGGCCAACCTGGGCTATATGGTGAGACCTTGTCTCAAAAACCAAAACCAAACAAACAGAAAAGGGAAGCAGGTTTTGAACTTCACCCCTGACTGCACACCCAGCTCCCCACCCCCAGAGAAGATGGAATCATGGATGCTGCCAGTTTTGAGCAGTTCTTCCAGGAGAGAATCAAAGTGAAGAAAAAAGGTAGACATTTTGGTTGGAGAAGTTGGAGCCATCTAAAGAAGCAGGTACAAGATCATTGTAACTTCCCAGGTGCGTTTCTTTCCAAACGGTATTTGAAAGATCTAACCAAAAAAATATTTGAAGAACAATTATCTATGTGATTGGTTACACATAGTCACTAACAGAAAAGAGTCATGAATTGTATTACTTCCAGATTAACTAGGATGAAGAGGAAGGAGGTTTTTTGTTTTGTTTTGGGGTTTTATTTATTTATTTATTTATTTCTGATTTTTTTTGAGACAGTGTCTCTCTACAGCACCAGCTAATCTGAAACTCACTATGTAGACAAGGCTAGCCTTGAAGTCAGAGATCTGCGTGCCTCTCCTGAGTGATGGGATTAAAGGCATGCACCACCATGCCCAGCATATGAGGTTTAAAACACATTGATCTAGAATATTTTGTATGAATTCATAAATCAAATTTAGGGGGAAAACTATATACAAATGGCTTTATTTGGAATACTTCATGATGTAAATAATCAGATGTACTTCAGTTGGTAACTGATTAAATAAAATCTGGAATGTAGATACCATGTAACACTATTCAGCAACAAAAAGAAACAAATGATAGATAAATTAAGCAATTTAAATGAAATTTGAGAGACTTATGCTCAGTGAAAAAATAAGCCAATACCCAAAGGTTATATATGAGTTTGTTCATTCTTGAAATAACATCATAGACACTCTGCCAAGAGTTAGGATTTTAGGCAGGGGAGAAGAAGATGGAAGGACAGTGATGGTAGCTATGGAAGAGAATCTGTGCTGGACAGCTTCAGCAGTCAACCTAATACACCCAGGTAGAGGGAGCCTCAACTGAGGAATTGCCTCAATTGTACTGGCCTGTGAGGCATTTTCTTAACTGTTGAGTGATGTGGGAGGACTCAGTCCACAGAGAGTGATACCACCCCTGGGCAGGTGGCCCTTCATTGTATAAGAAAGCAGGCTGAGCACAGGTCAGGGGAGCAAGCCAGTAAGCAGCATTCCTCCATCATCTGTACTCTGGGTTCCTGCCCTGAGTTCCTGTCTTGGCTTCCCTAGGTGATGTTCTGTGCTTGTAAGCCAAATAAACTCTTTCCTCCCCAAGTTGTTTTTGGTCGGTATTTTTGTCACAACAATAGGAAGTAACTAGAACAGTAACACAAGGGATACTGCTGATGACAGAACTGGCCAAAGTCTTGGCTATAGTGTTAGATCTACAAGATCGCAGAGAATCATACCCACACATGCATGAATGCATGTATGCATGCGTAAAACATGCAGTATAATTACTGATTTTTCATATAGGAGTGGAGAATACACAATGTGGACAAGGTAGTATCTTCAATAAATGGTGGTGGGAGAACTACACATCCACATGTAAATGCGTGAGATTAGATACTTCTCTCTTGACACATACAAATATCAACTCAAGATGAGTTAAAGATTTAAAGTTAGAATAAGAAACTCTGAAAACCAGTAGAAGAAAACACAGTGAAGACTGTGGAGATGGCTCACTGGGTAAGAACACTTTCTGCACAAGCACAGGACCTGCGTTCAAATCCTCAGAACCCACGTGAAAAGTCAGATGAGATTCCACCTGTACCTGTACTCCAGCACTGTGGAGGAGTGGAGACAGGAGGGCTGCTGGGGATTGACAGATGCCAGCCTAGTGCCAGGTGCAGTGAGTGATTCTGTCTCAAGGGATTAAGGTAGACAGTGATAGAGTGGGACATCTGACTGCTCTTGCAGAGGATCTGGGTTCAATTCTCAGCACCCACATGGTGGCTAAGAACTGTCCGTAACTCCAGTTCCAGGAGAACCAACGCCCTCTCTGACCACCTCTGTGGTCATTACACAACACAGGTATACTTACATACATGTAAGCAATACACTCATACACATAAAAATAGTAAATGATATACTTTTTTAAAAAAATTAAATCTAACACAGACATCTTTTAAAAATGATGGCAAAACAAAGACTTTTGAAGATAGACACACTTTATGACCAATTACAAAGGATGCTTAAATTCTGCATACATGAAAGAGGAGGAGGAAGACAGAACTGGAAAATAAACCTATCTAATTCAGGAAATCAGTATACCCCTAAGGTGAATAAGTGAGACAGGAAAGAATAAGCAGTATATGAACTAACCAAGAAAATGAACCATTATAGGAATCAAGAAATATCTCTCAAAAATAATTCTAAATGTCAACAGTCTCAAATGTTCATTTGAAAGGTATAGACTAGTTGGTCAAAACCTAAGACCTAACCATCTGCTTCATTTCAAAAGACATATGTCACTGGCAAAGACTAACACAGACTGAAAGTCAAAAGATGGAACACTATATATCAAGCAAATAGAAACAAGAAACCAGCAGGATTATTGTAAGAATAACTTCTACAAAAGGGACTTAGAATCTGGACTAATGAATTTTACTTTGTAACCAAAAAGCTACTGTTTATAATGAAATCAAGCTCACTGAGCCATGTGCTCTTTCTTGTGACCTTGGCTTAGGACCTCAGAACCCCACTTTATGCTTTACCCAAAATAGTGAATGAATGTGGGCATGCTTGAGTTAGTATTTCAAGAGCTGAATGCAACACATTCATATTTGTATCCTCATTGGGAACAGCAAAAAGAATTCTTAACATTGTGTATATGAGATATTTTAGGCCTAGAGATCAGAGGGCATGATTCTTTAAGGGTAGATTCAAGCTTGTAGCTCTCTGAATAATGCTGGAGAACTGGTTTTGAATAAAAGTGAGGCCTGACTCTGGAGTACAGTTCCAGGAGACATCTGAAGGAACAGGTGCCCTCTTAAACTATAGTTTAAGAGTCAAAGTTATCTGGGGTCCAATCTCATAGTCTTTCCCAGTTGGCTAGTTTAAAAGAATGGGGGCAAAGGGAAGAGGAAGAGCTCCACTGCCCAGACCATCAGGTTCAGGAAGACATCAGGGCTTTTCCTTAAACAAAAGTTTTACAGGGTATGGTGGAATTAAAAGATTATAATTCCTTGTCATAAAACAAGTTTTACAGGAAAAGAGTAATTAATGTTTCTTACAGTGACACTGCAGGTGACCATTCTTATATCCAACAAAGTCAAAATCAGCCAGAAGAGTTTAAAAAGGTCACTATATATTACTAAAAGGTACAGTCCATCAAAAAGGTATAACGATTATAAATATATATGCATCAAATGTTGGTGTACACAATTTCATAAAGCAAAGACTACTGTACATAAAGAAATAGGTAGATCCAGATAGAATAATAATTGCTGAATTCAATAGTTCTTTCTAATCAATAGATAAATCCAGAAAAAAAGTCAATAAAGAAACATTAAGCTTATACTGTATCACAGATCAAATGGATTTAACAGCTAAATATAGAATATTCCACCCAACTGCTGCATAGTACACATTCTACTCAGCAGCCTAAGGAACCTTTTCTAAATATACTACATTCTGGGCCATAAGTCAAGTCTTAACAAATAAAAGAGAATCTAAAGAATTTCCTGTATCATATCAAATCATAATGTAATAAACTTGAATTCAATGACAAAAGAAACTACATAAATTATACAAATACATGGAGGTTGAGTAATATACTCTTGAATTACCAGTGGTCATTGAAGAAATTCTTATAATTGAATAAAAATAAATACACAGCTCACAGAACCTCTGAAACACAGCAAAGGCAATTCTAAGATGGAAGTACATTGCCATGAGTGCTTACATAAAAACTAAGAGAAATTTCAAATAAACAATCCAATGGTACAATTCAAGGTCTTGCAATCACAAGGAAAAAACACCAAACCCAAAGTTAGTAGATGGAAATAACTAATAAACATCAGAGCAGAGATTAATGAAATAGAAACAACACAAAGAAACAGTGAAATGAATAAGTGGTTCTTTCAAAAGATGACAAAGCTAGGCATCATGATATATGCCTATAATCCCAACACTTAGGATGTAGAGGTAGGAAGGTCAGGAGTTCAAGATCATCCTGGGCTACATAGCAAGTTCAAGGCCAGCTGGGATTACCTAAAACCTTGTCTCAAAAACAACAATAACAATAAAAGGTAAAAAAGGTTGACAAACTCTTAACCAAACTAACCAAAAGAAAGAGAGAGAAGACTGAACATGATAAAATTAGACATGAGTTGGGGACACACTTCTAATCCCAGCATTTGGGAAGTGAAGGCAGAAGGACTGGAGTTTAAGGCTAGCCTGAATTACAGGAGACTCTGTTGAAAAACAACAGAATCGGGCTTTTTTGTTCAGGTAATTGTAATGTTGGTGTAGTAATTAATTCTAATTTCAGGAACAAAGATGTTCATTCTGTAGCTCTTATTTAACACAATGCTTGAAGTCTTAGTTTGAGCAGTAAGGCAAGAGAAGGAAATAAAAGGGATGAAAAAAGGAAAGGAAGCCAGATACTATGGTCGACACGAGTAATCTCATAATTTGGCAGCCTTAAGGTCTGCTTAAATTATGTGGTGAGTTCAAGGCCAATCTGAACTACATAGCAAGTCTGTTTCAAGAAGGAGAAAAAAGGCAGGTGGGGGCAGCTAGGGAGTTGGCTCAGTGGCTAAAAGCTCTGGATTCTCTTACAGAGGACCCAGGTTCAGTTCCCAGCACCCATATGGCTGTTAACAACTGTCTGTAACTCCAGTTCCGGTGATCTGATTCCCTCCTCTGGCACTACAGGCATTTCACACATGTAGTGCATATAATACATGCAAATCAATGTATACTCATACACATAAAAATTAAAAAATAACTTTTTTAAAAAAAGAAAAGGGGGGGAGTTAAATTATCCCTATTTTCAGATGAATTTATATTCAAAAGATCCTAAACATTTCATGAGAAAATTCTTAGATCTAATAAATACTTCCAGCCAAGTAGCAAGATACAGAAATCAACATATAAAAACAGCAGGGGGGTGGGATTTTAGGAGGTCAGAATGATAACTTAGTGAGTAAAGATGCCTGCCACCAAGCCTGATGACTTGAGTTTGATCTCCAGGACCACAGAGTGGAAGGAGAGAACCGCTTTCCACAAGTTGTCCTCTGACCTCCCCAAGCATACCATGGCACATCTGCCCACCCCACAAATCAATAAATATACTTAAAAATTTTATATTAAGAACTTTTCTCTACCCAATAATAAACATGCTAAGAAAGAAATCAAAACAGTACAATTCACAATAGCCTCAAAAATAAAAGTAAAATAAAATACCTAAAGAATAAACCTAACCAAAGAGGTGAAAGGCTTCTGCAATAAAAATATAAATACTGAAGAAAGAAATTCAAAAAGACACAAGATGGAAGGTAAAGATGGAAAGACCTTTCATGCTCATGGGTTAGAAGAATTAATACTATGAAAATAACTATACTACCAAAACTAGTCTATAGACTCAATACAATCCCCACCAAAACTAGTTTATTTTTCATAGAACTAAAATAAAAGAATCACAAAATTCATAAATACATAAAAGAATGTAAAAAAGTAATCCTGAGCAAAAAGAGCAATAGTGAAGGTATTACAATACCTGATTTCATTAGAACCATATTAACAAAAATGGCATTGTACTGGAACAAAAACAGATACATAGAGCAAGAGACCAGAACAGAGGATTTAGTACAGCCAGTCACCTCAATTTTCACAAAATATTGCTTTTTCCACAGATGGGAAACTGGACATCTACAGGTAGTAGAATGAGACTATATCCCTATTTCTTACCCTGTTCAAAAATCAATTCAAAATATATTTTAAAAACCCTTAATGTAAAGCCTGAAACTCTGTAACTGATAAAGAAAATATAAGAAAAACACTTCAGGATATAGATATAGGGGCTGGAAAGATGGCTCAGTGGTTAAGAGCACTAGCTGTTCTTGCAGAAGACCTGAGTTTGAATCCCAGTACCCACATGGCAACTAACAACCATCTGTAACTCCAGTTCCAGGGTATCCGACACCCTCTTATGACCTCCACAGGCATTGTACAACATGAATGCACTTATATACATGCAGGTATAACACTCATACACATAAAATTTTTTTAAAAATAAAAAAAAATTAAAGATATAGATATAGGCAAAGACTTCATGAGAAAGCCTCTAACAACTCAATATATTATAAGAAGAATTGATAAGTCTTTCCTAAGGAACCTGAGGAGCAAGGAAGACAGCCTACAGAATGGGAGAAAAATCTTTGCCAGGTATACATCTGAGAGAATAGTAATATCTAGAATATGGAAAGGCTAAAAACTGAAACCTGGGGCCAGGTGTGGTGGTGCATGCCTTTAATCCAGCACTCAGGAGACAGAGGCAGGTGGATCTCTGTGAGTTCAAGACCATGCTGATCTACATAAGTTCCAGGCCAGTTGGAGCTACAGAGAGACCCTGTCTCAAAACAAACAAAACCATCTTAAACCTCTTAAAACCCCACAATCTAATCAATAAATGGGCAAATGAATTTAAGACAGTTCTCAAAAGAATTACAAAATAGTATGAAAAATTTTTAACATCCTTAGCCATGAGAGAAGTACAAATCAAGACTAACTACATTGAGCTTCCATCTCACCCCAGTCAGAATGGCTGTCATCAAGAAAACAAAAATAGGGGCTGGGCGATAGCTTAGTTGCTCAAGTGCTTGCCATGCAAGCATGAGGACCTGAGCTCGATTCCTAGAACCCATGTAAAAGGCCATGTGTGCTATAATCCCAGTACTGGGGAGGGAGAGAGACAGACAGAACCCTAGGGCATACTGGCCAGCCAACCTAGCCTAATCAGTGAGCCCCAGAGGCCAGCAAGAAATCCTGTCTCAAAACAAACAAATGACAACAAAATCCCAAGGTAAATGTCTCTGGAGGAATGACACCTGAGGTTGGCCTCTGGCTTTACATATATGCCCCCACACATGTACCTGTATGCACATGAATACCGCTAACACAAACACACACACATACACACACAGAAAACAGCAGCAAATGCTAGAAAGGAAGTGGGGAAACCTTTGTACACTGTTGGTGGAAATGTTAATTAATATGACCACGATAAATATCACTATGGAGGTTCCTCAAAAAACTACTTGTAGAAATATCATATAATCTAGTTGTACCATTGCTAAGTATATATATGAAGGAGTCTAAGCATATTAGAGATACCTGTAAATCTATATTTATTATAGAATCATTTACAATAGGCAAGTTATGGAATCAGATGAAGTTTTATTCTTTCATAAAGAAGAACAAATCCCTACAGAAGAATAAATGGAACTGGAAATCATTATGTTAAGGAAATAAAACTTAGATAAAACTTTCTGTCATGTAGAATCTAGTTTCAAAAATATATACGAAAGTAGAAGTGGAACTACCTGGAGGAGGCACAGGACAAAAGAAAGGAAGGAGAGGATGAGTATGAGCAAAGTACATGATAGACATGAACCTTCACAATGAAGCCAATCATTTTGTACAACAAATATATGCTAATTACAATGTTCTGAAGCTAAACGACTACTTGAATTACAAAGTTATTTATGAGTCCCTGCAATCCATCTAACAATAGCAAGAGGAGATAAACAATTTTTTATTTGTGGCTTTTCACTGTTCACTTGTACCAAAACAGACCTACAAGTATACAAAAATTTGTGTTGAGTGGTGAGGGATTAGAGTACAAAGGAGAAGGAGCTGAAAGCTTCTTTCTGGGAGCACAGTTTGTACTTGGTAAATGTTTGTTGATAAAAGAATGGAGGGGGAGTAGCAATAAGAAGGCTTCAAGGAGGATCACCAAACAAATGAGAAAGAGAAGTTAAGTAGGTCAGGTGGAATGGATATTTTATAGTTGTTATGGCAATACATGCCAAGAGAGGGTGGCCAGTCACTTACCTCAATCCATTGTAGAACAATCTCTTATAGTCAACATTTATTATACTAATATTTTCTTTTCTAAGACGGTCAATGGAGAATAAACGGCCCACATGCTGAAACCCAGGAGCCATGATCTTGACATAATCCCTATCAGGAGTCGGCAACCAAAAGATCTGTATGGATAAACAGAGGGTCCTTCAGTGTGTAGTCAGCTGTCCAAATACAAATGGCCCCATGGAGAATGGGTGAAGCTCTCTCCCAGCACTGATAGTAGTCTACAGGAAACAGAGAAAGATGCTAGTCTTGGTGAAGTAGCCACATGGCTTACTGTTACTTAATGTACTCTTAAAAATGGAGAAGGTCATTGAGTAATTGAGTTTTCCCAGAGTCATTCTATTCTCCAGTTAACATTAAGGGTCAAGGGCCCACTGTGTACAGAAAGCTTCATAAAACTGGGTGAGGGTTAGGGATGTAGTTTAGTGGTAGAGCACTTTCCTAGCATGTGCAAGATCATGGATTAGATCCCTATTAGAGAAAAAATACTGGTAGATATGAATATTTTAAAATATTTCCTCTGGTTGCTGGTGTTAAAAGCCATCCTTGAGAGCAGTTACTCAGTTATTTCTGCCAACAGGGATGTTGTTGACTCATCTGTGGAAAGAAGTTCCATTTGCTATTTATTTCACTCATAGCACTCCCATATTTAGAGAAATCAAGTTATTTGGAAGACATGACAACCCAAATACAGAGAGTTACTTCTGGAAAAACAGATGAGAAGTCTACTCAAAGAAGAGCCAACTGTCTGTCTTTTTAGTGATCTATGTTGATGATGCTGCAGGTCATATTATAGCTACCAAAGACATTCTTTTTTGTGTGGTCCTAGGGATTGAACATAGGATCTCAAAGTATCCTAAACAAGCACTCTATCTCTGAGCTATATTCCCAGCTCTCTCTCTTTTTAACTTTTTTTTTTAATTGAGGCAAGGTCTTGCTAAGTTGCATAGGTTGGCCTTGAGCACATTCTATTGTCTAAGCAGGCTTTGACCTTGCAGTCCTTTGCCTCAGCTTCCTGAGTAGTTGGAATTATAGATCTGTACCTTCAGGCCAGGCTTATATATGTTATGCCTTTTCTTTGCATGTGTATCTGTGAGTGGTATGCATGCATGTTTGCATGTGCATGAAAAGATGTGTACATGCACATATGTGTGAATACCTATGATGGTCTGAAGTTGACACTGGATATCAGTCCTCTCCACTTTGTTTTGTGAGCTCTCTTGATGAACCTGGACCTTGCCAATTTCAGTTGTTCTAGCTAAAAATTCAGGGTCTAGTCAACTTGCCCTGGAATTTCCTGTCTCTGCCTCCTTAATGCTGGAATTGTAGGCAGCCAGCCTGCCTGTTGGCTTTTACATAAGTTTTAGGCTTGTGTAAGTGCTTTGTCCACTGAGCCATCTCCTGTCGGGAGCCATTTGCCTGTTTTTGAGCTATGCCCTAGCTTAAGGGCTAAACAGACAACAGTCGAGGAAGTGCTGTGGGAGCAGGGTGCTTTGATATGCAAGAATCTTGTGACTCCTGAATGGGAGTCTGCCTTGAGCCCAAGGCTGAGGACCCATTGTTAGTAGATGTGAGTGGTTTGAATATTTTCACATATGTAAATGCATGCTTGAACTCCTGATGGTGGTATTGTTCCTCATACGTTTGTAAGACTATAACTACATTGGAGATAATAAAGCCGAGGCCTCAGTATTGACTGAGCGCCCTCCAGAAAACCATCTTTATCTCTCTCTCTCTTCATTTCTCAATCCTAACTCCCCAATTCAGGTACAGTTCGATTTCTGCCGGCGGGCTCCGGCAATCTCCCCAACTCCTACATTATTCTGTGACAGTGTGCTGATAGATACTTCATTTGGTTTGTAATAGCCAAAACAGTCTTAAGTGTTTTTCCCCACTGGGATAATTTTAACTGGATCATTCTCAGATTACCACATGTGGCTGTGTCAGCAATAATCAAAATTTCCAAAGGAATCAAAATTACTTACAGTTTACAGAGAAGACCTACAAGATAGGATAAATTCAACTACTATGTTCCTAGGACAGGCCACCTACCTCCCAATCTCTATAATAAATATTAAGACAGACATACCAGATGTTGCTCAATTTTAGAGTCAAGGATGACTCTTACTACTCTTCTAACAAATGAGTGTCTGAGAGGATGTTTTGGTGGAGGCCCAAAAAGATCAAATATCACAAACTTCTGTTTCTTTTTTGCAAGTTTCAATAAGTCAGCGAGCTGTGGAATCTTCTGGTTGCTTGCTTTCTTTTTATCAGCTTCTGATAGTGGTTCCATGTTAAGAAATGGTTTATGCTAGAAATAAATGTATCAAAGAAAACATTGGCTTTGGTCAAAAGCATTTTCTAGATTTCCTGCTCTAGAGTCCCATACCTGGCTCTACCTCCATTAGCACACTACTCCATTACCACTCAGTCCATAAAACCCTCTGAAATACTAATTCTTGGATAAGAATTGCCAAGGAGAAAAATACAATGCCCTCTCCATTGGTAATTCTAGTGTCTGGAATTATTTCTTTTATGTTCTAGAATTTCTTATAATTGTACCAAAGGTTCTTCCTTTCTGGATTTTTCTTCAGTCACTCAAAGGAGTAATGCCCTTCCTGCCACAGCCTACCTGCTTAGATTCTTACTGTTCTAGTTTTACGTAATGGAAAGAAATGTGATTTGGCTTTAGAATTCATTGGATTTAATCCCAGCTGTAGCTGTACCTTCCCTTACTTGTCCTGTCATACCAACTTGATAAAATCCTAACTTCTACCTGTTGGAATGCTACCTCTTTCATGAAACTTTTCTTAAATATTCCTGAACTTCAAAGAGGCTTTGATGGTAGGAAGCTCTGATGGCCCATTTTCATGCTTCTATAAACGTATGTCTCACCCTGCCTTCAATGGGTATTCATACATGTCATCCTGGCTCAGTAGACTTCATGCTGCACAATCTTGGTATAATCATTTACATTCTGTATTGGTTACTTCCTCAATGCTGTGACAATAAGCACCGTAAGGGAGGAACAGTTTGTTTTGATTCACAGTTTGAAGGTACATCATAGAAGGGAAGTCATAGCTCCAAAATGTAGCCAGGCAATGTCTCTGCGCTTTGTTTCCCTATAAACTTTAATGAGAGCATGCCATAGCCTGAATCATGTTTTGAACTGCTTTCCTATCTTGAAAAGCCTTTAAATTCAACCTCACTCAAGTTCTGAGGACACTGGAAGAATGAAGTCAGAATTTCTTTGCCAGAATATCACATGAATGGCCTCTAGCCCAGTTCCTGATAGTTTTTGTTCCTCTCTGAAGCCTCATGAGCTGGGCCACTAATGTCCATATTTGACAATCTTATTCTCTAATTTCCCACTAAAACAGCCCATTATACTTTGTTTATAGCATTCAAGGGATTTTCTAGACCAAAGTTCCAAACTCTTCCACAATCCTCTCACAAACTAGCTCCAAAGGATCAAGAACCATGTGATTATTGCAATGGTCCTTATTTCTTGGTGCCAATGTTCGTATTAGTTACTTTTCTCATTGCTGTGACAAATTCCTAGAAACAATCAACTTAACGGAGAAAGGGTTTATTTTGGCTCACAGTTTGAGGGTACAGTCCATTATGTCAGGGAAATCCCAGAGGCAGCAGCTTGAGACAGTTGGTCATATTGTCTCTGCAGTCAGGAAGCAGAGAGTGCTCTGCTTGTGCTCAGTTTGTTTTCTCCTTTTTATTCAGTCTAGGAATCAAGCCCATGGAATGGTGCTGCCTAATTCTTTCCAGTTCAGTTAACCTAATCCAGATAATCCCATACAGACATGCCCAGAGGCAAATGCCATACAAACTTGCCCAAGGCTAACCTAATCTACATAATCCCTCAAGGATATATCAGGATGCTTGACTCCTAGGTGATTCTAAATCTTTTCAAGTTGACAATCAATACTGACCATCATGAATTTTTAGTCTTAATTCCCCAAACTGTAAAACATAGGAGTGATGTAGTAATCTACACATTTCTTAGGATTAAAAACCTATTTTATTATTTTTACTTTATGATATTAGTGTTCTGTCTGCATGTATGTAAATGCACCCATGTGTACAATGCCCATAGAGACTAGAAGAGGGTGTCAGATCCCCTAAAACTGGAAACTGGAGTTACAGATGGCTGTTAGATGTTGTGTGGGTGCTGGGAACTGAACTCTGGTCCTCTGCAAGAGCAGCCAGTACTCAACCACTGAGCCATCTCTCCAATCCATGTAATTTTATTTTTTTGAAACAGGGTCTTGCTATATAGTCTAGGCTGGCTTCAAATTTATGATCCTCTTTCTTCCATCACCTGATTGCTAGGAAAAACAACACACACTATCATACTCAATTATTATTAATTTTGTATTGCCATTGTAACAAATTACCACAAATTTAGCAACTTAAAAATAACACAATTTTTTTCCTGTTATGTTTTTGTTTTGTAGAGGAGATGTTTTATAAGGGTCTCACTTGGATCACATCAAGGTATCAACCAGTTTCCATGGCATTCCGGAGTCTCTAGGGAGAACGCATTCATGCTCATTCATACTGCTGGAAGAATTCAGTTTCCTATGCTTGGGGAACCTCTCGTAGTCAGGGCCTTCTCTCTCTTGTAGTAGTTGTCTTCAGTTCTCAGTTCAAATGTTCTTTCTCCATCTTCAAAGTTTGCAATGGATGGCTGAGTCCCTGTCATGTTTCAAACCTCTCATCTCTTCTGTACTGTTAAAATCTCTCTGCGTACATCTAAAGAAAATCTTTTTTTAAGGATTTCTTTGATTAGATTGGGCCCATCAAGACAATCAAGGATAATCTCTTCACCTAAAGGTCTACGACCTCAGTTACATACCTTTTTTACCATGAATAGTAACATATTTATAAATTCCAGGAATTAGGGTATATACATCTTTGAAAAGAGCCTACTGTATATCATGAAAAGGAGTAAAATTCTCTGAGGAAATATAACAATCTTAAATGCATACACTCTTAACAATAGTTTCAAAATGCATGATGGAAACCTGATAGATCTGAAAAGCAAAATAGACAAACCAACAATTGTAGCTGAAGACTTCATCACAGTTCATGCAGTAACTGACAGAACAAACAGGTAAGAAATATCCAAGAATGAGACAAGCCAAACATTACTACTCAACTGAACCTAATGACATTTGTAGAACACTCTACCCAACAATTGCAGAATACATGCTCTTTTTTATTTTATTCTAGTGTCCAGGACTGGGACTGAATCCAGGGTCTCATACATGGTAGAAACCACTCTAGTGCTGAGATACACGTCCATTCCTTTTGTTATTATTATTATTATTATTATTATTATTATTATTATTATTATCATTATTTACTTTGAGACAGGGTCTTGTTATGCAGCCCAGACCTAGATGGTATGGATCAATCCCTCTCAAGATAAAGTCAATAGCCACTCCAGAAGAGCCAGTACCCTATATCTAGGAATGAAACTGAATTCTTAAGTGAAAAGCATTACAAGGCCTACAGAGATGGTTCAGTGGTTAAGATTTCCCAGCACCAATGTAAAAGCTGGTCATGGCTTCACCCTCCTGGGACTCCAGTACTGTGGAGGATGGAGAATCACTGTGACACCCTGGCTAGTCTGCATAGCTGAAACACACATACACATGCATACAACTTCTAACAAAGAAGACTCCAGGCACAGTGAGGTTTACTGTTCAATTCTACCAAGCATATAAAAATACCAATTCTATATAATTTCTTACAGAAAATAGAGGAAGACAATATTTCTCACTAATTATATGAACAGCATTCCTCCTATTAATTTCAGGCAAGAAAACTGGAAACCAATATTCTTCATGAACATTCTGTGGATTTTAATTTCAGATACTGATGTTTTTCAGTCCTCATTATGGCAAGGGCAATAAGAACAAAAGATGAAACTCTCCATTCCCAGTTCATATTATGCATACAATATAATATCTGTGTTTCAGAGGTTGGAATGTTTTAAAGTCTTAAAGTATGGGCTAGAAATATGAAGAGATATTCCACTGGTCTCACTGTCCAAATTATATTCTTACCTTCAAGGGAAACAGTTTAAAACATTTTAAAATAATTATATATTCTACTTTATAAATGGAACCTTTTCTTCTCCTTTCAGATATTGCGCTTACTGTAATAAACTGGCCAAACTAATTCAGGTTGTTGCCATCAAGTGGTTTGTTGCTTTATTCCCTCTCTTGCTTAAAGCTCTCATCTGTAAGATACAGACCAGAGCTTCTGAATATTGGTTAAAAGGACTGTGACAAAACCTTCACACAGTGATACCACAGGAAGAAACTCATGAAAGCGGACCTTCCAGCAGGAGTTGACACTGCCATCTCTAGAGATATAGATCCTTCTGTCTCAAAAGGCTAATTCGGGGTTCTAAGGTTATATGGTTATATTTTAGACAGGTTGCATATGACTGCATTAAATCAGACTGATAACCCAAAACTTAACAATATATTCACTATGCCAGACTGGACAAACAGAGTCTAATTGTGATTGTTCATTTGGGAATTTTTTGGTATTGCTTTTGTATTCTACTTTCTGATGGGCATATGACAGACTTAAAAAGAAAATCTTTCTCTGAATCTTATGTTATGCTGTGTATAACATGCTTTGTTTTAATGCCTTGTCTTATGTCATCCTTCAGAACTCAAGAACAAATACTTTTACTCCCATTCTACTTCTCATAGCAATACATTTATTTGCACAAGTTCAAGACTGCCTTCCTTATCACTGAACTATCACTTCACAAACTGTGTATCAAGGCTGTGTCTTCAGGATCCTATGTAAGACTACTCCATTCAATTAAGCCGAATCCCTATTAATTACATAGGCTCAATTGCTATTTGGAACAAATGCTAAAAAATCTTCCAAAGCAAACTGTCTGGTGTCTGTCATATATTGTCCCAGCATTACATGTAGTAAAAAAAAAAAAGCCAGCCACCTCTCATGAAGATGACAGAGAATCTGTCTGCATTCACAGGTACTCAGGTATAATATAGTGGACACAAATTTCTTATTTTGTAATGACAGTGATGACAAGATTTCTAAAATGACAGGTACTATTAAAATGAAGTTGTATATATTCCCTACCTCATCTCTAGAATTTAATGACTTTAACTAGTAGCTGGTTAACCCAACCTGATCTAAATAATGCAACAAGAAACTTTATATATGTTACTTGATCCTTCTTACTGTACTTAATAGCAATAAATAGCATAAAACCACAAGACCAGCCTCTAAGTAATCAACAGAAGTTATAATTACAAGAAGAGACCACTACATTATTCAGAACTTAGAATTAAGGCAACAGTTGATTGTCTGACACAATTTATTGATTCATTTAGTTAGTTTTACTTTTCTGTTGTGTATGTTGTGGGTGTTGTATGCCAGTGTGTGCATGTGTGTATGTACAGTATGCACAGCATGCATGCAGAAGCCAGATGAGGATGTTGGTTGTCTTCCTATAGCCCTCTCTGCCTTTTCCCCTTAAGACAGGGTCTCTCACTGAACCTGAACATTACTGTTTTGGCTAGCAAGCTCCTGAGATTTATCTTTCTCAGGTCCTTATGCTTGAACAGCAAGTGCTCTTATCCCATCTCCCCAGCCCAATGCTCTTAAAAAGGCCATATAAGGGTTATCTGATTCTTAACAGAATGTGGCTTTGTTTGAATTGCTTTTTATTACATGTTTGTATATGTATGTACATATGCATGTGGGTACAAGTGTACATGAACATGAGGAGTATGTATGTACGTGGTGGGGGTGGGGGCAGAGGCTGAGGCTAGTGTTGGGTATCTCCCATTGTTGCTCTCTACCATTTTTTAGGCAGGGTCTCACTGAACCTGGAGCTTTCTGATTCAACTAGACTGGTTATCCAGAAAGCCCCCAATATCCTCTGGTCTCTGCCTCCCTAGCACTGGAATTATAGGTATATGCCACCATGCCTGGCTTTTCTGTACATACTGAAGATCTAAATTCATATCTTCATGCTTGCATGGCAAACACTTTGACTGAGCTATCTCCTCAGACTCCTCCTCCTCTCCTTCTTGTCCTCTTCCTATTCTCCTTCTCATGGTCCTCCTCTTCTTCTCCATCTCCTCCTCTTCTCTTGCTTCTCCTCCTCTTCCTCTTCCTCCTCCTCCTCCTGCTCCTTCTCTTTCTCTTCCTCCTCTCTTTCTTTCTTAAGACAGGGTCTAGCTATCTAGACTGACATCAAATTCATGATCCTCCCAACCAGTGTCCTAAGTGCTGGGATTATAGATGTGCTTGGCCATACCCAACTACTCATTACTTCTGAGTAAGGCCTAGACTAGGTAAAGTTAGATGCTAAGTTATAGGAAGCACACATATACAAAAGAATTTTATCCAATGAAGACAATGATTTTTTTCTGGGAAAAGACAATAACCTCAAAGATTATAATAACTTCAAAGGTATTTAGTTTATTAACTAAGTCTAGACCGTACTCAACAACCTAATTTCACCTTTTTATTTCACTGACTATATGCAGGTTAGTTTCCCACACTCTCTTGTCATCCTGCTTGTTCTTTCAATAATATGCTAAATAAAACTTCTGCCCCTGCTCACTATCCATGTGCATAAAAAAACTGTGTTTTAATTATTTTGAGAATTACATTTCACAAGAAATATAAGAAAGACCCACAGAAATATTGGTTGGGTAGGAGAAGCAGTAATTCAATTAAATAAGCTTCTAGGAACAATTCCCAGAACTTCTGCAGCCATTCTTATTTCATTATTAGCTGTATTGTTATAGTTTATATTTAGAATGTCTCCTAAAGACCCACATGTTAAAGGCTTATTCTCCAGAGTGACACTCTATGGAAGTGGTAGAACCTTTAAGTGGTGGGACGTAATGGGAGATGGTAGTCTCTGTGGAGAGTGCCCTAGAAGAAGCATGTGTAAGCCAAGTCTCCCCTCCTTCTCTATTTTACTTCTCAGCCATAAGGTGAATGGTTTTGCCTTGTCATATGTTGCCCACCATGATGTGTTACTTTGTCACAGGACTAAAGCAACAAACAGATCATGGGCTGAAACCTCTAAAAACTGTGAGCCAAAATAAACAGTTAAAAGTTGATTATCTCAGATATTTGTTACAGTAACAGAAATCTAATACAGAACTATTTGATTTTTTACAGGTAATCTTAAGAATAGATATACTAATAAATACCAGTTCACAACTATCATTAATTAATAATCATTGCTATTAATGAGTAATCATCAGAATAATCTTTATAACCAAATGATTCACTGCTAAATATTACTCCTTTATATCTTTTAAGTCACAAGATAACCTCACTTCAGCTACATTCTAATGACACCATATGAAAGGAAATAAAGCCTCACAGTAAAATCTAAAGTTCCTCAGATAAATCAAATCTGAATCCTAGGTTTTAGAATTCTCCTCAGGAACCATAGTAATAGTATAATTAAATACTATAAACATACTGTGTTTATAACATGCTAAAACAAAGATATTCTAAAAAGCATCCACCTAGTATTATGATATTATCTATCATAATAACATACTCAGTCTTACCACTTATAACCAGTCCCAGACATTCATAACAGGAAATGGTTGGGCTTTTGGTGCTGTTCTTTTGTAGTAATGAGGGAGCAAACCCAGGGCCTCAACCATTCCAGGGAAGTTCTCTATTATGGAGCTACATTCCTAGTCCTAGAAAATAGTATTGAGGAAAGGCTTTGAAAACCAAAACCAATATTTACAGAAACATTAAATATTATATTCCATAGTTCCCAGATGATATCAAACTATGACCAATGACATGGAAAATGACTGTGGTTGTCTCTCAGTAATAATGACCATGAAATTCCAATAAAACTAACCAAGAAAAATTACCCAGTAATTAAAATTACTCATTCATCAGCCCTATAATTTCACTGAACATCTCAGTTTGATGAAACTTTGGCTCATTTTTATGATGAAGTTTAACTCTACAAATTCTAGTAAGACTTTTAGTGACAATGCCATATATCAAATATGCAATAATCTTTCCATGTAGAATACACATACACATTGCTAAAACATTAACTATGGGCTGGCAGGATGACTCAACAAGTAAAGGTGCTTCCAACAAAAGGCACCTGCCACCAAGTCTCATGACTTGATTTCATCCCCAGGACTCACATCGTGAAACCAACTCCTACAAGTTGTCCTCTGACTTACACACACACATACAGTAAATAAAACATTACTTATGACTAACAAATTTGATATAGATGCTAATGGAGTAGTTACAGTTTCTATGTGCTCAAGTATTTATGAATGATGAGACACATTACAGAGCCTACATACACATAGAAACCTAGAATATTATTAAGACAATAATCAATTCATAGTAGTAGTAATAGAAGCAGTACTGAAACAGGGTCGCACTATGCAACCCTGGCTGCTTGGAACTCACTATTATGGGCCAGGCTGGCCTCAAACAAGAGATCTACCTGCCTCTGCCTTCCAAATTAAATGTTGGGATTGAAGGCATGTACCACCACACCCAGCTCAAAGCATTATTTTCACATAAGGAAATAGCAATTATGATTACATACTCCTTTGAGGACAAACATTCTGAGGAGATAGAGCTGCTACCAATCTGCTTTTAGCTATCTCTTATATGAATAGTAGAGCACCACTTGTAAGCTGTAAAGATAAGCCCATCCTCACACGATTCTTCACTTTTATTTTTTACATGAAACACGGCCAATAAACCCTCAGGATGAACACCTTGCTATCTATCCTAGTAAGATGTTTATTTTCAAAATCAAAGTCTCTGATGACTATAACCAACAGAGTAGACTCTAGGTCTCAGGATTTTTTTTCCCCAGTTATAAGGTAAGTTTGAAAATGTAAGTTCTTTTCTCTATCTTGAGAAGGTAGATTTGGCCTTTCATCAAACCTTTTACCCATTTTCAAGGAGTCAAAAGAGTAATTCTAAGCATTGTAACTTGCTATTAAAATATTGCCACAATCTCTCCTCTAAGAATCTCCTCCTTAGATTCTTCTCTCAGCTTTTCCCTATTCCTGCCTTCCTTTTCTGTCCTTCCTTCCATTCTTCTTTCTGCCTCTTACAGCACATTGGCTTTACCGTAATATATCTCTGAAATACATTACCACTATCATCTACAGCTCCCTGTAGTAATAATCTCCTTTTAGTACAAATGGTACCTCTATGAAAAATATGTATTCTTCCTCAAGAGGACATTGATTCAAATTTATATTTATATAATGTATGCTTTATATTTTACTATTAATTTGCTCGTAGCATCTTCCATCATTACTTTTCAAACTAAATTAGAAGTTGTCCTTATATGCTTGTGAAGCAACCTGAAATTAATTGCAGTTTGATACTTATCACAGTGTGTGATAATAGTCTGTTTCTTATCTATTCCATTAGGGCTGTAGGTATGCTTATTAGATACTATATTCCGTGTGCCTAGCACCTAGTAGGTACTCAACACATCTGTTGAAGAATTCAAGAATAAACATGTTTCCTAGTCTGCTTCATCTTTAAGACTGTGAGATATTTTAAATACCTAGTGCATGGCAGGCACACTATCAAAGAGAACTGATGCTTGGGTAAAAAGAAATTATACAAGGATCCATTTACACGTTTATTGTCAGACTTTCTGGTGAATGTTGACAGCAGCAATCAGACCCACTGTATTACCAGAAAAGACCTCTGGACAATGTGATAGACCTGCTCCTAACCTAGGAAAGAACTGTATGCACACTTGTCTATTTTCACACTGCACTGTTATCTACAGGAACAGAAGAGGGCTCCCATGCCAGTTTGTAGAACTAGGGGATGTGTCTTACCTCTAAGAACCATTTGCCAGCATTCAGAGTTGACAGGAAAGTCCAATTGAACCAGGCAGTGTGGTTATAAGTGGAATCTGGCAGGACTTCTCTGATATTGGTTGTTCTACTCAGGTCATAGTCATGCATGAGGAAAGGCACATGATCATAACTGCAGGCAGAGGGGGAGAGAGGTGAAGGGGTGGAGAGGCTCAACCTAACCACCTTGGCATTGAGCATTCCCCCAAACCCTTCAAGGTCACAAGTCCTGCAAGGGTTCTTTATACCTTCTCAAATCAATAAAAGATTAAGTATCAGTCATTTATACTGCTATCAACAGTTTCTTTTCTGGCTCAAGGATCAATCTTTCATATGTACAGTCATATTGGTGATTCTGAAAGAGCGGCTTCCTTATTCCAAAGCTTTCTGGCATCAGGAAAGCACAAGGTACAATAATGGTCTAAGATGATGGTGAGTGGGAGCAGGGATAAGGCAGGGTCCCCAAAACCATACTAAACATGCTTCCACACACTCTTTGTTTTTCTGACCCTGTTTCTAGGAAGTCACCTGATATGAATTCTTTTGAACCTAGACCTTCCACATTGGACAGTATCATTAAACAAACTCCTGATTCTTCTACCTACTAGTTGTTCTATAGAATTCCTAATTTTATGAAATTCTCTTTTTTTATCTTTAAAACAACTATGATGAGAACATCATTAATGGTAATGAGGGAATAAGGACTATTAACTTTCTTGCCTTAAATACCTAGAAACCTGGACAAAATAAAGGGGATATCTGTGTTTAGTCAATGGACAACTGGATCACAGTATTCTATCTCTGAGAAAAAGGAAACAAATGAAGAAAGCTATACCATTACACAGGCTTCCTTCCTGAAAGTAAATACTAGACAGCAGTGCAAGAATGGAGAGTCTAAAAGAAACCAGCTGTCTTGCTGAAATGGAGAGGAAGAGCTCAGGGTAGGGAGAGGCAAAGAAAGTTACAATTTATGGACTAGAGCAGGATAGATGGAGCTATGTAAAACAAAACAGCTCCTGAGTAATACAAGGAGATCGTGAGTACATGACTAAATGTTATTCTACACATGAAACTCTATGAAGCTTAGCAAGAACAATTTTGGGGCTAGTGAGATGGCTCAGTGGATAGATAAAACTTGTTGCCAAGTCAGATGACCTGAGTTTAGTCTCAACCATTTCATACGCTGGAAGGTGAGAACCAATTGCCCACTAGCTGTCCTCTGACCTCCATATTTTTGCTGTGGTATATGCATGCCTACACACACACACACACACACACACACACACACAAAAAAAAAACAAATAAATGTAATTTTAAATTTTTAAAAAGAACAACCAGGCTCAGTGGTTAAGAGCACTGGTTGTTCTTGCAAAAGACCTGGGTTCACAGGTCTTAGCAACCATATGGTGGCTAAAAATAATTTATAACTCCAGTTCCAGGGGATCCAAAGCCCTCTTTTGCCCCTGCAGGCACTGCACAATACAAGTACACTTACATACATGCAAACATAACACTCATAAACATAAAATTCAAAAAAAATTTTAATTAAAAAAAGAACAACTTTTAGGGAAAAAAATTACCAGAATCTTCCAAATTACAGAAATCACATGAAGTGTGACTCATTCAAATCCCATCCAGCAAGGGAGGAAAGATCACAATAATTGCAGGAGTATTCTTTTGTCCTTTTACTGCAATAAAAGTTACTTAAAACTTACAAATTGCTTATCTGTGGAATTTTCCATATGATATATTTTTCTCACCACAGATGACCACGGGTAACTGAAATAATGGAAAGCAATACAGAAGATAAGGATAGGGGACACTGTATTTTAAAGTCAGTGTTTCCTCCCACCAGGAGGTCAGCCTTGGAGACCCAGTGGAAACATCTGAGTGAAGTACAGAGCTAGATCCTGTAATGGGATCCAAGAAGTCCAAACTCGGGAAGACAGGGCATGATGCCTAGGGAGGGTGCCTTCCTCTAGAATGGAAACTCAAGACAATCAGAATGAGTTCAGCAGAGTGAAATCTCCCCCAGGGCCACGACTAGTACCACCTAGCCATTCTGTTTTTAGAGATTTCCAAAGACCAGACCTTAGAAATGGGGTAACTTAGAACTACAATGGATGTAGGCCACTTCAGTGTTTCCACAAAAGAGCTTAAAAACAGCCTTCAAAGGACCAAACTGTTTTAGAAGTAACTTACCTACCTGCTAGACAAAGTCCAACATTTGTTAAAGGAATACGACAAAATATAGCCTTCATCAATGTAAAATTACAATTTCTAACATGTAACCAAAACTTACTAGAGGTATAAAGATTCAGGAATATGTGAATATATGCCAGTGAGATTCTTCAACAGAGGCAAAAATGAAAGATGACAATTAGTTATACATGGATGCTAAAGAATATAGAATAATCTAAATTCGGTAAATAGCATGCAAAGGAAATACAAACATACAGCTAACTGTGGTGGTGTAGCACTCAGGTTGAGACAGGAGATGTCAATTTCAAGGCCAACCTTGGCTACAGGATAAGACTTTGTCAAAATATGCATATAAATGTAGGTTGTAGAAAAGAAACAGAAATTCTAAAGATGGGAAATATAGTAAATGAAGTGAAAAATCCATGGTGTAAAATTTACTACGGAGGCTGGAAAGAAAGCTCGGTGGGTAAAGTGCTTGCTGTACAAGTATGAAGACCTAAGATCAGTTCCCCAGAATCCACATAAAAAGCCAGGCACAGCACACACCTGTAAACCCAGTGCTGTGGGAATAGGGATAGGCAGATTACAAATGCTCCCTGGCCATCAAGTCCATCTTAAACAGTGAATTCCAGGCCCAAAAAGTAACAGAGAACGTAACAGAGAAGGATATGCTAGGATACACTCCTGGTCTCCATCTGTGCTTCCACAGATGAGCACTTCCCACCACTACACGCAAATCTACAAAGGACCATTCACAGACTCTGAATCTGAAGATGCAGCAATAGAATCTTTATACACTCCTGGTCTCCATCTGTGCTTCCACAGATGAGCACTTCCCACCACTACATGCAAATCTACAAAGGACCATTCACAGACCTCTGAATCTGAAGATGCAGCAATAGAATCTTTCCAAATGAAGCACAGATACCTCAGAAACCCTGGCCCCTGATGTCAGAAGAATGGCTTACCTTCTAGCTCCAGCCACTGAGCCCACAACTAAATAAGTACATAAGTACTTAAGTGCTGTATGCCGTGAGTGAAAGAAAACAGCCAGCTTGTAGTTTGAGTTCATCTCAGAGAAAATCAGCCTTAGAGAGATTTCACCCCCTGAGACCACCTGTAGGTAAATGTTGACAAACTCAGCCTTTGATCCTTGTAACTAAGTTCCACAGGGATGTTCTTGGGTCTGACCAAATGGCTATCTCACCTGAGCTGAGTTACAAGCAGGCGCCATGGGTTTAGCACTTCCCTGGTTCAAAGACCCTGCCTCCCCTTTTAGTGCCATCTTCCTAAAAGGCATACATCTTCCTGGTGGGCTTTGAAGGTTAGAGATAATGTCTTTCTGTTATTTACCACATTCCTGTATTCCTGAAACTCTGTATAAGTACCCCCTAACAACAATAAAGCGCGCGGCTTGAAGAGAGATTTCCCAAGCGTGTTCTGTCTATGTGTCTCCATTCATTCCAGGCTACTGGGAAAGTCTCAAGCTCACCGTTAAACCCCGCTGGCGGGACACTTAAGTACCTAAGTAAGTCCACAGAAGTCCATTTCCTGGCTTTGGTTCTATCCTTTCTGTTTTGGATGTTTTTTACCATAAAGAAAGAAACTTTTGAGGAGAGGCAAGCTTACCCTTGATTTAAATATTACACGATGTGCATGTATAATATAAACATAACATGATTCCCTATAGACATGTATAATTAATCACGTAATATAGAAGATGAAGTCAGACTCATGAGATTGGCTCTAACCCTAGCTGTGGTCAAAACCGTAAAGAAATGCATTTTTCCATTTTTATATATTTTATGACAGTCTTAATATAGGCAAGAATCTGGGCTAAGAGGCAAGCTTATGAGCATTCCAGTAACAGTTCCATTAGGAGAGAGTGGAACTTTCACTAGGTGGGTGCTAGTAGGAGGAGACAGGGCCACTGGAGGCATGCCTTTGGAGGACCCTAGCTTCTCTACTTCCTCTCTCCCACTTGCCATGAAACAGGGAACTTCCTGCTTCAAAGCTCTGCCTTGTAACAGGGTCAAAGCTGAGTGACTATGGGCTGAAACTTTCGAACCCACGAGCTAGACTAAAGGTTTTCCCTTATGAGTTTATCTTATATATCTGTCAAAGTGATGGAAGACTGATTAACATCTGATAATAGATAATTGCAGGAATATTCTTTTGTCCTTTTACTGCAATAAAAGTTACTTAAAACTTACAAATTGTTTATTTCTGGATGAAGCCTGGATGGAATAAATGCAGCAAAAGCGGGGTGGAGAAAGCCAGCTAAGCTAACACAGGTGACTTCCTGTCACCATGATGTGATTGGCTTTGCTCTGCCACACTCTGTCATGATCGACTGAACCTTGAACCAAAATAAATCTCTTCCTTAAGGTTGTTCATCAGGTATCTTGTCAGAATGACAGAAAGTCTAAAATACTCACTATTTTAAATTTTGGTGGTTCCTTCTTCATATTTTCAGTACCTGATGCATATTACCAGCAGTGTGCAAAGGCTATGTCTCCATATCCTCAGAAGCAGTCTGTACATCTTGAGAAATGTCTATAACATCTATTGCCCATTATTAAAAAGTAGGTTGTTTTGCTACTTTTAATTTTTCTTTATTATTTATGTACATGTGTGTAGGTCTCATTATGTAGTTCCAGCTGGCCTGTAACTCACTATGTAGACCAAGCTGGCCTCAAACTCACAAACATTCACCTGCCTCTGCTTTCCAAGTGCTAGGATTCAAGGTATGTGACACAACACCTGACCAGAAGACAAGTCTGAGAGTCAGTTTTCTCATTCCATCATGAGTTGTGGGGATTGGGTTTATGTTGCTAGTCTTGCATTTTAAGTGCCTTTACCTGTTGAGCTATCTTGCTGGCTCATTGAAGGATTTGTGTTCTTCATTATTTTGGACACTAAACTCCTGGTCAGGAGCATATATAGAATTGGCAAATATTTTATCCTATTTTATAGGAAGACTCTTCATTCCAATGATTGTTTCCTTTGCTATGTGAAGACTTTTTCATTTTATATACCATTTGATTATTTAGGTTTTTGTTTCCTGTACTTCAAGGGTCTTGCCTAAAACATCCTTTCTGATTTTAATTTCCTGAAGGATTTCCTTCTATGTTTTCTTTCAAACTTTTTAATCTTTTTTGAAAAAAAAAGTATCAAATGTTTTATTGTTTGTAAACTGTGTGCCACCAGATTTGCATAAATCTTACATGCTGTCTTGGGGTCACCAGCTCTTGACACTTTTTTTATCAATGGAGTCACATGCTGTGTGACCTTTCACATCTGGTTCTCCCACTGAGCACAATGTCCTTAAAGTTCTATCCCATTATGGCATGTGCCAGAGCCTCATTTCATGGATGTGTGATGCTCTAGCTTGTGAATGGGCCATACTTGGGCTGTTGTATATCATACTGCTGTGGGAATTCATATTTAATTTCTGTGTCAACAGTTTCATCACTTTAAGATACACACCTAGGAGTGGCATTCTCTTTATCATCTCAAGACCAGTCTGTTTTCCACAGTAATTATAGAATTTTTGTCCCCTCTAGTCATGAGTAAGGGCTTCACATTCTTACATCCTCCCTAGTACTGTCCGCCATTTACCCTTAGGCCACAGCCACCTTGGTAGGCATGAGGTGATGCTGCACTGAAATTCTGATGTCATATATTTAAGTCTTTAATATAGTTTGAGTTTATTTTTATAAATGGTGAAATGCAGGGATTGTTTGATTCTCCTGCAAGTAGATATCCAATTTTCCCAGCACTATTTATTAGAAAGGCTGTTCTTTCTCCATTCTATCTTCTTAGTTGGCTGTAGATAGACAGGTGTAGGAATTCTGGGACACTGTTCTGTATATGTTTTTGTGCCAATACTGTGTTTTAATTACTGAAGCTTGGTCAGATTTTGAAGTCAGGTAGTTTCCTACTTTGATCTTTTTCCTCAGAACTGTTGCTTTGCATGTTCAGGATTTTTTTGTGTGTGTCTTATATAAATTTTAATAGTTTTTTCTTAGTTTTATGAAAAATGTCATTGGTATATTAATAAAGATCACATTAATCCATACAGTACTGTGGACATTTTTTGTGTGTCTTTTTGAGACAGAGTTTCCCTGTAGCCTAGCTGGCCTGGAACTTACTATGTAGATCAGGTTGGCCCCTATGTCACAGAGATCTGCCTACTTCTGACTCAAGTGCTTAAATTAAAGGCATGTGCCACCTTGCCTAGCCTTACTGTGGACATTTTAACAGTAAAGAGTCTTTCAGTCCAAAAATATAGGATATGTTTTCATTGTGTGTCTTTTCCATTTCCTTCATCAATGTTTTATAGTTTTATTATGAAGATCTTTTACATCTTTGTTTAAACATATTCTTAAGTATTTTATTGTTTTGTAGCTATTACAAATGGTATTGCTTTCTTGAATTTTTTGAGAAAGGGTCTTACTAAGTAGTGCAAGGTAGCCTTGAAGTTGTGATCCTCCTTTCTCTGCCCCTGAGTGCTGAGATTATAGGCATTTGTCTCCATGCCCAGATCTTAATTCCATTCTTTCTTTATTTGCATGCACATGTGGTACATGTGTGTATGCACATGTGTGCAAATGATCTTTCCCATGTGTTCTCATGTGGAGGTCAGTCAGAGGCTGGTATTGGGTGTCTAATTAGCTGGACTGGCCAGCCCTCTGAGCATCCTGTCTCTGCTATCCAAGCACTGGAGTTATCGGTTATCGATGTATGCTATTATGCCTGGCTTTTATGTGGGTGCTGGGGATGGAAACTTAGGTCCTTATGCTTGTATGGTGAACACTTTACCTACTGAGCCATCATTCCTGTTCCCAGTTCTTGATTTCTACTATAACTAACTGGCTACTAGGATATAACAATGCTATTGATTATGTGTGTGGTGCCAAGAATCAGATCCAGGGTCTCCCAAGTACAAAACACCTGTTCTATACCTCCAGTTCAATGTTACAGATTTTTATATGCTGATTTTGTATTTTGCAGCTTTATTGAATTTATTCATTTTAGCATGTTTTAAAAGGCTGGAGTTGAGCTGAATGTGGTGGCATGTGTATTTAATCCCAGCAGTCAGGAGCTCTGTCGGATCCAGGCCAGTCTGGTCTACATTGTGAGGTCCAGGCTAGTTGTGACTATAGGAAAATACTGTATCAAAATGAAAAAAAAAAAAAACCTAATATCTTCTAATTTTCTATAGAAGAGATCATGTTATACCTAAACTAAGACAATCTGACTTCTTCCTTTCTAATTTGGATACCCTCTGTTTATTCTTCCTGCCTGAATGTTCTAAGACCTTTAGTCTGATGGTCAATAAAAGTAGACCACAATAAAAGCACAGTAGTTACTTTTCGTATCACTATGATAAACCATCTGATAGAGCAAGATAAGGGAGCCAAGGCTGAGTTCTAGCTCACAGAGCACAGCCCATCATGGTAAGGAAGGCATAGTGTGGATCTGGCCAGTCCAAGGCAGCAGAGCCTGAGGCAGTCAGTCATATTGTATGGCAAAGCAGAGAAAGCCAGAATGGAATCAAGAGTAGAAGCAACCCTAAAAAGCTTGCCCCTACTAGCCTATGTCCTTCAACAAAGCCCCACTTTTCAAAGGTTTCACATCTTGTAAAACAGCATCACTGGCCAGAGACTAAGTGTTCAAACACATTCAAACTGTAAATATCACCCCTGGACCCTATGCATTCACAGCTATCTGATGATTGAAATACATTCAGTTCAGCTTCAAATGTTCTCAGAGTCTAAATAGTTAGAATTGTTCAAAACTCCAAAGTCTCTATTGAAGTGAACTGAATCCAAAGATTCAATACAAACGCTTAAAAATTTCACACATCTAACATACAGTGGCACAGAGGAAACATTCCCATTCCAAAAGGTATGGGGGAGTATCAAGGGAGTATGGACAAAAGCAAGACTGAAGTCCAGCAGAGGAAGCACTAAATACTAAGCTCCGTGTCCAGTTTGGGACCTGTCTGTCACCTGGGTGCCAATGAGTGTGGCCAACCCTGACCAACAGCCCTTCTGCCTGCAGTACACATGGCTCTTCTCTGGGGCAGGCTTCATTCATTTCCAGAATGGACATCCCATGTTTCTGGCATCTCTAATATCCTGAGGGCTCCAGTGAAACTTAGGCTCTACCTACACAGCTTCTCAGATGGAGAAGTCCACATTTCTGGCTTTTCTCTGGAACCTTGGTGCAAATCTTGATGACTCTACTGTATTTTGTAGGTCTGAAAAATTAATGCCAATGCCAAGCTCTGCTGCCAGCTCAGGATGTATCTTGGTCACACCTCTAATTGTTCAAAATTAAGTTATTTAGCCAGGCATGATGGTACACACCTGTAGTTTTAGATACTTGGGAAGTTGAGGTGAGGTTGTGGGTGGGGGTCTGCTTGAATCTGGGAGTTTAGCCAACCAGAGCAAAACTGAACCACCTTTAAAAGGAAGAAGGAAGGAAGGAAGGAGGAAAGCAAGGAAGGAGAGAAGAAAGGAAAGTTGGTTTAATTTCCATTGATTTCTAGTTTTATTGCATATGGTAGAAAAGATATCTGATATGCTTTATTTCATGTGTATTATGCTGGCATGTATGTAAGTGCACCCGTGTTGTGCAGTGCCCATAGAGGTCAGAAGAGGGTGTCAGATCCCCTGAAACTGGAGTTTGGAGAGTTGTTAGCCACCACGTGGCTGCTGGAATTTGAACCCAGGTCCTCTGCAAGATCAGCCAGTGCTCATAACTGCAGACTCATCTCTCCAGCCCTAACTTTTATACTTTTTAATGTTTTCTTCCTACTGATGAGCTTTTTTTCAGTTTGAAGAATTCTTCTTAGCATTTTTCAAAAGACAACTCTAGGCTTTTGTTTAGCGATGCCCTTATGACTCCTTTATTTCTAAAGGATAGCTTTGCTGGATTAATCTTGTCAACTTACATACAAAACTACTCAGGAGACTAGTGAGGCACACTTGGTGTATATCTGTGAGGATATGCTCAGAGAGGAACTGAGTGGGAGAGAGCCACTCTGAAGGTGAGTAGCATCATTTCATGGACTAGTAGCCCAGATAGGATAAAACGGAGAAAGAAAGCCAGCCAAGCACTGGCCTTCCCTGTCTTCTAGCCCATTAGGACATGAAGTAGCCTGTTCTCCCACATCCCTGCTGTGATGGACTAAACCTGAAACTGGGAGTTCAAATCCAAACCCTTCATTTCTCAGGTTGTCTATGTTGTTCTGTCACAACTAATGCAATAATCACTGTGACAGAGTTTTCCCTTAGTACTTCTAAGTCTCATGCTATTCTCCTGGCCTACAAGGATTTTGTTGAGAGGTCAGTTGCCAAGGAACTTGGGAACTTTATTTATTTTGTTGCCTTGAGAATATTTACTTTACCTTTAACTTTTGAGGGTTTGATAGTAATATGCTTTGAAGTAGATTTTATTGAGTTGAATGATTGGTATGCTTTGGCTTTTCTGTTCCTGGGTGTTTATATCCTCCTGCGGGTTTGGAGCTTTTGTTTTACTTGTTGTTTATGTTAATCATTGTTTCTTTGATAAGTTTCATATCATTCTGCAATTATTAAACCTCTCCTTGAAACCCAACAACTTGAATATTTGTTCTTTTAATACTGTCCTGAAGGTGCTGTAAGCTTTCTTCATGCCCTTTTTGTCTTTCTTTTGTGTGCATTCAAATAGCCTGTTTTCAAGGTCACTAATTCTTTCTTGTATTTGATCTATTCTACTTTGTGTCATATTTTATATTTTAACATACTGTATTTTTCAGCTCAAGTATGCTTTTTTTTTTAAGTTTCTAACTCTGTCAAGTTTCACAGAGTCTGAATCATTTGTTTTCTTTTGAAATTTACTGAGTTTAAAACAATGTCTTAAATTCACCATCAAAGATTTCTTCAATACTAGTTACTATTTGCTCAGTTTCTTGTATCTTATTTCAACAGTCAGGTGAAGTCACAGTTTCTTGCTGAGCCCAGGGCTGAAGTATTGCCACTTTTTCAGCACTAGAGGGTGATCCACGACCAGGTTTATCTCAAAGTCCACAGATGGTAGAGGATCTAAAAGGTTAGTTCATTCTCTGAAGCCTCTCCAAGGGGCTATATTAGGCTCAGGAGCTTCGCTCACACTCTTCAGCATGTAGTGAAGCACTACAGGACTCTGGCTACTCTGGATAGATAGAGGCAACATGAAGGGCATCATAGATGCACAGAGGCATCAGACTATGCTATTCATATGGCCACCAAAACTGCAATACTATCACACCCTCAGCTTATGGACTGCCAAGACTAGAACAGCACTGGGTAGACCCAAAGCCCACACTATTGTGGACTGCCTACATCTGAGATGACTGCTACAAACAGCCACAGGCTATAACAGAAGATTGAAAGATTAGGGCCATGCATCTATGACATGAGGGCTGTTCTAGCGGTGCCATTCATAGGAAGGCCTAGGGATGGAGGCTGTTAGGCTTTGCTCCATGTCAGGCTTTGCCCCGTGTTAGGTGCCACATACCCAGCATTAAGTTCCAAGGCAAAGTCCTATGCTTATTATTCTGTCCTACCCCAGCATATGAAGTCTTGTTCTATAATATACAACCCAAGATTAGGGTAGTGGGTGTACTCCATCCCAACTTATAAGCTTTAGCCTTGGTGGCCAACTGTCAGTAGCATAACTATCCTTGGGCCAGTACTTGGAGATGAACCCTCTCCACCTGCCCTACTACCACAGCCATGTGAGCTCCAGTGCTAATGTTAGTCTCAGTCTTATCTGAGTCTTTCATAAGGAAGTTTCAGGGGTGTACCTAGGTTCATTCATGAGTGCTAGCCTGAAGACAGGCTATGGGGCTCTGCCTAGCACTGGATTCACCAAGCTAAGCCTGGTACTGGATTTTAAGTCTAAGGCCTGGACTCGATTTCCCCTTCTCTTACCCCTCTCTCTCTATGCTACTAGGAGTCAGGGGAGGGCTGATGCAATAATTTTCCTTCTGTTTCTCCAATGCATTCTTCCTTATTATTTTACTGAAACCAGGCAATATGTTCGTTCACCTGGCTTCCTTAGCTCTTATGAATGAGGAGCTGTTCAAAGTGCTATGTCTACAATAAACACATATAATCCTTGTTAGAGGATTTTACTCATCTGCCATCTTGCTCTACCTTCTGTATCAGGTTTTAATTTCGCCTTTCATGCAGAGGAGTAGTGTTAGTACTAACTACATTTTCCTGTGGCTAATGAGGTTAAATCTTCACATATGCATTTGCTCTGTATATCCTCTTCTATGAATATCTATACATGTGCTTTATTTTCTAAGTTCACTCTTTACTGAGTTTCCAAAGTTCCTTATATATTCTAGATACAAGACTTCTGTCAGATGTGTAGTTTAGAATTATCATCCTCAGTTTAATATCTGCTTTCTTCTCTTTATAATGGCTCTCTTCACAGAGTCAAAGGTTTTCCATTTTGACAAGGTTCCATTTAGTATTTTTTTCCTTTCATAGGATAATGCATTTGATGTAAAGTTTAAGAACACTTGCAAAGCCTTAGCTACTAAAGATTTTCTTCATGTTCTGTTTTCAAAGAGTATTATCATTTTATAGTTAAACACATGAGTGTTTAGGCCTTGTTTCTTTTCTTTCATCCTTTCTTTTGCTTGCTTGCTTTCCTTCTTCCTGCTCCTCCCCCTTCCTCATCATAGAGTTTAAATCAAGGCTTTTTGTCTTTATCTTCCCTCTTGACATCCAGTTGATCCAAGAATATTTGTTGAAGCTCCTTTCCCCACTGCTTTCCCGATTTTTTCTATTTGTTTTTATTTTAGCAGAATATTCATACATGAAATTAGCCATTTAAAATATAATGGCACTAAATATATTCTTTAGTGACATTATTTATTGTTCATTGCATTGCTTTAAAAAATAACATGATTACACTGAAAAACTCTGTATAGACTGGAGTCTTTGGAAGGGGAGTAAATGCCAACTCACATTACAGCAACAGCGAGAAATTTCACAGCATTCTTGAAGTTTGGTGGTACAGCTTTGTCAGTAAATACTACTCCAAAATTATAGTAGACATATAGAATTATGAATTTACAATAATGTATTTTAAGTTTGAGAGTTATATCTGTTTATTTATTAAGATGACTTTTAAAAATTTAACTTCCCAGACTGTGATTTTTATTTATAGAAGTTCAATTTTGTGTTTTATATTTCTGTAGGACACAGGTGAAAGTACTGTAGAAGAGTAATAGCAAAATGATGGAAAACCTCTTGATGTGTGGGAATGGGAACGGTCCAGGAGCATGTGTGGGTGCAGAGTATAGGTGGCAAGACCAGCCTAGAGAATCAGTCCTCCCAAGACTAAACTCTGTAAACAACAGAGCCTCTCCTAGCCCAGCATAAGCCCAACAGAGGCAATGCCACTCCCATGCATGACCTGGGGCCTCAGGGAAGGGGGATGTGCGGGATGTGGGGGACGCAGCCTCTCAAAGTCAGAGCTGCTATAGGCTTTACTTATATGCACAATGCTGTGCAACTATCACTACTTTCAAATTTTTTTGACATTCTAAACAAAAATGCTATTACTCATTAAGTTGTAATTCCCCCAGTTCTCCCTGCTTCTTGGTCCTGGTACTCTTTACTCTGTTTTCTGTCCCTAAGAATTTACCTATTCTAGTTATTTCTAGTATGGAACCATATTACATTTACCTTTTTTCTGGCTTGTTTCACTTAGTGTAATGTTTTCAAGGTTTACCCACATTGTAAAATCCATGCTACAGCAGATTTCATTCATATTTATGGCTGAGTAGTATCTACAGTGTGTGTGTGTGTGTGTGTGTGTGTGTGTGTGTGCATGTGTGTGTGTGTGATTATGTTTATCCTTTTATCTGTTTATTAACACTTGGGTTGTTTCCACCTTTTGGGCATTTTGAATACTGCTGCTATAAGCACAGCAAACATGTGTGTTCCAGTCTCTGTTTATAATTCTTTTGAAGTATAGGTCTGTCTTGAAGTAGAATCGCTAGATTGTATGGTTGCTAGTTCTAGGTTGATCTTTGACAAAGCACCCAGCTGCTTTTCACAGAAGCTACACAAGCTTGTACCACTGCCAGCAATGTACAATGTTCAAGGTTTCCAGTTTCTCTGCATCCTCACCTACACTTGTTACTTTAAGTTACAGTCATACTAGATGTGAAGTGATACCTCACTGTGGTTTGTTTTGTTCTTTTGACAGGGTCTCCTATAGCCCCTGCCTGCCTGAAACTCACTGTGTATTTCAGGTTGGTCTTGATCTCACAGAGGTCCTCCTTCCTCTACCTCCCTAGTGCTGGGATTAAAGGCGTGAGGCACCATGCCCCGTGTCCCACTGAATGTTGCTTTTCTAATTGATGCTGAATGTCTTTTCACACTTGATCATCTGCATGCTGTCTTTTAAGAAATGTCTATTCAAGTTATTTGACCACTTTTAAACATGGTTGTCTTTCCGATATTGAGTTTGAGGGAGTTCTTTACATATTCTGCATATTGTTGAAGCCATTTTTATGACAGCAGTTTTAAATTTTCTTTCACATAATTTCAACCTGTTTTCCTGTGTGATTGCCTTTTCTCAGTCAGGTAGTAATTGAATGTAGATTTTGGAACCGACAGGAAATAATTTTCAAAGTCAGGTGTGGTGGTGCACGCCTTTAATCCCAGCACTCGGGAGGTAGAGGCAAGTTGACCTCTGTGAGATCCAGACCAGCCTGGTCTACATAGCGTGTTTCAGACCAGTTGCGGTTACAGGGAGACCCTGTCTCAAAAAAGACAAAAATCAATCAATAAATAAAAAAGAAAAGAAAGACTTTTCTAGTTTTATATTATTTATTTCTTAGAATCCTTTTTTAGCACTTAATAGCTCTTTTACCTGTCCAAATTCCTGGTATGGATTTCATGTCCTAAGTGGACCCTGACTGATAGAACTCATATACAGTCTGGGGTAGTAGTAAGCTTTGCGTATGATTCTGAAGGTGGTAGAGGTATATGGAATAGATAATCTTTGAACACAGAGTTCAACACACAGAGTTGGAAATTAAGGAGTTGGAAAGACCATCTATATCAAAGCTAAAATTACTGAAAAGGATAAAGACCATGTTTCAGGAGTTCACTGAGCCAAACCAGAACCATCACCACATTATGCTCATGACCACCAGGTGCTTCCATGACATTCATACATATACAATAAAAATAGACAAATTAATTCATTAATTAAAAGCCACTCAGTTCCAATGAAGTATGTCAAGAATTCCAGTTTGGAGTCAGGAAATCAAGTATTAATCCTTTCCTTATCATACCAATTCTAGCTTTATGACCAAACAATTCTTTTCTTGTCTTTGAACCCAGGTTACTCCCCTGTGAAATCACATGTTCATTTCGTTTCTGTTTGCCTCACTGAATGACTATGATCGGATTCTGAGCTCAATATACACACTAACATATTCATGGTAGAAATGAAGCCTTTCTACTTCCTAAGCTAGCCAGGAACATAAAGCATTCTTTCCTGTCCCTGCTCTGATCCAAGTATCTCTGTTTTTCTTTGGCCTACTGCTGCATCCTGGTACCTAACTCCTTAATAATTCTTTCCAAAACATCTTTCTAAAACAATGAGCTGGGCTGGAGTGTGGCTCAGTGGAAACATGCTTTCCAAGCACACACAAGGTCCTAGGCTTGATCTCCAGCACTGTAAAAAATATGTTTTTAAAAGCCAAGATGTGGGGCTGGAGAGATTGTTCAACAGTTAAAAGCACTGGCTGCTCTTGCAGAGAACCTGGGTTTCGTTCCCAGCACTCACTCGGCAGCTAACAATGGTCAGTAACCCCAGTTCCTGGGGATATTATGCCCTCCTCTGGCCTCCATAGGCACTGTACAACAGGGGTGCATTTACATATGCAAGCAAAATACTCATACACATAAGATAAAAATAAATTAAAAAATATTTAAAAAAATTTTTAACCCAAGCTGGACATGATGGTATATACCTGTAATCCCAGTACTTGGGAGGTAGGGGCAAAAGGACCAGGAGTTTAGGTCATCCTCTGCAAAGTAATGAGTTCAAAGTCATCCTAGGCTACATGAGACCCTGCTTACAAAAACAAAAACACAAATACAGGGATGGTGAGATGGCTCAAGAGGCAAAAGTTCCTGCCACCAAACCTAACAACCTAAGTTTGATCCCTGGGACCCATATGATAGGAGAGAACAGACTCTTGAAAAGCTGTCCTCTGACCTACACACAAATACACACATACCCCAACACCAAACAAACAAATAATAATTTAATGAAAATTTTAAAATAAACATAGAGAAACAAAGAAAAAACAATGAGGTTATCTGTCCTCATACCTACCATGGCTTTCCATTGCACCTTTTTGGATCAATGATCCAGCCTCGGCAGCCTTACAACCATCTCTCCTCCTCAACTAGTCCTTTCCTGTCCCCAAAACGTATTATTTTCAGCATTCATATAAGTTTGGTAATCTATAGATTTGTTATTGTTAACAGTAAGATGCCTTTGAATAGGCTGATGTTTGTCTAGAATGCTGTCCTTTTCCCACCCCCACTACCCATCTCTGGTTGGTAAAATAATATATTTCCCATCAAGGCTAACTCAAATACAACTTTGAATATATATCTTTTTCTTTCTTTCTTTCTTTCACAGACCAGGAAGTAACATTTTCCTCCACTGAGGTTCCTCTACACCTATTCTCTAGAAAGCTCACAAATGGCCTTATTCTGTGGTCATCTATAACTACGCTACATCTCCTTTACTAGTTGGGAACACTGCTTAAAGCATGATTATATCTCACTCCATTGCATCGCCTCAGCACTCAGCAGAAGGCATAGAATACAGTAGATATCTTGAGAATACTATTAATTAAGAAAATTGCTAAGGTAGTACACAGAGTTAAAGTGTAAGCATGATTTATACTAGGGGCAAATTTGAATTACATGTAGTTTGTGAGCCTGTAGTTGAGAACATGGAGGTACAGTGGTATATCTCATAAAGGAGATGTGGTTCATATATGCAGCATATGCATGTGTCATATGAACACAGGAGAAACTATTCAGGGCTTGTCCTCTCTAAACCTTGGGCCAAACTAGTCCTTTCCACTGACACTGGACATATTTCCTCTTTCCCTCCACCCTAGTCCCTACTTTCCTACCTTAAGTATACATCAGTCTCCAGCCCAAAGGCATCATGTTCAACTGCCTTCTCAAAGGACATCATGGTATTCTCTGGCGCCAACTATGGAAGACAGAGACATCAAGTCCTATGCCTTACAGTCCTTACCTCCCAGCATTCCTCTTCTGGTAGGCATGAAGTCCAGGAATAAAAGAGCTTTGGGAAGCATAGCTTGGCTCCCTGAGCTCTCTTCAGAAGCCTACCTTTACTTTTCTCTTTCTAATCTAACCCTGGGCACAGTAAAGAGAATCTGACTGGGAGTTCAATGATCTGGTTATCCAGCCTAACTCCTTATTCCTGTCATGTCAGGATTCCCATTCCTCTCCCAGGGCTCCTATGGTTTTGAGGTTCCCATCTCTTATCCACATGCCCCGTACATACCTGCTCTCATCCACGCACATTATGCTCAGACCTACCATGGGTGCACCTCTATGTCCAAAGAAGCCAGGCTTAGGCCCTAAATCTTTCTTGTCCTGAATGCAGGGAGAATAAATCCCCAGTGGCATCAAATAGAGACATATAAGGATAATAAGAAAGGGCAATGCAGCCGCCATCTGCAGCGCTGTAAAAGGTGGAAGGAGAGGAAAGTGGATAAAAAGGGAAAGAGATGGAAAACTATCTCAAACAACTACATATCACAAAGCAATAGTCAGTCCATGATGTACTTTCTATTTCTGTCATGTTCTTACTTACTTTCAGAAGTGTGTCTGGATATAAATAGATAGGACTATCCAGATATAAGACTTTTTTGTTGGTGTTTTTGCAGTGCTGGGGACTGAATCCAGGTCTTTGTGTATGTTAGGCAAGTGCTCTACCACCAACATATATCTTAGCCAAAGACATTATTATCAAGGCAATATTACTGGAACTAGAAAGCAAAAACAGAAAGAACTGACAGAAGCCAGGTAGGAGGAAGGGAGAGAGGGAGGGAGGGAGGGAGGGAGGAGGAAATGTAAGGCACAGCTTCTCAGGAGGAGGAGTTTGGTTAGCTATGGAAGAGCCCTGAAGACTGTAAAGATCACCCTAAGAAACCCTCTTATTCAGGCAGAGCAATACAGTGGGAAAAACACTGGCTGAAATCTGAGTTCAAGGCCAGGCTCTATCACTTCCTAACTGTAACAACATGTGACTTGACCTCTCTGGGTCTTCATTTTCTTCTGTAAAATAGGGCTGTTTGGGTGCTAACACTTACCTCACAAAGTTGTTACAACAGTGCTGACTCATAATAGTTGCTTGATAAATCTTATTTACTTCCTTCCCTCCTTTCTCTTCTTCTCCTGCACAATTACACCATACCCATCTCGCCCACACCACAAAATACCTAGAATTCCTAGTATACATCATTTTCCAATGATTTTACCCATTTGAACATGTTTAAGTTATTGCCTAGGCGTCAGTGACTTTCAAATGAAGGTCTCCAGCTCTAACCTTTTAACCTTGTGAATATATTACATCTCTTCAGGATTTCATCCTCATAACCTTCCATCTTGTATCTTCTTATTCTGACTAAATATTAGAAAGTGAAAAAGAAAACAGTTCATTATTGCTCCCTTTAAGCTCTTGTCCTAGAAATATTTTATAAAATTTACCCCCCCCATGCCCATACACACACACACACAAACACACAAACACACACACACACACCCCTATCAAACCAGCCCTGCTCTTGCCCATACTACCTCCACCAAGTCAGGAAGCTAATACCCTTTGTTTGCCCAATTGTGCAAAGGGAGATCCTATTGCTTTCTCAGTAAGGGTAGTAAGATATAATTACACTCTCAAAGCAGTTCAGTACACAGATCCCATTCTCTTTTATTTCCATTATAGCTAGGAAAGAACAGAGAGGAATCAGTGACAGAAGCAGGAACTCCGTTTTTGCTATAAAGTCCTAGGTATGACAAGGACTCACAGGAGACTTCTTTGAGCTTGGATGTAACTAGGGATATAATACTAGCTGAAATTAGTGATATTTGTGAAAGAACAGTATCTTATATTAGCACATCAGTCAAAGCAAAATTAAAATGGCCTCTGCTGCCCCATCTGCTCCAGACAAATGATGTATATAAACAAGGAAAAACCATGTTTTTCTAGAGGACTACTTCTAGAAGAAGGCTGTCTTAATTATAGAAATACTATGACAGGCAACCTGGGTGGTAAGTGAGAGCACAAAGAATATACCTATGAAACATGTTAAATAAATATTAAAAAGGTTCATGGGTGGCTAGCTACCAAATTTCAGTTTTCCTGAGTAGAGTTTGTAAGGTAAATTCAGAGCTGAGGGGATCAGGCAAGGTTCCACCTATCATGACATACCTTCTGATTCCAAATGGGCAAAACAGATGGCTACAGGCCAGGAAATTATTATCATCACAGTTATGAGGATCAGGTGCACAAAGGGAGCATAAATCTGGGAGAGAGCCAAAAGTCAGACTAGACACATCTGGAGACAGTGATAAGAACTACAGGATGATGCTTACCTTCAGTGAAAGCCCAGCGATCAGCCACTTGTCTTTCCAGAATTTACTTAAAACAGTTATTAAAAAGGAGCACAGCAAAATTGCTAACACAATGATGACCTGGGGAAATAGAAAGACTTTTTGACTTCTAGGTACTAGGTTTGGATCACAACTGTCCTTGTGACTTGTATGTGACTATATACAATACCAAGAACCTTATCTTTTAAATCTAAGCACACTGGAAATTCCTAGTGTTGGGTAGATCCAATCACTCACTTTCACTGCTCCTGTCTTTGCTGTACAACATAAGAGGAAAAATGTACATAATTATGTGGTTTGATGCCAATTTAGTATCTCTGTCTTCAGCCAGGCCTTCAGTATGGGTTGATATCACACAGCTTCAGCAATGGCCATTACAACCTCCACCTCTTCTTTGCCTTTAAAATTTTTGATTTTCCTTTATACACTTATTTTACTTATTCATCTATTTACTTATTTATTGGATGTGCTCACATGCACACATACACACACAGACATACACACACACACCACAGTGTGCAAAGGGAAGTCAGAGGACAGCTTGTAGGAGTCAGTTCTCTCCTTCCATTATTTGGGTCCTAGGGATTGAATTCAAACTGTCAGGCTTAGCAGTAGGTGCCTTTAACTGCTGAGCCATCTCACTGGCTTTGTATCTCCTCTCAAACCTCACTTATTATAAATACTGTTTTGTAATTGCCTTTTTCACTTATGTTTTCTATATCAGATTATGAGCTTCAATTTTAAAAGATTTATTTATTATTTTCCTCTGTAAGTGTATGTGCCTATGGGAGTTTATGTGTACCACATATAAGGAGAAGACCCTGGAGGTCAGAAGAGGGTGTTGGATCCCCTGGAACTGGAGTTACAAGTGGTGGTGAACTGCTATGTGAGTGCTGGGGGAATAGAACTTGGGTCTTCTACAAGAGTAGTAAGCACTCTTAATCACTGAGCCATTACAACATCAAGCTTTTATTTCATTTTGTTGTTGTTGTTGTTGTTTTGAGCTGAGGACTAAATCCAGGGCCTCACTCTTGCTAGACAAGCACTCTACCACTGAGCTAAATTCCCAATGCCAAGATCATAAAGTTCATGAGGTTAAAATATTTGAATTACTTGATTATATATCCTCAGTCCCTTGCAGAATATCTGGCACACTGTAATTGTCTAAAACTTATTTGTTGAATATATGAAAGATACACCTTTCAGAACACTAACTGCTTTACTATAGGCTGAGATCCAGACAACAATAACTTAAGAGTCAGAGAGATCACTCAGTGGTTAAGAGCACTGGTGGCTCTTACAGAGGACCCTGGTTCAGTTCCCAGTACCCACAAGGCATCCATAAGTCCAGTTTCAGAGGAGGTCTTCTGACCTCCATGGGCATTGGATGACATAGATGCACTTACATACATACAGGCAAAACATTCATATATATAAAATAAAAATAAGTAATTTTTAAAAAGACATAGCTGTCTTAATTTTTTCTGTTCAAATTTATGTCATTCTGCATCTGTGTTACTTTCTAGACAGTTCTCTCCATCTATCCAGTCTCTTTAACTAAAGTAAATCCACAATTAACCTTCTCATAAACTGATTCATTTCTGAATTCAATGATACATTCTGTCAAACATTAAAAGAAGAGGTATCTCCAATCTTCTAAAACTCTTGCAGAGACTAGAAGAGAACAGTTTCGCACTAACCTTATGAAACTGCCAAGACAGTTACACTTACATTCAATAAGGACATTATAAAGTAGAGAGGCCAAGCTCTCTTACATATACAAATGCAAAAATGTTAACCTATTAGCAACTAAATGCATCACAACACAGAAATTTAATTGTCAAATTACTATCTTACCTGAAACCAAACTTTACAAAAGATTTAAATGATACAAGCAACAATAAAGTACAAATACAATTATTTTCCCTAGGAAAGTCTGGTCACTACTCATGAAGGTCTTTCCTCTCCTGCATCACTGATGTGTTCTGATTTTGAACTTCAAATGTGAGTCTTGTTTGGAGTTAAGTGCATGGAAATACAGCTAGCTTCACAGCAGGAATAATTTTGCATACTTATCTATCATTCTATTGATTACACAACTGCAGGTAGCCCTGTTTGCCACCACAGAAAACTGTATATTCCAGGCTTATTTATAATAAAAGCAACTGAGATACATTAGGTGGTCCATTCTGTTAGGAAAGTCCATAGCTGGACACATTGGCACACCTTTAATCCCAGCACTCGTGAGACAGAGGCAGATGATCTCTGTTCAAGGACAGTCTGGTCTACATAGCAGTTCCAGGCCAGCCAAGACTACATAATAAGACCCCCGTCTCAATTTAAAAAAATAGAAGAAAGAAAATTTCACAGATAAACACACCCAATTATTGTTAGTTAATAAATACCTTTAGGATTTTTATAAGGAGGCCAGGCTATCAGCATGTTTACAGGGAGTTTTAATTAAGGTCAGTGATTACTCTCTATGCTTCCCTAGGTAGTAGAGAGATTATAGACCTGATGCTAATCCTTCCCTTCCTGGGTTATTTTGAAAAAATAAAACTAAATCACTAAGCCCAAAGACTCTCCCTTGCCAACAGAAACAATCTGTCCTGCCAAGTCTTTAGGACAAGTGTGGTCCTTACTGATTTTAAAATCTGACCACAGTACCTATCACCTCTTCTCACAGTCCCCCTCCATCATTTCTCATTGCCTACAGACTCCTAACTGAAATTAGATCCCAGAATACCTTAGAACATGAAAGTTTAGAAAATAATGGCAAGATTTTAGTAACATATGGACCAAAATCCCACAGGTATATGGGAATGAAGTCTAAGAATAATCTAAGAATATGCTAGATAAGAAAACAAAATTTTAAACCAGGTTAAATTTATTGGATTAGGCACATATACTAGAGATTCTGGTTTTGGTGTACCTGAATCTAAGCAGTAAGTAACATTTTGTCATCTAAAACTAATTGGATAATCATTACACGTATCCAAAAGAGGTAGGGTAGATTATAATGTTTGATAACATACAATTATTTTTAAAACATTTATTTATATTTTATGCATATGAATGTTTTGCCTGCACATATATAAGAACACCTGTGTGTGTGATACCCAGAGGCCAGAAGATGGCATTGGACCCCCTGAAGCTCAAGTTACAGATGGTTGTTAGTTAACGTGTGGGTACTCTGCACCAAACCTAGGTCCTCTACAAGAGCAGCCAGGGCTCTTAACCACTGAGTTATTTCTCCAGCCCCTAAAATACAATTCATTATTGGACACTAGCATCCTCACTTTAGAAACTAGCACTATCATTTCTTGCTGTGTCTGAAAAAAGGAAAAATTCCATGGCTAGAATGTGGTCTAGAGCTTATACTAGCCTATCTTGGAGAAAGAAATAGAAAGTGTATGTTTTAATAATGATGTATTTGTGTGTCAATTGTGCTGCATAGCCTTAGTTGTCAGCCTGACACACCCAGGTAGAAGAAACCTTAATTAAGGAATTTTCTCTATCAGACTAGTCTGTGGACAAGTCTATGAGGCATTTTCTTGATGGTTGAGTGATGTGGGAGCACCCAGGCCACTGTGGGTGCTGTCACCCCTGGGCAGGTAGTTCTAGATTGAATAAGAAAGCTGGCTGAGTGGGAGTCAGGGGAGCAAGCCAATAATCAGTGTTCCTCCATGGTCTGTGCTTCAGTTTCTACCTTTAGGTTCCTGCCCTGAATCCCTTTAGTGATGAACTGTGATCAGGGAGATGTAAATTAAAGTAAACTCTTTTCTCCCCAAGTTGATTTTGGTCGGTATTTTTATCACAGCAATAGAAAGTAAGTAGGGAACCTACAATTTCTTGATTAAAGATTTATTGAGAAAGGGTTGCAGGAATAATATCTATAATCAGCTAATCCATCCCCTATGATGTTTTGTGTAGGTCTCAAGGAGCTGAGATAGATACCAGTAAGGGAAGTATCAGTATCAGTATCCTTGAAAAACACTGCAGTGCTGGTCCCCTATGCTGGAATAAAGGTGAGTGAGAGGGCCTTCTTGATTTCAAAGATGATGAGATCTTGCTGTGACAGAAGCCAAGTAACAGTACTTAATTGGCAATGTAAGTAGAATTTGTTGAACAGGCAAAAGCTTAGAATGGTAATCAGAGTGGTTAGGTCATCGGGGTTGACCTCTTCTTAGTTAGAATCCCTCTAAAATGATACAGTATGGCTTCTCACAAAGGGTGCGTATCTGGTCCCTAGAGAACAGGCAACCTACTCCACTATCTGTGGATCAACAGCATACTTTCAACATAGCATTACTTTATCCTGCCATTGGCTTGATCAGCTCGATTAATACCCTCTTGCTTTTTTACAGACCTTTTTAGGCATGGTTGTGACCTCATACTATATTTCCCCAAATCTGGGAACATGTCAAGTTCTCTTAGTAGTGATTAATATACATGGTGTCTCAAGCCTAAAATAGATAGCATTAGCAATAAGCACCCCACCTTTTATGCTTTACAATATACCTTCCCCTAGAAGAGTTCATGACTCCAATTCCCATCTATTTTTATTAAGGCTTGAGTTTATATTTCCAACTTGAACTTCTTATTCGAATAAGAGAATTAAGGATGCAAGTCAGAGACCTCGACATGTTCTCTGATTTGGATTACTACAATGAACTACAAGTTTTGACAGCTGGAAGGAGACTGCTCTTGTGAGCAAAGGGACTGGGAAAGTAAGAAATTTGCCAAATATTTCATTGGGATAGGAAGAACTGGATAGGGTAATATGAAATATTGAGAAAGAATAGTTTCAGTTATTAGGCTTAGCAACTTCAGTAATTCAGTTACAACTGTCATAAATTTAATTATTTCAATTAAAACCATATAAAGAGCTATGACTAGGGAATGATGAAAGAAAGGGAAGCTGAGTGTGTAGCACTGGACAATGAGCAGCACATGCAGCCCTTGTCTAAGATCTCCTGTGAAGATTCAGATGTCTTACCTTATGACATGTATGCATATATAGTTCAATCCTTTCCCAAAGCAACAAAAATACAAGTACCTGCAAAAGCAAAGGTGGGTACTTTTGAAGTTACTAAGCTCTTACCCAAAGTTCTCTTCTGTAGCTCCAATTCCTTTCATAATTGGCACGACATTAGCTTCTTAGCTACTTTTAGCTCAGGGAGCTTGTCATGCTACTCCACACATATAGTTCTGCCTACAACAGTTCTTCTTCCCTATGCCACTGGTCCTGAAGCCAGTTCAAATGTCACCTCCTATTTGTAACTTTCACCAGCACCCCTAGGAAGAATTCACTATTATTTTCTCTGGGCCTTCATAGCAATTACCATATCAAGCTCTTTCTGAGTTCCTGCCCATTTGTTTTCCCTGCGATGGACTTTATTCTTGGTATTACTTGGACTCACTTATAAGAGAACAGAATTTAGAAGTCACCCTCCTAAGGGTCATTTAAAAGTTCTTTCTAGGAAAACTGGTGCTGATGCTATAATTGACATTAGCATCGGTATGTGTTCAATAAATCTTGAATTTAAGTCTAAATCTAGCCAGCCATCAAGTCAGTATGAACATAGAAACTAGAGTCCTCAGATATTAGCATATTAAAGGCAGGAGAAATGTATAAAGTATTTATCTCATATTAAAATAATTTTGTGTATTATTTTTACACAGGTCTATAAAATACCATTTTATTAAATATCATTCTCATTGAGAAATAAAAAGCAAACTGAAGCTCAGAAGAGTTATATGACTTGACTAAAATTACAAAGTAGCAAGCTTTTTTTTCACTGCTGGGAATGAAATCCAAGGCCTTGCACGAGCATTCTAACCACTGAGCTCCACAATGAATCCTCAGAATAAGCAACCTAATGACAGAGGCAGAAACAGAGCCCAGCTCTCCCTCCTTTCTCGTTGTTGTTATCACTGTATGAATCCAAAAGAGGTGAGCTAAAATGGAATTTGTTAAAATTCATTATTTTCTTGGACACTGGCATTCTCATGGATTCCTGTTAGCTGTGTGTGAACATGGTATAATTCAGTACTCAGAACATACTACATCTTTATCTACCAATTGAAAAGAAAAAAAAATACAGTCGTTTTGCCTTTAGTCACCATTGATAAAGTTACCCTCAACTTCCAAATGATTTTCCTAAAATAGAAAACTCTCTGTGCCAAGTATCTTACTCTTAATTTTCAAGCTTTCCAAAATCTGTCACATCATGCTTCCCCATTATTCTACATTTTGCCCCAACACTAACAAAAATGACGTGTCATTCTTAACAAACATCTCACATTTTTTCTTACTACTCTCTCACAACATATTTTTTGGTCCAGAATGTTCCTTCTCATTCCTATCTCCCTATGTCCAAATCCACCATCTCTTCAAGATCCCTCTCCAATGCTACTTTTTGTTTTTCAGTACGTGTATGTGTGGTGTATGTACTTGTTAGTGTGTGCGCACATGTGGATGTGTATGCACATGTATACGTATGCAGATAAATGCACATGGATTCACTTGTGGGCCAGAAGTCAATGTTGGATGTCTTTACTTGATTGCTTACCATCTTTCTATTTTTGAGACAAGGTCTCTCACTGAACCTGAAACTCATCCAGCTAGCCAATGAGCTTCAGGCATCTAGCTGTCTCTGCCACTCTCCCAACTGCAGCACTGGGGTGGACCTGAGATTCAGAACTCAGGTCCTCATGATTATGCACTTTACCAACTGAGTCATCTCCCCAGCCCTCCAGTGTGACCTCTTCTTAGAAGTTTTATTTAATGCTCTTTGCTGAAAGTTATCTCTTCCTTCTCAGAACTCCAGAAGAGCTTGATTTAGGCATCTCTAATGATAGTTACATGTTCCATCTCTGGGAGTAATTTTTGGCTATGACTTAGTGGTCTATGAGATTCTAAACACTGAATGAACAATTGTAACGTTATTGTTCATACATATCTTATGGTTAATTTTTATTGTCAATTTGACTGGATTTAGAATCACCACAGAAATACTTCTAGATATATCTGTGAGGGTGTTTCCAGGAAAGTCTAACTTAGGAGGGAAGACTCACTCTGAATGTGGGCAATGACTCACATGGTCTGGAGCCCTATACTGAATAAAAAGAGAAAGCCAGCTAAAGGTGAGCATCCATTCCTTTGTGGCCTCCTGGCTGGGAATCAATATGACCAGTTGCCTCAGATTCCTGCCTTCTGTCATGCCTTCTCCACCACTAAAAAACTGTATCCTTTCAAACTGTGAGCCAAAACAGACTCCTTTTCCTAAAGTTATGCTCATCAGGTATTTTGTCACAACAATGAGAAAAGTAACTAATCTACTCTCTCTATGAAGTATTCTACGTAAAAACAGAAACTGTGTTTTATTGGTTTCTGTATACTTGATCTTTATTAGATTTAAGAGTTAGACTCTTCTGTATCAGACAGAAAATTAGTGGGAGCATGGAATATGAAATCAGAGGAAGATATCTGCCCTGTGAATAAATGGCTAGTTTTTAGCTAACGTTATCTTCCCATTCAGCTATCTCCACAGACTTTTCCCTTATACAGTGTAAGTTTCATACAACATGGCAGTACCATATCAAGCAACCAAGGCAGGATCATACACAAATATTTTTGCTAAAATGTTCTTTGCATCTAAGCTAAGTGACTAACTAGTATTTGCATAGAACAGGTTTAATTTATTCATAAGGCCTAGAAAGACTGTGGGTATTTATATTACAATGGCTAGGATATGAAATGGGGGAATAAAGAAAGTGTGCTCTGTCACCCTTCAAAGGGTCAAATTGGTTAAACACATCCCCTATATAGCATTCACCTCCTTTGCCATCTCTTGTGCATAGAATTCAAGCAGCAGATATAAGCTCCAACTCTATGAATATGAATACTAAAGTGATCACAGTCTCCGAGGGCTTCCAACTCCAGGTAAATTTTATGTTACAAGAAGGAACAACTCACTAGGCTGCTCAAGAAAAGAGAATGGGGAGCATCACTCACCAATAGTAAAGAAGTATAGGCAGTTAGGATCCCAGCTATACTCAGCATAATAATAGACCAGAAGAACCAGCGTCCTGTCCCTAGATAAACAACCCTGAAAAAAATGTTTCAATTCTTAAAATATGGTAGGAATCAGTAATAGCACCCACATCAAGGACAGAGACAAGAACAGGCTAAATGAGACAAAAGAAAATGGAGGCAGAGGCTAGAGTGCGGGCTTAGCGGTTAAGAGCACTGGCCTCTCTTGCAGAGGACCTGGGTTAGGTTTCCAACACATACAAGGTAGCTAACAACCACCCCTAGCTACAATCCCAGGAGATACAATGCCCTCTTCTAACCTCCATGGGAATTGCACAACATGGGTGCATTTACATACATGCAGGAAAAACACATAAAATATAATGAAATGAACTTATTATTTTTATTTTATGTGTATGAATGTATTGCCACAGAGGTCAGAAGAGGGCATAAAATTCCCTGGAACTAGAGTTACAAATGGTTGTTAGCCACCATGAGGGTGCTGGGAACTGAACCCAGGTCCTCTGCAAGAGTAGCCAGTGTTCTTAACCACTGACCCCACTCTCCAGCCCTAAATAAAAACTTTTTAGAAAAAGAAAGTGGAAGGTACAAGAAGAGAAGCATACTATGAACAGATCTGAGAGGGTTTGGGAGATTTTTAAATTTTTGTCTTATAAGCAATTAGAGGCACTAATGAGACCTTTATAAGTGAAAGGTTATAAAAAGTTATTTAGAATATATAGTCAAGCTTATATTTTCTTTAATAAATAATATGATACAGAAATTCTGCAATACTGAAAAAAAAAGTCATCCCACAAGTTCACTGCCCCAGTGTAAGCAGTAATTTTTCTTTTTTTTTCAGGTTTCCTGTCCAGGTGCATATTTACTTTCTTACATAACTGCTATCATAACTACCACATCAATTGTTCTAATCTGTATGAGACAATTGGGGTCCTTTAAAAACAATCCTAATTGTTCTGTTCCTAAAGTACTACATATGAGAGAACTATCAATGATTTGTTAAGAGAACAATGTTTAGGTATTATATGTCAAAGTGTATGAGCTTTTCATTTCAAGTTAATGGATATTGTTTCTTCTCCATTCAGAACCTAGAGAAATATTTTACAGAGAACGTTAAGTTAGTGAACATATAACTGCATTAAAAATAGTAATTCTCAGCCAGGTGTGATGGCACACACCTTTAATCCCAGCACTTAAGAGACAGGTGGAGTTCTGTGAGTTTAAGGTCAGCCTGGTCTATATAGCAAGTTCCAGACCAGTCAGGGCTACAATGACTCCCCATCTAAATATATGTGTGTGTGTATTTTAATTCTCCTTAATTAGGAGTTATAAGACACACCAAGAAGAAACAGGCAAGTAGCCTTCATAGCAAGAACAATCCTAGATAAAGAGGCTGGGAAGGGAAGATACACTGTAGAAAACAAGCTTCCAACATGTACAGAGCAGCTGGGAATGGAGCTCATTGGTAAAGTACTTACCTAGCACACACAATGCAAAACCCTGGATTTGAAATGTACCCTTGCACCCTCCAAAAGAGAAGAGGTGAGGGAGGGAGAAAGGGAAGGAGGGAAAGAGGGATGGAGGGAGGGAGGAAGGGAGGGAGGGAGGCAGGGAGGGATCGAGGGAGGGAGGGAGGGAGGAAACCTGTAAGGAAAGTCATTAAGGGGGACCCAAAGAAGTCTCCAAAACAGAAGTTGTGTTCAACAAAACATATTATCACAAAAGATTCACAAAATAAAGATGACTCAGTGGGTAAAGGCACTTGTCACCAAGTCTAACCACTTGCGTTCAATCCCCAGAACACATAAGGTGGAAAGAGACAACTGACTCCTGTGTCCACATACGTAGACACATGCATACAAATAAACATTTTTTGAACTATTAAAAAGATCTTTGAGGGGCTGGAAAGATGGCTCAGCAGTTAAGGCACTAGCTGCTCTTGCAGAGGACCTAAGTTTGATTCCTAGCACCCATATGGCATCTAGCAACCATCTAGAACTCCAGTACCAGGGATCCAGTACCCTCTTCTGGCCTCCATGGACACAGTATATATGTGGTACACTTACATACATACAGACAAACACACATAAAATAAAACCCATCTTTAAAGATATTCAATCAAATGTAACTTTCACAATTGGTTTACTGGAACCAATCCCCTCTCACCAAATGCAGGGATGCTCTCCTCTAACTGCTGTGAACTAAAGGGAAGGAAGAACTGTGCTCTTTTTCTCTCTTTCCCTCTTCTTCCTGTCTCTGTCGTCTGTACTCACTTGTCATCATGGTAGTGGTGGGACAAAGAGATTTAGCGTGAGGTGTGTGCTCATGTGACTGCCTATACATATTAGAACCTGAAAAGAAAGTCTCTGCTCTTGGCCATAACTTCTTTAAACTTCAAACATTTAAGCTGATGATTACGCAATGATCACTCTACATGGATGGGCCCAATTTAAGCTTCTTCCTACTTAATATTTTCTAAACCTTTTTTTTTTCCTGCTCTGGACATTGCATTATATCTGTCTATCATGCATTATATCATGTCTATTTTGAATATGAGTCTCTTCTTTGGGGAGGAGGGTCTTTCTGTAGCCCAGCTGGCCTAGAACTCTCTATGTAGACCAGGCTGGCTATGATCTCTCTGAGATCTGCCTCCCTCGGGCTCCCAAGTCCTGAGATTAAAGGCGTATGTCACCATACCTAGCAATTAGTGTATTATTTTTTAAATATTTTGTACATTTATTTATTTTTCAGGAGCTGGGGGCGGGGTTGTGCCACAGAGAATGTATAGAGGTCAGAGAACAACTTGCAGGAGTAGGTTCTCTCCTTCTCCCATGCAGGGATCAAACTCGGGTCATCAGTCTTAGTGGCAAGTGTCTTTACCTACTGAGTCATCTCACCAGCTCCAATATAAGTCTTCTTAATCAATCTATACAGCCTTCTTTGTACAGTCTCATTAACACCACCCTTTCATCTAAACACCATTATTTTCTGCACCAATGTTTAAAGAAATGTTCCAAGACATTTTCTTTGTTTTCCTACAGGTGCAAAATGTAGCTTTCTTGCATTTTTCCTCAGTTTATATTACAATATTTCATATCAGCATTGCCCATTATCAACTAACAATAATGCTAGATGAGAAAAAAAGACATGTGGTGAGACATCAGAAACTTCCACATATGGAATAAAAACAAGTCTACTCCACAATATACATGGGAAATAAACAGAAGTGACAGTTAGTTACCCTATGGTCTTTGCTTCTCTACTGCTGTAACAAAACATTCTGACCACTTGAGGAGGATAGGATTTATTTCACCTTCAGCAGACAGCTAAGGCAGGAGCTGAAACAGAGACTATGGAGGAATGCTGCTTACTGGCTTGCTCTTCTAGCCTGTGCTCAGCCTGTTTTCTTATACAGCACAAGACTACCTGGCCGGGGGTGGCACCACCCATACTGGGCTGGATCCTCCCACATCACTCAAGAAAATGCCCCACAGATATGGCCATAGGCCAAGCCAATGGAGGAAATTCCTTAGTTACAGTTCCCTCTATCCAGATGTGTCAAATTAACAACTAAAGCTATCCAGCATGCCTATCAAAATTTTAAATTCTAGAAAGGAAAGTAACAGCAACAAAAACTTCAGGGTTCAGTGAATGGATGAGCTACATAGTGAGCTCCAGGTCAGCCTGGGCTACAAAGCAAGACCCTATCTTTAAAAACAAAATAGGATTGGCAAGATTCTCAGGAGGTTAAGGCACTTGTCATCAAGCCTGTCAACACTGAGTTCAATCCCCCAAATCCACATTATTGGAAAGAGAGAACTGACTCCTGAAAATTGTACTCTTCCTAATATAGCCACTCTGGGGGGAAACTAGGACTGGTGTATGCTTCTACCGGTATGTCAAGGTCCTTCTCTAAGGCCTTCCCTTTATTTAAGACCCTCTCGGTCTATACATAGGTCAAGCTGAAGAATCACGATCCCTATTGTGGTAATTGAACTGATGAAAAACATTTGCATGAGAAACAAAGGCTTTCTATAGATATAATACAAGTCATATTTACTTGGCTGCCCATTTCAGCATTAGAGGCACTGTAATTAATTAGCCAATATCAAATGTCCCCCAGGGCAGATCATTCTTATTACTGTGTCTTCTCTGTTGAGAATTATGGCAACCATTCTTAACATTAATAATTAAATACCACAACTTGTCCCTCAAAACTCAGAAATCCCATCAATCCTACTGAATTCAGAAAACTTGGTTTGATGACAACACTTCTCAATGTCCACCCTTAATAAAAATAGCCTCTAGAAGCTATTGTATTACTTATTTTCACTAAAACATACTTTGTCAATCAAAGCCTTAGTTTCCATATCTACTTGATTACAGGTTATACAGATGTAATAAACAGACATTTTACCATTGCATGCCATGGACAGTCATTGTCTCCTTTGTTACTAAAAACATGGCTCTTAAATTTTTAAATTTAATAGAATCAGAGAATCAATTCTAGATAATCCAGAGTCAACTTATAGAACCTGTTCTTAAGATTTTATTCTTCTAGAACTGCTGTTACAGTTCTATAGGGATTAGAATTTACACACTTAAGAGAACACACAGAGAAAACTGCATGAGTGGTCACTGCCCTGATAGCTGATACTGGGCCTTACTTAAGTCACTATTAGTTAGTCAGGCTGTCAGTCAGGAAGAAAACCTTGACATGAAATAAGAATAAGGATAAACTGGAACCTCCATAGAGCTACTGAACCCCACAAGGACAAATCAAACCCACGATTGACTCCATTTCTACTTTGACAACATGAGCAACTTGAAGAATCTTTACAAGTGTTACACAAAAAATTCATACAACACTCAAACAAGCTGAAAAAAGAGGTCTGGTGGAAGTTAAGGGAGTTGCAAGGCTCAGTGCTTCCTGTACTAACAAGGTAAGCCTGCAGGTCAGAAGCAATGTGTGCATGCTGCCATATGCTTATCATCCTCCAGCAAGCTGCTAAGCACAAACACCACTGCTGCCTCAACTCTGCCTCCCAAATACTGTGCTACTTTCTCTTGAAACTAAAACTGCACAATAAAGAGAAATTGAGGTCCAGTTTAGATAAACTGGCAACAGAAAGTCTCCATTAATATCAAACGACAGATTAGAGAAACAATATAAACTTAAAGCAGAATAAAAACAAAGAAAACCACATCCATGTACATCAGAAAACCAAATGTAGAGAAAACTCTTCCAAACAGGCATATTTTAAAGACAGATTAGCTTCAAAAGAACACAAATGGAAGCACACTTCTCAACAGAAACAAAGCAAGAGGATAAAGAGACGGAAAAGACGTGCTAAAAGAAAAAACTGCAAATTAGAATTCTGTGCCCATCTAGACAGCCTTCAAGGATAAAGATGAGATACAACCACCTTTACCAAAACAGAAACTTAGAGAAACTCATCAGAAGATTCTTATCAAAAGAAACACAAGGCTTTATGTGTACCACCATCACACTACTTTTGTGTGCTTAGCTGCCATCAAGGGGTAGAGAGAAAGTCAGAAAAAAATGTGGATTTTAGACTTTGTGCAACATTTCTCCCCTGTAGACCTCAATGCTAGATACTTTTAAATCCATAAATTCAGAACAATTGAAATACATATGCTGAGAAATAATTCAGAACTGATCCATCAGTAAAGACTGCATAGACACTGATAAAACATTCTGAATATCTTCAAAGCAAAAAAGTACAAAGGAGGGAACATTTGAAAACAGAATATGTAAAAAATAAAGATATAAAGCCTAGTTTGAAATGTAATGATTCAAATTAAAACAAAGTAACTACACCAGGAGGATTTTTTAAAATAAATCAAAAATGAGTATTTTTAAAAATATTTTATTTATTTTTATTTTATGTATATGAGTGTATTGCCTGCATGTATGTAAGAGCACCAGTGTCACTCAATGCCCTTGGAGGTCAGAAGAGGGTATCAGATCCCCTGGAACTGGAGTTCTGGATGGTTATTAGCTACCATTGGGTGCTGGGAATCAAACCCAGGTCCTCTGCAAGAGCAGCCAATGCTCTTACCCACTGAGCCATCTCTTCAATCCCAAATTATAATGTTTAATGTAGCCACTGACAACTTAAAACAGAAATGGCCATATGCCTCTGTTGTAAGTGCAAGTTGCTATATAGCCTTTTAAAAAGATTTGATTTTAAGTGTTAATTCTTCTTGACTTAATAATGCTACTTTTGTTAATCTAAGGACTATTAGCCAAAATGCAAAATTTTCACTATATCATTATTTTATCAAGACAAGAATATTGGAAATGCCTATAATGTTGGGCAATGAAAAAATAGCTAAGTAGCCAGGCATGATAGCAGACACATGTAATCCCAGGGTCTGAGAAGTGGAGACAGAAGCATTCCAAGTTTGAGGCCAGCCTGGGCTACATAGCAAGACTGTCTTAGTCCTGCCCCCTTGCCACACAAAAAGCAAAATATAGCATCTTCATGTCATATTCTGAAATCATTTAAAAATAAAATTCAGTAGGACTTCCAACAATTTGTTAAATGATTATATTAGGTGAAAAGAGAAAGCAATATTATATAAATAGTATAAACATAATTTATAAAATAAGCATAGGAAAAAAGCTGGATTGTGGTTGTCCCTTGAAAATATAACTGAGCAGATATTTTCTAATTTTCTGCCTAAAATTATTACATTTTATTTATATATTATGTGTGTATTTGCATATGCATGGAGGTCAGGGGACAACTTGCAGAAGTCAGTTCTCACCTTCCACCATGTGGGTCCCAGGGATCGAACTCAAACCAGCAGGTACTGAAGCAGATACTCACTGAGCCATCTTGCCAGCTCTTATTTTCTGTTTTTTATATTCAAAGTAACAAGATATAGATTTTACTTTATAGAATCATGAAGAGAAAATAAAGTGAACTTCATTAAAGAAAAAAGAAAGCCTCATACCTAAATATGGCTTCACCTCAAACCACTAAATAAAGGATAAGGTTTACACCATTAGAAGGCATCAGGCCAGAAAAACTGGAATATCTGACAACATTCAGGAGTATGAGTTTAGCCATGAAAGGGTGCTGGGAAGGGACAACCGTCCCTATGTTCAGAGTTCCAGGAGGCCTCTACAGGCTAAAAAAAAAGGAGGCAAAGGCTACAGGAGAAGCAGAGAAAGCATGATCAAAGACAGAGACTGTGAAAGCCAGGAAGCACAGGCACCAGTCATCAAGCAAAGAGACTGGAAGAAAGATGACAGAGAATCATTATCTGAGAAGGATGGGAGATGTTGAGAGCTGTGAACAGCATTTGGTCTTTAATGTGAGACTAAGCATGGGTGAAAGGGAAGTACAAGTTTGATTGTTGACAAATGACTACTGCTCAAGGTAAGCCTCCAACCTACAAGCTGTGCAAAGTTGTCTTCCCACCCTCCCTGTTTACCATCAGATCTTTTTCAACCTGAGGTAGAACCCAGGTTGGCTACCAGAGCTAGAGCTCTTATGCCAATAAAGCACAGATAGTGACTCACCAGTCAAAGCTGTTGTATTCATTGGAGGTTTCTGACCACACGAAAAGAAAAATCACAGACAAGATGAATGAAATGACCAGGCACAAATGAAAAAACTGCTCTCTCTGGAAAGAAAAAGAAAGTCTAACTTAGATTCAATTGTCTATGTTATCTAAATAATTCCCTGCATACATCTGCCAAAGGCCAGGATAGTTCTAAGTGTCGTGCATTACCCTCCCCAGGCTGGAATAACCACTCTTGTTTTTCTCTCTAGCCAATCTTGAATAAGCCTACTTTTTCTACTCCACTGAATTGTAATTTTGTGATTTGGCTCAAGATCACATTGCTGAGAAGTGGCAAGAGCACTGGAACCCAGATCTATGTGAGTTCAAAGCCTGGAGAGAGGACTTCTTTATGGAGGAAGTACTCAGTCTTGACAGCAACCCCAACCACAAAAATAGGGTTACAAATCAGCCTGCCATAGGTTGCCAAATGCTTCTTGACAGGGGTAGGCTTAGGTTCTATCTGAGTTATACTCTTAAAGACCTCTGATGACATGAATAAGAAATCTCACTTTTTTCTGACACTTATTTAAATGTTAAAAACAGAATATGGGGGGCTAGAGAGAGGGCTCGGGGTTAAGAGCACTGACTGCGTTAGCAGAGGACCCAGGTTTGATTCTCAGGATCCACATGGAGGCTAACAACCATCCCTAACTCCAGTTCCAGGGGAACCTGACACCGTCTTCTGACCTCCTCGGGCATTGCACGACACAGGTACACTTACATACATGCAGGCAATACACTCATACATTTTTTTAAAAAAAAAAAACAAAATATAGAGTTTCGGAAATCGCTTAATGGGTAAGAATGCTTGGTGCACAAGCATCAGGACCTGAGCACAAATCCCCAGCACTCATATAAAAAGCCAGGCATGGCTGCACAAACCTTGAACTCTGGCACTGTGGGGAGCAGAGACAAGTGCTTTGGGATTTCATGGCTGCCAGCCTAGCTCAGGTTCAGTGAGAGACTGTGTCTAAGGGAATAGCAATGTGATAGAACAGGACACTCAGTGTCTTCCTCTGGCCTCTGTATGTACATAAAAACATGTACCCACACACACATGTGCATAACACACACACACACACACACACAAACAAACAAGAAAAGGAAAACCAGAATAATCCTTCTGCCAAATTCTAAAGCTATTTTGAAGAGTAAGTTTAAAAAATATGATGCCTGGGCTGGAGAGATGACGCAGTGGTCAAGAGCACTGACTGCTCCGGCAGAGGACTAGGGTTCAATTCCCAGCACCACATAGAAGCTAACAACTGTCTGTAACTCCAGTTCCAGGGGATTCAACACCCTTTTCTGTCCTCCATGGGCATTGTACAACACAGGTGCCCTTGCACACATGCAGGAAATACACTCATACGCATAAAATAAAAATAATATTTAAAAACAAAAGCAACAAAAAAAATAAGATCTCAAACAGAAAGGGCATCCTGAGAAGAGATGACCTAAAGAGAGACCTTTCAGGTACAGAGGCAGCAAACTACCACCCCCTCAGTGTAGCAGCATGAAGAGCACAGGAGCTGATCAATCTTACACACATTCCAACACAAAACTTTAGTGGGCTTTTAAAAAGCATGTCATCAAAAAATGCCCTGCCCTGCTTAAAACCCTCCCAGAGATTCCTACTATATTAGACCAGCACCATCCAAACAGCTTTCCATAGCCCACAAGGCTCTCTAGGATCAGTCCTTGCCTATCCCTCACCTCGTCCCCTCTGACTCCATTTCCAGAGGTCAGCCACATGGGTTGCTCTCTGGTTCTGTATCACATCAAATTCACTTTACAGTCACTCTGCCTGGAGTGCATTTATCCCAAGGCTGGCATTGTTGCTTCATTTAGGAGATGGGTCCAAGGACTTGCTTTCAAAGAAGTTTCTAACCACCCCTCATCCCAGTTTCTAATACATTTTCTTACTTTCTTATCTTCAAAGATCGTATTACTAACCTAAAGTCTTTGCTTCATTTATTAGTTATCATTTGTTATATAACTTATCCCACTGGCATTTAAACTGCTGGAAGAACAGAGGAAGGCTCAGCTGTCTCAGTTACTACAACATGTATCATATGTTTAATAATTTTCAATAAATAAACCTATTTCTATTCTTTAAATCTCATTGCCATTTTGTCTTGAAATTTTTCCAAAGTTTCTCACTGTTTTAGGCTACAAATTTTTTTAGCTTGATGTAAAGATTTCATAATTTCATCAAAATATTCTTTTCTGATCCTAATTATTGCTTATTCCTTTACACGTCCTTGAATTTGGCACTGGAAATTTAATTTCTTTAAACACACTATTGTGCCTCTCTGTCTTTGGACTTTTGTTAATCTTCCCCCTACCCTGAATCCCTTTCTATGTGTTTTTCTGTGTCACTTTCCTAAGTCAGTGACTCTAAGAACTCTACAGTAATAACTGACTAAATGGTAATTGTATACCATACCCAATTAAAAAAAACTTTCTACATATCTCTTCTATTCATAGCAACCCCTGTGGTTGGCTCTACAGTCCTCTCCCTAATTATAATAAGGATTCTGAAGCATAGAGGCTAAGCAACTTTCCCAGGCTCCCATAACAGTGGATTTCTAGGTTGGAGAGGCTCAGTACTAAAGTCATAAATTGATTCTGGGTGGTCCTTCCCTGACTCACATGTCTTATCAGCACTTATGATGTGTACTATACTCCATCTGAGTACAAAGAGGACCTGAAAATTATCTAGGCAATTTTACCTAGTTCAACTCCCTAGCTACAGAGAGAGACTCAGAGATATCATATAACCAGCCCAAGATGACAGTTATAATTAGGACTCATACATACTCGAAGGCTCTGATCTAGATATTTTACCAATCATACCAGATTGTCTCAAATGTCACCTTTTCCATATAGCTTCCACTAATTTTTCCTCTATGTCCTTTGTAATTCTCAAAAGATTAACTACTTCATCTGTAAGTAATATGTGTCTGTTGAGTTTCTCTCCATAATCCCCTTTACTATTACAGTCCATGCCACTCATATCTCTCATCTGCAATACTGCCACCATGTTCCCCTTAAAGCAGACATTCCTTCTAAGCTTAGCCCCTTCCAATGCATCCGCCACACACTCAAATAACCACTCCAAAACACAGCTGGGGCCATATCATCAAATTAAAATCTTTGTTCCCTCCGGTGATTGAGATCAAACCCAGCGCTTTATACTCACAAAGCATGTGCTCTACCAGAGTCCCCAGCCCTCTTTAGGTATTCTTTACTTCCTATATGACGGAGGTCAGATTCTTAAAATCAAACACCATCTGATCCACTTTCCTTTCTAGCTTCATTCCCATTCACTTTTGCTCCATCTAAAATAAACCTAGCAATCTCTATATTCACCATGTACTTTAACTCCTCTAATATCCTTTCATACACACGCATGCGCGCGCGCGTGTATGTGTGTGTGTGTATTTCCTCCCAGTAAAATGTGAACTCTTTGAGAGTAAACCATGCCTTAAGAACTGGGCATGAAATATATAGGACAAAACATTCTTGTTTACTCCAGGGAAACCTCCCATTTCCTATGGTTTTCCTGTGCCAGCTACTCAAACCAGAGATAAGAAATGAGAGATCCAGGGTTGGAGATGTAGTTCAGTGGTTGTGCATGCTAGGCAAGATCCTGGATTTCATCTCCAGTATATCAAAAGAAGAGAGAAGGAGTGGGCTGGAGAGACTGTCCTGGAGATAAGAGCACTGACTGCTCTTGCAGAGGACTGGGTTTGAGTCTTAGCACCACAAGGAAGCTAACAACCATCTGTAACTCCAGTTCCAGGGGATCTGATGCCCTTTTCTGACCTCTGAAGGCATTGCAAGACATGGTGCTCTTACATACATGCAGATATAATACTCATACATATAAAATAAAAAAATTTTTAAAGGGAGAAAGAAGAAAGTGGGAGGGAGGGAGGAATGATAATGACAGTAAGCAATCTTAACTGTGGTTCTAGAAGTGCCATAGTACTTTGATAGAAGAACTGGAGACTTTAATGAGTCTTCTAATGACTGGGCCCCAGCCCACACTCCCCAAATCTAAGGAAGTATGGTCTAGCTCCTTCCCATCTCTATACCCAAGTGCAGCAACAGGATCCAAGTTCAGTTCTTTCCCACTCTGAGTATTGCCACTGGCAACTGTAGCAGCCAGTAAGGAAGGTGATATAGCATTTGTGATTGAAGTAGCGTTCAAGCCAAGGATCAGGATTTTCCATTGGTCTTTCTGTCCTTGTGCTCATAGGTTCAGTCCTCTCGTCCTTATTCATGATTCACTCTTTTGCTGGAAGGGCAAATAAAATAATCAGAACCTGGTGTAGCTCCTGTTCATGTCCCCCTAGCCTACCATCTGCAAACAATTCTGTTAAAGATAGATGAATGTGAAAACTCATTTACAACCAAGATGATATACTAGACTAAGAGCAAAGGAATAAAAGTTCCATCTAGGGATTGGAGACATGGCTCAGCAGTTAAGAGCACTAGCTGCTCTTGCAGAGGACCCAGGTTCCCAGCATTCACATGGTAACTCATGACTGTCTGTAATTCCAGTTCCAGGGGATCTGATACCCTCTTCTGGCCTCTGTGGGCATTGGGCATATACATGGCACACATCCATATAAGCAGACAAAACACACACATTAAAAAACTGGAAAAAAAAAAGCTTCACCACCTAACCTTCTTAATTATTGAAGATTTTCTGCAGTTATTGTGCAGTTTTAGATGAGTTCTCTCACTTCTAAAGTGAGACCATATTACTATCTCAGTCAGCTAAATGGTGCTAAATGAATCAACTTGCATAATATATAAACTATCAGTGGCAATATGCTCTTGAAATAGCCCAGAATGTTGAAGGCATGGATGAGGTATATGAAAAATGGAACCTCTACTAATAAGTGATTCCAACATACAGCCTCCTGCTCCTTTCCTTTCTCACTTCTCCCATGTGGAAACAGTCGTGGCTAGTTTCAATTAGGAATGATGGAGTCATCAAAACAGCAGCAGTTGAAAAAAGATATGTTTATTTTTCCTTTTTGACAACAACAACAAACTCCACAGATAGAATAAAATGTAAGTGGGCATGGTGGTGCACACATGTGACCCAGCATTTGAAGGCAGAGGATGGAGGGTTGCCAAATTTGAAGCTAGAGTGGGCTACACAGTAGGACACTCTCTCAAAAAGAAAGGTAATTCAATGAAAAAGGAAGGAAGTAAAAAGAAAGGGAGAGAGGAAGGGATGGAGTATTTCTCACAGTATTATAATTTAAAATGTTTCGGGTCAGAAAGATGACTCAGCAGGTAAAGACACCTGTTACCAAGCCTGAACAACTGAACTTGATTCCCAGGACCAATATGGTAAGAGAAAGTCAGCTCCTGCATGCTGCTATCTGACCACCACTTGTGTGCTGTGCCATATGCCGGCATGTGCTACTCTGTGTGTGTATGCACGTGTATACACATACATACACAAATAAATGTAAAAAAAATGTAAAGGATGTTCTCAAACCAAAACATTTTCAAAAATAACATGTAAATTCAGGAAGGAACAAAAACAACCAAGAATTAGTCATGAATAGTGGCAGTGCACACATGTAATCCCAGCATTCCGGAGGCAGAAAGAGATCTCTGTGAGTTCCAGGCCAGCCTGGTCTACATAATGAGTTTCAGGCTAGGTAGGGCTACAGAGTGAGACCCTTCCTAAAAAAAACATCAGAATTGTCATGGGAATAATGAACTAAAAACAACAACAAACAGTAAGATGAAAGCAACAGGAATAATTATAGGGGATGTGATCCTAGGCAACAATCTTCACTCTTGAAAACTTCTGCCACATCCCACTTTGTTTTTTATGAAAGGCACTCTGTTACTGCCCTTAAGAGTCTCTCATCTTGGGGTTGAAAAGATAAGCAATGGTTAAGAGCACTTGCTGTTCTTCCAGAGGACCTGAATTTGAATCCCAGCAGTCATGCAGGATGTCTCACAATCATCTGTAACTCCAGCTCCAGAGGACTTGATGCTCACTTCTGGCCTACACAGACACCTGCAAACAAATGGCAGACACACACACACACACACACACACACAGCTCGAATCTTAAAAAAGAAAAAACTATCAGAGAGATAAGCTATGATGGTAGACAATGTGCCAGATCTGTTGGACTTTCTGGGGAATAAACTAAGGACATTGGATAACAGCTATCAGAAGAGGTGACTAATGCTCAAGTATCTCTGGTTTTGACAACAAAGTAAAATATGGAACTTTAAAAAGCACAAAAGAAAGACCACAGTACACCCTAAAGGTACTGGCTCATTTGGAGAGTTTCCTCCTCCCAGTGTAACGGAGAACAAAGAGCAGATATTGAGAGCCAGGGCTTAAGAAAAAGTGCCTAGGAAATATGCACCAAATATTCAGTAATTGATATTTTATATTTTTAATTAACTTATTATATGTGTATGTGTATTTTGCCCTGCACGTAAGTGCACCCATGCATGTAATACCTGTAGAGGTCAGAAGAAGGTATTTGATGCCCTGGAATAGGAGTTATGGATAGTCGTTAAGTCAAGACATGGGTGCTGGGAACCAAACCTGGGTCCTCTGCCAGAGGTACCACTGCTTTTAACTGCTGAGCCATCTTTCGAGCCTCCAGCAACAGATATATTAAAGAACAGAAAAGGAGGGGGATTTGCAGCTAGACAAAAGGTACATGGCAGTAGCACAAGAGGAAGAGAAACGCTGAGAAAGCTCTCTCTTCTGGGCACACAACCAGAGCAGCTATGGAATACCATTTTAATAGACCCTTGCTGAGTCGAGGCTTGGTGACCTTAATGCCCCTGTAAACCACATCATAGGAAACTCCAGGCAAATGTCTCAGGCGTATGTTCTGAAACTTGGCCAGCATAATATATCTAGACTGCAAGGAAGAAACTTTTAATCAGAACCATGTAGTATTTCATTACGTGGGAGTCTAGTTAGAACCAAAGTCTGCAAGGAAACAGATTCAGGTTCCAAGTGGTGCTCCAGACATCAGGAAGGACCACCCAGAGGTGGGACTAACTAAGATTTTTTTTGGTTTGTGAGATGTAACAAAGATGGACCAAAGCACTGGGAGTTAACAGGGCCAGTTTATTAGAGCATAGGACTGACTTCCCAGTCTGGAAGGAGGGAAAATCATCCGGGACTAGCTTTCTCTCGGGAGTGGAGAAAATATTAGCCCATGGTTAGCTGGTCAGTAGGGCTTTTTATGGGAAGGGGTACCCCATGACATCCAATTGATATTTAAATTAAACTTTTAGCCAGGAAGGAATCCATGTTTTACAGCTGTTCATGAATTTGGGGTCAGGAATCTTATCTGTTCGTCAGTTCCTTTCTACAGCTGTTTGTGAACTTTGGGTTAGGAATCTTATCTGTTCAAGTCAGTTCCTTTTTACACCCGTTTGTGAATTTGGGGTCAGGAATCTTATCTGTTCAAGTCAGTTCCTTTTTACAGCTGTTTACAGGGCCTGGATTCATAGGGAGAAGTTGTAAAAGTCGGCCTCTTCTCATGCATGTTCGTAAATTCTGGTTCTCAGGTTTCTGTCAGTCTTCCTGAGTTCTGAAATTATTGGGGTTTTCTTTCAGTCACATCCTACATTCCAGCCTTTTATGTCATAAGGAAAAAGGGGTAGCGTTCTCCTTTAACTACTTCGAGCTGACTCTCTGGGTGATGATGGCGGAATAGGGGAAGACACAAGAGGTTGGAATGGGTTATATTGGTGTGTCCTCATGGTTAGGCAGCAGTTTATATTACTCTGTTGGGATGGTAAGCAGAAGATGGTTAACACATTTAGTTGCTGGATACGGTTCTGTAGGCAATGGATAAAACAAGGGATTATCATTAAGAATATTCCAATAGTGACTACTGGCCCAAGCAGGGGGAGGAGTCAGGGTGTCAGGCCTTCCAATAGTTCCCCCCCACCCAGAGAGATATCAGGTCCTTAAGAGTTGTCAGGAGAGATCTTGGGGGCCACTTTCCATGTCATTCGAGGTTATATTCTACTTTACCAGATTCACTGATGTAATAACAACACTTCTCACCAAGGAAGACACATGTTCTTCCTCTTTCAGCAGTTAGTAGGTCTAGAGCTCTTGGAGTGTTATCTCTGCCCGAGAGGATAACTGTTATTGTAGGACCAGGAGGGACTGGGTAGTTGCCGCTACTGCTGTGGTAAGTTTTTCATTAACATTTTGTAGTTCAAGAGAAAATTATTGTGTGGAAATTAAGACATGGCCCAAGTTTCCTGCTGCCATCTCCATAGCAGCTACTACTGATACCAGACTAATCCCTACCAAGACCACCAGGGTGGCCTTCCTTTTTTGTCTACCTAGTGACATGTTAAAAGTTGGGATCAAATGTTCTCATACCTCATTGGGTAAGAAGGGTAAGGCTAGGTATCAAAATTATGGGGTGGCAAATCCCTGACATGCTGGGGGAGATGCAAGAATATGACATGAGAACAGTAGATCTTTACCTAAGGTAATGTTTTTAACAATGGTTAAATTATTGGTAGAGAAGGGTGGACACTCAGAGGTGTCAGCTGTCTAGCATTCATTCTAAGGAAATTGGGTGTTGCTAGTAAAGAGTGTGGTAAGATAGGGTGAGGTATACAGTGAGGAATTTATTGAACAGTAATGTTGGTGAGTGGGAGGGGGAGAATGATTGAGTCCTGCAAAGGGGCACACAAAAATGCAGGTGTAAATGTCAAGGGTTGAGAAGTTTCTTAAGAGAGTGAGAGTGAAAGAACAGTATTCTAAGAAATAGCCAGAGTTGTGTTGAGATGATGTAGTTGCTGGAGTTTCTGGTGCCTGGTTATGTTGAGGGTTCCTAAAGCCCTTCGTGTTTGGGAGGTTTTGATGGTTTTTATAATTGTTATGGGGGGATGAGGATATATAGAGCCCATTCCCCTATATGAGCCAACTGTAATCTTATGTACAGTTGTCCATTGGGTGGGGTCTTTAAGAATGAATCTCATTTGTTTTCCCCTCCCCTTAACTAGTGAGAGCTGGTAGGGCTATGAACCATGGCGATCAAACATCCTCCACAAGGGGGCCCAGTGGTAGATATAGTCCCATGATGGACATCCCCTCCAAGTACCAGGGGTCCTGAAATTTTTATTTATTTGGTCTTCCAGGACGCAGAAGAACAGGGCATCATTATTGGCTTCATCCCTTACCCTGATGTTAAAATATAAGTCAAGAGATTTGCATGGAAGGGAAAGATGGGCATGAAGATGAGTTAAGGAATTTAGCCAGTTGGTCCTGATCATTCAGGGTCCATACCTCGAAGACATAGGCACAGGAAGGAGGAGAACAGGTGGTTTCAGTTTTAGTGGGAGATGAGGGTATGTAAAGAGAGATGATGGGGTAGAGGATAAGAAAAGCTTTAGGCTTCATTACTCCAGTATGGGAGATAAGGAAGACTGCCTGGTAATCTTGAGTCTAAGAAGGCCAGTAGGGGTGGCTGGATACTTGCTGTGGTCTCAGGACAGTTTGAGACGTGAAAGGTGGACCCAGCGAGGATGTCCCAGTAGTTTGGTCGCTGTTGGAATAGTTAGTACCACCAGGTAGGGCCCTGTCCGGCAAGGCTTTAGGGAGTCCTTCTGTAATGAATGGTCATGGAGAAAGGTGTAGTCCCCTGGCTGAAGAATATTATTAATAGGTTCATTTAGAGGGTTGGGGAATAAGATGATCTGCATATTCCCAGAGTAGAGTCCTTAGCAGGGAGAAAGCCGGGAGGTATTCATGTAATGGAGTGACTGAGTGAGGGGGAAGGTTGTTTAGAAGGAAGGGTCATCCATACATTAGTTCAAATGGGCTCAGAAAGGGAAGGGGGACAGGGAATAGCCCTGACTCTAGTTAGGGCCAAGAGAAGGAGCTGTACCCAGGAGGAGTGCAATTCTAGGGAGAGTTTGGTGAGATGACCCTTAATGAGGGAATTTGCCTGCTCCACCTTCCCTGAAGATTGGAGCTGATAGGGGATGTGGAGTTTCAATGGTATAGCCAAAGCTTGAGAGGCAGCCTGTACAATCTTAGATATATGAAGGCTGGACCATTATCAGACTGGATGGTAAGCAGAAGTCTGAAACAGGATGTATATGAGAAAGGAGGTGTGAGGCCACAATGTTTGCCATTTCCCCTGAGGTGGGGAATGCTTCTACCCAGCCTGAAAATGTGTCCACCATAACTGAAAGGTATTTATTCCTTTTACAGGGGGGCATGTGGGTGAAGTCTATCTGCCAGTCCACCCCCAGTAGAGATCTCCAGTGCTAGGGGGATTTGACAGAAGGAGCCGAGGATGTGTCCTCCCCCCGTCCCCCATGAGGAGAGACCTTAGCGCAAGTAGAGCAGGTTTGAGATATTTTAGTGAGTAGAGAGAGTAATTAAGGATGATAAAGGATAGGTTCCAGGGGCTGGGGGCCTGTGTGAAAGAGGTTATGTAGGTGTGTCAGGATAGAGAGGGCTTGGGTATCAGGTAAGCAATACTTATCATCCAGAATGAGCCAACCTTCTGGTCCTTGTATGGCTCCCTCACTAGTGAGAGACTGGGTTTCTGTTGGAGAGTAGGAGGGACACATGTCTACAGGGGTTAGGAAAGCGAGGTTAGAGGGTGAAGATGGGAACGGCGGAGGTTTGCCTCCATTGCTGTTAGATCAGCCAGACTATTATCCTGGGCTATGAAGTTAGTCTGTGGTCAATGGCCTTTGCATGTATGACTGCTGCTTTTGAAGGGAGATAAGAAGAATCCAATAGTTTTAAAATTAGGGGGCCATTGGTGATGGGGGTTCCCTTGGTAGTAAGAAAACCTCTTTCTCTACAGATGGGGGCATGGTGGTGGAGTATGTGATGGGCATATTTAGAATCAGAATATATGTTGGCCCTTTGTCCTTTGGCTAATGTTAGGGCTCTAGTGAGTGCTATTAGTTCTGCCTTTTGAGAGGCGATACCAGTGGGGAGTGGTCCTGATTCTATGTTATGAGAGGGAGAGACTATGACATAGCCTGTCCTACAGGATCCCCCTGGGATGGAAGAAGAGCTTCCATCAACAAACCAGATAACCTCCAGATCTGGTAGTGGATCAGGAGACATTAAAGGGTCCTGGTAGTGGAGTTCTTGGAGTGTCTCCAAGCATGAGTGTGTAAGCTGGCTTGGCAGAGGAAGGAGAAGAGTTAATGGGTGGACAACAGTCAAGAGTGAGTGTGGGATTTTCAAGGAAAGTGATGTGGAAAAGTTGTAATTTAGAGGGCATAAGTATGGAGAAAGAGGAATGGGTCAGGAGGTCCTTGAGGTAATGGGGGCAGAGAACAGTGATAGCCTGTCCTAGTGTTAGCTTAAGAGCCTTCTGGGCCATAAGGGCTGCCACTGCTAGGGCCCAGAAACAGGGTTGCCATCCCTTTATTTTTATATTTGTTTGTACAGATAAGCTACAGGAGCAAAAGTGGGGCCCTTAATTTGTCCCAGAACCCCCAAGGCTATGCCTTTATTTTCTGTAGTATAGAGGATGAAGGGTTGACAAGAGATTAGGAAGTGCAAGGGCTGGGGCCTCAAGGAAAGCCTTTTGTATTCTTAGAAAGGCTGAAGTAACCGGACCCTGTGGGTCTATAGGTTCTGAGGGTGTTCCCTTAACTGCCTCATGGAGGGGAGACAATAATGAAAAATTGGGGATCCAGGTTTGAGAGAGCTCTGGCAAGAGTTACCCCACCCAAATAGAAGACATGGCCAAGATAAGAGGGTGTGGCTTGGGAGTGACTCAAGTTATTTTGAAGAATTTCTGATAGGTTCCCTGAGCTTCTGTGCATAAGGATAGCTTGTGATCATCCCATGTTCCCCATATATGTCTATGAGACACCTGCCTCCTGCAGCCTGCGTGCTGACTTGACCTTTACAATGACTGGCTGTGTGCACCCTGCTTTGGAAACCCCCTTGTGATTTTTGCCTTTATAAGATAGATGTTCCCTTGCAATAAATGAGTTCCTGCTTGACTAGACTCCCTGTTGCGTCTGATTGTCTCCAGGACAGGAGGCTGGGGAGCGGACAGACAGCGCACTCACCTTTCCCTAGCCCCCCGTCCCTTTCTGTGGGGAACATCCGAGAGACCACCCGGCTGGACTGGTTGGTCACGGAAGAGGAACCCCCACATCTGGCGCCCAACATGGGGCTCAAAGTGTCCAAGAGACCCTGATTGAATTGGTTTGGGCTAATTGGTCTAGGTGAGTGAGACCTCTAGAAATGGGTAACACAAGTAACAAATCTGAGGACCCAGTGCTTAAGGTGCTGAGACACATGCTCAAAAGTAAAGGTTTGGAAATTTCTGATCCAATGCCATGAAGGTCTGGGAGGCTGTGCTGCAACTTGCTCCCTGGGTTGCTGCCACAAATCTGTTTGACTGGGACACTTGGTCCCGCGTGGAACAACAACTTTCGTGGCAAAGGGAGATACAACAAGGGATTGACCCTCCTTTGGGCTTTTATCCTACTGTGTCCGCCCTTAAGGCATGCTTCCGGCCCAAGGGCTCTAACCCTGAGCACCTCAGCCGGAGCTGGACCTGGTAGATTCTGGTCCGCTCTTTGCTGACTGGGAGGAGTTTGATGAGGAAAGAAAAAGGACGTCAAAAGTGAAACTACCTCCACCTAAGGCAGCTGACTGGACGCTGACACCTTCAGCTTCTGGCAGAGAGAACTCAGGTGGGTCCCTGAGGGGGAGACCCCCCTGGGCAGGTCTATCCTACCCTCCCCCGGATGTCCCTGTTGGCCGAAAAAGGGGAGAGAGGAGATTATGTGACCCTGCAAACCCAACCCCTGGCCTATCAGGATTATGGCTGGGGGACAGATTGCAGGATTGTTGAAGCTTTCCTGGTGAACCTTAACCCTGGTGGGAATCGACACGCGGTATGGTATCCATGGGAAGCTAAGGATCTTAAAGAATTAAAGAAGGCTGTAGCTGAGGATGGGCCTAACTCGCCATGGGTGGAGACATTGCTCCAGGATTTGGCCCACCAGCCTTGTACTACCAAAGACTGGATAGACCTCACCAAGGCCGTCTTGCCCAGCCCAACATTTTTCAAATGGTGTGCCCTCTTTAAGGAGGAGTGCCATTTGCAAGCAGAAAGAAACCAGGCAGCTAACCCCCGAGTCCCGATCTCCTCTGGGATGCTTTCAGGGATGGCACATCAATTTTCCACAGGGCCCCAACAAGCGGCTATGCCCCTCCATATGCAGATCAGGTATGTGCATTAGGGTTAGCCACATGGGGGAAGTTAGATGGAGGGCAAATGGAGGCTCCCATTGCTGGGATAACCCAAAAGCCTGTGGAGTCCCTCCCTGAGTTTATAGACAGGGTAGAGAAGAGCCTGAGGCACAAGCTCCTGCCTGGGCCTTTGAGAGAACAGTTTACTAAACTGTTGGTTTGGGAAGGTATGACTGGGGATTACAAGTTAGCCTGTGCTGGCTTTTAAGGATCAATCCATGGGTCAGTGGATAATAGCTTCTAGGGATGTGGGAACCCATTCCCAACAAGCTAGGTCTCTGGCTACCGCCTTACAGGCACAAACAGAGGCCCTCATTTCCGCTTTAATGCAGGTTTTTACTGGCCTCACCCAAGACTGGGTAGGGCGCGATGGTGTCAGGGGACACTGTTTTGGGTGTGATCAGCCAGGGCATTTCAAAAGGGACTGCCCAAAGGGGCGGGGCCAGGCCAAGCCCACAGACATCCAAGGGTCAGGTGGCTCAGGGAGGGCTCCTATGACCCCGTGCCCCCGATGCCACAAAGGATATCACTGGAAGGATTGTAGGTCTAAGTTTGATGCAGAAGGGAAGCCTTTAAACTAAAGGAGGGGCACCCTTCAGCCACGTTAAATCAAGGAGGTCAAGGACAGCTGGTCCCCCAGGATCGAGGTTTAGCGCGAGGGATGAGGTGAGGCCTTTGGTAGCATCGGGGCTGGCGGCCAATCTCCTGGGACAGGACATTTTGGGTAAGGCAGAAGCTTATATTACCATTGATCATAAAGCCTTTTATGAAGATATTTTGGGTATTAAGGAATATACCCACGCAGGCCTTTACCCAGGGTGCAACCTCTTTAATTATTGAGGGGACCCTCCAAAGATGCCCAGGGTACACCCCCAATCCTAGAGGCCACTTCTCCCCAGGTGCCTGCCATATGGTGGTCTCAGGGACCCCCAGTATGGGTGTGGCAGTGGCCGCTCCCCAAAGCAAAATTATAGGCATTACACGAGATAGTGCAGGAACAACTGCAGTTGGGACACATTCAGCCATCCACAAGTCTTGGAATACCCCAGTCTTTGTTATCAAGAAAGCCTTAGGCAAGTGGAGAATGCTACAAGATCTCCACAAAATTAATGCCAGAATGACCTTGATGGGTACCCCTCTTAGGGGTATGCCCTGGATTCCTGTCATCCCGTCTGACTTGTTTCTAATGGTCATTGATATCAAGGATTGTTCTTTCTCTATACCCCTGCAGCCCCAGGACTGTGAAAAGTTTGCCTTTTCAGTGCTCTCCACAAACTATCGGGTACCTGATAGCAGGTATAAATGGACAGTTTTACCTCAAGGCATAATAGCCCAGCCTTTTGCCAGGGTTATGTGAGAGACCTGCTAGCTCCTGCACTGCAGACATCCCAGGCAACGGTCTATGTGTATATGGATGACATTTTCTTGGGGGCCTCCAAACCCCAGATATTAGGGGAACTGCATAAGGTCACCAGGGACTGTCTGCAGAAAGGGGGGGCTTCACGTATCAGCTGATAAGATCCAAGCCATACCTCCTTTTAAGGTATTAGGCACCCATCTCCTCTTAGAGGGGGTGAGCCCACTGAAGCCAAAAAACTTCTGGGTGAGATAAATTGGTTGAGGGCCTGGATAACAATTTCTACTGAGACTTTGGAACCTTTGTTTCAGCTTCTAGCAAGGAAGCAGTTCTCTGATTTGGTCACCCTTACTCCTGATCACCTTCAGGTTTTACAAACCATTCAGGAGGCGCTAAACCAGGCCCAGCTGGCCTTGGTACACCTATGACAGGCCCCTAGAATTATGGGTACTTGCCAGAGAAACCTGATGACCTCTGCCATAGTACAAAAAGGGCAGCCCCTCCAATGGGTCCATACCTCCCTGGGCGGCACCCCCAGGGTGTATACCCCCTCAGATCAGTTAGAAGATCTGGTGGAAAAAGGGAGGGATTTGGCCCTCAGACACTACGGCATTGACCCTGATAAGATCATTGTGCCTTACCAACTCAGGGATTTAGGATGGCTCACCAGAAATAATGCCTGGGTGGCCTTGGCCCTGGAGGGGTTTCATGGGAGACCTCGACTCTCACTACGGACTCCACAAACGGGTGACTTCCTTCCAAGCCCTCCAATGGGGGGCACCCAGACTCTTCGTAGAGAGACCCATGGAACATGCACCTAACGTGTTCACTGACGGACAGCACTACGGGTCCGCAGTGGTAGTTTTTCCTGGGGGGGGGGTGGTAGAAGAGCCAAGAAAGTTCACCCACGTTTGTGAAGGGTCAGCTCAATTCAAGGAACTCATGGCTGTCATCCTGGTTGTGAGTAAAATAGACGGGCCTATATAGACTTAGACAGTCTTTCTGTGGTTAATCTCCTCCCCGGCTTACCCAATTCCCATATACAGCTTGATGGGAACCCCATTACTCCACTCATGATTTAGGTTCAGACAATCCTTACGGAGAGAAGAAGTCCTATATTCATACAACATCTTAGAGGGCGCCAGGGCTTGCCTGGGCTTTTGTCACAAGGGAATGCAGAGGCCAATAAAATGGTCTCCACTCAAATATTGTTAACTTATCTTGAAGAGGCTCAGGGTGTGGGGTCTCATTAAATGCCTGGTAACAATAAACTGATAGCCAAGATGACGCTTAGAGGAAGTGAAACCTGACCACTCAGGTCGGAGAGATAAACACGCAGTTCCGAGAAATTGAGTGAGCTTTGGAGAAATCAAAACCTAAACCCCCCCCCCCCAGGTATAATAATTGAGCTTATGCTTGCTATCTACTGATTGGATTATCAATGCCTCTTGTAACCCCTCATGTACCCACTCATGTGACTGCCCTTTATGCTGGAAAAGGAAGGCTTGAAAATGTGCAAATATGATAGGATGATAAACAAATGGGGAAGTATGCGTTGATTGGGGGAGGAGGGCATAAAAGAGCAGGCTTGAGCTTTGCAAAGAGGAACCTGTGCTTGGGGAGAGCTGTACCATCTGTTAGAATTGCAACACAATAAACATCTATAACTTCTGCTGAAGACTCCGGCTATTGTCTCTCCCCGGGTTGACGGGGACCCCGGCTTCACCTGAGGAGTGTGCCGGCCATCAGCCACACTCCGGGTCCGTGCTGTATCTTAACATAGCAAGCACGGGTTTGCTGGGCAGGCTGCACGCCTGACATCTCCCAGCTCCTTTCCTGCTGGTTGGCCACTGGTCTGAGGAAAAGTAATCTTAAGGGAGGAAAGGACACACTCCTGATTCCCTGCGGGGGCATTCTGTGGAGCCATCAGCCCCAAGGGAGGGACCCTTGCATCAGGGTTTACATGATCTCACGCATGTCAACTGGAGAGGACTTCATAAAAGGTTTCCCCAAATCCCTATTAAAGATTTAAAAAGAATTCAGCGCACATGAAAGTCTTGTAAACCTTTCCTGCAGGTACCACTATTGCAACAGCCAGGAGTAAATCCTTGGGGCTTAAGACCCAACTCCCTTTGGCAAACAGATGTAACACATTATACACCATTTGGAAAGCTTAAATATATTTTTGTGTCTATTGACACATTTTCCCAGGCCTGCTGGACCACAGCTCATGCTGGGGAAAAGGCCACACATGCACAATCCCACTTTCTCCAATGTTTATCTATACTAGGATTACCTCAAAAAATAAAAACTGATAATGGACCATGTTTCTTAAGTAAAAGCCTACAAGATTTCTTTCTGCTTTGGGGAACCCAACACACCACGCGAATCCCATACAATCTGCAAAGTCAAGCCATTGTAGAGCGCAATCATTAAACCTTAAAAACTCAATTACAAAAACAAAAAGGGGGAATCAGTGTCCACCAACAGCTAACCATGGCCTTATTTACTATTAATATACTTAATTTTCAAAAAAATTAAATGGAATCTTTATTTCAGAAACATTGGGCAACTCAGGAACAAAGGCCGGAAGTAAGAGTAAAATGGAAGGATCCCAGCACAGGGCAGGGGGGCCCAGACCCACTGTTAACGTTGGCGAGAGGCTTTGGATGTGTCTTTCCCATAGGGGACCTAAACCCTATATGGGTGCCTGCCAGGAATCTTAAATTTTGTTGCCAGAGGGAAGATAACCCCAGCCACTCAGATTCAACCACCCTGGAAGACTAATAAGGAAAGAAAGAAGGAATGGTGGCTATGCAATGGGTTCCGCAGGCTCTTGACTAAGTCCTGAAAAAGGGGAAAGAAAAGATCAAAAAAGGCATGGAAAGGCCTTAATCAGGTCCATGGGCAACATCGCATTGAATTACTGCTTTGAGCCCCTGGTGATGTTTGAGAGCCAGTGGGTATTGGGGGCAGCAAGGAAATTGGGTTGGGTCCTTTAACTGAATGTGAATTGGGGTGTAGTGGGTTGCTAGGCCAGGGGATCCCACCTCCAGACTTCAGGCCTCCGAAGCTGAGAGAGGCCAATGTTCATCCTTAGGAGAGGAATTATGGACAGGAGATAAATTGGGGAGAGGGAAAGACAGAGCTTCTGCATTAGATCCCTACCTGGGAGTGGGGCCAGGAATGAGGGCATTATTAGGAAGGAGTGGGTAAGGGGAGTGTCCCAAAGAATACAGGAAGGAGGCGGGGCAACCCTGGGGTTGTGAGGACGTCCATCAACTCCCACAACAGAGAGCTACAAAGGGTGGGTCTTACCTGAGTAGGAGGGGAGGACAGACCACATGGTCCTGTATCTATTATGAATGAAACATAATTCATTATGAATGAATTATGATGAATGGTCTTCCATCCACTGTGGCAGTCACCCTGGGCTCCTCCATCGTGATGTACAGACAAGGAATGAGAGCCAAGGATCCAGGGTGTTGTCAATCAGTGGCTGTCAGGCCAATGGGGTCTGTAAGTGAAGGAGCTCTAGAAGCGGGTGGGGGACTGGGTAATATGACCAAACTACTTTGTTTTCCCAATGAAGGGCAGTCAACTTTCCAAGTCCCCACTCTCCACAGTTAGGGCATGGCCCTGGTGGTGGTCAAGGGTTGGGGCATTCTTGTGCCCAGTGTCCCTCATTGCTACATTTGAAGCATGGACCTGGCAGCTTTTGTGGTCTTGATGTCCTGTTGATTGAAGACTTCTTGGGAGGAGTCCTCAGTGCTGCCGCCAGCAGTTGAGCCTTCTTCATGTCTTGAGTTGTCTGGTCTGCCCTCTCCTGTTCCTCTTGGTTATTGAACACTTTAAAGGCATGTCCAGCAGCTTCCCCTGTGGGCCTCTGGGCCCTTCTCTAACTTTTTTAGTTTTCTCTTTATATCTGGGGAAGATTGGGCTATGAGTGTTAAGAACAACCATGCCTTCTCTAGAATTTGGGTCTAGACGGGTGTACTGGACCAGGGTGTTTGTAAGGCTACCCATAAATTCTGCTGGGTTTTTGTAAGGTCTCTATGTAACCTGGTTAAGTTTGTCATAATTTACCATTAAGTGTGAGGCCCTCTTCAACCCAGCCAGAAGGCAGGAGATCATGTCTCTCCCTTCCCTTCCTTCTGCATGCACCCCTGGGGTGACTCAGTAGTCCCATCCAGGGTCCTACCTGGGGACAGCCTCATTACCTATTGGTCGGGCCTGTTCTGTGAGGTGAACCTCATTTGCATATGCCCTGGGCCACTTACCAAATTCGATCATTCTCATCAGCAGAGAGGGTGGATGATAAAATTACAAAGATATTGTGCCAAGTTAGATCATAGGTTTGTGTGAGACACTTAAATTCCTTGGTGTAAGTGCAGGGGTCAGAAGAAAAGGAACCTAACTTCTTTTCAATTTGGGATAAGTCAGACATGGAAAAAGGAATATGGACCTTAACTACACCCTCTACCCCTGCCATCTCCCAAAGAGGGAACAGCCCAGAGGGAGGGGTGGTAGGATATGAGTATGGTGAGATACAGGAGACATGGGGGAGGGAGGTTTTGGACTCAACTTGTTTGGGGAAGAGAAAGAGACAAGAGCAGGTGGTTAGGTTGAAACAGTTGTGGTGGGGTTGGGGAAGGGAGGAAGAGGTTGGTCGGGATCAGATGGTGTGAAGTTGGAGGAAGGAGGAGGGAGTTGAGCCAGACCAGGTGCTGTGGGAGAGAGCGAGCCTGGAGCAGGCGGTTCAAAGTTGGGGGGAGAATAGGGTTGGGCTGGGGGAACTGAAGGGGAATTGTCAACTGCATCTGGGTCAAAAGCAGACTGAGAATACAGGGGTGGGGTAGATAGGGTGGGGGGTGGCTTTTCCTTTTGAGCAAGGAGAACATGTTGAAGGGAGCAGTGGGATCAGAGATCCGGGCACAAACAGAGTTCAAAGAAACCCTCCACATAGGGTAGTTGGGATGACTTGCCGGTACAGTGGCAGTAATTGCTGAGGTCTGTAAGAATTTGGGGGTCCAGAGTCCCCTCTTGTGTCCACCTGGACTGAGTAGTGAATACTAGGGCCAAACCATAGAGCAAAGAAATTTGAGATGCTTAGGTTTAAGAGTATCCTGGAGTCCAAAGGACTCTAGAGATTGTAGAAGGCATTTTAGTGGGGTGAGAGAAGACTGTTTGGATTGGGAGGAGCCCATAGTGAAATGTGAAGAGGATTGAAAGGTGCTGTTTGAGTAAAGAAAGACTAGATTGTGAGGGGTTGGGTAAAAGGAGGAAAGAATGTAAAGGGAGAAAGGGAGATAGAAAAAATAGGAAGGGGGAATGTATACAAAGCGGGAGGTCGGCCGCAGGAGTACAAGATACATGGGAACCCCATAACAGGTAGGTGTCCTTACCCGCAGAGGATCTGAGATGAGATGAGATCTCTAAACTGGGGTGCCTCCCAGGTTTAGAGTTGGGTCTTAAGACCCAGAGGGGGACCCCTGGTGTTCCAGAACGTCTTTCGAGACAAGATGAGAAATGCAAGAAGACGTGAAGTCTACATGGGTCCAAGCGAAGAGCGGGGCAGCCAACACCCAGAAAGGGGTGGGGAAGAGAGAGAGAGAAAATAGGGTGTGGGGAAGAGGGGCTGTAAGAGTTCCTCCTTACAGGTTTTAGGCAGGGTAGCAATCAGAGAAGGGAGGGTGGGAAAGAGTAAGAGAGGGGAAAGGGAGCGAGAGAGTGGGGAGAGAGAGAGAGAGAGGATTCCATAGTGAATCCAGCAGGGGCTCCCAGGGTTTACACAGATACCAATAAGACTCCGAGACAAGGAGCCGGCAACCCCCTACATGAGTAATAGGTTCAAAGATCAGAGATCTCTGGTAGCGTACAGGCAACTAAGGAAGCTCGTTAGTAGGCTGGGCAGACAGCTGTGCTCCCCTGGGTACTGCCAGGAACATGCAGGAATGAGAATCACAGAGTTGAGTGTGTTGGAGAAACAGGTCCGTTTCTCAGGTGGGCTTAGATCCACTCAGTAACTGCATGTTGTGGCTGATGTAAGACCACTGCCCATGGGTGGAGCTGCTGGCAGAGCCTCTGCCATCTACAGAGCCACACACTGACTAGCAGGAGACTACCGCTCACAGGCAGGGCTGCTGGCAGAGCTATCGCGGCACACGCAGTTGGGAATGCTGCACACCGGAGTTTCGGGAGCCAGCTTTGGGTGCTGGGCGGATGGGGCCGAGCCGGCTACCCTACAAGAAAGCTGCTACATCTCGGGTTCCAGCTCGAAGGACCATATGTAAGGTTTTTGGTTTGGGAGACATAACAGAGATGGACCAAAGCACTGGGGGTTAACAGAGCCAGTTTATTACAGCATAGGACTGACTTCCCAGTCAGGAAGGAGGGAAAATCAGCCAGGATTAGCTTTCTTCTGGGAGTAGAGAAAATAGCCCATGGCTAGCTGGTCAGTAGGGCTTTTTATGGGAACCAGTTCCCCGTGACATCCAATTGATGTTTAAGGTAAACTTTTTGTCAGGAAGAAATCCATTTTTTATAACTGTTTGTAAACTTGGGGTCAGGAATCTTATCTGTTCAAGTCAGTTCCTTTTTACAGCTGTTTACAGAGCCTAGATTCATGGGGAGAAGTTGTAAAAGTTGGCCTCTTCTCATACATGTTTGTAAATTCCGGTTCCCAGGTTTCTGTCAGTCTTCCTCAGTTCTGAAATTGTTGGGGTTTTCTTTCAGTCACATCTTACACTCACAACTGCCACTCAACCAGTGAAAATGAGACCAGTATCTATGATCCAACCTCACAAAGGATCACCTGACAGTAGGGCCAACTGCCCAGAGATGTCCCCAGCATCTGTGATTGGATCTTCCAAAGCACCACCTATGGGTGTGACAGGCATCTGGGAACCCAGGAAAGAACACCAACATATTCAAGACTGAACAGAAGCAGACCAGATTGAATTCATATTCAATACACCCATCTAGCTTTCTCCCTCTCACATTTATCCCTCCTTTAACTAATACCGAAGGTCAAGTTAGCCAGCCAATTCTGTTCTCATCCTCTATCTCATCTCCATGGTGTTCTCTCTCTCTCTCTCTCTCTCTCTCTCTGTGTGTGTGTGTGTGTGTGTGTGTGTGTGTGTGTTAGTTGGTATGGTCTTCATATGGGGCCACATGTACATATGGGTATGCATGTTCAGTCCAGAGATTGATGCTGAATGTCTTCCTTGATTACTCTCCTTCCTTGATCACTCTCCACATTATCTTTTGAGATAGGATCACTTACTAAACCTGGAGCTCATTAACTGGGTACGCTAGCCAGCCTATGAGCTCCAGGGATCTACTAGTCTCTGTACTCCACCTCCCTCAGCACTGTGGATACATACTCATACCACACCCGGCATTTACATGGGTGCTGGGGAATCCAAATTCTTGTCTTTATGCTTGCATGGCAGGCACATTACGGAATGAGCCATCTATCTCCCTAGCCTTTTGTGTTTGTTTTCTTTTTTCTCTATTCTTTTTTCATTTTCCTCTTCACAGACTTCCCAAAGAATGTACGCTGGCCTGGTTTCTGGGGGTCTGTGTTTTGGCCTCATGGAGCTGACTGATTTAGGTTGTGTGGTTGCATTTCTTCATCACTCTTTTCATTCTACCTTTAGCCAGAACTGCCTCCTATTGCCTGGTCCTTGTCTGTGTTCTTCTCTCCTACCATTAACTTTCTTCTACTTTTTCTGTCAACCCAACACGCATTACAACTCTCACTCATCTTTTTTCTCTTTCCACTTAGTAACTAATACATTGGTGCACAAAGTACTATTAGTATTCCTTTTGATTGGCATTTAGGGGTAATTAAAAATTTTTTTTGATTATTAGTGTGTTTGCACAGTGGGCCTATCCTTTGACAGTGATAGCTTTTGCAGACAGTATTCTATTCTTCGAGGAGTAATGAGGATTGAGCATGGTGCCATGAGTGAGAGAGTCTAACAGAGGAAAATATATTTCAATATTACTACAACTCAGTTCCTCTTGAATACTGCAAACACTTCCCCTGAAAGAATATGAGTGATGTAAAAACAAAAGCCAACCAACCACCTAACCCCAGATGCACAAGTCCAACACAAAAACAAGAAATATGAAAAATCTAAGGCATGAATTCTCCATAAGGTGTGACTTCTCCAAAAATGGCTGATTCCAACAATAATGGCCTTCAGTGAGAGTAAATTAGACAAAAATACTGAATAGCTCAAAAGAATCTTATAATCATAAAAAGAAATGTATATCAAAGAGGATATAAACTTCTGAGTGAAATCTAAGAAAATACAACTGAATGAAATAAGGTAATCAATATAGCAAAGGACAGTGAAATCCAATAAAGAGATACAAGTATTGAAAAAAAAAAACTGAAAATAAAAATTTCAATAGCCAAAAAAAAAAAACCCCAAAAGGTGAGCTTCTGGCTCAGCAAGAGATTTTGTCTTAAAGCAGTAAGTTAGAAAGCAATAGAAGACACATGATATCTTTATTTATTTATTCGATTTTATGTATTTTGCCTGTTCATATGGATGTGCACCATGTGCTTCCCTGGGGTCCAAAGAGGCTAGAAGAAGGCATCAGACACCCTGGAACTGGAGTTACAGTTGTGAGTCACTATGTGGGTGTTAGGAACTGAACCTGCGTCCTCTGCCAGAGCAGCAAGAGCTCTGAACTGCTGAGCCATCTTTCCAGTTCTGACACATGATGTCTTGATCTGGCACCACACACTCACATGCATGTACCATACACATTTACATCACACACTATACATACACACACAAGCTCCATGTGAAGCCTCACCAATAGAATGGATCAAGGAGAGGAAGGAACATCAGGGCTGGAAGACAAAGAAGGGCAATTAGGTCATGACAAAAATAAATTAATAAGAAAGCATGAACAGAATATTCAGGATCCATGTGACATATGAAAAGACCAAGTCTATGCATCATGGTTACAGAAGAAGAAGAATTTCATGCTAAAGGAAACATTTTCAATGAAAACCATAGCAGAAAAATTCTCAAATCTGGGGGAAGATACATCTAGATAAAGGAGGCATTTAGAACATCAAACAGAAAAGACCAGAGAAAAAGTCTCCATATTATATGATAGTCAAAATAGCAAATATACAGAACAAAGAAAGCTTCAAGAGAGTATACTGAAAGGGTCATGAGAGAAACAGCAAGTCACATATAAAAGTGTGCCTGTAAGAATAAATGCAGATTTATCAACAGGAACTTTAGAAGCTAGAATGGCTTAGAAAAATCTATTTCAAGGTTTGAAAGAAAGCAACTGCCCATCCAGATGACCACTCAGCAGAAGTATCTGTCATAATTGAAGGAAAAAGAAAAAATTTCCATGATAAAACAGGTTAAAACAATCCATGACCATTAAGTCAACTCTACAAAAGATACCTGAAGGAATCCTTCAGAGTGAAGAAAAAGACAAACACACCCATGAGGTTTCAAGAAAGAATAAACATTAGAATGATAGTTAAGCAAATGAGGAATGGGAAAATACCAAACACTACAAAACCAACAAAGTGACAAGAATTAACACATACCTTTCAATAGTAACTCTGAGTGCTAATGGTCTCAGTTCTACAATCAAAAGACATGAGTAGCAGAGACGACTAAAAAACAGGATCCATCTATGTGTTGTCTTCAAGAAACACATTTTACCAACAAAGGCAGATGAAACCTTAAGGTGAAAGAATGGAAAAAAGTATAGCAAATGGAACTAGGAAACAAGTAGGTGTCCCTATTTAATATCTGAAACCAAAATTAGGTACAAGAGATAAAGGTCATTTCATACTGATTAAGAGAAGAATACACTTAGGAGGACATTACAATTTCAAACATATATTCACCAAACACAGGTGCACTCAATAGATGAAAAGACACAGATCAACTCAAATATAATATGTAGATGTCTTTAATACCCCACTCTCCAATAGACAAGTCATCCAGACAAAAAATAGAGAAACATTTGGATTAAATGATGGACCTGACACTCCATCTAAACAATATAAAACATTCTATCCAACTGCAGAACACATTCTCTCAGCAGCTCATGAAACACTCTCTAAAATGCATGATATAATAGGACTCAAATCAAACCTTAATAAATATAGGAAAATTGAAATAATTTCTTATAGTTTGTGTAATAGAAAAATTCTATAGAGTAAAAATACACAGAATTAATGAAATAATGAGTTTTTAAAAATAAGAATGACAATCATACATTTAGAAAGCAGAAGAAAGGATAATTTTTAAAACCATACTAATGATTTCACATATATAGCATACTTTGTATAAGTCCTTTGAAAGCGCTCTCAAGATAGAACACATTTTCAATGTAAAATAAGTCCTTCTATGGGCAGTGTCCACATGTGATTCCATGAGATGCTGGATCTTACAGGAAAATTTGAATTTTAAATTATGTTTTTTTCATTCTTTCAATGCTTCTGTACTCTAGGAGTTTTTATTTTTTTTTTTTGAGACAGGGTCTCCCTGTAGCCCCAGCTGGCCTGGAACTCACCATATAAACCAAGTTGGCCTTGATCTCAAGGAGCTTTTCTGCGTCCAGAGTGCAGGGATTAAAGGCATGCATCACCATGCCTGGTGATGTACTTGTTTTTATTTTTTTATGTAAATACTAATAAACTTTAATTAAAAATAAAATGACTGACAAACCCTTATGCAAACTAACAAAAAGAGAGAAGACTCAATTTAATACAATTACAGATGAAACCTGAGACATTACAATAGATGCCAATGAAATTCAGAAAATGTTTTTGTAAAATTACTACAATACCTTAAAAGTTTACATTTCACTAACCTAGGGAAGCTAAAAGAATGCATTTTCTAACATATTTGACCTAGCTAAACAGAACCATAAGATAAATAATTTAAATTGATCTATAAAAAGCAACAAAACAGGGGTGGAGAGATGGCTCAGCAGTTAAGAGCACTAGCTGCACTTGCAGAAGACCTGGGTTAGATTCCCAGCATCTGCATGGTAGCTAATAACCGTCCATAACTCCAGTTATGGATCATGGATCTGAACACCCTCTTCTGATCTCCACAGGAAATGCACAACATGGGTTCACTTATAGGTATGCAGGTAATACACTCGGACACATAAAATAAATAATAATAAATGAAATTGAAAAAAAGCAACAAAATAGAAGTAATTTTTAAAAAATCTCCCAACTAAAAAAATTCCATGCCCAGAAGATGGATTCACTGATGAATTCTCAGGGCCTTTAAAGAACTAACAACAATGCCTCTCAAACTATTCCATAAAATAGAACAGAAATGACTACCAAACTCTTTTTTTTAATGTACAACAAAAAAATTGTAGACTAATTTCCCTGATGAACAAAGATTTTTTAAAAATCTCAATAAAATACTTGCCAACTGGATTCAAGAACACATCAGAAAGATCATTTACCATGATCTAATTAATTGGCTTCATTCCAGAGATGAAGGAATAATTCAACATATACAAATAAATAACCATAATATATCACACAAATGGACACAAGGACAGATCATGTGATCATCTCAAATGATGCAGAAAAGGTCTCTAACAGAGTCCAACATCCCTTCATAATAAAAGTGCTGAAGAGACTAGAAATAGAGGGAAAATATCTCAGCATAATAAAAGCTATATATAACAAACCTACAGCTGACATTATATTAAATGGAGAAAAACTCAAGGCATTTCCACTAAGGTCAGGAATAATACAAGGTTGTTCACTCTCTACTCCTATTCAAGCACTACAGCTAGAACAATAAGACAAGGAAATAAAAGGGATAGAAACAGGAAAGGAAGTCAAAGTATCCTTATTTTCAGATGATTATTCTATATATAAGACCATAAAGACTCCACTAAAAGGACCATTAAAGCTGAAAACCATTTTCAGGAAAGGAGCAGAATACAAAATTAACATACAAAAATCAGTAGCCTTCCTATACACCAATGAAAAACATAGTGAGGAAGAAATCAGGGGAAGTCCATTTACAATAGCCTCAATAATAAAGTAAAATGTCTTGGAATAAGCCTAATTGAGGAAGTGAAAGACCTATAAAATAAAATTTTTAAACACTGAAGGAAATGGAAAAAGACACTAGATGATGGAAAGATTTTCCATGCTCATGAATTTGAAGAATTCATAGAATTTCATATTGTGAAAATGGCTGTCCTACCAAAGGCAATCTACAGATTCAATGTAATCCTCATAAAAATTCCAGCATTGTTCTTTACAGAAATGGAGAAGGCAATCTTAAAATTCATATGGAAGCACAAAAGATCTTGGATAGCCAACACAATCTTGAGCAAAAAGAATACTGTCTTATTAGTATGGCTAAAATTTCAAGCACTATAGTGAATAGGGGTAGACCCTGGTCAAATTTCAACTTATACTATAGATAAGCCATAGTAATAAAAACAGCATGATACTGACACAAAAATAGACATGTTGATCAACGGAATAGAATAGAGGACCTAGATATAAACCTACATAGCTACAATCATTACCTGATTTTTGACAAAAATGCTAAAGATACATGCTGGAAAAAAAAAAGAGTCCCTTCAAAAATGATGATGGGAAAACCAGATATCTACATATGTAGTAATGAAATTAGACTTTTATCTCTCACTCCGCACAAAAATCAACTCCAAATGGATCGATGCCCTTAAATATGAGACCTGAAACCCTGAAACTACTAATAGGAAAAAGCAGAGAAAATATCTCAAATTATGGGCATAGGTAAGTGCTTTCTGAATAGAACTCCAATTATACAGCTCAATAGAACTCCAGGAAATAAAGCCAATAATCAACAAATAGGACCTCACAAAATTATAAAGTTTTGTACAGCAAAGAAAACAGTTAACTGAGCGAAGAAACAGCCTCTAGAATGGTGGGGGTGTCCAGCTATATATCTGACAAAGGATTAATATACAGAATTTACAATAACTCAAAAATCAAAATCAAAAAACAAACACCCAATCAAAACACAGGCTAAGACCCCTTGCCAAAAGGCTCAGAGATCTTTGCAGAAAAGGGAAAAGAAAGACTGTAAAAGGCAGAGGCGGAGGATGACCATAAGGAAACTTTTCTCAGGAAATGCAAATTAAAACTACTTTGAGATTCCATCTCACTCCAGTTAAAATAGCTTTCATCATGAAAACACTACTGGCAATGTAGAGAAAGGAGTATCTTCATTCATTATTGCAAGGAGCACAAACTGACGCAGTCACTGTGGAAATCAGTGTAGAAATTTCTCAGAAAACTAAAAATAGAATTTCCATATGACTCAGTCACATCACTGTTGGGAATATTGCCAAAGGATTCTATATATCCTACCACAGAAATACTTGCACATCCATGTTTATTGTTGTTCTATTCACAATTCCAAAGATTTGGAATCACCCTCAATGTCCATTAACTGATGAATGGATAATGAAAATGTGGTACACATACACAATGGAATTTTATTCAGTAATAAAGAAAAATGAAATTTTTTCCTACAGATTTTATAATCTGTAGGAAAATGGATGAACAGGAAGATATTGTATTAAGTAAAGCAACTCACGCTCAGAAAGACAAACACTGCATGTTCTCTCTCATCAGCGAGAGAATATGTGACTGCTGAGGTTCAGTCATAAATGGAACATCTATAGCACTCTTTCAAGGTTTCAAGAATATGTGGAAGAAGGTGCATAAAGAATGCAAGAACTGGAAGAGGTGGGAATGGTGTGAAATGCTGATTTCCAGGCATGGCATGGCTGTTGCACTCTTTAGTTCACAGCAGCTATGATTACCTGCACAAGATTTCCACATGATTGAACAAACACATCAATATGGAGGGGACAGTGCTCATGTTCATGGCACTGAGGATTTATATGCATTAATGGTTGCTAGGAGAGTAAGAGGTAGTCAGTGATATTTATTTTTAAAAAGGAACAATTCATTTAGAGGATATAACAATTATAACTATATATGCACTAAATATTGGTACTCCCAATTTCATAACATAAACACAAATGAACATAAAAGTTCAAGTAGATTCTGATTCAATAATAGAAAATGGTTTCAATATCCCAAAGAATCAACAGAGAATCCTCAGAGTTAAATTACACTATAGATCAAACAGATGGCAGGCATCTACAGAATATTCCACCCAACAGAAACAAAATACACATTCTCTCCATAGTTTATGGAAACTTTCCTAAAACAGACCACATTCTAGTCCATATATCAAATCTTACCAAATTTAAAGGAAACAATTTCATGTACCCTGACAGATTATAGTGTAATAAAGTAAATCAATAGCAAGAACTTCAGAAGTTACACAAAAACACAAAGGCTAAACAATAAACTCTGTTTTTTTTATGTTTGTAGTTTGTTTTTTGAGATGGGGTCTCCTTGTAGTCCCATCTTGCCAGGAACTCAACATGGAGAGCAGGCTTGCCTGTTTCACTGATCTGTCTGCCCCTGTCTCCCAAGCTCTAGAACTAAAGGCATGCACCACCACACCTGGATTGAACAATAAACTCCGGAATGACCACTAGATCATTTAAGAAATTTGAGATGAGAGGCTGGAGAGATGGCTCAGCAGTTAAGAGCCCTTGCAGAGGACCTGGATTTGATTCCCAGCATCCACATGGCAGCTAACAACCATATGTAACTCCAGTTCCAGGGGATTCGACACCCTCTTCTGGCCTCCACAGGCACTGCATGACACAGGTACACTTACATACATGCAGGCAATACATACATACACATAAAGTAAAAATAAATGAAATCTGGGATAAAATTTGAAAGTCTTTATAATCACATGAAAATGAAAGGCCAATGTACCAGAACCATTGGGACAGAGCTAAGGCACTTCTAAGAGGAAAGTTTATTGCTCTGAGCACTTACATTGAAAAATTAGAAAGATCTCAAATAAATAACATAATAATACACCTGAAGGTCCTAGAAAAACAAGAACTGAAACTGAAAGGCAGTACATGGGGAATAATAAAGACCAAGAAAAAAATTAATGAAATAGAGAACTTTTAAAAGAACAATACATAGAATGGATCACTGAAAAATAAAATTGACAAACTACCAAAATAACCAAGTTAATCTTGAAAAAAGCAAGTTACTACAAATTCCAGTGAAATATAATCATTAGGGAGTACTTTAGAAATTTATATTTCAAAAATCTGGAAAATCTAGAAGAAATGGATAAATTCCTATATACATCTGATTTACCAAAATTAAAGTAAAAGGATATAAACAGTTTAAACAGAGCTATAACCATAACAAGACCGAAACAGTACTAAAGTCTCTCCCAGGAGAGTAAAGCTGAGGACTAGATGGATTTATTGCCAAATTCTACCGAACTTTTAAAGAAGAGCTAATGCTCCTCGAGCTGTTTCATTAAAATAGAAAAGGAAGAAAAACAATATTTAGTGATATGATAGGTTCAACACAATTTCAAACAAAATCTCTGTAGACTTTTTGTAAGAAACCAATATACTGATTTTAAGATTTATACAGAAAGACGAAGGAACAATAAAAGCCAAACAATATATTTTGAGGACTCAAACAAAGTCCAAGATTAAAGATACAGTAACCAAAATAGTATTGAACTAGAAAAAAGACATATAAATTGGGGTTTTGTTGTTGTTGTTGTTTACAAAAGTATAAAGGTAATTAAATGAAATTATTATATATTAAGCCATACAACTGGCTTTAAAACTCTTTAAAGAGGGGCTGGAGAGATGGCCCAGCATTTAGGATCACTGGCTGCTCTTGCAGAAGATATGGGTTCAAGTCTCAGGACCCACATGGTAGCTACCAACTGTCCATAACTCCAGTTCCAGGGGGAATCCAATGCCCTCTTCTGACCTTCTCAGGCACTGTACAACATGAGTGCACTTACATACATGCAGGCAATACACTAATACACATAAATAAAAATATTTTTAAAAAATAAAAATTAAATAAAATCCTTATTGTCATCTTTAGAATGTTTTTCAAAAAACCAGATATGGTATATTTTGCACCAACAAAAAATGCAAGCACTATATGCCAACACAAACAATATAATACAATCCAGGGGAGGAGTCAGTGAAGAGGGCATGGCAAAGGCCACAGGCATAAGCTGAGCCTTTCAATGGAAGGCTGAAAGGATTGTGCCTGTTGATTCTGCTGTGAACTTTCTGTACTGGGGACAACCAACCAACAGGCTTGGGAACCCAGTATCCCTGCTTGGAGCAGAAACATGTAGGACACATTCTTGTCTACAGGGGTCTCCACAATGTCCACAGCCACCACAATGAACTCATAGATAACTCCTGTGTTTTGGTGGCTCTTTTCTGAAGCTGCTTGTGGTTATACAACTACTGAAGAAAGTCTAATGGTTTCTTGGTGAGGTGGGTCATCTGCGAGGGTATATAGGCATTGGTGCAGTTCCACAGGACTCTGCACAGCAGATGACTCAGAAACAGCGCCAAAATCCCAGATGTTTCCTTCTTCCGGGTATTCTAATCTCATTGGAGGATTTGAATTAAGATCTTATTTCTGTGAACACCTCTGGGACACAGCACATTCCTCCAGGTACAGGGATGGAAATGTGCAGTGGAAAGAAAGAGTACTAACTCTTCCTTTCTTCAGGAGCCTAACCCTGTCTGACATGAAACTGCAGGTGAACCCAACCATCAGCTTCTAGAGAGAATTCTCCCATGGACCACACACCACTTGTCACCATAGACCTCTAGTGGTGACTCAGATTCTATTGCCTACACCCTCTGAGCACTGGTTGCAATTCTGGCCCAGGAGGTCAACACTGCCTTCATGGCAGAGGCAGTCACCACTGTAGTACTGACTTCATAGACAATGGGGACTATGGGCAAGCAAATGCTTCTAGGTTACAGAGGCCACTTTGTGGGGAGCAATCGCCTCAGAATTCAGCTTTCTCTCAGAATAATTCAGAGGCATTTCCCCCTCTTAGCCACCTTTGTTTTCTCTGCAATGTCTTCATGCTGGTCTTTTTCAATATGTCAGGAATATTCTGCAGAGTGCTTTTGTTGAAAGGAAGCATACTCACAGAATTGCTTATATACATCCAATTTTTGATCTTTGACCCTCAGTTTTAATTATTGGCGCTGGGCCTGGACAATGTCTTGGTGAATCAGGCTAACTGGGAATGGTTGGAAAGACAGAGGAGGAATTGGTGTCTTTTTACAAAATGAAATCTTGATGCTCTGTGCTTTCCCCTTTGGCTTGGAATCTGTGTGATCTTTCTCTGATCTTATTTGTTTTGTCCCCTTCACTGAGGTCCTTGCAAAATGTGCTTGGTAGACTAGACATTCGATGTGCCTCCTCCACCCTTGATTTTTCTGCAGCTCCACTCCTTGCTTCTTGCATTCACTCTACGCATCAAAGGAGTTAAAACTGATAAAAGAAAATTCTTACTTCCAAACGGCCCTTGCCCCAAGCCTTCTTTTTCAAAAAAATTTTTTTACAACTGTGCAAATACTGGGGTATCCAACTACAGATGTGAACAAAGACTCTGTAACTTCAAAAAGGGCAAACTGAATATTGAATTAAAGACAGCTTTTTACCCAGTCATTACCACCACCATTTTCAACATACCCACAGATCCTTTGAGTCTGTGCACTCGCTACAGTAGCTGAGTTCACATGAAACTCTATAAATTATATAAACATAAATATAAATTACATAAATAAATCTATAAACCGATCCCATAGTTAATTAAGTAGCTTCCCTTCCAGTCATCTCTGATGTCATACTCATTCATAGCCATCAGCCTGAGGAAATATCCATTCAAGTTTTTCACAGGTACCTTAAAATCAATATGTACAACTGAATCATGATTTTCCTCCTCCAAAACTTAATTCTGCCTGAGGTTTGTCTAATCTCAATCTAATGGACACCATTCACCACACAGTGACAAACCAGGGGGTGCTTCGAAGGACTGAGTAAACAACACTCTTGCTACAAACAACTAGGATGCTGGATGGAGGGCAGTGTGGGACTGTGATCCTCAGACAGGAGCAAGCCGGGGGAGCCCTTCGTGTCTGCAGGAACTCGGGGGCAGGCTGGGCACCCCTGGGGAGCAGGGTTCTGCGCCTGTGCTTCATTGGGCAGCTGTGGAGAGGAGGCCTCTTCTTCCCTCGGGCTGTGGAGACCACGGCCGCTAGACTCACCGGAAGTGCCGGGGCAAACAGGGTCTGAGCCCCTCAGGTTTGGCTCTGGGCTCACTTCCTGTTTCTAGGGCTACTTAGGGGGTCCACAGAGAAAGGCGCGTTACTTACGGTGACTTCACAGTCGCAAAGGCAAATCTGGACTTCACACCTGTGAAGACTAGCGTTTCTCAAAATGGAGAACGGGCGGGAGACGCTGGCAGGGGCACGCATGCGCATGGGCGTGACCAGTCGCCGCGGGGGCGTGGCTGGTTTTCGAGGGGGCGTGGCTACGCTCACCTGTGGCGCTTCCCTGGGAAAACCCAGCCAAGCCAGGCCTCAGGCTCAGCAGCACCCAGTGCCCAAGTTGGTTTGTTGCTCATGTAGTTTGGTGGTCCTGGCGTTAGAACCCATTGTGTCAGAGTGGCATGTTTTAAGTGTGCCTTTTAAGGTAAGCTGTAATTGGCTATGGTTTGTATAAAAATAAGCTTAGTTCTTGTTACTTGCTTAATTCACACATTAGCTATTTTTTGTAGTGAAATGATTCGGGTTGCTTTTTTATATCTCGTTATACCTTTAAAAACACAAACAAAACAAAACAACAGAAAACAAAGCACAAAAACCTGTGTTAAACAAGGCAATGGGCCAGTTTTACCTTTTGGGTTTAATTTTAACTTATCTTTGTGTGTTCAGGCATATGTATGCACATGCAGAGGCCAGAAGTGGACTTCTAGTGTCTTCCTCTGTTGCTCTCTGCATTTTCCTATAAGATGGGATCTTTTCTTAACCCAGAAAGTCACTGTTTCTACTAGGCTGGGTAGCCAGTGAGTTCCTGGGAACTACTTCCATCCCCAATACATATGCAGCCCTGCCCAACTTTTTTTTTTTTAATGTGTATGAGTGTTTTCCCTGCATGTATGTAAGTGCATTTATGTCAAAGAATGTCCACAGGGGCCAGAAGAGGGCACCAGATCCTCTGGAATTGGAGTTAACTGATAATTGTTAGCCCTTAACTGAACCCTGGGTCCTCTGCAGTGTTCCTAACTGCTGAACCATCTCTCCAGCCCCCATGCCCAGTTTTTCAACAGGGGTGCTGGAGAGTTGAACTCAGGCCTTCATGAGCACTCACCCCCTGAGCCACATCTACAGCCCCACCTTTAATTTAATTTTTGAGTCCTCTGGCTGTTTCTTTTAACTCTGACCTCATTCCTGAGCTGTAGCTCTTTACACCCAACTGCATACTGGATGTCTTCATCTACATGTCTAACTTTTTCTTTTCAAATTTTCTCTATCTCCTGTGGCCCCAAATCACTAAATGACAAAGTCTAAAACCATTCTTGATACCTCCCTTTTTTTTACAATCTGTCAAACGACCAAATTCTGCTTCTTATATTTCTTGTTCACTTCTGTTTCTTCTGTTCATTCTCTTGTATTTCAACACCACTAGGCCCATTCTCAGTGTTCACCAACCAATATTAAGATATTTAATCTCACTACCTAAACTCTCCCCAAACCTTTCAAAGAGCAGATGGTGATGATCTTTTAAAAACACAAATCTGTGCTTAAAATGCATTCCTGTGACTGGAGAGATTTCTCAGTGGTTAAGAGTGCTGACTACTCTCGCAGAGGACCCAGATTCAATTCCCAGCACCCACATGGCAACAAACAACTATCTGCAACTCCAGTTCCAGGGAACCTAACATCCTCATCTGACCTCTGTGGGCATTGCACGACATGGGTGCATCTACCTACATGCAGGAAATGCACTCATATATATATATAACTTAAAAAACAATGAATACTTAAAATGCTTTCCTAAGGTCAAAAGTTTAATCTTGAATTAGATTCTGCCTTTTTTCTCCCTTCTTATCTTTCCTTTTCTCCATTCTCATCTATATTGAATCCCCAGCAAAGTCAGACCTCTTGAGCTGCTCCCTTAGTCTATCAGGTGTCTTTATTCTAGCTGTCTGTACTGTCAAACTCAGACTCTGCTCCCAGCTTTTCCCTGGCTAACTCTTAATGTGAGACTCAGCTCAGGAAGCCTTCTTCACTCCTATTCTTTGTCATCAGACTCAGTGAGCACACTGCCCTGAGTGTCCTGTACTCCAAATAAACTGTTATTACTGTATTGGCTACGTTGATGATAATTACGTATTTTGGCTTGTTGAGGTTTTATAATCTACTTGATGGCTAGACACATCTACTCACCTCTTTATTACTAATGCCATCTAAAATGACTGACAAGTGTGCTGGTTAGCTTCAGTTGTCGACTTGACAAGCCTGGGAAGAGAGAATCTCAACTGAAGAATTTCTTCTCTTATCAGATCGGCCAGTGCTCATAGCTGTGGAGCATTTTTTTGATTGCTAATTGATGTAGGAGGGACCAGCCCACTGTGGGCAGTGCCATCCCTGGACCGGTGGACTTAGACTGAGTAGTAGGTAGTAGAGCAAGTCAGGGGAGCAACCTAGTAAGCAGCATTCTTCCAGTGGTTTCTGCTTCAGACTCTACCTCTAAGCAGGCAGTTCTGACTTGTTTGAGTTCCTGCCATGGCTTCTTTAAATGATGGGCTGTAATCTGTAAGCCAAATAACTCCTTTCCTTCCTGTTAGTTCTGGTCAGTTTGTTGTTGTTGTTGCTTTTTACTTTGTTTTTTAAAAATTTTTATTTGTATTTTATATGTACGAGTGCTTTGTCTGCTTGTATCAAAGTACACCACATGCATGCAGTGCCCTTAGAGGCCAGAAGAGGACATTGGATCCCCTGAAACTGGACTTACAGACAGTTGCTAGCCATTATGTAGGTGCTGGGAACTGAACCTCTGCAAGAGCAGCCAGTGCTTGTAACTGCTGAGCCATCTCTCCAGCCCCTTGCTCAGTGTTTTATCAGAGTAACAGAAACCAAACTAGAACAGCACGTATCAGTTAATTGGTTGATTAAATAAATACCCAGAAGCTACAGACTCTTAAACTGAATGTCGTGGCTGCATCTTTTCTGTCTGAGCTGAATTACATTGCTTTGTAGTAACCAGGTGTTGGATCCACCCACCAAAATGCTGCTTTGGATGGGGTGATGATAGCATAGATGAAGAAATGAGATTTAAACCTTGAAATATTTACCCTCTTCTTCCTCAATTCTGTTCTGAAACCCTCACTTAGCCCTTGATTCAGCAGGACTAAGTTATTGGCAACCAAAGATTAGGTAACAGTCAAAGAGGTAAGCAGTCTTGGCGCTGGAGAGAGAACTGGTTGCTCTTGCAGATGACCGGGGTTCATTTCTCAATACACACATGCTGGCTAAAAACCATCTATAACTCCAGTTTCAGGGGATCCAATGCCTTCTTCTGATACTCTTCAAGTACTGCATGACACCAGTGCACTTACATACATGAAGCCAATACACTCATACACAGAGAATTTAAAAATGTTTAAAAGTTTTTGAAAAGGGTTAAGCAATCTTTTGTAATACGCAGACCTTTCAAAGATTTGATTTTGACCGCTTCTTGAGAGAATTTCCCCTTCATGTCTTATCAACATACAATGAAATAAACTGTTGGTGTCTCATGTTTGAGCTAAGAATGCCGAGTCCCCTTACTCCTGGTTTTAAAGGGTTATGGTCAACAAGACAAATAAAATATCCAATAACAGATTAGGGGGCTGGAGAGACAGCTCAGAGGTGAAGAGCACTGGCTGCTCTTGAAGAGGACCCAGGTTGCGTTTCCAACACCCACATGATGGCTAACAACTATCTGTAACTCAAGTTCCAGGGGATCTGACTCCTTCTTCTGGCCTCTGTGGGCACTGCACATATGTAGTGCACTTACATACATGCAGGCAAAATATTCATACACATAAAGTATAAATAAATTTAAAATATTTTAAAATATTGTGTCAGAGAGACTATTTTGGTTTGGGGGTTTGTTTTTCTTTTTTACATTCATTGTCTATTGTGTGTGTGCATGTGGTTGCCATGGTGTGCATGTGGAGGTCAGGGGACAACTTGTGGGACTGGGTTCTCTTCCACCATGTGAGTTCCAGGGACTGAACTCAATCATCAGGCAAGCACCTTTTCCCACTGAGCCATCTTGCTGGCCCTGGAGAACCTGGAGAAACTTTTTTTTTTGGTCTTTTTGAGACAGGGTCTCCTTATAGCCCCAGCTGACCTGGAACTTGCTATGTAAACCAGGCTGGCCTGGATATCACAGAGATCTGTCTGCCTCTGCTCCCAAGTGCCATGATTAAAGGCATGTGCCACCACACCTGGCCCAGAGAAACATTTTTAAAAACAAAAAAACCTTTCAAAATTACAATTGAAAATATGCTATTTATTTTCTCAAAACTCCAGGGCTGGCGAGATGGCTTCATGGTTAAGAGCACTGGCTGCTCTTGCAGAGGACCTGGATTCAATTCCCAGCACCAACATGGTAGCTAACAACCATCTATAACTCCAGTTCCAAGGGGTCCAACACCCTTTTCTGCCCTCTGTGGGCAATTGCACAACACGGGTGCACTTACATACATGCAGGCCATACACTAATACACATTTAAAACAAAACAAAACAAAACACCTCCAGTTTCTTTAGAGTCCTAACCTAACAGTTTCCATAAGAAACAAACTAACTTCAAGTTCATTCTAGTGATCTGTGTTACATTATTCTTTTTTCCTTCATTTATGTAGGCAGTTCTGAGACTAAACTTACAAGTTAAATAGGTTCTTTACTGCTGAGCTAGACGCTAGCCTGTACACTGTCCTCTTTTGAAGAATTCTGCTAACAATAACATGAGTTTTCTGTTTCTTATTGTTCATAAGGCCTACCTATTTCAAATATTTAATAGACATAATCATACACATGCAAACATAAAGACATAGTCAAGCCATTTGCCATTTCAATGCCTAGAATGGCATGTATTCCCTTTGACTTAGATTTCTCGGCCAAATATATGTTGGTAATGTTGTGAAAATACAGGCAATTCCTAAGTTCCCTGAAAATTAAGGTATAATTGTTCTTCTAACCACTCAGAACTTTCTCGTAATTCTAAGAGCAATTTTATTACTCAGTCTTGGACTGAAAAATGAAAGCAGTCAAAGATTGTTTAAAGTGGCATTTATCTAAATCTGCAAAATGAGAAAGGGGACATGAAGACAGGGATACATTATGGGCACATATGCCACCTGTCTCATGCCAGTTTCTGATTTCCTTCTTGGCAGCATGCTGAGCCTTGATGCCAGACCCTAGTCACCCACATAGCAGCAGTGCACAAAGCTCAGACTTGGATGAACTTTTGGTAAGTGCTTTGTTTATTATGTGTGGGTAGTGTCATTGTGTGTGCATGTATACGTGGGTATGCACATGTGGTCAGATAACAACTCATGGGAGTCTGTTCTCTCCTGCCACCTGTGGGATCTAAGGATAAATTCAAGTCAAGCCATAACAACTGCCTTTACCTACTGAACCATCTCACTGGCTCCCAAATCTCCCTTTATTCATTTAGGTAGTATGTTTGTGTGTGAGTGTATGCTACATGTGTAGATGCCCAAGGAGACAAGAAAGTCTTGGATCCCCTGGAGCTGGAGTTATGGGCAGTTGTGATCCTTGCAGTGTGGGTACTGGGAACTGAGCTCAGGTCCTCTGGACAAGTAGGAAGTGCTCTTAATCACTAAGCTATCTCTCTAGTTCCTGTACCCCCATCTCCTTTTAAATGAAAGATTACTAAAAATCAATTCTTGGCTTTTAACACTACCCTAATAAAGGAAATTGAACTACAAATCTAAAAGAGATTAAATACTGTTAGGTGTTTTGTCCTTTAACAACTCAACAGGAAAACTGACAGCCCAGTTTTGTTTTTTAAGCAGAGGCTTTTCAAGCAGCTTCAACCAGATACAATGTGTTGTCATTGTTTTAGATTGTTTAGAAACCATGTCACAATGTAGCCCAGGCTGTCCTCCAATTTGTGGTCTTCATGGTTCTGGCTCACATAAGTTGGGATTATAGACCTATACTACCATGCCTAACTGGATGCAAGTTTTTAATCAGTATTTGAAGACTGTTAATTTTGTGACCAGTATTGGCCAAAATGTTAAAGTACAACTCAAGACTCTCAGATACTGATTCTTTTCTAAAATTCCTATTTTTGTGCCAATGAGGGTTAGAGTCTCTTGATAAACCAGGTAATTTTAAGCATTATAAAATAGGGCTGTATTTGCTACATTCCAGAAATTGTACCAAATGTTTTGTATGTATTATTTTCCCAGAAACTTACAGGCTGAGACTGCTATTCTACCCACTTTACAAATCCCGAAGTTGAGGCTCAGGTGGTTTAAGTAGCTGCTCCAAGGACATATATATTGTGGCAAAGTCAAAGTGAAACAGCCTATTTGATTCCAGTCACATTATGCTACTTATTTTCTCTAGACCTATCTGTGAGCCAAGGAAAGGACTACGGTAGCTTTGTGAACCACATCCTCAAACAATCTAACTGCACTCTGATAAGATAGTCTGAGCAGAAAAATCCAGCTATGGCATGGCCAGACTTCGGACCTACAGAAATTGTTATTGCTCTCGGTCCCCCCTACAGTTATCTCTGTCACCGAAAGATTGAGTTTGCTATCTTGATTACTTAAATTGGAACACTGAAATGCCTGACCTCAGCATTCCCAGTTTAGACCTGCACACTCAGACTACAATCTACTGTATGATTTCTCTGGCCTAAGACTTTCAAACTATGTCACCAGTTTTCTGAGTCCCCAGCTTGCAGACAGGAGCCTAAGTCTCCACAATATGAGCCAGTACTTTATACTAACCCTTTTTATTAATATATATCTCACTTAGCCCTCCATCTTAGGCCTTCCAAACGTTAGCTTCAGTTTATCTGGATCAAGCAACATCTGCAGCATTTCTAAGACACAGTACAGTTATCCTCTAATAAAGAAACAGCCTGGGGACTGAGAGATGGCTCAGTGGTTAAGAGCACTGGCTGTTCTTGCAACAAACCCAGGTTCAGTTCCCAGTACCCACATGGTGGCCAATAACCATCCAAAACTTCAGTACCAGGGTATCCAGTGCTCTCTTCTGACCTCTGAGGGCACTGCATACCGCAGGTGCACTCACACACATGCAGGCAATACACTCATACACATAACAAAGATATTTTTTAAAAAAGTAAACAGCCTGACTCTTGACATTCATAAAACCAAGAGTGGACCCACCATGAAACACTGGTTCCTTCAGATGTGTTTTGGAACCACTCTCCCTACTCTGGCTTCACTCATTCTTCTACCGGGACAGTATCCCCAGCAAGAGTTGAGGAAGCAGAAGTCAGGACCCGCCCTCACCCTTATTAAGAGATTCTTGCCCTTTGATCCCTTGACCTAGAAAATCACAGTACACTACAACAGAAACAGATTTCTCTCATCGTTTGCAATGAGAAAAGCTTGCTGCTTTCAGTATGTCGATAAAGCGAATGTACACACATTCATACTCATCTTAAACACTATCTTGGATAGAGGGCAAGAAGTGGTTCTGAGGAACTGAGGCCATATGGCCAGGTCATAAGAAAAGCACATGACTCAGTGAACTTGCTTACATTACAAACAGTAACTTTTTGGTTGCAAGGTTAGGTAAATTACTGTAGTCCAGATTATGTCTGCATTGTAAAAGCCATTCCTATAAACATCTTAGTGACAGCAATGGCTCAGGCTGCTACTCATAGCCAAAGGAAAAAAGTCAAAGATTTAGTTTGCTCTGTTCAGGTGAGGTCTTATGTCATTCTTTACACAAAGGCATGTCATCTGGAGACACATTTCATATATCAAGCTTTTCTGGTCTTTTTTTTCTTTTGAGACTTAGTCTCCCTTGTAGCCCCAACTGACCCGGAACTCACTATGTTATCCAGGCTGGCCTTAACCTCAGGTGTGTACCACCATGCCTGTTTTTTTGCTTAGAGAATTTCATATGTGAATATTTTGTATCAGGGTTTTTTAATTCCTCTGATACTACCCCAGCCTTACCTTAATATAGCTTACTCCATTTGCAGTTCTTCCTAGTTATTACTGTCACAGAATTCTTTTTGTTGTTCCTACATTATGTGTATGAGTACTTTGCCTGCATGTATGTAAGTACACTACATGCATGTAATGCCCCACAGAGGCCAGAAAAGGGTGTTAGATCCCCTGGAACTGGAGTTACAGATGGTTGTTAGCTGCCGTGTGGGTGCTGAAAATCAAACCTGGGTCCTCTGGAAGAACAGAAAGTTCTCTTAACCCCTCAGTCATCTCTCTATGCCACTACCACAGAATTCTCTCTCTTAAGACCTGGTTACTAACCCTCACCGCCATCCCAGGTTTCTGTTTCATAATAAAGCTGGAAGAGTCTCAGGAACTTAATCAGAGGGACTAGTAGTTTAATCTTCTCTATGGTACAAGTCTCCTCAGTGAATCTGTTCTTTTTAAAAAAAAATTATCTTGGAATGTCATCCTGGGTAACACGCCCCATTCCCAGATCTACATTCCAAGAAATGTAATACAACTCCTGACTTGGGAGGTTTCTGCAACCAGTCAGGGATGCACTTTCTCAGACCCTGAAGATGGCTGGTCAACTGTTTTGACTCAAGGGGAAATTTTCCCACCAAGTCTTCAATTTGCAAATTTCTTGGTTTGTTCTACATCAATTATCTAGCAGCAAGGGCAGATGATCAGATCACTGTATACTCTAGGACTTCTGGACCTAGTTTATTGGTAGAAACTAGTGACAGCAGTAAACATAGAAACTCTAATGTCCTAGTAGTTCCCAGAAGTGACACTCCAAGAGGACTCAGCTGCAGAGACTGTACTTTGCATTCCTAGAAAGTTCTGGCCTCTTCCAGTATGATTATATGCTAGGATCCAATAATACCACATGACAGAGCTCCATTATGGTACTGTAAAGAAGGACCTTCTCTAGTGTGATCAGAGCTGGGGCATAAGCCCTACTGTACTTGTGTTTTGTGATAGGCATCAGAAAATTCTACCAGTGTGACTGTCTCAAGCATCTGGCTATAGTCAATTTTAAGGCTCTATATAGAGCGACCTCTTCTGGAGACAAGTTCTCAGGGAAAATAGTCTCAGACCAATTAAAACCCTCCTCTAGAATATATAGCAGCAATAATGAATGAATTAGACCTGCATACAACTACAGAGATAGTTCTTAAAGAGTGGGGAAGAAAACCACCTGGCAGAACAACCTGCTGTGGAACGCACATGAATGCGATGAAGTTTAGAGAAGCAAGCCTGTAACCTCACTGAAAGCAGGATAGTGGTTACCCCCGGGAGAAGTGGCTGTAGTAAGAAAGGCAATGACAAGGTAGAGTTTTAGGGTATAGGAGGTGTTCCATTTCCTGATTTGGGTGGTAGATACAGGTGCATGTATAATTATTTTTTATTATTTATGTGTATGAATGTATTGCCTGCATGTACGTAAGTACACCCGTGTCATGCAGTGCGACGAAGGTCAGAAGAGGTCGTCAGATCCTCTCTAACTGGAGTTATGGGCAGGTTAGCTGCCATTTGGGTGCTGGGAATCAAACCTGGGTCCTCTGCAAGAGCAGCCAGTGCTCTTAGCTGCTGAGCCATCCATCGAGCCTCTTTAATGTGTGTGTGTACATGTATAAATATACATTTATTTATTTTTTAGTCTTTTTGAGAAAAGGTCTCCCTGTAGCCCCAGCTGGCCTGGAACTCATTATGTAGTTCAGGCTGGCCTGCCTCTGCCTCTGCCTCCCCAGTGCTTGGATTAAAGGTGTGTGCCACCATACTCAGCATTTAGTGTATATATACATATATAAAGTATCATTTAAAAAAAGGCAGAGAATTGGGGCTAGAGAAATGGCTCAGTGGTTAAGAGCATATACTGCTCTTCTAGAGGACACAAGTTCAGTTCCTAGCACCCAAGTCAGGCAGCTCACAACCACCTGTAACTCCGGCCCCAGGGGATCTGAAACCCTCTTGTGGTCTCTGAGGGCACTTGCATTCACATGCACATTACCACCCCCCCGCCACACACACACACATGCATACACATAACTAAAAATAAAAATAAAATCTTTAGGGGAGCTAGCAAGAGGTTAAGAACATTTGTTGCTCTTACAGAAGACCTGGATTTGGTTTCCAGAACCCCCACGATGGCTAACAACAGTCTACTAACTCCAGTTCCAGAGATTTCGACACCCTCTTCTGGCTTCTGCAGGAATTGCACAACATGGATGCCCTTGGAAACATGGAGGCAAAAAACATTCATATACATTTTTTAAAATTTTTTAAGTTTTTAAAAGGTTACATATTGAAATCTACATTAATAAAAGAGCACCCTATCTTTCAAATACCTCAGGAAGAATCATTTGATTATTCATTGATTATTCCTATTTTCCTGAAAAAAGAAAAAACAGAAAAGGAGAAAAAGGAAGGGAGGAAAGAAAGGCATACTCCAAGTAGAATATTTTCATCTCCTTTTATTGAAGGAAATAGAAACTTGTGCTGCTGAGGCAGTGGTACCTCAGAGCATGACAAGGTAGTCAGTGGGGCTGACATGACAAGCCACAATGCTGGCCAGGCATCCTACCACAGTGAGAACCAAACCCACAGAGACAGCAGGAGGGAGCAACATCCCCAACACCACGAGTAAGCATTTCCATTCGCAGAGAGCTTGGCCATGCATTTAAAACAGGGTCCCCTTACGGCTGGTAGCATCTCTCTCAGGTCACCAAATCCTTCCAAAAATAACAGGTAGTCTCAGATTCGGAGACCCTTTTTTTTGACCCAAGTATTTAAGTCACCAGAAGATCCAAGCATGTCTTTCAGCTTTCTATCTCATATGGAGGAATCTGAGATCTTGAAACATCTCACACGCATAGCTGGAGAGGTATTTACCCAGCCTTGCTCTAGAAGTAGCTATACGTTTTTCTCTTCACTTCTCACACTGCTCTCACTCAGCATGTGCTCTAGGAAACCGCTCAGTGCTATAAGCAAGGACAAAATGGGGACAGCTGCCTAGGGGATGCAAGGAATCAAAAGCTGCTACATAGCCAAGACCATTTCACTAGAAATAGCATGGGAATGCTACTGGGTCACGGTTCTCCCAAACAGCTGCTAGAAGCATACACAAAGAAAAACATAGTAGTTCTCCCATGTCAGGATTAGCTGTGCCAAAGTTATGGTCCAGGAAACAGAGCCACTTCACGTCCCTGGCAGATTATCAGACCCCAGGGCATTCCCAAGCTGTTCTGATTTTTCAAATATAATGAGGTGTTTGGGCAGTTTGGTCACAGAAAAGCAAGCACTAAAGAAATTTCAACTGATTGCGAATTAATAATGCTTTCAAACTATAAATTTATACAGCCAAGAACTGATTGTGAGGGGTTAAGGAATGGGGGTGCTCGAGACTTTGCTTTTAAGAAATAGGTTGGTTTATTCGTGAAAACCTTTACTCATAAATCACCCTCATGCCCACAGACTGGAAGGGAATTCCTTGTTTGAAGTAGCCCTTGCTGCATCCGGTTGCAGCTCTCTTCAGTGCTAGACACACGGTTTCCAAGGATCAAAGTCTTGAGAGCACTAGATCAGGAAATGGGAATAAGGTAAGGAGAAGAGGGCCTCAGGGGCTGGAGTTTCTGAAGTGTTTTTCACAGAAGGCTTGGCACAACGAGGCTGGGGTCAGCATGGTTTTAGTGATTGTTCTTGGTTGCCTCCTTTGCTGCAGCAATTAGTGGAGTGAGGCTGGAGAGGGGCTTGGCAATCTTCAGGAACTGATGCTGGAAAGGAGAAAAGAGGCAAAACCACATGATTATTTCCCATTCTTCCTTAGCAACCATTATAAGATGTATGGGCATCTGTGTCAGATCATCTTCAAAGTGAAGGACACCTCCACTACAACCACTTCCGAGAACTATTTGCAGTATCTGCCTATATATAAACATACATCTACCCAATACTCTTAATGCCAATTCTAGTTATAGTCCCAAGATAAATGACTTTATATAACATCAGAAAACACATATAAGAATGTTCATACAAGCTTTGGGGTTTTAGTTTTTAACATATATTGTGTCTAAGTGTATGGGCACACGTATGCCATGGTGTGGGTATGGAGATCAGAGGTTAACTTGCTGGTGTCAGTTCTCTCGTTTTATCATATGAGTCCTAGGGACTGAACTCAGGTTGTCTGGCTTGGTAGCAGTTCTGAAGTCACATTTCTACAACTCTCCTCAGAGGTAAGAGAGCAGTATATTCTGTCACTCCACTATAAGGCCTCAGTTTCCTTCTCTCAACAAAGAAAACTAGGTAAGCCTCATAAACAACTTTTAGTTCTGACACTGTTTGGGCCTACAAAAGCAGTGACCAAGAATATACACACTGGAGAGCCAAACAGCCAAGCTGAAGTCCTGGATCCTATATTTGTCTGCTGTATAATCATGGAAAAGTTATTAAACTTCAATTTCCTTACCTGCAAAAATAGGAATAACCAATCCTTTAACTCACAGAATTGCTATGAAGAATATATATACGCATATATACATATACTTATCTATGTTCTTAGTGCTTAATATCTGAATGTGGTAAAGATTCACGATGATGCATTTATTACTAGCAGCATTGCTATACTAGGAGGAAGACTCTAGAGGGCACTAACCTTTGAATGGCTACAATTTGTTACCTAAGAACAGTATCTTCAACAATCACAGACTTATCACAGTATTTGTACATTTCCAAATGCCTATGTTTTCCAGCATACAAGGCACATAACAGACAAAAAAGATTCTACATTGTACCATCTGTTATAAGGAGTCTTTTAGTCCCAAAGGATCCTACAGATTATAGTTTACACTTACTTGGCAGATTCTGGATTCCATACCTAATAGGCCAGTGCTTTAATCAGTAGCCTCAGTTACAGTTGCTAAAAATGTAAGTAAAAAAGGATCTCTATTGAATTTTGTAAAATGTTTTCTGAGCACTAATTCTGAGTCAGGTCCCTGTATAAGAGGATACCCAGGAATTAATGAAAGATCGATAAAGATAGAAGTGTTCCTAAGTAACTAATACAGAGCACTGTGATAGGTCCTGTCCTACTGTGCTCAGTCACTCTCTGGCCTGGTGACACACAGTAGCTGATTAATCTGCAGGCATGCACTGTCACACCTCCACAAAGCTCCTTGTGATATTCACTATTAAATTACCAGTGGAAGTACGGAAAAATGACACAAGATATTGCATTGAAATAGAAATGCTAAATGAGGTTGCTAAAGGCTTGGTTAGTGCTTCCTTAAATTAGAGGACAGTTACCTGTAGTAGCTCTTTGGCTGAACCTCTCTTCTCCACATCCATCTCAAGACACCGGTTCAAAAAGTCCCGGAAAATAGCTGACAGCTTCTCTGGGTTCTGAAGCTCCGGGGTCCCATTGGTGGCAATGAGGTACAAGGCCTGGCAAGAAAATGGAGAATCATGTTGAACTGAGGAGCCTCTAAAATACATGCCCTCTAAAATACAGCCAGTTGTTATATGCTCTAAGACACAAAGAGGCAGCTGTGATGTTCTGCTAAGAATATAACCTAAGGATCAGGCTTAACATGTCAAGGCCAAGTGACCATCTATATGCCAATGAACTTCTAACTTCATTGCTAATAAAATAATGTTTCATGTCTGTAAAAATAAAGTAAGTATATTTGGAAAGTATTTTGTAAACTTATGACATGTTACAAACCTAAGGGTTTGTTATTTTTCTTGATTACAGATCTAAAGGATTTATTATTCACTTAGCCTGATGAGTCAAACATTTCCGCTACTGGAAGAAATTGCTCCTGGTGCCTTCACTGAACTCAGTCATCCAAGAGGACTATTAAAAGGATTGTTTGGTTAGGCAGCAAACTGTCTCACTCTTCCTTCTCTGCCCCCTAACATGAAGCATCTCTTGAGAAAAGTAAAGAAAAACATTGTAATAGGAAACCTTTATAAAGGCACTGAGCACTTTAATTCAGAAGGTGCTTACCTAACATCAGCTCATTTTCAATGATCACAGAAACTATGGGTAAAACAGGCAATCATCTCCATTTCACAGATAAGGTATTTCCCACATAAGGCTAGATGCCTCCAATCACACTATTCTTGAATTTAAGTACTCACTCTAATTCACGTATTATTTGTGGTATTAGAGAGCAGAGAGTAGAAACTAGAGAAGATACTTTCATTTTGGGACACTGAAGCACTTTTCAACAATCAGAGCTATCCAGAGGTGATAGAGCATGCAAGTTAAGAGTGAGACAGAGAGATGGTTCAGTCATTAAAGTTAAGAGCACTGGTTGCTCTTACAGAAGACCTGGGTTCAGTTCCCAGTGCCCACATGGCCATTAAGACCCATCCTTAACTCCAGTTCCAAGGGACTGGGCACCCTCTTCTGGCCTCTGCAGGCAGAATACTCATATACATAAAATAGAAATAAAAAATTATAATTTCTGGGCTGAGAGATGGCTCAGTGGTTAAGAGCAGTGACTGCTCTTGCAAAGAACTTGGATTCGGTTCCAAGCACCTACATGGTGGCTAACAACTGTTCCTAACTCTAGTTCCAAAGGATCTGACACCTTCTTCTAGCCTCCACGGGCGTTCTACACATGTGGTGTACTTATATGCATGCAAGCAAAGCACTCGTAAAATAAACAAAACTTTTTTTTTTAAAGAGTAGATATTCCTCAAGGAAACAAGAGTTTTCCAGACAGCTGGACTCATGAACTCACAGTGACGTTGATGGCATGTACCAGTCCCATGTAGGCTCAAATCAGACAAAATCTCAGCAAAGACATGGGGGTGGGGGAAGAACTCTCAGCCCTACCTGAGGGCCTATTGGCAACTCAAGACTGCTGGGAAGAGGAGATTCAGTCTATATATATATATATATATATATATATATATATACACATATACACATATATGCACACACACACACACACACACACACACACACACACACACACATTTGCCCACAAACTTCTTTGAGTATACCAAGTTCTTTGCATTTTTGTTGGTATACTATTCTCTTCTTCTATAACAATACATAGACTGTCTATGCTCTAATGTACTTTGTTTCATCCTCCCTCTGATCTAGATAAGGAATCACTCTTGCAGCTACCACTTCTCTTTGAGAATGACCATTAGCAAACAAACATCTTTTTAATTTTTTTATTTATTGTTTTTATGTGTATGAGTGTACTGCCTGTATGTAGGTAGGTGTACCCAATGCCAGAGGAGGTTAGAAAAGGGCATCAGATTCTAGAACTGGAGACACAGTTATTAGTTACCATGTGCGTACTCAACATAGAACCCAGGTACTCTACAAGAGCAGCCAGTACTCAACCACTGAACCATCTCTCCAGCCCTATAAACATCATCTTTAACCAACTCTTCCCAACTCTATTCCAAGACACTGCTCCATCTGTTACCCTTCCTAGCAAAACTCCTTTAAGAGAGGGGGGAAAACTGTTGCTAAAGGCCATCACAATTTCCTTCTTCCCTGATCTCAGAGATGTATCCCATTTAAGCTTTCATTCCTATCACTCTACTAATAACTGACCAGCAAAGTCACCAATAACCTCTACACTGGCAAATCCAATGTTCAATCTTCATTTCATCATATTCAACAATGTCCGACACAGTAACCCCTCTTCCCTGAAACACTGCTTTCAGTTTTCTCATGCCATAAAGGCCACTCCTCAGCCCCCTTTCCTAGTTTCTCCAACCTGCAAACACTGGAGCGACCCAGAGCTCGGTATTCAAACCGTTTTTTTTTTCTTTAACTGTATGCTACCTTACAAATAACTTTATAGTCCTGACCACTTAACTGATAAACATTCTGAATTAAGATATTCAGACACAACTCTGTCCTCTCCCTTAACACTTCTCCTAATTATCTCAATAAATGGCAACTGAATGTCTCAGCAATTCAGGTTGTAGTTACTACTGATTCCATTTTCTTTATTATCCAATTCAACTTGTCAGCTATTCCTTCAAGACACTTCCTGCCTATTTCCCACAGAGACAGCCAACATGATTAACTTAAAGTATAAATTGTATGCCATTACTCTCTAGCTAAAAACTCTAAAATACTTTCCAATTCTGCAACATCAAGGTTCCACAATGATCCGCAGGTCTCAGCTGCTGGCCCTCTCTTCTCCCTCACCCTGGCTGCCACTCAACTCCCGTATCTTACTTCCAGGAGACAGGAAAACATCATTTTCCTTAGGACACAAGTAAAACTCAATCAAATTCTTGATTCCTGGAAACCCCCGCCTGAGCCCAATCTCATGGCGTACTCTTTCCATTCCTTCAAGTTTCTGCTGAAAAACTCAGAGGAAAACTTCCCTCTCTACTCAAATAAAACCTTCTTCATTATACTCTCAATCCCCTATTTGTACGTTTTTTCCGTAGCACTTATCACCCGTTAATGTATAACAGTTTGCTTTTATTGGCAGAACGACTTCTTTCATGATAAGAGCTCAATCATTACCTAAATGAAGGAGTGCTTTTAATACCCGCCAGCAGGGCTGAGGCTGGAACTCAGGAACCTGCACACTCTCGGCAAGCACTCTGCAACTGCACTGTATCTCCAGACCCCTCATTTGTATTTTCAGTTCAACAGTTTTGGGGTTTGTGTGTGTGTGGTTTTAAATTTTTATTTATTATGTGCATGTGTATGAACACATGTGTGCCACAGCACGTGTGTGAAGGTCAAAGGACAACTTGCAACAGTCAGTTCTCTCCTTTTATCATGTCCCAGGGACCGAACTACTCAGGATGGTAGGTTCAGTGGCAAATACTTTACCCCACTGAGCCATCTCACCAACCCCTTTGATTTTGTTTTTTGAGACAGGGCCTCAACTGTGTATCACAGAGGCTGGCCTCAAACTGGCAATCTTCCTCCCTCAGTCTCCTGAATTCTAGAGTTATAAGCATGTGCCACTATGCTAGCCACAGAGAGAACAGGCTTAGTCCAATTTTCTGGGATTACAAACAGCAGTCCAAATAATTTGAGAGGATTAGTAAAACTTACTCTCAAAGGGTTTTCATTGAGGTATGGTGGCTCCCCCTCAATCATTTCAATGGCCATGATGCCCAGGGACCAGATGTCAACCTTGGGTCCATAGGCTTTCCGTGTCACAACTTCAGGTGCCATCCAATATGGAGTCCCCACCATGGTGCTCCGTTTACTCTGCTCTGGCGTTATCTGTGCACAGAATCCAAAGTCAGCTGGAGAAGGGAGAGAAAAGACAGACATTAGGCTACTTCATCAATAAGAGCTGTGTACCTAAACATAGGCACCAAGCTTTGCCAGTCTCACCAAAGCAAGGGTCACCTGACTGCTACCCTTCATGTCTAGTTCCTAGTTTACTTCTTGGTCAACCGTGAAGAGGAGGAATAGAAGGAACACTATCTCTAGCCTCCTACCTTCTCCTCAAACCAAATGGTGAAGGCATTAGTCAGAACAGGCCACGTCGGCTTGACTGCTTGACCCAGTTTGCCTTATTGTTTTCCTCAATTAATTTATCTTTATTTTGTGAGTATGAGTGCTTTGCCTGCATGTATGTAAGTGCACTCATGAATGTAGTAACCCATGGAAGACAGAAGAAGGCATCAGGTGCCCTGGAACTAGAGGGTTTTAGGCACCATGAGGGTACTGGAAACCGAACCTGGGTCCTCTGCAAGAGCAGCCAGCGCTCTTAACCACTGAGCTCTCTCTGCAGTTCACCCACACTGCCTTTTTCAGTTTTGCCTTCTTCTCCAAAACATTCCCATACTTCAGAATCTTGCAATTAATTCCTTCCCTTATTCCCTGGGCAAAAGTTCCTGAATTAAACCCTAAACATCAACACTTAGGCCTGGTCCTGCTTTTTATCAGTTCCTCACCCTGTGCCAACCGAGTCTCCTCATAAACTGCTCACCCACTTGTAATGCAGTTTGTCCAGGCATCTGGTTTCACACCTCTGTACAAAATGGCCTACCTGTAGTTCTTTCACAATATATTGAAACTACAGATGTTTTGTTTTGATAGGGGTGTCCTAGCCCTAGTCCACCTGGAACTCACTATGTAGACCAGGCTGGCCTCAATATCACAGACACGCACCACCATGCCGGGTGTTAGACATTTATATCAGTAAGGCTTTGATAGCAAAGACTGTCTTCTTTGTACCTCTAAAGGGGCTAGCATAGAATAGACATTACCAGTTACTGAATAAATGAATGAATGAAGTTACATAAAACTATTTTCTAGTTCATCACACTAGACTGAAAATTCCTTAAAGACTGATAAAATGTACCCTGTATGTCTACCATAAGACCTAGCACAGAGCAGGCATTCCAAAGGGGGCGGGGCAGTGGTTACTATTTAAAATAATGGAAAGGCCAGGTATGGTAGTACATACCTTTAATTCCAGCACTGGGGAGGCAGAGGCAGGTGGATCTCTGTGAGATCATGACCATCATGGTCTACATCATGGGTTCTAGGTCAGCTGGGGCTACAGGGAGACCCTGTCTCAAAAAGATACCAAATAAACACAAAACCAAAATAATGGAACAAATCATGAAAAGACACTCTCAGACCATAACTCTAAGATAACTCTGAGGACTATAAAGAATCTGAAGTACCTTATGAAGTGATTAAGTCTGTATGGTGATTGTTGCAGTTACTATTATATGATTGCCATCCACAGGAGACAAAGCCCCACATTCCTAGGACTCTTACTTACTTAACTTGACAGAGCCATCCATTCCTAGTAGAATATTGTCACTCTTGATGTCTCTGTGAATGACTTGGTTTGAATGCAGGAACTCCAAAGCCTGTAGACACTGTTGAAGTCATGTGGACAGAAGGAGGAGAAAGGAACATGTAATACAGAAGACAAACACAAACCTAACCTCCTCATACTAAGATAAATGAAGTGCGAAGCCCAGGAATAAAAGGACCTGCCCCACAGAAGAGGCAGAGCCAGCTCTATAACCATGTCTTCTATCTCCTAAGCATTCCTTTAAAAAAGTCCATGTGGCTCACAACTGCCTGTTTAGCTCCAACTCCAGGGGATCCGATGCCTCTGGCCTCCGCAGGTGCCCACACACATGTGCACACAGCCCCCAATAATTTAAATTATAATTATTTTAAAAACTCCATGCTGCCCTTCATCTTATGATTTTCCTTTAAGCAAAAATATTCTACCAGTATCACTCCATATCTGGGGAAAATAGACACATGGAAGAGTTATCAGAAGCAGTGAGTTAGCAAGCAATCTTATTTTGGCAAGTGGGTAGTTTGAATGGCTTGGGATATACTGAATCTGAATTTGACATGCCCATGAAAGACAACTGAGATATTTACAAGTCATTTGCAAAAAGGGATTTTTGTTTTGGCAGCACTGAGAAATGAAAGTGTGGTCTTATACATAACAAGTATATACTCATCACTGAACCATACTACCAGCCAAGCCAGATTAAGTTTTAGGAATGACTGAAACTGGTGAAAGAAATTACCTATACTTAACAGATAGAATAAGTAGCAAAGAAATCAAATGGTATAATTAAAATGCCTGGTTCTGACTTTCACACTGGCAAGGTAGCACACATGTGCCCACATACATGCTTACACACAGAAATAAATATAAAAAATAAAAATGCCTGCTTCTGCCACTATGAGGCTGACCAAATCACTCTGGAAAAATCACTTTCTCTGGTAAACTACTGTCCCACCTATAAAATACAGGAATCAGATGGCTTTTCTTCTAAATTCAGTAGTTTGAGTTCACTGACCCAAAGCTAAATTTTAAGAAGCTTCTATCAATTAAAATCACTATAGTTGCAAGTCAAGCAGGACTATAGTATTTGAAAGTCTTAATACTTAACTTTTATTTTTTCTTAAAAAATAGTTTGTTGTTTTCCTTTTATGTGTATGAGTGTATTGTCTATATGTATGTTAAGTCCACCCACATAGTGCAGTGCCCACAGAGGTCAGAAGAAGGCACTATATCCCCTGGAACTGGAGTTGGGATGATTGTCAGCCACCACATGGGTGCCAGGAATCAAACCCAGGTTCTCTGCAAAAGCAGCCAGTCCTCCTAACCGTTGTGTTGTCTCTCTCTAGCCCCTTAATATCTAACTAGCAACTAAATTAAGAACAAACCAATATCCACATGACCATGAGTGGGTGTGTGTATGTATTTAGACAGGATCTTGCTGTAACTAGTCTGCTAGAAATGAAGATATTCTTAAGAGAAACTCAATCTGACTACAAGGCTACTGAAACAAGAGACTCCAAAGGAATGAGAATTTCCTCAGGAATCTCATGCTGGGAGAAGCAAAAGGCCTCAAGGCAGAAACTCATCTTCCAGAAAGAGATTTCACACTTTGAACTTGTCAGACCACCTCAATGATGGACAGGACCACACCTTGAGAGGGATTGCTTAGACATGCATATCCTTGGTTCCCTAAACTTTAATCCTACTTCAGGACCCCAAACAGACTGGGGGGAGGGGGGGTGTCTCCCAGATCTCTTTGTCCCTCTTTCCAGTGTGGCCACCTTGAATAAATCTCCTTTCCTGCAATTAAGTGGACTCTTTTAATTGGCTTATTAAGGTTGAGTGGCCAAGTTCAATAACACTGGTAAGTACTCCAAGATGGCCTTAAACTTGTGATCTTCTAGACTCAGTCTCTGATAGGTTTTCATAGGGGAGGATTCAAGAGGACACTGAGATGGATTACTGGGTGTAAAAAACTTGGTTTATGACAAGGAATTTTAATCTTTTAATTCCACCATACTCTATAAGACTTTTGTTTAAGGAAAGGCCTTGATCCATTCCTGAGTCTGATGGCCTGCAGTTTGAGCCCTTCTTCCTTCATAGCACTTTTTAACTAGCCAACCAAGAAAGGCTCTGAGGTTGAACCCCAGCCAATGGGGAAAAGACTCAGTCCTCTAGTGTGAAGGATAAAAGCCCACCAAGTTTCAGGGTCTTGTGTACTCACCAGATCTGATTGACCACAGAAAATACCGGTTTGCAAAAATAAAATCTGCCTTGCTAAGTTACCGTCACTTTATCCCTGTATGCTTTGTGTGGTATTGACTGGACACTTGGATTCTGGATTTTATTTCTAACATGGGAAATAAAGAGTCTATTAGAATGCAATTAACATCATGGACAGGCAGATGGAGAGGCAACAGCATGGAGGGGACTTCAGGGAGAATTCAGGCCCAAACACCCGAGATAGACAGCATGAATATAGCCTTCTAGGTGCTGGGACTAAAGTCCTATCCTACAACATCTGCCTTATAATTGGTTATTTTTGCCCCAGAAAATAAGAGATATGTAGGATGCCAAAAGTCCAGGAATCTGAATGCTGAAATTGTGATCAAAGGTTTGACCTTGAGAAACTAGACCTTTCATACATCCTTAGTGGGAACATAAAGTGGCACAGCCACTACAGAACAGTCTAGAAATCCCTCAAAACGTCAAGTATAGAGTGTCGTACAATCAGCAATTCCAATCACAGGTATATCAAGAGAAATGAGAACATATGTCTGACATATGAATGTTCATAGCATCAGCTTTTACAATAGACAACCTGAGATATTCATATAAGTAGATAAAATTCAATACATGTTACTTGGCAACCAAAAGGAATAAAATTAAAGGGCTGATATATGTAGAGGAGCCTTCAAACACTACACAAAAGAGCACATCTATGATTCTATTTATATGAAATGTCAAGACAAAACAGACTACTGGAGAGGGCTGAGAAACCTGGGTTGGAAGGATCCGGTAAGCGACTATTAATGGATATGGAGTTTTTGTTGTTTGTTTCTTCGGTACAGTTCTGGGGATTAAACTCAAGGCCCGTGAATGCTAAACTAGTACTTCTCAATTAAGCTCTGTTTTCAAGCCCCCAAGTGTTTTTGAAAAGGGGGGGGGAGATTTTTATTATTGGGGGGAGTTAGAGAACAACTTTGTGGAATTGGTTCTCTCCTTTGAACTTCCCATGAGTTCTGGGGATGGAACTCAGATTGCAGGGCTTATATGTATGGCAAGCACTTTTACCTACTGAGCCGTTGCATGGGCCCTGAAGTGCTTTTTGATTCTTATAATATCCAAAAGGCAAATATACGATAAATATTATCCATTCTCATCTTACATAGGAATAATTTAAGGGAAATTCATTTTCCCAAACACACACATGCAAATATCTCCGGCAGTGAAAGTTGGTTCCTTCACTAGGGAGATGGCTCAATAGATAAGGGCATTTACTGCACAATCATGAAGACCTGATTTCAAATCCTCAGTGTTCAAGTAAAGAAGTGGGGAGAGAAAGAAAGAGAAGGGAAGGATGAAGGGAGGAAGAAAGAAAGAAATGAAAAAAAGAAAGAAAGAAAAAAATTAGTTCCTAGGATTGGAGTGAAAACAAGTGAGATAATACAATAGTTTTAACCCTCCAAAGGGCAGCTGTATATACACAATTATCCAACATATCTGTGGTTTTGAAATTTCATTGAAAGAATGTAATTACAGGGAAAAGATCTACAAGGGCTTCCCAGGAAGGTGCTACAAAGAAAGACTGCAAAATACTGCATTAGCAGTAGAGCAAATAAAGTCACAACTCCTAGGAATCCCAGGCTGGAATTAATCTAATTGCAGGCATTGTCTATCTCACTGTTGTTAATGCAAAGGTGACCATATTTTTATTTTCTTTTTCATAAGTGGCTAAATACCCAACTGTAATTTCATCTGTATGCCTGTAGGTTTTGCATTGTCAGACACTAATCACACCTATCCATAAAATTCATGCCACCACACCATGTTTCTTGCCTGGAATTATTTTACCCTAGAATTCTGCTGCCTCGCCCTCGACCTAGCATTGAGATGCCTGCTCAGGTCCAGGTGAAGCCACCTCTGACCATCTGTCTAAAGCAGCACCTCTGCGGCCACTGTCTTGACCCTGTTTCACTTCCTTCACAGTACATAAAGCAAGAAGCAGAGGAAAAAATGGTTAAAGTATATTTTCATATAAGAGAAGAGAAATGTTATTATATGTGAGAATAGCTATATTTACAGATTAAAAGTATGAATGACTGTTCACTTCCCGGTACTTCCTAATTTTTATACATGGACCAAATAAAGTTATCTTTAAAGAAAAAAATCATGATGATAGAAATTATAAAATACAAGCATACAGGATGAATGAAGAAAGTGCAGGACTAACTCCCGCTCCCATAAAGCCCAGAAGGAAGTTCCTTTGGCTGTGGAATTTTAATGGTAATATGGAGGTCACTTCCTGCTTGACCCTTGGCCTTACCTCACGGCATACAGCTGCTATCTGGCCTTCGTCCATACAGGTTTCTGTCACGACATCTGTCAGGGAGCCTCCAGCCAAGTATTCCATGACAACCCATAGCTCATCTCCCACAAGGTAACTGCAGAACAGGTCAGAGGCAAGAAGGAACAGTATAAACCACTGCTATAGCTTCAGAAGCTAGGAGCTGAGCATATAGAGGACACTGTCTCAGCTTTACAAGAGTCCAGGGCTCCTTACTCTGGAGAAGAGCAGAATTTGGAGGACAAAATTAGTAACTTTAAATCACTGAGGGATACACCTGGGAAAAGCAAAGCTTTTTTTCTGTGATTAGAGCCTCTTCTAATAAACTAAGGCCATATATGATTTAGTATATGGAGAAATTATGGGCTGACCTGAGTTAGGGCTGACAGTCTGACTCATTAGAGAAAGAGAAAGGTCACTATATCCTCACCACAAATGAAAAAGAGGCTGACTCAAAAGACTTACACACTCTTCTGTTAGCCTTCATCAAGGAAGCTATGCTGGAGAAAAACACTCCCATTAGCTTAAGATGTGAGGCCTATCATCTTTTCTTCATCCTGATAATGGTCTCTTACTTGGCAGACAGGCAAACTATGGGATGATTTTAAAACACTGTCTCTAGCAAAGTATAAGATTTGAATCCCATTCTCTTGTAATTTTTTCTTTCTTGTGGTGCTGGGAATCAAACTCAAGACTCATACATGCTAGTCAAACTCATACATGCTAGTCAAGCATTCTACCACCGAGCTACATTCCCAAACCACTGGAAGTTTGTAAGGTCATGGAAAAGAATTGTAGGACATGTTACAAATGGTGGTGCACTCACAGTCAGGAGACAGCTCGTGACTTTAAAGAGTTCTGTATTTCCAGTTTTATCCAAGTTTATGTGTGTGAGGAGGAGATCACCAATTTCAATTGATCAGAAACTTATTAGGAGTTAACAATGAAAAAGGTATCTTAAGCAAAAAAAAAAAAAAAAAAAAGAAAGAAGTTGTGTTGAGTTTAGACAAACAACAAATGCCCTCTTGCCATGGTGGTCAGATTTCAAATAAACACCTAGAAGTGAGCATCACATTTTAAAAATATTTTTTATTTGGTTTTTAATTTATGTGTATGAGTGTATTGCCTACATGCATTAAGTGTACCTGTTATGCAATGCCTTCAGATATTCCCTGGAACTGGAATATCAATACAAATGTTGATGCTGGGAACTGAACCTGGGTCCTCTGCAAAGGCAGCCAGTGCTCTTAACCAACTAAGCATCTCTCCATGCCCTGAGTGAGCATCACATTTTAAGATTATACCGACAATCAGAAGTTATTTGGGAAGGTGAACAGGGTGAGGAAATACATGGGTATAGAATGAATAAGGACCTAGATGTGACTCAGGCAGACGGGCTGAAGAAGTCAGTTTCCCTATTGCAGAAAACATGGTACAAAGAATCAACTGTTAAAAGCTGTAGGGTGCTAGGGCTAACCACAATCCATAAGACTCTCCCAGGATTCAAAAGAGCTCAAAACCACAGAAAATACTTAAATGGAGGCAGTTCCAAAGTGCTGGTCTTGTCCTCTCCTCTAACTCATCAGTCCTAAAGGCTCTAAACTTCTGACAGGATCACCCACTCCATACCTGTCCAAGTAGTTCACAATATTTGGGTTCTTGTTTTCCCTCATAACCAGGATCTCATTAATAATCAGCTCTTTCTTCGGTTGTTGTTGGAGATTCATCTGTTTAATGGCCACCTGAAATCACAGTACATTCAATGTACACAAAGAGTTACATAATATTTACTAAACATATACTCAGGCCTTAAGTAGCAAGGAAACAAAGATGAGTAAGATGTAGCCTTAGCCCTAAAGTACTTTATAATTTATCAGTGGTCGACAAATAGTTTTCAAAATGAATTCCGTCAGCCAAAAGCATTTTACATCATCTGGGAGCTTGGAAATGAATATTATCGGGTACCACCCCAAACCTACTGAATTAGAAAATGTTTTAATAAGTCCTTGGGTTATTCTGATATGATTCAAAGTTAAGTCTGATATTTTGATATAGAAAATATTTTCAAAATCATGATGGAACCAGTCATGGTGGTACACACCTTTAATCCCAGCACTTAGAAGGCAGAAGCAGGCAGATCTCTGTGAAATAAAGACCAGCCTGATCTACAGAGCAAGTTCCAGGACAGCTAGGGCTACAGAGAGACCCTGTCTCAAAAAACAGAAACAAAACAATTATGATAAGATAGAAAGCTAAACAGACAGACAGACTCCAGAGCTAGGTATGGCGGCAGTATGGACAATCCAGCACCCGAGAAACTAAGGGGAATTGGGTATTGGAGGCCAGCTTCCTCCACAGACTACTGCAAAGGAAAAGAATTTTTTTTTAAAATAAAAGATTCAGGGCTGGAGAGATGGCTCAGTGGTTAATGCACTTGCTGCTCTTATAGAAGATCCAGGTGCAGTTCCCAGACCCACACAGTGACTCACAATCATCTGCAAATCCAGTTCCAAAGGCCCTCTTCTGGCTTCCAAAAGCACCTGTACTCATAAACCCTCACAAAGACATAAGCATATACACATAACTTTGAAAAATAAAAATCCTTGACCATGGCATGGAAAGAGAAATTAAGTTTACCAGGTTAAGAAAGAAGAGAAAAAAAGGACAAGATCCCCAATGTTTATGTGTGAAAAAGAGCTTGACAGGCTTTTTGTTTCTATAAATAAAACAAATTTCCACTTGATACAAATAATAGCTGTGATATTTTTTGTCAACTTGACACAAACCTAGATACACCTTGGAAGAGAGAATCTCATCTGAAGAATTTCCTCCATCAGATTGGCCTGTGGCCATGTCTATGAGGCATTTCTTAATTGCTAATTGGTATAGGAGGGCCCAGCCTGCTGTGGTTGGTGCCCTCCTTAGGCAAGATGGCCTGGGGTGTATAAGAAGGGCTGATTACGCCATGTATGGTGGCGCACACCTTTAATCACTGCACTGCGAATGGAGAGGAAGGTAGAGTTCTGTGAGTTCAAGGCCAGCCTGCTCTACACATAGCAAGTTCCAGGTCAGCCAGCATTACATTGTGAGACCCTGAGGAAGCTAGAAGCAAGTCAGTAAGCCCCATGCCTCCATGGTCTCTGCTTCAAGCTCCTGCCTTGGTTTCCCTTGATGACAGACTATAACCTGCAAGCCAAAATAAAGCCTTTCCTCTCCAAGTTGCTTTTCATCATGGTGCTCATCGCAATTAAAAGAAAGCTAGGTAGGACACAAGGTATCCTTAAGATTACAAGGCATGTGGCTTTTATTTCTGTGTATCAGGTGCTACTGAAGGTATTCACAAATTTGTTATTTCACTTAATTCTCAGAGGTATCTTGTATGTAGCCATTCAACAAATGAGGAAGTTGTGGTCCAGAGAGGGTATGTGACTTGTATCCATTTATTCAGCAGCCGAGTCAGAAGCAGACTTTCAATAGCTGTTTCAAGTGGTATCAAGAGGGCTAAACTGGTAACAGGGCCAATAGGTAGATGGAGAGAGCCAACTCCTTCAGACCTACACATGTGTGCTGTGATGCATGCACAACACATACGCACATCACACAAACTAAAGTAAAATATAAAAGCTACTTCATGTTTATTTATCCTGCTCACATAGATTCGTTTTTTCCCCATAGTACACACTGGGTAATATTCTACTGTTTGAAAGCAGAAATGACTCCTGTGTGCCTAGAAATATTCCTCAGCCTGACAGTCAAATTTCTCACAATCTAATTTCAACCTTACTTCCCACTGTTCTCCTTTGTATGTTCCACTCCTCCCTGCCTTTCTTCAAGGTCATCTCCTTATCTGGAAGATCCTGTACGACTTTCACACATTGAAAAGCTTTCTATCAGGTCGAAGGAAACCCAATTCTCAAACCTAGTATGCTTTTTTCTTTCTTGTAAAGCACTGTAAGATCATACTGTTCCTGTGAAGATTAGGTGTGTACATGTGTGCATGTGTGTATCTAGATATTTCCGAGCTTAATCTTTGGTGCTAAAAGGGAAAGAGAAGCAATAGGTTCAGAAGTACTTTGTTTTGAAGACAAACACACAAAACCAGCAAGAAGCTGCTACATCCCATGGAAATATATTTTATATTCTCTGCTATGTATTCTTCCCCTGGAGAGAGTGTCCCTTTTTGCTGTTTAGTGGACAAGAACATGAGCATCTAACAGAGCTAATTTATCTTTCCAGAAGAATAAGAGTGAATGATGTAAATATTTTCAAATCTAGTATTCCTTCAGGTCAAATACATTATTTTAAGTAAATACAGTCTTGTGCAAATGACTCAGTTAATTATTGAGAATAATATGATTCTTCTGGGCCAGTAAGTGGCCTCAGTGGGTAAAGGCTCTTGCAGGCAAGCCTGACAACCTGGGTTTGACCCCCATGACCCACATGGTGGAAGAAGAGAACAAACTCCCACAAGTTATCCTCTGACTTTCACCACACACAATATGGTATGTACACACACATACACATACACAAAAATAAATGTAATAAAACTTTTAATGATTCTTTTAAGCATCATAACTTCCATTTCTTACCCCAAGTCATAAAATACTATTTTGAAGCAGGTTTCCTGGTAGGTCAGGCATCTAGTCTCATTGCAGCTTTCTGAAATGGCTGAGGACTGCCTTTTCCTAGTGTCTGAAAAGCAACACTCTGATCTACCGATATTAAGTAACCTTTAGGTTACTAGGACTGAAACCTTAGAAATCCCTTTGGGGCTCTTCAGGCCATCCTGGAGGATGAGAGTGCTTATGAACCTCCCAGTGGTCATTACAGGCAGCAGCAAGGGAGAAGGTAGATGGAGGCTAGGGCCAGACACTGGGAGTCCTTTTCAGTCACTACTGATAGACTATGGCCCAAGTTAAATGCCCTTACTCAATCAAACCCTACCCATTCAGGGTAGGCAATACCCTTCCTATAAAAAAATAGCGGGATTTGAAAGATCTAAGCTCTAGGCTTGACAGTCAGTTTCTGAACTGGACCCATCACAAGTCTTCTGAACCTCAGTCGCCATTCACTCAGAAACCTCAACCACAATTCACCTACTCTAAGGATTGTTTCGAGTACTAAGAATAATAGCCATCATGTTACTCATATATAAGTAAAAGACTTAAGTAATAAAGGCAGACAATAAATACAATAAACACAGTAAGAGCACTCTGATAAGTATCAACAGAGACCAGCAAGAATGGTATCAGCAGCAGTAACAGCAGCCCCAGCCCCAGTTCATCACCACTGCTTGCTGAATGGCTACTGTGACAGGCTCTGTGCTGCCAACTGTACCTGTATTATCTTAGCCAAACCCTACAACCCTGCAAAGTAAAGTTAGTTTTTAGGTAAGGAGGCTGAGCTAAGACATATAAGAAAACTGTTGGTGATCATGACCAATGTTCTCATATCAATGACTCCAAATGCTCTTCTATTATGTTCTTTCTATTATATACATTCCCTTTTTAAAAAAAAGCTTGAAAAATGACTGATCTTTAACTGGAAGATTTCCCAGCACAAATGAGCTAACCTATCCATGTGACAGACAAAAACTCTCCTCTTCCAGCTGGAAAACCCCCATACTCATTCACTCACAAAGACTGAGAGCACCCCTCCAGCTCCACTAGATTTATAGTCCCTGAGGCAGGAACCGAGGGCTTCCTGACCACACTGCATTAGCCATCCTAATGGATTTGCTTCCGTTCATAGTTTTGTAACCACAAGACAAGCACACAATGAAGTTAAGTTTCTCTTTCCTGTGGCCAGCCTCTCACACAGGCACCTTTGAAGTCTTTCAGGCACATTCATCACCTGTCTGTCTCCCAACAAGGGCTTCAAAGCCTAAAAAGCTTAAAAACATGGCAAGAAGGGACCTAGTGCCTAACCTTAGGTCCGCTATGGCTCTGCAGCTCAAAATGCACAGGATTCTAAATCAAAAGATTCTAACCTGGTCCCTGTAGACAGAAGTCAAATGACTCACTCCAGGTGATAGAAGTAACTTAGGACAAGCATCTTTGTCTTTGGATTCTTACCCCAAAGAGCTATTAATAAATCCTAAAACATAGTGACAACTTTTAAAAGTTGACTTACTCTTAAAGGAACATTAGTATTTGGCTTTAACATTAACAAGAACCCAATGAAATATGTGTTGTCCCTCAAGAATACCAGATTTCATCCATCAAATACACAAGTAGGTTCCTAGCAGCCTCCCTCAGGCTATTTTCTCTCTCAAGGAAAGGAAGCTTCTCTCTCAAGCTCTGAGTCCCAGCACTCTCTGAACTGAATTCTCAGCCCACCTGCCTGCATTCCTGTTCTGTACAGACTGCCAGGAACCCATAAGAATTTGATACTCCCTTCATGGTTTCCTTTTGCTGATCTTAGGTCAGCAGACTTTAACAAATCAGGTCAGAATTCTCCTGGCTTAATGAAATTACTTGGATCCTAATCTCCTAAAATGGATTTTTCTCTGAAGTACCAAATCTGTATAAGCAACTACCCACTAAGCAATTTTATAAGATCTCTCAGGCAGTATCCAACTTTGTTCTTTCTCCTTGAATAGTATCATTCACTTAGAAGTCATCCTCACACCAGTCACCAAATCCTATCAAATTACCTGTTACCACTTTCTCAAATCTACCTACTTCTACAGCATCATCTCACCTGGTATACTATAATCAACTCCTTACTTACTTGGTTCGGTCTTCCCTCCTCTGATCTGCTCTCCATACTGGAGCTTCAGAAGCTTTTCCAAAAGCTTTAAGTCTCATCTATAAATCTCCTACTTGGTTCTAGCCTGGTATAGAGAGAAACTAGAAATGTCCTACTGAGCCAAGAAGGATTAAAGTAAACCCCAAACTTAAAAAATGTGAACCAAAACTGTAGGAGTAAAAGAACAACAAGTGGTGACAGATACTTACCTCTTGTCCCGTGGCTACATCCATGGCAGTATACACGGTACCTGAAGCACTGAACAAAAGGTGGGGGAGGGGAAAAACAAACAGGTGTTCAGTATGGTACTGGACAATGCAGCTTTGCACACAGCCTGGCAGTGGGCTAACAGCAAGAATAAATCCTCCCTGCAGCCCTCCTCCTCTCACACTGGAAATGTACTTTGTTGTAGTAAAGAATAAAGGCACCAATTACTCTAGAACTGCAATCTAGAACCTCTTTGCAATTACTAGCTATCTGATTTTGAGCAAGCTAGAGCCTATTTGTGTGTGTGTGTGTGTGATGTGAACATAAGAGTATATAAGGGAGTCGTGGAAAGCACTCAGCCAAGTGTGTCAACTACAGCAGTGTTAGTTTCTTATTTTGCTCACCCTCCTCTTCTCCACTGCCTTTGGCAAGTCGCTTTGCTTTCTTGACTTTCAGTTGACTTTCTTGACTTCTTAAAGTTTCTTCTTTAAGAAAAAAAAGTGGAAGGGCCGAAGGGGAATTTCAGAATGAGGTGGGGGAGATGGTTATATAGTAATCAAAATATTGATTTTTTTTTTTTTGAGACAGGGTCTCACTTTGTAGCCCTGGCTAGCCTGGAACTTGCTATTTAGATCAGACTGGCCCTGAACTCATAGAGTTCTGCCTGCCTCTGCCTCCCAAGTGCTGGAATTAAAAGGTTTGTACCACCATGGCTGACCACAATATGAACTCTTAAGAGTGTCAGTAATGTTCTCTTTATTGACCTAAGTGCTGCCTATATGGGTATATTCAGGTTTTGAATAATGAGTATAATCATGTATATATGTATTTATAATGTTCACTTAAAATTTACATATGAACTCTTAAGAGTGTCAGTAATGTTCTCTTTATTGACCTAAGTGCTGCCTATATGGGTATATTCAGGTTTTGAATAATGAGTATAATCATGTATATATGTATTTATAATGTTCACTTAAAATTTACATAAAAGCTATAATCAGAGCCTGGTGTGGTAGCTCATGTCTGTAATCCCAGAACCTAAAAGTCTGAGGCAGGAGGTTTGCCATGATTTGGGACTATAGTATGAGAACCTATATGAAAATAAAACAAAACTCACAACTATCCAGGTACAGTAGCATTTGCCAGTAACAATCCCTGCAACTCAGAAAGCTGAGGCAGGAAGACTGAGAGTTTGGAGTCAATCTAGACTACATAGCAAAACTCTATCCCCGTCCCAGCCCCTCAAAAGTGGTTCAAATGGGCTGCAAAATTCACTGAAATATAGATGACTGTGAGCAATATTTAGTTTTTAAAGTCTATTTTACAATGGATCTTTCTTTAAAAAATATAGCTAATAAAAAACAACTATAAAAACATAGATAAAATACATTGAATAAATAGTCTGAAATAATCCTGAAGTACCCTTCCAACTCTTATATTATGGGATACCCTGATCCCCTAAAACCACATTTTTCAATCACATCATGTCAAAAGGATATGTGAATTTCATTTTCTGTCATTTATATTATAAAATGCTTAGTTTTTCTTTTTCAAATATAAAATGATGTTGAATATACTTTTCATACACTCCTTGAAAATCTGATATTACTACTACCCCAACCCCAACATAAGAATAACTTCACTACAGACACATGAACATGTAGGTATGTATACACAGTCACACAAACAGATGGGATGGAATGAAGGAAGTGCTAGAAACCATTCTAAGAAAGCAATCTTGTCTACAGAAGATAATTAGAGCCCTTATTTGGCACCTGAAACCATAAATCTGGTACATTTCTAGGATCTGCAATATGTATTTGTAGCTACACACTCCAATGTCAAGTTTAGATGATAGAATTTGTAGACACTTTGAATTCGGGTCTTTGCAAGAATGTTCTCTGGCAAGCCTTAAAATTACGCTTCCCACAGAAGTCAGGTCAATTCAAGGGAAAAAGTCATTTGGAGTATGCCTCACCAGCTCCCTGACCACCACTCCTTAATCAGGAACCTAGCTACATGCCTGGAACCTGTGACTGTAAGATACTGGCTATCAAATAAAGAATGGATATTTTCATTGGGAGATATTCCTTCACTGCCTGATCATCCTTACTCAGACATCTTCTGTCTCAAGGCGTGCATCTACCTTCCTGTTCCTTTATTCCTGCCATGTTCACCTTCTTAAAGGTCAAGGATATTCAAGCCTCAAAGACTAGACATTTGGGGACTATATCTTTCAAGTTTATAAAGCTTTATAAGCTATTCAAGCATACTGGGTGAAACTTGAGTATTTCTAATGTCTTTTAAGCTTAATAGTCTTCAGGTCTTAAAAGGAGGAAGGCGGCACTTGGGAGGCAGAGGCAGGCAGATCTCTGTGAGATCAAGGCCAGCCTGGTCTACTCAGTGAGTTCCAGGCTGGGGCTAGGGAGAGACCCTGTCAAAAACAGGGGTGTCAGGAGAGGAAGCAAATCAAAATTATGAAAGTATCAATTCATCACACTGGTGTGGCATTTGTATTTTTCAGTTTATGAAATGCAGAAGTATCAGCAGAGATACTTAATATTCATTCTTGCCTGAGCCCTAGCAGACCAGCGAAATAAAGCAAATAATGAATATTTAGTAAATGTCATACATCTCATGCATATGTTCTTTAAAAAGACTTATTTTGGAGGAGAAAGGGCCGTAACACAATACTCTAAATCACAGATGAAGAAACTCGGGTCCAGAGGAGAAGTCTGACTTGTCAACACTTGCCCATGTATGTTTTTGCTACAGTCTTAATAAGTCAACAACCTAAAGGAACTGTCATCTACATTGCTCTCAGGCAAGCAAACGTTCTTCTCAAAACATAAACGATCTTTCACCAGGTTGGACTCACAGAAGTCTATCTAACAGACAGTCACTGGATCAGGAAAAAAAGTGATATGCTCAACTGAAAGTTGTTTGGAAAATTAAACTAAAAAAGGATATAAATAACAGATGCAAACTATAGAATGACAGACAAATATAAATTCCCATATTATGCAATCCTTTAACATGCTTTCAGAAGTTCTTGGGAGCATGAGAAAATTTCAACTGATTGGCAACAGTGCTTTTGTCCCAGTAACACCAAGCCTACGATGAGCCAGGAAGACTTAATTTTTTCAGTTTCTTTTCAGCTCTTTTGGTTCATCTGTAGAAATCTCATATACTGAGGTGCAACTTACCTAAAACTTTCTGCATAAATCCTAAGTGTACAGTTTGATTTTTACATATGTACACAACCTATGTTCACCACTAAGATCACCCCCAAGGGTCTCTCATTATTTGTCCTACCTAATCTTCCAGAAAAAAACTGACTTCTATTATAATTCTTTGCCTATCTCCTGCTATCTTCAGGGACTATTTCTGATGCACAGTACTCAGCACACAAGAACTCAGTTAAGATTGTCTGAGTTCACAGTCTTAGTGCTCAGGAGGAAGAGGCAAGCAGATCTCTGTGAATTCAAGGCCAGTCTGGTCTACACAGAGAATTCCAGGCCATCGAGGTCTATATAGTGAGACCCTGTCTCAAAAAAACAAACAAGAAAAGGTCTGCTGAGTTCAGTACACTGGAAGAACATCATATAGATTTCAGAGAAGGAACTAGAGAGTAAAAGTCTGAAATCTTCCCATTCACCTAAAAACATGGATTTGTTCCATTATACCAGAAGGTCTGGAGTTCTGGATCTTTCATTTCACATTAGTGCTGATAGGTCTCAGTACTAGGCAAACAGTTTAATCTAGAGAATTAAGAGGTATATACAGTTTGGGAAGCTAGTTTTATACTACAGACACTCATTCATTCTCACTGCACAGGTAAATTTCAGTAATGGTAAGCTAACAGCACATTTCTCACATTAAGCAAAATTCTGCCAAACTTGGAAGTCATCCGGATATAATCCCTCCAGCTGGATGAGGCAAAATGAAGAATGAGGTTTATGAGAGGTGAAACACAAGTAAATTCATATATGCCAGCATGTACACTTTAAGTCATTTCTCCAAGGAAAGAGAATGCCCCTACTAACCCTTGTCCAATCTTCTCAAACCGTGTATACTTCTTCTTAGGATCGCCCACACTCACTATGCTCCCTTTGAAAGAAACAGAGACCATGAATCATTTTGTTTCAGATCAAGATACACAACAGACCCCATGATCCTCCTAATCCCTGGAGCTAGCAAGGATTAAAGAACTATGTCCAATTCCCAAAAGCATCCTAAGCAAAGTAGGCCACTAGCTTTTCCCCAATAAATTCCAACCTATCATTTTATATTCTAATTAATTGCTTTTAATCATAGTAATCTATTTCTTATCTGAACTCCTAAGGCCATTCATTCCTTTTTAAATTAACTCATTCATTAAATGTTTATCCATTTACTACATACTAAACTATAGGGTGAGTGCTAGACATAAAGAAGAAGATGAGACACAGCGAAGAAAGTACTTTCAAGAAGTTCAATCTCATGGAAAAGGCAAGTGAAGATGCCTTAAAAAAAATTGATAATTGCTGTGATCAAGGCTAAAGGGATAAGGGCTTTAGAAAGAGTCACAGTCTGAAAAGCCTTAACAGTGGTGGGCTCATAAGTACATGTCAGCCAGGGAAAGAAGGTCAAGAGAGTTTTGCATCAGGGAAAAGTTTAAGTAAAAAGACAACACTCACTGGGTTTCACAGATGCATTCCAGAGACAGGGGACTGAGGCCCACAGAAGGGAAGATACTTTCCCCAAGGCATATAGCAAACGGGTGTCAGACCTATGCCTAGAGTTTGGTTTTCAGTCTCTCAGTCCAATAAGCTGTTCCACGACAAGAATTACTAGGATTTGGTGCTTCTCACATACATTATTATCTTCTTTGACTTAAAATAAGATGGGTATTAATATCACTGTTTAAAAGATAAGAGAAAAAGGAGGCTCAAAGAATAGCAGGAAATTGCCCAGGATACAAGTTAATGGCAGAGGTGGGGCTTCAACTCAAGCATCCTAACTCCCAGGCCACGCTGCTTTCTATAATTCTCTGTATTACCATTTAGGGAGAAAAAAAAAAAATGGTTTTAGGACCAAGACTATATATGGTTAACAGAAGCCTAGGTGAGTGGTTTTAATTCATCATCTTATGACAGCCCCAAGCAAGGGCACTTTTAAGACAATGTATGCTTTTTTGTTTTTTTTGTTTGTTTGTTTTTAAAGTCAAAAAAGAAGTATTAGGAAGTTGAGAACTACAGAACCAGCTTTAGAAAGCAATGCCAGGAGGGACTGGAGAGATGGCTCAGTGGTTAAGAGCACCTACTGCTCTTCCAGAGGAACCCACATGTCCGCTAACATCTGTCCTTAACTACAGTTCCAAGGAACCTGATGCCCTCTTCTGACCTCTGTGAGCACTGTGTACACATGGTACACTTACATTCATGCAGGCAAAACACTCATACACAGAAACAAACAAACCTTTTAAGAAAAAAGAAAGAAAGCAATGCCAGCTTGATCATATCAGTCACATCAAATCTTTTTTCAAATGATTTTTACAAGCCCAAAAGATTAACCTAAGCCTTCCCTGTACTATAATTTCTTCTGTAGTTTACTGAACAGGCAACACTAATATAGTTCCCATTTCTAGTTGCTAAAGAAAGTGAGATGGAAATTTCTACTTGATTGCAAGAGGCAACATACTCTCTTAAGAACACAGTTTGTGATTCAGTCTCAGCCTCGTCACTTCCTAGCTTTATGATCTGGGTAAGATATTTAGCATTGCTGGATCTTAAAAACCTTAACTGCATCAACAAGGATCATACTGCCTGTCTTGATAGTTATATGATACAATTTTAAAACTCAAGAAACTATCTTGCTGGCCAATTCGGCATGTAGTATAGGTTCATGAAATGTTGGTTTCTCCTTCCCTCTTTTCATACAGTCATAATGGCAGAGCTGTTTTCTCCTTGGTCAACAGCAAGCAGCAATCAAAGCACTCTTTTTCACCAGGTATAATCAAGACCTCAATCTTTCTTCATAGAATACTCTAGAATATTCACTAAATAAAAGTCATGTGTCATCTTTATAATCTTCAAAGTGAGCTATTCACATCCTCTCCCATCATATCCTCATCCTAAGGTGGTATCCAACCAAAGCTGGTGAAACAGAGACAAAACTTTAAGGTGATAAACAGTATAGTCCATAGTTAAGGTATCGTACATGGCCTGCCAGCTACATAGTCTAAACCTTGGATCTAGATCTTCATAGCAGCAGAATTCCACCCCCACAATTGACCAATTATGGACCAAAAGAAAATTCAGAAAATATGAAGTGCTTACGTAATTTCTCCAAGATCTCCTCATCAGACATTTTAGGCTTCTTCTTCTGCTTCTCAGTATTCCGAGTCAAAGCATCTGGCGGAGTGGTGTTATTCTCAGTAGGTGAAATGGGAGATGTAGCCACATCCCGAGTTGGAGTAACAGGAAGTGGTTCAATCACTGATCGTGTATACACCTGCATTATTGGTGCAAAATTTTACCAAAGCCAGCCTTTGTTACATAGTGGAGTCTTTTCTAGATGTGACATTAAAATATCAACAGAAAAAGAGTGTCCCCAAATTCATCCTTTTTCATATGTCATAATCTGCATTATTTCTCCTCTGAGCTCAAGCCCATTTGTTCTGGGTGAAACGATCTGTTACCTCTCACTGGTTAGTAACAGTCTTAGGAATGAGACACTCTAATAAAAGGGCTAGACAATGTGCACTGCTAATCAGCACTTAACATTATTTTCTATGGTGTTTTTCCCTCTTTAGCTCTTAGGCCCTTACCAAGAAGTTCTTCAAGAGGCGTATAGTGTGGTGATTTAAAACACAAACTTGAAACTTGACTATCTAGGCTTTAAATCCCAATGCCTATTCTTACCATTTACATGACTTTAAACCAACTGCTTAACTTTTGCATTTCAATCTCTGTTTATAAAACTGTGATAATATCTATTTTATTTAATAAATGAATGCATGTGAATGATCAAGAGACATACACAGCAGATATTAAGCACTCAGAATATCACTTTTAAATAAATTGTGCTTCCTGTTCATTTAACAAATTTTTAGTGAGACTATAATAAGCCTAGCCCTGCTCAAAATGCTGCTCCCACATTCTCAATCTGGGGAAGGAAGTGCGAAAGTCACTGCTGCAAGGGAGAAAGAGAGAAATCTATGTCAGAAAGAAACAGCTATACACTGACTGCTGTGGTTCGGATGCACTCCCAGGCTGCACTTCGTTTCCCAAGAAGATGCTGTAAGTCTTTATCAGGTTTTTTGTTTGTTTGTTTGAGGCAGGGTCTCCCTGTAGCCCCAGCTGGCCCAAAACTCATTATGTAGGCCAGGCTGCCTCACTCTCAGAGATCTACCTGTCTCTGCCTCTTGAGTGCTGGGATTAAAGGTACACGCCACCATGCCTGGCACTATTTTTCAGATTTTCATCACAGAAAACTCACAATGATCTTTTGGACAGTCTATAAGGTCTATGGAGACAGGGAAAATACATTACTCATCCATGAGTTCCTCCATCTAACCACTTAACTAACAAAAAGCAAGCATTCAGGTAAGTGTCACGGGGAATTAATTAATAAGTAAATGAATCAGATCCTTTAGATGTATTGGTTTCCTAGCATAATGACTTCTCGATTTTCCTATTCTTGTTCCTGTAGGACAATTATATTGCAGCTACCTAAACTTTTACTATTGTGCCTTGTTCCCTTCATATGGCTCCTTGAGAAAAGAAACCTGGCTTTTTCCTTCCATAAAATTCTCCTTAACTGGCACCCAGTATAATCCAGTACACACAAAAATGTGATGTGGGTACTTTGGTGGAACACAATCCTGGGTTTAATAACCTTCTTTCAAATCCTGGTTTTTGCTTACTAAGTGACTGTGGATCAATCAATTTTCCTCTCCAAATCTTAGCCATTACTTTTTATAAATGTATCTTTTTATAAACAGTATCTTTTTAAAGAAGAATGCTAAGAAGCAAATTTATCAATCCATTCCTTTATTCAATATGTACAGTCCTCTGATCCCTGTACCAAGAACTATCTTAAGTATTGAAGATAAACAGATGATTGATAGATAAGATAGATTAGATTGGATGGATGGATAGATAGATAGATTTCCTCTACTTTAGAGAGGTTCAGGGTTTAGAGAGCAAACTGATTTAATGGATATGCCTGCAAACAGACCACATCTTCAATTTTAAAGGCCTTCTTTCCTCAAGGTAATTTTACAACCTATAGAGAAGAACATTCAACAGACTCTGTTTATAAGTTCTTATGCTAAGGTCAGACTCTAACTGAATTTCCTTCACAGAACCTCCCATTAGTCATCCAAGGAACACAGAGCTTAAGTCCTAGATGATTCTTTCATTATGGATTGCTCCTCATAATAAAAAGCCCAAAGAAACACTAGAAGGGTGCTTTAGAGTATCATTTGATAGGAGATCACTGTTCAGTGATGCTAAATCAAGTAAAAGGCAATATGGAATAGATTGTTCAAAGTACAGGAGGACAGACTGTGGCTACTCTGAAATACAAGAACCTCAAAGGAAGTTAAACAAAAATCACTGCCAAGATCCAACATCAAAATGCACTCCTAATGCCCAGCATATTAATAGCACTAATGTATTATAAATTCTCTTGGGTCTTTCAGTATCATCAATGATGCTGTAAGAGGCACATTTAACATAAAAGAAAAAAAATCTTCAGGAAGATAATTTGCTGCTTCCCAAGAGACTGAAATAATTAACATCAGCCCTAAAGTAAGTTGCACCAATTCTGTATACCCTCCTGTCCTATCTAGGAAGAAAAGGCTAAGTAAACCAAGGCTACCTTGGTATAAACACCAATTATCTACAATACTTTGGGACTATCTGTAATGACAAATACACCACTTTCTCTTTAATCATACTGAAAGTATTTTTGAAAAAGGTGGTCCAGCTGCTCCACTCAAGAGGCTGAAAGGCAAGAGGATGATCATGAATTAAGGCTAGCCTGAGCTACATGGCGAAATCTTGTCACAAGACTAGGGGGAAGAGGTTCAGATTATACCAGCTGTGAAGTCTATGGATCCGAGAGTATTAAACTCCTGGTCATACATCACTTCCCTCCCCCACCCCCACCTCTCACACGCTAATGAATCAGAAAGCTATCCAGACCCCAGAAACTCACCGATTTTGTGTGCTCTGGACGTGGAGCAATCACTGGAGGTGGGGTGGCGTCATCATCATCATCTTCATCTTCGGAGACTGGTGGCACTGCTGGGGTCTCAGACACAGTCTTCACATTCTATAGAGAAAGGAAAAGCCGAGTTCATGTGGTCCAGTGGACATGGAACTGAAGATATGAAGTGCTAGTTCTCCAGACGAAACCCTATCCTGACACTCTAAAAGCCACATTCACCTCCAGGCTCTCTTCCTTTGTGCAGCAGCAGTCTCACCCAGGCAGCTTTTCTCTCTCTTAGCCATCACGATCCACTCAGTTTACGTAGTTCCTTTTCCCACCAAAGCCCAACTGTGGGATCGGAAGCCAGCTCAGAGCTTCCCTACCTCCTTCCAGCCAAACACCTGAAGACAAGCTCTGAGCTCCTCCTTATTCTACGAAATTTACCTCTTCACATTGAGATTAAATGAAGTGTGAAGTATAGGGAAGGAATCAAAAGCTTTGAATTGTTCAAAATCACTGTTAATTTATCACTATTAATACCTTGCCCTTCCAAATACCGTAAATGGAAGCCTGAAAAAGCCTTTTTTCCAACCACCTGGACCTAATACATCACAAGGGTGATGCTTGTGTATTGTGTGTGAGGTAGGTGTGGGTGTTTGTGTGTGTATGCATGTGTATGCATGTGTACGTGTACACACACACACATACCTTACCTCAATCTCAAAGTACGACCACCAGGTCTAAAAAGGACAATGGATTTCTCCCCAGACTGGATACTCTTTCACTGAGCTAATCTATCCTGGAATGAGCTTTACCAATACCACAAATCATATTTTCTATAATCTGTAGCAACTTCATTTTCCCATGAACAGGGCTGGGCCAAGATTAGCAGATTTTAGGGCAGGTCCAGGAAAAAAAAAATGAACCTACCTTTACTATTTACCAAATAGATTCAAGAGCAAAGAGTGGGTCTAGAACACGAGTATTTTGGCTTGTTTTTAGCATGAATAGAAAGGTAATAAGAATTTTTTAAGTATATACTTGACATAAATAATTTCTGATATTTTCAGAGTCCCTAGGATACTGTGATGGTATCAATACTGCTGATATAAAGGCCTAAGGATGAAAAAAGCTGGTCTACGTCCTGAAGTAGTTCACCATCTGGTACGGGAGAGAGACACAGAGGGGAGTCCCCCTCCTGCCTACCACCTGAGGCTCCTGAAAAAGGAAAGCCAAGAAACAAGTAGAAGAATTTAGAATGATGGACTAGAGCTACAACTGATATGTTAAGGAAAACTGCAGTCACATGCATTGTAACAGGACCACATACATGTTACAGGACCTCAGGACAAAGCATGACCTAAAATTTGACAGTGTATATGCAAGCCATTAGTTATGATGGTCAAAGATACTGAATCAAAAATTCAGTGACCTGAAATTTTGCCACTGGAATAATGTGAAGAAAGAAAAGTGATATAATTTGAGGGGAAGGAAGGAAAGGAGAGGGGAAAGAGGACAGAAGGGGGAGGGAGAGGGAGTGAGATAGGACTACATAACAAGACACCATCTCCAAAACAAACAAACAAAAAGAGCAATGACTTCTAAATAGAAAGAATGGAAGTCAGGCATATGCCAAGAGCTGAAACTGTGTAATATTTACAATCATGAAACACATATAATAAAACCATCTTTCAGAAATGAAGATGAGGGTGGGTTAGAGAGATGGCTCAGTGGTTAAGAGCACACATGGGCTGCTCTTGCGAAGGACCTGGATTCAGTTCCCAGTACCCATATGGTAACTAACAACCATCCATAATGCCAGTTCCAGGGGATCTGAGGCCCTATTCTGGCCTCTGAGGCAACTGCACACACATGGCGTACTTACATGCTGGCAAAACACTCAAAATAAAAATAAAAATTTAAATTAGAAAAACAAAATGAGGGCCAATGAGATGGCTCAGTAGGTAAAGGCATCTACTGCCAAGCCTGACCACCTGATTTAAATTCCTGAGACCCACATGGTGGAAGAAGGACCAACTCCTCCAACTCCTGACCTCCAAACACACATAGTACCATGTGTGCACACACACACATACACAAATGAAAATAAAAATGTAATTAAAAAATTTTAATGACAATAAGGGCTGGGTATAGTATCGTACACCTTTAATCCCAGCACTTGGGAGGCAGAAGCAGGTGGGTCTCTCTGAGTGTGTTCAGGCCAGTCTGGGGTACATAGTGAGACCCAGTCTTGGGAGGGAGAGAGAAATTTCTCTAGCAAACAATAGAAATATGTCAGGAGCCATTTGCCTGCCTTGAACTTTGCCCTAGTTTAGGATCAAGCAGGGATCAGTCTTGCTGTTCACAGAGGTGCTGTGGGATTAGGGCACTTTGCTATGTAAATGATTTATTCACCTGAAGGAGAGATTATCTTAGGCCCAAGGCTGAAAATCCTATAAACCCAAGGCTGAAGATCCTGTAAACCCAAGGCTGAAGATCCTGTAAACCCAAGGCTGAAGATCTTGTAAATCCTTGTAGGGATCTTGTAAATCCTTGTAGGAAGGTCTGATTTAATCACCCCGGAGGAAAGCTTATCTTAAATCCTAGGCTTAGCACCTTTTGTTAAGTACATGTAGGTGTTTTGAATAATCCCGCATATGTAAATGATGGTTGCATTGTTCCTATAAATACACTGAGCAAAATAAAGTTGTGGCCTCAGTATTGACTGGGAGCCCTCCCGAGTCTGTCCTTGTCTTCTTCTTCTTCTTCTTCTTCTTCTCTCTCTCTCTCTCTCTCTCTCTCTCTCTCTCTCTCTCTCTCTCTTTTTCTCAAATCCTCACTCCCCAATTCAGGTACAGTTCGATTTCTGCCGCGGGCCTCCGGCAGAAATGGCCAATAAACATGAAGATATGCTCTAAGTCATTAATCCTTAGGAACTGCAAATACAACTATACTGAGATACCATTTCAAAAGCACTACAATTACTATAATCAAAAGACAGAAAACAAGAAGTGTGGGCAAAACGATGGAGAAATCAGAACCCTGGTAATTGCTAGTGGGAATGAAAAGCAATGACAACACTGTAAGAAACAGTCTGTAAGAAGTAGTTCCTTCTGTAGTCTTAGCTTCATTAACAAAGTATGTTTAGAAGATTCTGGGTCTAACCAGCCTAATGGGAAAATTCTGAAAACCAAAAATGAAGGGTTTCTCTAACAGTCTGGCTGAACTACCCAACTGTGATGCCCACAAACAAGGAAGTCTTGATTATGGAGAGGGTTAGAAAGCTCTAGAAATGTACTGAAATTGCTGAATCTAAATTATCTTAAAATTATACTAAGTTTTAGTATCTTTTAGTCTCAGATTTGGCATTTCTCTCTGTTTGTAACTCATCCTTGATTAAGTTTGGCTGATCACAGAATTCTAGTTTGGGAATAATTTCCTATCAGAGTTTAGAAAGTGCTGCATTTTGGTCGTCTATCTTAAAGTACTGCTAAATTCAAAACTACTTTATTTTCATTTCTTTATTATTTCTTTTTACTTGAAAAGCTTATAGGATTTTCTTGTTACTATTACTTTGAAATTTCATAGTTAAATCCACATTTTCATCTTCTGCTGTGAAAAGATCAAACAAATTTATTATTAACCTTTTCAACCTGAATATCTAAGTTTTCAGTCCTAGGAAATACACTTGAATCATTTCACTGATTTCTCCCCTAATCTTTGTTCTCTTTTCCAGAACTCCTTTTGTATTTATTTTTTTAACCTCTTGAACTAATTCTACATTTTCTAATATTTTTCTGGTTTTCTCGGAGAGATTTCTACTTCATTTTTTTTTTTCAGTCTATATGGAGTTTTTAATTTCTGCTACATGTTTAATTTCCAAATGTCTTTCATTAGAAAAAATTCTAACATGATACTTTACATCTAGAATTAGTGTCTTTCTTATCTTGGAAAGCATTAATGATATGCCTTTTTTGATGCTTTTTTTCCCCCTGCTGTACTCTCTGTTCTTTAATCTGTCTTCCTGACTAGCTATTTATTATCCCTTATTTTCAAATTTTCCATGTTCATTTACTTTCTCTTTAATTTTAAATTTTAAGAACTTTTTTTTTACCTTCTGGTTACCCCAACAGCAGTATAGTTTTGTGAATGCAAATTCATAGATTCTTTTTGAAGAATTCTTTTTCCTGAATTACTTACTTCCTATAGGCCCAGTTTTATTTATCTTTATCCTTCTATGTTCTGTTTCCCCCAATGATTGTAGTTCACTGGCTGTCAACATTTGCAAGTCAAGGACTAGATTGAGTCCTATGCATCATTAGCATGGGATTCCCCTGCAGGTATGTAAGTCTGTCCTCCCTGAATGACAGGTTTGATTTAATGTGGAGAAATGGTTACTGCAAAGTTTTAATTTAAGATTGTATGTACAAAAAAGCATCCGGTGTAGAAATTTCTCTCCTCCAGGTATTCAAAGTATGAGAAATGTACTCTTGGAATGCAGGATTTTATTGTGTTTTCTTCACAAGCAGGAATTCATGCCTGACACTGTAAACCTGGTTACAAGCCCATGGCTCAGGAGGTCCTAGGCCCTACCAGGGAACCTAGCACTGTTGTTTTGCCAAATGGACATGTTGTCAAACTGCCTTCTAAACATTTATGCTTATACTCCTAGATTAGTGCTGCTTTCAAGCTTGGCCACAGAAGCTTCTTTCTGCAGTGGGCAGCAGTTAATGCAGCAACTCCTCAGCCCTAAAAGGGTTCTCTCACGTCTCTCCCAAGGCTCAGGGGAAACTGATGGAAAGAATGAAAAAGCCCGAGGACAGGGATTTGCTGTGAAATGTTGTCTTCTGGACGTGACATGGCTACTGTACTCATGAACTCACTGGAGCTAGATCTGTACAATATCAAGCCAACAGATCAGCCAACATTCCAGGCCACAGTAATTGGACTCAGTGGGTTGAAAGGGGGGCATGAAAGTGGGAGGAGAAGGTGTTGGCAGGATACAGGGGAGATGATCGAAGGAGGGAGCTGAAGGTGGATATGCAAAGATATCAAAGATTAAGATACATGGTGTACAAAATGAAATTAGCAAAGAATAAATATTAGCTAGTCTAAAAAAGTCATTGTCTTTTCTTCAACTGCAGACCTTCCTTTCCCTTTTTGGCTGTTTTTCTCTCAAACCCACATGCCCCAGTGGGTTTCCTCAAGTAAACAGGTGACTTTAAACTAATTTACTTTTGAAAATAACCCAGGACCACAGCCCCGGTTTTTTTCCTGGAGCTACTTCTATCTTCCCAGGATTCTTTCTCTTCCACTCTGTTTGTAACAGAGTCTATTTAACCAAGGCTGGGCTTGAACTTTTCTTCTTTCTGCCTTAGCATCCTATGCTGGGATTTCAGGCATGTGCCAAGTGCCTGCCTGTCTTCCACTTACTAGAAGCTGTGACTGCTTCCGCTCTAATCAATCTGATCTTGTATCCTTTGCATCTTTCATGAATTCCGAACAACGGCTGACATGTGTCACATTTTGTTTTACAATATTGTTTTCATTTTGTAATTATCGTTGAGCAAGAGATGACCTATGAATCCAGTCCATTTTCCTGAGTGTATTTCCAGAGGAATCATTCTAAGTCACAAGCTTGGACAAAAATATACATCCACCTATACAAATCTTTTATCTAAAATATTTTCTTAGTTCTAACACAAACTCCAAGTCCTCTGGCTTTACATATTAGACTCTTAATGACCAGGCTTTTGTGCACACTGTCCCACAGACAGGAAAGCACTGCCCCTTTTCTATTACCTGGTTTTACCTAGCATTATGCTATAAATCTTTGTTCTGATTTATCACTAAATTATGAGATTAAGAGCAAGACCTTACCAGATTTTAACTCTTCAGTGCTCAAAGAACCTATCACATGATAGGTATTCTTTTGTAAAAGACAGAACCAGGATATGTAGCTCACACTAGCTTTGAACTTATGACCCTCCTGCTTCAGTCCCCCAAGAGCTAAGATTACATATATGCCCACTCCTAGCTGGTATTCATTTTATCAGAATCAGCAACAAAAATGTATGAAATTTTAGCATCAGAGAGATCCCAGGCCCATATAACAGAGTTTGGTTTAGACCTAGCAGAGGTCAAAAAGATCATGTTTGTGAAATGAACACCTTTAGGACCCAGTAACTGTTCAAACTTCCCTGTAAAACCTGGAAGAAAATCACTCCATTAAATATGACCCATTGCACATTATTCTTGCAGCTTTCTCTTTCAGCTCCTACCTCCCTAGCCTGCCATTAATAATCTTCCTCAAGGTCTAAGAGTACACACTCATTTTTGTGTTGCCTATGACTTGGCACAAAGAAGGTGCTGAGGAATTATTTATGGTATGAGCAAATACATGAATGCTCAGGAGAATGGAATTTCTCACTGATTTCTACGAGTAGTTCAACAGTAGAGAACAAGTTACAATCATTCTGTGTCTCTATTTCTTAATCTGGAGACAGTAATCCAAGCTTATTCCACAATGAAATGCAACAATGAATATAAAACCAATACAGAAAACAATGACATGCTATCGTGCTAAAAACCTTATCCTCCATATAAAATAAGGAAACACAGAAGAGTGAGTTACAGGACAAATGCTCTTGATTAGGAGAAAATGTCCTTGACAGTCTGAGAGGTTTTCATCGTAAATACTAAACTAGTACAGGTTTTTACCAAGCAGGTGTTATCCTCTCTGCCATATGGCATGAGCCGCAGGGCTCTTCTTCCTCACTAGCAAGCGGCAAGGCTGTGGTTTTGCTGTAGTCACCTCTATGAGACCTACTTGTCATTTTCCTCTGTTCCCTGCCACAGTGAAAATCCCTGAACTGAGATGCCTAGGATCCTAGTTCTGATCTGGTTTTGTTTGGTTTGGATATGGGTTGTGTATGTGCATATGTGCGTGTGTATTGAGACAGGATCTCATTTACTATGTAGCCAAAGATGACCTTGAACTTCTGATCCTCCTAAGTACTACACCCAAGTACTGAGATTACAGGCACGTACCACCACAACTGGTTTCTAATATGTCTTATTTATGAGTCTGTCTTTAGGAAGGTTTATTTTTTGCCTAGAAATGAGGGTGATAGCACTTCCTTCTCAAGGTAACTGTACGGATTAATTATGCTAAAGATGAACCTCTTAACGCAGCATCTGGCACAGAGCTGCTACTCAATAAGGACAACAGCTATTCTTACAAAAGCAAAAACACATCTGAACAACAGGGCACAATTCAACTTTGTTTAGGTCCTCTCTCCAACAACTTACTAATCAATAAATCACTGTTCAAAGGCAGTGCATTTCAACAGCAACAACAAAAGCCAAAACTTGGCGTAATATGGGACACACCTTTGATCCTGGTACCTAGCACTAAAGGTAGAGGCAGGCAGATCTCTGTAAGATCCAGGTCAGCATGGTCTATAAAACAAATTCAGGCCAGCTGGGGCTATAGGAAGACCCTGTCTCAAAAACAAAACAAAGACAGTGCATTTGCAAATGCTTCCCCTGTCTTTTAATCACATCTCTTCCATTTGATGCAAAGCAGCATGAATGAGAGGAAAGCAGGGTAGACTAGGGATCAAATGTCTGTTGCTATAAACCTTCCTCCTTCATTTTTATCATCTATAAAGCAATGATAAAAATCCACTTCATTATGCTGCAGTAATAAATGAAAGAGGTAGCGAATAAAAAAGGACCCAATATACTGCAACATACCAGACTTAGGAACATTTTTTTTATGATTACTGTGAGTCTTAATGACTGAGTAAAACTAATTCTTCCTGCTGGCAGCATGGTTTGACAGTGGCTCAGTATTATGTTAAACCTTACTGTTCTCCTGCTTTAAGCTCTTCATTACCGTCTGGACAAAGCTGTACTCCTACATGACTTGGCCTACTTTACCATGCCTCCTCATCACCAGCCTCTACTTCCGGCCCCCTTTACATTCCACTCATATTAAACTACTGGCAGTTTCCAGTATAACCATACTTGTGAACCTCTTTGCTCACGAATATAATTTTCTATCTGAAATACCTTCATCTCTCTTTAGCATAATGAATCCGTGCAGTTACCTAGTGCCTCCCAACTGCTAAGCAAATGTTCTATCATTTAGTTATATCCCCCAGCCATCTTTTAAGTTTTTATTTTGAGACAGAGTTTCACTGCATTGCTCAGAAAGGCCTTGAACACTCTACAGCCCAAGCAGGCCTCCAACTTTCAATCTTCTTACCTTGGTCTCCCAAGGATCACAGGCCTGTGGTACTAGGCCCAGCTACAACCACTGTTCTATGAAGGACAGCACAAAATATAAAGAATAGCAGTATTTTCATGTGTCACATCTTACTATTTATATGACCCTTCCTGAGATACCAACATCTCATTTTATATTCATAATTGCTATGGAAAATACAACTTTTAAAATAAATGACACAGAAGGGCTTTTAAGGTCATCTAGATATACTTCCCAGCCAATTCTTTAGGGGTTTCTTTAACAACCCTTCAAGTTACCAAACAATAATACAACTTCAGAGGACAAAATAAAAGGACCTTAAATCAACAGAATCTATTCCCTATAATAATTTGTTCTAATCCTACTTTAGTAGACCTTATTGACAAAAGACAGGGAATTCCCTTCTAAATCCAGGTGTCTGAAAACACATCCAGGTACAGTAGAGTGTATCATCTTCATTGTACTGATGAAGAATTTGAACCTCAGAAAGGCAAAATGAGTTTCTCAAACTTCAAACCTACAAATGGGACTCAGGGGGGCAGACACATACAAACAGCCTAAAAACGATATCTTCTGGTTCAAGGTTAGAATTTCTACAATCCTGTTAAGGTAGAAGAGATACACTGCCAAACAGGAATACTACTGTTCATCAGTCCAGTTCCTTTACTGTATACACAGAGACTCTAAAGCTGACCATGACAGTGACCAGCATGAGTGTATCCCAGCCCCGGCTCTTCTACCATACTGTCTTGAGTCTTACTTTCATACCCACTTATTTCAGAATGGAGGAATCAGAGACTTACCAAAGTGTTAGAAGAATTATAGTCTTCAGCTGACTTATCTGTTAAAGAAGACAAAAGATTTAGTAAGTATAGTTAATCCTTTTCTGAGTACTAAGGAAATCTATCTGGCCAGATACGTCCCAGGTTCAGAACACAGTAACATTATTACTGACTAGGTTTATGGGCCAAAAGCCCATAAGTACATTATACCTATCATCATCTCAATTAATCCTCCAGTGGCTCCAGATATTCTTATATTCACTCTCAGAGACTTATAGTTCAGGATCAGAGAGATAGCTCAGCTTTAAAGGCTAAGGATCACACTTCTAAACTTTGTAGGTCACAGAAGTTAAGTAATTTTCCCAGAGTATACTTAAACAGAGGCTTCAAAATCCAAATTCTGATCTAATTCCAAATATAATGCTAGTATCATCAGTTCTAACATCATGAGGTTTCAATGGTCAAGAAAATTTCCTATATACCAAAGGCAAGGAATCCATGGCACATTCCTGGACCATCCACATAAAATCATGACCAATCTATAGCTTCAGCTTTCAGAAAGAAATCTTTCAAAGGCTGGGTAAATGGTATGGACTTAGGTCAATCCCCAGAACCCATGCTTAAACAACCAACAAAAAACCTGGGCGTGGTAAAACAAGCTTATAATCTCAGCATTGATGAAGCAGGGATAGGTAGGTCCTTTGGGCTCACTGCCCAGTCTATGTGGAAAGTTTCAAGTCAGTAAAATATCCTGTCTCAAAAGAAAAACCAGTGCACAGTGCCTGCAGAATGACACCCAAGGTTGGTTCTCTGGCCTCCATGCACACATGTGCATACAGAAGAACAAAAAGAAAGGATCTTTCTATATGCCTGACTAGCTTCCACGGGGACAGGAAGCCCGAGGATTAGGAAAAGACAAGTATCAATGATGTGAAGTCTAATTAAAGGTAGGGGCCTGTTTTCTAAGAACAGAACCAAGTGCCCTCAATAAAGCAATTACATTTCATTGATTCTGATGTAGTTCTTTTTCATGTTCACAGAGATGTATCCTACAATTAAAGGCATTTCATTTTAATGGACAGGTTTGAGTGGTATATAAAAAATTATGCATCCTATAATCAATGACATCTAAGACGGGATGAACTATGAGACAGAGACCCATTAAGAGGTTTTAGAGAGAAAAAAAATTCAAGAAAAGTTGTTTTCTTTGATTTTATTCTTTAGTTCCTAAGAATCCAATGGAACGGAGAAGAAATAGTCTACCGAATTTGACATATCTGTCACCAAGAACCCAGTCTCAAGAATGCCCAAGATCTCAATTCTGTTACATAAGAAAGAGCCCACTATAGGTCCTTTGGCTCTACAGCCAATAAAGAATCTACAGAGTAGGAAGTAATGCAATCTATGACAACATGTTCCTAAAACAAACCCTGGGAGTGGGCAAAATGGTTCAGTGATTAAGAACCATCTGTAACACCAGTTCTAAGAGAATCTAATGTCCTCTTCCCACCTCTCTGGCCACTAGGAATGCACATGGTGCACATGCATACATGCAGGTGAACACTCATATACATAAAATAAAAATAAAAATATATTTTTAAAAACCATTAATAGTTAAGTCCTGGAAAAATCAATTCAAGGCACAATAAAAACATAATACATTTGCTTTGCTTTAAAAAAAAACCAACTTGGCAGAGTGCAAAACTACGCCTCGCCTCGCTGCACTACACCAAACCTAATGTACTTCGAGCATTTTTGAGAACTTGGCATTCTGCTCATAAACATGCCTCTGATGACATATGAAAAACAAGTAATGGGTGGCAAGAAGGCTCAGTAGATAAAGGCACTTGCCACACATACCTGATGACCTGAGTTTGATCCCTGAGACCTACAGGAATAAAGGAGAAAACCAATTCCTATATGTTATCCTCTGACCTCCACATATGCACTGTGGTGTGTGTGTACCCAGCCCCTCACCACCATACATAAATAAATGTAATATTAAAAACTTCCAAACAAGTAAACACTGCTTTTAAAGACAATGTATAATTTCTATAGATCAAAATCAAATTCTAAACAAAACACAGAGTAAAAACAGAATATACTTTCCAATTCCTTCATTTTACAAATGCAGAAACTCAAGTTCACAAAGGCAAAGATACTGGTTCAAGAAAATGAAAGTTAATGTCAAAGTAGAGCTAAAACTTAGTTGAGATGTCAATCAAGTCTACTTTTCTCCTAATGCTAACTGGCATAGGAAACTTACCCCCCACAAATGGCATGGAGAGTTATATTCAGGTTATAGACAGCAGATTTTTAAAGGCCCGGTTTTCATTTTTATTTTATTTAATTAATTAACTTATTTATTTTTGAGACAGGGCCTCACTATGTAGACAGGGCTGGTTTTGAAATCCAGGCCAGCTTATTCTACACAGAGAGTTCCAGATCAGTCAGAGCTACCTAGTGAGACCCTGTCTCAAAGAAAAGAACACACTTCTATTACCTATCAGCTGAGTAATCATGAGTAAATTATTTGTCTAATCTAAATTAACTTCTTTGAGTCTATAAAAGGGGGGTGGTAAGTCCTTGTCCTGCTAATCCCTAGAGGCCTTCATGAGACTCACATGAGATAAATCACATGTGAGTGTACAAAAATTGAGGTGATTTTACCATAATTAACAGTTAAGAGAAAACAGGGAGAAGTTACATTAACAATACACTGTCCAGGGGGCTAGAGAGATGGCTCAGAGGTTAAGAGCCCTAGCTGTTCTTGCAGAAGACCTGGGTTCAAATCCCAGCACTCACATGGTGGTAACAACTGTCTGTAACTCTAGTTCTGTTTTGTCCTCTGAGGGCAATATCCAACATGGGTGCAGGCAATAAACATAAAATATGATAGACATAAAATAAAAATAAATAAACCAAAAAAAATTTATAAAAAAATTGACTGGCAAATATAAAATTTTGCCTTGAGTTGGCCTTCATCTTCAACTAGAAAATTTTAAATCCTGCAAATACATATATGAATGTGTGTTTCTATTAATATACAAAAGTAGATGTATGCCAATGTAGCTATGGAAATACAGTAACTATCATTCAAACATACATGCAGGGAGGAAGATATATGTCATTACCAGGATGTGCATATTTATAGATATAAATACTCATAAATACTTAAGTGGACTATAATTTCAACCATATACAGGTCTGGAGGGGCAATGATTCTGTATGTGAACAAACAACTTCCACATATCTATATACATGTACACAGAAAACAGCTTTCAACCTCATGTCTCTGCAATAAATTACTTAAACACGAGTTCTAATTTCCTGACTACCACAAAGTTTTGCTACTCAGTAACCTCTCACCCCAATTCCTCCTTAGAATGACCCAGTCCTTCAATGAAAGAAGTGAGACAGACCCGGTGCAGACAGGTGAGAGGAGGGAAATACTGCTGGGAAGATGCACGGCCCTCTCCTGAGCACCACTGCGGCAGTGGGCGAGAAGCTGCAGTCTGCCATCCCCACCATCTGTGCCCTTTGATACAAGCCAGATCCTAGCTAGGAAAAGCATCCATCAAAATAAGCCGTTCAACATGGCTCTCACCTTCTCCAATTATACCGCCCTTTGAAGAAGGCAGTGGAAACAAAGAGCAGCAGACTTCGAAGTAAGAGAGTAGGCCTGACACTAATTTAGCCACACTACAAAGGCCTTTTTTACCTTTATATCTACAAACAATGAGGAGCTGGGAGACATTTACAGACTTCTTGGTCTAATGTTCTATTCCCTGCTCTTGGGCTTTTTCAGTCTTAGCCCAGGTTAGTCTTGAACTTGCGAGGTGGCCAGGGATGGCCTTGGATTCCCCAAGTCCTTGTGCCTCTACCTGGAATTACAGGAATGTGCTACAAACGCCCAATTTTGCTCTAATATTATAAGATACTATAAAAAAATTGTTTCCAGAAATATAGGCCTTTCAAGTTATCATAGAAAAAGATAATTGTCTCTGCTATTGAAGAAGGCACTCCAGATAAAACTACAAGAGGCAGTAAGTAAATTCAAGTAAGTAGGGTTAAGAATTAGGAGACCTGAGTTCTAATCCCAATTCTACCACTAGAAACAAAACGTAATTCCTTATACAGAAAGTACATATAAAAACCTTTAAGTACTGGTTTGATTTCCATTCACGTGATAAAAATTAGTCTCTTAAAGCTGCAAATGAGGAGATGATAGCTCACACCTCCAATCCCAGCACACTAAAAGTTCAAGCTAGAGGACTACAAATTCTGGGGCAATCTAAGCTACAGAATGAAACCTACCTCAAAAAAAGGTCCTTTGACAAAGAAACTAGGCTTGTAACTTAAATGATACTCACAACTATTATTAAATAATGATATTAGCAGTAATGTAAATGACAGCAAAATCCCATGTTTTATAACTATATAGAAGTCTGTTCCTTTTATATAATACATGCTATTTTAAAAATAACATGCAGTGGCCAGTGAGATGGCTTAGTAAGTAAAGGCAGTTGCCACAAAACCTGATGGCCTGAGTTCAAGTCCCAGAACTCATAGGATGGAAGTAGAGAACTTACTCCTGAAAGTCTTCTCTGATCTCAACACACACAAGCCATAGCATGTGTGCCTCAGCAGGCATGCCTGCCTCCCACAAAATAAATGCAAAAAATTCCATCTGAGCAAGTGACACCTGCATTCTTTCCACTTTCTTCTAAGCCTGCTAATCAACAGCCACATGGGAGTTTCTGCTCTGACCACCACGCATGCAATCCTCATACCTGTAAAGCTCATGTACTTCTGACTATTGGAGGTCTTCTTAGAGTTATAAAATTCCAACACATCCAGAACAGCCTGTGGGTTTTTCTTCTGCTCTGACTTAGTGATATTTGATGTTTGAAGCAAGCGTGCCCACTGCTCAGGCATCCCCTAAAAGAGAGATGTGCAAGGTTTTCAGAAAGGCATGGTTATAGGGAACTTGAAATATCAGATCAAACCCTGATATTTGCTAGCAAACAAAATGAGTTTGCTAATCGTCCCTTTCCCTGGCCTCTCAGAGTTTAACAAGTCCCTTTAATACACCTCCCCCTTACCCTGGTGCTCATTTCCTGAGATGTTTGTGCCTTTACCAGAGACCAGGTCTGATTTACTCCTGCATCATCAGTGCCCCACACAGAGCTTGCTATCATGGGGCCTCTTAAGAGGTTTGTGTGGGCTGGCAATGTAGCTCAGTGGTAGAGCATTTGCCTGGCACAAACAAGGCCCTATATTCACTCCTCACTACTGCAAACCAACAAACTAAAAAAATTAAGAAGGAAATTTTGAAGAGTAGCAAAGAATTCTCATCAACCTAAGAAGATACAAATGAAAATCACTGCCAAAGAAAGAAGCATCAGGAAGATGAGACAAGGCTGAATCTAACAGCAAATGCTAAAAGACTGACACTCACGACTTACCGTAAACTCCCCTGTGACAGCATCAAAACCAACATGAATTGTATGTTCAAAATCTGAAGGAAGAGAGATCTCCGGCCGCTCTTTCTCCTTCTTCTTATTTGCTGAAAAAAAAAAAAAAAATAGGAAAAAAGTGCAGGGCATTATTCAGTTTTTAGGCTTATTTTAGTTCTTTGTTGAGCTATAATAGGCTCCTATAAAGGGCAAGTTCTATGTAGTTGGCATATATGTATTTACAGAGACTAAATTACAGACTTGGATTGGAAGAGATGCTCAATGCATGTTTAAAAACTTAATTTTTGTTGAATTAACATAAGGAAGAAGTCAGAGAGAACATAGCTGGTTTTACCACTAATTAGAAATTCCCCCTAATCTGGGAGTGAAAGGAGAGATAAGTAACGCTTAGATGGTATAGAAAACCAGAGGAAAATGTATTAGTTCAAAGCCCTGTTGAAAAATACACACACAATAATATATGTAAGTATATATGTATAGCTGAAGGCTACATAACAAAAAACAGCACCAGGCAGGCAAAACCTTCCTTCAAGTTGTTGGTCAGGGTAGTCCAAGAGACTCCCAAAAATAACACAAGTCTGTGCTTCATTCCTTCCAAAACTTGAAGGTAAAACCCTATTGTTGAAGGCAGGCCATACTTTGGACACAACACTTGGAGCAATCAAGCTAGAATTGACCAGGAAGCCTCTTCCCTGAAGACTAGCTCTCATGGTACCAAAGGATACAAGCTATGAAGGGAAAAAAAAATTAATGGTCCTACAAGTTGTAAAGCCTAAAAACAGTGACTGGCCCAGGAAACTATCACTATTGGTGCAGTAATGGCACTTTTATCTTTGGGGTAATCAACAGCTGTCTAATTGGAATTAAGAACCACTTATTGGGAAGGAACTCATGTGTGGCAGTGTAAACATAGACAGATACACATGGCTGGAGAGGTCACAGATCCTAGAGAAAAAACTACTTTGCCATATCCCTAAATCAACGTAATTTCTTACTTTATTCTAAAGATGCATATTGATATTTACAGATAAGCATACCTTTCACCCCTCATCAAAGAAGCTTCTTTTTACCACAGATGGAGACTATTACAGAGTTCCAGAACTGGTCGAACAAAGAACAAGTGTCTCTGAAACACTTAACCCTAAGTCACACATCTTTAATGAAACCTCTACAGAATGAATGCATCTCTCACCTCACATCAGAGAAGTTTCCTTATGCAGCAGATAGTGATTAAAATAGAACACCCACAACTGGCCAATGTGCAGAGAATAAGAGGATGCAGACTGCTTATCCCCAAACAGGACAACTATTTCCAACCTCTGCCTCCCAAGGCTCAGGGATCATTGTGGAAGAGGACATGGAAAGATTGTTAAGAACCAGAGGGGGAGGATGACCACAAGGAAATAGTCTTCCAGAGGGCTGGTCAATTACTCATATGAACTCTCAGCAATGGTGACGGCATAAACAAGTCCTACACAAGCTCAAACCAGATAAAAATCACAGCACAGACATGGGGAAATGCCTAAGAAGTCCCAAGCCAACCTGAGAGACTTTTGGCAATTGACGGCTGCTAACAGGGGGAAAGACAGTGTCTTGGGGGGATGGAACCCTTGGGGAGCCCAGTGGATGGACCCAGACTGAGGGGCATTTGGGGATACAAATAAGATTCTATAGGCTGTATAACATACATAAGAGAGTATATTAAATTAGGCAGGAAGCTGTGGGGAGGGGGGAATCCAGATAGTGGAGAGGATATAAATACCATTAAACCATATGCATAAAAATTGCAAAGAAGGAAGAAAGGAGAGGGAGGGAGGGAGGGAGGGAGGGAGGGAGGGAGGGAGGGAGGGAGGGAGGGAGGGAGGGACAGAGGGAGGGAGAGAGGGAGGGATACATTTTCCCTGATCTCAGGCTGAGCAGTTCACTCTCTCTCCTCTGTTCCCCTAACACCAACAGAGTAATTATGTATTTTAAGTGCTTATCTTCTCTATCAGACGTTACAAGTGCAGGGCCACGTTCAACTCATCACAAATCCCAGACATCTCCACAAACCTGGAACAAAGTAGGTGTTCAGACAGTGAGTGAAGAAAAACAAACAAACAAACAACCAGGTACTGCCTCAACTGGGCACACAGTCTAAGAAAACTCCTAAGACATGGGTTCTCTACAGAGCCAGAACAAATATTTAACCTCATCAGCCATGGCCTAACTTTCACAAAACTTGTTACCTGGCCCCCAACCAAATCTGGTTGAGAGCAGCTAGCAGCACAGCACACTAATCAAAACAAATTCTAATACCATTTCAAAGCCAGCATAACTCTGAAGAAAGGCTGTAAGCAGGGAGGGGGAAAGATCCAAAGTCTCTGCCTGTTTTCCTTCTACCTCAGGATACCCACACCACAGTACACAGTCCAGGATAGCTGCCTCCACATCCAATGATAGGGAGATGGACAAAATGATCCTAGGGGTCCTTCCAGCTCCTACAGTCCACAAGAGTCTATGCAGTCAGGGAAGGCAAGTGCTCTTAAAGCTAGACTGCTTCCTGAGAGGACAACCCATGGTTTTCAATAGATATTTCATATATATCATCTCACATAATCACCACAACCTTGAGAGTCAACTATGAACTAGGAAATTGTGGCACAGGTCTGCCTAGTCATTAAGCAAGTGAAATAAAACCTAAGTCCCTTTACCTTCTTCTACTTCACCCTCCCTGAAGAATTCCAAGTTAAATTAAGAAAATACACGCTGATATTATGAGGAAGAACATTAAGAACTTGCTGTATATATATGTACCATTACATACATTATTTTTCTTCCTTCCTATAATTTTACAAGCTAAATGCTACTATCAGCTTATAGAACAGAACACTGAGTAGTTTACTAAGCTACTGAAGACTGGGATTTGAACCTAAGTCTGGCTCCAAAAGCTTTTTTTGTTTTTCAGTAATTTCCTAAGAACCACTTGACTATATACCAACTGTTAAGGGTTAGGCTATTTATGTACTTGGCAATTTCCCTTCCAGAGCAGCTGCTTTGAGAAAGAGAAGGCTAAGGGTTATACCATGGTCCCAGTCAAGCAGGCACTTATGACATAATTACATCTGTCTCACTCAAAGCTAAAATGTACAGGACATGTGGCAGGGCTTTGGAAATGCTTTCTGTTTCAAATGGCTTTCTGTTTCTAAATTCTCTCTAGGTTTTAGAGGGGACTGGAGAGATAGCTCAGCAGTTAAGAGCACTGGCTGTTCTTGCAGAAGACCCTACGTGGAATCCCAGCAGGCAAAACACTCATACACATAAAATTAAATATAGGTTTTAGGGAAATATAATTAGTATTTTATGTATAGTTTAATAAACATTTTATTGTTGTTTTATGCATTATTTCTATTATATTTTAATACAATATATCATATCACAGACATAGATTCTAAGTCCAGAAGACACTTTGGTGATAAAGATCTAAAGAGAGAGAGAGAGAGAGAGCAGCTAGGGAACAAGCAGTCTATAGAAAACAGCTCCAGAGAAATGACGAACACATGAACACACAGGGCAATGCTGAAGTTGGTTCCACCTCTACCAGTCACGCTTTCTTCTGCCTATGGCCTCTAGACACCTCCTAAGTTCCCACCTTCTACTTTTTGGTCACTTTTTCTCCTCATTTAAGGACTGGTTCGAGTCTCATTTCTTCTAGGAAGGACTTCCTTATATTTCTCCCTCTCTGTGAATTCCCAAGGCACAAAATCTGCTATGCCACCATGCATCCCAGCATTTACTTCCTTGTGATTTTTAGGAAGTAAAATGTTAAGTTTCTTAAGGACCCAAATCATGGCTACTAATCATGATTATATTTCTGAATCTCAACAACACAGAGCTTTACTTAGATCAAGAACACCTTAGAAACTGTTAGGCCTTAACTAAGCTCTTTCCCAGCCACTGTCTCACTGGTTCATGCTCACAACAAACCCAGAAGGCAGAAAGTACGGGTTATCTCCATTTTATAGGTAAAAAGACTGAAGTCAGGGAATTTAAGATCTATCACTGAGTTAGACTCACACCTTCTGATTGTACAATTTAAAAAAATATATTTAAAACCTACCAAATTAGATTTTAAGATGGTGAACTATATAGTATGAGTTTATATAAATATATTTTTAATAGGCATGACTTGAAAAGACATTTCACAAATAACCACTTAACAGATGAAATGCTCCTCAAGCTCAGTGGTCATCAGAAACCATACTGGACACACTGCAGCATGGCTAAAACACTATATTACGTGATGACAAAGAAGCATAATAACTAATTATTAGTATAAATATAAACTGAAATAAGTACTTTGAATTTCTGGTACTACCTACAGAACATAACATGAGCATGTCCATGACCTAGAGATTTCACTATGTGTATATGTATGTGTGTATATCTATATCTACATCTATACATAGGAATGTGTGAACACATGACTCAAACTAAATATATATATATATATATATATGATCAGAAGGCATTCTTTCTTAAATATTTATTTTTATTTTATGTGTATGAGTGTTTTGCCTGCGTGTATGTAAGTATACCTGTGTCATGCAATGCCCACAAAGACCAGAAGAGGGTGTCAGATCCCCTAAAACTAGTTATAGACAGTTGCTAGCGTCCCATGGGGGCTGGGGTTCAAACCTGGGTCTTCTGGAAAAGCAGTCAGTGATCTTAACCACTGAGCCATTTCTTCAGCCCCCAGAAAGCATTCTTAATGGTTGATTACTAAAATCACTTCAACCTACTGTACAATGAAGAGGTAAGAGAACACTTATAAACAGGTCGATCAAATGAAAGCAAACAATATAATGTACAAGTCTATGAATGTCAATTTCAAAATAGGCAAACTTGCTTATTTTTTGAGAAAGAGAGAGATGTTAGTTCCTGGAAGGGAAAAAATGCAGGGAGTTGTGGAGAGAGTGGTAATATCTGGTTTCTTAAGCAGGGTGGTAGATGGAAAGCTGTGATAATTCATTGAGTTGTACACTTCTGAAGTGTGCAGTTTCCTAAAACAAAACAAAAAAAAGATCAGGAAATTCAACGGGAGACTAAGAGTCATGCTCTATGTGCTCTTAAAGAACTGCTTCAATTTAATTCACTGCATGGATGAGAAAGAAGTCTAGAGAGAATATTGTGTTATAAAATTGTAAACATACATTTAGCTGGTCACTAAGCTTAACACATCATATGTATATTTATTTTCGGGCCTGGAACTCACTACACAGACCAAGCTGGACTTGATCTCATAAAGATCTGCCTATATCTGTCTCCTGAGAGCTGGGATTAAAGGCATGTGCCACCACACCTGGCTTTATTATATGTATATTAATACTTCCAATCCTGTTGATGACAACTATATATGAGAACAAGGAAGGAAAAGGAGAGCAGAAGCAAGGAAAGGAAAACGGAGGCATCTGACAGGGTCTGACACTGGTAGTGTTAAGAGTTGCCTCTCTTTTCGGTTTCAGTTTTGAAGATACCATTTATCCAAGATTCTGGCCCATACCTGAGCTCGGAATCCTGCTTCTGACATTAGAAGGAACTTACACAACTATTCTCAAAGAACCCTATTAAGAGCTGTTGTAAGAATTCTGTAAGTGTTAATCACAGATTCCCAAAGAAAAGCTACTGTCCACAAGCAACGATGATGCATGATGGCTACCAAAGTGCTACCAACTCAGCAACACCAACATTTTCCACTTGGCTTCCTTTTCGGTCCCCCTGACTCTGCTTCCTGCATGTTCCTGCATATCGTAATTAATTTCCAGTCCATTTTCCTCACTTTAGTTTTATGTTCTTTATGAGTTAATTATCCATATTACAGGTAGGATAACTGAGGCCAAGAAAAGTGAAGCAAACTTGGAAAGTCAGAACAGGCGTGGTGAGAGATTCAAGTGCTAGAACTTCAGGCACTCTGTGTGTGCGTGTGTCTGTGTGTGTGTGTGCATGATGTCTCCCAGTGTTGTCCAGGCTGATATCAAGCTTCCCTAGTAATTGAGATGTGTGGCATGTCACTTCATAGTCTCTTCGATCTGCACTGTGACTTCTCCATATTACAGACTAAGTGAATATGCCAGTAAGACAGAATGAATGCCATTAAGTGCAAATTTGTCTAAAATCAGTTCAAAGAACCAGCTAAGTCCATTCTACTCAAAGTACTAGTCTGAATAACTCTGCTGGGAGACTTCAAACTCCTTTGTTTTCCACATGCTTTGAAGAATAAAAGAATACATATTCTAGAAACCAAAAAAACACTGGTTTAAATTCAGACTTCATGAATTACAGCTATGCGACACATGATCTTAGAGAAGTCAGATTCTCTAAACCCCAAGAGTTTGACTGTTATACTATGTAAAGGTCCTTGGAATAAGGCAGGTCCAAAGCAGCACTGTCATTCTGTAGCTAGAGGACCTTGGGCAAGTTATTTAATCACTATGAGTTTCATTTCAATTTTATAGAAATGACTTGGGATATCTCACAAATATCACAGCTCCTAAAATCACATGTGGTACCTAACAGGCATTCAATAAAAGTTAGCTGGGTTACTACTGTACTACTTTTCTTATTATTACTATCTTTATTACTGTTCTATTTTAAGGATTTATTAAAATGTGTGGCTTTGTAAACTAAAGAGTCTTAAAAATATGAGTTATCATAAATATTAGCAACTACTGAAGTGAGACTTCTTACCCAACATGTTTAGACAAAAGATTTCAAACTATGGCTGAAGATAGAAAGGAGAAAGAATGACCCTGATTTCATGTATCCAGAGATCTTAGGTTTGAGGAAATCAAGTGGGAAAGGAAGCCTGTAACCTCACCCATCCCCATCTCTGGCTGATCCATTTGGTTTTCTCATAGCTTGGGAAAAGCAACTGACCCTACAAAATTTCATAGTTCAGTATAGACATCATCCAAGTTTTAGTACAAGTCATTAGCCTTATTTATTTTTTAAAATTATTTTTAAGCAGCCCCTCTCATGGGTTCAACGGAGCTAATCTGAGCACAAGGCAGTAAAACATACCAAACTTGGACAGATAAACACTGACGTAGTTTGGTGTTAAAATTAACTTTGCTGAACTCTTCCCAAGCTCAGAGAAATTTCACTTTGGTCAAGAAAATGTACCCAGAAAGATTCCAAACTAAATGCTGCAAGACTTCTTAGAAAAAAACAAAGGCTCCAGATCCTAACCACAGGAACTAAGCTTCCCCACATGGAATTCTGAAACTCAGCACCACCTATCACAGGCCTTCAATTATAGTTTCTCCTCCCAGTCATTTATGCACTCCCTTGGGCACAAGCTGGGGCCATCCTGGAGTTCAGCATTAGATAATGCCCACAGACACTATACCCACTGCCAGCTCCAATCTAAGCCACTACTGTAGCCTGTAAAGAACTTTTCTTTCACATTTCCCTTAGAAACACCCCACTGTGCCTCTAGAAGTTCTGATTCCAAAGCTCAGTGAGGTGGTGTGCATCTTGATCCCAGAACTTTGGAGGCAAAGGCAGGCAGATCTCTCTAAGCTTGAGGCAGGCCAGGTCTACATATCAAGTTCCAGGCCAGCCAGGACTATACGGGGAAACCCCATCTCAAAACAAAACAAAATTCTGACCCCAGGGTCTGGGTATTTCTTAAAAGCACCATGAATGAGTCCAATATGCAATCAGTATTAACAACTAACAGGGGTTCAGCAGTCTGCTATGGGGCACACACTGGAAAGACTTGGTTCTACACTCACCCCTCCCAGTTGCCATTGATAAGACCTTGAGCATTATTTACTAATCTCTAAGCTTCAGCTTCCCTATTGGAAAACAATTTCTTATGGCTATCAGATGTGAGTATCAACTAAAATAAAAAACTAAGATTTCATAAAATAAATCTCACATTTCTATTGTTTTACAGCCTAGTGGCTTTTACATTCACTATATCAAGTGACAGACAAAAGCCTACTAATGCTATAAGATGGGCATGAATTGTGGTTATTTTCACTTTATAGATGAGGATGCTATACATTCACAAAGGGAGAGAGGACAGAGTCTCACTATGCATACCTGGCTAGCCTAGAACCAGTCTATGTAGACAGCAATCTGCCTGCCTCTGGCTCTTAAGTGCTGGGGGAGTAAAGGTGTGTACCACCATGCCTGGCACTATAATTAAGATACTTTAAAAAATAAATAACAGAGTTAATACAAGAGGCAGGTCTCACTCTAGGTTCGAGGCATTCATTTCTAGACTCAGTCTCCATGTAGCTGATATAAATCCTCAGATACTCCATGAAGGCATACCTTTCAAAGACTGCCAGCACTTCTGTTATCCCACATCTGAAAAACAGCTTGTTGGTCGAACCAAGAAAAAAAACTCAGTTGTTTTTCATTCTGGTATACATATTTATAAGAGTTAATAAGGGTCTTAAAGCAGAATGGTAAAACCAATGTGCTCACGTAAACCTAGAGGAAATCCGTAGCTGGAGAATGAAACTGAAGCTATTAGACCATTTTGAGAGAACTTCATTATAACTCTTATTTTTTGACCTCTGGGCTTGCAACCTTCAAAGTTGCAGCTTTGATTTTCAGGCTGAGATTTACTTTCAAACCAAATCTGGCCTAGAGTTATTCAGCCAGATTTCCAGAAGAACCTCCAGGTCTACAGCTCTACCAACGATTAAAATACCTCACAATGGCCTAGTTTCTTTCTACCTACATAGACAAGCCTGATCTAAGACATCTGAAATATCTCACTTATACAAGTATGAGGCTGCAAAGCTAAAAAAAACTACATATATATGTATGCTGCTCTAACTCATTCTTTAGATGAAGGCACTGAAGTCTACAGACAAGTAACTGACCCAAATCTGGCAGTCAACTGATGGGAGAAGGAAGATTACAACCCAGATATCTAGATTCTTACGCCTCCATTTAGAACCTAAGATTGCCCCTTCACCTTCAGTGACTTATGAAAGCTCTGTTCTATCCTGCTGCTATAGGTATGAATCTTCCTGAAAAACAAACAAGCAAAAGGGGCTGGGAAAATGGTTCAGCGGATAAGAGGGCTGGCTACACATGTACCAGAACCTGATGCAAATCCTCAGAACACATGTAAAAAGCCAGGTACACCAATGTGCATCTGTACTGCAACAATGCGAGGAGATGTAGGGGTGGGGTTAGGAGAGGAGGATTTGCTGGGACTAGAAGGCTGCCAGCTTAGCTCCAAGTTCCGTGAGAGAAACCTGTCTCAAGGGAATAAAGTAGAATATGATACAGCAGAAAGCCCAACATCCTTCTCTGGTCTCTGCAGGTATATAAGGTATGTATAAGCGCATGCCACCTCCCTGCAAATACAGGGCACACACATACACACAATCAGCTTTATTTATATATTATTACAATTTACATTAGAGTAGAAAATTCAGTGGCTTTTGGTATTTTCACAGAGCTCAGCAATCACCACCATGGTCAATTCTAAGGCAGTTTCATCATTCCAAAAAGAAATCCCACCCCTCCTAGCCATTACCCCCACTCCCATCTGTTCACCTCTACAGCCTTAGGCAACCACTAACATGCCTTTTATCTGTGAATTTGCCTTTTCTAGCTGTCATAATGACTGGTTTCTTTTCCTTAACACAGTACATAGGTGCAGCATGGCCTAAGATTTCATTTTGTCATTGTCACCAAATATTTCAATAGTCATGGTATTGGACATTTTATTCATATATTCATCAGTTGGTATTTAAGTTGCTTCCACTTTGAAGTTATTATGAATAATAATGCTCAAAATTATTTCCCTTTGGCAGAATTGCATTTAACCTTTTGAGGAAGTGGCAGAGTCCTTTCCCTATTGTTGATACTATTTTACATTCCCACCAATAATTATGAGGGTTGTTATACATCCATATCCTTACCAACCTCTGATACTATCCATCTTTTTTATTATAACCATCCTATGTATTGCCTAGCGCTGTGAAAATACTAAAAGTCACTGAATTTTATACTCTAAAGGTAAATTGTAATAATATATAAATTACATTTCAATAAAGCTGATTTTGTGGGGGGAGTATGTATGAGGGGGATGGTGTGTGTATGTACATGTGTGTGGTGCATTTTCGAGGGAGGGGTACATTCATATACCTGCAGAGACCAGAGAAGTATATAAAGTGGTATTCACTGTGGTCTGGATTTGGATTTCCTTCACGACTAATGATACTGAACATTTATTCATGTACTTATTTGCTCTCTGTATACGTTCTTTGGAGAGATGTCTACTTGGACTCTTTGCCCATTTTTTAATCAAGTTATTTGATTTTGGATTGAAGTGTCATAGTTCTTACAGTTTTCTTATACAAGTCCCTTATAAGATATATAACCTGGGAAAGTTGTCTCTCTTTTGTCGTTTCTCTTTAACTTTCATGATTGTGGTAAATCAGGCCCATCTGAATCTGAAGCTCATGCTATTTATAGAAAGCCATGCCACAGGAAAAGGCCCTATAAGTATAACTGAGACCCTTCAGATCAGTACTCACCTAAGTTAACATTTTTAGTATCAAGCAAAAAAACCTAGGTGGATACTGAAACCTGTATTTTCCACTGCTTTGTTTGTAACCTTAAGATGGAAAGTTTTAGTAATACAAAGGAGATGAAAACCAAGCATGGCAGTTTATGTCCATAATCTCAGCACTTGGAAAGCTGAGGCAGGAGGATGCCATGCATTCAAGGGCAACCTGGGCTACAGGTCTCCAAAAACAAAAGGAATGTGGCTGCCTGGTGAGTAGTACTTACATATCTCTTATCTCTGCTTTCCTTTACTCAGCCATTCTTTGTTATTCTTTCTGAAATTTGATCCCTAAATCTGGGTGTGGGACTAGAGATCTAGATAAGAGCAAGGCAATCAAACTTTAGAAAGAAGGCATTCCAACTGAAACTAATTTAGGAAAATAAATTTCTAAACTAAAACATTAAAAAAATTCCTGAAGTTTTATGATATTATAAATACTTTTAAAAGTTGAAAAGAAATACATACATAAATAAATGGCTTCAAAAATCTGGCAAGAGCATAATTATTTTTAGAATTTTGTTCAGACACAGACATTCTGGGCAATGAGTCTATTCTGCATTTGGTTTTAGCCACTTTAAGAAGACAAGATAAAGGGAAAATAGTACATGAGAAAATAAAAGGTACTAAAGGGGAACTGAGGAAGAACAGATCTTTGATTCCGATTATTAGGAAGGAAAAGCATTGTTTTGTTTGGTTTTGCTTTGCTTTGTAAAGCATACAAATGAGGCAAAAGAAATGAAATGCTGTACTTTTATCTCCAGGTAAGATGGAGCGGTAAAATCGGTCCTTCTTTTTCTTCTCCTCTGGGTTTGGAGGCAGAGGTTTGGAGCCGTGGTTTAGGGTTCCGGCGTCTTTGCTGCCAGCTCCAATCATAGTGCTGGTGTTTCTCATCGGAGGGGCTGGGGGTTTGTCTTGGAGATCTAAACCGTTATTTGACATTGTCACCACCAGCAGCAGCAGCTACTGCAATCAAGAAAGAGGATAACTCTTATTATTTTGAGCACAAGGAAATACTTACTCTAAATGCTTGATCAAAAATTCAGATTACGTGGGGCTGGAGAGCTGGTTTCATGGTTAAGTGCAGAGGACTGAAGTTCAGTTCCCAGTACCCATGTCGGGCAGCTGCAGATAACAATCACTTAATTCTACTCAGGGAATCTGACACCGCCGGCCTCTGCTGACATCTGCACTCAAGCACATACTACCCTCTCCACACACACACAAAATTTAATACAAATTTCAAATTTACACAGCCCTTCCCCTGCACGTCATGAATACTGCTAGCCAATTTAGTCAGCAACACAGATATAAATTCGTACTCTGTGTTGTTCACCAAGATTTTGCATTTCTCTGCACTCTCTTAGACACCAGAGAACAAAGATAGCCACCAGGATGTTGGTGGGCACTGCACCAGGGAAAAAGCTCAGTGGAAAGCCTGGTAACGTACTGGCTGCAGAGGTGTGCCCACGAACCTACAGCGTACGCTGCGCAGCCCTCTACTCGAAGCTGCTGCCCTCATACCAGCTCTCGGGATCTCCCTCCTCTGAAGTTTTACCTTATTCTACATACACAATCATCAGGTACCCTGCTGAACTTACTATTCCCACACTTCTGAGAAACAGAAGGAATAAAATCTGAAAGGGTCCAGCCTTTGTAGTTTCTCACTACGAATGCATGCAGCGGTGGAAATTGTATCTTTAATCATGACTACTTAGAATATAATCTCCCTGGAGCCAGATACAACAGCAGCTTTAGAAATTAAAAGCTGCAGTCAGGTGTGATGGCACACACCTTGAGTGTGTAAACTGCTATAAACAAAATCTGTAAGTCTTTTTAATATTCTCTCATAAATGAGAAACCTGATCTCTCTCATCCTGCTTTTAAATTTTTACTTATTTTTATTTTATGTGTATGAGTGTATTGCCTGCATGTGTGTAAGTATACCCATGTAATGCAATGCCAGTGGAGAACAGAAGAGGGCATCAGATCCCCTGAACTGGAGTTATAGACAGTTGTTAGCTACCATGTGGGTGCTGGGAATCAAACCTGGGTCCTCTGCAAGAGCAGCCTGTACTTTTAACTGCTGAGCCATCTCCCTAGCCTAACAAATATTTAACTAATGCAATTTACATAAAGAAAGATATATTCATTGCCTTTAAAGGAGTTTATTAGCGTACACAGTATAAATGAAATTCAAGGTCCTTCATAGTTATTTATTGGCCTTACAAACTAGGCTGAGACATGGTCTACATTCAATTTATACCTCAAAAATCTCTGAACTTGTCAAGTATTCTTTCTTTCAAGTATTCTTTCTTTTCTCTAAGTGCTAGTGGTGGAACCCTGAGCCTTACCACTGAGTTACACAGACAACTCATCAAATATTCTTACACACGGGAAACAGGGGAGGTGAGGGAAGTAAAGAGAGAGGAGGGAGGGAGGAAGAGAGTGAGAGAGGAGGGAGGGAGGAAGAGAGTGAGAGAGGAGGAGGAAGAGAGTGAGAGGAGCAGGGAGGAAGAGAGTGAGAGAGGAGGAGGAAGAGAGTGAGAGAGGAGGAAGAGAGTGAGAGAGGATTGAGGGAGGAGACAAGCTTCTGTCAATGAGTTTTTTCCTTCTCTGATAAAAATCTTATTCAATTTTTAAGCTCAAGCTCAAACTGCATTTCTTTGTATAATTCATCCCGATTAACCTTTGGCAAACCAATTGCTCTTTTTCAACAAACGATATCAAGCAAGCAAGGATACTTTTGTTAATCCAGATGGCTCTCTGGTTAACTGTTTTTATTTCTTTCTTCTAGCTTCACTTCCTAGATTTGCCTTTGCCTTCTCTTCTGGCCACAACTCAAGTTCCTGCAAGAGAGCTTCTAGAGTCTCTACTGGCAAACCCTTCCTACTCCAGGCTGCCAGTTCCAAAATTATATTTCCATAGTCACCTAATACCTAAACCAGGCTCTTCCTGGTCCCACTTCAAGCAGCAGCTTCACTGACTATAGCTCTCTTTTAGACCCACAGCCCAGGATTATGTCAAGAAAGACTTCACCAATCACCTGGATACACATTTTTCTTCATTCTCAGTCATTCTACAATATTCAGAGAACCATTAGCCGACAGGTTAACTAAAATTCTGTTTAAACTGAATGTTTAAAACTTTGTGCCACATTCCAGTCTAGCTCATCCTATTCACTCCTGAAAACCTAAAAATAGTAGCTTCTCTGTCATCTCAAAAGGAAGCCTATTTTTTGTTTGCCTCATTTACAGGGTTCATATTAGGTTCTATCTTATTCTTTTAAAAAAAATTGGGGGGGGGGTTCTTTTTATTTTATGTGTATGAGTGTTTTGTCCTATATACACAAGTGCACCTGTGTTGTGCAAATCTCACAGATGCCAGAAGAGGGCATTGGATCCACCAGAACTGGAGTTACAAATGGATTATTAGCCACCACGGGATGCTGGGACCCACCCCCAGGTCCTCTGCAAGAGGAGCCAGTGCTAGGAACTGGAGAGCCATCTCTCCAACCCCAGTCTATCTCATTCTACATCAGTTACTTGTTTTCATATTTGCCTCTCCCTTCACCACCCTGGGCCAGAGTATGAACTCCGTAAGAACGAAGTTCAGGTGTCATGCATGTTTCTCAACCTCCAACTCCAGTCTTAGAAAGGATAGGTAACCAATAAAGATTTGTGGGAAAAAAATGAATGAATGAAGACAAGTCAATAAACAAAGAAAAATAATCACTCTCATCTGGTTCTAAACCCTATCTCTCAAGAGCTATTCAGAAAACTTACTACTCTCCCATAGACGCAATTTTAGATTGAAATAAGCTTTCAAGACTTTCCAACCTATCTTCTGAAAGCTAAACATTCCTAGTACCTTCAAACTGTTTTCAGAGAACAGGGTTTTTGTTTTCTTGATCACTGCCTCTTAGTCAGGACTTAGGGTTTCTATAGTATTTTCTACTTTCCCTGCGGCCCTCCAAACAGCTCTTCCCACAAAGTTCTCTACAAGTCATCTCTGTTTTCATAGTCACAGATCCTCTCATTAGTTCATCTCTACTCAGCACAATGATCAGCACATTTAAAAACTTGTTACCGGCAAATGGGTCCAAAATGTGAATCCTGAGAAAAGGAAAAACACTCTTAACTCAAATAAGGACAGTAAACACAGCCTAAATCTGACAATCTCTGCAAGTTACAGGTTTGAAAGGAAAAGAAACCCATGCCATCTGACATGCTACAGAATACTCCTAGACCTGAGGAACCATTTATAATAAAAGCAGAATGTCTATTCTGGAGAACAAACAGATACCAGAGACAAAGAGAGATAGACTGACCACATTTAACCAATGCCCCAGAGGCTCAGGAAGTCTACGAATTTATAAGCAACTAATTATACTGAAGTATGAATTATGAGTCAGCTGAATGGCTCCACAGAAATGCAGAATCACTGTGAGGATTCAAGAGGGCCACTAATAAGAGTGGTACACAAAGGAATGACTGGATAGTCAGGAGATCAGGTATAAGACTTGACTTTGTTATTTATTAGGAGTCTTCCCACCTATGAAATATAATTTGATTTTCTTTACTAGGCAGTCTCTGGTCCAGAGACAACCAAGGAAGAGAAATGATTCAAGCCTCTTCTTAGCAGGCTACAAAAGGTGAAAATACAAAGCTAAAACAGAAAGAAAGAAAAGAAAACAATTTCAAATAGTCTCTATGGACAGGCCATTTTACATACTGAATGAACTGAACGAGGGAGGGCAGACAATCAGGGAAGGAGTGTGCTCACTGACAACTAAATCTTTGCACTTATCACCCAGTATGTAGTCTAACATTTTAAGATGCACACAATATGAAAACCAGAAGCAAGCCTAGAATACATCATGTAATCTGAACCCCTCAAATTAGACAAAGAAATGTTGATTTACAGGGGCTGGAGCAATGGCTTAGAAGTTAAAGAGCACCAGCTGCTCTTCCAGAGGACCCGAATTCGATTCCTAGCACCCACATGGCAGCTAACAACCATCTGTAACTCCAGTTCCAGAGGAATCTCATGCCTTCTTTTGACCTCTGTGGGAACTGCACAGGGTGCATTTATGTTACATGCAGGCAATACTCATACACATAAAATGAAAACAATAAATAATTTTTAAAAAAGTTGACCCTGCTCATATGAACCTACAGAATGGTTTCAGCATGGTCAAGACCCAGGCAAACTCAAGCAGGCAAAAATCCACCATGGACCTGGAGAAATAGGTAGCAGACCCCAATCTTTACTGAAGAAATACTGGCAACTGATTACTGTTGGGTGAGGATGAGCTAGTCTTCCTAAAGTGAGGATGACTAGACCTCAATGGATGAACCTGCACTAAGGAACGTTTGGGGACACTAATTTGACACAACAGACCTTTACACAGATGAAAGAATATATGGATTCCAGTTGGGGGCCTATGGGAGACTGTCAGTGCAAAGGGGGTATAAAGATGATTCAATTTTTAAAAACCTAAGTAAAAAAGTATGATCTTTGAACTGAAAAAAACATAAAAAAGAAATACTGATTTACAAGTAACAGTAAGAAATTGCCTACATCCACACAGTACATTAGAGGTAGACACCACTTTAACTGTTTATTTGCCCATTCTTTACAGGAAAACCCAAATCTTATAAAAACATATAAGCATGCCTGGGCTGGACTTGGTTAACATTTACTAACTGTCTGTCATGAACTAAGCACCAGAGAGAGAAATAAATTCTTGCTCCTCAACTTAAATAAAATACATAGCATAAACACGGGGTGTGTATGCCTTCTAGTGCATGTACAGACTCTTCCTTCAAGGAAACTTCAAGTTAATAAACTTTCATTAAGTACTTAATATGTAAGGTGCTATGCTGAAAACTAGGCATCAATCAATTAATCAATCAATCAATCAAAAGTAAATAGATAAAATAAGTAACAACAAATAACTAAAGAAGAAAAATGAGTAAGATGTAACCCAACTGACTCTAGAGGCTTTCAAGGTTCGGTAAGCAAGAAGAACAGCCTACAAAACCATAATGTCAGGCCAATTACAAACACTGCTATAGAACACTACAAACTGAAAGACATCCAATCAGACACAAATGAAAGATGAGACTGAACTGGGGGTAGTAAGTGAAGTTTCAACAAAAAGGTAGTATTAAGAACAAGAGGTTGGGGATGGGGAGATGGTTCAGTGGATAAACGCTTGTCACTATAGCATGAGGACCAGAGTTCTGATCCCCAGCATTCACATAAAAGCCAGGTGGGTCTTGGCAGCGAGCCTGTAATACACAGCAGTTGGGAAGCAGAGATGGTACCCCGGGACATAGGGGCTAATTAGACTAGCTGTACTGATGAGCTCCATTCATCGAGAGATCCTGCTTGAGTAAATAAAACGGAGAATGAGCAAGACATCTGCTGTGTAGCAATTTCCTCCAAGATAAAACATTCAATCTTGGAGGGAAGCTTCTTAAGGCACAGGATGTTCTAAAGGGAGTAAAACATTCATTCCATCCTGCAGGGAAGGTCCTTAATCTCAGGAAGGAAACAACTTAAAAGCTTCAACAAGTTCCTGAAGCTCACCAGATTTACTAGGCCCCTCCCTCTGTAAGCATACATAAAGAGTAAGGACTGTGGTGAAGACTGAGATACCTGAAGATGCAGAACCAGGCAAGTGCCTAAAAGAGGCAGAGATCAGCCAAGCTGCTTGTAGAAACAGAGACCAGCCTACCTGCCTAAAAGTGACAGAGATCTGTTGGGTATGGCAGACCATGTCTTTCATCCAGCATTTGAGAGGAAGAAACAGGGGAATCCCTGTGAGATGGAGGCCAGCCTGGCCTACATAGCAAGTTCCAGGCCAGCTGGGGATACAGGAAGACCCTGTCTCAAAACAAACAAAAGAGGCCGACAGACCAGCCTAGCTGCCTGAAGAGACACCCTTCAACCTGGGGAGCTGCTGCCAAGTCATGAGGTTTGCTCGGGGTTTCCAGCCTTCCTAAGCTGTCACCCGTGCTGGGGCAGGCTTTTGCTGCGGTAGTGGTCTTGCGTCATTTTGGCTCCTGTAAGAAATCCCGGATTTTGGTGGTATTCTTACTTTGGTCTGAGGTTGGTTCCCCATCTGGGGTGAATAAATGTTTGCTCACATCTCCCCAGAAATAGTGTTATATAACAATGCCTAAGGTTAACCTCTGGTTTCCACATTCAAGAACACAGACACACAATACACATGCAAAAACAAATTAATAAATTAACAAATAAGTAATAGTATGTCAGGTATAACAGCTCATGTCTGTACTCTCAGCATACAGAAAACAAGAGAATTAAAAACTCAAGGCCAGCCTGTGCTACACAACAAGAGGGATGGATGGAAGGAAGGAAGTTAAAGACAGAAAGGAAGGGAGAGGGAGAACAGGAAAGAAAAGGATAGCAACTTTAAAAACAAATAGGTCTCTTTAAATCTGAACTAGCAGAGTTGAATTATTATCCTCTGGGGGCTTTCAAAACACCAATGCTGAAGTATTTAGAAGGAAGCACACTGATGTCTGCACTTTACTTTGAAGTTCTTCTTTTTTTTTTTTTTTTTGAAAAGATATTAATGGATAATGTAGGATGTGTTATAACACAGTACACATGTCAATATAATATATAATGGATGTGATAAAGTACAGTTGTGGAGAGAGAACTGTGCTGTGTGAACCTCTGATGCAGTTAGGAGATGCAGTACAGCTAGGGATTTGGTCAGTGATAAAGCACCTGAGTACCATGTGCAAAGCCTTGGTTTTGAGCGTGTGTGTGCCGTGTTCAGAGAAGACGGAGAGAGAAGGGGGGAGCGGACATAAGCTGGAGGAGGCCACTGCCAGTGTACAGGGAAACACTGTCACTGTAAGCTTTTATTATAGATGTATTAATTTATATATATGTACATATATAAATAGAAAGAGTCTCTAACGACAAAAGTATATAGAAGACTGGGCATGTAGCTCAGTGGTAGAGTACTTACCTAGCAGGCAGAGTCCTAGATTCAGTTCCCACCACCACCAAATGAAAACCTAATATAAATACATAAACTAGTAACATACTTCTGTTAATCATTTTCAAGTATTATTTACTGTACATAACTGCATGTGCTATAAATTAGGTTCCAGTGTTCCTAGTTGAAGGAAGTTTTTAGCTCCAATACACTTTTATGTTGTATATGCAGACGTCTGTTGACCAAAGCATCTCTCATTATGCAGTACAGGCTATATATGAAAATATTAATGGTAGAAGATTCTAAGTGGTGGACACACAGGTAGGTATTCAGTGTAAAATTCTTTCAATGCTTGAAATATTTCCCAATATGATGTTAGGAGGAAAACAGCAGTGCTTGGTATCTATCCCTACAGTCTGACTTAACTGGTCTGAGAGAAGTCTAACTATCAGAAAGAAAGCAGAAATAAATAAATGAATGGCTCTGGTATAGAAGGGTAATGAAAAGTGCATCCTAGACCACAGAGTAATACAAAAGTAAGGGTACCGCGGGGTAGAATGCAACATGAAGAGCTAAAGAGGTGCAGGGTAGAGAGATGGCTCAGCAGTTAAGTGCACTTGCTGCTCTTCCAGAGGACTGGGGTTTGGGTCCCAGTACCCACATGCAACCACTTGTAACTCTAGCTGCAGAGGATCTGACGACCTCTTCTAGCCTCTACAAGCACACAGATATACACAAAGACACACATGGACACAGACACACACACAAAATTAAATTTTTAACATTTTATTTTTTATGTATCAATGTTCTATCTGCATGCATGTATGTACAAAAAATGCATGACTGGTGTCCACGGAGTCCAAAGAGGGAACCAGATCCCCAGCTATTAGAGTTACAGTCAGTTGTGAGTTACCACGTGAGTTCTGGGAAGCAAAACCTGTGTACCCTGCAAGAGCAGTGAGTGCTGAGTCATCTCTCCAACCCCAATAAATCTTTATTTTAAAAACGAAAAAAATAGGAACTAAAGTGGGAAACCAAAATGTAGGACACAGCAGATCATTGTGGGCCTTTTATGTTATGCTCCACACACAGCACTAGTTAGAAAAATGGCTTTTTCTAGGCAGTTCTGGAGCTGGAGTATAAATGTCCTGTGTTAAAAATAAAAGATGACATCGTTGATTAAAAAACATGGTTATGGAGACATAACAATGAGAGAAAAGAGGTGTTACCTGGAGGAAGAGACCAGCGGCTGTCCATCTGCACTGAGAACTCTGGGATGCCTTGAGCTCATAGCAGGGAACTTCTGGTTTAGGACAGTCCTTTAAATTTCTCAACAGAGCTGCTGAAATTCTAAAACAGTTTCCCTAAAGAACCCCCTGGACTAATTACCATTATATCTAAAACTTTAGCCATCATTTGGAGTATTTCAATCATCACTAACATGAGCTCATGCTTTGGAGTTTATAAAAATTTGGAAATCTATTTGTTAGGTATTATTTTCCTCATTCATTAAAGTAAATATTTATTATCCACTGAATCTTCTAGGTGTTGGGAATAAAACAGTGGGAAAATCTAAAGATGCAAACCAGTCACCGCCACATCACACACAGGGTAGGCACAGTAGGCAAGGACCTGAAAAATCGTTTGTGTGACAATGGAACCACTGCACCACACATCACAGCTGCCTCTACAGGCAAGGGAATAGACCACAGACCTCTAATAATTTACTTTCCTTTTAAACTTTTTTATTACATTTATTTGTGTGTGTGCACGTGTACGCATGGCACATATAAGGAGGTCGGAGGGCAACTAGAAGGAGTCAGTTCTTTCCATTAGTGGGTCCTGAGGATCAAACTCAGGTCAACAGGCTGGGCTGAAAGTGCCTTTCTGTACTGAGCCATCTCATCACCCACCCTCCTATGTACTTTCTAGATAATCTCTCAGACCACTATTTAAATTAAAATCTATTTAAAGTAATAAAGGGAAGCTGGACAATGTAGCTTAGATGCAGAGCACAAACCAAAACACAAACTGCTATAGAAGACCAAAATGCATTAAGTCAAGAAAATGAAAGAGGGATAGGAAGAAATGAAACCTATTTCACAAACGAATCATATTTCTTACTTGAACAACCCGGATCGGCTGCAACTGGCATGGTCAACACTCAGGCCTTGGAATACTTACTGTATGCCCTTGACGCCTGGTTATGAGAATCTGATCTTTAATTAAATCGTGCCAAGAGGTTTGCTTTGGCAGGAGACAGGAATGCTGCAGCCTTGAATTTGCTGAGGGATGTCCTTCTAATGTGTCAAAGGCACTCCCACAGTGCAGCCTCCGGCCACTTGCTCTAGTATAGCAACAAGCAACTGCTGGGGCACCAGGGAAGGAAACTGCAGGTGGTTTCTGAGCTGTTATGAAAGCTACTTTAATTTCTGAGCCTCTGTTGGCTCTTATGTAAAACACAACCAGACTACCCTCTTTAGAGTTATCATAAGAATTAAAAAGCATTAAAGCACTTAAAAAAGAAACTACCTAACATGCTGCTTGGCACAAAACAGAGGCCCAACAAATGTTTGTTCCTTCCCCATCACTCTATACCATTCCCCAAACCCACATTCCATCTCAGTACATTTTCATGCTCCTGCTTTTACTTAAAATATCCTAATTTGTCTGCCTAGTAAATGCCTATTCATTCTTCAAAGTCCAATTTGACTCATGTCCTCTAAGAAACCTTCACAGAACCTTTCCCCAAAATGTAATGGCATTTTATATATTTTATGTATTTTTTTAAAAAACCTTATTTATTTTCATTTTATGTGTATGCATGTTTTGCCTGCATCTATATCAAGTATACCCATGTGTGCAATGTCCAGAGGCCAGACAATGTGTCAGATGCCCTGGAACTGAAGTTACCACCAGGTAGGTGCTAGGAATCAAATGAGGGTCCTCTGCAAGAGTAGTCAGTTCTCATAACCACTGAGTCATCTCTCCAGCCCCTATTTTCTACATACAACAATTTTCTAATTTCATCTTATCACTTCTAACCCATACTTATTGTGGTCACTAGGCCAGGAATAATTCAAAGAATAAAGCTGACTAATCTATGTCTTCAGGACCCACCTAACACAGACATGGAACACATCAAGCAATTAGCCCTAACCTACTTACTAAGGCAGGCTGGCTTATTAGAAAATACAAAAAAGCTGGAATCACCCTGAGGAATCAGCCAAGTCTAAGCCTTAATTTTATGAGAATCTAAAACCCCAAGGCATATAATTTACCTAAGCTTACTAAATAAAATATTGATAAGGACATGACTAGTCTCTTAAAAATATTCTTTTGACACTAATTATAATTTGAGAGAATGAACAAGGGCTATACTGATAGGTTTCCTAAAATTACAGAAATATGAGAGGCAACAAAGAGGTGAAGATGGCAGAGATCTGGAGTGAAAGACTAAAGTTCACTCAGGCTCACCCTGTACCAATGCACGCACACACACACACTCCTCACTCTTAACACCTCTGCAAACTACTGAAGCTACTTGTAATAAATCAGTAATTATAGGTCTTCTTCTAATCCTCTCCCTACCATCTTTGGAAATTCCAAACCAGTAGCTCCAGCTGAATTATACTCAATAGTGAAGAGAAATAAAAATAAAAATAAATCAAATTTAAGTTAGGCATGGCGGTATGCACCTGCAGTCCCAGGTACAAGAGGCTGCAGCAAGGGGCTCACTTCTATGAGTTCAAGGTCAGCCTGGGCAACACAGTAAGAACCCATCTTAAAAAAGTAATTTTTAAAAAATAAAATTTAAGTTTAAAAATCTTCAGACCTACCCAAGAATGTCTTTCACTGGGAAATCTGAAGCCCTTTTTGTCAGAGAGCTGAAAGGAACCACAAAGATATCCTGGTTAGCCCCTCTCCTGCCTCCACCCAGGGGCACTAGAATTTTTTCTATCTCCTAGATGGTTGACCTAAGAGCATGAAAATGGACCACTATTCACCTCTAAAAGATAATCAGGTCAAAGTCAATCAATCCTACAGTGTTCATCTACATTAGTCATTCCTTATCTCCCAAATTCTTGTCCCTAACCCTTTCTGTAGCCTCTAACCAGGTCAAGTTCCCATCCCTCTCCTGATTCAAACCCTTCTACTGTCCTGGTAGAATGTCTTGTTTGTCACTGGCTAGTTCCCCTATACCTGCTTGCCTTAAAAGAAACCTGCCTATCTATCACCTGAAGAGACTCCTCGAGCACACTGGACAATGTTTTCTCTCACACTCAGCTTATAGACTTTGTCCTTAATTTTCAATGCCACTTGCAAACCATTTTTTTAAAACCTGTTTCTCTGTGAGTCACCTCTGCAGGACACAATAACACCTGTTTGAGCTTACTACTCATTCCCTAGTCACTCCCACACAAAGGCATCAGTTTCTGGTTCAGTCTGCTTCTTTAGCCCTCAACTCAGTTATCACTGTAGCTGACTGACTTCAACAGGCACCATGGTGAGCCTCTGGACACCCTGGCCATTCCATTTTCTGACCTCAAGTTCACATTAGCCAATACCCCTAGGATCAATCACATGAATCTGACCACTAACTATATATCAACTCCAGCATTGCACATGAATCATATATACTCCAAATACTCAAATGCTCAAGAGCTTCCACCACAATTCCTAAACTACATTTTGAGCTCCAATAAACTACTTATCAGTTAATACTTCTTTTTCCCTACTCACAGTCCTTCAAAGTTACCAAACTCAGTGAGACGGCTTAGAAGGTAGGTGCTCTTACCACCAAGACCTGAGTTCTACCTCTGGGACCCACACTGCAGAAGGAGAGAACCAGTTCTCACAGGTTGTCCTCTGACCACACCTGTGCCTCGGCTGTGCTCTCTCCCCTGCTTGCTCTCTTCTCTTCCTTCCCCATTCCTCTAATCTTGTCTCTCCCTTTCTCCCTTGCCAAAATGTAACTAGCAAAACCCAGTTCAGACAGCTACCCCAGCTTTCTCTAGACTTGAAACAGCAGTGTTCAGAGAATAAGACAAGCTTGATAAATACTTTCATTTCAGATTTATGAGTATTTTCCTAATGATTTCCCATCACTCTCCCCCTGAGCAGATGAGCTTATTCTTAACAAGAAAACAGAATTCCTTGCAGGAAAAATCTATCTTCCATCCGAAAATCTATGTGCCTCCCTCCACATGCAATCACATTCTTCCTCCTTCTAGTTATAAGGAAGGTGATGCCATTCCTTCCCTCAAAACAATCCTCTTTTCCCTCTGCTCTTCACTTGCCTGCCATCTCTCTGGAATAATCTTTCAATTCATCAAACTTTCCTTCTGTTTGATATATTTGGTCACTTGATACACTGTCATTCAACAAAAAATTTACAATGTGTCAGTACTAATCTAGTTGGCTAAGATAAAATTCCTATGCTCATGGAGAGTATGTGTCTAGTAAAAGAAGTACACAAGTAAGTACTTAAATAAAATATTGTTTTAAGTATGGGACAGGGTCGATCAGGACAAGATTTTCTGAGAAAGAAACAGTCTCCACCTGAATGAAATGAGATGACAAATTTTAGTAATACCAGCAAATGATCATTCTAAGCAGATGGACCTATAAGTATAAATATCATATATGAGAATATACTGGGTACCAGAAGGGCAAAGAGCAAGACCAAAGTTTAATGAACAAGGAAAAATATGTCAAGAGACCCAGGTTAAAGGACTATATGTTTTATGGTACAGCACTTACGTAGCATGTTCAAGGCCCTGGATTTGATTCCAAACACCACAAAGAGAGGCGGATTGAGATTAGAACTACAGCTAAAGGTCAGACTGTACAGAGCCTTACAAAATACACGAAGAAGTCTGGACTCTGTAGCAACTGGAGGAAGGTACTGGGCTTTAAGAAGTGATCTGATTTATGTTTTAAACAGACCACTCCAACTACATAATAAAACAGGCCAGAGAGAGATTAAAGGAGAAACCATCGGGAAGTTATAAAAATCTGGGTAAGAATTAATGGTGGCTTGGAAGACTAGCTGCAGGTGGACAGAAGTAGCTCAAAAGTAAATGTATTTTTCTCCTTTTAAAAAACATTTTATTACATCTTCGTCTTTGTGGGTGGGTGTTGTGTATGTACATACCCAAAGTCATAGGACAACTTGCAGGAGTGGGTTCTCTCCTACCCTGTGGGTCCTGAGGATGGAACTTGATCATCAGGCTCGGCAGCCAGCAGCTTGACCTGCTGAGCCACCTCACCGGCCCAGTAAATGCACTTTGAAGGTAGGAAAAAAAGAAAATTCAAAATCATCTCGTAAGTTTTTGACCTGACCCAAGAAATACTGGATGAACATATATACCCTGTAGAGTATACTACATGCACACATCATCTCTTCTGGCCCCAACATTGTCCTCCAAATGCCACTTACTTCTTTGCTTGCCCTCAGAAGCAAAGCTTCTCAAAAGAATCATCTATTAATATGTAAAGTACCATCTCCACTACCTTCCCTTCTGAGGCAAGTGACACACACTTAACCATTCACCAAAAATCCTGTCAAGACTGCCAGTCATTTCCATCTTGACAAATCAAGAGCCACTTTCCTGTCCTTGCCTCAACTTCTCATCAGCATTCAATGGAGCTGACCTCACTTTTGTTTCAAATACTCTACTTCCTGGTTTCTAGGGAAGTAAGTTACCCTTCCTGCAAGTATCCTCCACACATCCAAGACTCCAGACACCTTTATTTATATGTTATACTCTCCCAAAGATGATTTACCTGGTTCAAAGGCTTTATATACCATCCATATTTCGAGGACACCCAAGTTTCTACCTTTTAGCCAAACAGTTCCTCTTTTAGACTAATAGACATCTAGTAAACAATTCTAACTACACAGTGGTTTAAGTCAGAGGTATTGGAGAGAAATTTGGGTGAAGCTATCTAACAGAAAAACTTAACATGACCAAAAGGAACTTGGGCTACTACAGCATCTACCATGAGATTTAATTAAATTTTCACGCCTTTAATCCCAGCCCTCCAGAGGCAGAGGCAGGTGGATCTCTACGAGACTGAGGCCATCCTGAACTACATAGTAAGTACCAGGCCAGCTGGGGCTACAGGGAGACCCTGTCTCAAAAAGACAAAAAAATAAATTTTTTGATTCTTTATTGTACAACTCCTTAATAAATAATATTTGATAAAGTAGCAACTAAATCTATTGTATTTGTTATAAAAAGGCTTGGCCACAGTATGCGTGCAGTTGACTCTTAGATTTACTAGACCTTACCTCTTCCCTCAAAAATTGCAGACTCTCTGATGGGGGAAACACATATAATCCACAATTACAACACAACAATGGCCAGTGCCACTACTGAGTGCTGAATGGTACTGCCTGAGTCCAGAAAACTGGCCTTTAGTAACCTAAGAGTGAAGAACACTTTCTCAAGAGGTGACTTCAGAGTTTATTGTTGCAGGAAAAGATAAGCACAGCTATTAAGTATCAACTATATAATTTTTATTTTTTATAAAATTATCATTACCTTTAAGCTTTATAATAAATTCTCCAAGGTAAGTAGAGATATCTTTCATTTATATTTGAAACTTAGATTAACAACTAATAGAAGAACCAGAATTTGAACTTAATTCCTTTCCTCCTTTCTTTATTCCTGTACACAGTCAATAAAACCAATTATCCTTTATATTTGCCACCTACTTTGACCTAAACAAAGTACACTTATACACCAGTTGCCTCCACTCTGAGCACGGAGCTCAATTACCAATCCTGAATTGGTACTCTCTTCCTTCTTTTTCTTTTATTTGTTGAGAACTGAGACTCAGTTTTGGACTAGTCAGTGGCATCCTTAGACTTTCAGGCTACAGGAGCTGAGCATTTTCTCACTGTTTATGAATGCATTCAGGAATAACTATAATAACACCAGTTCAGCACTTTACAAAGCATTTTCACACCTTCATCACGTCACTGGATTCTCACCAACCCTATGGGGTGCTATGTTCCTATTTTAGGAGTCAATGAAGAAAACATCTAACATACCTGGTCTCTGGACTCTATGGAGTGCCAGAAATTGAATTTAAGAAAACAGGGAGGAAGAAGGGGAGGAAGAGATCAAATGGTTCAGAGAGGGTACTGAGCAGTGAGTCACCCAAATGGCCTAGAGCCAAAAATGAACAGGGACAAAGTCTGTTTCCTTCCAAGGTACTGAGTATTTGGCCACACACTGTGATCTGCCACAAGTAATTTTTTTTTCCGGTCTCAGTAATACCTAGTCCCAAAGGTAGCAGAAAAGAGAATACACAAGAACACTTTATACACAACATGCACATGTTGGGCATAATGCAGGGTGGGCCTAGTTAGGCCACCTGCCAGGAGGAATAAAGGAATGGCTCTCGTGGGTGTGCTCCACATGGGTTGGTTGTGAAGCCAGTTTCTGCCCAGCACCTAGAAAGAACCTAATCCACCTAGGAACAAACTGTGATTGGCTGTAGTCAGGACCCCACCCCATAAGGCTATTGGCTAACAAGACCTGTAAAATACTCTGCTCTTTAATAAATGAGTTTCCAGCAGACCACCACTGCTGGCTTTCCACTCAACTCCTAGAGTCTGTGTGTTGTGTTGACTCTGCGCCTACTTGCCCCTCCCCTAGAGCGGAGCTCCTTCGGTCCCCCTCAGGCTGGCCCTGAGTGCTGGGACCCCCAACATGCACACAGTCAGGAAACAAGATGGAAGAAGCAAATTCCTCACCCCACTAGAGAAGACTTGCATTTAGGACCCAGCTCTGCCATGGACTTGCTGAACCTGTCTTCCTTCATGGCATTTTCACATCTCTCTGTGCTTCCCTCTAGCCTACCACATGCGGTTCCACACTCTGCATCTGAGGACAGCAAATGTCCACACCTGCATCTGAGGACAGCAAATGAATCTAATCCCCTCTTTTGAAAATCCCCAACATCATTACTAGCACAGTATGGATGATTGTGTGTGTGTGTGTGTGTTTTATGAGTGTGTACGTGTGCCACAGTACATGTGTGGGGATAGAGGAAAACGTGTAGGAGCTGGTTTTCTCCTTCCACCATGTGGGACCTGGGGCTGGAACTCTGGTCATCAAGCTTGGTGCCAGGTGCCCTTTCCCACTGAGCGATCTCACCAGAATATTCTGGATAGATGGCACATTGAAATAAATATTTCCGCATGTATAGAATTCCACATTCCAGATAATATCAAACCTGTCGTTCTCCTCTGTTTCCTCTTACTCTCCTACTTTAGGGGCACTGCCTAAGAAAAAATTGCTGAATAAAAATAAACCACTCCAAAGAGCCAGACTTGGGGGGGGATTGATCTATACAGTCCCTTTTCACATCCTATAATCTTTCCCTCCACACCCACCCCTACCACCAAATAACCCCTATCTTGCCAAGTCCACCCTCTTCTTCAGAAGAACACTCTTTTGCTCCAAGACCTCTCCTTCTCCTCTCTCCACTGTGCACCCCCTCCCTCCATCCGTTCACAGATCAACCTCCTTTCCTTCAGGTCAGCAGTTCCTCAGAGCTGCCAGCTGGTAACTGGCCATCTCCCTACCGCTCCCTCATCTCACTAAAGGGAATGTGAATCTCTATCTAGAGACACTTGTTCTCATCCAACTCAAACCTTCAAGCCCCTGACTTCCCTCCTTGCCTCTTCCTACTGCCTACCTTTGGCCAACACTCACAAGGAGATGGGGAATAAATCCATGAAGCATGACTGCTTATTGACAAGCCTTAAGACAAAGCATGAGGACAGTAAGTGGAAAGCCCAACACTTTGGGAAAATAGAATGTTTGGCCTTTACAAACATCACAACAGAGGTCCCTACAAACTAGCGACCTACTAACAATGAGAAAGCATAACCAAACATTCTAAAAGGCAAAGCGCCTAACCAAGAGAAGGACGACCAAGAGAAGAAAGGAAAAACTGGTTGTGGAGGAGAAAAGGTAAGAAAGGGAAAGCACGAAGATACTACAAAAATGGTGAGATGGGAAAACAGGAGACAGGTGAGGAGGACAGGTAATAAGAGGAAAAACGACCAGGAGGAAGAAAGAACAGGAAGGAAATGAAGACCCACCCGAGGGAATGCACGCATCTTTGACAGTGGGGAGAGAAAAAAGATCCAGAATAGTCAAGGTAGGTTAGATTTTGACATGAGTTTCTTGGTGCCAGAGAATAAAGAGGGAAGGAATTACAGTGATTAAGACATTACACAGTCTCAGGGTCTCATTTACTTAACGGAGCAAGAACAGTGCTCCAGAGAAGACAGCCTAGTTTAGAGCAGTTGTCAAAGTATCAAAGAACGGGTCGGTTCAGAGAAGAATATTAACATACTGCCACCTGCTTCCTCTCAACCCCATCACCCTACTCAGTACACTTACAGACGCCGGCATTAGCACTGGCATTTTAAGGCTTTGTCTTTCCTGAAGCCTCTGGCTCTAAACAGAAGGCTGGCTGAAAACAGGCTACCTGGGTCTGCTTGTTCAAGTTCGCCATCTCCTACAGTGTTAAGGAGAGCAGCACTACAGCGTGAGTTCCGAACACAAGCCCTTCACTGCAGATCAGGAAACTGAGGCCCACAGAGGCTGCCTGAACAGGACCAGCTCCTGGGTGTCCTAGCTTCCAGTTCATTCTACCTCTTACCAGAGAACAGCCCCACAGTCCAAAGAAGTCAGCAACTAAGCCAGGGCACAGGAAAGCATCACCCCGGCCAACATGCAGACGGGTGCTTACAAAGGAATGGGGCCCCTGAGGCACAGCAGTTCCCCAAACCCAGCTTCCCCCTCACACCCTTCCTTCCCTGGCCAGATCTCCGATTCCAGCACAGGCCTAGCCCTGGGTCGGCTGAGCTGAAGGTTCCACCTTCAGGTCATTCTCTCCTCAAGGGTTCCTTGAGGTAAGTGGAATGGACCGCTTTTCCCATGCTATCCCCGGAAGCCTGAGAGACGCCCCCACCCCCACCCCCTGCACAGGCCAGCTGGGCCAACGCCAGGAGAGCCAGCATTACCTGACGGGGGGCGCAGGCCCAAGCATCTTGGATGATCTTGTGTATCTGTCGCAGAGCCGCACCTCTCCCTTCCCAGCTCAGGGACAAAGCCGGGCTCCACCACCAAGACTGGCGGGATTCAGCAGGGCCAGGCTCCCTCAGCAGCAGCAGCAATAGCAGCAGCAGCAGCAGCAGCAATAGCAGCAGCAGCAGCCGCCCAGCTGCCGAGGCGCTGCACGCTCACGCCCTCGCAGGGCGGCAGTGAAGAGCGACTGGGCGAAGGGGCGGGGAGGGGGGGGGAGGAGGCGGGGTGAGGCCGCGGCGCTTCTCCTTCAGGCTCAGAGGCCCTGAGAGCAGAAGGCGGCTAGGTTCCTACCATCCTCACCGTCTCCACTGTCCCCCTACTCAGTCTCCAGCAAGGGGTGATTTCTCAGCAGAACCAGGCTTTCCTGGCCTATCAGAGCCCTCCTGAATCCCAAATTCAAGAAGAGAACCAGAGCTCCTCTGTAACTTGGTATTGAGGGGTCTTTTCCAGACCTCCTCAAATCTGATTCAGGATTCTATCAAATTAGACTTAGAAGAATACAAGGTATCCCGTCTGCTGACTCTCCAAAAGGTGTCCCACTAAAGACTACTGGACCTTACAGTAGTAAGGTCCTCCTCTAGGCAAAGGAAGCTCTGCGGCAGCTACCATTTGTTAAGAGCTATTTATTGTGTGTGTGCTGGTGCTTTTAAACCTACTTCTACCTCACAGCCTTAACTGCACCAATCCCCATGTCAGAACTAAGGTCCACAGAGATTTTGGTCTTATATAGCGAATTTCTTTTTTTCTTTTTAAGACAGGGTCTCCCTGTAGTTGCTGTTGGACTGGAGTTCTCGCTATGCAGTAGATCTCTGGAGTGCTGGGATCAAAGGCAAGCCCCACCACAATCAGTTCAAATAGAATTTCTTAAGCACCTGTTGTGTATCAGACCCCGTGATGGAACCAAGCTGGGCAACACATCACAGAACTAACGCTAGACCAACGCACGCGCGCACGTACACACACAGGGCACCACCTCAAAAGTGAAGTGATAACCGCCCCACCCTCCCCCACCCCACCCCACCCCCCCACCCCACCCCACCCCCCCACCCCCGCTCCCGGTACCTTCACTCCCCGGGGGCCAGCATGCCTCATCACTCATCCCACTTACCTCATCTATCCCTTTCCCTTGAGGAACATGAGTAGAGTCATGTTACACAGATTATCTCTTCCAGGTCATAATTAAGAGTTTCGATTTTGCTACAGATTTTAGCAATGGGAGGACTATGGAAGGTTTTTAAACTGAATGACAAGATCTAATTTACATTTTTAAATATCACTGATTGGGAGTTGGGACAAGGAAACAAATTAACAGCATCTTTTGGTGCTAAAGACAAAGAGGATGGTAAAAATTTAAACTAATATATAAGATGAAAAGAAACAGCACATTCTGAAGACAAAGCTTGGAAGCTGCACAGGTTAAGACAGAAAGCAAGGAGTAGGGAAAGTACAGAGACTCTTCTGTCTGGTAAATGACTAGTCATCCATACCATGGTCTGACTCCTAAGTCTATGCTTATTTTTATTGCTCTCATTTATTTCTCATTGGTATACAGCAGGTCATTGTGAGCCACTTTGTACTAACTGCAGTAGCCCTCTCTTTGGTCTGGCAAAGAAAAGGGGACCAGCATTAAACCCCACTTGTATTTATGTGTCTACCTTTCCTGACAGATGTCCACGCTTCTAGTCAATGTGCCAAATTAGTCTAACTGCAGAGTAAGAATTCCATACAGAAAGAACAAATTCATCTCTTTTGTTAAGTATCATTCATCCTTCCAGTCCTTGTACTACTTAGCAGAGAAGCTAGGAAATCTCTACATTAAAAGGGGATTTGGGGGACAAGACCTCTCAACAGGTAAAGGCACTTGCTGCCAAGACTGATGATCTGAGTTCAGATCCCTCTGATACACCTGATGAAAAGAACCAATTCCTGCAAGTTGTCCTCTGACTTCCTTGTGTACATGTATACACAAATTAATTAATTAATAATAAATAAATAACTGGTCAATAATGCAGACTGGATGGAAGCTATTCTGTACTCAAGAACTGAGCTTCAAAGTGCTGTGGGTTTTCTTTTTTAACTTTTATTTGGTCTTTTTTTAGTTTGTTTTTTTTATTTATATATTTTTATTTTATGCATATGAATGTTTTGCCCGTGTGTATGTAAGTGCCCACGGAGGCCAGAAGAAGGTTTCAGATCCCCTGGATCTGGAGTTTTGGATAGCTATTAGTTGCCATACGGGTGCTAGAAACCACAAGAGTCCTCTTCAAGAGCAGCCACTGCTCTTAACTGTTGAGCCATCTCTCCAGACCCACTGGTTTGGTTTTTTGAAACACAGTCTCACTATGTAACTTGGGCTGATCTTATCTATTTAAAAATAAATAAAAGGAAAGAAGAGAAGAATCTAAACACAGAATTTTTACTTTTCACAAAAGATAACTCAAAATGGATCACAGATCTAAATGAAATGCAAAAGTATAAAATGTGTAAGATAATGCAAGAAAAAAATCTAGATGATCTTGGATTTGACAATGGTTTTTAGATGCATTATCAAAAAAATTTCCATGAATGAAAATAGACAAGTTAAATTTGATTAAAATTTAAAACTCTAAAGCTGGATGTGGTAGGTAGTACACGCCTTTAATCCGAGAACTTGGGAGGCAGAGGCAGGCAAGTCTTTGTCAGCTGGAGGCCAGTCTGTTCTACAGAGCAAGTTCCAGACCAGTCAGAGCTACACAGTGAGACTCTGTCTCAAAAACAAAGCAAAACACAAAGTTAAAATGCTGTTCTGCAAAAGATAATGTTAAGAAAAGAAAGAGACAAGTCAAGGGCTACAAGAAAGGTCTGCAAAACATGTCTACTAAAGGATCCATATCCAAAATATGCACAAAATTTTTAAAACTCAGAAACAACTCAATCAAAAAAATAATAAAAAAAGTTAAACACTGGGGGATGTAGCTCAGTGATACAGTGCTTGACTAGCTTGAATGAAGTCCTAGGTTCAAACTCTGGTACTGACAAAAAAAATATCCTGCAACTGGACTGGAGAGATGGCTTAGCAGTTAAAGAGCACTGGCTACTCTTGCAGAGGACCAGGGCTCGGTTTCCAGTACCCACATGGTGGCTGTCTGTAATGCCAGTTCCAGGAAACAGTGCCTTCTTATGGCAGCTTCAGGAATTGCATGCACACAGTGTACCTAAATACACACAGGCAAAATACATCAAAAAATAAAATTATTTTTCAAAAATATCTATAACTACAAAGTTGATGTTGTATTGAGAACATTTTGGGGCCAGCAGGATGGTTCAGCTGATAAAAGCACTTGCCACATATGTCTGATGACCTGAGTTCAATTCCCAGAACTCATATGAAAGTATAAGAACTGACTCCAGAAAGTTGTTTTCTGGCTTCCATATGCATGCCATGCAAGCACCTGCAAACAAAAGACAGAAAAGACAGACAGACAGACAGAACAAAGGAAGGAAGGAAGGAAGGAAGGAAGGAAGGAAGGAAGGAAGGAAGGAAGGAAGGAAGGAAGGGAGGGAGGGAGGGAGGGAGGGAGGGAGGGAGGGAGGGAGGGAGGGAGGAGGGGGGGGGGGGGGGAGGGAGGGAGGGAGGGAGGGAGGGAGGGAGGGAGGGAAGGAAGGAAGGAAGGAAGGAAGGAAGGAAGGAAGGAAGGAAGGAAGGAAGGAAGGAAGGAAGCTAGCTGGCTGGAGATATAGTGGCAGAACAATTGCCTAGTTTGAGGCCATGGGTTTAATCCCTAGTACCACCCAAAAAGAAGGGAGGAAGGGAGAGAGGAAGGGAGGGAGGGAGACAGAAAAAGAGAGAGCCAAGTATAATCATGCACACCTGTAACCTCACCACTTAAGAAGCTGAAGCAAGAGGATCATGAGTTCCAGAACAGCTTATGCTACATAGTAAAACCTTGCCTTAAAAAGGAGACAGGGTAAAAGATATGAACAAGAGATTTACAAAAGACAAGTAAGCATAGTCAAAATCATAAATCGTTAAAGAACTCCCAATTAAAACAATACAATCCTGCTAATAATACCTACCTATGAGAATGGCGAAAACCCAAACACTGACAACACATGCTGATGAAGATGTAAAGAACAAGAATGCTCTTTCATTGCTGGTGTATAACTGTGCTGAAAATGGTTATAAAGGGTAGTCTTAAGGAACAAACACAAAGACATAGATAAAATGCACTCTCTTTAACTAGGTTCATTAGACAAATGACTGTCAAATTGCAGATGTAAGATTCTGAGTACCTACCAACTTCATGCTTATGGCATTTCAGACTGGGAACAGTACAAACCATACTTTGCATGCTGGTGTTCTAGACCAACCTCCTCTAAACCCAGTCCTGTTTGAAATGACCCCAAGGGCTGACACTTAAATACTATCTGTCTCCTATACAGAAGAGGCCACTATCACCTTCCTTTAACTATACTTAGTACTTCTAATGATTCAGAAGTTTCATTAGAGTTTTAGCCACCACAATGCCTTTGGTTGGCACTGAGCTTAGGCAGCAAAGCACCACCATCATGCTGTCTCCTTCAGCTGGCCCATGTGCTGCCATTTCTTTGAGACTTAATGCAGAAGCTGGGTCATCCTTCCACATTTCCTTCACTCTCCACCATCTAGTACGCTGGCTTTCCCGTCTAGTTCTCGTCATCTGCAAACCTATTAAATATGCAGTTTCCTGAAATACTTATCAATCATTCACCATGTGCTCTTTCTGTCTTCCCTGTAGTACCAGGAATGAACTTTGTTCCTCACACATGACATATCCCCAGTCTTCTTTCTTTCTACTCCCTCCCCGCCCCCCCCCCCACACACACACCTTTTTGAGACAGAGTGATGCTAAGTTGTCCAAGCCATCCTTGAACTCACTCTGTTGCCTAGACAGCCTTGAAGTTGTGGTCCTCCTGCCTGTCTTCTCAGTAGCCAGGACTACAGGCCTGCCCCACCAGGCCCAAGTTCACTATGTGTTCTTGCATGTACTAGGCTTTAGAGATTAAAACTGGCCAAGAAATTCACTCTGTCTCCAAAACCCACCACTAATAGACGAGGTCAGCATCTGAAGCTAAGCACAGTGGCATGCCTGTAATCCCTGCAGAGGCAGGAGGATCAGGAACTAAAGGTCATCTTCAGCTACCGAGCATATTCAAGGTCAACATAGGCTACATGAGACTGTTTCTAAAAGAACAAGACTTATAAACAGAGTTAAGTAGGATGAAGAAACAAAAATACATCTACTATATGGCATGGAAGGATGAAATTCTGCTATTTCTGGTTTAGCTTTCAGTTCTGAAAACTCAAACACCGTTTCTATGTTTCTAGCTCGTGTTCTCTCTCTCTCTCTCTCTGCATGTGGGTCTGTCTGTCTGTCTCTTTCACTGCTAGTACAGGAAACTTGGTTGCCTCTGATGAAAAGCAGGACTTCTGAAACTGAGACATGATCATAAGACCCTAACAGTTTCATTTATTACTAAAGACTAAGTTTTTGATCAAGGAAGAAGCGACTTAAGAAATGAAAAGGCATGCCAGGCATGGTGGCACACACCTGTAATCTCAGCACTTGGGCAGGGGATAGGGAGCATCACTAAATTTGAGGCCAAAATAGGGAGGGAGGGAAGGAGGAAAGGAGGGAAGGAGCAGGTTGAATGAAGCAGAGGGGACTTTAAAAATCAGACTGTATATTCAAAGAAATTAAATACTAGAGATAACAAATAGCTTACTGAAATTTACATGAGCAAGCAATTAACTTGTTTAAAGTACAATAACTTCCTTCCATTTATATATTACACTGATTCACAAAGTAAATAACTGACAAATTAGTCTTACAAGTCATGGACCTTGGACAGCAATGTTTTGTCTGTGGCATATTCTTAGGCCTAACCAGACCCTCTCAGGTCACACATCTGGCCTATGTAGGCACATCAGTGTGAAGCACCTGCAAACTCTATTATAAAAGCTAATGATCAATAATACTCATTAGAAAATTTGGTTTTGAGACTACAGCTTTCAACCTAACAGTTTGTTTTAATTGATGCCTGCTATGACTGAAGTAAATATAAGATTTGAATTGTTCTTTATTCTTTTGCAACCATAAGCAATTCTAAACATTTACTGAATTGAAAACTATAATCTTCTGATACCACAGGCAAATGTATGAGGAAGTCAGTCAGCAATAATTTTGGTATGTAAATAACCATATAACATATCATTCTTTCCTGAAGCAATTAGATGGCAGGGTCACTTGCTTATTAAGGACATTTTTTTAAATGAAGTAGAGTATAAAATAATACTAACAGCTTACAAAAATACTTCTTAAGCAGTATGAAACCACAACAGATCCAAATAGCCAACACAATCTTGACCTAAAAAGCAGAGCTGAAGGCATCATACTTCCAGTTTTTTAAATATACTACAAAACTTGGTATGGTGACATATCCCTGTAAGCTCAGCAATCAGGAGGCTAAAGGAGGACTGCTATTAGGATGAGGCTAGCCTGAGATAGGGTTACTTGGCAAAACTCTGATTCAAAAACCCAAAATAAATAAAATATATTACAGTGACCAAATATGACAGTGGCCTAGGAATGTAGCTCGCACCGTGGCAGAAGGCTTGCCTGGATGCACAAAGCCCTGGGTTTAGGGTTTAACAGGGCTTGGCAGCACACACATTTAATTCCAGTACTCAGATAAGCAGAGTCATGTGGATCTCTTGAATTTGATCCTGTCTCAGCAATAACAGCAAAAAAAATCCCTGGGTTCAATGCCCAGCATCACAAAAAATAAGTAAATAAAGTAAGAACAGCATAGCACTGGCCTAAAACAGATAAGTCTAAATTAATCAATGAAATAGGAGAAATTGCCCAAAAATAAGTCCACTTTTTTTTTGGGGGGGGGGGGGGTCGTTTTGAGACAGCTGACCTGAAACTCACTATGGAGACCTGGCTGGCCGTGAACTCACAGAGATCCGCCTGCCTCTGCTTCCCAAGTGTTAGGATTAAAGGCGTGTGTCGCCACACCCAGCTTATAATCTATTTTTAAAGCTACCAGAAACACACAGTAGGGAAAGGGCAGTCTTGTCAATAAATGGTGGTGAGAAAACTAAATATCCACATACCAAAACCTGAAAATAGATTCTTGTCTCACTCTTAGTCAACAATCAATTCACAATGAGTAAGAGGCATAAATGTAAAATCTGAAACTATGGAATTACTAAAAGAAAATATAGAAGAAACCCTCCTGAGATTTGTCTGAGCAAAAACTTTCAGAATGTGACTCCAAAAGCATAAGGAGAACAAAACCAAACAAATGAGAAATGGCCTTCAATCCCAGCACTGGGAAGGCAGAAGCAGGTGCATCTTTGACATAGTGAATTCCAGGTCAGTCAGAGTCATACAGCAAGACCCTGTCTAGTAAAAAGAGAAGAAGGAAAAAAAAACTTATATAACAAGAATACAATTAATACGTATAGTAAAGAAACAAGACGAAAATGTAAGTCATACATGAGATAAGGACTAGTATTCAAAATACACAAGAAACTCAAGATTATTAAGTAACAAGAACAAAAACTAGAAATATCATCTGCTATGTTATTGTGCTTCTGGACTATGTTAGCTTTTCGTCACTGTAACAAATACTTGCAGGAAACAAAAGGAAGAAGGGCATATTTTGGCTCACAGTTTCAGAGGCTTCTGCTACAGTGGGCTGGCTCCAGTGCTCTAGGTCTGGGGCAAGGAGGAATGTCATAAAGATGGAAGCTTGGCAAAGGAAGCTGCTCACCACAAGGCAGTCAAGAAATGGAAAAGACAGGAAGGGGTCAAGGGAGATCCTTCAAAAAAATAGACTTTCTCTAACTAGGCCCTACCTCCTAATTGTCTCTTCAGTATGAACTCATCAGTGGGCTAAATGTTAATGAAATTAGTACTCTCAATATCCAAACACCATTGAGAAAGGACAGGCATTGAAAAATGACAGACCAACAGCTGGAGACCAAACCTTCAACACATGAGCCCTTTAGAGGACACATCATACACAAACCACAGCATGAGTAAATACCCAAAGGAACTAAAACCAGTATGTCAGAGACATGTCTGCACACCAATGCTCACTACTTCATCACTTACAATAACCAGGATAACAATCTAAGAGTCCACCCACAAATAAATAGATTCTTTAAAAGCTTACACACACACACACACACACACACACACCTTTAAAATAACAAAATTTTATCATTATTGCTATTTGGATGAACCTATAAAAAAGAGTCATACTTACCAAAAAGGCAAGTAGAACACTGACTGGGGACTGGGGGCATAAACAAAGAAAGGGAAGATGATCGTGAACACTGAGGCTATGTTGTGGTGTTATACACAGCAGGTGTGGTGGCTTGAATGGGAAATGTCCCTGATAGGCTCAGGTATTTGAACACTTGGTCCCCAGCTGATGGTCCTACTGGAAGGTTATGGAACTTTTAGGATAAGACACTTTGCTGGAGGAAGTATGTCACTGGGGACATGCTTCTAGTTTGCTCTCTCAGCTTCCTATGGGATGAAATGTGATCAGCCAATTTCCTGCTCTAGCCACCTGCTGCCATGCCTTCCTTACCATTATGGATTCCCCTCTGGAACTATACACCAATACACTTTCTTCCTTAAGATGCCTTTGGTCATGGTTATTTTATCACAGCAACAAAAAATGACTAATACAGCATGGTAACCATAGTAAATTATAATGTATTAATTACTTCAAAAGAGCTAAAAGATGATTTTAAATGTTCTCATCACAAAAAATATTTGAAGTGAAATGTGCTAATTAGTCTCATTTAATTATTCCAAGATAGATATATATCAAATTTTACCCCCAATACAATTACTCAAGATAATTAATTGTACAATTAAAAATAAGACTTCAGGCTTGCAAGATAGCTTATCAGGTAAAGGTGTTTGCTGCCAAGTCTGATGGCCTGAAGTCAATGTCCAGGACCCAAGTGGTAGACCGAGAGAACTGAACCCCAAAACTGTCATCCACACACTGCCAGGACAAATGCATGCGTTGCCATACATATGAACACAAAAATAACTACATGTAATAAAATTTTTCAATTAATAAATGTTTTCAATACTATAATTTAAAAAAATAAGCAAGGGATGGAGATGATTAAAACAAAGTAAAATGACATGTGAATGAAAATGCCCTAATGGAACCCATTCTGTTGAATGTTAATTTACAAAAAAAAAAAAAAAAAATTCTTTTTAAGGCTAGGGGGGGTTCAGTAGGTAAGAGAACTTGGTACATAAGCATGAGGATCTGAGTTCAAATCCCTAGCACCCACATAAAAAACTAAGCATGGCTGCACATATCTATAATCCCAGTGCTGGGGAGGTGGGTAGAGACAGGAGGATTTCTGGAACTTGCTGGCTGCCTAGCTCCAGGTTCAGTGAGAGACCCTGTCTCATGGAAGAAAGCAGAGAATGACAGAAAGAGATACCCAATGTGCTGGGCATGGTGTCACATGTCATTAGTTCTCAGTACTCAGGTGGATCTCTGAGTTGAAGGCTAGCCCAGTTTACATGGCAAACTCCAGGCCAGTCAGGGATACATGGGGAGACACTGCCTCAAAAAAATAAATAAAAGATACCCAATGTGCTTCTCTGGTCTCTATACATGTGCTTAGGTGTGTATGCCCTCCCAATACATGTGTATATACACCACACACACATATCAAAAAAACACTAGGTATACAGCTCAGCTGCTAGACTGTTTGCCTTAGGATACAGAAACCCAGGGTTCTGTCCCCAGCACCATATAAACCATGTGTGGTGGCCCAAACCCCCACACAAAAGACATAAATGAAAAAAGGTAAAATCTACTTGGCAGCAACCAATCATAAAGTCACAAAGTCAAAATAAACTTGCAACAAACGACAAGGCATAGAGAAGGAATGTGAATCACACCTGTAGAATGAGGGCAAGCTTCATGGAAGAGGCAGTATTTAGGGTATTTATCACAGTCTGGATCTGGAATAAACCCCAAAGGCCGATGTGTTAAAGGCTTGGTTCCCACACTGATACTGTTGGGAAGCAGAACCTTTTTTAAAAGCTAGAGCCTACTGGGTCTTAGGCATCGGGATGTACTCTTGAAGGAGCCGATGAGAGGATCCAACCCCATTCTTCTCACTTCTGCTTCCCTGCCATGAGAAGAGCGGCTGTGCTCCACCATGCACTTCGTGACATGTGCTATCTCATCAGGGCCCAAGAGGTACAATGCCAACTAAGGGGCCGAAAACTCCAAAACCCAAAACCACGACCTAAGATAAACCTTTTCTCCATCAGAATTATCTCAGGTATGTGCACAATGAAGAAAAGCTGAGGGAAGAGTAGAATATTCATGGATAAAGGTACAGAAAAGAGGACAGCATGACTTCTGTTCAGGAAACAGGAAGCAATCTCACCATTCAGGGATAAGTTCTACATACCACACACAATGAATGCTATGTATGCAAAGATCACAAGACCTAGTTTTTACCCTCAGGAAACAGATCATTGTGAAGACAGGAGGCCAAGCTGCATCATCAGACTTAACAGATCCCAAATCTCTCCCTCCTTCAGTTATCTCCCTACAGGGTATTTTTGCTCTTTTAGTTACTGTGTTTCTTACTTTTCTCATTGCTACAATAAAATACCTGGCAAGAAGCAACTTAGAGTCAGAAGGATTTACTTTAGCTCACAGTTTCATGGTAGGAGAGATATAAAGCTCTAGCTCCAGCTCTGGCTGTAGAAGCTTGGGTTGGTCAAATCACATAAATTAGTCACATCACATGAGCAGACAGGAAAAGAACTAGACTGAGCCTGCAGTGGTGAACACTTGGTAGGATATGCTGAAGAGGCAGAGGCAGGAAGAACACCAGACTGAAAACAGGGCCAAGCTACAACCTATAAGCCTGCCCCCTGTGACCTACCTAGCCAGGCCTCATCCCTTAAAGGTTCCAAAACCTCCCAACAATGTCACCAGCTGAGGACCAACCAAAGAGAAAAGAGAGGAGGAGAATAAAGAAACAGAGGATTATATAAGAACATTTGAATAACTGAAGGGTCAAGTAATGTAATGAACATTCTCTGAGGTATGATGACATCACCAACCAAAAGTTCCCATACCTGTCTTTACAGACTCAACTAAAATGTCATCACCTCTGTGAAAGCTTCCTAGAGTCCCTCAAACAGGACACCTCTAATTAGGATCCTTAGAAAAGTCTGCCCAAATATTTCATTCTGATTTACTAAAAGCCTTAATGCTTCTCTTCACCTCTAGACTGAAAATATTTTTTGATCTTACCACTTATTACTTTTCCCAACCCAGAATAAGGCAGATTCAGTAAAACATAGACACCATCATATATTGCTATGGAATGATCAAGAAAATACCCCACCAACACGGCTACAGGCTAGTCCGATGGAGGCAATTCCCCAATTGAGGCTCCACCAACCCAGGTGTGTCAAATTGACAGCTAAAGCTATCCAGCACATCATGCTTGACTACATAATAATTTTAAGATCTTACTAATGATGCCCTGGCTTTTCTTGCAGAGAACCCAGGTTTGAGTCCCAGCACGTACATGGAGGTTAAAAACTATCTGTAACAATTCCAGATGATCCAGTATCCCTTTCTACTCTCCAAGGGCACTGTACAACACAGGTACACTTACATGCAGGCATAACATTCATGCACATAAAATATAAATAAATAAATAAAATTTAAAAAATAAATAAGTTGGGCAGATGATTCAGTCAGCAAAGTACTAGCTGCACAAGCCTGGTGACCAGAGTTTAGATCGCCAGAACCCACATAAAAAAGCCAGACATAGTAGCACACATGTCTATGATCTCAGCATGTCCCTACAGGGAGATGGGAGGCAGAGTCAGGAAATCCCAGAAGCTCACCAGCCAGTCAGCCTGTCCTGCACAGCAGTGACCAAGGAATCATCTCAAATATGGTGGACGGCAAAGACTGACCAACGAGGTCGTCCTCTGACCTCCACAAGCATGCCAAGACATAGATATGCCCACACTCAAACACAAACACACACCAAAAAGGTGTGTGTATGTCTAACAGCTTTACGGAGGATGTAAACTTGTAAGTTACACTCATTTTCCCTGCTTCCCCTAAAGTTTGATGTGCCCATATCACTAAATTCTAGCCAGGAGGCTTTTAAGAACTCAAGGGAAACCAGGCATGGTGGGTCATGCCTTTAGTCCGAGCGCTCAGGAAGCATAGACAAGCATATCTCAGTGGACTGGAGACCACCCTAACCTACACAGTGAGTTCCAGATCAACCAGGGCTACAATGGGGCTCCATCTCAACAACAACGATAACAAAAAACCATGGGCTGTTTCAGTGGTTAAGAGCACTGTTCTTGCAGAGGACCCAGGTTCAATTCCCAGCACTCATCAGGTGGCTAACTATCCATACTCCAGTTCCAGGGGTTCTGACAACCTCTTCTGACCACCATAGGTATTGCACTACATGGGTGCACTTACATACATGCAGGAAACACACATAAAATAAAATTTTTTTTAAAAAGAACTCAAGGGAAATGGTTGCTTTAATTGTAAAATAGGACACAAAAGTGCTAGCTCTGCCCTTCACCCTTTCTTCCTTCCTCAAACCCCATTTCTAGAGTTCTTACTATCCAGACTTACAGAGTTCTTACTATCCAGACTTACAGAGTTCTTACTATCCAGACTTACAGCCAGGATATCACAGCACAAAGACTGGACACAAATTCTCTGAAGTTATCCAAGCAGAGCAAGACAAAGAATGGGGATCCAGTGGTGGTGCACTGAACCCAGGCCGGCCACCAACCAACTTCCTTCTTAGTGAGTATTCTTTACTTCCCAAGCTGTTAGCTTTTCTACTACTTACAGCTGAAAACCTTTCTGATGCAAAGCAATAACATAATACAAAATCATGAGAAAAACACTGGTCCCTCATTCATTATCATTACCATTATTATTATTTGTAGGCACTGGTCCATAACCATAAGTCAATTCCTCTTATTACTATTAGATTACAGGTCTGCATGAATAGGAAAGGGCTAACAAAAATAATTTTTTTTAATAGTCCCAAGAAGTCGGACAATCACTTTCCCTAAGAAGTCCTTTAAACAACACATTCAGAAAAACAGCATAATTCATCTATTTTTAAATGGCTTTCAGATTGTTTATATATACAAAAATACATTCAGTATATAACTTAAGACAATGGTAATCACTGTCTAAAACAGCTATTGCAATTCATGATCAAATTTTGCTCTGAGCATCCTGGAAGCCAAGTCAAAGCCTTCATACTACCCAGTGCTCACTGTTTGATGAAGCAAATACTGTTCTGATAGACAAATATTAGCAGGTAAAGCAAGGGCTGGGAAATTTTTGAAAAAGGCCAGATAGTTCAGGTTTTGTAGGCTGTCAGCTCTGTCTCAAGTACTTAATTCTGCCTTCATAGCACAAATGTAGCCACAGACTTTATAAATAAATAACATGGCTGTAATTCAATAAAATTTTTATTACAAAAACGGGCAATACAGGAGACAAGTCCCACAGGCTGTGGTAAAGACCCTAGGTGATTAAACAGAAAGTATAATTTACTGAAAGAATACTGGATAGCTCAGGAAAATTCTGGAAATGACAGAGAAACAGGCCTGAGGCTAAAGGTCCAAGACAAAGCATAACACTCTGTGGAATAACTAGTCCAACCAAACCACTGCGCACACTTCAGCTCTTGCAATGCTACAGTTGGTACCACAGCTTCACCCTCCCACCACCAGCACCAATGCCCCCCAGTGCCAGAAATGCAACCTTGCCACTGACGCTCCTGCACTATCACCGGGAGAAACTGAACTCTATACTTTCTCATTTCTGTTTTTACTTTCTAAATGTATGGTGCAGGCAATATGGAAATGACAAAACCTGGATCACTGTCTGTGTCCTCAAAAGCAAGGAAGGTCGGGACGTATTTAAATTTTTATACTTTAATAAGGAATTGAATCTTTGTTCCCAATGATCCTTCTGAAACAGAATGCCAAATGCCGTACAGTAAAAACAAATGATCATTATCCATTTTAGTTATCTTACTTATACCTTTCTTTCCCATAAAGAAATGCTTTTAAGAAAATGCTCCAGGACCAATGAGATGGCTCTGTGGGTAAAAGCAGTTGCTGCACAAGACTGATGACTGGAGGCTGATCACAGACCTACTAATGGAAAGAGACAACCACTCCCCAAAGCTGTCCTCTGACTCTGACCTGTCTTCTCCCCCACCCACCCCACACCCATACATACATACACACAAAATAATAAATTTAAATTTTTAAAAATTCTCCTAGTAGGTGTTATGGCTCAAGCCTATAAATTTTGGCACTTAGGAAGCCAAAGCAGGCGGATTTGCCATGAGTATGAAGCCAGCCTGGTTTACATAATGAGTTCCAGGTCAGCCTAGGTTACATAAACCATACTTTGAAAAACCAAACCAAACAAATAACAGTCCTGCCATGGTTGGAGTTAATGTAACTTACCAATAGAAGTTTGCCTAACGTACCTAAGGTTCTGAATTTAATCCCCAGCACCATCCAAAAAAAAGGAAACAAAACCAACCTCTACCCTAACAAAGTAACTAATCCTAACAAACGAAACATGCTATCACCATTTCCCCCAAAAGAGGAACCATTTCATTAATTACTATACCTCAGCATTAAACTTCATCTCTTAGTTGTTGAATACTTTAAGAACTGGGTGTAGACAGAATGTTCCTTATTTGAAATGCTTAGAACCAGAGGTGTTTCAGATTCTTTTTTAAAGCTTCAGAATAGGGGTTAGAGAGATGGCTCAATGGTTAAGAATACCGGCTGCTTCCCAGCACCCACATGGCAGCTAACAACTATAACTCCAGTTCCAGGGGAATCCAATGCCTTCTTTAGACCTCCTTGGGCACTGCATGACAGAGGTACACTTACATGCACGCGATACACTCATACACATAATAAAAATAATAAATACCTTTAAAAGCTTTGGAATATATATATACGATGTGAGGAATAAGACTCAAATATACACAGTGAATTTCTTTATGTTTCATGTATACATGGTGCCTACAGTCTAAAGTATTTTTAGCACACCTGGTGATTTTATGGTAACCTATCAGGGGCCAGGTGTAAAATTTTCCACATGGAGCATCATGTCAGAGCTCAGAACATTTTGACATGTAGAGCACTTTGGACCTCTGAATTACAGACACTCCAACTTGTATTGCTGGCCTCCATACCACTGCACAGGCTGTTGCCTCTCCTGGAATGCCTCATCTCTCATTATCCTCCTTTGCTTCCTGGTACACTCCACTTATCTTCAAGCATCTCCTCTAACCTGTCATGCAATGCCTGAGAGGTCAGAGGAGGGCATCAGATCGCCTGGAACTAGAGTTACAGATGGTTATTAGCCACCATGTGGGTGCTGGAAACCGAACCTGGGTCCTTTACAAGAGCAACCAATGCTCTTAACCCTCTTAACCACTGACTCATCTCTCTACTCCAATAACCTGTCATTCTTAATGTAGTCCTCACCCAAAGGCTTCAGTGACACTCCACCTTTAGAATCTTAGAATGGTTCATGAAAATTTCTACTACATTTACCATGAGTATTTTTAATTTCCGGCCAAACTGCAAGTCCCAATGTTTAGAAATCTTTCATTAATAAAGTCTACTTCCTTAGTACCTCATATAAAGCCTAGTGCACAGAAGGCTCTCAGTAATGTGTCTACTGAAACCAGACAAATCTTTAAAAATATGTTTTTTTTTTCCTTCTGGTTCAACTACCCAATTTCTATTTGTCTTGCCCTTATTCATTTTATATCCCAAGATACAAGGACTGCTGTAAATATCTTTCCCAAATATTTAAAATGTTTCAGCAGCATAAACAACTTTAAAGAAAGGTGCTAACAAATGTTCCATATAAACTCCAAAGCAGTTTGGAGGCCTCTGTGTCACCAAACCAGGAGACAATTTTAGCAGGTATATTTTATTTTAAGAAGCCCTAGGGTCAAAACACTTCACTTTTTCTTTAATGATATCCCAATATTTCTTGCTACCAAACTGCTTCTTTTCACTGTAATCAAGCTTAAAATTCAACTATGGGGTTCTCATGGGTGATCCAAGGCTTTTAGAAAAATATTTTCAGTAAGATATGATCATTGTAAAGAGCTAAATATAATCATCATTAACAAAGCACAACTATCCTTATTCATTCTATAATTTAATTCTTACATACAATCCTGAGCCTTCACCAGCAAGGCCCTGTCCCAAAGCCATCTTTGTGGCACTCTCCAGGTCCAGTCCCACCTCAATGCCTCCGGAAATACCTCCAGCCACACACATACAATTGCTAATAGCTATTCTCACTTAAACTGATAATCTATTATCCTTAGTAAAGTATGACAGCTTGAGGGAAGAAACAGGCCTGGCACAGGGTAAGCATGCAGGTGCTTGATAACTGGTAAATAAAAGTAAGTTAAGAAATACAGTTAGCAATTCTGTTTAATAAAGTAGAAACTGAGGTGACTTTCCCTAAGACTTTAAGTATGTTTTCACCAAGGGTCCTTTCTACGACACCTCCCCATGGCTACTCAGTGCACAAAAGGGGCCCTAGGAGGAGGAGGCCTTCTCTCAGCACCCATCTTCTTGGGAATCAATCTCCTCATTCACAAGAGGGAACAATCACAGTATCTTTCCTTCTCTCAGATATTATGAAGATCACATAAGACACTGTGAGTAAAAGGGACTGGGAAAGTGTGAAATTACCCACTAAGCCCAGACAGTGCTTCAGGTGAGGACTCCCAGAGATGATAAATAATAAAATCAAAGCTAACAAAATCAACTTTCCTCTGGGTACGGTAGCTCACGCTTTAATCCCAGCACTCAGGAGGCAGAGGCAGGTGGAGCCCAGTGAGATGGAGGCCAGCCTGGTTTACATACTGGCCAGCTGGGGCTAGGGAAGACCCTCTCTTCCAAACAAAACAAAAATCAGCTTCAGGGCTAGTGAGATAGCTCAGTGTGTCAAGTCATTTGTCCAGGAACTCACATGCTGTAAGAAGAGAACCAACTCCTACAGGTTGACCTCTGACCCCCACATAGGCAACATGGAACACACATGCACACACATACAAATAACAAATGTTAAGAAAAATTTTTAAATCAGCTTAGGGCTGGGGAGATAGCTCAGTCAGTAAAGTGCCTGCAAACATAAGGACCTGACGGTAAAAACACCAGACACAGCAGCATGCATGAGTCTGTAACCCAGCACCTACAGGGGGACAGCCTGGGCTATAGACGCCCAAAGCTCACTGGCCAGCCAACTTAGCTGAATTGGTGAGTTCCACATTCAGCAGCAGACCCCATCTCTTTAAAGTGGGGAACAATGGAGGAAAACACTCAACATCAATCTATGACCTCCACATGCATGTACACGAACACGTACATACACCACAAACACACACAAAAAAAAGCTTTATTACCTTCGTTTTACAAATAAGAAAAGTGACACACAGAGAGCTTAACACCTGACAGAAAGTATAAACCTGGCAAACACTACAGCTTGACTTATTTTACCAAAAGCCAGATAGGAAATACAAAAGTGAACAACCACTTCCTTACCAGTCACTGCTATGACCACAAGACACCAAAGAGTAGGCACTAAAACCAAGACAGTTCAAACTTAGGATGGAAAAGAAAGCCTAGGAAAGAGCCGGGAGAAGAGAGAAACAAATAAAAGAGGTCCAACATACTGTCATAGTGGGAGCAAGTAGGCCCTAAAAATCCATTTTCCCTTTCTCTTCCTTCCCGCATACCCACATGCCTCAAGAAACCCAACAAGATACTTCCTTTCTTCGTACAGCTCCTACAGAAACCAGAAGAGTGCAAACTGTGTCACTGAGAAAGTCTACAACATTCCTTTGCCTAAGTGCCCTGCAAAGAGAGACAAAGACAGACAGGCTTTCAGATGTCCCATGGTAACAAGACAGTTTGGGGCAGGCTTTTTCAGTAGGTTACATAGCTGCTATTATTTTCAGCTTTAAATGCCATATGCCTGTGGCCAGGAATTTTTTTTTATTTGGGAATATAGAAAAAAAATGTAAAGGACACATTTGGAATTTACAAAAGCAGAAAACAGTGTGAACACGTAATCTCAAAGAACTTCAGCATAGGACAGACATTTAGACCCAGTGGTGCCAAATCCTTTCCTGTAGTCAGAGCTTCTCAGAGCTCAGCAAGGCTAAGAATGGACTTTCAAATGAAAGCAGCAGATTCATCACTGAGGTAGCTTCACTGCCCAGAACTCACTCCTCCACAGACTCCATCAGCCTTCTTAAGTGTCCCCTAGGTACAATGTCCTGTACTGGGTACGTTCAAGGAGCAGCCAAGTCAGAAACAACACAGATGTACAGAATTAATCATGATGCCATGAAGCATATACAAAGTACTCTACTACGAGGAGGGGAAAGGACACTAATTCTGACCTTGAAAGGCAGAAAGGCTTTACCAGGCATCTCCTTCCCCGTAAACTGCCCTCTTCACTGTACAAGGCTCAGAAGAGCCAGACAAAACAGTCTGTGATAATTTCAAACGACAATTTTGATGACAAAGAAGCAAGTGATGACGATCTGAAGGTCTGCAGTAGCTGTGGCATGGTGAAGGAATGAGTCATTGCTCTGGGGTCTCAAAGTCATACAATGAAGGTAAAGAAAGGCTGAGGCTGGGCACCCAGCCCCCTAATTCCTTTCTACTGTACACAGCTTACAGGATGCCAAGGGAAGTTCTTTTCCAAAGATGAGAGGCTTACTCACCTAGCGCTGATTAAATTTCCAGGCTTATGTTAGAAGAGAATAGAAGATGGCTTCAACTAAGTCAAGCTGAGTTTTGAAGATCAGTTTTTTTGGAGAAAAAAACTTATCAAGAGATTCTTCTACTTTAGGGAAAAAAAGATTCTCTTTTTCCACAGATAGAAAGCTTGATGACCCCAAACATTTCCTCAACACAGAGATACGGCTTTGCTATTCTAGAAGTTCTTGTTCCCATTTGGGCCCAGTTCTTTGAGTGTCCAAATAACCAATGACTAAATTAGCCTCAGACCTACTGTCTCCTCCAGTGTTCAGAAATGTTTAGGCCAAGAAGACAAGCTAGACCTGACAACAAAAGCAAATTTTATCCTTTCTTTAAAGGGACCCATATGATCTACAGCATCAAGACCTTTGCAAAAGGAGTTACAGAAGGAAAGATCTCTTTACCAAAAGAATGAAAAATACAATAGACAGAATTCAGACTCTAGAGTTGAGTCCATTTTTGATTCCTGACTCTGCCCTTTGAGCTGGTTAGTCATCTCTCTGATCTGGAAGTTCATAGCTATCAAATAGGGATAAATAACTATTGTGAAGTGTTTTTTAAAAATGTTTAAAGTGCCAAGAAAAGCCAAGCATGGTAGCTTTAATCCCAGGCAAAGGCAGGCAAATCTCTGTGAGCCGGAGACTAGCCTGGTCTACTTAGAGAATTCAGGTCAGTCAGGGCTACATAGTAAGACCCTGTCTCAAAAAAAATAAATAAATAAAAATGAATTTTAAAAGAACCAAGAACACAGTGAAAACCTAAAATGTAGTCATTAACTAGCTGCATATTATATTATGTAGCATTCTGCTATTAGTTGCTACATTAGATTCTTTTAAAACAATCTCAAATATATGTATAGTTATATATATTTGCATTAATTACATTAATTTTGCTACAGTATATACTCTATCCTTTGCAAATAACTCAATGTATATATAGTATATAATTTCTGACTCATACTCACCTTGGAAGCTTATATAATAAAAGTATTATTCTCTTTTTAATTTGCTACATAAGGCAATGAAAGCATGATTAGAATGAATGGACTTGTTCAGTGTTTCACTGAATTAAACATACAACTGAGCACTGAAACATATACTACCTCTCCACTGGTCCTTCTCCCTCCTAAAGCTTGTATGATGCTGAGGAAAATGGCCTTTCTTAAGGATTAGTCACAGACTATGCAATGGTATGAAGACAATCCAAGATAGCAGGGCAATTAAGACCTACAAAGAAAGAAGCAATGCATCATTTCCCACTCTGGACCAGAAGAGGAACAGTCATTCATCTAGCTTCTTGAAGCTATCCAAAATGGCAATTTCACTGGGCACTGGAGTATATGCCTATATTCCTAGAACTTGAAAGGGAGAGGCAAGTTCAAGGCTAGCTGGGGATATATATATATACCCTGTCTCAAAAAATAAAAAACACTCTTCAGAAGGATCAAGTGAAGGAAGACACTCAAAAACTAAGTTATTTCTTATATAGCTAAGTAAGCAGATCTGTGAAGACCACCAGGTCCAGCTTTCCTATGGATAAATATAAATAATGACACTGCTAACTAGAGCAGTGATGAGGGCATGGGCCTGCAGCTCTCATATATGCGGAGGGGATGTAAACAATGTAACAACTTTGGAAAAAGTCTAGAGCCCTCAAAAGGTTAAACATTAAATTAGCATATGGCCCAGCAATTCCACTCCCAGATACATAACTAGAGTAAATCAAAACACACAGCCACATAAAAATTGTACATAAATGCATTCCTAGTAGTATTGTTCGCTACAGCCAAAAATTGGAAGCCAGTCCATTACCCAATAGCTAATGAATAGAAAAATAAAACATGGTATATCTAAACAACAGAATATTAAGCAATAAAGATATAAACCAAATTCTACATAGTAGAATATTAATCAGCAAAAAATGTTAAATATTATTTAGCAATGAAAGAAAAGTACATGTTACAGAATGGATGAAAGAAATAAGACACAAAAGAATACACGTTGCTGCCAGGGAGATGGCTCACAGGAGTGTTTGCTATGCAAGCATGGGGACCTGAGTCCAGTTCCTCAGTTCCCATTTAAAGAGCCAGGGATGGTCACATGCACCTATAACCCCAATAATGGGGAGGCAGAAGACGGAAGGTTGTCAGAACTGACTACTCGCCTAGCCAAAAAAAGGCAAGCTCCAGACTCAATGAGAGACTCTAAAAGGAACTGAATAGAAAGTAATAGAGTAATTAACAGAGTAACTCATTTGACATCCCCATGTGGCCTCATGTATATGCCTCCATGTGTATACACACACACACACAGAGATTGATTATATGTTGGGGGGATGGAGAGATGGATCTGTGGTTAAGAGCACTAGCTGCTCTTGTAGAGGACCTGGGTTTGGTTTCTAGAACCTACATGATGGCTAACAAACGCCTAAAACTCCAGTCCCAGGTAGATCCAACGCCCTCTTCTGTACTCCATGGGTACTGCCTGAGGTATACTTACATGCAGGTAAAACACTCATACCATATATAAAATAAAAATAAATCAAAAAAGGTTTTTTTTAATTACATGTTGTATTATTTCACTTCCAGGAACTGTCCAAAGTAGGCAAAGAAAATCTGTGCAAATGAAAAAGTAAATTAAGAACAATTCCTAAGACTAGGCTGCTGGAATGTAGGAGAACAGCAAGTGAATGTTACTGGGTTTCTTATAGGATGGCCAGACATCCTAAAACTAGACTGCAGTACTGATTGTATGATTCTGTGAATAAACTTTAAAACATAGATAATTTACCTACGTGAATTTTGTGATATGTAAATTATATCTTTTTTGAGATTTATTTTCAATTAGGTGTTATGTGTCTGTCTGTGTGTCTGTCTATGTGCATACGAGTGATGTGACTGTAGGTACCTGCAGAGGTCAGAGGTATTGGATCCTGCCTAGAACTGGAATTACAGGCAGTTATGAGCTGTCTGATATGGATGCTGGAAACTGAACTCGGGTCCTCTGGAGGAGCAGTACCCACTCTTAACCACTTAGCCATCTCTCTAGCCCTATGAGTTATAATCTAATAAAGCTGTTAGGGTCTGGGGTTCAGAGTACTTGCCTAGCATGCATGAAGTCCTAGGTTCCAACCCCAGCACTACATCAAACCAGGTATGATAGTACATGCTTCTAATTCCAGCACTGATGAGGTAAGAGGTACGAGTATCAGAAGCTCAAGGTCATCCTCACCTATATAGTAGGTTGAGACCAGCCTGGGCTACATGAAACCATGTCTCAAAAACATGTACAAAAATAAAGCTATTAAACACAGCACAAACAACCATGGTAAAGTGGCAAAAACACCCACCAAACTTGAGTCAGGCCTAGGTTCAAACTCTGGCTCTGTCACTCGTTAGCTACGTGATTTATCATGACTTCTCATTGGACCTTACCTTCCTTATCTGTAAAATAAAGTTGTAATAGTAATCCCTACTTTTGCAAAGTAGCTGGAAGATTAGGTTAAAAAAAAGTATGAAAATGCCTTACACACAAACGATTTCCTGAGAACTTTGTGTTCTTCTTGACAGACATTCCTTGTCACTAGTATTAATGACTAAAATCACTAAAACTGAAAGACATTTTCCTCGTCTAATTTAAGTAGCTTTGAGGTTTTACCCAATAAGCTAAAGAGAAAATGAACAGATCTTCAAATTTACTATGTAGAAAGTCTTAGAGTATATGTACACAGGTACCCAGCCTAAGTCCTAAACCAAAAATCAACAACAACACAAAGGGCTGAACAGACACCCCAACTGCCTTCTTCCCCATAAACTGCACCCTATTTTCCATTTCGGCTAGTGCATTGTGACCACACTACTGAAATAGGAAGTAGATGTTCAAGAATAGCTGTAACATGATTTCCAGTTCTGGGTCAGCAAGAACAACAAAGTTTCCCTGACCCTGGGAAGACATTTATGCTGTGGTCTGAGACGGTACCAGGAAGACATCATCTGTGAGCAGCTAGAGATGGAAAGGGGAAAAGAACAGCAGTTTGTCACTTTTGTTTAAAGGAAGACAACGGAACTTGCCTAAGCTGACAGACCAAAATCACTTAGCCCTAGTCACCCTACATATATAACAAGCAGCCTGTGGGTGTACAAAGAATTCTGGGCGCCAGGATCGGAAAAATCAGCACTTGTCCCAAACTACTACCAAACTGCTACATAATCTTGACTAAATCAATCCCTGTCACTTGATTCCCTTCCCATGTGTGCTTGCTTATGATTCAGAACTTTCACTAATACAGCAACTACTACAGACAAGACTGTGTATAACAAAGTCTCTATGCTCCATACTGAAGCTGGATATTAAAAAAAAATAAACAATCCAACTATGGCATAATTACAACTTGTGTTTCACAGCCAATGCAAATTAGAAAGTGAAATTGTGGGTATTCTTCCAACAAAGCCCAGATAAGAAATCAGAAGGAGCTCCGCTCAGCTCTCCCTCCAACACAGACAGGAGCTTGGTGCTTCTTTTTCATTAAGTCACCTCACTACCCAACGCCATGAGCAACTGAAAGCATTATGGTCAACCACAAAATGTGTTACGAATGTAAGCCATCTCCACCAGTTACCATGCTTCACATAAGCATGGAACTCATGGAATCTCAGTTTCTTAAACAAAAAATGGAGATAATACTAGCATCTCACAGTATTGTTTTGAGGGGAAAATACTCTGAAACTAAAGTGCTTGTCAGGGAGACAATACTAAATCTTTAAAAAGAAGGAAATCAGGGGGCTGGAGAGCTGGCTCATCGATTTAAGAGCACTGACTGTTCTTGCAAAAGACCCAGGTTCGAGTCTCAGAACCCACACGGCAGTTAACAACCATCCATAAATCCAGTTCCAGGGGATCCAATGCCTTCTTCTGACCTCCACAGGCACTGAACAACACACCCACACATAGAGGCAATACACTCATACACATAAAATAAAAACATTAAAAAAAAAAAAAGAAATCAATCCTTTACTCCAGTGTGCTCTCAATACTTAATCAGTTAGACAACAGAATCTATAAAAACATGGCAATATCAGAACCTACTCACAGTGTAGGGATTAAATCAAACACCATACAGGTAAGGGACTTAGTGCAGTTCCTAACAGCACACACTTATAAAAACATTAGCACCTATTAAGTCATTTAACCTTTCTTTCTCTCAATTTCTTCATCTGTAAAACCATGATAATAACAGTTCTTAATTCATGGATTAAATAAATAATTATACTTTAATTTAATAGAACAGTGACTGGCGCAGAGTAAATGCTATAGGAGATTATGTTAGTTTTATCTTTTGGCTCTCTTCTTTATCTACATGCATAGAGTACTGGTTCTCCATTAGGGGTGACTGTGTCCTTGTCATGACATTTGGCAGTATCTAGACATTTCTGATTGTCATGGCTGTGTGTGGAGTGTGGGAGTTGTTATTGGCATCTAGTGGACAGAGGACAAGAACACTGCTAAACATACTGTAATGGGGATGAGGAGATGCATGATATGTAAAGTGCTTATACCAGGATCCACACAAAAGCCAGGTGTGCCAGGGCTTTTTTTTTTTCATCACCTGTAATGTGATGAAGAGCAATAGAAGAAGATACACAAAAAATATGATGAAGAGAGACAGCTGGAGATACTCAAACTCTGGCCTACATACACACACAGCAAGCACACCTGTGCACACGGAAACATACGTCACACACACAATAATAAAAAATAAACACACATCCTACAATGCACAGGACAACTTCACATCCCAGCAGAGAATTCTACCACCTGAAATAACAAGGCTTGAGAAACAATAGAGATTAGATACAATTCAATGCCAACATTCAACTAAGGTGGCAGGGTCAGAGGATCATGAATTCAAGGCCAGCCTGAGCTATATAATGGGAGTTTGTCTTAAACATAATACACACGCGCGCGCACACACACACACAAATCAAACAGAAGTTCTATCTTCTGACCACCTCTGGACGGTTGCTACACATGGATCTATCTTCTATATCTTATTAAACAGGAATACACATTTTAGATCTCAGTTTACCAAATTTCAGAACGGACAAGAAATTTACAAAAGATCGAAGGAAGAGCAGCTGTCTTTTCCTCCTGACCCCCAGGCTGCTGTTTTGTCCATGAGCTAACTCAAAGCTATGGCTCAGGTACCTGGCAGGTCTTCTCTCTGTCCTCCCATTCCTCCTCTTCCCCACCACTCCACACGTTTAAAATCAAAATCTATTTCCTGCATCAGAGGTCAGACACTCACAGGGTGACCTCTTTCACTCCAGTTTGGGCTGTAGACCGGACAGCCCTTCCTACTTACCTTGTCCAGGGGATCCCTCTTCTGCAGAGCTTTACCTTCTACTGCTATTCCTTCCCAAGGTTAGGCAAGATGTTCTGCCTGAAAAGTTTAGTTTGGTTGGACAATGTGAACTAATATCCTTCCCCAGCCTACGGGAATGAACTGGGCGCAGGGAGGGGCCAAGAGCAAGTTGTAACAGCTTACATTGGACTTTCTCCCCAGGAAGTGGCTTTGAAGAGAAAGGAAAACAAAGACTGTGGGTATCTTAGGGGAAGGGAAAAAAATGGAGAAGGAATACGTAAGCAAATGGGCTTTAGAGGGTAACCAGCCAGACACAGGGCATCAAAACATTTCCCACAATGAGTTCTTACTAATATTTCAATAACAAATTAAAAGTGGGGGAGAGATAGTAAGTGCTCATTACATGCTAGTGCTAGGCACTGTCTGTCCTAAGTTTATTCAACTCAATCTTTACAACCAACTTCTGAGGTATTACCGTAATTTTAGAGAAGAAAGTGAGGGTTAGAGAGCCTAGTTCACTTGCCTCAGGTCACCTAGACAGTAAGAAGCAGCTGAAATTTCTCTATCTTTTAGGCACCAGATAATTAATTTCATGTGTCAGCCTGACCAGCCACAGACTGCCCAGATTAAACACTACATTCTAGGTGTGTCTGGGAGTATTTCAAGATGGTATTAGCATTTGAATCAGTGGACTCAGCTGAGTGCCATCCACACTGAGGGTCAGCATTGTCTAATCCATTTAGGGCCTGAATGAAACTTCTGTTTCTAGCCTGCCAGCTTGTACTCTCTTCCCAGCCCTCGGACCAAGATTTACATCCTCAGCTGCTCTCGTTCACAGGCCTTCAGACTCAGGCTAAAATACATCTGTCTTCCCTGGGTTTCCAGCTTGCAAAGTAGGAGTCTCCATGACTGCATGAGTCAATGCCTTATAATAAAGAATGTAGTGGGGAAGAAAGAGTTTCTGGAGGACCTTGACTAACACAGTCCTGCTTCCCTGAACTACTGAGGGGGCCCTTGGTGGTCTCTGAGGCAGGTCTCACTCTGGAACTCAGGACGACCTGGAGTTTACAATGTTACTCAGGCTGATCGCATACTCATTGAAATCCTCCTGTCTCAACCTCCTGAGTGCTTGGGACTATGGACATGCCCCGTGGAATTTCTTTGTTTTCCAATAAAAAATTTCCTCAGGCATGGTGGAGCAGGCCTTTAATCCCAGCACTCGAGGCAGAGCAGACAGATGTGAGTTTGAAGGCAGCCTCGTCTACACAGTTAGTTACAGGCAAGTCGGGCTACATTGTGAGAACATGAAAAAATACTTTCAGTCTCACTGGAAATTTGTAAAACCATAGTTTTAAGCAACAATTTAGCTTTACATACTGCACAGACTTTCAATGTTTTATGGCAATATAATCAGAACCTCTCTTCTCCCTCTAAAATGTATGAATTAAGGGTCTATAGTATTTCAAATATTGAATTCAATGTTATATGATATGTCCTTGTGTACAGCTATCTAACATACAATTCTTGTTTTTTCTCATCTCCTAAATCCCTAAAATTTAATGTTACCAAAACTCCTAACCTCCTTTTGTGCTGATTCCCCGAGTCTTCCACGCAATCAAGGTTCCAGAGTTAAGAGGGCCACTGGCTCTTCTGCTTTGGGTGAGAAGCTCTAAAGCAGCAGCACGTGAGGGAGGGAGGGTCAAGAGAGACTAGAAATTTTTGGTCTTCAAGGCAACAGGATTTCAACGAGGGGAGGCAGGAATGGGCAGGCCATGGCCTGTGGAGGTCAGAGGAAACTTGTCAGGAGTCAGTTCTCTCCTGCCAGCATCCGGGTCCTGAGGAGAGAACTCAAGGCTGTCAGGCTTGGTGGCATGCCACTGTTACCTGCTGAGCCGTCTCACCAGCCCAGACAGTTTCTACCTTCTCTAAACATTTATTCCACTTGCCGTTCGCACCATATAATAAGCAATTAGGTAAGCCTTGTCTTAGCTAACTGTAAATCAAATTTGTTTCAGACCCTGTGACAAGTCCTAAGAATAAAAGATGTAAACCTGAGCATGATGGCTCCAGCCTCTAATCCCAGTATCCGAGAGAGGCTGAAGGAGGAGTATCATGAAAGGCTATCCAGGGCTACAGGATGCCTACATATAAGACTCTGTCTCAAGAGAGTCAGGCATGGTGGTGCAGGCCTTTAATCCCAACACTCAGAAGGCAGAGGCAGGTAGATCTCTGTAAGGTTGAGACCAGCCTGTTCTACATAGTTAGTTCCAAGCCATCCCAGGCTACACAGTGAGACACATACACACACCCCACCACCATCTCAAAAAAGGAAACAAAATCAACCAATAGTTAGAAAAAGAAAGGGAGGAAGCACAAAGGCAATCTCTCCTCTAATACAAGATTTCTTAAACTGTTCTGACAACAATCTAGGGTACGAATATATGTTACATTGAACCCTAGTACACACGTACACATACTATGCATGAACACACACACAATCTATAAATATAAAATTGCAACAAAGGGAGCTAGAGAAATGGTAGTTAAGAGCACTGACTTCTCTTTTCAGAGGACCTGGGTTCAGTTCCCACAACCATGTGGCAGTTCAAACACATCTGAACCTCCAGTTCTAGAGAATCTGATACCCTCATTCAGCCTCCATGAGCATTGCATGGGTACATTTACATACATGCAGGCAAGACACTCATATACAGAAAAAAAAATTTTATAATTAGAACAAAAGTTTCACAAAACAATCTTTGCTCTTTTAGGTGGAAGGGTGGGCGTGCATACAGGATCTCAATCTATGTAGCTCAGGCTGGCCTCAAGCTCCTGATCCTTCTGAGTTCTGGAATTATAGCACTACAATTGACCTTGCTTTTTCTATACATACCTGGACTTTTTTTTTCTGATGGGTTCTGTTTGACCTTTTTAAAAATGATAGCCCAACAAAGCATTTTAAATCCATAGCTCAAGGGTTATGACCTAATAGACTGAAACAACACTGCCCTTCCAAAATTGCCAGGTTAAAAGAGAAGAAAAGGCATGAACAATAATAAAAACTGTAACAACAGTAGCCAGCATTTCAAGAGCTGTACTGAATACTCTGCTCCCAATCAAGATCTACCCCAGGTCTGCTGCTCCAATCAAATGTCCAAATTTCTTTCACTACAACACAGCACAGATGCAGTGCAAAAATATCTATGATGAAGAACACTTCCATGAGGGGTAAAGAGTAAGGGGGCCAAGCAGACTGGTCAAGAAACAAACAAAGAAAATCAAGATTCCTGAGCCCTGTCTTGAAGCTGGAATTTCCTATATTTCCAAGAAGTTACGATACAGCATTTTGATCAATCTAAAACAATTTTGAGCTCCTACATGTGACCTATAAATGTTTGTAGATAAAATTTTTTACCTTCTCTTATAAAAATGAAAAACATTTTAATATTTTTAAGATGAAACCTATGTTGATGTGGTGTTCCGTTATGTTCTGTTGGGCTGGTAATTGAACCTAGGTCCTTCACACATTAGACAGGTGCTCTACCACTGGGCTATATTCCCAGCCCTGTTGCTGTGTTTTAATAGAATCTGTCATTCCCACAGGCCAGACAGTGCTTAAAGATACTGTCCTTGCTAGCGTTTCTATTGCTTTGATAATAAAACACTGACCAACCCAGACAGTGACCCATGCTTTTAATCTCAACACTCTGGAGGCAGAGGCAGGAGGATCTTTGTGAGATCAAGGCCTGATCTGCATGGTGAGTTCCAGAATAGCTAGGGCTACAAGGAGGCCTTGTCTCAAAAAACAAACAAAAAAGCAACTTGGGGAGGAAAGGGTTTATTTCATCCTACTCTTCTAAGTGACAGTTCATCTTTACAGGAAGCCAGACAGGAGCATAGAGGCAGGACACAGGTTCAGAGAGGAAAGAACTGAAGCAGAGACCATAGAGGAACATTGTTTACTGGCTTGATCTCTTGGCCTCTGCTCAGTCTACTTTCTTATACAACCCAGGACCTGCCAACAGGTGACATGACTTACAGTAGGCTGGGCCCTCTGACATCACTGAATAATCAAGAAAATGTCCACAAGCCAATCCAATAGAGGAAATTCCCCAACTGAGAGTCCCTCATCCCAGGGTTGTCATGTTGACACCTGAAGCTATCCAGATATAGTTTTAAAATCTAGTAACACAGGGCTGGGGAGATGGCTCAGTGGTTAAGAGCACTGGCTGCTCTTTCTAGAAGGATCTGGGTTCGGTTCCCAGCACCCACATGGCCATTAACAATCATTTATAATTCCAGTTCCAGGGGATCTGATGCCTTCTTCTGACCTCCACAGGCACTACAGGACATGGGTTCACTTACATCTAGAAAATATACATATAAAATAATAAATAAACATTTTTTAAGTCTGGTAACAGCTCCTCTAGAAATAAATTCAAAAATTGTTATCAGACACCAAAGTTCTATCCCAATTATACCAGAGAATTTGTGTGACAAAACAGTAATCAGACTATATGATCAGTGTCTTTATTACTAAATTGAGCAAAAACAGAAAAAAATAATTTTAAGAAAATCAGTCAACACAAAGACACAAGGACGAATCTGAGGTTCTAGAACTTCTAGGTTTCTCTCTCCCCTGATTCTTCTAGCTGGAAGCAGAAGAGAAAAGTCACACCGAATGGCCTGCAGAGCCTCCACCATTTTATCTGTTTCCTCCTGCAAAAGCCCAAATGATTACAAGCTACAGGAGTACATTTTGTTTTTCAGAGATAAAATTTCCAACCATGAAAATGACTGTATAGCAGTAAAATTCTCTACCATGGAAGAATGCAAGCACATGCAAGAGCTATTTGACAGGAACTCTGCAAACTGAACCCCAACGTAACATAAAGGCTGTGTTGGATGCCCACACAGGGAAATTCTAGTTTTCAAATTCTACAATCCTATCTGCCCACAACAAGAGAAAAACTAGACCTTAGCAAACTATGATGGGAGTTCTGTCATCCTTTGCATTCCTCTGTCCTTTCTATGCCTCTACCTCAGCACAAGGACGGTGACTCATGGTTATATACTGGCCTTCTCTTTTCAGAGTTTCTTCCTAAATTATGGAGAAGAAAGGTAGTGTTAAGTTGTCAAGAAAAAAGCCAGGGAGGTATATCTGCAGGTAGACACTGAGATCTACACCAGAGAAAACATCAAGAGTAAGAACATGTAATATGATACTGCTCTATCCAACAGTATCCAAACTTAGGGACGCCACTGGCTTCTCCGGCCACACTGATGAATGACCCTCAAAACAGAAAGTTAGGAAACTAGTGTGGATAACTAGCCCCAGCCACTCAGACTACTATAAACTACCCTTGCCAGTGGAGACCCAAGTATCATAAATTAAATGCCTAGTGCCTCCACTAGATGACCTTGAGCCATTCACTACTGCACTCAGCCTGAACAATCCTAAAGACAGAATGTACCAATTCAAATGGTAAATGAATACATCAGACAACACTGCCTATAAATTTTTTCCAGCACTGATCTTGCTACTCTGGTATAAAATGGTTTGGTTTTTTTATTTAATTAACATTTATCCTCAATTCTCAAAGACCTATGAACAAAAATAGCAAACACTTTGTACCTAGTAAGCACTTCCTATGGGAACAAGTGCAGTACTTAGCATTATCACCTTTAATCTTCGCAGCAATCGTATCTTACAACTGAACAAACTGAGAAAGGTTCGAGACTTTCCCAAGGTCATATGGGAAATAAAAGACATATAACCTGACCTAGCTCTACTAATTTTTGTAAGTCCAATCCTTCTCCTACCAAATCGTTAATTTCTAGGCTTCTATCCCAAAACAGAATGTTTATCTGGAAAGTAAGAAAACAGAGAACTTGGGGGAGAGGAGGATGGTGACAGATCAGTTTCCCTCAGGTGTTCTCTACGGTAAGGGAAATAACAGTAAGGACTAGAGCCACCAAAATCAAGAGAGTTCCCAAACTGCTAAAAGCAAGAGTCATCCAAACTCCTCCCGTACCCACCAGCTCCACTAATTCTGTATCTAAAAAGTGGACGGCTACATACATACAGAGAAGGTATGTCTACATCTATATAACCCAAAGAAGGGCTGGGAATGGAACTCAGTGGTAGAGTGCAGGGTTCAATCCCCAGTACTGCAAAACAAAAAGCAGAAGTCAACTTGAAACCCCAGCCTTTCTTACCTGAAGAGAATACACCGGCCTCTCCTCTCTCTCATGGAGGCCTGTTCCATGTCCTCTGCCTTTCCAAGGATGGTCTTTAATCCCCCAAGACCTGGATTCTGGCCCCTGAAGAAGCTGTACCACTTTAGGGACAGGAGATATACCCATTGGCAACTAATACTTATCTCTACCAACACTGTTTAAAATAAATAAAAATTAAGGTGAGGGGGAGAAGGAGAAAAAGCCCCTAGGTTTAGGTGCCATCTAGGTCCACTGCTCTGTGGCTGTATTTACACAAATGCAACACAGAGGGCCATCTCACGTCCCTAGGCTATGCCTTGCCCAAGAGCGTCAGAAAAACTAAGCTAGCTAGCTTGCTTGCTTTCTTTCTTCCTTTCTTCTTTGTTTCTTCCTAGAAGCCCTTTAAGACTTTAAAATTCCTCTAGCCATGTTCTTCCAAGTTTTTTTTAAAGTCTCCAAATGTTTTTCCAATCAAATCAGAATCATTTCAATGTTTAAATAGGAAAAAGAACTTCTGTGTCTGAAGTGGAAATGGGCAAGTCCACTTCCTCAGTCTCTTCCTGCTTCCCAAGCTTACACCAGTAGCCTTTGAGATTCTTCTTCAAAATCCTGAGAATCTAGCTTAACATTCTCATGTCTTGCCTAAAGAACCTGGATTCCAGAAAGAATATGATACAGAATCACACAGTGAGCCAGACTGGAACTCAAACCCAAATGTAAGACTTCAAGGCCAATTTCCCTTCTTCACACATCTTCTTTAAAATGATCGCAAGAAGATGAATGTAAAACAGTTTTTAAAGGCACCAAGTACAGAAGACATGTACAGTTCCTTCTGCTAATTTTCTCTACAAGTAACGAAGTTAAAATGCTCACACTAGCAAGGATGATGTCACCAGATAATACCAATAGCAAAGAAATCCTCTGGTGCTCCTCCCAACTCTCACTGGTGTCTTGTTGTAGAAACAGGCATGACTGTATTACTAACTTAGAAAGATGCTTAGGAGATAAATGAGACCCAGGAGGTTTCTGAAGGATTCCCTGCTCCATGCATCCCCAGAAACCAGTCCTTAAAGACATATGGGAATTCTTCCCATACCTACCAAGCCTGGAACATGGAACAGAATCAGAGCTTGCTTATTAAAGTTAGCTTCCGTCTAAATGTTGTAGATGGCATGGATCTCAGCCAGCTTCCAACACAGTCCCCTTGGAGCTAATCTTATCTTCACAAAGCAGATGGCTCAGTAGTTCAGAGCACTAGCTGTTCTTTCAGAGGACCTGGGTTTGGTTCCCAGCATCCACATGCTGCTAACAAACATGTGTAAGTCCAGTTCCAGGGTATCTAACACCCATTTCTGTCCTTCTCCAGCACTGCACAACACAGGTCTTACATATATGCAGGCAAAACAAATCATACACATAAAATAAAAATAAATCAGGGCTGGAAAGTGCCCTCTTCTGGCCTCCATGGGCACTGCACACACATGGTGCACCTAAATACATGCAGGCAAAACACACATATAGAAAATAAAAATAATCCCCAAAAATGTTTAAATAAATAAACAAACATTTTAAAGGGTTGGTCTGTGTGATTACGGAATACTGAAGAAGTTACAGCATATCACTTCAAAGCTAGACTATAACAGGCACCCAGGCTTCTGCTTTGGTTGCCCTTTTCTCTCCCAGATCACTTTTATTTTCATGGTAAAGTTCTTGCAACTCCAGATACAAATCCAACTTTATCTTTCTATTCCTTTCACCTTTGAAATGTGCTTCTAATTCAAGCTAGAAGATTAAAAACATATTTACCTGTGTTCTCTCCCAAGATTATGCCAAAATAATAGTTCTTAAACTATATGAGGTATAAACCTCAACGATGAAGACATCATAAAGAGTTCAACAAATTTTTATAACACACAGTAAGTAGAGGAGCCAGGACTAAAGAAGGAGAAATGGACATCTGATCCAAAGTGTTCCAAGGTCTCTGGACAGTGGAGGTGTGTGCTTCCTGCACAGACAACAGGAATGGCTCACCTCGAATCACTACATTAAAACACACAAAGAAACCAGGTGTGGTAGCTCACACCTTTAATCCCAGCATGAGGCAGAGGCAGACAAATCTCTGAATCTGAGGCCAGCATGATCTACATGGTGAATTCCAGGACAACCAAGGCTACACAGTGAGACCTGTCTCAAAAACTCAAACAAACCCACCGAAAGAAATAGGCCTTGGAAGGAAGGAAGGGAGGGAGGGAGGGAGGGAGGGAGGGAGGGAGGGAGGGAGGGAAGAGCCTAGAAAGTATAATGCATTTGTTCAAAAGCATATAGAGCTAAGAGCTTGAAGCCAGCTCTTCTTAGCCTCATTACCTTTCTACACAACATCTCTCAGTCAGCTTAAGAGACCACAAAATGACCAACAAACCACACCACAGAACAAGAAGGTCAGGGTGTTTTTCAAGGTCTACCTTTTGGCAACCAATTTCACAAAGGGGCTATGTGTTTGGGCTCTTTGTTGAGAACTCAAGCTGTTGAGATAAGAACTCCATGTTCCAGCTGTCTGGTTCTACAGCTCTGGAAATGTAGGTTACTGGCACCTAACTTAAAACATATGTATCTCCAAGCTTGGAGGCAAAACGAAAGTACAAACTGTTTCAACTCAAAGCTGAGCTCATACACCTTGCCCTTGGTAGTAAGACAGAAGCAGCTTTTCATCTTTTTAGAACAGAACATGCCTAAAGGTTGATAGTATTACATCTGTTAAGCAACTGAGCATTTATTTTAAATACCAAATTATAGGATTGCCTACAATTCCAATTCGAACATTAAAGATTCCAGGGCAGTATCTTAACTCGGTGTCCTAGTTTGTTTTCTCGATTGCTGTGATAAAACCAACTTGGGAGAGGAAAGGATTTATTTCATCTAACACCTCCAAGGGCTAGTCCATCTTTGAGGGAAGTCAGGCAAGAACTCAAGTCAGGAACCTGGAGGCAGGAACTGAAGCAGAGGCCATAGAGGAAGGCTGTTTACTGGGTTGCTTCTCCTGGCTTGCTCAGTTATCCTTCTACCTGACCAGGCCCACCTACCAAAGGCTGGTACCACTCACAGTGGGTTGGGTCCTCCCACATTAATCAGGAATCAACATGGCCACAAGCTGATCCTAAGGAAAAAATTATTCAGTTGGGGTTCCTTCTTGCCAGGTGATTCTAGATTATGTCAAGTTGACAAAAACTAGCCAGCACACATAGCTATCTACTCCTACACTCCACCTTGCTCCTGTCGAACTTCTATCACAGCATTAAACACAACTACACACCCAATTTTCTATTTCTGTATTTGTGGTATCCATGGGAAAATACTGAATCAGACAGAAGAGTAGTTCTAATACAGCTCAAGCATGGAAACGGCAAACCTAGGTTCGAATCCCTAGCTTACTAGTTATGAAGTCATAAATCACTTCCTCTTTCTGGACCTCACTATAAAACAGATATAATATCTATGTCATAGACCCACTGTGAAAATTAAAATAAAAATATTTATTGGCATAGCAATAAGGCCCTCAGTAAATGCTGTGGCCTCTATATCGATCACCTGGTTCATCCTAGAACCTCTAACCTTAGAACAGCTGATCTAAAGAAATGTTGAGACAGACCAGTCATATGAGTGTTTACAATACAGTGGAATATACAGTATACAGTACAATAAAGGCTGTCACTTAATTAAAAGGAAATGTCCCTCTGCAAGTGGACAGATTAACCCAGAGAACTCAAAAGAGAAACCCTTGTCTACCAGCTAAGGAACCCAGGCTTTCTCTTCCTCTTTGGGAACAAGACTTGACTTGATAGGCTTTTGGTGCAACCAGGTTTGAGGAAGGTGCTTCCCCCACTTCCTGAAACCTTGCACAACTCCTCTCAACCTCAAAAGGGAACACAGGTCCACACAGAAACAGTTTAGAAAAAAAAATGAAAGCAGGCAACAACCTTGAGAGGAAACTAGATAGTGGGCTAAAGAGAGATATAAAGGAGCTGCAGACTATCTCTGTCACCATACTAACGGAGGAAGTAAACAAGACCATGATCTCATTTCTGACTTGTCAGAGCCAAAGAGGTCATTCAGTTTAACAGTCCATCTTATACAAGGAGAAAATAAAGACCAGGGAGGGTACTGAGCAGGCAGAGCCAGGCCTGAAACAGCTAACTCTTCACAGTTTAGGCAGGCTCTTCTGCTTACATCCTCCTGCATTTCTGGGAGATAATACAGTGAAGGAAGTCTCTTTTTCTAATGAAACTGTTTTTTGGTGGGGGTGTTGCTGAGGATTAAACAAGCACTTGCCTATGCTAAGCAAGTCATCAACCCCTGAGCTAACACCCCCTCCTTATTTTAAGACATGCTCTTACCAAGCTGCTCAGACTGGCTTGGAAGTCCTGAGGTTCAGCAATTCTCCTGCCTCAGCTTCCTGAGTAGGTAGGACTATAAGCATATACCACCTTGCCCAGCTGAGATCTTTAAAATTTTAAAATATTTCTTTAGTTTGTACATTTATGTGCCACAGTACAAATGTGAAGGTCAGAGAACAGCTTTTGGGAGTTGGTCCTCTCCTGCTATCTTGTTGAGGTAAGGTTTCTCTTCTTTCTGATGTTGCAGTATATGCCAGGCTAGCTAACCTACAAGTTTCCAGCTGATTCTTCTGTTTCTGACTCCCATTTTGCCACAGCAATGCTGGGATTACAGGTGGTATCCAGCATTTTTCATGGGATCTAGAACGCAGGTCATCAGGCTTGCATGGCACGTAGTTTTACCTGTTGAGTCATCTCCCCAGCCTCCAGTTAAGACCTTTAAAGCATTATAATATTGATGATGTTTACATTAGTTGCCCTTGTGGGTCCTGAAGTAAATAAATGCTTGCCTTTTCAGTCCCATAGATTATAAAAATAAAATAATCCACCTTGAGGGACTGGGGATGTATTGTAGAGTGATTCTCCAGCATCATAAAACCCTAGGTTCAATCCCCAAGACCCCAAATACTGGATATAGTGCATGCCTGTAATTCCAGCACCAGGGAAGTAGAGACAGGAAGATCAGTTCAAGGTCTTAAGCTACATAATGAGATGAAGCCCAGTCTAGGCTAAAAAGGACCCTATCTCTAAACCAACACTCACACTGAGGATTAGAGTTTCACTAGGAAAATGTGAACTAGGAAACAGCTTTTCAATATACTATTCTTTTGAGTTTATGGCTTTTCAATATATTAACCATTAAATAAAATAAAAATGTGTCAACCTCTACACCAAAAAGAAGGAATGCAGATTTGAACCAGACAACAACTCTGCCTTCCGAGAGCCTCCGTTCTGGTCAGCCTCACAGACATGGCAATCAGTGATTAACTTTCAGTCAGAAAGAAGTGAATTCAAGGGACTGGAGAATTGGCCCAGTGGTTAAGACGACTTCTCTTCCAGAGAACCTGAGTTCAGTCCCAACACCTGTAAATCCAGTTCAAGGGGATCTGATACCTTCTTCTGGCACCATACACAGGGCATATACTCACAAAGGCATATACATGCAAATTTAAAAGATAAAATCTAAGCCAGCATAGTGGCACACACTTTTAAGCTTAGTCCTCAGGAGGCAAAGGCAGGTAGATCTCTGTGAGATTAAGGCCAGCCTGGTCTACACAGTGAGTTTCAGGCCAGCTGGGGCTACAGGGAGACCCTGGATCAAAAAAAGTAGGTTCGAATCTTGGATCTACCGTTTACTAAGCTAAAATAAGTAATTTCTCTTATCTAAACTCCAGACTATTTACCTATAAAACTGAGGGCAATGTCATCAATCTAACTCAAAATGTTGGCAATTGGTGGTATGGATCTATTTAAATCACCCACCCAGCAGAACGTCAGCTTTAAGGATTGGAGATTTAACTAAGTTCAGGTACCTGGTTTTGATCACATGCCTCCTCCTCCTCCAAAAAATGTCCGATGTACAGGATATACTACATACATATTTCCTGAGTTAATGGCTTATGAGATTATCTTGGGACGGTAGAAGGGAAAAAGCAACTCAGCACTGTTTTCTCAACACCGTGAACTCCCCTCCTCCACGAAAAGCTATGTACCTGATCATAGAAATATGTTCAGAGCTCTCAGAATTTGACTCTAGTGTTAAAGACAGAAAAAGGAATGTGGGAGTCACACACAATGCTTATGAATAAAGGAAAGAGCAGTTTGGCCTCCTGACAGCAGCAATGGCTACTGGTCAGCAGAATAAAGCCCAAAAACCCAAGCCCTGAAATCTTGCATTTCTTCAGGTTGGACACTAGGAAAGCCTGGTTAAGTACAAATACCTCTGCAATGTGGATTTAGGGTAAGAGATTAGGAACCCACTAGGATTAACAGACTCCCTCCAGGTACCAGCTATTCACCACTTCAGACAGACATTCCTTCAATGAAAAAAATACAGTGTCATTCATATCCACTGTGCGTCAGGTGTTTGACAAGCAGAGAACATAAATGGTTCGAACTTTTGAGGCATTTATAGTCACGATGAAAAAAGATTTCAACACTAAAATTCTGATGCAAACGACTTAGTGGGCCACAGGCAGGGGTAACCAAAACAGAAATACCTTTCCCTGATCTATCCTTCCTCCCAAGTTTGCCCATTACCAAATTACTTCCTCCTCCTTTTCAATCCATTTAACATAAAACCTACCATCACAGATGAGCATGGGGTACGTACCTGTGATCCCAGCATTTAGGAGGGATGTATTTAAATACATGTATTTAAAGCCAACCTCAGCTACATAGTGAGTTCAAAGCCAACCTGGGCTACAGACTGGCTAAAAAAAAAAAAAAGGCAACAACAAAACCAAACACACAGTGGCCCTTCTCTAGGCACAAGAGTTTTGACTACAGGCCACTAGAGCTTAGAACGGAAACCTAACAGCCAAGTCCATCCTTACCCCAATTATAGCCTCCAGAATAAAAAAACCACAAGAGTTGACGTAGTTCAGTAGTTATCAGTAACAGAATGCTTATGTAGCTCAATCCTTAGCACTGCAAAAAATAATAATAAAGGGTCAGGGAGATAGCTTATCAGATAAAGGTGCTAGCCATGCAAGCCTGACAACCCTCGTGAGCCCCAGAATACACCTAAAAGGGTGGGTGTGCTGGGACACAATCCCAGCACCTCAATAGCAGGATGGGAGGCAGAAGCTCACAGCTAACCAGCCTCGAGTGCCACAGTGCAGCAGCAGAAAATAAGACAGCTTATTTCAAAAAAGTTGGAAGATGAGAACCAACTCTGAAAGCATCTGACCTCATTCTTTAGCACAAGCATGCCCCAACACAGACTCAAGGAAAAAAAATTAGTAATAATGATAACATGAAACCAAAGGAAAACAAGTACCATCTTTCAGGCTCTAAAGGAGTAGTTCTGAGAAGACAGAACTGAGTCTTCTAAGAAGCTCTCAAACACTGACATGAACACCTATTGACATCCAAGACACCATTCTAAATGCTTTTTGATGAATTTGATAAAGCACTACCCCCCAAAATATGGCACCTTTTTCATTTGAGAAATCAACACAACCAGGAAAGTCATTCCCACCTTCTCTACCCTTCTCCCCTATAACAAGGTCACAAAACCCTCATTTACGAGATACCCTCCCTATATTCAGAACAAAGAAATCTCTTTATCTCTGAAGACACAAGGACAGGAGAGAAGAATCTAAATAGGTTCACAGAGATCCCCCAAACTTACTATCATTAAATCATATATCCTTTGTCCAACAAGTCTCCCCTACTCACCTCTCCAGTAAACCTAAACATAAGAATAAACAAGTGTACTATGGAAAACTCTTCATTTTCTTCTAATAGTTTCCAATCACATAAACCTGTGCCAACGTCTGCATGTTTTTCACTTATGAATCTGCGTTTTGTTATGGGGTCTCTTCTATGAACCTAGCAATGGGAAGAAAATACATTGCCTTTCCTGACATTTACTTAATGTCCCGAAAACAACCTTACAGGGCGGTAGTTACTACTGTCTCAACTTTAAAGGAAAAACCATGTAAATGGAAATTAAATGACTTTCTCTAAATCAGACAGTGAACAGTGATGAAGCTGAAATTTATAATCAGTTTCGCCATCTACACTCTAAACTTTTCCTCCTTCTGTACTTTACACTGGATTCCAAAAACAGCTTCATGAGGTGGGTAAAAGAGACATCAATCCTAAGTCCTATTACTTTCTCAGGCACAAGTCAGTACATGGTATGTAGACCTCCTGTCTTCAAATCTGTGCTCTGCCTTCTATCCCCCATTTCTTACACTGTGCCTTGCAGAGGACTCTAGTAATGGAACTTAACAAGGAGGCACAAGGGCTAAGATGTGGTCTTGACTCCAACTTGTGATATAATACTGAATGAACTGTTTTTCTTCTCTGAGCCTCAGTTTTTCCATCCATAAAAATCAGTGTTGGAGTAGACACCCCCCACCCCAAATCTGACAATCCAGTTTAATTACTATCAACAAGTACACAAGAAGCTGTTTCTCTGATTTTCTTGCTGCACAAAGAAACTTTCTAATTTTTACTTATGGCATAAAGCAAGCAGGGTTCAGCATCCAGAGTAGAACTTACCCATTAAATTTCATACTCTTCTTCCTCGAATACCCTGGAGGAAAACAAAAATCACACACTACCCAGGAAGCCAAAGTTGGAATAGCTAAGACAAGAATTAAATGAGAGTGAAGAATGTAGCCACAGAGGAGCCCAGACACACACAAACACACACACACACACACACACACACACACACACACTCTCTCTCTCTCTCTCTCTCTCTCTCTCTCTCTCTCTCTCTCCCCGCCCCCCTGGATTTACACCTCTATTCACCAGCTAATCGATTCCTAAGTTAAGAAATCAGCTCTCCTTCATTTACAGCAGACCAAGGGTGTCTACACAGAAACAAGAAAAAGGAAGTAACAGAATACTTAAAGATTGTGGTTCAATTTCTTCTCTGTTCTATTTTCATTAAATATGGATAAGGAAGAATTCAAATCAATTCTAAATACCTTTCCCATTGTAACCTAGAAAATATTCTCAATTTTCAAAATGTGCAAATAACAAAAATTTGGAGAGGGTATAGCGTCACAAATTAGAAGCAATATTGTCAAGACAGAACATAAAATATGAATGGTCACATCACCTCTAATACATATTAGTTCTAAGAGCAGAAGGAAACTTTCATATCCCTATGACAACCGAAGTAAATAATTCACATAACACCACAGGATGAGACCAGAGACAGAGAGCAAGTTCATGCAGCTAAACCAGAGCTGATTGGAAAATACCATCATGGCCCAAGACCTGAAGCATTACTAGAACCAGAAAACAGTCTTAAAGGAAAGATGCTTGAATCCTAGTTACCAAGGAGCTAAGACAGGAGGATTTTGACTCTGGGACCACCCCGAGCAATGTTGTGAGACCCTATCTCAAAAAAATAAGGGGCCAGCAAGATAGCTCAGCATGTAAAAGCGCTTGCTTGTGAGTCTAATGAGGAGCGCGCGCATGCGCGCGCACACACACACACACACACACACAAAATGAAGGGAGGAAGGAAGGAAGGATAGGTCCTAATGAATCAAGCCTTTCCGGTCCCCAGAATAAAGTCCACGATAGTTTAACAAGCATCATCATTCAGATTCTGCAAACGTTTGTTTACTGATATGCTAAATGATGAACCAGACAGTTCCACCTGCATGTGTTCATTTAATTCTCCCAACATCCTAGTGGTTGTAGTCTCTGTTCACAGAAGGGGTCTGAAGTTAAATGGGGTAAGGACACCAGGAGGAAAATTCAATCTCTTCCTCCAACTCAATAAATGTCTACCTTACTCCTGTTATATTCTACCTCCCTTGTCACACAAGTCCTCAGGCATACACTGTCCGCTTTATAGTTCACAACTGTGAAAAATACATTCAAGACCCCACGTGAATTGGTCCCACACCTACCATTACAGTTTTGTGGGTGTTTTTTGTCTGTTTTTTTGTGACAGGGTCTCAGGAAGCAGTCATGGCTGGACTGGAACTCGTTATATAGAACAGTTTGACCTCCACAGATCCACCTGCCTCTGTCTCCCAAGTGCTGGGATTAAAGGCCTATACCACCACATCCTTGGAGTGCTTAGTTCTAGAATAGTGATTATGCTTAACCAATCAGCATGCAGTACACCCCTGGAAATTTATAGTTCAAAGATGGGCAAGTGCAATTAGACTCCTTAGAAGATTTTTTTGAACCATTTTGAGAGACGAAACAGATGGCAAGCGTTCACATATTCATTCTTTCTGTCTCTCTTACTCATTGGTGAACAAAAGAAGTTTATCTTCTCACTTGTTCCAATCAAGTCAATTTAGTAAACCAACTTAGGGATAAAAGTAACACAAGCAGAATATTAATTTCAACATGGTTTATAAGAAATTTAAGTCAAAATCACCTAAACACTCTGTAGAACAATCTGTAAATTAATTTTCTCACTCCTACTTCAATCTTCTAGCTTAGATCTGGGTACTGTACAGTTTGGAAAGTAAAATTCTACTTTCTATATACTCTTACAATGTGATTTACTTTTGCCAAGTAGACACTCTCAGACTACATGCCGATGTGGAGCTAAATGAGACAAAGGAAAGAATGGACACAAGACTTCCTTTGGCTCCCAAACTGTATTAGAGACAGCACAACTCTAGATCGACTGTTGTGGGAACAGCTTCTGAAAAAACAGCATCCTTAGGAGCTCAATTCTTTAATAACAGTCTGAGGAGTTTGTTAACAGAAGTTCAGCCTAGATACATTTGTTGAAATTTCTTTTTTCCAGTGCTGACAATCAAACTCAAGGCCTCAAGTATGTCAGGCACGTGCTCTATCCCTAGATGCATCCTTAGCTAATCACAGGGCTATCACAACCCTCTGTGATAACCTTTAATAAATCCACGCTACTTGCAGTTGCTAGAACTGATTCTGTTGCTTGCCACTATTAATTAGTAAGAATTCTGATAAGCAGCCTCACATTAAACACAACATACAATACACACCCTCGTATTCCCATGACATTGGCCCTTCTTTCCGTGTCTTTGCATCAACTCTCCAGTGTAGTGTCCTCCCTCAAAATCAACCAATTTGCATAAAGAAGAACAAATCACAGAGGAAAAAAAGAAAAGACACTTGACAAAGGTGACTGAGCTCTGAAGAAATGACTACTGTCTTTGGCAGAAGATGGACAGGAAGGATTATTTCAGGTATAAAAAACAACCTTCATAAAGACAATGAGGTGCCTCATGCCACTGAGGACTATATCGGCAGGCCACAGAATATACTAGGTTTTCCTCAAATTAATGTTGAATCCAGGTGATTTTTCACAACTAATTGTTAGTATTTATTAAGTATTCATAACTGTGTACAAAAAAACCATATTAGAAGCTATGAAAGAATTCTTATAGCAAAGATCACAGTGTCTCACTGTTGGTGGGATAAAAGGCTGGTTTTTGCAATAGGCTCTCAAGTAACCCAGACTAGCATGGAACTCATTATGTAGCCTAGAATGACTTTGAACTACTTCTTCTCCTGCCTCTATCTCCTAAGTACTAGGATTACAGGCATGTACTACAACCTCATTCTTCAAGGCTTACAATACAAAGAAATAAGGTACCTCAAAAGATTAGACCTAACACAAAATTACTTTTATTTTGTATGCACGTGTATACATATGGGCACACAGGTGTTGTGGCACAAATGTGGAGGTAGAAGGACAACTTGCAGGAGTTGGTTCCTTCATGAGAGTCCTGGGGTTCAAACTCAATTTGTCAGACTTGGTAGCAAGCTCCTTTACCCACTGAGCCATCTTACGAGCCCAAAAATTATTTTTAAAAAGTACAAATTCAGAGCTGGGCATAGTGACTTACACCTTTAATCCCAGCACTTGGGAAGCAAAGTCAGGCATATTTCTCTAAGATGGAGGCCAGCCTCGTCTACATAAAAGGTTCCAAGCCAGCTGGGGCTACCAAAAACGACCAAAAAAAAGTATAACTTGAGGGGTTGCTCTTGCAGAGGATTCAGGTTCTGTTCCCAGCACCAACATGGTACATAATAACCATCCTTAACTCCAGTTCCAGGGGATCCAACACCCTCTTCTGGCCTTAGCAGGCACTGCCCAAAGGAACTGTTCTAGGTGCTAAGGGTACTTCAGGGAAGCAAGCAGACAAGATTCTGGCTTTAGCAAGGCTTGAATTCTGACTGAAGAAGAACAAGGGTTTCAAGCAGACTTGTAAATTAAAACACTGGTTGTTTAGATCACTTCAGCTGCTTCTGTAACCTGGAAAGATGGCCAAAATTTAGTGAACATCTATGAGTCAAAAATCTGCGAAGTGTTGTACAGTTGTACCTTGTGGAATGCTAATGCAAACCCATGAAGTACTTAGGATTAGTATCATTTTAATAATAAAGAAACTGAAACTATAGAGGTTAACTCTCCTGTACCACACAGTCAGGAAATGGCAGCACCACAGGCTTCAAAGATGAGGGGCGAGGGGACAGACACACAGAGGTTTAACTACTACACCAGATGGAGGGAAGATACAATTATATTTACATGAGACATCTTTGTTGAAGCATAAGATATGGAATAAATTTTACATGAGTCTGTTTTGATTTTTCTTGTCTTCCTCTTACATAAAACAAGGAGTTAAGATTCCCAAGGATAAATGGCATGTACAGTTTATGTTTCTATGGTTTCACAAACAAGATGAAAAGACATTCAGGTGTCTAGTCCAATTGTTAAGGTACTCAGCCACTGGAGCTCTCTCCCCCAACTGGGGCCTTGTGCCTCCACGGCTTCATTAAGGGGCACATTAGCATTACATTAATCTGTGGAACCAGCTGTAACACAAACCTCCAGCAGACAGAAGGCCAGAGGCACAGAGAACAAAGGGAGAGCAGGAAGGCAGTGATTAGCTGACCTGGGCCACTAGGTCAGGCCCAGCATTTGGTCCTTTACATTTCTAAGTTCTTATGAATGCAGACCAACGTTCAGGCAGTAGCCCAAAGCCTTCCTCATTTCCATCCCAATCTTCAGGAAGAATGACAATGAGAACAAGAGCTAATGAGGCAGAGAATAGATTCTGAATATTAAAGTGTATACTAGGCAGGAACTGGCGAAGGAAGATGAGAGGTTTTCCTTTTGGACCTAACAAAATGTAAGAGTAAGAGTCAAATTCTAAGGACACCTGCCACACGTGCTCTGGCCCATCCAGCACCAAGTCCTTTGAGGTACTTCTCACTCCTCCCTTGGTCACAGGGCACTCATGAGGCATCACAGGTATATAATCAATAGAGCACAGTCCCAACCTCAGAGAACTAGACATCTGACAGAAGCAGCAACAAAGAAGGATTCTTCTTATCTGAGGATAACCAGTACCCAAAACATCACTTACAGTTAGGTGAAATTTCTAGTACACCTCTCAAAAAAAAAAAAAAAAATGTTGATTAGTGATTGGTAAAGAGGGCTTTTAATTTATCAACATAAATCAAAATCAATTTTCATAATTATTAACAAAATTTAAGTTACAATTGCCACTAATGTAACTGTTTAAACAAAGAACATCTGTTATTTCATATTTGGTTTCCAAAATGTGGCTAAGATCAATTTTGTAAAAATATTCAAGAGCTTTGCCAATTTTCCCCCAGGGTCCTCTTAATCCTTTGTTACTTAAATCACTGTCTTCTGAATCTCCTGCTGTGTCATTACCCACATTAATTTTCTTTCCAGTTGTATTTAAATTAATTCTTTAACTTAAACACATTAACTGTTCATAATCCCTTCAATTTTAAAGTGGCCTAACCTCACCTAATCCTCATCTGTCAGTGATTCACTATATTTCAACTCCACAAAATTCTTACATTTTCATTTTGGAATCCAGCATACTGTTAGATGTTAATGATCCTACCATTAAAAAGGTACTTACTGACAAAACAGGTGATAACAGCCTTAATGGTGAACAGAATGTTTAGATGTTGATTGATTTTATAACAAATGAACCATTGTCTGTATCTAATGACAGTACAAAGAATAAGGAGTCTGCTACGGAAATTCAAGAAAATAAACATTTATTGAATAAGTGAATTAATCATTTGACAAATATTTGCTGAGAGCCCAGTACATGCCAGACACAGTTCAAGATACTAAAGACACAGACAGGAGTACAACCAAAGACCATCTAGGAATTTATAATGAGTGAGTGTATGAGGATGGGGTTCCTACATGAAGTATCAGGTCAGGCCTTGAAGAATGAGAAGAAAAGGGAATTCCAGACTGAGAGGCCAGGTAAAGAACAATTTGAAACAAAACTGAAAATCTTTTTAGGGAAATGGAATAGGGTCAGAAGAAAAGCTATGAAGTGAGGTCAAACTGTAAAATTCCCTGAATAAAACTAATTTATGTTTTATCCTACCAATAATGATGGCTTTAGAGCAGAATAATTAATTACAGGGTCAGAAAATTTACCCCGGGCAGAATAATGGACAAATGAGAAGCCTGGGAGTCAGGCCACTAGTTAAGAGGTTATTAAATGGACTGGAGAAGTGGCTCTAAGGGTAAGAGCACCGGCTGCTCTTGCAGAACACCAGCTTTGAATTCCAACACCCACAGGATGGCTAACAACATCCACAACCTCAGTTCCAGGAAATCTCCAGGGGAGGGGGAGGGGAGGAGAGGGGGAGAGGAAGGGGAGGAGAGGGGAGGGGAGGAGAGGGGGAGAAGAAGAGGAGGGGAGAGGGAGGGGGGAGGGAAGGGGAGGGGGAGGGTGGATGGAAAGGGAGGAGGAGGGGAAGAGGGAGGGAAGGGGAGGGGAGAGAATTTGAATCTAACCAAATGTGTAGGGTTCCAGCTGTAACTCAGTGGTAGAGCACTTGCCTAGCATGTGGGAAGCCCTGGTTAGATCCCAGCCCTAAAAGGAAAGGGAAGAAGGGGAAGAAGGAGAGGCACAACAGAATTGTGTTAAGGGATTTGGGGGCATCTATGGTTTGGGGATTTGCTTTTTTAAAAAAGAGTATTTGGCACAATGGGGGTCAACAGTGGCCCTCGCAAAGGCAGTTATGTGGGGAGTGATGGTAGAAGTTAAATAAGCTGCAGAGAAGGAGGCAAGAACTGGAAGCAGAAGTTATAAGCAGCCATTTAAAGTCCATGGCCTCAGGAGCACTGTGGTAGGGAAGAGGAAAGTTGTTTTACCTTAAACAGAAGGTTTGAATGCTGCCATGATAACACAACAGAAAACAAAATCTAAAGATGGCACCGAGTGAGATTTCTAAGAAGGGAGCATGGGAAGGAGTCCAAATCTATGTGAAGAAGTAGGCTTTTTCTAAAAAGAGAATCACTTTCTTTCCCTCAAGTGTGTCTTAGTTTGCTTTCTATTAATAACAAATACCTGAGACTAGGTGATCTGTGTTGGGGGGTTTACATGCATGTATGCATGTGTGCATGTGCAGAGAGGCCAGATATGGATGTCAGGTGTCCTCCACTATCATTTGCCACTCAGTTTTTCCTCACTGAATCTAGAGCTCACTGACTCGGTAAAATCAGCTGGCCAGCAAGCCCCAGGCAGTCTCTGCCTGCCCAGTGCTGGGATTACAGGTACATGTCACCATGCCTGCAACTTTATACAGGTGCTGGGGAAACAAACTCCATGCCTCATGCTTGTACAACAAGGACTTTACTGCCTAAACCACCTACCTGGCTGAGACTAGATTTTGTTTGTCTGTTTGTCTGTCTGTCTGAGACAGTGTCTCCCTATAGCCCCATCTAGCCTGGAACTTGCTATGTAGACCAGACTTCCCTCTGTCTCCCAAGTTTTTAGAATAAAAGTATGCACCACCATACCGGTGAGACTAGACCGTTTTAAGAAAAGAGGTTAAGGGGCTGGAGATAGGGTTCAGTGGTTAAGGACACTCATCGCTCTTGCAGGGAACCTGAGGTCAGTTTCCAGCACCTACATGGTGACTAACAACTGTCTGTAACTCCAGTTCCAGGGAATCCAATGCCCTTTCCTGGCTTCCTTGGGCACTGCATGCATATGGTATATTTACATGCAGGCAAAACACACATACAAAATAAAAATTAACAAACAAACAAAAAGAACAGAAGGTTAATTGACTCACATTACAGAGGATGGAAAGTCTAAAAGCAGGGCACTGGCAAGGACCTTGTGGGATTCAACTCAGAGCAGAAAGTAGATGGGCAACAGGGCACATGCAGAAGAGACGAGACATAATGGACACCCTTACTTTGTAACAACTAACCCATTCCCAAGAGAGAGGCATTAATCCTTCACAAAGACCTCATCACCCTTCAAGGCCCCAACTCCTATCACCACCCCAATGGCCATCAGCATGAAGTCTACACTCAAACCATAGCAAAGGAGCAAAGGCAAGAAGTTACATGAACACAAGGAGTTCAGGATTCAGTAGTGGGAATAGAAGTTGCCGTTTTACTAGGATACATGAGGTAAAGCCTGAAGGAAGGAACAGGGAAAGCTAGAAGAGGAAGGAGAAAGTAACAGGTGGAGAATTAAGGGGGAACTGGAGGGAAAGCTGAAGAAAAGTGAGCTGTGTCCTTTAGTGTGCTTTAGGGCTAGAAAACCAGTTTGTAGGAAAGAGAAATGAGCCAATTGACTATTAGTAGAATGACTCTTGAAGAAATCAAAATGCAAATACTAGATCTTCTCAAAAAGCCTATTAAGTTTTGTACCCTTGATCCAGTAACCACACCATGGGATTTTTTTTTTTTTTTTTTTTTGACAGGGTCTCCCTGCAGCCCCTGCTGGCCTGGAACTCACTATGTAAACCAGACTGGCCTCAATCTCACAGATATCTGCCTGCCTTTGCCTAAATTTAGATTTCTTAATAGTGCTACAACATCGTTTGGAAAAGAGAGTTTTGGGTTTTCTGGTAGACGAGGTGATTGTGTTCTACTTTTTTGTGGTGCTGGAGACTGAATTCTACATTTCACTCATAAGAGGCCCCCACTCCCACAGCTGGATTCTTTGGGGTCTTTTGTATGCTGTTTTGCTTTTTTGTCTGTGTGTGGCAGGGTCTCCCTGTAGCCCCAGCTGGCCTGTTATTCCCTACATAGATCAGACTGGCCTCAATCTCACAGAGATGTCTGCCTCTGCTTCCTGAGTGCTAGCATCAAAGATGTGTGCTACCACACCAGGCTCAGATCTATTATTTTTAATGGAAGAAAGTATTACGACCAGTGTAGTGGCACATGGCTGTAATCCCAGAACTCTGGAGGCTAGAGCAGGAGGATAAGGATTTCAAGGCCAACCTGGACTAAAAAGGGATATCTTACCTAGAATAAATAGTAAAGCACTTTAAAGAAACAAATGCTAATGTAAAAGAGAGCATCCTATTTTGAAGCACTACCTTGAACATACTGGAAAGGCTTGACCCTTACTCAGGACAGAAGTGCAAAGGTAACCATTAAGTTCCTGTCTAGCAAAACTGCAGTCAAACAAAACCCAGACATCAAACTGCCATCTTAGAAGGTAAACATGCCTATAAGGGCATCAATCCTATGTCATTTTCAATAATATGTACTTCCTCAACTCAAATGAAATGAAGAAGTAGCCAGAATGGCAAAATAGTTGAGGTGGGCTTGAGAATTTTTCACTCGTAGATGACATTAGGAAAGCCTTCAATTTTTACTCATTTCTGAAGTACTTGTCCTAAGCAGTCATATATTTAGCAATTCCTATCCTCTTTCAGACAGATAGTAAAAGCTTCTTTTTTTCCCCTTCCCAGAAGAGCAAACAAAGATTTATTAAGAAAAAGTGAGAAAGAGCTCCGGAGAGTGGGAAGGGCTCCAAGAGAAGAATACTCAAAAATTCTTTTAAATGCGCTGAGCTGGAGAAAAATCAAACTAATACTCTTTCTAAAGCAATCTACTGCTTGCTCTACTTTCATTCCTTCAGCACAAAAATCAACTTTCCTGAGTACCTACAGTGTACCAGACACAAGGACTACAACAGTGAACAAAAAAGGAAAACTACTCTTTATTTTTAAAAAAAAGGCACATGTAATTCCAGGACTCTGAGGTGTAGTCAGAAGGATGAAGGAGTTCAAGGTTATCTTTGGCTACATAGCCAGGTCAAGGCCAGCCTAGGTTATCAGAAACGCTGCCTCAAAAACCAAAATCAAAACAAACAACAGCACACTTCATTCTCTTTAAACAGCCATGTTCTAAGGAAAAGGATTTTTTGGCCCTTCATTCTAGTAGGGCAGACAGACATTAATCAAATAAAATCACAGAATAGCAAATAAGAGTATGATTCTGTGAAAACACATGATATGGATACTAAAAGTATTTAATGGTAAAATATTCTGAGGTTCAAATGCTTCAAAATAATATGGATTGATGAATAGATTGGGAGACAGATAGGCATGCAAAATAATCAAATGCAGAAAAAATACCATAGGATTTATGTAGTAGGTATGAGAGCTCATGAACATATATACGTACATGAATGTAGATGTATGTCTTTGATATGTTATATCCATATTCATACACACACATACATATTATATACATGTATAGAATCTTTGCACTGCTAGAGAAACTTGGGCTCTCAAAAGAATATTTTCATGGATTTTTCCACTTTGCCTACCTGGCTTTTTATTTTTCTTGTTACTACTGTATAGATAATGTTTTGAGTTATTCAAACAAAGTCTGTCCTAAGGTTCTGGGGTATCACTAGGTGATACAGCAAGTGCTTGAGGCCCAGTTCAATTCCTAGGACTGAAGAAAAAGATACTGCCAGATAAAAACCTCAGATTCTGGACTAATCATCTAATTCCACATGACAAATAATAATAAATGAAAGCAAATGGTATATGAAAGAACAGTAATTCTCCAAGTGGTAAGAGGAATCGGGAATCTGATCAACTATACCAAATCCCTCAACACCTATCCCCCAATCTGAAACCTTTAATTTTGCTCTTCTTGGAATTGTTTGCATAGTGAAATATTATTAACTGGTGAGCTACATTCTAATATATTATAGAGAAAGGCTGAGGGCAGAGGGCATAAAGGACACTCAGGGATAGAGCTCTCTTGCATAGCATGTTCAAGACTTTGAGTTCCAGCCCAGCACTATGAGAAGATTTAAAAAAAAAAAAAAAAAAAAAAAAAAACCTGGATGTAGAGAGCATGGCTTTAATACCAGTTTGGAAGGCAGAGGCAGGTGGATCTTTGTCAGTTTGAGGTCAGCCTGGTCTACATAGCGAGTTCCAGGCCAGTCAGGGCTACACAACAAGACCCTGTCTCAAAATAGTAATCATCATCATCATCATCATCATCATCATCACTGTCACTCAATATCTGAGCTGAAAAGTGGGCACTAAACCCAGTACATCTATATGACAGCTGAAGAAACATACTTAAGTTGTGACTTGCTGTGGTCACACTCTAATTATTAAACGTCTTCAGCAGGTAAAGGTACTTTCTACCAAGTCTGACAACCTGAGTTTAATATCCCAGACTCACACAGAGAGAAGCAAATCCTGCAAGTTGTCCTTTGATCTCCACACACAACCCATGGCATGTGAGCACATCCATATGTACAAACACAAAAACACACTAAATAAACGTAAAAAAAAAAAAAATAGAATACCTTCAAATTCCAGCTTGAGCTCTCTGCTCTTAACTTTCTTCCCTTGTAAAATGAATATGGAACCAGGTCTTTTCTAGGATCATTTTGAAAAGCAAATGAGAATTTGAATGTGAAGTGCTTGTTAGCACTGTGAAAGTCCTCAGTGACACTCTTTTGAAGAGCAGAGAGTGTAGCTCAGCAAAATGCCTGCTTCAAATGCACAAGGCTCCAAATTCAATAATAACGAAACTGATGACATTTATTTGTTCCTGATTTGCTGTGGTCATTGTTGTTGAGACAGGGTCTCCTGTAACCCAGGCTAGTTTGGACTCACTATAGCCAGAGATGTCCTTGAACTTCTGCTCCATCTGCCCCCTCCTGAGTCCTGGGATTACAGGCCTGTGCCACCCACCATGCCTACTTTTTGTTCCAGGTCTTATTAATTTCCCCAAGATACAATAAGGTTGGGAAAATGGGCGACTGGGAAACAGTGAAATACGTACCAAGGCTCTTTTTCTTTTTTTTAATTAGAAAGAAATAGATGAAATGCTAATATTGGTTGTTTCTCAAGTATAAATATTCTAGTAAAATCCTTCAATTTTTCTATCCTTTATCTCTAAATTTTCAATGAGAAAAAATATTTTCAGAACAAAAAACCCCACACTTTTTTTTTTAATATAAGGGGGGCTTAGGTAAAGACACTGAAATTGGAAGAGTGACTATTTGCCAATATTTTAGCTTACAGGATCCAGGGGGGAAGCAACTCCAGGGAGGGAAGAGACCCTGGAGGCTGAGGAGAATTCTAAGAAATTCCCAGAGAATCTGAGTCAAGGGGACCTGGTAATTGCAGAACTTGAGATATGAAACCAGAAAAATCAGGAGATGAAGGTCAACCTGGGACTACATGGAACCCAATCTCAGAAAGAAAAGAAGAAAAGAAGCCTCCAACTACAAACTCCCACAGCAGCCAAGCACTTGCAGCTTACAAACTGCCCTGCGTGTACCCATGTAGCTGACCTGATACTTAAACCCTGTAAAATGTGAACTGGCTATGGTGCAAGGCAAGAGGCTTGGCTCAGAAGCTAGATTCATCTGGCTTCAAATCATAGCTATACTGCACAGCCTTGGGCAATTTAATTAACCCTCTGGTTTTCTCTTCTATAAAACGGAGATAAAACAGCACCTGTCCTAGCTAATCTAGAGGACTGCTGAAAGAATAAAGTGAAACTTTGTTAGTGAAAGTACCTTGTAGACTGTATGAAAGGCCTTTCATCATCTGGTTCCCATCTCCCTGCTCTCTTCCACCGTTCCCCACCTACCCCTCCATCTTCTATGCACACTAAGCTGCCAGGACTCCCCAAACATGCTCTTTATGCTCTAGTCTTCTGGCTCTCCCTTCTGTTCTCCCTCAGAAAGGCCCTTCCTCCTCTCCCCCTTCTCCTCCTGTTAACCCCTGTTCATATTTCAGAACCTATCTGCAATGTCACTTCCTTTAACAAGACTTGCTAAGTCACCCTCATTTCAAGTGGAGTGGATTCCCTTCCCGTGTTCACACGGTACCTGCACGTATCTCCATGTTATTTTTGTCTCAACAGAGTATAACTGTCTGTCTTTCTCCAGGAAGCTATACATTCAAGAACAGGAACTAGGTAAGATTTTCCTTATTCTTCAGAGCCTGCAGACAATGCCTAATGCATAATGGGTGATTAGCAAATGAGTAAATTATTAAATAGCAGTGAATCACTGTTAAGACAGTGCTTTTCAAATGTTTGCCTCTCAGAATCATCTGTTAACATTTAACTAAATCAGGTGTATTATACAGTCAGGAGGCAGAGGCAGGAGGATCAGAAGTTCAAGGTCATCTCTGCTACAAAGCCAGTTTGAGATCACCCTGGGCTACATGAGACCCTATCTGAAAAAAATAAAATTATAATATAATATACAGGTGCCAAGGGTCTTTAAGTAACTTAAGATAGAGCCCAGGCAGCTGTTTTTTAATCTTGAGTAGTTCAAATATATAGCAAAATTAAAACCAATACTACACATAAACTAAATCATATACAACTATTCTACTTAACATCTTATAGCTCAAAATCTTACATTTTCACAAATATTAATTTAATCTTCACAACACCCATGTGAGTTAAACAGTTCTTTCCAAATGAAGAACTGTAGATTTAATAAGTACCTAAGTTGCTCATTGCTTAACTTCAAATTTAGTGCTCTTCTTTATACCCCCGATTCCTTCCCCTGAAACTGACAGAAACGTGGCAGCACCATACAAGGAACTATGAAAATAAAGGTTCAAATGAAAAAAAACATAAATGCCAACTATGTGAGAACCAGGGTGGGAACAGGGAAGGTTGGGTCTGAAGACCTCGTACCACCAAAAGAAGACGGTGGAAGCGATGCACACACTGGCATTATTGTTTATCAAACCAAAAGATTCAAAAGACAGATTCTATAAAGACAGAAACGTTCTTGCCAGCTCCAGTTGGTATTTACCCAGCCTGAAGGGGAAAGGGGCACTTGAGCTGAAGAAGAAAAGTAAAGAACGAAGAAAGCCCCATAAATAAGAATGCATTTCCCAATATTATATGTGATTTACTTAACCATGATTCCATGAATAAGAGCCAACACATAATGGACTTTTTGTAACTTAAGACTTGGACTAACTTTAGAGAATTAATCAATACCACACAAAATCATATTAATGAGGGCTCAAAGAACCTCTGGTTCTTCCTAAACTTATTACCACAACATACCCTAAGAAGAAATAATCTTGGTTTTTTGTTTGTTTGTTTGACACAGGGTCTCATGCAGCCTAAGTTGACCTCAAATGCATTACAGAGCCAAAGATGTCCTTGAACTTCTGATCCTCCTGTCTCTGCCTCTAGTGTGCTGGAATTACAAGCATGCACCACCACATCTAGCTTCATGTGGTCCCAGAGATCACACCCATGGTTTCCTGCTTGCCAGGCAAGACATCCACCGACAGAGCTACATCCCCAGCCCAGAAAGGATAATCTAGAGGGTCACAAAACACACATGATATCCCACATCACAAAAACAGAAAGACAAGAGAAAAGAGAAAGCTATTCTTGAAAAAAAAGCTTAAAATGAGAAGCACAGTGCATAATATTAATAAATTTATAGAGGAAAAAAAAGAAATGTCATCAAGCTGCAATCATAATTTCATCAGCAATTTCTTTTCTAGTTCAAACTGTGTTCTTTGGTCAGGGTTTTCTCAAGGGGAAGAAACTGAAGAAATTAGGAAGTAATCTAAAAGGATGTTTCTGGTGTCCCACAGTTTAGCTGGATAGAGTTCAAAAATCAATGATGGTGGTAAAAGTAAGGTACTATTTCTAGAATTCAAAATGTGCTTTATTCAGGCATTTGCTAATGATGTGCTTTTGTGCAACCCAGCACCTCTATGATCCCCAGTCTCCTTACTCACAAAATGGGAATCCAGGGCTACTGGGAAGAAAATACTCCTGTATGAATGATTAACAATAAATCATGTAAACCTGTCTTCATCAATCTCCCTAATGCACAAAAAAAGGGGCAGAAAACTTTTTACCTCCAACAGCAATACACTGATTTGTAAAAACATTTCTACACCCTCTATGCATAAAACTCAAGCAGCCTGGGAACTGAAAATGACCCACGGCTGCTGGAGTCAAGTGCATGTGGACTGGAATTAAAGCCTGTCTCTTTTACTTGCAGCAAAGCCCTGAACAAGCTGCTTTTCTCTGCCATTACAAGCCTCTGCTGCTTCTTCATCTCTGATACCAGCAATTAGCTTACAAGGTATCTTACATGGTTATTCTGAGGCTTACACACCTCACATAGTGTCTGCTACTGAACAGGTGTTCAATGATATAAGCAACTGTAAAGTGTTTATCATTACAGAACAACTAGCTAACAAATTATGGTTTTCAAAAATTTCTTTATACTCAGTATTTCAGTCATTTCATAACTCCATAATCCAGTCATAGCAACCGTTACTATGCCCATTTTAAAGGTAGGACAAAAGGCACTGAGATAAAATTACTTCCAGAAGACCATATAGTGACAAACTAAATTAAGCTCTTCAATTTCCTAGCATTTCCATGATTCTCTAACTTCAAATTATAACATCAATTCTTTAGAATTAAACTGTCTGTGAAGCGGTGTATCCTTTGGTCTCTTACAGCCCAGGCTGGTCTGGAACTTCTGATCCTCCTGCCTCCATCTACCAAGTGCAAGGATCACAGGCATGTACCACTATACTCAGACCTGATAACCTTAAACATCTCTTTAAAAATATTTATTTTTATTTTATGTGTATGAATGTGTTTGCCTGCACGTATGTGAGTGCACCCGTGTTGTTCAATACCCATGGGGATCAGAGGAAGGAGTCAGATCCCCTGGAACTGGAGTTATAGACAGCTGTTAGCCACCAAGTGGGTGCTGGGAATCAAATCCAGGTTCTCTTCAAGAACAGTCAAGTGTTCTTAACCACTCCAGCCCAAACATCTCTTTAATATATAAAATTACCCTTTACTTTTCAGTTATGACTCAGAAAGATCAAAAGGGAGGAAGCTGGATTAAAAACAGTAGAGAATTGAGAATTGTCCCAAGTTGGCAACTGGGGGCTAGAGAGATGGCTCAGAGGTTAAGAGCACTAGGTGTGCTTGCAAAAAAAACTGGGTTCAAATCTCAGTACCCACATAACAGCTAACAACTATCCATAGCTCCAGTTTCAGGGGCTCTTATGCCCTCTTCTGTTCTCCTCAGAATCTGCACGACACGGGGACATTTATTCACATGTAGATGCAACACACATAAAATAAAAACAAACCAAGTTGTCAACTGGTGATTCTAACTTTTTTGTTATTGTTATTCTTGTTCTTTTCTGTTTGTTAGGGGGGTTTTAATTTTTTTGGTTTGTTGTTTTTGAGACAGGGTCTTACTATGCAGCCCTGGCTGGTCGGCACTATCTCTATCTCCATGTAGATATGGTGGGCCTCGAATTTACAGAAATCTGCCTGCCTCTGTCTCCCAAGTGCTAGGACTCAAGGCATATGTCACCAAGACTGGCTTTGTTTTCTAGGATTTTTTTATTTATTTTTATTTTATGTGTATGCGTGTTTTGCCTGCATGTATGTAAATGTACCCATGTCATGCAATGCCCACAGAGGCCAGAAGAAGAACTGGAGTTACAGACAGTTGTTAGCCTCCATATGGTTATGCTGGGAACTGAACCCAGGTTCTCTACAAGAGCAGCCAGCGTTCTTAACTGCTAAGCCATTCGCCACCACCCCCAGCTCCAAATTTGTTGTTGTTCTATTCCTCTGATTTTTGTTGAGACAGGGTCTCTCTGGGGCCCCCAGTGGCCTGAAACTTGCTATGTAGAACAGATTGGCCTCGATCTCACAAAGATCCACCTGCTCTGCCACCCAAATGTTAGAATTAAAGGATTGCACACCACCCCGACTCATTTTTTGAAATCTGTTCATCAACATGATATTTGCAGGCTTTAATCCCAGCACTCAGGAGGCACAGACAGGTGGATCTCTGTAAATTTGAGGCCAGTCTGGTCTACATAGAGAGTTCCAGGCCTGCCACAGCTACATAGTAAAACCCTGTCATTAAAAAAAAAAAGCATTTCCTTGACAATCTACCCTAAGTTGAGGGGAAGAAAATTACAAAGACAGTTTTCCCTATTTATCCATTAATTTCAACATTTCCTTAAGAACTTAGACAGTATCCTACGTATAACTGAACATCTGCCCCAGCAAAATCCTGGCACACAGTAGAGCTAAACCCAATAACCAAGTGTTCATAAGTAAATGGATGAATAAATGAAGCCACTTTCCCAGAGGGATGTTAGGAAAGGAGAAAACTGGGCATGTTATGTTACAGCTGTTAAGAAAGTAAAAGAAACACTGGACTGAGGAGATGGCTCAATCATAAATAAAGTGCTTGCTGCATAAGCATGAGGACTTGAGTTTGGATTCCCAGCAACCCAAAGAAAAAACTGGAGACTGACCAGGCCTAAAATCCCAGTGCTGGAGAGGAAAAGACAAGAGGATTCCTGGGGCTTGCTGGCCAGTCAGTATAGCTGTATTGGTGAGTTTCACCTCAGTAAGAGACCCTATCTTAAAATCTAAGATGGAGAAGCAACTGAGGAAGACCCCTGACTCTGACCTCTGAACTCCACATACCCACACACAAACCTGCACACACACAATAACATGTGAATACATAAACATACACAAAGAGAAAGTAAAACAAATAAAATACTTTTAGAGTTGCATAGAGAAGAGAGATTTTTGTGTGGAGTCAAATACACCCTTATACAGTTTCAAGGATCACTAGAAAAAGACACACACACACACACACACACAAAGGAGATCTAGAAGAGGCAGTTTCACACACACACACACACACACACAAAGGAGATCTAGAAGAGGCAGTTTCAAGTGAAGGCTCAACTCATGATGTTCATTTAGACATGCAAAACAAAGTTGCAAATTCCCAAGGAAGAAACCTTGCCTAGGATATTTCAGCAGTTTTCAGGTCATGACAATAATAACAATAATATGGAAAACCTTATAGTTTTTTTTTTCTGTCAGAGATAGAAAGCAAAGTCAAGTGATGCCTATAATCGCAGCACTCAAGAAGCTGAGGCAGGAAGACTGTCCGAAGTTTGAAGCCAGTCTGGGATACACAGCAAGGGGTGTGTGTGTGTGTGTGTGTGTGTGTGTGTGTGTGTGTTCGCGCATGCGTGCTTAAAAACAGAATAAAAAGATCATAGGAAAAGAGAGAAGGGATAAAGAAAGGAGAGAGGGAAGGAGGGACAGAAAAACTAAAATAAATCCCTCAAAAATGCTAAGACCCTTCTGAATTTGCATATTGGAATGTGGTTACTCTTCACTAAACTATTCTTGAATAAAACCTCAGTGTAGCAGCTGGCAGTAAATAGGCCAAACCATATTATTCACCCAGTAAATATCTCAATGTCTGAGCTAGTTGTAGTTACTATTCTAGGCACTGGGCATAAAGAAATGAACAGAAAAAACCTCCTGCTCTCAAGAAGCTTTCATTCTAGGGGTAAGAGATGGCCTGGAGGGAAGTGAATGGAATGGAATGTCAGGCTTACTTAGTTCTATGAAAGAAAAAGGGAGAGAAATGCAAGGGGCCAATTTTATCAAAAACATCTTTAAACTTAGTACTGATTTATCAACTTTAACAAGCATTAGAATCATTTGGAGGGCCTGATAAAACAGAGATTTCAAGGCCCTACCCTAAAACTTTTCATTTTGTCTGTCTAGGATGAGATTCATTCATTTGCCAACAAGTTCCCAGACGATGGGGCTGAAGATGGCTCAGTGGTTAAGAGTGCTTGGTGTTCTTTCAGAAGACATGGGTTAGTTGCCAGCACCCACATGTTGACTAACAAACATCCATAACTCCAGTTCCAGGGGACATGAATCCTTCCTCAGGCCTCCACAGGCACTGCATACACATGATCCACACACATACATGCAGATAAAATTCGCATACACATAAAAATAAATACTAAAAAATAAAAAAATTAAAAAGGGGTAACTAGAAATGGCTCTGCAGTTAAGAGCACTGACTGCTCTTGCAAAGTACCTGGATTTGGTTCCTAGCACCCACATGGCAGCTCACAACCATCCATAACTGCAGTTCCAGAAGATCCAACACATTCTTCTGGCCTCCAGAAGAACAGGCATTGCACACACATGGCACACATACATACATGCAGGCAAAAAACACACATCCATGTAAAATAAAGTAAAACAAAATAAAAACAAGTTCCCAGATTGTGCTGACAATGAGGTCCACAGACCATACTTTGAGAACCAAAAGTTTCAGTTAAAGGGTTAAGTATCCTATTCATGAGCCTTTCTTGACTCACTGTCTTTCTTTTTTTCTTTCAGTCACTCATTCATTCAACATTTATTCAAAGTGTTAGGACCTTTGTTAGACTCTAAAACTAGATCTTGACCTCAAGAAATCCATGCGCAGAGCCAGACCTACTGCCACAGGCTTCTAGTCCCAGCAACTCTAGAGCTAGAGGCAGAAGTTCAAAGTTCAAAGCCTGACCAGGCTACACAAGGAGTTCAAAAGCCAGCTCAAACAACAGACCTAGGCCTTGTCTCAAAATACAATGTAGGCTCAGCAAGAAGGTTCAACAGGTCAAAGTACTTGCTGTGCAAGCTTGAAGACCTGTCCAACCCTTGAGACCCACTGTGGAAGAGTGGAATGAACCAACTCTTGAAAGACGTTCCTCTGACCTCCACACTCACTCTCACACATACACATTCAATAAATACATAAATGGAAAAATTAATTAAAAAGTAGAAATGGGGTACCCTGAGTTCAATTCCCAATACCTCAAAAAAAGATTCACCATCAGTTCGACCTTGTAGTCTCCCAGTTACTCAGGAAGCTGAGGAGAGGATCACAAGTTCACTGCCTGAGCTACAGAAAGAACCCAAGGCCAACTTAATTGGAAATAGGAAAATGAATGAGATCCTTCTCAAATTTTAAAAATATACAGAGAGGAAAGGGGGCTGGGAATATAGCTCAGTGTGAGAGCTCTTACCTATCATGTAAGAGGTCTTAGGTTCAATCCCTAGTGCCACAAAAGAAAATGCACAGGCTAAAGGACAAAGGTGCAAACTCAAAATTAATAACTTCAATAACATGCTAGGAGAGGACTGTAAGAATTCTATATACATAAGCCAGAAATTGTTAGAGCAACTCAGTTCATGGGAGAGACTGTTTCTCAGAGACCCCACAAGGGCTTCCTGACAGGTAAGGAGTAGAAGATAGGCACTCCAGGTAGAGAAAGCAGCAAACGAGAGAAGTGGGGGGAGGGGGAATACATGACATAGAATGTAAGCCTGCAAAAAAGAGGCTGGTCTCCAAGACTTTATTTCAAGCTATGAAGTCTGAAGTTACTCTTTCAACAGTGAAGAAGTCAGTCAGAGGCAGAAGGCACTGATGTGACCAGGTTTGGTTTTACAAAGACCGTTCTGGGTGCTCAACTCTTCCTCTGAGGCACTGATTCCTGCAAGCCTAACACAAGGCCTGAAAGCAGGCAGTACTTAGTAAATATAGATTAAGTTGAACTAAATAAACTTTATCAAGTGCACTCTTACAGGTGAGGGGCCACTTTCTTATGGACAGGACTTGTAAGACAGGTCCAGCAACCTCAATTACTGCACACTATTCTCTGCACAACTGGAGTCCCCCAGAGGGCCCTCACTGTTTACATGTCTACCTCACCTACTAGACTTGTAGCTCTTGGTCTTGTGAAAGAACAGAAAATGCCTTAATACACTTGGAATCCCCATAAGCCCTCAGCAGGCAGCTTGAAACACTGTAGCACTCCAGGCTCTAGAAATGTTGGATACATAGATGACCGAATAAGCAAAGTGATCAGGCAGACCTATGCGTTCATGAAAGCAAGACCATGAATAAGCTTCAGGGAATGCAGCAGAGCCCATGTTCACAAAACTCTTTCTGAGATGTCGTTTCTAGCTGAAGTGAACTGTGTTCATATGTACATGATTTAGGATTTTTAAATGTATATATGCAGTGTTACATACGAATGCAGTGGCAGAAAATCCCAGTGGGGTCTCTGGGTGAGGAGCACAGACTTCACAGTGGGGAGAACGCCAAAGGAATCTTGAAGTGCTGAGTAGGTGATTTCTAGTTATCTGCTTGTTTCTGAAGTTTAAAAGCAAACTCCAGAAACTTTATGGCTGAAAGTGACCCCCATAAGGTCTCAAAGGAAGGAGGGAGAGCCACAAGCTTAAGTCAAATGAGCCATCTCTGCACTGTTAAATTACTGTTTTCTCCTGACAAGAGTTGAGAAAGCCACAAAACACAGGAGACAAACGTTTTTCTCAAGAAAAGACAAGACCAATGGATTAGAATTTTTATTAGTAACTTGCACACTAACCTATTCCTATGTCTTTCACAGTCCTGGAAACTGGAAGGTTAAGATAATTATCCATGGGGCTGAACATAAGAAGGCTTCGGTCATGAGATTTTTTTTTTAAGCCACTCAATAATTGTCCCGTATTCTTCCAAAACACTGCAATAATGTTTACCGTTAAAAGATCCAAGACAGTGATGGTTATAATCATCACGTCTTTTGAGCTAGAATAAAGCACGAGAAATAACTATGATTCTCCTGCTTTCCGCGTCTGGGTTTAACTTCCCAAGTTACGGAGTGCTCCCCGGGTGGGGGAGGGGCTGCACAAGTCCACTACCACCAGTCTTATTTTTCTAGGGGAAGAACCCTAAAAGTGATTGCCAAGCCGGGACCGGGGTCTTTCCGGAATGAACCCGCGCGGCTTTCCTAAGCGTCGTGCTCGCCGGCCAGGGTTAGCGCCCCAGGACCAAGTTCGGGAGGGGGTGGGTCCAAGACCCGACCTGCCGGCCTGCCGCGCGCGCGCCCAGCCTGCGGACCTCGAGAGCCCCGGCGTCCGAGACCCGCGGTGGCTCCGGCGTGGGCACCCGGGCCCTTTGTTGGCCCGAAGCGGCCGGCCTCGCGGGGCGGCGCCGCCTAGGCTCACCTGGCGGCCCGAGCCCGGCCCCGCGGCGGAGAATGAATGGCCGCCCCGCGCCCCCGCCCGCCCCCGCGATGCCCGGCGCACCCGGCCCGCTCACCTTCCGCGCTTCCTCGGCTCTCCTCCTCCCGGTGGCGGCGGCCGAGCCGGGAGTGACCGCGCGAGTGTGCACGAGCGGCCGCCGGGTGGGGCCCCTCAGGTCGGCGAGGGCGGGGCGCGGAGGGGCGGGGATGCGCTCGGCGGGCACGGAGGTGGGCGCGGCGGGGAGAAGACGGGTTGCGGCCGGACAGCGTCTGCCAGGGACCGGCAGTCTGGGACCGAGGCGGGGGCGGGAACGCGTCCGGGAGCCGCGAGGGGCGTCCGCCGTGCAGCCCGCACCTTCGGCCCCAGCGGCAGCGGAGCTATTGTATGCGGAGGGGCCGGACGGCCGCCGCGCCCTCCAGCCCCGCCCTCGCCCCGCCCCGGGCCCGCCCTCCTACTAAGCCCCGCCCCCGCAGGTGGGAGGGGGCGGGAGCGCCGGACTGACCCACGTGAACCGAGCCCACCGGGCTAGAGAGAGAGCGCGGCTGAGCGCCCTGGATGACGTCATCGGCGCGTGACGCCAGAGGCCGGGGATCACCTGGCTGCCGCGTGACGTCATCCGGGCCGCGTTTCTTCTGGGGGTGGGCACTGCCTGGTGCTGCAGGCCTCTGAGAAGCGACGTTTCTCCCGGAAGTTTTTCCGATAATATATAGGGTGGTTAGTGGTGCAGTCAGCATGGAACGTGACTAACCCGTTGGCCTTGGGGGCCTCCAGGTTGCAAAGCATCACCGCATTCCCTAGCTCATCCCCCAAGAGTTGAAAGTGAAAAATGTTCGATCTTATGTGATTTCAGAGCCAGACATCTACCATTCCGTTTTTCCTTGGGCAGCAGGTCTGAGCACTTAGGGTAGGGCGGGGGCGGGGCAGAGGGGGATGGTTTGGGGGGGACAGGGGACAGGGAGGAATAGTAGCAGAGAAGTTTGAACCGTACTGAACTGAGTGGGAAAAAATAGTCTCTTTCTCCCGTTTTTCTCCAACCACAGAGGCTACTCTTGATTCAAACCTTTCTCCTGAGCTCAGATTCTTTATTTCCCCGTATTCATTACGCGTATGCCCTGGTGTTCCTCAAATTCAGTAAGTCCAAAAATACTACTCCAAGCCAAGAAACCAGAGCCTTATTTCACACCCCAGCCTTACAAGTTAAGACTTTAAAAGTCCTAAACCATATTTTTTCTATAATAAGTGCTACCTGACTATCCTAACTTGGCCTCTCTAAGCTCGGTCTTTACCATAATAACTGCAATTTAGCATGCATTACCCCACACACACTTTTTTTTCAGTCGCTTTGAAATGGGGGTCTCCCTGTAGCCCCAGCTGGCCTGGAACTTGCTATGTAGGCCATTCTGGCCTCGAACTCAAGAAATCCACCTGCCTCTGCCTTCCCAGTTCTGGAACTAAAGGTGTGGGTCACCACGCCCAGTAGCCTTACTCTTTGAAATGTTCCCTAATTCTGGTGTAATTTTTCCTTCCTAATCTCAGCCAGTGGACCACCATCCAGCAGCCCTCTAAACTGTGCCCCCATTCTCAACACCCATTTCAAGTTGGACTCCAGGTTTATAAATTATTTTTTAAAAGTTTCCAGGTCTTTGCCTTCCTCTTCTCACCATCACCCGTCGACCTTTAGTCTCTTCAAATCGAATTCATTATTCTCTCTGGTCACCAGAGTAGCTTTTTAAAACTACAAAGTTGGTGATATCCTTCCCCTGTTTAAATAGTCTGAAAGACTTTTATGGCTTTCAGGATAAAGTTCAAACTTTAACTAACTTGGCACTTCACAGGCTGGCTGCTTACACCAGCCTTCCTGGCTTCATCTCACACTGTACACCTTTGCTCCAAACACACTGGAAAACCACTTAACATTCTTTGACTTACTTTTTCCTGTCCGTGAGCCTTCCCTCCTTATCAGACTGAGCAACGCTCATTCTTTCTGCAAAAAGGAACTCCAATATCGGGGTCATTTAGGAATCTCATATTTCTCATTTCCTGAGCCTTAGCAATGCTGTAATTCTACAGAACTTCCACACATTCCTACCTCCCTCCCCCACCTTCCTCCCTTCCATCCTTCCTTCTTTCCTTCTTTCTTTTTACATCTTGAGAGAGGATCCCTGCCTGGCTGGCCTGGAACTTGCCATATATATCACATTGGAAATCCTGACAATCCTCCTCCTGCCTCAGCCTCTGGAGTGCTGAGATTACAGAAAAAAACCTCACCTGGCCCTTTTATCCCAAGTGGTGTGCTGTGTAATAACTGTAACTGTATATCTGATTCCATCAGTTTCTGAGTACAAGTCATATTCCTGTCTGTACCTCCCATGCCTGGAATAAGTGCTTGATACATAGAATCAATTGCTTTATTGAAATGCATTTCATAAATGCTTACATGCATTAATAAATGCTGGGTACTATTCTGAGCACTTCACAAACACTGTCTCACTAGGTAAATCTCTAACAACCCTTTGAGATAGATACTGCTGTTCCTTCTTCCATTTGATGAGGAAACTAAGGTACAGACACAGAGGATAATTTCACCCAGGATCACAGTGCAGTAAATTGATTCTAATCTAGACTGTCTCTGCACTCACTCTCTGTAAGACAGGCAAACAGTGGCTCTTCCAAAATGTCAACATTCTGATCAACAGGAACTCTACAGTTCCCTCCATGACAAAAAGCACTTTGTAGATGTGATTAAATAAAGAATGTTGAGATGGGACTGCTCTGTTCTTGGGAGTAGATTTCAGAAGATGGAAAAGGCAAGAAAACAAGTCTTCTTTTGGAGACTCCAGAAAGAAAAACAGCTCTCCTGACACCTTGATTTCAGCCAACTCTCATCCATTTCGAAGTTCTGAACTATGACACTGTAAAACAGCAAATATGTATTGTTTGGGGGCCACTACATGTGTGATCATTTCTTTCACAGCCATAGGAAATTAAGCTCCAATCAAGGGTAGGGCTGCTCTCTGTTAGTAAATGGGAGGGCACACTTGCTAGAAGTTGCATCCATCCAGATTCTCAGAATTGCACCTGCAATGGAATCCCTGATCCCTACCTTTAGTGTAAGAGAATGATCAGGAAATTTCCACCATCCTAGCACATTGTGTTTTTTGTTTGATTTTGAGATAGGGTCTTGCTGTGTAGTCTGGAGCTAGCTCCAAACTCCAGATCCTCCTGCCTCGGCGTCCTAAGTGCAGGCAAAGCACTTCATACTCAGCTTTTCATTCGGGGCATTTCTATCGGCATCATCTGCTCTCCCAGCTGCCATAGAATGGAAGGCTTGTGCTATTGTTTTACAGCCTTTGGTGGAAATTTTCTAGATGCCACATCATGTCCTGGATGAATAGATGGTAACCTGAACCTGGAATTCCCTTTCATCAAAGCCCTTAAGATAACTAACAAATAGGGCTGAAGAGCTGGCTCAGTGGTTGAGAGCACTCGATACTTTTCCAGAGGACAGGAGTTCAGTTCTCAGCACCCACATCAGATGGCTCACAACTGCCTGTAACACCAGGGGATCCAATGTCTTCTTTTGGCCTCTCCTGGAACCTACACTCACACAGAAACATATGTACTAATAAAAATAAATAACAAAATCTGACTAACTCCATAAAATTGTGACTAACACTGTCCCCATGCCACTAGAGCATGCTTTCTCATCAGGACTGAGATTTCTCCCAAGGAAATGAAAACTGGTGCATAAGTAGGCAAAAAAACTTTTAGATATTACAATGGTATGTGTCCTCTGGAGCTCAGTACCGTTTGGTAAAATTCTGTTAGTATAATTTTCTCTGGCTAGGAAGGCTTTAATTTTAAGGACAATAATGAAAAAAAGATTAAGAATCCCTGTGCTCAGGCTGTGATGTGCACTTATACTTCCAATCTGCCGACAGGCAAAGAACCTTAGCCCTTCTGATGATACGGTGTCCTAGAGGCTTATGGCCACCCGATCTAGTGCTGTTTCAGAATTCCATCCAAAGACTTAGGGGCATTTTTTGCACCATTTACTTAAGTTTGGGTTTCCCAAAAAAGCAGAACCTGAGATAAATACTTGGTAGCAAGTTGTTGACTGAGGAGATGATCTCAGAAAGCAGGCATGGAGCGGGGAGAAAGGGAAAGCCAGGGAGGAGTGTGTTACTGACAGCCTCACTTCTGTGGGAACCCAGAGAAACATGCAGAGAAGAACTGACCAAAGTGTCCCCAAACTGTTGATGCCCCTAGACTTGATGGCTTTTTTGCAGGTCTGTCTCACAAGCTATCTGATAGCACAGATGTCACTGAGAGAGAGTTAGGAAGGTGAAGTGGACTTGAGGTCACGCAGATGGGCTCAGGGAATGTGACTCCAGAAGCCACAAACTCAGTTTCATTTATAGGTTCACATTATAAACCAATTAAGCAGATAATACCAAACCTGTTTCCCAAAATAACTGAGCTGGGATTATACTCTTGTCAGCAAGGCATGAAAATGTTAATTATTCCACAGCCTCACCAACTTGGAATTAGTGATTTTTGTATTTTTTTACGTGTATGTGTGTATTGCCTGCGTGTGTGGAAGTGCACCCATGTCCTGCAATGCCTGCTGGGGTCAGAAGAGGGCAGAAGATCCCCCTGGAACTGGAGTTACAGACGGTTGTTAGCTGCCATGTGGGTGCTGGGAATCGAACCCTACTCTTCTGCAAGAGCAGCCAGTGTTCTTAACTGCTGAGCCAGCTTTCCAGCCCCAGAATTAGTGTTCTTGCTTTAATTTGCATTCTTCAGCTGGACACCTGTGCATAATAAGTTTACAGTCATTTGAGTATGCTTTTTGCTGTTAATCTTTTAAGTAAAAAATAATTTTGTTTATTTATTGTGTGTATTTGTGAGTACACACCATACTGCTCCTTCGAAGGTCATGGGACAACTTTAAGCAGTTGGTTCTCTCCTTCCATGTGGGGGTGCCAGGGATAGAACTCTTATAACAGCTGAGCCGTCTCTCAAGCTCTGAGCTCACCTAGATTTTGAAAACTAAAAGCCATTTTTCATTGAAAGGCCTCAGAGTTCTTTGGGGGAAATGGCAGATTTAAGGAGTGGGTCGAAGAAAGTACAATAAAAGAGCCTAAAACATCTCAGACTACAAAACAAGAAAGTACTCAAAGAATGATAGGGATCTAGCAAAAAGACACCAATTCTACACCCATTTTGAAGAATGATGTGGCAGTTTCTTAAGAAACTAAACAAGCACTTATCCTACAGTTCACCTACATATTGGGTATTTACACAAGAAAAGGAAATTTTACATCTACACAAAGGCATATGTACTTGAAGAATCATTGCAACTTTATTCAAATAGCCAAATACTTGAAATGTCTATAAACAGTTAATGTAGCTCAGTGGTAGAGTGCTTGCCTAGAATACAGAAGGCCTTGGGTTCAAGCCCCATTGTGACAGAAAAATATTATGAAAGAACAAGACATAAAGAAGTACTTATGGGAGGCTAGAGAGATGGCTCAACAGTTAAGACCTGGAGAGATGGCTCAGTGGTAAAGAGTACTGGCTACTCTTGCAGAGGACCCAGGTTCGATTCCCAGCACCCACATGGTGGCTAACAACTGTCTGTGACTCCAGTTCCAGAGAATCCAACACATTCTTCTGACCTTCCAGGGCACTGCATGCCACAAGTGCACTTACATACATGGAAGCAATACACTTATATACACAGAGTAAGAATAATAAACCCGGTGTGGTGGTACAAGCCTTTAACCACAGGAGGCAGAGGCAGGAGGCCCTTTGTGAGTTCAAAGTCAGCCTGGCATACATAGGGAGTTCCAGGACAGTTGGGATACAAGGAGACCCTGTCTCAAAAAAGAGAGAGAAAGAACTTACTGCTCTTGTAGAGGACCTGGGTACAAAGAACCTGGGTTCAGTTCCTGGGTTTGGTTCTCAGAATACACACAGCACCTCACAACTCTCTGTAACTCCATTTCCAAGGGATCTGAACCCTTCCCCTGGCCTCCTTTGTTGGGTACCAGGCAGGTACATTTACATATATGCAATAAAACACATACACATAAAAAATTAAACAAATCTTAGTATATATATATACATATATACATATATATATATATGATATATATACATAAAATAGGACTGTGAGATGGCTCAGCAGATTAAGGTGCTTGCCATCAAGCCTGATGACCTGAGTTCTATACCTAGCACTCCCACACAACAGGAGAGAACTAACTGCTAAAAGTTCTCCTATGACTTTCACAGGAGCACTATGGTGTGTATACACATACTATGTATGAATACACACACAATAAACAAAACAATTTTTAATTTAAAAAATTAACAAAAAGCATACTCAAATGACTGTAAACTTATTATGCACAGGTGTTCAGCTACCTTAGTGATCAAAAAATGCAAATTAAAGCAAGAACACAGCATCACATTACATACAGCCCAGAGTAAGTAAAGTAATAAAGATCACTAGTTCTGGGGCTGCAAAGCTGGCTCAGCAGTTAAGAGCACTGGCTGTTCTTGCAGAAGACCTGGGTTCAATTCCCAGCGCCCACACGGCAGCTCACAACCATTTGTAACTCCAATTCCCACGGATCCTACACCCTCTGCTGGCCTTTGCAGGCACTACAGGACTTAGGCGCACTTCCATACATGCAGGCAAAGCACTCATACACATAAAATAAAAATAAATCAAATTTTTAAAATCTAGGTGAGCTTGTTATGATGGATGCATCTGTTCCCGAATCTTCACCATGTATATACAACCACACATGGTTCAACAAGATGGCTCAGTGGGTAGAGGCACTTTCTGCCAAACCTGATGACCTGAGTCCAATCACAGATAATATGTGGTTAAAGGGAGAGAACTAACTCCCCTAAGTTGTCCTCTGACCTCCACATACATGTCATGGAAAGTGCATGCCACCCAACCCACAACTAAATAAATGTAAAAATAATAATAATACTAACTGCAGTTATTCTCACTCTCTTTAGCCTTTAAGAACTGTGCTGCTGCGAGTTCTAATGCTGCAAAGAGGGCTAGAGAGATAGCTTAGCTAATATTGCTCTTCCAGGGGACCTGAGTTCAGTTCCCAAGTACCCATGTTGAGTGGCTCATAATTGCTTGTAACTTTAGCTCCAGGGGAATCCAACACCCTCTTCTGACTTCCGTGGGCACTGCACAACACGGGGTGCATCTATCTACTCGCCGGCAATATACTCATACACATAAAATAAAATAAAAATCATAAATAAGGGGCTGGAGACATTGCTCAGTGGTTAGGAACACTGGCTGCTCTAGTAGAGGTCCCAGGTTTGATTCCCAGCACGTACATGGAGGCTAACAACTGTCTATAACTACAGTTATAAACTGATATAACTATATAACTGATATAACATCTGTAACTACAGTTATACTGATGCTCTCCTCTGACCTCCTTGGGCATTGCATGACATGGGTGTATATATACATAAAATAAAAATAATAAATTAATTAAATATTTGTTTTAAAAACTCTTTAGGAGCAGGCATGATGGCTCATGCCTTTAACTCTAGCACTCTGCAGGCAGAGGCAGGTGGATCTTTGTGAGATTTAGAGCAGTCTGGAACGGTTTACATAGTTCCAGGCCAGCGGGGACTACACAGTGAAACCCTGCCTCAAAAAAAAAAAAAAAAATCAAACAAACAAACAAAAACCTTTTAAAAAGCTGCAGGGAAGACTTCTGTCAAGAACCTGAGAGAACTTGAAAGACTTTGAGGACAACTCAGCTCACCCGAATCAAGACTGCAGGCCTGTGAGACCTGAAGCAAATGACACTTTGAAGTCATCACCCCAATACCTGACACATAAATTGTGAGATAAAGCAAGTGTGTTTAATCTAGTATGTTTGCAGTGATTTGGTGATAGGGAGAGGAAGAAAAAAGAAAAATGAAGAGCTTTAGAGATTATTTTTATTTCCTAGTCTGTCTTTCAATCATTCCTCCCTCTTTCCTTAAAGATAGCTGTGGAATCAGGAGCTAAAGCGGCCATCCTGAAACTATGAGGAAAAAGCCAAGCTAATCACAAAGATCTTCAGCTAAGCGCTTCTGAGTCATCAGTGAAAGGCCAAGGAACCACTGACCTCCAGCATCCCTTCTACGAGAAACAGAAGCAAGTTTGTTTTGCTTTTCTGTTTTGTTGTTTTGGGTTCTTTTATGTTCTGGTTTCTCAGGATCCTTCTACTTGTAGTCAAATGCTATGCTCTAGTGATCCAGTGTGTTTTTCCAGATGTATACTTTCATTTTAACAATCTTTTCATTGCTGGTCTTGAATGTGGCTGCACTCTGCTTGCAGGTTTCTTCCCTGAAGCACCTGCATGAGTCACTCCTCACCCACCCCTGGCCTCTAGTCATCTCCTCAGAGAGGCTTTTTGGTGTTATTGTTGTTTCTGAGGGTTGTTTGTTTTTTTTTTTTTTTTTTTTTGAGACAAGGTCTCCCTGTAGCCCCAGCTGGCCTGTAACACTATGTAGACCACTGGCCCCTATCTCACAGAGATTCAAGAGAGGCTTGGAATTTTAAAAAATATTTGATTATTTTTATGTTTATGTGCCTGAGTTGCCCACATGTATACAAGTGCACTCATGTCATCCAGTATCCATGAAGGTCAGAAGAGGGTGTTTTCTGGGTTCTCTGCAAGAGCAGTCAGTGCTCTTAACTGCTGAGCTGTTGGGCATAATGCAGGGTGGGCCTAGCTAGGCCACCTGCCAGGAGGAATGGAGGAATGGCTCCCGTGGGTGTGGTTCTCCACACTGATTGGTTGTAAAGCCACTATGTTGGGGGTCCCAGCACTCAGGGCCAGCCCGAGGGGGACCGAAGGATCTCCACTGTGGGGGAAGGGGCTAGTAGGCGCAGAGTCAACACACAGAGTCCGGCAGTTGAGCGGAAAGCCAGCAGTGGTGGTCTGCTGCAAACTCATTTATTCAAGAAAGAACAGAGTCTTATAGGTCTTGTTAGCCAATAGCCTTATGGGGTGGGGTCCTGACTACAGCCAGTTGCAGTTTGTTCCCAGGTGGATCAGGTTCCCTCCAGGTGCTTGGCAGAAACTGGCTTCACAACCAACCAGTGTGGAGCACCACACTCACGAGAGTCATTCCTCCATTCCTCCTGGCAAGTGGCCTAGCTAGGCCCACCCTGCATTATGCCCAACACTGAGCCATCTCTCCAGCCCCCGAGACTTGTTTTGTTTTTTAACATTGTTTTATATACATGAGTGTTTTGCCTACATAAAGTTAGCACATCACATGCCTGCAATGCTGCTGGTGGCCAGAAGAGGCATTAGATACCCTGGAACTGGAGTTATGGACAGTTGCTAGCCTCCATGTGGGTGGTGGGAACTGAATCTGAGTGCTCTGCAAGAGCAATCAGTGCTCTTAACCACTGAGCCATCTTTCTACTCATCTAATGGTTATCCTTAAAAAATAAGAAAATAAACTCAGTGCACTTACATACACACTAGTTTTCCCTCAAACTCTTTTTAATTAGTCTTGGTATTTGCTGAGGATGACAGTGTTTTCCTTCAGTCTTGAATGATGTTTGACTGGGTGAGTGAACAATGACTTTTCACTCTGCACTTTGGTCCTATGACTTCATTGATTACTGTACCTTATTTTTCCTCCAAATTCTGGGGATTGAATGCAGGGCCTTATGCAGGTAAAGCAGGCCCTCTTCCACTGAGCTAGAGTGCCAACCTATTTCTGTATGAAACTGATTATTATTTGAATTAATTATTATTCCTCTTGAGTTAATTTGTTTACTTTCAGGTAGATTTTAGAGGGCTTTTCTGTATTCTTTGAAATGTTTATTGTGATTAAGTGAAAGTTATTTTTAACTTTTGTTTATTATTATTGTGTGCTTATGATATATGTGTGTTCCCCATGTGCATGAGGAGGTCAGCTTAGTGGAGCTGAGTCTCTCTTTCCACCTATATTCCAGGCATAGAGTTCTAATCATCAGGATTGTACAGCAAGTGCCTTTACTTCCTGAGCCGTCTAAGTGAGAATTCTTAACATTGAGTTTAGACTTCTCTCTCTATTTACAAATCATGTTGTTCAGTTTCTGAGCTTTCAACCATTGTGTCTTTAAGCATTACTGTTCAATCCATCTTTCATGCCTATTCCATCTTTTTCAAATTCTTGATACCTTTCTATTTGTATGGTATGTTATTTTTTGATGGAAGACAGATGATTGGAGAGTCTCATGTAGCCCAGGCTAGCCTCAAACTAGCTACGTAACTGAGGATAACCTTGAACTCCTGATCCTCCTGCCTCCACCTCCCAAGTGCCGGGATTACAGATGTGTACCACCATGCTTGACTTTGTTGAGTTTTTAAAGAGCTAAGAGGATATAGCTTAGTGGTAGAGCATTTGCCTAGCATACACAAGTTCCTGAGTTTGATCCTCAGTACAGTTTAAAAAAAAAAAAAAAAGCAAGTAGCATTCATAAGCATAAGAGCCAGGAAATTGAACCAGCAACAGATGAATGGATAAAGAAAATATGGTACCAATACCTATACACAATAGAATTGTATGCAACTGCAAAGAAAAAGGAAATCATGACATTAGCAGAAAATGGATACAACTAGAATTATGTTGTGCAGAATAAACCAAAGACAAGCTTCGTGTGTATCCTCTTATATGTGGAGCACGAATTAAAATTATATTTATGTGTATATATGCAAATGTGTGTATGTGTGCATGTATATCTATGCATGTGTGTATGTACATGTATGTGTGTGCACGTATGTGTGTGTGACAAAACTAGAAAGGGAGCATGTGTGGAAAGGAAGTGATCTCAAGAAAGATAGGAAAAAAACAAAGTAACAAGGAAGATATGAAAAGTGTGGTAGTTTGAATGCGAGTGTCACCATAGGCTTCAAGTATTTGGACATCCAGTTGATGGCACTGTTTGGGGAGGTCTTAGAAAGTGTGGCCGTGCTGGAGGAAGCAGCTTGAGAACTTAGAGAGTTCTTAAACCTTTCTGGAACTCCAGCCGCTCCCTGCTTCCTGTGCCTGCTTGAGGATGTGAACACGTAAGCTTCTGCGTCTACTGCAGCCACCTCTGTCGTCATGCTGCCCCTCCACGAGGGACTCTTGACCCTCTGGAACCACAAGCTAAATAAATTCTTCCTTTTATATACATTCCCTTGGTCAGTGTTTCTATCATAACAATAGAAAGCAAACTAATACACTAAGAGAGCATCAGGACTGGGAGATGGCTCAGCAGTTAGAAGCACTCACGGCTCTTCCAGGGGACCTTAGTTGGGATCCCAGCACCCACTGATCTCTCACCACTTATCAAAGGAATTTCTTTTTGCAACAGATGAAGACTATTACAGAGTTCCACAACCGGTCAAACCCAAAGAATAAGTATCTGTGAGATGACCAGACACATCTACACTGGAACCTCTGTACCTAAGGCTCATGGAACATAGCAGAACAGGCAATAGAGAGAATAAATACTAATGTATCTCTCAACTCTCATCAGCAAAGCTTCTGCATACGGCAGAGGGCGATTAACACAGGCAGCCCCAACTGGCTGTATGTCTCTGGATAGGACTCCTATATTAAACCTAATCCACTCAGGGTTCAGGGACCATTGTGGAAAAGGGGACAGAAAGACCCCACAGAGTTTTCCAGGCAGCTAGGAACTTGCTTATATGAACTTACGCCAGTGGTAACAGCATACACAAGACCCATGCAAACTCAACCCAGAAAAAAACCCAGCACAGAACTGGGGAAATAGGTAAGAAGCCTAACCTTAGCTGAGGAACTATTGGCAGTTGATCATTGCTGGGAGAGTTGGTCTTCTTTAAGGGAGTGATGGTAGATAGGCTGACCAGGCTTCAGTGGATGAATTCACATCGAGGGATATCTGGAGACACAAACTTGACTTGATAGGCCTTAACATATATGACAGAATGCATGAAAGTGATTGAGAGGACTCTGTGGGAGGGTCTAACTATGATTAAGATATATGAAATGCACAAAAATTCAATTAAAATATATATTGAAAAAATGATAAACCACCACAACTCAAAAAAAGAAAAAATACAAGTCATTTGCATAGCATGATCTCATTTTTTGTTTTTCAAATATTATGAAGACATATCAATATATCCTTAGGATAGCTACTTTTTTTAAAAAAAATGGGGCTAGAGAGATGGCTTGGTGGTTAAGAGCACTGGCTGCTTTTTCAGAGGACCTGGGTTCAATTCCCAATACCCAGATGGCAGCTAACAACCATCTGTAACTCCAGTTCCAGGAGATCTGAAACCCTCTTCTGGCCTCCATGGGCACTTCAGTACACAGATGCACTTACATACATGTAAGCAATGCATTTGTTACACTTAAAATACAAGTAATAAAATATTTTTAAAGCAAGTGTTAGCTAGAATGTGTAGAAAGCATAACCCTGCACACTGTTGGCAGGCATGTGGAGAACAGCTGTTTCCTCCAGTGTTCGTGTGTTCATCATGCAGTCAGGAGGCTGTGGGGGCTACTGGAGACCTTGGCCTGCTGCCATGGTGATGAAATAAACACAATGATACAGGCACTAATAGGTCCATAGTGGTGGACCGTCCCTCTAGGAGATGGGGATGGAGGACCACAAGACACAAGTTCCTTGCTACAATCACACACTTCAAAGCTGAACTCACTTTTAGAAATGCTAAAGCATATGAGGTAAAAAACTAAATAGGGGTGGGATTTTTCAGGTGGTCCAGATTGCCTGTGAGCCACTCATGCTCCTGTAAGTAACTGCCATACGCACACACACACACACACGCACACAAACATCCCCTCACACACACACATGCAAAAACACATGTACTTAAGTACACTATACACAAACATACAAAAAAAAGCAAAATAAAAAGCCAGGGCATGGCAACCCATTATTTGGGAAACAGCAGGATCAATGTGAGCTTGAGGCCAGCCTGGGCTCCATAGCATGTCCTGGGTCAGCCTGGGCTATAGTGTGAGTCCCTGTCTCAAAACAAAACAAAAAAAGCTGGGCCTGATGGCACACCCTTTAATGCCAGCATTCAAGAGGCAGAGGCAGGCAGATCTCTGTGAGTCTGAAGCTGGCCTGTCTACAAAAAGAGTTCCAAGTCAATCAGGGCTACATAGTGAGACCCTGTCCCTCCACTCCCTGCACACATATACAAACAAAAGAATTTTTAAAAATAGAATTACCAAGAGCTGGAGAGATAACTCAGTGGTTAAGAGCACTGACTATTCTTGCAGAGGACCTGGGTTTGATTCCCAGAACCCACATGGCCACTATCAGCTGTCTATAACTCCAGTTCCAGGGAAATCCAACACCCTCTTCTGACCTCCTTGGGCTTTGCACAACACAGGTGCACTCACACACATGCAGGTAATACAGTCATGCACATAAAATAAAAATAATACATAAAATTTTAAAAATAGACCAGATGTGGTAGCACAAGCCTTTAATCCCAGCATTCAGGAGGCAGAGGCAGACGGATCTCTGTGAGTTCAAGGTCAGCCAGGTCTACATAGTGAGTTCCAGGACTGCTGGGGCTACAGGGAGACCCTGTCTCAAAAAAGACCAAAAAAAATTCTTTTTTAATAAACTTACCATATGACCCACCCATTGGACTTCTGGCAGCTGTAAACAGCCTTAAGGAGGTGTCTGAATGCCCTGTTCATAGCTGTATTACTCACAATAACAAAAGAGGGAAAGCAATCCAAATATCCGACAAAGGTAGATGAAGAAACAAAATGGACCGGAGACACAAGATAGGCTGCTACTAAGCCTTAAAAAGAGAGTTCTGACGCACACTACAGTGTGAATGAACCTTGGCAATATTATGCTAAGTGGAATAAGCCAGTCAAAAAAGACAAATATTAACACCTCTTACATAAGGTGAATTAGTCAGAGTCGTAGAGACAGAAGAGTGGTGGTTGCCAGGTCAGGGAGAGAGGAGATAGGGGTTGTTTGCTGGATACAGAATTTCAGTATTGAAGGTAAAAGGAACTACAGATGGCTGGTATATAGCAATATGGGTATAACTTAGGACCACAGAATGGTACAGTTAAAATAGTGAGACGATAAATGTATGCTCCTTGTATTTTACTACAATTTTGTTGTTATTTGTTTTGAGAGCAAATGAATTTATAAGCTCTTTCCTGAAAACAGGTTTTTCAGAGAGAGGAGGTAGAACAAGTGAATGTGTACCCCACCAGGGCAGCAGGCGAGGGAGAACAGCGCAGGACCCGGGGCACCAAGCATGGCGACCGCCTCTCAGACTGCCCGGAGCTGGACTGAGCAGGGAGTGTCAAGGATCTGTCACTTTTGGAATTTTATTTATGTATTTGCTTACTGTTCTAATGATCAAACCCAGGGCTTCCTGCAAGCATGCTAGGCAAGCACCCTGCCTCCCCAGTCTAACAACTTCTTTTTACACTTATTTAGTTATTTAAAGAAACTGAGAGAGAGGACAACTTTTAGGAGTCAGTTCTCTCTTTCTACCATGTGGGTCCCAGGAATCCACCTCAGTTGTCAAGTTTAGTGGCACACGTCTTTACCCACTGAGCCATTTCACCAGCCCTCCAGCTCAACTTTTTATAAGTATTCAAGGCAAGAATTGCTTTCTTCATTTTGTGTGTCTGTGTCTTTTTAGCTTTTTTTTTTTTTGAAGGTTAATATAATGTCTTTTGTTGTTATTGTTATTGTCGTTCTTGTTGTTGTTGAGACAGGGTCTCCCGATAGCCCTAGTTGTCCTGGAACTCACTATGTAAAGCAGGCTGACCTCCATCTCACAGAGATCCACCTTCCTCTGCTTCCCTAGTGTGCCACCATACCAAGCTAATATCATTTATTTTTTTTAGATTATTATTTAAATTTTTAACGGAATCTTTATGTATTTCATATAGAACTTCTTAATAACTCTTAATTGTCTTTATACCCCCTGTCTATAGTCCCCAGCTGGAATCCATACATCCTATCATCTGTGTTAAGGCCTAGTGTTTCAGATTAGTGTGTCCAGGTGTTCTTCAGTGCAAGTTCATCCACTGAGGTCCAGGAAACCTATCTAGAGTCCCCTCACTTTAGGAAGATCAGCTCTTCCTCATCCAGCAGTAATCAGTTGCCAATATGTCTTCATCTAAGACTGGGATCTGCTGTCCATGTCTTTCCCAATTTCTGTGCTGGGTTTTTGTCTGCTTGAGTCTGCATGGGTCCTGCACATGCTGCCACCATTGCTGTGGGTTCATATGAGCAGGGCTCTGGGAGCTTGTAGGACTCTATTTCCATATGGTCATGCACCTCCTCCTTGGCTCTTACAGTCTTTCTGCCCCCTCTTATGCAATGTTCCCTGAGCCCTGGGTGGGTGAAGTTTAATATAAGTGTCCTGTTCAAGGACCAGCATTCTGCAGACTCTTAATCTCTATGCTCTGGCCATTTTTGACCTTTTGTGTTCCTGGTCCTCTGTTGCATGATGGAGCTTCATTAATGGGAACTGAAAGATTCATTAGTGTCCTCTTTACCCCTTGTTCTGTGTTCTGTGAGCTTTAGATATAGAGGTTGCATTGTAGATGTGCCACTTAAGCTTGGGCAATTCATAGACACTGTCTGTGTGTGACCAGTTGTGGTACTCCAGGGATGTGGCAGCCTTGGAGATTTCTCTAAGATCTATGACCTCTCCAGTCAGTCTTGTGTATTCGACTCTGTTTACAGTACCACACATGAGTTTCCTCCCATTGAGTGGGCTTTTAGTTCAATTAGGTAGCTGTTGGTTTCCCGTAAGATAAAGTGCCACTGCTGCACTAACGCTGTGTGCTCTGCCAGTCATTGATGTGGTCATTTGGTCTTAAAGCTGGTGTTGGACCATTGAATGGTGTTCTCCCTTAGCAGCACACAAGATTTGGACCAGTGGAGCTGGAATTGACCTGGAAGCCACTTGCCCTAACATCTATTCTTAAACTAGAAATAATCATTGTGAATGGGTTGGTTAAAATAAGCTAGACTGGGGGCCTGGAGAGATGCCTCAGTGGTTAAGAGCGCTTCCTGTTCTGTCAGGTATAACAAGACTGGAGTTCCAACACTCAAATGGGATGGCCCACAACCACCTGTAACTCTACCTCCAAGAATCCAGTGCCTGCTTCTGGCTTCTGTGGACACACACACACACACACACACACACACACACACACAAATAAAAGAAATCATTTAAAAAAGCATTAGACTGAGGCTGGGGAGATGGTTCAGTAGGAAATGCGCTTGCTGTGTGTGGTGCATTTCTATCCTGTGATGCTTTCCACTCAATGGCTGGAGCCAAGAATTCCACTGGATTCAGCAGTGTGTGGAGTTGCCTCTGTTCAACTGCAAGGGGCAGATTTGTTGAGTACATCAGCTCGTAGAAAATGAAAGGAACTCTCCCTTGCTGTCCTCGGGTTCCTATTTAGTCCCTGTCCCATGCTGCATTATGTTACACATTCCAACATGGCATGAGTGCTCTGGTTTTTCACCAGAATATTCATCTTCATAATGGAAAGAATATTTTTGTAGTTGTTTGGTTGGTTTTTAAGACAGAGTCTTTCTATATAGCCCAGGCTGGACTCTAACTCTAGATATTCCTGCCTCAGCCTCTCAGGTACTGACGTGACAGGCGTATGTTACATTACCCAGCTTTATTATTTTTTTCTTGCTACCTTCAATAAGGAATAAAATTTGCTATACAACAAGACCTTCTCCCAGCAAATCCCTGTGAGCCCTGGGTCCATACTGCTCTTTAAGACACCGAGTTGGCCAGGAATGATGGCACACACATTTAATACTAGCACATGGGAGTCAGAGAACGTCAGATCTCTGTGAAGTTGAAGCCAGCCTGGTCTTCATAGAGAGCCCCAGGCCAGACAGGACTACATAGTGAATAGTGAGACCTTCTCTCCAAAAACCAACTAAACAAATAAAACACTGAGTTGGAGTGTGTGTTCAACACACACACACACACACATACACACACACATGAAAGGGGCGAGAGAGAGAGAAAGATCATTTTGGCCCCCACAAAATAAATGGAGATGCTTGCCAAATGTCTCATCCCCTTGACTGTCTCTTGCATATGCCTGACAAGCTGACAAGTTCACCATTCAGCATTGGCCAGCCTTCATTCTCTGCTTTTGCACCTGCCTGAGAAAGTGGCTAGAAGGTCTCTGATTACCCATGTGTGAGATAAGCAAGCTCTAATCACAAGTGAATAAAAGATGTCTGCTTGGGGCTGGAGAGCGCTTAAGGGTTAAGAGCAAGTGCTCAAGGGAACTAAACTTGCACCCACATAGTCACTCACAACCCTCTGCAATTCCAGTTCCAGGGGATCCAATATGATGCACATACATACATGCAGGCAAATACTCATCCACACGAAATAAAAATACATCAATCTTGGAAAATAAAGGATGTTTGCTCATTTGGAAAAATTAGTTATAATCCATTCATAATGATGAAGGTCCATGAATACAGAACTCAGATGACAAAGTTGAATATATATAACTCAGAATCATTTGGAGGTAGTGGCATGTACCTCTAATCACTCAGGAACCTGGGGCATGAAGATCCCTGCCTTTAAAACACAAGAGGCTGGTCACCTCTAGATAGCACATGAATTTAATCCCAGCCCTCCAGGGCAAGAGGTAGGCAGATCTCTGAGTTCCAGACCAGCCTGGTCTACACAGTGAGTTCCAGGCCTGCCAGGGCTACATAGTGAGATCCTGTCTCAAAAACAAAATCAAACAAAAACGTTGGACTTCTCTCAATTCCTCATCTGTGGAAATCCAAAGCCTTACTTTAAATGTCAGCTCTTTCCCAGAAGCCCTCTAAATGGCATAGCCACCTACCTGGCACCTCTTCCCCAACAAACTCTTCAGTGTGTATTCAGATTCAAAGCTGAACCCCTTCAATTTCCACTGGAAGCTCATTTTTCGAAGAGCAGGTGTGAGTTCAGTAGGATTTGCTGACCGTCTGAGAGATGAAGAAGAAGTTCAGAAGAGTCACATCATGGGGGAGCAAACAGTTCCAAGGGCAGGCCCACCCCCACTACAGAGGAGCTTCGTAGGGCTGGCTCTTCTTTTCTGGGTCCAATCTCTCCTCCCTTCTCCTTGAGTGGGCATCACATCCCTGTGCCTACCTAGCAAAATTGATTTAGATACTTCTCAGCTAATAAACTGCAGATTCTTTTACCTCTTATCCCTTCTCTCAAATGACCTGAGCGAGGCTGACCCTACACTGTTTCTGTGTTCCAAATGAGTAACCAAACCCAGACCAGTGGGGAATTTCAGCCCCTAGCTACTCCACTGTTCAAGAGGCTGTGAAGATCCTTGGTAAGTAAAGAACTCTTGACTTGGAATCGATGAGCTAGTGGAATGTCACATTGCCAGTGACCATCTTTGCCTCCAGATGTGCAAAGCCTTCTTAGAACTGAATCACAGCAGTTAGGTGTGGTGGCACATACCTGTAATCCCAGATTTTGGGAAACTGAGATAAGAGGATTGCTGCAAATTCAAAGATAGCCTGAACTACATAGTGACTTTGAGCCCAGCCTAGGGCTTACAGGGAGAGGGAGGGAGGGAGGGAGGGAGAGAGAGAGAGAGAGAGAAGCTGGGAGGGAAAGGAAAAGGAAAAGAAAAAGGAGGGGGAAAGACTGCATACCTATAGCAGACTAAGGTTCATTTGAGTCCAAGAGTTCAAGAACAGCCTGAGAATCTGGAGATTTAGCTCAATAGTAGAGCACTTGTCTAGCATGCCTGAAGCCCTGGGACCATACAATGGCTCAGTGTTTATTCACTTGCTTCCAAGCCTGATTTGACCTGAGTTCAATCCTCAGGACCCTCATGCTGGAAGGAAAGAACACATTCCTGAAAGTTTTCTTTTGATCTTCACACATGGTCAGTGGCCACACTCAGGAACATTAGCACACCACACACACACACACACACACACACACACACACACACACACACAAGCAATCAATCAATCAATCTTTTTGTTTTTAAGGTTTGATGCTTATCAGGCATGGTGGCACACACTTTTAATCCCAGCACTCGGAGACAGAACAGGTGGATCTCTGGGAGATCAAGGCCAGCCTGGTCTATAGGGAGACCCTTTCTCAAAACAAAATAGAACAATCTTCCTTTTGCCAGGCTGTTGTTGAAAGAGACTCTGTCTTTAAAAGAATACAGATAGGGAAGGAGGAAGGGAGTGAGAGAGAAAGGGACGGGAGAAGAAAGGAAAAAACTCCAGGAGGATGACGAGACATCTGAGTCCAAACGCGTCTAACTATGTACCTAGGCTTTGTTTGTCTGATTTTCCTTTAGCCAAACTGATTGAAACTTCTTTAAAATTGGCAATTTTCAGAAAGAGGCTTGAGCCACACTTTTCCTCTTCTCCTCACTTCAGAAACACTACACCAAATTCCTGTCTTTGCTTCATACAAAGTAGCTGCCAGTCCTCGAAACTGATGCCTGTGACCTTTGGTCATCTTTTAGTGTCTTCACAAAGACAGTTTTCTCCTGGTGACAAAGATTGGTATTCACCATTAAGGTCAACTTTTTTTGCAATTGTCACAAAAATATTTACATAGGCCTGGTGTGGTGACACACATCTTTAATCCCAGCACTCAAGAGGCAGAGACAGGCAGATCTCTGTGAAATCAAGGCCAGCCTCAGCTACAAAGAAGTACCAGGCCAGCTGGGACTACAGGGTCTTGAAAAACAAAACAAAACAAAAAAATTACATAATTGAGATTCTATTAGAAGTATAATATCTCATCCTGCCTTTTTCAATTTTCAATCAACAAATATGTATTTAGAAACTATATACCAAGTGTATAGACGGCTACCAGTTTTCTATATGGAGAGATTTCCTATGTCTAAATGTCTTTGCTTTTTAACCAGTGTAGAACACAGAGTCGCAGTTTTGAAATGAACCTTTTATCATTTGAAAACTTAGTTTGTTTTCAAGTTTTATGAATAATGGTAGACACATGCTGTCTGTGTCTCATTTCCTAGGACAGATTCCCAGAAGTACAATTCCTGAAGGAATTTCAAATTTTACCATAAAAAATACAGAAGGAAATGTATCACTCCCTACTATGGTGAACTACATGTCCCGTCAGACACCACCTAAATAGCAAAAGATCCATACTTCCTCCTGTTCCTTCCCAGGACCCCACCTTTGCTGACCTGAGGGGTCTATGAACCGTCAACAGCTCCCTGCTCTGCCAAACAGGAGCCAGTCAACCCTGAAAGACCAACAAGGCAGAGCTGCCTCCTGGGACTTCTGAAAAGAGCATTCAGGGCCAGTTAAAAAGGGAGAGGAGCCACGACAGGAAAATCAGGACTAATCAGGACCAAGTTTTCCTCTTAAAGCTCTTCTCCTTTAACGTTCCTTCATCTTCTTTAATGAGCATGTGCAATTTATAACAGAAAAAAAATTAACTTACTGAGAAAACAAACAACATGAGCTTCTCAGATTTGGTATGGGGCTGGGGATTATCTGGTTCCTGGAAAAGCAGCTGTGAGTTCTCTGGCTGGGTGATGCCTGGCTGCTTGCAGATTCCTGGCTGACTCAGAAGGGTACATTTGCTCCTGAGTCACCAGGGAAAGGCTGATTCCTCTGGTGACACTACCAAGGATAGTAGATGCTGTTTTCCAGTCCTGGAAGAGGGCTCTAAGACCATTTGCTGGGGCTCCACTGTCCAAGAGACATACTGTTGACTCAGTGCCAGAACCCCTTAGCAAGCAGCATGATCCAAAGATAAACCCAGCTGCTCTAGGAGTGATGACCACACCAACTCAACAAGTGTCACAGTCCACACTGGAGGCCCTCTGTCCTCAGTGGTTCACGTGCAAGAAATGGCAACAGTTCTCAAACTAGTCAACCTCCAGACTGTTCTACATTACTAAGGATTATGAATCCCAAAGAACATTGTTCATGTAGGTCATAGCTATCAAGTCACATATCAGAAGTCAAAGCCAAAAAGCTTTCAAGTATTTATTAACTTATTTTTCTTTATTCTCCACTTTCCTTTTTTTTTTTTTTTTTGAGACAGAGTCTTACTATATAGACCAGGTTGGCTTAAAGTCACAGAGATTCACCTGCCTCTGCCTCCTTAGTGTTGGGATTAAAGGCAAGCCTACCATGCTCAGATATTAATTAATTTAAAATATTTTGCTACAACCTCTGCAGTAGTTAATCTAAAAAAATTTTTTTGTGAACTGGAGAGATGGCTCAGCAGTTAAGAGTGAATGCTGTTCTTCTAGAGGACCCAAGTATAACTTCAGCTCCAGGGGATCTGACATTTCTTTGGGCACCTGTACACATGTGGAATGCACACACAGGTACACACATGCATGCACACACACACACACAGAAATAAAAATAAATCTTAAAACAAACCATCGGGTGTAGTGGTATAGGCCTTTAATCCCAGAATTCATGAAGCAGAGGCAGGAGGACCTATCTCTGTGAGTGTGTGATTTATATAGAGTTTCAGACCAGACAATACTACATACTGAGACCCTATATAAAAAAAAAATCAGAAAACAAAATAAAACAAGGGGCTGGAGAGATGGCTCAGCATTTAAGAGCACTGCATGCATTTGCAGAAGACCCCAGTTTGAATCCAAGCACCCACATGGTGGCCAAAAACCATCTGTAACTCCACTTCATACACACAAAATAAATAATAAGATTTTAAAAATTGGGAAAAAAAAATAAAACCAAAACACAACCACCACCACCACAAAAAAACAAAACAAAACAAAACAAACAAAAACCCACAATATTTTCTAAAACAAATTAGTAAGAAGGATAGTTTTACTTTTTGCTTATTTCAGTTTTTTGTTTTGAGACAGGGTCTTCCCTGTAGCCCAGGCTGGTCTGGAGCTTGCTTTGTAGCTGAGGCTGGCCTTGATTTGTTATGTAGACTGGGTTCGCCTGGATCTCGCAGAGATCTACCTACCTCTGCCTCCCAAGTGTTAAGATCAGAGGTGCACGCCCAGCTGTTGCTTGTGTTTTGAAGTCTCGTCTCTATTTACTTCACGACAGCACAGCTGCACCTTTCTTTTTGCTGGTGCACTTGGCCTGCTGCAACATATGCTTTTGAGCCAAAATATAAAGAAGACAAACCCATGCTTTTATGTGGAGCTGGAAAGGGAAGAGTATTTGTCTTTTAGACAAATGTGAATACTCTTTTCTGACACTTTTACTAAAACCTGACACGTGGGAAGGGTTTTTGGTTTTGTTGTTTGGTTATTTTGTTTTTTTTTTTTAAGATAAGATCTTTCCTGTAACTCAGGCTAGCCTGGAGCTCTTAACTCTTCTGCCTCAGTGTCCCCAGTGGTTGAGTTACAAGCTTGCTTCTGTGGTGAAATACACAATTTTTTCAAGTGGGCATCTCAGTTGCATTAAAGTATCAAGGCCTGGAGATGGAAGAGAGAAGTACAGCCAGGGTCCCCAGTCAGATCTGGACAGAAAAGGACCATAAGAGGAGTTCAGAGAAACAATCAACAAGCCACAGTAGAGAACGTTTGTGGCAGGCCAGGTACTGTGCTGAGCCTAGGTATTGAGCACAAAACTCTACCACTGAGCTGAACCCTCAGTCCCTGAACCCTTAATTCCTTTAAACATTACCACAACCCTAAGGTCAATAGAAACCAGACTTCTTGAGTGTTTCCTGAGGGCCAGGCACTTTGCTTTATGCACTGTGCATAAAGCAGTAAGTTTTATCACAGCCATGAAATGAGGTTGGTAGTACTATTCTTCCCATTTTAGAGATAGGACAGTAACACAGAGAGGATTAAAAAGTCGCCCAAGGTCATGCTAATGAATTGGGACCTGAGCTCGATTTTCAGGTTTTCAGCAGCTACGCCTATCACTACTCTGCCTGAGAACCTCGGCAAGGCCACTGAACAGCTTTAGGCAGAAAGTGGTTCTGGTTTGCACCTTTAGTCATTCTAGCTACCTTGTGTATACAAAACACATGATTGCCTCTGAGAATAAGAATGCCTATCTCCAAAAGCTGCCCCCATAATCAAATGTGATCATGCCAGGATGCGACCATTACCTGGCCTTGTTTGGTTCAATTTAATCTTTAATGGGAAACATTATTCCCCTTTTACAGTATGTGGTGATACCTTGGAGGAGAATGAGGAATGTTAACAACCATGTACTAATAAACGTGTTCCCTGGGGGAAAAGTTCTCTGATAGGTAGAGTTTGTCAATTTTTGTGGAATAAAATATTTCAGATTTTCGGGCAGCTTAACAATTCACCCGCAGAATTTCTGAAATTAGGTAGTTTGTTCTCCAACATCAGTAAGAGCCAGTTCCAGCACATGACTGAGAAGAGCTAAGATTCTTGCTCAAGGCCCAATACCTGGTAGCTGATAGTGTAACAACTTTTCTGATTCTAGTTCTTTGTTTTCCCACAGGTAAAAAATTCTTTAAAAATGAGCTGGTGGGCTAGAGAGATGGCTCAACAGTTAAGAGCACTAGCTGCTCTTGCAGAGGACCAGGCTTCAGTTCTCAGCTCCCAAAGGCAGCTATAAAACAGTTCCTCATTCTGGTTCCAGCGTATCCAGTGCCTTCTTCTGGTCTCCATAGGCATTGCACCCACATGGTTCACTCATATACAAGGAGACAAAAAATGAATAAATAAATAAATAAATTTAATGAGCTGATGGGATGGTGATATAGCTTAGTTGATAGAGTGTTTGACTAGCATACAGGAAGGCCTGAGTTCAATTCCCAGTACTACATAAACTGGACATAATGGTGCACATCTGTAACCCAGCTCTGGGGAGGTAGAAGGACGAAGATCAGAAGTTCAAAGTCAGCCAGTCTTGGTGGTGCATAACTTTAACCTTAGCACTTCAAAGGTAGAGGCAGGAGGATCTCTGTGAGTTCCAGGCCAATCTAGGTTAAGTAGGGAGCTCCAGGTCAGCCAGTGCTACATTGTGAGACTTTGTCTCAAAAAAAAAGTTCAAAGTCATCCTTGACTACATACAAGTTTAAGGCAAACCTGGGACACATGAGAGATCCTACCCCCCCAAAAAAATCTTTTGATGAACTGGCACCTATGAAAGAGCCTGATCTTATCTCAACCAGATCCCCAAATTCGTAATTTTTTAAACTTTTGTTTTCTCTAGTTGTTAGGTAAATTAGCCATTACTGAAGTGTGATATTCATGAGCAAAAATTAAGCTATTACTAGGCCTTCTTTACAGATGCCAATTTTCAGTAATTCCATGAAGACATCCAGCTGCCAGGTCTATGATGGCAAACCCTGACTGGCGCTTCTTCCCAGACACTGATAACTGGAGTGGTCTCAGCATGAGAGCAGATGCGGCTATCAGAACATCATTCCTTGCCATTGACTTGGCTTGTTGGGATTTTACTTTTCTTCTTCTTCTTAAGTGTGTATCTCTGTTGGGCCTGGAACTTGCTATACAGATCAGGCTGGCTTCCAACTCACAGAGATCTGCCTACCTCTGCCTTAGCCTCTGGAGTGCTGGGATTAAAGGCATGAAATATCATGCCTAGCCTCTCTTTAATTGAATTGCTATTATTATTACTTTGTTGTTGTTCTGTCATTGTTTATGAAACAGGGTCTTCCTGTATCCCCAGCTGGCCTGGAACTCACTATATAGCCTAGGCTGGTCTTGATCTCACAGGGATCCCCTTGCTTCTCTCTCCTGAGTGCTGGGATTAAAGGCATGCACCACCACACCCAGCTCTTTAACTATTTTTTAAAGACTGATTTCTTTTTTATTTTATGTGTATGTGTGTGTGCCTACATGTATGTATGTATACCATGAGCATGCGTGGTTCCTGTGAAGGCCAGAAGGGGATGTCATATTCCAGGGAACTGGAGTTCCAGGTGGTTGTAAGCTACCATGTGGGTGCTAGAAACCAAATCTGGGTGCTCTGCAAGTGTTCTTAACTACTGGATCATTCCTTTAGCCCTTCTTTTTAATTTTTAATTATAGTTATATAGTTATCTCCTTTTTGTGATTCAGTTTGTTATATTTTATAGAACCTGCTGTGACACACATTTACAGTAGAAGCACTTTGTCCTGTAATTATTTAATAAGTTGACTTTAAGACAAGCAAACACGTGGCCCCTTTGTGACTCAGTCATAACCTGTCTGTCTAAATACTGTCTGTCTAAATTTTGGTTTTGTGGAGATGTTTGCAGCTGCCAGAACAGTAGTGCTGTTTAATTAACTTACAACCAGGTTTATAATTCAAGCTTATATGAAAGTACATGTTCTCCCATCATGAAATAATAAATGTGAATTCAATTATATGTACACAAACACACTTGTATTCTTCTATGTGGAAACAAGAAAATTTTCACATACCATACTAGGAAGTAATACACTATAGTTGAAGACACATGTTTTAGAATCAAAACCGTTCCTTATGTCCAAAGCAAGATGCTTCTCTCTGTGTTAACTTCCTTTAAATACAGCAAAAATACGATCTACCATATACTGACGCTTTAAAGATTCAGTGAGATAACAGTGTGTCTGGAGCAAAGTAAATGATCTCTGTTACTGCTTCATCCTCTGTGGTCCCCTGCCAGGTGAATCATAGACTTTTCCCAATGGCTCTTCCAAGATTCCATGAGAAACATAAATATTATTTCTTAATATAATCTGTCAAGCATCCAAGACATACCTTTTTTTTTTTTTCAAGAAAATCTGACTAGAATTTATCAAACTGGACAATCTTGTAGACTTGTAAACTCATTTTAAAAAATTGATACTAGTAATTCAGGTCATTTTTATTACATTCTACTCTTTTATTGTGTGTTCATTTTTATTACATTTTCTTTTAAAACATTTTAGTTATTATTTTTATTTTATGTATATGAGCGTATTACTTGCATGTATGTAAGTGCATCTCTAATGTGCAATGCCTGCAGAGGGAACAAAAGGGCATCTGATTCCTTGGAACAGGAGTTGTGGACGTTTGTTAGCCGCCGTGTGGATACCAGGAACTGAACCTGGGTCCTCTGCAAGAGCAGCCAGTGCTCTTAACTTCTGAGCCATCTCTTCAGCCTCTATTTTTATTAATTTTAATTTATTTTGTATGGGTGCCATAGCATGTGTGTAAAGGTCAGAAGACAACTTGTGGGAATCAGTTATTTCCTTCTACCAGGTCAGTTCTAGGGATCAAACTCAGGTTTTCTGGCTTGGTAGCAAGCACCTCTATCTGCTAAACCATTTTGCCAGCCCATAACTTCTTTTTTTATCCTAAATCCAGAGGATAAATGTTCAGTTTTTTTGCATTCACTTCTTTAGGTATATAGCCAGAGATGGACTTTTTGCATCATATAGCAATTCAGTTTGTTTGCTTTTTGTAGTGCTGGGAATTGCCTCCAGGGCCTCACATATGCTAGGCAAGTGCTCGTCTCCTGAGCTACATCCCCAGACACTGTGTTTTGAAATCAGGTCTAGCTTTGTAGCCCCAGGCTGGTGTGGAACTCACTAAATAACCCAAGCTGGCGCTGAGCTCATCATCCTCCTGTCACCATTTCCTAAATACTGGGATTATAGGTATATGCCGCCACACCCAGCCTCACATAGTAGTTCTATTTATTTATTTGTTTATTTTTATTTTATGTGTATGAGTGTTTTGCCTGCATATATGTACATCATATGTGTGCAATGCCTGTGGAGGTCAGAAGAGGGCATTAGATCCCTAAAACTGGAATTAAAGATAGTTGTTAGCCACCATGTGGGTGCTAGGAACTCAACTCAGGTCTTCTGCAAGAACAGCAAGTACTGTTAACCCCTGAGCCATCTCTCCAGCACTGGTGATTCTTTTTAAGGAACTTTTAAATTCTTTTTAAGGAACTGCATTTAACTCTTTTTGAGTAACTTCCACAGTGGCTACACTATTTTACATTTCCACACTTGGTACACAAGGATTCCAAGACTACTGTTTTAAATATATTTCCAAAATTATATTAAGTATCAAGGAGAGTGTGGTGGTGAATGCCTTTAATATCAGTACTTGGGAAGCAGAGGCAGGCAGATCTCTGTAAGTTTCAGGTCAGCCTGGTCTGCGTATCAAGCTATAGGCCATCCAGGGCTACATATCAAGACTCTGACTCAGATAGGCAAAAGAACAAAAAAACAACCAATTTGGAAAGATAGTAAAGTATAAGGAGGCAGACATTATTTTGAAGCTTATGGTCTAAACATACATGTTGAATTTTGGAGTCAAAAATATCTAGACCAAATTCAAACCCTTGAGACTGAATCAGCACTAGGAAGAAAATGTCCATTAAGTGTTTACCGCAGGAAGCTCTGTCACAAGTGCTTTATGAGTACAGAAGCTTCTTGGCTTACTACTGGTGACATTCCAATAAATGCATCAGTAATCAGTTATATCCCAGAACTTAAGATGTGACCCCCAGGTTAAGAGCATGGGTTTGGTTCTCAGCACCCACATGGTGGCTGATAACCCTCTGCAACTCCAGTAACTCCAGGGAATCCAATGCTCTCTTCTTGCTTCTGAGGGCACCAGATGGGCATGTGGTACACATACGTACATGTAAACACACATATATACACATAAATAAAAATAAATAAACAAATCTTTTTTGTTACTTGTTTTTGAGACCAGAGTCTTACTACGTATCCCTAGCTGGCCTGGAACTTGCTTTGCAGACCAGGCTAGACTCAGACTCATAGAGATAGGTTGCCTCTGCCTCCTGAGTGTTGGGATTAAAGGTGTGCACCAGCACAACCAGCAAAATAAATAAATTTAAAAATAAAGGAAATTAGGAATATCCTGTTAAACACACATTTAATATGCCTAAGCTATTGAACAAACATCGAGCTTAGCCTTGCCCAGAATGCTTACTGAACTTACATCTGGGCGCAGTCATCAGACACAAGGTCTATTTTATAATACAGTATTGGATAGCTTGTGTAATTTATTGAATATCCATATCCTAAAGCTGCTGACAGCACAGTACACCATGGAATATCAATGATCTACCCTCAGGATCTCACAGTAGGATGGCTCTCTGGAGCAGCCTGGCTTTACAAGGTAACATTGTCTTCATTTTGCTGACCTGGGAAAAGATCAAAACTCAAAATCTGAATTTTGATTTTACCTGATGGTACGTTACTTTCATACTATCACCAAGCTGAAAAGTTCAATCCATTATAAGTCAGGACCATTTCTATTAATTATTATTAAAATTTTATTTTTATTTTTGTGTATGTGTGTTTGTCCATGGGGGTGTATGCCACGTGTGTGGGGGTGCCCAAGGAGGCAAAAAGGGAGCACTGATCCTCCGGAACTAGATCAGGTGCTAGTTACAGGCAGGTGTTAGCTACTACGTGGACGCTGGAAAGTGGTCTTCTGCAAGAGCAACAAGTGCTCTTATCTGCTGAGCCATCTCTTCAGCCTATTATTATTATCATTATTATTATTATTATTTTGTTTTTCTGAGATAGGGTCTCACTTTGTAACACAAGCTGGAACTTGCTATGTAGCCCAGTCTGGCACTTACTTTTTTTTTCTTTTTTCTTCCTTTTTCTCTTTTTATTTAAAGAAGGCAAGTTTGTTTAGTATACCATAAAGAGAAAGCAATTCCATGCCAGCTTCCAGGAGTATTCTTACCACCCAGAGCACCGGCCCCAGGCTGTCTGCGCTCTCCTCCCACCCTAATTTTACAGTACTTTACCTATGATTCTGCAGGCTAAGGCAGAGCAACGTGACTCTGACACCTCCCTTCTTGTTAACTGACGCTTGCAGAGCTGATGCTTTCCGGCCTGGCACAGGCCCCTTCCTGAACTTGGAAGGTTGCAGTACCATGGTTGCATAGCCATATGTTCCCCCGTATGTTTCTGAAATTTTGCAAAGGTAAAATTGTGGCATCATAATCAATTAAGATCACTTTGATTTCCACTGAAATGATTCTTCATGTAGGATGCCACTGGAATGACTACAGATTTGCGAGGGCTCTGCCAAGGGGAAGTTGAGCTGAGGATACCTTTCATTTTGATTGAGCTGGAGATTAGATGCAGAGGCAGACATAGACATGGATGATATAGAGCTGTTGTTTTCTTTTTATGCTCACTGTCTAGCCCAGGTTGTCCTGGAACTCGCTGTGTAGCCCTGGACTGGCCTCTAACTCATGCCTGGGATTACAGGAGTGTAAGGCACCATGCCTGGCTGAATTGGAGGTATTCATGTGGTTCATAGTCACTGTCACATATCGCTACCACCAGCCAGTCATTCCAGGGTGGGAACAGCATCCAGAAGTACTCTTACGGCCCACCGTATCAACAGACCCAGCATGGATGTGAGGGCGCAGAGGCATCTGTACCTGGCCCAACAGGCACGTGGGCAGTGGAGGAGACTCAAAGGCTGACAATAACAGAGACTTGAGGTAGTCTGTGAAAAAATTCTCCCAATTTCTCCAATCCTCAGACACATAACGCTATAAAGAGAGGATTTGTAACTAACTGGCAACTGCTGAAAATGGAAATTTCCTTTATTTTTTGAGACAGTGTCTCCCTGTAGCCCCAGTTAACCTAGAACTCACCATGTAGACCTGGCTGGCCTCGATCTCTAGAGATCCACACGCCTCTGGGATTAAAGGTGTGTGCCACCATACCCTGCTCAGTTTCCCTCTGAGACACGGATTTTGTTGGGGAATTTTTAAGCATTTTCTTCTTATTTAAATTTTTTTAATTAAAAAAATTTTTTTTAATGTGTATGAGTGTTTCACTACATGTAAGTGCACCTGTGTTGTACAGTGCTCACAGAGGCCACAAGAGGCATTGGATGAACTGGAATTGGAATTTCGGACAGTTGTCAGCCACCATGTGGGTACTGGGAAATGAATCTGATCCTCTACAAGAGCAGCCAATGCTATTAACCACTGAGCCATGTCTCCTATCCCCTAAAGCTTTTTTCATATTGAGCAGTGAGAGCCAACCATTGCATTTGGACACCATGAGAGTCAAATTTAAAGGACAATCCTAACTGGACATGGTGGCTCATACTTGAAGTCCCAGCACTCAGGAAACTAAGGCACACAGACTTCTGTGAGCCTGGGACTCCATTGTGAGTTCCAGGCAGGCTCAGGCTATAAAATGAGACTCTGCCTCATGAAACAAAAATAAAACAAACAAACAAACAAAAAGATGACCCTAATCCATTTTCTTTTAAGTAAACTTTCTTTTTTTTTTTGTCTTCTTGACACAGGGTCTCCCTGTAGCCTCTGCTGGCCTGGAACTCACTATGTAAACCAGGCTAACCTGGAACTCGCAGAGATCCACCTGCCTCTGCCTCCCAAATTATCCACCTGCCTCTGCCTCCCAAATTCTGGGATTAAAGGCATGCACATGCATGCCCGGTGTTTTTATTTCTTTTTTTTAGACATGCTCTCATGAATACCAGGCTAGCCTCAAATCCACTATGTGTAGTAACAAATGGCCTTTAGATTGCTGATCCTCTGGCCTTTACCTCCCAATGCTGGGATTACTGCTGCAATCCACCATACCCTACGTGATTTATGCAATGTTTGGGATCAAACCCAGGGCAAGTATTCTACCAACTGAACAATAACCCAGTCTCAAACTTTTTTTTTTTTTTGCAAAGGTCAAGGGAAGAACCTGGTCAAACAGTTAGAACCACCCAAAAGGAGGATTAAAACAATTCAGAGCTGGGAAGGGACCCGTAGGGATTATATCTGCTTTGCACATTCGCAGCAAATCCAGGGTTCACACACAGCTCTAGAATTAAGAATGCATCAGCTGCAATTCTATCCTATTAATACAGATCCTGAAAACATACCCTAGTTGTCAAAGCTGACCAGCTATCCACCTACAACTGAGCCCCACACTAATCAACCAGGATCAATGCTCTCCCTTTTTTTGCTCAGAGGACCTGACTTTGGCCAGTCTTAGACTGGATAGTCTCTACCAGCTTGAATCCCCTATTTGTCTGAAGGACCTGGATGGGAACTTTCTGATGGAACCTTTTCAATTATAGATACTCCATTCTCCTTTGTGCAGGAAGCCCCTGACTTGCTCTTGCTCAGGGCTGTGTCACCTCTCTAACTGGAGCAGATGTCCTAATAAAAAAAGCCTTGGTTATACCCCTTTGTGTCTAGACAAGCTTTCACTGCTTCTGAAACCAAGAACCTGGCTGCAGACTTTCTGCACATGAGGAGAAGGGTGGGAAGGTAGACTGGGAGGATTACAGAGAAGTAACTCACCTCTGCCATGAAGACGTGGCGGCAAAAACATGGTAACAGAAGCATAAACGGCTGTCAGAGTTACTTGCTTCCAAATAATTTGCCTCAATATGTACACCAGGCTGGCCTAGAATTTGAGGCAACCTCCCGCCTCCTCCCCTGCCAGCTGCCCAGTCTCCTAAGTGATGGGATTACAGGTGTGCACCACCATACCTAGCTAAATTCGAGCACTCTTTTTTTTTTTTTTTTAAACAGAGGCTATGTAGCCCATGCTGACCTTGGCAGAGGCTGACCTTGAACTTCTGATCCTCTTCGGTCTACCTCTCCTGTGCTAGAATTACAAGTGTGCGTATTACCATGCCCAGTTTAACGCAGCATTGGAGATTGAACACATGGCTTCCTGCTCGTTGCTAGGCAAGTGCCCTATCAACTGTCCTACCTCCCCAACCCCAGATCCACCATGTTTAAAATAAATTGTTTTAATCACATTTATTTATTTACTGTGTGTGTGTGGAGGTGCATGTGTGTGGAGGTCAGAGAAGAGCTTTAGGGAGTTGGTGAAACTCATATTGTCAGACTCGGTGGCAAGTGACTGTACCCACTGAACCATCTTGCCAACCCCAGAGCCATCACTTTCTGAGATTCCCCTTCTAAGGCTCCATTTTTTCCTCTTCTTTGCAGTTTGCGAAGGCAAATCTCAGAGAGAGCTCTGTTTCTGGAGCTTTCCCCGAGGGCTGGCACTGCCCTCAGCTCCGCTCCCAGGCCCTTCTTTGCCCACACTCACAGTTCAGAAAACACTACCAGCACTCAAGAGAGTGTGAGCAAGGGGCAAAGATGTGACAAACAGCAGAACCACATTTTTAATCTTAAAAAACTAGGTCAGTCACAGATCTGAATCGCACTGAAACACAGCTGCTTTCAGTTTTGCTTTTTTTCTTCCTGACAACAAGATCTAATTATAAGCTGCAAGAACAACTAAAATCAGAACTGCACATGGGATCACAATGAGCGTCATCTTTGGCAGGTGGCTTTTACAATGACTAGGTCAAAGTGGGGGCAGTTACCAAGTCCCAAATCCTTAGTGTTCGCAGTTCATCAACAAGGTGAGGGTGCTCCACCACCATGCCAACCCAAAGGTGGGTTCTGCCTGCTCCCACGTTGGCAAGCATTAAGGGTTCCCCTTTAGAGCACCACAGCCCCTGGAGGAGGCCGCACCTTCTCACCGTCTGTTCTGGGGCTTTAAAAAGTGGCTTTTGCTACCATGTGAGGAAAGAGATAAGGGAGGGAAAGATGGCCAAGCCTTGGGGGCGAAAAGCTAGTTCCAAACCAAAGGCTCTGGAGCCAGGAATGTCTCAGGCAGTGTACAGTCCGCTCCAGACAGCAGCGTGAAGCAAAGCTGGTCACCAAAGCGCTTCCCCTTTCTGGTTCCTCCTTCCTCCAACCTGTCTTCCTCCTTTGCCCCCACTTCTCGTTTCTCCTGACCTTCCTCTTCTGCCTTGGTGGTGAGTTCCAGCCTCTTCCCCTCCTCCCCAGCCTGTGCTCGTTTATCTAGTCTCTCATAGCAGGGAAACCTGTAACTTTGCAAACCAAACTTTCTCTTTGGCTGTATTCCCTTTGTAGGTGGATGACTCATATCTGTAAGCAGAGACGGGGATGAAATTAATAGCCTTGGTGACCGAAATGGTACCAGTAGGCACAGTGAAGGATTGCATTCCTCCCTCGGCCCCCAAAATTCCCTGCTCTAATAAGCTTTTCAATTAATTGAGTTACTTCTGGATCCTACAAGAAATCTCTACTATACTCTTCCTAGTCACAATTCCTTGAGAATTCCTCTGCGTCAGCTGTCCTAGATGCTTTCCAATATTTCTGGCCCTTTTATTATTCTTGCACTCTTTATGCCCTTTGTATCTGAATGTTATAAAGGAAGTGAGGTTCAAAGGGACAGTGAGAAGACTCATCAGTAAAAGCACTTGCCACCCAAGCCTGATAATGTGAATGGGATCCCCAGAAACCACATAAAGGTGTAAGGAGAGAACTGACTCCACAAAGTTGTCCTCTGACCTCCACATGTGTACCGTGGAATGTGCATGGGGTGTGCACACACATCACATACACACAGCTCCAATTTGGTTTCTGGTGCTGTGATAAACCATTCTGAACTAAAACAACTTGGAGAGGAAAGACTTTAAGGCTTTATTGCATCGTCCACACTCAGGTCTACCACTGAGGGAGGCTACACAGAGAACTCAAGGCGGGAGCCTGGAAGCAGACTCGGAAGCAGAGATCATGGAGCGATGTTGCTTCCCGGCTTGCTCAGCTGCCTTTTTTATACAGCCTGCATGGCATCACCCACAGTGGGCTGGGTCCTCCTACATCAGTTAGCAGTGAAGAAAACGCCTCGCAGACATGGCTGCTGGCCAACCCAGTGGAGAAAATTCCTCAGCTGAGGTTCCTTCTTTTCAGGTGACTCTAGTTTGTGTCAGGTTGACCAAACTAATCAGCATACACACACGTACACTAATTAATAATAATAATAATACCATTTTTAAAAGACAAATAATTGGGGCTGGTTAAATGACTCAGTGGGTTAAAGTACTTCTCTGTCAAGCCTGACCACCTGAGTTCAATGCTTGGGATCTACATGTTGGAAAGAGAAAGCCTACCCTACAATTTTTCCCATGATCTCCACAAATGCACCGTGCCTCCCTCCCCACACTCCCACAATAAATGTAATAAATGAATGAATGAATGAATGAATGAAAGTGAGGTTCCCAGAGGAGGGTACTGTACTCAGGATGATCCTGCCTATCAATAGTGGAGTAAGAATCTGAAAAGAATGAGGAAAGACTAAGTAGGATCAGACCATGGCACTACCCAGACCAACCTTAGTGACAATGGCAGGGAGGAAGCATCCAGAAGAGACCAGTTTGCAATTCCTTGGTTTAAGACTGAGACTGTGCCTGCCACATCCAAGGCTGCCTGTGCCCCTAGCAGGAAGCCCACATCTCACAGCAACTACTTATGCACCAAGTACTGTTTAGGACATTCCACACTGTATCTCATCCACTCTTTATTCCACTCGGAGAAAATGAGAATTAATCCCACTTTTCTGATGAGGACATTGAAACTCATGGTCATTGTGTAATTTTGCCAAGGTCAAACAGTCAGTGAATGGTACAGCCATGACTGAACCCACCTGAAGAGATCCCAAAGCCCCCTTCTTGGACCCTCTATGGATCAGAACCTGCTTCTGTTGAAATGATGCCTATGGCCTCTTTTGAGCTTCAGGACACGTCATTTCTTGACTAAGTATAAGAAAGTCATCCCTGACACAGGCATTGTGCTGGGGCCCCTCAGGCTTGGAGGATGTTAATCAAATGCTACTGAGAACCTGGACGACATAATGGTGTCAGTATCTAAAAATGTTTTTTAAAATCTCCATTTCCATTTGTGATATCTGCCTGAGCTCACCTCAGGGCAAGAAGGTAGAGAGTCATGTGCTTTGTGGATGATTTCTTGGGACACAGACTATTATTCATTGGGGTCCAAAGTCCCTAATTTAGGATGAACCAAGTCCACAGCAGTTACTGCCATTTATTGATGACCTCTTGTGGCCTAGATAACTTTTTTTGATTTAAAAAAGAATCATTATACTGGGTCACATAAGGCCATTTTCATGCACGTATATCACGTACTTTGAGCATATCCCCACCCCACTACCATCCTCTTCCTCAGCTCCATAGGTCTCTGCTTCCCTAAACAGTTTGCTTCTACTTTCACATCATCTATACATATGATTTTATGAATCTATAAAGTCTAACATTCATAAAGGAGAGAACACAGGCTATATTCATCTTTCTGAGACTGACTTAATTTCCCTAATCTGATTATCTCCAATTGTATTCACTTTTCTACAAACGATATAACTTCATTCTTTTTTTATTTATTATTTTTATTTTATATGCACAAGTCTATTGCCTGCATGTAGGTAAGTGCACCTGTGTCTGCAAGGTCCATGGAGGTCAGAAGAGGGTGTTGGAACCCCTGGAACTGAATTAAAGATGGTTGTTAGCCGCTACGTGGGTGCTGGGAATCGAACCTGGGTCTTCTGCAAGATCAGTCCATGCTCCTAACGGCTGGGTCATCTCTTCAGCCCTCATTCTCCCTTATGTTTGAAAAAACAATCCCATTGTGTATGTGAACCATATTTTCTTTTCCATTCCTCTTCACTGGACACCTAGGGTGGTTCCATAACTTAGCTACTGTTCACAGTGCTGCAGTAAACAATGACGTACCAGTGTCTCTGTGATGTACTGACTTGGGGCTTTTGGACAAATACCCAGTATAGCTCAATTACGTGGTGGACAGATTTTCAGGGGGTTTTGTTGTTGGATTGGTTTGGTTTGGAGGATTTTTTTTTCTTTTTTTGTACTTGTTTTGGGGACTTTTTTGTTCAGGTATGTTTTTTTGGGGGGGGCATTGAAGACCAGATCACTCTGTAGAGCAGGTGGCCTCAATTTCATAGAGATCCACCTGCCTCTGCCTCCCAAATACTGGGATTAAAGGCATGTACCACCTTGTCTGTCCTATATTCAGTTTTTTTTAAATTAAATTTTATGTGTATGAGAGTTTTGCCTATATGTATGTAAGTGCACCAGGTGCATCCAAGGCTAGAGGAGGGTTTTGGATCTCTTGTAACTAGAGTTAGGAGGGTTGTGAGCTTCCTGTGGGTGCTGGGAACTGAACCCGGGTCCTCAGCAAAAGCAGCCAATGTTCTTAACCTCCAGCCCTGTTTTCAGCTTTTTTGAGGAATCTCATACTGACTTCTGTAGTGGATGGATTAGTTTACATTCCTACCAACAGTCTCTAAAAGTTCTCCATTGCCACATCCCTGGCCAGCATCCCCCATTGTTTGTTTTTCTTGAAGGCTTCCATCCTGACTGGAGAGAGATGGAATATTAATGTAGTTTTTATCTGGGTTTCTCTCATGGACCCAGATAACTTTAACAACACTTCCGCCTTGCTTACTCCTCATAACAATCCTACAAGGTAGATACTATTATTTGTGGCTTGATATAGACTACAACTCAGAGAGACTCAGCCAAGTGTCACAAAATGAGTGGCAGAACTGGTGAAATTTGAACTGCGGGTTCATAGAGGTCAGAGCTTCGCTGGGTCCTGGAGGATGCCTTTGAAGGAGGAAAACATGTCAGAAGGTCTCATTTATCCATTTATCCCGTTAACAACAGTCTTAGCAATGGCGGGGGAGGGGGCAGGGTCCTGCTTCTACAAATTCACCCACAATTTGTTTTTTAAAAGAAACTATTAAATCTTTCTGAAGCATTCAACTTAGCTTTCAGAGACATAATAGTTCAAATACTTTTTGTTCATATTTATTTCACAGGTTGACATTGTTTTTAATTCAAGTTCACCAGGCTCCTGGTAAACACCGGTTTGTTAGCAAACACCATGGACCCCTGGTGAGCACATGACTCAGCACTGAGTTAACTTCCTTAGGCCTCATTGTGCTCATTTGTGCTGTCTCAAAGATGAAGGTGATAAGGGCTATGGAAGGGGTGCCGAGAGCTCCTGATGCATGTTCAGGTGCACAAGTGCAAAGGTGGATTTTAGCTGAAATGCTTTCCAGAAGGCATGGGGGCTGCCAGTTGGCCCACAGTATGGTTACTTGAAGAACTATTAAGTTTCTCCTGTATTATGGGATGGTTTCCTTGACAAGAACGCCTGTTGGGGATCACAGACCATCCTCCCAAATACCACCTTCTCACTCCCTAGTTTTCTAATGGATGTGTGCTTTGTCCTCGGAGTGCTCAAACCTCATTTGAAAGCCTCCTAATTCACAGGTTGAGAGAGAGGCAGGAAGCAGCAGGAGAGCCTCCTTCAGCCCTTGAACGACTGCCATACAAATAAGTAAGTAACCTCCTTTTTATATTCCCAAAGGAACACTTGACGTGAGTTTCTTGATCTTTCCTCCAAGAAGCAAATATACTCTGAGGAGTGTCAGCTGCCAGGGGATACCTTCCAAGAGCTTGTCTGTCTTCTCTCATGTGTGGAAACTATCTATCTATCTATTTATCTAGCCCAAAGGGCGAGGAAAAGGGAAACAAGACACATAAGGAAGATAGACAGATGATAGATAGATAGATAGATAGATAGATAGATAGATAGATAGATAGATAGATGGGACATGAAAGCAAAGGGGGACTATGATATTCATGAAAATATCATAATGACTCCTTCACGCAGTAGAGGGCCAGGAACACAAAAGGTCACAAATGGCCAAAAATGAAGAGAATAAGAGTCTGCAGAGTGCATGTCCTTAGACTGGACCCCTAGATTAAACTCCACCCACCCAGGGACCCAATGGACTCCACCCAATGGACTCAGGGACCATTTTGGAAGAAGGGGCAGAAAGATTGTAAGACTCAGGGAGGAGGTCCATGACCATATGGAAACAGAGTCCTACAGGCTCCTGGGACCCTTCTCATATGAGCCTACAGCAATGGTGTCAACATGCACAAGACCCATGCAAGCTCAAGCAGACAAAAACCTACCTCAGAACTGAGGAAATGGACAGCAGGCCCCAGTCTTAGTCAAAGAATTATTGGCAGCAGATTACTGCTGGGTGAGGAAGAGCTGATCTTCTTAAAGGGAGGGACGCTACATAAGATGACTAGACCTGGCACTGAGGAACATCTGCGGATACTAACTTGATATAATAGGTCTTAACACAAATGACAGAATGTATGAAATCCACTGGGGGGGGGCACAGGCAGGTGACAATGGGAAAGAGGGCAAGAGGTTAAGATGTTCTGTATGAAATTCACAAAAATTCAATTTAAAAATTTTTAATGAAAATGAAACATTTATTTGTTTGTTTGTTGTTTATTGTATGTATATGTGTGGGAACCCATGTGCCTCAGGATAGGTGTGGAGGTCAGAGGACGATCTGTCAGTTCTTTCCTCCAAGAAAGTTTGTGGCCATCCTAGTCTACAAAGGGCATTCTAGGTCATCTGGGGCTACAGGGAGACCTTGTCTATAAATAAATAAATAAAAATTTAAAAATTAAATAAATATAAAGAGCAAGACTAGGTCAGACACACTTTTAATCTCAGCACTCAAGAAATCAGAGGCAGGTTGATCTCTGTGAGATGGAAGCCAACCTGGTCTATACATCCAGTTCCAGATGAGCTGGGACTACAGAGAGACCCTGTCTCAAAAAGTAAAAATAAATAAATTGACTAGTTAACTAAAAAGAGCCATGGTAAGAACAGAGTCCATGCTCTACTGTTAGAGATTCTATGTATTGCTTCTACTTCCTAGTCACTGACAGTCGAACTTACTGCACTTGACATGCTACAGTTGTACTGGAAAAGCTGGCAGGTTCTACAGAGCATATGATGCAGTGAACACAGGCTTTACACAGACACCTTGCATCCAAGGTGAGACTTTGTCTGCTGTTGATTGTGTGATCTAAGCAAGTCACTTTAACCTCTCTGAACCTCACTTTGCTCAACTATAATAAATAATCTTTGTGGGTTAAATTGTTGAAAGGATGCAACGCATTAAGTTAGAAATACACTTACCAGAGCCCGGGCACTCAGTGTGTATTTGATGAATAGAAGCTGTTTTTATTGATTATTCTTTGGTATAACACCAATTCTGAGTCTTAAGTGTTATATTAGGTACTTTGTATCACTGTGACCAAATTCCTGATAGAACAACTTAAGGGAAGAGAGGTTCCTTTTAGCTCACAGTTTCAGAGAGATTTTAGTTCGTCATGATGGGACGTGCATGGAGGTGGAGGCAGCTCTCTCCACGGCACTGAGGGCATCTGGCAGTAGCTATTCACATGGTGCAGAGAGCAGTGACTACAGGCAGGGATGAGAGGTTGAGTTTAACCTCCAAAGGCCCATCCCTCGTGACCCACTTCTACAGCCAGGTCTGGCCTCCTCAAGGCTGCACAAACTTCAAAATAGTATCCCAAACTGGAGATTAAGCATTGGAAACAGTAGCCTGTGGGGAAGCTGTGGATCATGGAACCCGAAAGTCAGGATACCCGGGTTAAAATCTATACCTGCACTGGGTAGCCTTGGGCAAGTTCTTTAACTTCTCTGTGTTTCATCTTCCCTCTCTAAAATGGAAACCTTAACTGAAGATCCATCTCCGAAATGTATGCAAGATGTTTACAATAGTGTCTGGAACACCCTCCGCACCTTGTGCCATCTGTTGTGTCATTACTGTACTGTAACCACCTCTTTGACTATGAAATGCAAGGCAGGGTTCTTTCTTCTCTGTATTCCACAGTGGCAACGTGACTGAAGCTGATGAGTCAATGTCATAAATGAATGAAGCAGCCACACACCACACCATGGAAGATCTTGCCTGGAAAGGACGCAACCCCATCCAAACAAGCTAGACAAACCATATGGCAATTCATTATCATTCACATTTCAAAATCCAGAGGCAAATCTTACTGCAGGCCATGATAATTAAAGGCTCAAATAATTTAAGGGAGATCCATCTTCCCCAGCATCGCCAGCTGTTGGCTCTCTCCACAAGGAGGTTATTACACCACTCAAGCCTGTAGCCAGCCACATAAGCAAACTTGTGGAAAGGTCTAGCTCATGGGAATTCTGTAAGGTCCAATTTTAGTCATGTCCTGGTCCCTGGATGAACTTCTGTGGTCAAGGAAATGAAGTGATCTGATTGGCTACATCTGCTTGTCTGTGGAGAAAAGAAGGAGGGGTCTATGCAGTTAGAGATTTCCCCGAAGGAAAGAATATTCTATTACAAAGAGGAAGGGAGAGGCATGCTGAGCAGGCAAAAGCACCAGATGTCCTGACATGGGCCAAAAAACGGTTGTCAATCCCATTAGTCCTAAATCATTCCAGACCATAAGAAAATGCTCACGTGTAGTGGAGCTTTTAAGAAAAAATATCTTAGTGCGGGCCAGATGGCTCAGGGGTAAAAATGTTCACTGGAGAAGCCTGATGACCTGAGTTCAGTTCCCAGAAACCATGCTAGAAGGAGAGGATCGGCCTCTGAAAGCTGCTCTGTGACCTCTGCACATGGGCTGCAGCAGGTATGCACCTGCATTCGCACACATCGCACACTCTCACGCAATAACGAGAAAATTAAATTTAAAAAAAATCTTAATCTTTCCAAGTGACTATCCCATGGTTCAATAATCCTCAAAGTGTCTTCCTTAAATCTCATCTAGTGCCCATGGATCTGGGGCTTGAGTCCAGTCCTTCCACATGCAAACACATGATCTACCACTGAGTCACATCCTATCTCCCATGAGTTTCTATTCACAGCATTTTTCTTATTTTTTCTACTGTAGAAATGAAAAAAAAAAAACAAAACAAAACAAAAAAAAACAGCTGGGCAAATTCTTCACTCTATAAATCAACCTGAAGGCTTTTTTTAGTAGGGGCTTTCATTGCTAGGGTGGTATATGAGCTAGAAAGAAAATTACAGTTGATGTTTGCCTGCCCAAGTTCTGGGGAAGACAGGGGTCACACACTAGGCTATGTATCTTATCTCTGATTTTTGTCCTCTTGGAAGAAGCAGAGGAGAGAGAAGAGAAGGAAAAGGAGGAAGCGGAGGAGAGGAAGCGGGAGGAAACAAAGGAGGAGGAAGAGGAGAAGGAGCAGGGGAAGGGGGAGGAGGAAGAGGAGGGGAGGGAGGGGAAGGGAGAGGAGGAGGGGAGAGGAAGAAGGTTGTTTTATCTACTTCAAAATCAAAAATTAATCCTCAGTGAGTCAGCAATGGCCTGGAGTGTGATTCACATTTCTTAGATGCAAAAGAACATTGCAAACTGCTCAGCACTCTGCTGGATGTGCTGGAGTAGCACCTCAGGCTACTCATACACGCAATAATGAGGAGAGTGAAACAGACTCTCACACCTCGCAGCATCCTTTCCTTCCACATGACCTCATCGTTGCAGGTGTGATCACTGGTGCCAGATGTGCTTCTGAGCATGGAGAGCAGCGCGGTGGTGGGACCCACAGGGACTTGTTCCTTTCATTTGCTTCACGGACATCAAGGGTCAGGTTGAGTTGTCAAGCAGATCTCTGCTCAGCCTGTCCACAACCCCACACTGTCATTTTTAATTTTCAAATTTTCTATTTATTTTGTGTGTGCGCGCGCGTGTGTGTGTGTGTGTGTGATGTGAGTGGGGGTGTGTAATTGCCACAGTACATGTGTGGAGGTCAGAGGAACAACTTTATGGAGACTGTTCTCTTCTTCCACTTTTACGAGGGCAGAATTCAGATTGCCAGTCCTGCATAGCAAGCGCCTTCATCGGCTGAGCCATCTCACAGGTCCCCACACTATCGTTTTATTATGAAGCTTTAAATCAACCAACTTAGAAAAGATTGCATAAAAATCCTTATTGGACTGCCACACATGCCCCATATACCTCTCTCCTTTACCAGACCCTGTATTATCTCCTCCCTTAGACACTGCAAACAGATATTTTCCTACATAACTACATTGCCAATAACATACCTACTGAAAGTAACAATTCTTTGCCTCCATCTAATTGTTGCTGGGTTTCTTTCTCCCTGATAGCTAAAGAAATGCCTTTTAAAAAATATACCTGTTTTGTTAGAATCAAGACCCAATCAAGGGTTCCTATACACATTTGATAGTAACATCTTTTGAGTCTTTTAAATGTAGGACAGTTTTTCCCCATTCCAATACATCTTTTTGTTTGTTTCTTCTTATGACATTGACTTACTGATTAAGATAGTTTAGCTCCTCCAAAGACCATCTCACATTCTGAGTTTATCCATTTATGTCTGTGGAGTCACTAAACCTTGAGCCTGTGGGGCTAGAATGTAGCTCAGTGATAGAGCACTTGCCTAGCATGGGTGAGGCTCTAGGTTTAACCCTCAGTATCATATATAAGGTCAGCTAGACGGAAAGACAGACAAGGGAAGGAGCGACTCTTCAACAACACAGGCTTTATTTGGGAAGAGACCTGTGGAAGGGAGATCTCCAGTCCAGGAAACCAGAGAGCCTACTTACAGGCTTGGGTAGTTAAAGGGCAGAAAAAGAGAAAGAGGAAAGGAGACTGAAAAAATTCATTTTCTATGTGCCCATATTGCCTACATGCCTAAAGAAACACGTCCATGAAGGGGGTGGCTCGTGATTTCCTACATCTGGATCAGCCGGAATTTTACATCATGAATGACATCACCTTATTGATCTCATTTCTAACAGACAATGGAAGGATTTCTTTTTGCCCAAACCTCCCAGTGGTTTGAACCAGCAGCTTTGTAGTGGGATGATGGGAGGACAGAAGGGACAAAGGATAACTGTTGGCAATTGTTGGCCTCCCTTGGGCAGAGGGTGGTTTACAAAGCCATCTTTCTCACGAGTCTGCCTGAGACTGATTGTACAGCGCATGACAGGTGCTCTTACATAAATAAGGCAGGATGGACTCAGTTGGCTTGTTCCTTCTTTTAAACTTTCTGAAACCATTGCTCTCCTGAATCGTCCTCTGTTGCTAGAACAACAGGAGGGAAACTGAGCTTCTTGAATACCCTTCCCCCACCCACCGTTCACTGTTCATCCGCTGGGACTTCTTTTGAGAGGAGGTTTTATTCCCTACTTTCTTTCAGGATCTGCCTCGCATAATCTTCTTTGGCTTTTCACAAAGAAAACTGGGACGCCTATTTATTTCATCCAATCCACTGTCCATTCAGCCCTGAATACGCCATACAGCCTTATTATCCTACAGCCTGGACAGATAGCAGAATGGAGCCTGACTTCAAACCACATTTCAGTGCCTGTGGAGAAACAGTGGTTCCAGAAAAGACAGTATGCAACTTAGTGACTCGAAGAGGAGGAGCATTGCAGTGTTTCTGAAATATACATGTACCCTTGGACTCAAGAATTGTGCTGTTGGATTCCAGGTCACCGAGATGCCGTCAGCTGGTAGCAAATGTGTATGAATGGCATTTATTAAATCACATCTACGTCCATGTGGACTGACATGAATAGACACCCACTATAGCCTGGGCGATGGCTTAGCTGGTAAAGTCAGTTAAGTGCTTGCCGAACATGTGGAAAAAATGCCAGACATACCTTTAATCCCAGTCCTTGGACGCCAGAAGCAGGTGGATCTCTATGAGATTGAAGCCAGCCTGGTCCACCAAGTAAGTTCCAGGTGGGTTGGAACTAGGGAGACCCTGTCAAAAAAATGCCAGGCATGTTGGCACATACCTGTAATCCCAGCACTGGAGAGGCAGAGACAGAAGGATCCCTGGGGCTCGTTGGCTGGTCAGCACAGTGAGCGTTAGGCCAATGAGAGACTCAAGGGAGGTGACAGCCTTTCTGAAGGGATGACCTCTGAGGCTGTCCTTTGGCTTCCACAAACATGAACATGCACACACACACACATATATGCAAATACATCAACACATATACACACACATACACACATAAAAAGAGACACTCTGCAGCATAATGTAAAAAAAGGAAATAATAGAGCAACCTATGAGATTTCATTTTGCTTAAAAAAATACATATATATATATATATATGGATGCATGTGTATATTTAAAGAGGTTTAAAAAAAGCTGGAAAGATGCATGCTAAACTTTTAATTAAGTAGTTTCTTTTCCTACAGAGAAGACCAAGGAGTCTCGTAAGTGAAATGTCACTCTCTGCTTCAGATCATTTGATACTACTATGTTTATTTTAAATAGTTATTATTTTTATTTTACATGTATGAGTGCATTGCCTGTATGTATGTAAGTGCCCCTGTGACAAGCAATGTCCTCAGAAGACAGAAGAGGGAGTCAGATTCCCCTGGAACTGGAGTTATGGACGGTTGTTAGCCATCATGTGGGTGCTGGGAATCAAAACCAGGTTCTCTACAACAGCAGTCAGTGCTCTTAACTGCCGAGCTATCTCTTCCTTATATTTATCTTAAAAAACAACAAAAAAAGTAAAGAATAATTGGATTGGTGTAAGGTAACTAAGAATGTATACAGCATCTACTACGAACCTTAGATATATGGACTCATTTGTTCTGCAGCCTTCTGAAGTAGGTTATATTGTCCCTGTTTTTAGGAAACAGGCTCATACAAGTCGATGACCTGCCCAGAGGAACATGGCTAGTAAGTGGCAGAACTGGAAATCCAACCAGACTGTTCTGATTACAAAGCCCAAGTTTTTCCCATTGGTCTGATACTAGTTTGCAGCATGGATCTGACCCAACAGATGAGCTGATTGACACTACCACATTACACCTTAAGCAGACTTATTTTAAAAACTTCCATAATGGAAATTTCCCAACAGAATCCAAAGAGGAGGAAATAGTATAATGAATCAACAATTATTCATTTTCAAACATTGCTTAATCTTCCCACCTAAATTTATTTTTGTTCATGTATTTATTTAGTGTGTGTGCAGGTAGAAATGCCTATGCATTGGAGGGGTTGGGTTTCCTCTTCCTTTACCCTCCAACTGTTCCTCTGAGGCAGGATCTCTTCCGGAACCTGAGTCTCGGCTTGGCTGGCAGCCAGCAAGCCCCAGTGATCTGCCTGTCTCTGTTTCCTCTGGAGCTGGGGTTATAGGGTTTGCAATAATTTAGTTTGTTACAGGGACTGGGGGTCATCTCTCCAGCCCCTCTCAAATAAATTTTATGGGAAACATTTTAAAGAAGATTCAAAATATATCATTATAGATAGTTCAGTCTCTAAAAGGTAAGACCTTTCTCTTTTTTTTTTTGAGAGGAGTGTTTATTCTAAATTTGCATTAAAGAGATAAGCACTTTTAAAAAGTCATAGCTACAGCACCATTGTCACTCATAATAAAGTAACGAAAATTCTTTGAAATTACCTAGTAGCCAATCTATTGCATTTTCTCAACAATGTATTGGTTTGTTCATATTTACATCTCTCGAGTATTTCTGCCTCCTGGAGTCTGTCATTTTCCTGCTCCCCTTTTCTTCGGACCCCTGATTCATTGAGGAACTGGAGCCATTTGTCTTGCTGAATTTTCCATCTTCTTCATTTGGTATTTGACCCTGCAGTGTTTGCCATGCTTCTGTATCCTTCACGTTTTAATAAGCGGAAGATTACAGGGTCCCAAAGTTCAGGTCCACACATACAGTAAAATAAGTATAAATAAAATATAATATATGTGTGCATATATATATATATATATATATATATATATATGTTACATATATATTATAAATAAAGGAACCCACGAAATGACTTAGCAGCTAAAGGCACTTGCTACCAAGCCTGGTGGCCTGAGTTCAAGTCCCAGATTCCACATGAACCAAAGTGAGAACCAACTCCTGCTAGTTGTCCTCTGATCTCCACACCCTCGATTCAGCACACATACACCACTCCCACCTCCACAAAAATAAAATAAAATGTAAAAAAAGCAAAATTTAATTTTAACTCCAATTATCCCCTTTTTCCCTACTTTGAGACAGAGCCTTCAGCCCAGGCTGGCCTTGAACTCATGTCAGTCCTTCCCTTTGCTTCCCAAATACAGGCATTATAGGAATATACCGTCACACAAAAGGACCAATTCTTTTAGCAACAATATTTTCTAGGGGTTAGGGAGATAGCTCAGTGGGTGAAGTGCCTGCCACACAACAGGACCTGAGTTCAGATCCCTAGTGTCTGTATAAAAAGCCAGGGACCTATAATACCAGCACCAGACAGACAGAGATGGGTATTCCCTAGGCTTCTCTGGTCAGCCAGTCTAGGCAAATCAGTGAGCTCCAGGTTCAGGGAGAGACCCTGTCTCAAGAAAAAGGTGGTGGGCTGGAGAAATGACTCAGCAGTTCAGCAGTTAAGAGGACCCAGGTTCAATGCCCAACCATCCACATAGCAGCTAACAGTCATCTGTAACTCTAGTTCCAGGGGATCCAACACCCTCTGCTGACCTCTGTGGGCACTTACACACATGCAGGCAATACACTTTACACATAAAATAAAATTTAAAAATGATGGAGAGCAATTAAGGAAGAAACCTAACACCAGCCTCTGTCCTCATGTACATGTGCATGTGCCCACACACACATCCACACAAAAAGAATATTTTCTAGATGTCATTTAAACTTCCAACCACATCATATTAAGAGACAACTCATGTCTAGCTGGCCCACTTTTAATGCTAAGGTTATAGTAGGATCAGGGGTTACCAGCCAGATCATCCATCTTAAAATTTTCTGGACTGGGAAGAGAGTTCAGTGGGCAAATCACTTGTCTTGCAAGCACGAGAACCAGAATTTGGATCCCCAGTGCCTATGTAAATGCCAGATGAGTGGTGGCCTACCTGTAAGCTCAGCTCTCAGGAGAAGAGACAGGAAGATTTCCTAGAGTAGATGAAGCAATGAGCTCTGGGTTCAATGAGAGATCTTGCCTCAATATATAAGATGGAGAGAGACTGACAAACACATTTGATACTAACCTCAGGCCTCCACATGCACATTCTTGTGAACCCGACATATGTACTCACATATGAAAACACACATACATACATATCCATACACTATACATATACAGGCACACACAATAAAGACAAATTTCTCATCTACCTTTCATCCAATAATTTTAAGCCTGGTCAAGTCGTACATAACCTGTAATCCCAGCAATTGGGAGGTGGAGGCAGGAAGGTCAGAAGGTCATCCTTGCTGTGATAAAACACTGACCAAAAGCAACCTGCAGGAAGAAAGGGTTTATTTTACCTTACAATTCTTAGGGTACAATCCATTACTGAGGGAAGTCAGAGCAGGGGGCCAAAACAGGAACCTGGAGGCAGGAATGTAGCAGAGACCCTGGAGGAACGCTGCCTCCTGGCTGGCTTCTCCCGACTGGCTCCTCCTGGCTTGCTCAGCTACTCTCTTTATATAGCTCAAGCCCAACTACACAGGTGCCCCGGCCGGCAGGGTTGCAACAAGAGCACGAGTCCTCAGAAACCTGGAATGAAAGGAACAAGGGGAACACGGAGGGCCCACAAGGCAGTTTCTCTGATCAAATCGACAAATCTTTATTTTTTACAGAGCTCTTACATACTGTTGCTGCTGTAAGGGGCTAGGTGGAGGCGTGGTGGACTAGGGTTGCTAAGAGACAAATCGCCGGATGATCCAGGAGCCAAGGGCATGTGTAGGTCGGCTACAGGTGGGGAAACTTGTCTGCTTAGACAATAAGAAACTCTAAAAGGCACTTAAGAGACTCCAGGTTAAAACAATTGGTGTCAACAGGTGTCAAGATGTTTTGCACCGAGTCACAAGATGTTACATTTGCAGAAAGGCAAGACAGAGGTCACTTGGTTCCCGGCACACAGGGGTGGCATGGCCAACAGGGGGCTGGGCCCTCCGGCATCAAATACCAATTAAGAAAATTCCTCATAGACATGACTACAGGCCAATTAGATGGAGGCAGTTCCTCAGCCGAGGTTCTCTCTACCCAGGTGTCACTAGTTCGTGTCAAGTTGACAAAAACTAACCTGCACAGCTACGTAGAGAGTTTGTGGCTAGCTTGAGCTACGTAAGAGCCTATCTTTTTTTTTTTTTAATTTATTTAATGGTTATAGCAGCCATTGATGACTTTTGTCTAAACAGGTCAAGTGATTAGAGATTTGTTCATTTTTAATCCTGTGAAATTTACCACTACATATATGTACTATAATATATATACTGTATGTTAGTTTGGGAATAAGGTATTGTGGTGGTTTGAAAGAAAATGTCCCCCATAGGCATCAAGTATTTGAACATTTTATCTCCAGTTGGTGGCTCTGTTTTGGGAGGTCTTAGAAGATGTGGCCCGGCTGGAGGAAGGGGGGCAGCTTGGAGAGTTCTTAAGCCTTGCCAGATCTCCAGTTTCTCTGCTTTCTGTTCTGCTTAAAGATGGGAGTGCTTAGCTTCTGGGTCTACTCTAGAAACCTCTACTGCCAAGCCTGCCCACCACTGTGGACTCTTGCCTCTTGGAACTATAAACTAAATAAACTCTTCTTTTTATTAGTACCCTTGGTCAGTGTTTCTATCACAGCACTAATACAGGTATCAAAAAATACCATCATGACTTTTGCAAGAGCAACTAAGTTTTTAGCGTGATTTTCCTAAGATTATCAGTATTCTGTCAACTCTTAAACACCACATGGCTGGCATTCATTTTGCAACTTTGATTGTTATATTTCTTTGATACTGGTATTTTTTTATCTATATTATTGTCTAGATGTCCATAAAGAGGAAGAAAACAGAGCTGGAGAGATGGCTCCGTGGTTAAGAGCCCTGGCTGCTCTTGCAGAGAACCTGGATTCAATGCCCAGCACCCACATGGCAACTAAGAACCGTTCATAATTCCATCTGATGCCTTCTTCTGACTTCTGTGGGCACTGCATGATATAGGTGCACTTACAACCATGTGGGCAATACACTCATACACATTAAAAAGATGATAAAAATTTTTTAAAGGAAGAAAATATGTGTGTATTTGTGTGTGATATGTATGGATATTGTGTACACATGTATGAGTGTGCAGTTTTATGGTGTGTGTATACTGTAGGTATGGGTGTGGTGTATGTGGTTTGTGTAAATGGTATGTGTGTGGTGTATGAATGTTTGTACTGTGTACATAGGTGTGATGTGTGTGGTTGTGGCATGCAACGTGTGTGTGTGTGGTGCTATGTGTGTACTATGTGCAGGTGTGGTGGGTATGTGGTGTATATGTATGGTGTGTGTATGGTATCATTTGCGTTCTGTGTGCATGGGTGTGCTGTGTGTATGTTTTGTGCATGTGGATGGTGTGTATGTGGGGTGTGTGTGGTATGTGGATATATGTGGATGGTTAGTGGTGAATAACACTAATTCAGCTAAATGCCACACAATAAATCACTTAATTTTTTAATAGTGTATTTATATGTGTGTGTGCACATGTGCCTGTGAATGTGCTTCTGCCATGGCATGAGTGTGAAAGTTAGAGGACAATTTCAGGAGTCTGTTCTGTCCTTCCACCATGTAGGTCCCAGAGACTGAACTCAGGTCACAGGCTCAGCAATAATCACTTCTGAGCCCCATTTAAACACCTTTGAATTCCTTTTAGTTTCATGCCAAAGGCAACTACTTTAACTTTTTTTTTTAAAGGTATTATTTTTAGTGATTCTAAATCTGTTCTTATTCAATCTATATTCCTGTGGCATCGTCAGAGGCCAGGTTCTGAAGCCATAGATGAAGAAGCCCTGTCTTCCCAGGTTTCACAGCCACCTTCCCTGAAAGGACAGAAACATGTTTAGAAGGGTCAGGAGTGGTGATGCGCACCTGTGGGCCCGGACTCACCTGGCCGGGCTGAGGCCAGAGGATCACTGGAAACCAGGAGCTGGAGACATAGTGAGACACTATGTGGTCGGGGCACTCTGCTCTTAGGAATCAGCGGGTTAGCTGGGCTTTGAAGGGTGAGTACAAAGCTGCTGAGAGAAGGGCCTTCCAGGAAGAAGAAGGCCTTAGGAATAGGCCTTTCAGAGCATTGTTCCAGGGTTGTATGGCTGGAAAGTAAGGTGTAGAGGGGGTGCTTGTGCTGCTGGGGACTCAGCTATGGCATGGGGAAGGAGTCTCACCCGCTAGGCTAGAGAGCTGGAGCTCCCTGAAAACCTTTAAGAAGAGTCTGATTTATCATACATATTTCTCCTTAGTACATTTTCCCCCTAATGCAGTTAAATTCATATAACATAAAATTACCATTTTTAAAGATTTATTTCATGTATGAGTGTTTGCCTGCATATAAGTGCCTGGTGCCCACAGAAGTCAGAAGATGGATCCTGGAACTAGAGTTACAGATGGTTGTGAGCCATCATTTGGGTGCTGGGAACTGAACCCATGTTCTCTGCAAGTGCAGCATATGTCCCTAACCATCGAGCCATCTTTCCAGCCCAAATTATCATTTTAAAGTGCACAGTTCAGTAGCATTTTGTCCATCCAGTCTTACATGACTACCACCTCTGTCAAGTTCTAAAACGTTTACACCACCCCAAAAGGAAATGCCGTACTCAAGAAGGAGTTCATCCCCATCACCTCTTGACAATCATCAGTTCTCTTGGATTTGCCTTTTCCCTATGAATATTTTTTAAAGATTTTGCTTATTTTTATTTGTGTGTGTGAGCGTGCACGCGTGTGTGCCATGTGTGAGTGCCCTAGAGACCCAGAAGAGGGTGTTGGGTTCCCTGTAGTCGGTATTACAGGCAGTTGTGAGCCACCCTACATGCATGCTGGAACTGAACTCAAGGGCCCAGGAAGAGCAGCAGACCCCCTTAGCTCCCGAGCCATCTCTCCAGCCCATTTTCTTTCCTTTTAAATATTTTACAAGTAATATGGATTCATATTCGTATTTGGTTTTAGGAAAACCAAAATACAGATGAACAAGAAAAGGAAAATAAGTAACTGCTGTATCTTAGCATGATGCATGAATTTTGCAGGCTGTGTATCCTAAACAATATTCTCTGATTCTGTCGGTCCTTACCTAGAGCCCCCCCTTGTGATCTCCCAAGTGGTTCACACTCCAGTGTTTGAAATATGAAATAACCTGGCTCATACCCCTAGCCTATGAATCAGGTCAGAAATTCAAGTCTCTCCTGAGACCCCTGAAGGGTCTCGCCCTAGAGTGTGCTTCTGTTGATGAACTCCAGCTCTGATGTTCTGCCTTGATCTCCATTCCTCTTCACCTCCCGGGCCCCTTCTTCACTGTATCACCGTGTTGGACATTTCCTCAATCCTTTCTCTTCTGGAAATAGGGATTAGCCAGATTGGGAGTTTAGCATAATTTTAGGAAAGATTTGCAGCAAGAGAAACCAGCTTGTGTCAAAGTGCAAGTTGAAACAGCATTGGAGAGAGCAGTTCTTTGAAGAGCCTGCCTGGGAGCTGTGTGTACAGATGTAGTTGGACTGAAATGACATGACCTAGCAGTAACATGCAGATGCATCCCTACAAAGCCTGTCCAGACTCTTCTGGCCTCCCTGTAAAGCAATCTTCCCTTCTTGGTATTGAGCAGGACCCCTTTTGGAATGGGGGTCTTTTGACCTACAATCAAAGTATATCAGAGTCTTTCTTTATGGTAACTCTTACACAGAAAGGTGAGGAGAATTTAGAATAATATTCTTGGGTTCTATGGCTAGCGTTAGGAGAAAAAAAAATGCTGGATATTTTTTTTTGTTTGTTTATTTGATTGGTTTCAATGCTGAGGATTGCCCCAGGGCCTTGCACATAATAGGCAGGTGTTTTACCACTGAGCTGCATCGCCAGTGTTTGGTTTTGTGAGGCAGGATATCTCTCTGAAGCCGGGGATCATGTTTTCTCAGCTAGGCTGGAAGTCAGCACACCCCAACTGTCCTCTGTCTCTGCTCCTCTTGGTGCTGGGATGGTGGTGCTGGCCTTTAATCCCAGCACTAGGGAGGCTGAGGCCGGTGGATTTCTGTGAGTTCCAGGCCAGCTGAGGCTACAGGAAGATCCTGTTTCAAAAAGAAAAGAAAAAAAAAATTCAATAGTCTTCACAAAACTAGAAAAAGCAAGCCTAAAATTCACACAGAAGCACAAAAGACCCTGAATAGCCAAAGTGATCCTAGCCAGAGCTATGCCGGAGTTACACAACACCTGATCTTGTGTTATACCACATAGTAACAAAACTTGCATGGTACAGAAATAGATTGACAGCAGATCAGTGGGATACGATGGAAGATCTATAAGTAGACTCGTACATCTACAGCCACCTAATTTTTGGAATAAGTATCAAAAGCATAAGTTGTTAAAACAGACTCTTCAGCAAATGGTACCAGGATAACTGGGTTTCCATGTGTAGAATGAAACTAGATCCATATATCCTGCACAAAAATAGTTTCAAAATGAATCAAAGACTTTAACATACAACCTGAATCTACAAAACGGCTAAAGGAGAACAGGGAAAGTACTTCACAGCATAGGCACTGGAAAGGGCTTTCTGAAAAAGGACTCCAGTGTCACAGGAAGTAATTCCAAGAACTGACACACAGAAGGTATGCAGCTTCTGAAGAGCAAAGAAAACAATCATCAGGGAAGACACTGCACACAGAATGAAGATCTTTGCCAACTACAAATCTGATAGGAACCGTAAGACTCCAAAACGCCAAAATTCAGTGGTGGAGTACATGCTTAGCACACACAAGGCGCTGGGTTCAACCACCGGCACGGAGAGCAAGAACAACAACAAGCAAAGCCCTCAAAATGGATTGTGGACTTAAATGTAAGGCCTGAAATTATAAAACTCCTAGAGGAAAACACGGGGAAGAGCTTTACAGTATTAACTTGACAATGATCTCCTAGATAGGACACCAAAAACAGAGATAGCAAACACGTGTAACCACACGAAACTAGAAGGTTTCTGCACAGCAATGGAAACAGTCAATACAGTAAAAAGACAGTCTAATGGAGGAGAAAATATTTCAAGTCATATATCTGATCAGGTGTTAGCCTGCAAAATGCATATAAAGCCAGGCATGGTAGTGCACGCCTTTAATCTCAGCACTCGGGAGGCAGAGGCAGGCAGATCTCTGTGAGTTCAAGTCCAACCTGGTCTACATAGTGAGTTCCAGGTCTCGGGTTTGATTCTCAGCACTCACATAACGGCTAACAGTTGTCCCTAACTCCAGTTCCAAGGGATCTGATGCGCTCTTATGAAAACCAGAAGGAGATCTCACCTTTCTGTTCGCTACTTTCAAAGAGACAAAAGACAGGAAGCGTTGGTGGGAACGTGGAGAGAAGAGCAGCAGTTTGCACGCTGTTGATGGAAATGCAAACGGTAGAGCTGCCATGGAAAACAGCATGGAGGTTCCTCAAGAAATGGAAAACAGAACAACCACATTATTCTGCCATTCCCCTTCCACAGCGCTCCAAAAGAACTGAGAGAGGATCTTGCACACTGCTCTTCACAGTGAAGTTATCAAACAACCTGTTATTGGCAGATGAATGGATAAAGGAAATACAATGTATATATGCAGTGGGATGAAATTCAGCCTTCAAAACAAGGAAATTCTAAGATATGCGGCAATGTGGGGAGACTCAAGGACAGTATGCTCAGTGACATTAGCTAATCACAGAAGGACAAATACCATGATCCCACCTGATGCAGGCATTAGAGGCCTCTGAGGACTCTGAGAGAGTGGCCCGGAAAGGCTTCTCTATCTTGGGTCTCAGAGTACTGTCAAGCCCTATGAATAAGCAGAACCCTTCGGCATTGGCTGGGAAGAATTCTAACTTATATCCCAGGTTCTCTCTCATTCCTAGAAGCAGTAGACACTGAAACAACAGGAAGCAGGCACCAAGAAGACCCCAGTCCTGTGCATGCCCATGATCCCAGCACTTGGAGGTGGAGGCAGGAGGATCAGGAGTTCAAAGTCATCCTGAGTTACCATGAGACTCCGTTTCAATAAAATAAAATAAATAGAAAATTGGGGATTTGGCCTGGAGAGCTTGGAAGGAAGACTTGAGACAAAGTTTATAAGTGACACATGACAAGAGAGGTCCATGGCTGTCCTTGGAGCCATGCGGGAGACCCATGGCTGAGGTGGTTTTGTGGTTAGGGAGCTTTGAATCCTGACTCCAACTTCAGCACTTACTAGTGGTGAGTTTTTGGTGAAGTTTTTTAAACACTCTACTTGCCAACTTCCTCATTTGCAAAATGGAGATGTAGATCGCCTATCTCATAAGATGTGAATAATATCAGACATTTATAGCAGCCAGCCCCTTGCCTAACAGGTAGTTCATACTCAGCACCTGCTAGTTCCCTCAAATGTCTGAAATCACCATGTAAAACCGTAGCTACCTGTGACTGAGTATACATAGCATACATACCCAGGACCCAGGTCTGCTAGAAAGAGTTCCCCTCTCCACCTCTAGGTCCAAGAAAACATCACCAGGCCAGGGTGCAGCGTGGCTCCCACTGCACTGATGAGTCACTTGTCGGTCAAGGGCCTCCCGCTATGACAGGCCTCAGACCCAGGCCATTTCCCTGTGGAAGCTACACGATGACAGCGTTCACATCAAATCAGGAGCAGCATTCTATATAAAGCTGTGAAAATGTTAGTGGTGTCTCAAACACAGCGGGTTCCTCGACACAGGACCCTGAGCTGGACCTAATGTTGCCGTGGTGATGCTGGAGAGAAAAGCCAGGCTTTGGGTTTGCGGATAGAGGGAAATAATCGTGTTGCCTTAGGAGGCTCTCACTCAAAACTAGGGACTTGACTGACACCTAGAGACTTACTTGTAGAAGAACTACTGCCACAGATGCAAACCCAGAGAGAGCCCCTTCCTTCTCTGCACACATTTTTAACACAGCTGAGGCCCACAGGTGTTCCCCTTCTCTAGGCTTTCCCAAGGCTGGAGTCTCACAAGAAATTGAGTAGTATGATCTTACAATTCCAGCTCCAGCTCCAGGAGAGAAACGCAGGCAAGCAGCTCCCTCTTCCCAACCTCACAGAGACGGGATCAGGCCACAGACAAGACAAAACAAACCCCCCAACAAAGCCCTTAAAGCTAGTTCTTGATGCGGAAATAAGCCCATAAACAGAGGAGGAAGGGAAACGCAGGAGGCTGGGCTGTTAAGGTCCACCTTCCTGCGGCCAGTACCGCATTGGTTTCTCTGGCTGAGAGACTTCGGCTAGTGTCTTGGATTCTCTGAACAGCAGCTTCCTCCCCTTCCTCCTTGTCCCTTTGTTTTTAGTGGGGCTCCCCACACCTTGCTTGAAGGTTGTTAATATGGATTGGAGGTAATATAGATTCTGTGGCTTGCTCAGCACATAATAAGTGCTGGAGGGGCTGGAGAGATGGCTCAGCAGTTAAGAGCTCCTGCAGAGGATCTGGGTTCCATTCCCAGCACCCAAATGGTGGCTAACATCCGTCCATAACTCCAGTTCTAGGTGGCACTTCCGCGGGCACTGAATGACACGGGTGCACTTACATACATGCAGGCAATACACTCATAAACATAAAAGTAATAAATGAAATAAATATATTTTTAAACAATACTGGAGTTGAGCTTGTACTACTATGAGTTAGATGCAGGGTGGATCTGGCATAGAGGTAGAGCAGCGAGCCAGAAGCTGCTCCATGGGCTGAGAGAGACCAAGGCCCTGAGTCAGCCAACTTCTGTAAGAATTTCTGACTTCTTGTTACCAGACAATCCATTTCCACTCCCTGAGCCTCTTTCTCAGATGTACAGTGAGCCTGTTGGTCTAGAGAAAGAGTTCTCTGTCCTTGCTGCACTAGTAGACTTACTTAGGGAGTTTTTAAAAACTGCAATGAAAGCAGGTAATATGGCTCAGAGGTAGCAAACTTGCCCAGCACATGTGAGGCCTTAGGTTCAGTTCCCAGCGCTGCAACAAACAAACAAAACCTTTTCCTGATGATTCTGCACCTCATACCCACTAAATCAGAACCTCTGAGAGTGGGACCACAGACGTCAGGCTTTTCTGACGCTTCCCACATGATTCTAAAGTACATCCAAGGTTGAGAAGTAATAGAATCATCTATCTCTAAAGGTTCTCAAAAGGTAGAGAAAGAACAATAAATAAGTACACAAGTGATTATTATTATATACATTGCTACTATTTAGTGAGTGACATCTGTGTGGCACTTCACCAAGAGCTCTGTATGTGCTGTGTAATGTTCCCAGCTACTGAGTAGGAATTTTTAAGCGTGTGTGTACACACATGTGCATGCATATGTCATTGTGTGTGGATGGGTGTAGGCAGAGAACAACTTTTGGTGTCAGTGTTCTCCTTCCACCTTTATTGGGTTCAGCCGATTGAACTCAGATGGTCAGGCTTTCCATCAAGCACTTACCTGCTGAGTCTCCTCATTGACCCAAGAAGTAGGAATTTTATGGAAGGTTGGAAGGTATAAAGCTTTGGCAGATACCCTGTATCTAAGTGTCAGAGCACCCTGTACATGGGCCTCAGTGAGGCCTCAAGTAGAAGGTCAACCATTCAGTTCTACTGCTTTACATCATTCTCATGGGACATTGGAAATGATTTGCTTTTTGTTTTTGTCCTGTTTGCTTAGGGTCAAATGTCAAGATTCTAAACCTTATGAATAAGAAAATATTTCTGTTCACTTAGAAGCTTTAAGTCTATTTCTACAAAGATATTCTGGTAAAAAAATTCAGTTTCTAATATAGATTATAGTTGTTAAACTTTCTTTTTAAATATATTTTATTTTTATTTTATTTTATGTGTATTGCCTGTATGTATGTAAGTGCTCCCTTGTACACACCCATGTACAATGCTCACAGAGGTCAGAAGATGGAGTTGGATTCCCTAGAACTGGAGTTATGGATGGTTGTTATCCACCGCGTGTGTGTGCTGGGTATTGAACCAGGGTCCTCTGGAAAAGCAGTCTTAACTGCTGAGCCCTCTCTCTAGCCCCTTTTTAATTAATTTTTGGCTTTGAATAAAAAGGTTTACTTTATTTTTATGTGTGTGTGTGTGTGTGTGTGTGTGTGTGTGTGTGTGTGTGTTCAGGTGCCCTTGAAAGCCAGAAGAGGTTGTGGAGCTGGTATTATGGGTGGTTCTGAGCTGCTGGACATGGGTGCTAGGAACCAAACTCTGGTCTTGTGCAAGAGCAGCAGCATGTGTTCTGAACAGTTGAGCCATCTCTCTAGCCCATTTTGACTTTTGGAAAGGTCTTGCTATGTATCCCTGGCTGGTCTGGAACTCACTGTATAGACCAGGCTGACCTTGAACTTGTGGCATTCCTCTTGCTTCTGCCTCCTGAGTTTGCACCACCACACCCAGTTTATTAAGTCTGCTAATACTGAAAAAATTGGTAGTGGGGCAAGAGTGGCCACTGAGGGAATGGGTACACGGTGCTGCCGTCTGGTGGCATCCTGAGCCTCATGCACGATCCTGTTTGTAAGGCTGACAACAATCTAGTCCCAGTGCCTGCCACTCTGAGGCCTTCTTACCTGAGCATCATTTTCTTTCTCCAAACAGAAAACTAAAAAGGAATCAGTTAAACAAAAGAAAGACAAGAGAGCTCTGCAGAATGATAAGGCTGCCTCTCCTGTTTACTAATGGGGTGTAACTGTTGTCAATACTTTCTGGGGTCTGAAAAATATTTCAATTAGGCTAGCCTCTATCTCACAGGAGTCCTCCTGCCTCTGCCTCCCAAGTGCTGGGATAAAAGGCTTGTGCCACCACGACTGGCTCTTAAGAACTTTATTATTGCCGGGCATGGTGGCATTTTCTTCAATTCTAGTACTCTAGAGGCAGAAGCAGGTGAATCTCTGTGAGACTGAGGCTAGCCTGGTCTACATAGTGAGTTTCAAGCCAGCTGAAACTACAGGGAGATCTTGTCTCAAAAAAAAAGATTATTATTATGGTGAGTGTGTGTGTGTGTGAGTGTGTGTGTACATGCCACAGCACTTGTGTAAAGGCTAAAGAACAGCTTTAGGAAGTCCATTCTCTTCTTTTACCTCTTTTGTGGTTTCCAGGGATCAAACTCAGATCGTTAGTTTGTGCAGCAAACCCTTTACCTGCTGAGCCATTTTGCTGGCCCTGAAACCTTTTTTTAAAAAATGGGGTCAATAATACCTATCTCATAGTTTTTTTGGGGGGGTGTTGTTTTTTGAAGTGCTGGGGTCAGACCCAGGACCTTTTGCATGCTGGGCAAGCGTTTTACCACTAGCTCATCCCAGCCCTCAGAGTATTGTTATAAAGTCAAATTAAAATACACATGCAAGTTTCCAGCCAATTGTCAGCATGTGAGTAGTGTGATCAACCCTGTACTTGGGCACCTGTGCTGTCACCTCCCAAGAGCTTTCCTGGTAGGTATTTACACAGGTTGCTCACCCTCACCCCCATCCTTTCACATACCCTAGCGTTCCCTGACCCAGCACTAGCTCTCTGGCCACATTCCCTACACTCTCCTTTGCCTACCTACTCCTCTCTGCTGCTCCCTCTATCTGAAAGCCTCCCTCACACATCCACAATCTGTTGCCTCACTTCTACAAATTTCTGTTCAAATGCCACCTTGTTGTCAAGCCTTCTTTGATATTCTACATGGCTGCAAAAGAGCACAAACAGAAAACCCCATTCGCTTTCTAGCTCCTATGGTAGTCAGCTCATATAACAAAATGTGATACTATTTTGTTACTATAATAAAATATCTGGGATAAGCACTTGCTAGAAAGAGGAAAAGTTTATTTTGACTCACAGATTTGGAGGTATTAGTTCATCTCCAGTTGATTCCACTGCTTCTGGGTCTGTAGTGAATGGTGGTGGAGCAAGGCTGCTTCCCTCGTGGCACTGAGGGAAGCAGAGGGCCGGGGTTTCCACGTCCCCTCAAAGGCATGCCTCCAGTGATGAAAATTCCTCCCACAAGGCCCTGCCTCTGAAAGACTCCACCACCTCCCAAGAGTGCCACGGGCTGGAGACCAAGTCTTCAACACATGGGTCTTTGGGTAGCATTCAAGACCCAAATGATAGGGGTTAAGGATGTAGCTTAGTTGGCAGACTGCTTGCCTAGCATGCATGAAGCCCTGGGTTCAAAACTCAGTAGTGCACAAACAGGGCATGGAGGTGTAAGTCTGTAGTCCCAACACTTGCAGGTGGAGGCAGGAGGCTCTAAAATTTAAGGTCATCACCTGCACATGAGTGCACAGCATGTACACACACAGAGGGAGGGAGGGAGGGAGGGAAGGAGGGAGGGAGGGAAGGAGAGACAGAGAAAGAGACAGAGACACACATAATCCAAAAAAAAATTTTTTAATACTTCTCCACATGGCTTTGGGAAATATATTAGCTGAGGATGGAATAGACTAGAAAAGGCATGTTGTCCCTCCCTCCCCTGCAAGCCAGGCCAGGGTTTCTCAGCTTCAACAGTGACAGCATTTGGGTCCCTGTCTCAGGTTCCCCAGTACTGGGATTACAGGTGTGTGCCTCTATGCCCAGCATTTCATGTGGGTGCTGGGGATCTGAACTCGGGACTCATGCATGCACAGCAAGTATTTTACTGACTGAGCTATCTCCCCAGCCTGATAACTTATTTTCTAGCAAATCATTATTTCAGATTTATCATGCAAACATAATAAACTTTCTGATTAGTTTTTTCTTTTTGTAGTCAATGGGTTCCCTGAATGCAGTATTTTCTTTTTCAAAAATTTAGTTTTATTTTATGTGTAGAATTGTTTGGTCTGCCTGTCTGCCTGTCTGTGCACCTACGTCTTGCAAAACTCACAGAAGCCAGAAGAGGGTGTTAGATTTCCTATAACTGAAGTTACAGATGGTTGTTAGCCACCACATGGGTGTTGATAATTGAATCCCAGTTCTCTGGAAGTGGCCAGTGCTCTGAACAGCTGAGCCATCTCTCTAGTCCAAAATGCAGTATTTTCTAACGTTTTCTGTTGTTGCTGCCTTTCATCATGGGGTAGAACCAATAAGTGACCCATCTATACAAGGGTGTTTAGTGTGGTTTAACGTATCTGGAAGGGATAAGGGATAATTAACCTAAAGAGCTATTGACATTGCAGAGCACTGACTAGTTTGAAAAACCCAAAGTGGAAAAAACCCAAGCAAACCTTAAGAATGGCTTGTCATGTGGACCTTTTAACGTATCTGGAAGGGATAAGGGATAATTAACCTAAAGAGCTATTGACATTGCAGAGCACTGACTAGTTTGAAAAACCCAAAGTGGAAAAAACCCAAGCAAACCTTAAGAATGGCTTGTCATGTGGACCTTACAGAGGGGTGACTGACTTGATGGCAGAAGCATGGGGTGGTTGGGGTAAAGGACAGCTGCCACTGCTCAGCACCTTTGGGTGCTTTGGATAAAAGTGCCACTGTAGTTACAACACAGATGGGCAGGGGTCAATCACAGGCCCGCATGCGCAGTACAAGCCCAAGGTCAGTACTTGAGAAGCAGCAGAAATTCCAGTATATGTGAAGGTAAAGGCTCAGCGTCTATGAGAGTCACCCACAACTGTGCACATGCTGACCACACATTTCACACTGTCATGAAAGATACATTCTGGCCAGCAAGAGCCATCTGCTCCATAGGCCATCCTTCTGGAACTGGGCCCGGCCACTAGGTTCCCAGACAAGTCCCAGTCCCAGGCATAAGTTCTGGAGCCTCTCTGGATCCTCTGTCTTAGGATTCCAGAGCACCTGAAGGAGAGAAACTGGGTTTTCAGCACCCCACTTGGACAGCACAGTCAAGTTCAAGGTGTTCCACAGTGGGATGAGGGCTAGGTTCAGCTGGGAGGGCACTGGTCCTCAGTACTGGGCTAGTCCCAGAAGCACTACCACGTCCATTCTCTGATGCGGTCACATGTAAGACAAGACTATAGAGGCGTTTCCCTCCTTGCTTGCCGCTGCTGTTTCTGAGTACTTCACCTGTCTTCTCACCCATGTAGCTTCGATTTTCTGCTTTTTCTGCTTTCATCTGATTTTGGTGTCTATCATTTGAGTAGGAATTCTAAATCAAGCATCTATCGAAGGGCTTCAGGGGAGCCATAAACAAACTGAAAGTGTTGGCAAGCTTTTGGGAGCAAGTTCATTTCCTGGGGCAAGGTCTCATGGTATTGTTTAAATTCAAGGGGCTCTATGACTCCTCCAAAAAGACTTATAACTATAGTTTTGAGAATAGGAATCCAATAGTCCCCTATCTACTATGCATAACACTTGAGCCCTATTTAAAATTAGTGTCTGAGGCTGCAGAGATGACTTAGTGGTTAAAAACACTGACTGTTCTTGCACAGGACCCAGGTTCAGTTCCCAGCACCTACTTGGCAGCTAATAACCATCCAGAACTCCAGTCCCAGGGGATCCAACGTCTTCCTCTAGCCTCCATGGGTACTGCACACACATGGCACGCTTACATACACATAAGCAAAACACTCATACACAAAAAAATGAATAAATCAAAAAATAAAATTAGCATGTCTTGTTGAATAGGCTAAGCACCAAGAAAATATAGTATTTTTGCTAGATAGCTTTAGCTGTCAACTTGACACACCTCGGCTGAGGGAACCTTAATTGGGGAATTGCCTCCAATGGACTGGCCTGTGGCCATATCTGTGGAGTGTTTTCTTGACTGTTGAATGACGCGAAGGGCCCAGCCCACTGTGGGTGGTGCCACCCCTGGGCAGGTGGTCCTGTATTGTATAAGAAAGCAGGTTGAACATGTGCAAGGGAAGCTAGTCAGTAAGCAGCGTATCTCTATAACCTGTGCTCCAGGTCCCTGTCCTGAGTTCCTGCTTTGGCTTTCCTCAGTCATGAACCTGGAAGACGTGAGATAAAATAAACCCTTTCCTCCCCAAGTTGGTTTTGGTCAGTGTTTTTATCACAGCAATAGAAAGCTAACTAGAATAGCATTTACTTACCACTTCTATGGCGCCTCGTATACTGATTGACCCGTAATGGGTGCTCAATAAATACCTGAATGAGGGAAGAGTCTATGGTGATGAACAGCCCATTAAAGAGCCAGCCATCAGACTTGAGTAAAGACAAAGTTTGCTACTGGGACTAAGAAAGGGAACACTGAACAGAAAATTAAAAGAGTGAAATTCTCCCAGAACTAGAATTCCAAGAGTTGATATTTCTGGCAAGAATCCAGGCTTTCCAGATCTACTCCAAATTTGGCATGCAAGCGTGTGTACAGGTTTTACAGCCTATTACATCTTATTTTCTATGTAACAAACTTTAGAAAGACTTAGAGATACCTTAGAGATAAGCCCTTCATTTTGTAGGTCTCGTGTTTTTCAGGCCACACACTTCTTCATAGCAAATCAGGATTGCACAAAGCAATAGTTTTTGCTCAACTCTCCCACATTCTGCAGGAATTTGAGGCTTCCTTCTATTGCAGTTTTGTGAAAACTCAGAGTGTACCTGAGGACAGACAAGATGGCTGCACCCCATTGTCCTCCAGCCTGCTGTGGCTGGGGCTCTCTGCAGACACCTTTGATTCTGTTTCTGCTGAGGGGCAGCCAGGCTTTAGCACCCACCCATCGCACTGAACCCCAGGTGTCTGCTCCCAGGCCACTGAGTTTCTCTGTTCTTTTCTTTCTCAGTAGTTGTCTCAATAGTTATCTTCTCTTGTCATTGTAAAAATCACCAGTGCCAACTCCAAGTTGTGCTGATTTTTTTTACTAATCCTCCCTTAAATTAAGATCTAGTTTGTAAGTGCATGATATTTTATTATTATTATTATGTGAATGTGCATGGGTGGGTACATGTGCCTTTGTGCACACAAGGAGACCAGAAGTCAACGCTGAGTGTCATCCTTAGAAATGCCATCCGCCTTCTTTGAGGCAGGGTCTGTGAGCTCCAGGGATCTGACTGTTTCCCCCCCTCATGTGTTGGGATTTCAGACACGTGCCACAATGCCTGAAAGTTCTACCAGATAATTTGTACAATGTCCCTCAGTTTTGATTGTTGTGATGACTTTCTCATGACTAGACTGAGGTCCTGCACATTGGAGAGGAAGATCACAAGACCCAAGCGTCCTTCTTATAATCCCATCAATATGACTCTTCATTGTCAAAGCCAAGTCTGCTCACCTGGCTGAGGCAATGTGTTAGATTTCTCCATCTTTCTGTACTGTACTCTTTGAAAAGAAGTCAATACATGTGACAAGGCACACAGGACAAGGAGTTAAATTCAACCTCCTTGAACAAAGACATGAATTATTTGAAATTTTTTTAGTACTGAAGACTTTTCTTTTTTCTTTTAAATTTATTATATATGATTTATTTATTTTTATTTTATGTGTATAAGTGTTTTCCTGCATGTATATGTGTACTGTGCCATGCAGTGCCTGGAGAGGCCAGAAGAGGGCATGAGATGCTCTGGAACTGGAATTACAAATGGTTATTAGTTGCCATGTGGGTACGAGCCTGGGTTTTCTGCAAGAGCAGCCAGTGCTCTTAACTGCTGAGCATCTCTCCAGCCCCACAGAAGACTTTTCTATTCTCTCCCACATGCATGTATCATTTATATGCATCATCCTATGTTCCCACAGCTACTCTGATTTATAATCTGCTACTGCTGTATTTATCCTGTTGCTCAAATTGCCCAGCTTCGGTCCACTCAAACAGTTGACAACTGTTCCGCACTGTCATGTCTCCATCTTTTTTGGTCCTTAGCAGTCTCTTACATTCTGGCACTATAAAAGGTTCCAGGATCACTTTGCACATTCTGTCTCTGTCTTTGAGTCAGTCATTTCTCCAAAGACCCCTTGTTTATTGTATTAGAGCATCATATTAGAAACCAGTATCTGGGCATTAAATGTGCTCATTACTAGTAGCAATGTGTCCTTCCTCCTAGGCACTCCTTGTGGACTAACAAGGAACCCCATATGTGTATAACAACCCATATATATATACATATATATATATATTATAATATATATATATATAAACATTTGTGTATGTGATTGTTTATAGCTATATAAGCTAAACTTGTGTTCCTACTGCTATCTCCAATTCAAATCACAACTTCATGGTGTATTCTAGCCTCATCTTGATTATTTGTGAGCTCCCACTCCTGACTGTAAGAAGCCTGGTTCCCACCATCAGCCACCCACATTAGCCGTTTTCAAGAGTACAAAGGGTACAATCGAATGGTATGAAGTACATTCACGCTGTTGCGCAACCATAACCACAGTCTACCCGCAGAACTCTCGCAGTTAACTCTTAATTGTTCATTCCTCATGTACACAATGACATCAGGCTTACTAATTTATGCCATCATAGGTGTATGGCTTTATCAACTAAAGTAGTGCTTATGTTGTGCTTTTTTACATTTACTTTATGGACTCTATTCATTTCCAAAGTTATTTAAGTCATCAATTTTCTACTGCCCTCTTCAGTGAGGTTGTTCCATAAAATAGTTTGTACCATTTCTTACTTGTCTCTTGGGATCCTCCAACGTTCTAAATAATCTTCAAAGAGTTGCATACACTGGTGATGAGGTAACACAGTGGTAGAGGGAATACTCAGTAGGATGAGGCCTTAGGCTCACTCTCCAGGACTCTCTCCCCATACACAAAATTGCATACACTAAGGCTCTGTGTTTTTGTTAATGGACGGTGTTCCATTTCAGTCATTACAGTAACATGCAAATACATTTATGGTCCTAAAATGCCTCTGTGCAGCATTCACTCAACTCTCCTCTTCCACTCATCCCTATTGATCTGCTTTTCATTTCTATATTTTCACTTTTCCACAATGTCATATCAACTTCTGGCACCTGTTGAGTGCTGGGCTTAGAGGTATGCACCACCCAGCCTGGCCTTACTTAAATTTTAATTTTCTGTTCTCTCTTATATGGTATTAAAGAACAAAGATGGTGTTTTTTCTTGTTGCATCAAAGCTAACAGATGTATTAGCTCATATCACTCTGAAAAGATTTTAGTGATTTCTTGACTCTGAAAATAAGAAAAGATTGATTTAGCTGACATGAAATGTTCGATCTCAAGTTAACTAAAATTTGGGTCTTGAGCTTGCTATGTCAGATGTACATACAAATACTTTAGAGTCTTTCCACAATTTCAGAATTTAAAAAATTTTTTAAATATTAAAATTTTTATTTTATGTGTAATGAGTGTTTTGCCTGCATGTATGTAAGTGCAGTGACCATGGAGGGCAGAAGATGGCATCGGATCCCCTAAACCAGGAGTTACAGATGGTTGTCAGCCTAGCCGCCATATGGGTGCTGGGATTCAAATCCAGGTCTTCTGCAAGAGCAGCCAGTGCTCTATAACTGCTGATTCATATCCCTAGCCCCTTTATTTATTTATTTTCAAGAGTGAATCTCAACCTAGAACTTCTGATATTCCTATTCTAAGTGTTGGGATCACAGTTGTATACCAGTCAAGCAGTCTAGTCAATCTTAATTACTAATATTAACTGTCAAACCATACATTAAGCATCATACAGTAATTATGTCTATATATGTATGTAGATTACAGGAATGAAAGAGCCTCAATTCATCAAAGATTCAAAGCTTTGCTGGAAGAAAGGCAGAGAGCTGATACGGATGCAGAGTCACTGGAGGTGGTTCACTATTAACCCCTTGCAGAGCTGTTGGCAGCACACAGAGTCACAGAGGAGGGCTGCAGAGTTGCAGGGTCCAGCTGAGCTGCAAGACGCAGAACCATGGAGGCCAGTTACAAGAGTGGATCCAGACAGACAAACAGAAGGACGGATGGACAGCTGGCAGTACAAGTGGGCTGCATCAAGCCGTGGGTGCTCAGCTGAGCTGAAATCTCAAGGCAATTAGGAATTCTCTGCCTGTCAGTCCTTCAACACACACACCAAGTAGATAACAGGTGATGGGGCTATTGCTAACACAGTGCTCTAAGCCATCCTTTCTATAGCATCCAAGGGACGGTGTTGTACCCTTTGTTAGTATAGCATGTTGATAAGTTCTAGGGCCTGTTTTTTTCTGATATGGTTTTAAAGATTTGTGTGTGTGTGTGTGTGTGTGTGTGTGTGTGTGTTAATGTATATCCCATGTGTACAGGATTCCACAGAGGCTAGAAAAGGGTATCAGATCTCCTGGAGCTAGAGTTACAGGCAGTTGTGAGCTGCCCAACATGGGTGCTGGGAACTAAATTTGGGTCCTCTGGAAAAGCAGAAAGCATTCTTAAATGCTGAGTCATTTCTCCAGTCCCCTGATAAGGCTTTAATATGCCTGTGTGTTCGTAGGTTCCTACTTTACTTTTATACACTTAGAGCTAATACATTTTTACTTCTAAGTAATAGTGGTATATGCCTCTAATCTCAGTACACAGGAGGCAGAGGCAAGCAGATTTCTGTGAGTTCCAGGCCAGCTGGGGCTATAGGGAAACCCTGTCTCAAAAAGACCAAAAAAATTAAAATAATAATTAGCTGGTCATGGTGGTGTACTCCCTTAATCCCAGTATTTGGGAGTTAGACGCGAGGCAGATTTCTGGTCTACACAGTGAGTTCTGGGCCAGCTGGGGCTACAGGGAAACGCTGTCTCAAAAAAAAAAAAGTAAGGAGTGAGGGCTGGAAAGAGGGCTCAATGGTTAAGAGCACTGGCTGCTCTTCCAAAGGACCCAGGTTTAGTTCACAGCACCCACAAGGCAGCTAACAATCATCCTTAACTCCAGTTCCCAGGGATCCAGAGCCCTCTTCTGGCCTCCCTGGGCAACAGGCATACACATGGTACACTTACATGTATCTAGACAAAACACTCATACACATAAAATAAAAATATGTAAAATTTTCTAAAAAATAATAAATGAGTGGTGTTGGCTTCATGGCTTGTACTGGGCATGTGGTGGGGTAAATACAATGAGACACAGAGCCATTTGCCTCTGTATTTGCACTCAAAATGGACCTAAATGGAGCTTTGTAAAATAGAGTCACTCAGGGCAAGGCACAGCCTAAAAGCCACTATTTCATTCACACATTGTGCAATAACATAGAGCAGGGCACAGCCCGATCTCCACAGTTTGACTCTTATTCTTTAATTGAAACAATGTCCAAAGTCCACTTAGTGACAATGTATCTTATGATGATTTTTAAATTCTTACCAAAGTCCAAAAGACCAATTTTCTATATGGCTCTTGCTAACAAAAGCAAATTATCAGCACAGTAGTAAATGAAATTAACTGACATTAACTAATCCTCCAGAGAGTTCTGATAAGGGGGATCGGTGAAAGGGTTGCACTCCCAGGACTCATTTTCCAGCAGTCTCTTCCATCAGCAGCGATACGCTTCACCTTACACTAAATTCTTCCTGCTCCGGCATCAAAACGGAAGGAGGAAAGGACTTCGTTTCTCTACATAATTGTATTTTATGAAACTGTTTTTCTATTGGCACAACAGAAATCTTAGTTAAAAAGGAATTTCCCTTAAAAACTGAGGCAATCCACCTCTGTCACCGGAGTGGTAGGATTACGGTGTGAGCGACCACTAGAATCTGGAAATTTTCAACAGGTTATAAAAGGAGATTAGGAAACAAAACTGAACTATCAAGAAGCTCTCATTTCCTCATTTCCCTTCCCGACCCCTCGGTCCTTTGAAATGTGGACTTTTCCGTTAACAGAGCTGGGCGGGGCAAGACTCGGGCAGGATAGTGCTGAGTCTTTTGGAACCTCCCACAAAGGCCATCATGGCATGGCTGCATCTGCACAGAACTTTGCTAGGTGCAAAGTCAGAGGGTGAGAGTGTGGCAAGAGCCGTGGACTCCTGTGTCCTGTTGAAACGTGGAGTTTCCATTTCAAGCCGCCACTCACTAAACACTCCTCGCTGTGTGCTAGGCTCTGTGCTATGGGGTTTTCATGCTTTCTAAAGCAAATGAGAGTTCATATTGTTAGTGGCAGTGGGGTGGGTCGGAGACACAGGTACAAGCTGCTGCCAGGAGCAGCCTGATTCTTTTCAGAGACTTCAATTTAGGTGAAGCTGGGAATCTTATCTGCAGCATAGAAAAGAATTTCAGGAAGAGTTGGTATAAAGCAAAGTTGGAATTTCCTAGATTTCTTTTTCAAACATAAATTAAGTATGGGTATTACTTGAGAGGCACTCAGGGGAAAGATAGAACATACTCAAGAGTGCTGTGGGTTTCTCAAGAGTTGCGGTTACTACACGATACAGTTTTGGAAGCTTTTGGAATTTCATTGCTCAAAGGGTTTCTAAGTCTCCCCCGTCCCCCCTACCCCACCCTTTTACCCTATTTTGTGATAAGTGAGATTCGAGAATTGTTCCTGAGGTACCTTGCATAGAATTACACTCTGGTAAGGTATAATGGGCCGTAAAGGTTGCACATTGGAATTAAGGTATGTCTTTCACTATAATAGGGGTTGCTCCAGAGATTCCTAGAAAATTGTAGGTTTACACAGCTTAGAAAGGAGAAAGCCTATGTGGTCATATATACTTAGTTCTTAAACATGGTTCATTTCTATTTTAATCTTATTTGAAGTATCTCTACATAAAAGGGTTGTTTCTAAGCAGACAAACTTCACGGCAAATGTTAATTGTGCTGGAATTCTTAACTCGGCTGGTGAGAGATTTCAGTCCACTTCCAGCCTAGAAGCTCCTCTCCTTTCCCATGTCCCTGTAATTTTCCCTTCTTTCTATCATGCCTCAATAGAGCCCACGGGTCTACTAGACCCATCTCTAGGGATGTACTCTGGGCTTTTTTCCCACATAGGACACAATGCGTCTAAACATGATTTCATAATAGTTAAATATTTCATATCAAAGATTATAGAGACATTGCAAACTTAGAGCTCTTTATACCTAGGAGTCACCACTGGGTAGGCAAGATAGCTCAGCAGATAAATGTGATTGCCTGCAGGCCTGAGGACCTGCGTTTGGTTTCCTAGTCCCACATGGTGGAAGGAGAGAAACCGGCTCCTACAAGTTGTCCTCTGCCCGTGGGTGCTGTGGCCAGAGCAAACAAACAAATAAATAATAAATTTAATAAAAAATAAATGTGGCTTGACATGGTAGCTCATGTCCTTAATCCCAGCACTGGGAGAGGGGCGGGGGAGAACCACAGCAGGTGGATCTTCGTGAGATTGAGGCCAGCCTGGTCTACATAGTGAGTTCTGGGCCAGCCTGGTCTACATAGTGAGTTCCGGGCCAGCCTGGGCTACAGGAAGACCCTGTTTCAAAAACAAACACACACAAAAGTAAAAATTAAAAACAATCAAATTCTGGAAACAGCGGAGGTGGCTGAGTAACAGCATGGATTAACATCAATAATACACTCAAAATGGATAGATTTCTCCTTATATACAATTTAAAAACATAATTACAGAAAGGCTTGGCCAGATGAAGAAAACTAAGGCTCAAGACCAGGCTGCACAGATCAAACCTTGCTTTGCATGTCCTCTGTCAGTAGATCACACCCCTCCGTCGAGGGGCACCTCTTCTCGATCTCAGTCGCCCGGTTAATAAAAATGAGGTGGCTGCCAATGACTCCTGAGACTCTCCAGTACGAAAGTTTTTGGGGTGCACAAAGTTCACAGTCGTCCAGGCGCAACAAGCGCTGCCACCTGCGCCGCTCGAGCTAAGGGGTCCGGCTCCGCAGCGCGGGGCGCACCGGCTCAGCGCGCCTGCGCAGTGCTCTCGCCCTCCGCTGTGCGCGCCTGCCGCACCCTCTGCCGGTCGCGGGGGAGGCGGCCTCGGGCGCATACGGGTCCGGCTCGGCTGACCGTTGTCCCCGTAGCCGGTGCCCAGGGGCAGCTCTCTGGTCACCTCGCCTCCCCCGCTCCCCGGCTCGGGTCCCAGCTCCACCGCGCCGAGCCGGGGAGCGGGGGAGGAGCCCTCCTGCGCACCGCCCCGGGGTTCCCGCCCGCCGGCTCGGCCCGCCTCGAGGGGCGTGGGAGGGCGGAGCCGCGGACTTAGGACTCCGGCCGGGCAGTCAGGGCTCGTCTGCAGCCGGCAGGGTGCTGGGACAGAGAGGGAGCCATGTCCGCGCTGCTGGGACTCTGGCCCGCGGTGCAGGACACCTGCACCTCGCTGGGGCTGATGCTGTTGCTCGTGCTGTTCGTCGGGCTGGCCCGCGTGATCGCCCGGCAGCAGCGGCACAGGCCCCTGGCCCACGCCTTCGTTCTGGAGTTTCTAGCCACCTTCCAGCTCTGCTGCTGCACCCATGAGCTGCAACTGCTGAGCGAGCAGGACCCCGCGCACCCCACCTGGACGCTAACACTAATCTACTTCTTTTCGTTGGTGCATGGCCTGACTCTGGTGGGCACCGCCAGCAACCCGTGTGGCGTGATGATGCAGATGATGCTGGGGGGTATGTCCCCCGAAGTGGGTGCAGTGAGGTTGTTGGCTCAGCTGATGAGCGCCCTATGCAGCAGGTACTGCATAAGCGCCCTGTGGAGCCTGGGTCTGACCAAGTACCACTTCAACGAGAGAAGCTTAGCTTGCAAGAATCCCATCCACACCGACTTGCCCAAAGCGATCATCACAGAGGCCATCTGCTCCTTTATTTTCCACAGCGCCCTGCTGCACTTCCAAGAGGTTCGAAACAAGCTTCGCATTCACCTGCTGGCTGCACTCATCACCTTTTTGGCCTATGCAGGTTTGTTATTCCCACAAAAACACTTGGCAGTCCCCAGCCTCTGACCTGAGGCTCCAGGTTCTTTGCCAAGATACATTTGAAAGTTGTACTCCAATGTGATGTAAATATCTGTACCCTCACCAGGCCCCCGCGTTTCTCTAAAACACTCAGCTAGTGCCTGGCTGATGGGCAGATATAGAGATCCTTCATTCAGTGCTGTTTCGAACACCCAGAGAAAGCAGACACGCCTGTGTCGAAACTGAGATCCTGTAACTTACTGCCAGTGGCTCAAATAGCCTACAGAGGGGTTGTTTTAATGTTAGAAGGACAGCTTATCAATTACCACTCTCATGCCAAGGTGGTAGAGATCCTTTCTGACACTCACTGAAAAATGATCCTTGTCTGAAAAGTTCCTTCCAGTTTAAAGCGCATGATTGGTTAGCAGCTAACAGTGGGTAGATGTGGTTCCTTTTTTTCTTACTCCTTTAAGAATTCATCTTGAGTTAATACATTAATTTTAAAGTAGCCTACCATGAAAGATACGTTTCAAAATTAAAACCTGCTTAAAGATGACTTTTTAAAAAACAATTCTCAATCAGATGTGATGACACATCCTGTAATCCCTGCACTGGAGGAAGAGCTAGGAGGATAACAGTAAATTTGAGGCCAACCAAGGCTCTACACTGAAACTCTGTCTTAAAAACAACAACAAAAACAGACAGAAAGAAAAGATCGACAGAAATTTATGGCCTTTCTTTCCTTTTCACTATGGAGATCAGGTTGGTCTCAACTCACAGAGATCTGCCTGCCTCCATCTCCCAGGGCTGAGATTAAAGGCAAGTGCCACCATGCCTGATGTATTAATTTTTTTTAAATCAACTTACTCACCTTAACAAACTCCAACTGCTGCAGTAGGTAGTCTAACCAGAACAAGGAAATCAAAACAACACTTAATGCTAAAATGTGCCATTTAAAAAAGTGTGTCATTCAAATGATTACAACTGAAATGCCTTTACTAGGACAATAGTGGAATTATAAAAATGTCTCAGAGGCATTATTATAAAGGAAATTTATAAAAAGAGTCTGCCTTCTACCCATTAAAAGTGAAACTGTGGTTAATGTAGCTCAGTGGTAAAGTGCTTGCTTAGTATGCAGTAGGTTCTGGGTTCAATCCCCAGTACCACAAACAAAATTCCTGAAATTTAGTAGATGAATGCTGCAAGGTAAGGACTTCTAAGCATGTCTTTGCTTCCTAGGATAAAACGAAAGACTACACAATCATCTCTTCTTTAGAACTATATTTCTTTCTGGTATGCATACGCTGTATAGGAGTTAGAGAGGAAGGCATATGCATATTTGAGGGGTTGGTGAATCATTATTTGCTAGAAGTTTAGGTTTGGCTAAAGCAGAAACATTGCTACACACAAACAGTATTATGCCTAGTTTAAAAAAAAAAAAAAGTTACACCACAGTAAAAGTAGTAACCATCTGGTCAGGTGGCTCATGCCTGCAATCCCAGCACTTGGGAGGTAAGAGGAAGGACTATCATTCTCAGCTACATACTGGGTTTGAGGCCATTCTGGGTTACATGAGACTCTGTTCTATAAACTACTAAAAAGTAAAAATTTGAGATTTTTTTATAATCAAGAAACACTGGATCCATCTAGATCTTTCTCTCCTGGTGTTACTCTTCCTGTCTCTGCTGATTGTTGTGAAGTTGGTGTTCTTCCTGAATTTGATGTTTTGAATTCAAAGTTAGGATTCTATACATCAAATATACAATACTAACCATTGTTTGGTTCAGAGATAGAACATTTGCCTGCATGCACAAGGTCCTGGGTTCCATCCTCAGTGCTGCATGGGGTGGGAGGTGGGGTGAAGGCCTCTAAGTAACAGAGATTTATTTACTTATTTATTATGTGTATGAGTGTCTTGTCTACCTGTGTGTAAGTGCGTCATGTGTACAATGCCCACATAGGCCACATTTCACGTGTTCATGCTTCATGTTGTCCTATAGCCAGTGGCTACAGGACTGTACAGGGCTTGAAACCACAGGGACAGAACCAAATGCACAATTTCTGGTTACAGCTAATTACAGAAATTCACGATCTATTACATACAGACATTCTCATTTCCTTTTCTGCCAAAAGAAAAGAGAGTATTTATTAGGTCCCTGTTACAGATCAAAGAACCTTGCTAGGACATTTATATGACTTTTTTGGTTTTTTGAGACATCATGCTGGCCTCTGTCTCACATAAGAAGTCACACAAAGTGTGACTACACTTATGTGAAATTTCCCAAACAGGTAAATTAAAAGAGAAAGTAAACAGAGGTTTCAAGAACTGGGAAGGGGAAGGGCTTATTGTCCAATGGGTACAGGACTTGTATTTGAAGCAGTGGGAAACTTTTTGAAAACTTTGGGCCAGGCATGGTGGCTCACACCTGTAATCCTAGTACTGAGGCAGGATCATCAGGAGTTCAAATAAATTTGAGGCAGGCCGTAAACTCACTATGTTTATATGACACACACACACACACACACACACGCACATATGTATAAATACATCGTTTAAAAATATTTTTTTGGTCTTTGAGACAGTGTCTCCCTGTAGCCCCGGCTGGCCTGAAACCCACTATGTAGACCAGGCTGGCCTTGAACTCACAGAGAGCTGCTTGCCTACCTGGTTAAAGGCATGCGCTACCATGCCTGGAAATCAATTTGAAATCCTTATATTTTAGCAGAATTATGTAATTCTTTTACCAATAAATCTGTCAAATACCAGATTAAACAGGTTTCTAACTTTGAGATCTTACCAGCTTTACTTCTGTGCATGTGAAGTTCCAGGAGGAGGGTGGGGAGCAAGTTTTTGAGCTTTTTGTCTAGCATGAGCAAAAGAGACCCCACCTTGGGACCTGCTCCACTTAGCTGTATCATTCCCATTATTTTCCAATTTTCCAGGTAGAAACTGTAAGTGTGTTGCATAGAGAATGAACTGCCTTGGGCCTGGTTGACTGTTACATATCGAGCAGCAGAGCTACAGGCTCCCAGGATTGTGAATTTATTGTTCAGCAACCCAATTTTGTTGTGCAAGGAGGATAGCCTAGGGCCTAAAGCATGTGTCCTTAACTGGGTTCTCAATTTCCTTATCTTTAAAATGGATAATGCTGGGGTTGGAGAGATAGCTCAGCACCTAAGAGCATTGGCTGCTCTTCCAGAGAACCCAGGTTCAGTTCCCAGCATCCTCAAGGATGCTGTCCTTAGCTTTAGGTCAGGGGATCCGATGTAGGCACTGCACCACACGGGTATACTTAGATAAGTGCATGAGTACTAGGGATAGTGTTTGAAACATGTGGCTAGTTCCTGATGTAAACTAAGTGCTGGGGAGACGTGGTTGCCATTATTCCTTCACCCCAATTTCCCACAGGTTTCCGGTTTAACTTGATCATTTCTGCATGACTTGTAATTTGTTCTTCATAACTCCTTTAGTGAGTGGTGCAACCTGAGGAGGAATTCCCTTCCCCCTTCAGGACCTACACCTGAAGTCAAGCAGATTCCTAGAATGAAGCAGTTAGAGACTTCATTCAGGCTGTAGGCGGAGTCACAGAGGAAAAGGACAACAGGTGGGTGTGGCTTCACCACAGCCCATCCTGCTTAGGCAGCTTACTGTGGCCTATGGTATGACCCTGCAGCTTTCTAAGTTACGTTTTTCAAAGGAAGTCATTTACAACCGGGTTTAAAGATTAAGCAAAGCCTAAAATTTAAAGACGTATCAGCTTTTTAAAAAATCTTAATTTCCTTTTGTAAATGAAACTGTAGTGGTTTTAGGGAAGAGAATACAGTAAAATGCAAGGTTACAGATATCTGACCCTGAATGTAGTTTGTTTGTTTGTGTCTTAAAGACAGGGTTTCTCTACAACCCTGGCTGACCTGGAGCTTGCTGGGTAGACCAGACTGGCTGTCGTACAGAAATCCACCTGCCTCTGCCTCCCCAGCAGAGGGATTAAAGGCGTGCCTGCCACGCCCAGCATAGTCCAGCTGCTTCTAACTTCCTTTTCTGTGACGCCTTTAGGAAAACATGCATTATGTCTGTAGGCAGTTTTGGCTTTATTGTACATACAGATAATACTTTATGAAACTGCATTTTATGTCTTTGTTCATAGTGTACAAAAGTATCACACCTTATGTTCTAAAGTTCTTTTTTTTCATGGCAGTTGTTTAATGTTTATCTTAGAGATTTATGTTCATAAGAAGAAAATTCTGTCATTATTTCAAAATAGTGCAGGTTATTGCAAGTAAATTTGGTTAGCACTCTTTCTGGACATTTAGATTTTCATAGCTCTTTGCTACCATAAATAACATAAACAAACAAGCTTCTACATGTCTCCTTGTACATGACTGTCACTCCAGGACAGATGTTCTCATTGGGAGGATTTGGCTCCCATTGGTATCTGGAGACTTTTTTGGGGAACAGAGTCTCATTGTGTAGCCACAGCTAGTCTGAACCTCACTGTGTAGACCAGGCTGGCCTTGTTGAACTCACAGATCTGCCTGCCTCTACTTCCAAGTGCTAAAGTATCACCAGCTCAGTCTTCTGTAAACACCTTTCATTGTTACAATGTAGGGAAGGGGGGTGTGCCACCAGAAACCACCCCAGAAACTCTAATAGTAATTGATGACTTTTCGATTCTGTGGGTAAGACTCTGAGATCACTCGTGCAGCTGCATTCAGCTGGACAGTAGTGGGGTCCAAATCCAAGGGACCCTTGCCCGTGCCTGTCCTTTGATGCTACTTGTCATCCGGGATGTGGCTTCTCATCTTCCAGCAGCCTGAACCACTTCTAAGCAAAAAAATGGAGACTGCATTCAGTGTCACTCCTGCCTCTCAAATTGTAACGACTTCTACACTCTGTCACTTAACTGATAGCAAAAACGTGCTCCAGAGAAGAGAGACTCCGTGCTTCTTAGCTGAGTAGCAGCTCCCACAAGGATCTGGACAGAGCAGTGAGGATGAGAAGGGACGTGAAACAGGCCTGGTGTCGGGCTTAGCCAACACTGTCTGCATATGGCATGGCCTGCAGCACTGAAGTAACTCCGTGCAAGGCAGCGGCTCAGGCTCTGACAATGCCTTAAAAGCCGCCTGCATGACCATAAGTCAGAACATTACACAGGTGTGCAAGCCTGTCTTTCCGCCCCTGGTATTTAGTGCAGAGACATTCAATTTATTAGTATTATTATTTGTGTGCGTGGAAACTGAAATGACCAGCCAACAACCTGTTGACAGCCAAGTCTCATCAGGTTTAACATTCCAGAATTTGACTGCTCAGGAGTGATCACATGGTGTGTAATTGCTGATACAGACATAGTATGAATCACGCTGCTGGGCTGGTGTTTGAGAGAAAAACCCAGCCACTGAGTGGGTTCAGCTCACCACTCGAAAGCTTTGCTGCCACGCTGCTTCATTGTTCTCAGCCTATCCAGTGTGAAATCTCATTAGTGAAATCCTAAGAAAGGATCACTTAATCCCAACCTTGTTTTTCCCCAACCTATGAAGACAGCAAGTTATAGTGGTGCTTGTCAGTGTTTAACTTGTGAGAATCTGAGATGCCCATGTTTGTGAGAAAGCTTCTGTTTGTAAGAACTACCAGGAATGTCACTGTCTCAGGGATTCTCTAGGCGTGTTTGGAAACCACCGCAGTCATCCAGCCTCCCTTCCGTTGCTGGCTGTGCGGTCAGAACCACAAACCCCATGTCAGGTTTACCCTGGTGTGGAGCTGGAACTTGAGTCCTAAACAGCCGTCCACAGTTGGACTTGTCCCTCCTACTCAATCACTTCTTAAGCCTTTTGGTGTGTATGGTGTAGGTGCACATGCCCATGCACACATGCAGAAGCTAAAGGCCCTCAGCTGTCCTCTCATCACCCCACCCTATCCCTTTGGGACAGGCGCTCTCACTGAGCCTGTCCCAGGATCCGCCTGTTCCACGGTCTCTCCAGTGCTGGGGTTACAGGCATGTGCAGTCATGCCTGGCTTTAAATTTTATTTTTATTACATTTTCTTTTTCTCTTTTTTCTGTGTGTGTTGTGAATGGCCAGGGAAGGGCTAGGAGACATGTGTAAGCCAAAGTGGGCTTATGGAGGTCAGAGAACAATTTATAAAAGTTGGTTCTCTCTTTCTACCATGTGGGTCCCAGGGATTGAACTCAGGCTTGGCTGTAAAGGGTTTCCACCTACTGAGCCGTTTAGCCAACCCATGCCTGGCTTTTTTTTTTTTTTTTTAATGTATTCTTTTTTTTTTTTTTATGTGCATGAGTGTACTACGTGCATATAAGTGCACCTGTGTCGTGCAATGCCCATGGAGTTCAGAAAAGGGCATTGGATCCCTTGGAACTGGAATTACAGATGTTTTTTAGCTGCCGTGGGGGTGCTGGGAATCAAACCCTGGTCCTCTGCAAGAGCAGCCAGTACTCTTAACCACTGAGCCATCTCTCCAGCCTCCCCATGCCTGGCTGAGTGCTGGGGCTTCACATCCACGTCCTCATGCTTGCTTACCCTTTGAGCCATCTCCTCAGGCCCCGCTTCTTAATTTTTATTTACTTTTAACAAAAAAATTTTAATTCATATGTATTTTGCTTGCATGTATGTTAGTGTACCACATGTGTGCAGTGCCCAGAAGGCCAGAAGAGTGTTGGACTCCTTGGAACTGGAGTTATGGATGGCTGTGAGACGCCATGTGGGTGCTGGGAATCAAACCTGTGTCCCCTATAAGAGCAGCAAGGACTCTTAACCCCCGAGCCATCTCTTCAGCCTCCAGTTATTCACGTCTTGAATAACTTGACTGACAAGTAAAAATGGATCCTGCAGTAATGGTTTTTGTTTTTAATGCAAAGGCATATGTGTGCTCAGAGGTCCCAGGATACTGCACCCTAACTACGTTTTCACTACTGTTGCAGGGGGAAGTCTAACAGGAGCTCTGTTTAATCCAGCTTTGGCACTTTCACTGCATTTCACGTGCTTTGATGAAGCTTTCTATCACTTTTTTACAGTATATTGGCTGGCTCCGTCCTTAGGTAAGCATTTTATTTATTATGTTTGAAATACTATGATATTTTAAAACATGATGTAGAAGAATATCACAATGTCAATTTCCAAAGCCAGAGATGATACAAAAAGAGCTGACTCAGCAGTTAAGAGCACTATAACTCGCTGTGTGGACCAGGCTGGCCTTCATCTCACAGAGATGGAGATCCTCTTGCTTCTGCCTCCCGAGTGAAACCACCTTACCTTTGAAGTCAGGGCCTTTCACTAAACCTAGAACTGCCCCACTTTAGCTAGACTGACTGACCAGTGGGCCAGAAGCTGCCCATGCACTCAAGTTACAAGGAGCAGGCTGCCGTGCACAGCGTTTCTGTGAGTGCTGGAGATCTGAACTCAGCATCTTCGTGCTTCCACAGAGAGCTTTACCCACTGAGCCATCTCCCCAGCCCCTAAAGCTGTGTTTTTAATTAAGGCTGAGCACAGGAGAGAGACTGTTGTACAGGCCTAAAATTCTAGTTAATCAGGAGACTGAGGCAGGAGGACTACAAAGTCAAGGACTGCCTGAGCTACAGAGCAATTTTAAGTCCAGCCTGGGCAGCTCACTGAATCACTGTCTCAAAAATACAAAGTACGAAAAGGCCTGGGGAAATAGCTCAGTGGTAGAATGCCCAGGGGTGAGGCCTGGTTTCAGTTTCTAGTACCACAAAAGAATTTTTTTTAAATAGCCAGGCAGAGGCAGAGATGCAGCTTAGTTGGCAGAGTGCTTGATTAGCATACATGAAGCCCTGGGGTTGAGTCCTATGGTTGAATAAAAGCTGGGTATGGTAGTGAGGTGCAGGCAAGGAGGTCAAAAGTTCAAGGTTACCCTCGGCTACATATTGAGTTTGAGGACAGCCCAGGCTACATGAGACCTTGTCTTAAAAGAATACGAGGCTAGAGAGATAAAAGAATAAATTAGGAGTTTAGCAATTAAGAGCACTGGCTGCTCTTACTTCAGACCCAAGTTCAGTTCCCAGCACCGACATGGCAGCTAACAACTGTCCATAACTCCAGTTCCAGGGGATCCAACACTTTCTTCTGGCCTCTGTGGGCACTGCATGCGTGTGGTGCACGTACACTTACAGAGGAACCAGGGTCTTCTGCAGAGCCATCTCTCCTGACCCCTTAAACACTTCTATAAGAGTTGTGGATGTAGTTCATGACAGAGTGCTCACCTAGCATGCATGAGGCTCTGGGTTCCAGCCTTAGTACCAAGACAATTGTTTTATTTATAAAGATGGGTCAATGATAAAATAACTACAATGACGATATGCCTTTTTTATGTTACCAGAATTTCTTACCTTTACTCAGTCTTCTTTAAGCCTGATTATAACTCAAAACTGTATATGAAGAAGAGGATACCGGAGCCTCCATTAACCCATCACTCTTCTTTTTGTCAAGTTAGCATTTGTGTTTGGTTTTTGGCTGTCTTGAGACAAGGTCTCCCTATAGCCCCAGCTAGCCTGGAACTGCAGTATACACCAGGCTGGCCTTGATCTCACAGCAATCCATCGGCCTCTGCCTCTGTGCTGGGATTAAAGGCATGTGCCCCTTACCAAGCTGTCACCAAAACATTTTAAAGCTAATTCCCCAAACAACTGAAACACCCAAATAAAAAATGAAATTTTCACTTACCATTTGCTTCTTATTCAAGGAAGCGCTAACAAGTGTAATCAGGATGGGTCTTGTCAGTTACATATGGCCCTATTTGCCTTGTTGAAAGTACTCATTTAAGTTAGCATAGTGACATCTGTAATCCCAGCACTTTGGAGGCTAAGAGAGGACTGCTGTGAGTTCCAGGCCAGCCAGAGCTACACAGTGAGCTCCAGGCTAGCCTGGGTGATAAGAATGAGAACCTGATTCAAAAAGCCAAACAAAAGGATAGGTGTGGTGGCACATACTTTGATCCCAGAACTTGGGAGGCAGAGGCAGGCAATCAATGTGAATTCGAGGCCAGCCTGGTCTACATATCAAGTTCTAGGCCAGCTGTGGCTTCAGGGAGATCCTATCTCAAAAAAAAAAAAAAAAAAAAAATCAACAAAACCACAAAAATGTCAAACAAATGGTTGAAGCCTGCAATTCCAGCACTTGGAGAGAGAGAGAGAGACAGGATTGTTGCAATTTCAAGGCCAACCAGGCTGATCAGAACTTTCAAACTTTGTCTCAAGAAACTTGCAAACCAAAGTCCAGAGTCCTCTGCAGAGCCATCTCTCCAGCCCCTATAAAACTCTTCTGTAAGAGTTGTGGATGTTGCTCATGGTAGAGTGCTCTACCAACAAAAGGGGAAAAACAAACAAAAGACAAGCGAAACCCCAACTGCCAAAGCCTCACAGGCCACAGGAGATGAAGGTAACCTCAACAGGCCTGCTTGTCTTCTCTGCACACTCAACCAGCAGGCTGTGCTTTGGGAGTCAGTCCTTGTTCTTTTGTTCCTAATCTCATATTTGCAGAGACCGTTACAATTCTTCTAATAGAGCCCATCACTTCCCCAAATTAAAAATGTCAGAAACAGGGCTGAAGATATGGCTCAGTGGTGAAGAGCACTGGCCGCTCTTGCAGAGGAGCTGGGTTTGAATCCCAGCACCACATGGTGGTTGACAACCATCTGTAAACTCCAGTTCCAGAGGATCCAACACCCTCTTCTGACTTCTGGGTACTGAATGGCACAGGTGCACTTACACACATGCAGAACAGTAATTTTTTTTTAAAATGTTAGAAAAAGAGTTCTGCTAATGTAAATGGGCTGGGTGTGGTCCTCCTGTACTTTCATCCCAGCACTTGGGAGCTAGAAGCAGTAGGATCTTTGTGAGTTCAAGGCAGATCTCGTCTCTAAAGAAAAAGTGAAAGCAAAATGATTTGCTACATATTTCACACATTAAAAATTGGTAAATATGGGTTGGGCATGGCGGCACATTTCTGTAATGCTAGTACCTTGTGAGGTGGAAGCAGGAGGATCAGTTCAAGGCTAGCCTCAGCTGTATAGCAAATTTGAGTCCAGTCTAGGCTATATGAGACCCTGTCTCAAAAAAAAGAAAACAAAAGGCATTAGCAAATTCTGTGCTTCTATGAAATTGCAACTCCATTTTTGGAAAAAGCTTTTTAAAGTCTTGTTTTCGAGCAAACAGTGTGAAAGGTGTGGTGACATACGCCTTTAATCCCAGCACTCAGGCACAGGCAGGCCAATCTCTGAGTTCAAGGTCAGCCTGGTCTACATAGGGAATTCCAGGTCAGCTGGGGCTATAGGGAGACCCTGTCTCAAAAAAAAAACAATAAAAAAAAATACATAAATACATAAATAAATAGGAAATTGACAAATTTTTTGGTCAGTTAATGTAGCAATTATATCTGATCCCTTTCCATTTAAAGACTTTGCTTACAAACAGAATGATCTTTAAAAATGTTAAGGTATCGAGCTGAGCACCGTGGCACACATCTTTAATCCCAGCATTTGGGGGGCAGACACAGGTGAATCCCTAAATTAAAAAAAAAAAAAGCCTGGTCTACATAGCAAGTTCCAGGCCAGCCAGGGATACATGAGACTCTGTCTTTAAAAAAAGAAAAGGTATTGGCTGGGCTGGAGCGATGGCTCAGCGGTTAAGAACACTAGCTGCTCTTGCATTTGACCTGGGTTTGACTCCCAGCACCCACACGGTGGCTAACAACTGTCTGCAACTTCAGTTCCAGGGGATTTAACACCTTCTGACCTCCACAAGCACTGTCTGACATGGCTGCATACACATAAAACAAAACATTTTTTTAAAAAAGAGAAGGTATCAAAATGCTAGTCAAACATTACATTTTCTGCTATTAAATAAGAGTAAAATAATTAAAAATCTGCATATGACAAAAATTCAGTTATAACCTAAATATATAATTTAAGCCTAAATACATTATGATTAAAAAAAAAAAAAACTATTGCAGAATTCCCTTCCAAGATAGTGATTTGAACCATTAGTCACTCCTTATTTCTGTATTGTCTCTTTTTCAGATCTCAGTACTGAGCAATAGCCACATGATATATTTATCTGATGTAACTTTAAGAATAAAGGTTTCGCCAGGCTTGGTGGTACACACCTTTAATCCCAGCAGTCTGGAGCCAGATCAAAGCCAGCCTACATAGCATCCAGGCCAACCAGGGCTATAGCGAGACCCTGTCACACAAAACAAAACAGGAAGGTATAGAGTTGGAGGTGTAGCCCAGTGGGAAAGGGCTTGCCTTGTTATGGACAAGGCCCTGAATTGTATCCACAGCATTGCAAAGTGAAAAACAAAAAGGAAGTTAATAATATGAAAATTAAAAATTGTTTATGGACTGGAGAGATGGCTCAGGGCCATTAGGAGCTCTTGCAGGGTCTGGGTCTGATTCGCAGCACGCACATGGGTGCACTTACATACCTGCAGGCAGGACACCATACACATAAAAACAAATGCTAAAATCACTTACTATATTAAAATGGTTAAAATTTAGCACTGACCGAAGGTCACTGTTTTAGACACTTTATGCAAGTCAGCTGTAAAACCTGTTATGGTTGGACCGAAGAAAGAGCAAGGGTGCTAACAGACTGCTTGAACTCTCTAGGTTCTCTGGCTCGCTTGGAGCCCCTTCCTGCTCTCTAGAGTTTTTTTAAACTTTTTAAAATAAAGCTGGGTCATCCTGTCTGTTCAAAAAGAAGTAAAAACAATGTTTTCAGTTATTCTACTCCCCAGGCCACCCCTGAAGCACGGGGCTGCCACTTTTCAGGGGAGGAAGCCACTCAAGGCCGGGATTTTTCGACAAGTCCATAATGGAGCCAGAACTGAAACCATGAACCCATGGGTTCTGTGTCCTTTGAATTCGCTGTTTAAATCCCAACTAGTTTTACCAAATATATACTAACTGTAAGGATCGAAGAAAAATGTGAGAAGAATCTTAATTTATACCCAGGTAGTCATTATCATCTTCCTTAAAGGCCGTTGTGGTTTTACTTTACTGTATTTTGTCTTTCAGGTATTTTGTTGATGATTTTGATGTTCAGTTTTTTCCTTCCATGGCTGCATAACAACCAAACAAGTAATAAAAAGGAGTAACTATTCCACGGACTCAAACTGGGTCACAGGACAGCCAAGCTGGATGTCATAAGGATTTTATCACCTCATTTAAAACACTGGCCACTCGGGACTTATCAAGTTTCAACTTCCTTTGAGGAAGCTAAGTTTTCACCACTGGGACTTAAAATTACTGTGAAAATGGGGTAGCCTGTATTTGTGTTAAGACTTGTTCTGTGAAAAATGTGTTAAGTGCTGCTAGGAAAGACTCGTTCATTAAACCTCTGTAACTCTCAAGTGATCATTAACTTTGATGAAAAACAAGTGAATACAAGATTTAGTGGGAAAGGGAAAGTGATGGTTGGATTGAAGAAATGAGTGTCAGGGGTCGCGCTGAAGGAACAGGAGTTTAAGCTCTGCTCAACTCATCTCGCTAGAGAAGGCATTTTCCTACTAAGTCCTCACACAGTGGTGCTGTCAACAGCAAAGTTCCTTCTGGAAGTACATTATACAGCCACTCATCCAAAACAGGCTTCCCATTTATTTGACATAGAATCTCACAATGTACCCTGGTGGCCTGAAGCTTCCTCCGTAGACCAGGCTGGCTTTGAATTTGCAGTAATCCTTCTCTCTCCCCTCAAGTGCTGGGATTACAGATGTGTCATCACAATAAGCTTTTTTTTTTTTTTTTTTTTTTTAGATGGGGGGAGGCAGGCAGGCAGGCGTGTATCAATATGTAGCCCATGCTAGACTAGAACTCAGTTGTGGCCCAGCCTGGCCTAGAATTTAGCAACCTCTTGAGTAAAAAGTACATGCTACTATTCCTGGCTCAGACTTCCTAGATTTTAAGTATATAAAAATCTTTCAAGTTGACAATTTCACTAATTCCAGCCAAACTGTATTCTTTAATAGAATATAATAAAGCACCCATGTTATCCAATGCCCTTGGAGGTTAGAAGGCATCACATCCCCTGGAACTGGAGTTACAGACAGTTGTGAGCTGCCATATGGGTGCGAGGATTCGAATCTGGGTCTTCTGCAAGAGCAGTCAGTGTTCTTAAGTGCTGAGCCATAACTCTAACTGGAAATGAATTTTTAACCTCCATTTTACAAATAAATAAGCTATGCCTAGAGGGTTTTAGGTTTATGGCTCTGTCACCTAGAGGCAAACACAACCATTTACATGTCTATTTCAGTTAAAAAATTCTTTTCAATTTCATTCCCAGCACCTACATGGTGGCTTATAGCCATCTGTAACTCCAGGTCCAGGAGATCTGACACCTCTTCTGACCTCTGCTGGCATTGCACAACTCAGGTGCACTTACATATATGCAGACAATACACTCATCCACATAAAAATGCATATTAACAAAAATATTAAATTTAAAAAATCAGTATTTCAATTTTTTTAATGATTTTTTAAAAAAAGATTTATTTTATAAGGCATGGTGGTGCATACTGTTAGTCTCAGCACTCTGGAGGCAGAGGCAGGCACATCTCTGTAAGGTCAAAGCCAGCCTGGCCTATATAGTGAGTTCCAGGCCAGCTGGGGCTACTGGGAGATCCTGTCTCAAAACACCAAAAAAAAAAAGTGCATGTGTGTATAATATATATATTTAATTTTACGTGTATGTTTGCCTATGTGTATTGACGTGTTCCACATTGTGTCTGGTGCTCAGAGGCTAGAAGAGAGCGTCAAATTCCCCTGGAGTTACACATGGCTGTGAGTCACTATGTGGGCACAGGGAACTGAATCTAGGTCCTCTGCTACATTAGCAAGTGCCTTTAATTACTGAGCCATCTCTCCAGCTCCTTAGTTAACAGGCAGTTATGAGCTGCCTGATGTGGATGCTAAGGACTGAACTCAGTCTGCTGGGAGAGTGTAGTAAGCACTCTTAATGACTGAGACATCTCCCCATCTTTCAGCATTTTTTTGAAATTTAAAAACCTTCAACTGGGGCCAGACAGATGGTTCAGCAGTTAAAGAGTACTGGCTGCTCTTGCAGAAGACCTGGGTTCAGTTCCCAGCACCCACATGGCAGTTAATAAGTACATAACTCCTTGAATTTCCAGGAAATCAATGCCTTCTTCTGGCCTCTGCAGGCATTGCAGGAGGAGGGTGCACTTACACATGCAAGCAAAACACTCAAAATAAAACAAATTTAAAATTTTAAAGCCTTCAGCTTTTCTCCATTGGAAGTCTTGAATGAAGTCGCATTTTCTTTCTTTAAACTAAATTTAACTTTATTATTGTGTGCAGTGTCTACATTGCACACACATCCATGGCACAAAGATGGAGGTCAGAGGATAATTCTGTGTAGTTGGCTCTCTCCTTCCATCTTCATGTAGGTTCTGAGGATAGAACTCAGGTCTCCAGGCTTGTGCTGCAGGTGCTTTTATGCTGAGCCATCTTGCTGGCATTGAAGTCTAATTACAAAAGACCCAGGTCATACGGGATTAAGTGTACTTCCCTTTCAAGGCAACTCCATGATCACAAAATTAGAACAAAAAAACAAAAAAAGGAGCTGGATGTGGTGGCACATGTCATGCCTTTAATCCTAGCACTTGGGAGGCAGAGACAGGTGATCTCTGAGTCTGGGGTCAGCCTGGTCTATAAAATAAGGAGTTTTAGGCCAGTCAGGGCCTACATAGTGACCCTGTCTTTAAAAGAAAAAGAGGGCTGACAGCGGATCTGTCTGAGTAATAATGAATGAACACGGAACTGGCAAGATGCCAGGTAACATAAGCTCTGCTGGCGAGCTTGTGGCCCGGTAGCTTCGGTGAAGCACACTGCTGAATCCAGCAATGAGGCCAGGTTGATCAACAAAGACTCGGGCTCCTAATACAGGCCATAAATGTCCTTTAAAGGAGAGTTGACTAAATGGCTAAATGCAGTCTTTGACATGTTCTACTGGGCCTACATGGTATTGAAATAAAAAGCCACTATATTCACTGTAGGTTCTCAGCCACCCTCCCAGGTAGGGCCTTACTAGGTAGCTCTGTCTGGCCTGGAAAAAACGCATCTGCCTGCCTCAGCTTCCTGAGTGCTGAGATTAAAAGGCGTGTGCCACCATTCCTGGCTTTTACTTTATTTTTTTCTACACAAAACTCCATATAGTTCTAGCTTCTTTTCAAGTAATAATGCCAGTCCTACATTCTGCCTCGGCAGCACTACCAAATAATGGACATTTCCTTTAAAATGACCCCCTGCTTTCTAAACACCAAGCTGAGTTCCCTTTTCTGTTTCGCACCTTTTTGTCGAATGCAGAAGCTCATCTTATTCATGTCACTAGGATGAGAATGTGCTCTTGTGGCTTGACAGAACGAGGGGCGGTATGAAGACGCCCACCCTCTAGCTCCAGCAGTGACAGTCGGACACAATGACACTTCTTCCCCTGCAGCCCTCTTAGGTCTCAGGTGGTGCTCCTTTTCTCTCCCACTTCCTATTCCCCTGGGCCTGGAGTTGGAAGTTTCCTGTCTTCACAGTTGCTTCCCATCCTCCCTGCTGCTTGTTAGAAGCCCGTCAGCAGCTGCCTCCCTAGACACGTGACACAGTTATCTACTATAGACCCCGCCAGTCTTGTTCTTTTAAGATTTTGTGTTTGTGTGATTCTATGCTATGTGTGCCTACGGGGGCCAGAAAAGGATGCCAGATCTTCTGGAGTTAGAGTTCCAGGTGGTTGTGTGCTGCCTGACATGGATCCTGGGAACTGAACTGGGGCCCTCTGGAAGAATAGCATGCACTCTTAATGGCTGGGCCATATATACAGCCCCCTTTTGAGGTTTTTTTCAATTACTTTTATTTTTTTATGTGCATGTGTGTTTTGCCTGCATGTATGTTAGTGTACCAATGTGTGCAATGCCCGTGGAGGTTAGAAGAGGGCATCGGATAATCTGGAGCTGGAGTTACAGATAGTTGTTATCTGCCATGTAGGTAGGTGCTGGAAACCAAACCTCTGTAAGAGCAGCCAGTGCTCTTAAGTACTAAGCCATCTCTCCAGCCCCCCCATCCATTAAGATCTGTGTTGCTGGGTTGGAGAGATGGCTCAATGGTTAAGAACACTTGTTGGTCTTTCAGAGGACTGGAGTTCAGTGCTCAGCACCATGTCAGGTGACTTTCAGCTCCCGGAGCATTCAACGCCTCTGGCCTCTGCAGGCTCCTGTACTCACATGTTCACAGCGTTTTCCTCCCACACACATGCACATCATTAAAAATAAAAATGGGTCAGGCATGGTATGGCACACTGGTGATCGATCTTATTTCCTGTCTCTGTGTAGTAGTATTACAGTTGTTTCTTGGTAACTAGGACCCACAAAGACGATCCTTCCAGTGTCTTGGCCTCTCAGTTCCTTACCTGTTTCTCCTCTGACAATTTGTCCTCTTCTCTGCCTGAGTTACAATTTAGCTACAGGCTTTTCCAGTCACCAAAACCTACGCAACTCAATCTACCGCCCTTCAGTTCTAACCTCTTCTTGGCTCCCTCACTGGAATACTTCACCTCCAAGGACCGCTCACTGAGAAACGTGCTCTCTGACACTCTCCTATTGCTCTCCCTTCTCAAGTACTTTCTTCTACTTAAAAAGCTTAAATCCCCTCTTCAAACAGTCACAGACATGCCTCCACACACCCTAAACTCCCTTCCATCTCTTCACCCTTTACCCTACTAACACAATGTAACTACAGCTTAACAAACACAACTGTCGGCTTATTCTATGCCTGTGCCACAGAACACAATCAACTTATTTTGGCAGTCTGTCTACTCATTCGTTCACACACACACATGATATTTACATCTACTATACTGTCCAGGTTTTATTAAGCCAGCATCGAAGCATCCTTCCTTCTTGGAGTAATGTATTGTGACAGAATCTGGACAGTGTCCTTCCAGTATAAAAGCTGAAAGGGCCGGATGATACTTCTTGCAAGTAAGGCACATGAGGCCAACCAGAACATTGAACCCTAAATGTGGTGACATGGCCACAGTTCAGAACAGTCTAACAGCAGCAAACAAGTCACCCATGGAATCACTCTTAGTTCCTAACATTTTTATGAAGCTAGCTTAATTACACTTTTCTGTCCAATTTTTTTCCCCAATAATTTTTTTTTTTTTAATTTGTGTATGTATGAGAGTGTTTTGCCTGTTGTGCAATGCAAGCCCCTGAACTGGAGTCACAGACAGTTGTTAGCTGCCATGTTGGTCCTGGGAACTGAACCCGGATCCTCTGGAAGAGTAGCCAGTGCTCCTAACCACAGAGCCCTACGCCTGTGCGTGCTGGGTGAGTGCTTTGTCACTAAGCTATATCCTCAGTCCTCTGCCAACTTTTTTCTTGATTAAACGAGCTACATTTGGATGATCACCAGAATCGTATTGTTTTATGAGTACTGCTCACTATCTTAACTATTTGCACTGTGTATTATATAGGCCTGTACTGTTTATCTGGAGGGTCACGGGTTTTCTTCACAGTGCTGTCAGGCATTCATCACTGCTGATGTGGCTGCTGTGTCTATCACCTCCTTTCCTCACCTGTAAGCCTGGAAAACACATATACCAGTGCATTCAACCTACTGACAGAGCAAAAGTAGGAATCTGCAGCACAGGCCTGAAGGTCCTACCCAAAATGCAGACTCCACAATGACTCACTGCTGAGTGGCATGTCAAGTTTCAAGTTTCTTAAATGTACTCTTAAGTAGTAGATTAAAATTCTAGCTTCTCAGGGCTGGAGGTTAAAAACACTGTGTGGTCTTACAGAGGACCCTGGGTCAATTCCCAGCACCCACATAGTGGTTAACTACCATCTATAACTCCAGTTCCAGGGGATCTGATGCTCTCTTCTGACCTCCCACAGGCACTGCATGACACAGGCACACTGACCTACATGCAAGCGATGCACTCATAAAATAAAAATAATAAAAAAAAATTTTTTAAGTTCTAGTTTCTCTTCAAGAAGTCAATACTAGGGCTGAGGGTAGAGTTGGTAGACTGCCTGCCTCACATGCATGAGGCCCTGAGTTCAGTCCCCAGCACCAGAAAAACAACAACAAAACCCCAAAAACCTGCATGTGGTAGCACAAACCTGGAATCCCATACATTCGGAGGTGGAGGCAGGAGGATCAAAAGTACAAGGTCACCCTTAACTACATAGCAAGTCTCTAAATAAATATATAAATTCAGTACTACCATTACCAATAATTTACAGCTATAGAGCTATTCTCCAGGCACTGATATCCTAAATACTTTATATGCATTAATGATTCATAATCTCCAAAATAATCTTTAAAATATCCCCAGGCAGCATGTTGCCTGTATATGCCTTTACCTAGCTTCTTTTTTCGTTTTTTTTTTTTCTTTCTTTCTTTTTTGAAATAGTATCTGATTCTGTAGTCCACGCTGGTCTCAAACTCCTGATCCCTGGCCTCTGACTCCGAAATGCTGGGTTACAGGCATGTGCTGCCACACCTGGCGTCACTTCTCATTTGAAATGATGAAGCCCTTCAAATCAGATACTAGTTGCACTTACGTACATGTGAACAGATTAAGATGTTAGTGTAAACACGTTCCAGTTCCTCCATCAAGAGAAAGCAGTAATTGTACTCTCAGAATTTAATTACTATATAACCACAGAAGATTGGTACCAGATGTGGATTCAGCTACTGTACGCGTTCTTTTAGAAAATAAAATTTGCATGAGAATCAGCTACGCAGCAGAGGACCTATATTCTGTAGATAAAATCAAATTCTAAAAAGCATCTGTGAACAATCACTAGTCAGACCTGCCTTCTAAAAGGAAGAGTACACAGGATCACACACTTAGAATCTCTTACCTTTATCAATACAGAGATCTGAACAGAGTCTCAAAACACATAACCAATAAAGCCTTCCACAAACTTATTTCAACAGTCTAGATTTCTGACAAACTGATCTTGGAGGGAGAAGGAAATTCATGAAAACCATAGTTTAAAAATACTTTTATTTTTTTCAATTTTCTTATGTGTACAGGTGTACTACCTGCATGCATTTAAGTGCACTCATGTTGTGCAGTGCCCATGGAGGCCAAAACAGGGCATTGGATCCCCTGAAAGTGGAGTTTTGGATGGTTGTTAGCTGCCATGTGGATGCTGGGAATCAAACCCAAGTCAAGCAGCCAGTGCTCTTAACCACTGAGTCATCTCTGGAGCCCCCAGAGGCCATACTTTAATATCCTTAAAAAAAAAAAAAAGGTAGAATGGAAAATAGTAACACTAACCTTACTTTTCAGGGAAATTTCAGTAATTCAAACTTAGAAGAGGGGGAAGTATGTCATTTTATTTGTTTTTTTTGTTTTTTTTTTTTTTTAAATTATATGTATGAGTGTTATCCCTGCATGTATATAAGTGCACTTGTGTCAGGCAATGCCTGAGGACAAAAGTAGGTATTGGATTCCTTGGAACTGGAGTTATGGACAGTTGTTAGCGGCCATGAGGTGCTGGGATTCGAACCGGGGTCTTCTTCAAGAGCAGCCAGTGCTCTTAACCACCAACCTATCTCTCTAGCCCCGATGGGTCAAACTTTAATATCATTAAAAAAAGGTAGAATGGAAAACAGTAGCACCAAGCCTACTTAGGGAAATCTCAGTAACTGAAACTTGGAAAAGGGGAAGAATATCTTTGTTTTTTAAAATTTTTATATGTATGAGTGTTACGCCTGCACGTATGTTAGTGCACCCGTGTCAAGCGATGCCTGTGGAAGACAGAAGTAGGTGTTGGATCCCTTGGAACTGGAGTTATGGGCGGCTGTTGGCCACCATGGGGTACTGGGATTCTAACCCAGGTCTTCTGCAAGAACAGCAGAGGCTCTTAACCACTGAGCCATCTCTCCAGCCCCATGTCTGTTGTTTTAAAGTTCATGCAAACAAAAGCAATTCCACTAACACTGAAATTAAGCTCAAAAATAAAAAATGAAAGGCTGGCGGGATTGCATGCCTTAAATCCCAGCATGAGGCAGGTAGATCTCTGTGAGATTGAGGCCAGCCTGGTCTACACAGCAAGTTCCAGGCCAGCTGAGGCTATAAGGAGACACCCCCCCCCCGCCGCAAAAAAAAAAAAAAACAACTAGACTTAATAAATGTTGGTTTGCAGGTGATAAAATCAGCCAGGTAATTAAAGCCCAGAGGTCTGCTGAACTAGAACCCAAGCTTTGCTTACTGCTTCCCCTGCAGTACCAGGCCAAGCACAGTAACTCCCACAGGAGATGCACAAAAATCTCCTAAAACCTGTTCCTTTAGAAAGAAATGCAAATGAAATTTCTAAGATCAGCCCATAAGAGAACCCTGTAGGGGAAGAAGTGTTTCCCTTCAGCAGCTGGTAGGTACTAAGGCAGTACTCTGGTTTGGAACATAGGCTTAAAAAACGACAGCTCTTATCTACATAACCTTACATGAGTGCAGCTCTCTAGAACGCAGTTCTTCTTCTAAAAAGTAGGCAATAAAAGAATCTATACCTACAGAGTAGTCATCGTGTATCATACGGGAAGGACCCAGGGCAGTGGCTGCTACAGAGGTCTCAGAAGACTTGTTTCCTTTTTATCTTTATTTTTTGGTTTTTCTGAGGCAGGGTTCCCTGTGGCTCTGGCTGGCCTGGAACTCACTATGGACCCTGGGCTGGCCTGGATCTCAGAGGTCCATCTGCCTCTGTCTCCTCTGTTTGGGGAGTAAAGGTGTGTACCACCATGCCTGGCTTATTTTTAGTTTAGAAAGTATTTTGCCTGCACAAATATAAGTGCCCAAAGAGGACAGAAGACAGTGTTGGATCCCCTGAAACTGGAATTAAGGGCAATTCTTGGCTACCATGTAGGTACTGAGAAAGAAGTCAGGTCTTCTGCAAGAGCTGAACAATCTCTCCAAACCCTAGTTTCATTTTAAACAGGCTGTTTTGCCTACTTATTTTAGCAGATTCACAATATCTAAGGTCTGGATTAAAAAGAAAAAAAAAGGAAAATTGGTTTTTGGCTTAGCTGACAGGATGAGGGAAAGACCAAATAAAGGCCCTGACCACAGGGCTGAAGGGGTCACACTGAGGTGCAGTCACTAGCCACACTCCAAGTCGCTTATTCAACCAATTTTCCTTTTTTTGTGTATGAGTGTATTGCCTAATGTAAGTTCACCATGTTGTGCAATGCCCTAGGAGGTCAGAACAGAGTGTAGGATTCCCTGGAACTGGAGTTATGGACGGTTATTAGCCACCTTGTGGATGCTGGGAATCAAACCCTGTTCCTTTGCAAGACAGCCAGTGCTCTTAACTGCCGAACCATCTCTCCAGCCCCTTAACCTTCTTTCTAAGGTCATATAAAAGCATCTAAAATCCAGGTATAACTACAAAATCAGCCTTCAAATATGTAGGTGCCTATGAAAACTATTTAGCAAGGGCTGATAAAAATAAAAATTACTCCCAATCCAATCACATCAGTAGCAATTTCTTTAAAGATTTGCCTTGTGAAAGATCTGCTAGCAGCTCACACATTTTCTTATTAATTTCATAAGTCTCAACAAAAGTCAACAGATGTCTCAGTTTGTAAAGTGCCTTCTGCAAAAACATGAGGACTCAAGTTGGGATACCTAGCACTCATGGAAAATCCAGGTACAGTGGCGCATGTCTGTAACTCTAGCACTGAGGAAGAGATGAGGGACAGGAGGACTCCTAGAGGTCACTGGACAGCCAATCTAGTCAATCAGTGAGTTCTAGGTTCACTGAGAAATCCTGTCTCAAGAGCGAAGGTGGAGAGTGACTGAGGACAACCAAAGCAGACCACCAGCCTATACATGGACACACACATACATATATACATACCACACATACAAAGGCAACAGACCAATGTTTTTTCTTACCAGTATTACTTAAAAGAGTATGCAGGTCCTCTGAGGCATAGGGGGTGGGATCTTCTAGAACTGTAGTTACATGGAGTTATTAGCAGCCATGTGGGTTCTTCGAACTGAACCCAGATCTTCCAGAGCAGTACATGCTCCTAACCACTGAGCCATCTCTTTGGCCCTAGTATCATTTTTGGGGTTTTTTTTCCTTTTGAGACAGACTCTCATACAGTTTACGCTGGCCTTCAACTTGCTAGGGAGCCAAGAATGACCTTGAAATTCTGATCTTAAGATTCAGAGGCATGCACCACCCTGCCCAGTTTATGGAATACAAAGGACTTGATCAAGACAGGGCTTAATGTAGCTAGATACTCTACCAACTAAGCTATATCCCTAGCCCCAGCATTATTTCAAAGAGGTTTGTTTGTACATATGCCTGTGCACATATGTGTGGGTGCCTATGGAAGCCAGAAGAGGGTGTTGGATCTCCTTGGAGCTGGAGTTACAGGCTGCCTGATATGGGTGCTAGGAACTGAACTCAGGTCCTCTGAAAGGGCAGCAGGCACTCTGAACCACTGAGCAACCTCTCCAGCTCCCCAGCATTCCTTTTTTTCCTCATTAATGGTTTTATTCAAGAACAAGAACACAGTAATATAGAAAACCTAGATTTATTGGTTAAACTATTACAAAGACAAAACATTATCATTAGGAGTACTTTTCAGACTTCATTACAGATTACCTCTGTTACAGAATGCAAACTGAATAGGGTGGACATTCAAGGATCTAACCTAGGAGAACATAACAGAGCAGACTGCTCAAAAAGGAGCAGCAGAGAAGCTAGCACACAGCATTTGTGATATGGTGGGCTACGGGGTTCAGATTTCCCCCAGAGGCTACCTAGAGACAACCTGAACTGATATGAGCCCCAGAAGGACCAATGCCTCTGTGGAAATGACAGAGGCTGAACCCTCGGAGACTTCTAGGGTTCAGAGTTCTTTTAAGCCCCAGAGGCATCTGAGCTTCAGCCTCCCTCTTTCCCACCCACACCCCAAGCCCTGTGCATTTTCACCACATAGGTTTGCCATCAGTCAGATGTGCATACAGCAAAGACAAAGAATTAAGGAGACCTGGACACAGAAAGTTTGGGGCAAATGATAAACTACAAACACCCCCTCAGTTAAGTTAATTCACCTTTGTTATAAAGGTTGTAGGTTCTTCTGTTGACAATTTTGTCTTGAGAAATAACTGGGTTAAGTGAGTTTTGGAGAAGGACAAAGCATTTCACCAACCCCACTTGCGAGTGGAAGAGGCACCAAGTTCCCTCCTACAGTTACGAGCAGAATCTGAAAAACAAAAGGTTTATTACCACCACCAGCACCGCCAGCACCACCAGCAGTCTTTTTTAGACAGGGTCTTCCTATTTCCCAGCTGGTCTGGAACTTGCTATGTAGTCCAGGCTGGCCTTGAACTCCCCGAGATCCACCTGCCTGCCTCTGCTGGGATTAAAGGTGTTCGCCACTACGCCCTGCCAGTGTTAGTTATTATCAACAGCCATTATTTACCGAATGCCTTGGTTCTAGAAGACTTACAGAAATATCTCAATCCATGGGACAGCCCTTCCAGGTAGCTATTATCATCCCCATTGTACAGAAGAGGAAACTGAGGAAAACACAAGTTACATATGTGCCCTGTTCAAAGGCACACACCTAGTGCATGTGTAGCTGAGCTGTGATCCCACTGTCCATATACATTCTCCTGCACCCCATTTCGTTCACTGAGAGGTTTATTATCTTGAAATTAGTAATGGTTGCATGAAACTCTTTTCTTTGTTCAGTTTTTAAAAGCACATACAATCTTAAATGATCAAAACCTACAAAGATTGTTTGGAAATCAGGTCAACTATTTGGATGAAGAATAGGAATAAAATTTATGAGTTCAGTACTTCTTTGCCTCTGAGCAGAGGGCATAAAATGAACAGAAACAAATGATCAGCTCGTTAGAAAAATCAGTGGTGATTTTAGGGTTACTTCACCACTACAAAGACCCCTCGGGACCTTGCCAGGGACCGTAGCAGCATCTACTTGTGGAACTGTTGGTGACATGCCAAGTGAGTTTTTCATTACTGTCAAAAAAGAAAATGGCTGATAGTATCTCAACAGTTCATTTTTCAAAGAGAAATCTGAGAAAACCATATGATACTCCGAAAGGTCTTCCAGGGCCACCAAAACATTCACAGACTAACTGCCCCTAAACTGACAACCTGAGTTTTCATCTAAACAATGAGATGAGCGGGAAAGAGAACCTAAGACTGGGAGAAGGCTTCCATGAAGCAGAACAGCAAGTGTTAACCCAGCCCCTGTGAGCTAACCCAGGCCAGTGAGGCTCTAACCCAGTCCAGGGAAATGAACTACTGACCCTGGAAAAGACACCACTGATACAGACTGTATAAAAAACTACAGGCAAGAATACACGGGAATATTATGGAAAAAGATATAAATTGCAAACACCCAAAGTTTCATAGTAAGAAACGCAGTATTAGATTTACAAGCACAATAATTTAGAAACACAGCAATATAGGCAGAAGAGTGAAAACCTTTAACTACAGGAAGTCAACAATAACACTTAAGGTTCAGAACTGAAATAGATGCCAGAAGAAATTGAAGGGATTTTTTCCAGTGTGGGGGCTGATGGAACCCAGGGCTGGGAGTGTGCTAGGCAAGTGCTCTACACTGAGTCACACTCCCAGCTCCTGAAATATTTACTCCAGCAAGGAATAGGAAGGGCACTCAGAACACAACTGGATGACTGGGGGTGGAGGCGGGACAGCCAAGTTAAAACACAAATTCTGCCCTGCCGTGCTCTGACACATGCTTTAAGAAGATAAAATGACGTGGAAGGCAGTGGCTCAAAGACCGAAGACAGACAGACAGTATTCCAGAAAATACACTTACACGGAAGCAGGAAGGAGAATTTAACAAAGCAAAAATTTATAGCATGTAAGGAAGGACTACTTATTGCGGGCACTAGGCACTGTTTTGTATAATGCAACTATATGATGTTCAATCAACAAACAAAAGCACTCTATGTACTCAAGCTGGCAAAAGGCAATCCATGTTGCAGGGTTAACAAAGCAGCGATACTCAGGGTGGAGTCTGAGGTGAAGCTCACCAGCACCCGCCAGGAGACAAAACTGGCAGAAAGGTTGCGTGTCAGCTGTGAAAAGCAGCAGGCAAGAACCTGGGAAAGGATGGCTTTGGGTGACTGCACGTGGATTGGACAAATCAGCCTCGAACATTTAGGTACATAGGATGCCTGTCCCCCGTTGTTCACAGAAAGAGGGGGACAAGATTATGACTAAAGGCTTAAGCTCAGTGTGGAATTATTTCTTTTTCCTCTCTTAAGTGAAAAGCAGTGAGCTGCAGTAAGTCATGAACATGCTAAGGGTTCAACTAACACAAAGAAGAAAAAGTGACCCTGGCAGACCAAGACCTGCTCAGGCCGTCACACCTGCTGAGCCACAGATCTGTTTCGGAAGACAGCTCCTATCAATGACTAACCGCACAAATCCACCACTTCTTTCTCATCTATCTACTCTGGATTTGTAGCATAGTATTGGGCAGATGTTATCTGAACATTGCAATGTTTGCAGACTGATTTGTTAGGGCAAAAAACATGTAATTTTTAGGAACTGGGTGGGGATGGGCAACATTTTTTCAAACTGCTAACCTTAAAAAATTTTCTTGAGTTATGAAAGTAGTAGTTATTCCCTATGATTCTCATGTTCAGTGACAAAGGAGAAAATAAGTTACTCACCTTATAGCAGCATAAACGGTTTTCAGTGATCAACATCTGCGTCCTCAAACTGCCCAGCGACTGTTGGTGTGGTGTCTACCTCCATACCGTCTGAACAGATAAAAGGTATTTCTGAGCTGTATGTCCTGAACACTACAGACAGGCAGATTTAATAAGAAGGAAGCCAGTGCCCTCTGTTGGTAAGAACTGGCCTTTTACAGTTGGGTATGTGTACACCTTTAATCCTAGCAGATGGAGCTCTGTGAGTATGAGGCTGGCCTGGTCTACAAAGGGAGTGCCAGGTCAGCCAAGAACATCACATATATCATGAGACCCTATCTCTTACCCTACAAACCCAAAGAAACAAACAAAAGTATTATTTATGATTATTTACTTATTTGAGTATTTTGTTTTGAAACAGGGCTTCATGTAGCCCAGGCTGGCCTTGAATTCCCGATTCTCCTGCCTCGGTGTCCCAAATACTAGAATTACACATATATACCACCATGGCAGGCTATCCCACCACATTTTTCTATTTTGAAAACTGAAGTACCCAGAAAGAGACTGAGAAAGAAAAATGCTACCTGTGGGTTTAAGTCAGGTTAAAATAAGTCCATGGATTCAACATTTACTTTGTAAAGTTACATTAACACAGAGACACAAAAATTCTAGATTAAGAACCTTCCTTCCTTTGCAGAGTGTGGGGCAGAGATCAGGGACACATATCTTGCCATGTAGCCTAGGCTGGCTCAAACTCAGTATAGTCCAGGCTCAGTTTCCAAGTGCTAGGATTACAAACATGTACCACTAGGTCTGGCTGGTAGGAATTCTCACTAAGTATCAACAGTTCACCCTTCACAGATGTGTGTGAATTATTTACTGTTAGACATTATTTAAAAGTACATGGTCAATACTCACAAAGCCTATAATATAGCTTGGGAGAAAAGAAAATCTAAGCAGAATACATTTTTTATTTCTGTTTTTCTTCTTATTAATTAATTAATTTTCTTGAGACAGGATCTTACAATGTAGCACCAGAAGGCTTGAAACTCCCTATGTAGACCAGGCTGGCCTCAAACGCTCAGAGAGCCCCTGCCTCTGCCTAATGAATGCTGGCATTAAAAGCATGTGTCACTACACCTAGGTTGTTATTTTATGAGTGCTTTATCTGAATGTAAATAAGTACACTTGTACCTTTTATCTGCCGAGGCCAGAAAAGTTTCAGACTCTTGGAATTGGAGTTACACAGTTCTTAGCCTGCATATGGGTGCTGAAAATCAACCTGAATCCTCTGCAAGAGCAGCCAGCGCTCTTAACCTCTGAGCCACTTCTCTAGCCTCTCCCTATGTTTCTTATCTTACTAAAAAATTTGGGGGTTGAAGGCAGAAGAAATATGCTTTCTTTACAGTTGTTTTCTTCACTTCCTTATTCAAATCCATTCATTCTTCACTCTTCAGCCTGCCACAGATGTCTGCCACGTGCTGGCATCCTATCACCTGAACACGTAAACATAACTTGTATGTAAAATTAACCTGGGCATGAGATGGCTCAGTGGGTACACCTGATGACCCGAGTCTGATTCCAGGATCCACATGGAAGAGGGCAAGCTAATGCCTCCAGTTGTCCTCTGACCCCCCAAGCCCAACATCACGAAACACTGTGCACCCAACATATGCAACACACATTCACCCTTCCATGTTAAAAGGCTTCTTCTAGTCTTGCTAAAGAGCACCTCTTACCAGAAACTCCCATCCTGTTTCCAGCTTCTGCTGCTTCTATCTTTTCAAATCTCTGAAACGGTCAAATCTTTTCTGTGGTGCAAGTATGTCAGCATGTGCCTGTGGAGGCCAGAGCAGGATGTCGGGTGTCTTCCTTCCCTCCACCGCCTCACTGCCTTGTGACAAAGTCTCTCAACTGAACCAGAAGCTGATGTCTGGCTAGGCTAATCAGTCAGCCAATGAGTTCTGCCTACCTCTCCCCTACCTGAGTCAGCTGGCATGGCCATGTCCAGCTTTTATGTAGATGCTGGGGATTGAACTCAGACCCTCATTCTTACAGAGGCTTTCCTACCCAGAGACACCTTGCAGCCCAAATCTAGTGGTACTTACGGTCTGTTTCATTCAGACCACTTCTGATCTACAGTACATAGCAGGGCTTCTCTTCTTCCCTTCGTTATTTTCTCCTCTCCAATTCTAATTTCCCATATAGCAACCAGTAGTAATAGAAGCTAATCAAATCATCAATGGCTTTACACTGACCTAAAAGTAGTGATTCAGGTACCAAGGAGACGTGGATTGGTTCATGACTCCATCTTTCTGTTGCTATATTAATGAGCCTTCGTGTACTTTTAAATTGACAGGTAATGAACTGCAGTTTCCCAAAGGTGAGTAGCTTCTTATCCCTGACATGGCTAATGCCTTTATGTACATTTCACCAACCTGCATGTTATCTCTGAGTCCCACTTCTGCATTATTCAGATCTTCGCTTAGTTATCACGCCATCAGACTTGACTATCCCTATTGGGGAAAGGCTCTACAAACATCTCCAGATTCTTTATATACTGTTAGCTTACGTTTCTCTTCACTAGAATGTTACTAACAGTAAGATAATAACCTCATCTCTCTCCAGGCTTTCTGTACTCAGATGCAGTAGCTTAACAGATACCTCTACATACACGAGAACCTAAAGCTCTGAAACGCCAGTCACTGGCAGATGCACAGTGTTTGATGGCAACAGGAATGACGTGGGCAATGGTGTTGGTTAAAGAAACTAAACATGGGCAATTTCAATCTGCCAAAAAAATCTTATGAATTAAAAGTCCAAAAAACCTCTCACTTTAGCCATAAGCCATAGAACATTTAATATAAATGTTCAAATAAGGAATATTACAGCTAACAAAAATAAACAACTCTTCAGTGATGAGCAGCTTTTCTTCTTCATTTCTTTATTTATGGTGCCGAGGGTCAAACCCAGGGCTCTGAACATGCGAGACCATGCTCTGCCACTGGGCTATCCAATCCCAAGTCCTGACAAGAAGCGTCTGTTTGAGTTGCTGGTCAGTGGAGTCCCACAGACCAACTCCGAAACATGACAGGCTATTGCCACTACTCTTGGTCACCCTCCAGAAGTGGATGATGAGACACCACATACCCGAGTCACGCTGGTAGCAAGTAGAAGTTTCTTCCCTGCTGGCTAGCATTCGTAGTGCTGGAAGATGCCATGCACACTACCAAGGGGAAAAATAATCAACAATTTCACCCAGCTGTGAACCCTGCGGCTACAAGATGACGCCCACTAGTGCAGCACAAATGCTGTGGGAGCAGTCACCTACTTTCTGATCGGATTTAAGGCCCACTCCACAAGACACAACCCAGGCCTGGTACTACTAACTAAGCCAAGAACCTGTGGCTGGGTAAGTCACAGGCACTAGGGGAGAATCTACCACTATTTTTCTTTTAAATAGTATAGTATTAACTTCCCCCTTAAGTAGTTATCTTTATAGATTAGTGCATCTCTCAAACCACATCAGGGATTAGAAGCTTTTCTTTGTCTAAAAGATGTGAATAAAACAGAGACCCCCCAAACTGGAAGGAAGGAAGAAGGAAGGAAGGAAGGAAGGAAGGAAGGAAGGAAGGAAGGAAGGAAGGAAGGAAAGGAGGGAGAGAGGGAGGAAGGAAGGAAAGAAGAAAGGAAGGTTGTCTTCATGAGATTTCACTTAACAGTGTCTGGAGTTGAAATGTGTCTTTCCAAATTTGTGTTGAAGTTCTAAGCTACAGAATCTCTAATCACAAACCATGATCTTATATGAAGAAAGGATCTATACGGAGAAAATCAAGTTACAGTGACATAATTAGGGTAGGCCGTAGCTCAGTATTACCGGTATCCTTTATAAAGACCTGATGGTTAATTTTATAGCTAGGTTTGTCAAACATCATTCCAGATGTTCCTGTGGATATATTTTTTAAGATGATAGTAATATTTACATCGGTGGACTCTGAGTGAAAGTTATCCTTCAGAATGGGGGTGGGGATGGGGCTCATTTAACCAGATAGAAGCCTAATAGGAAAATAGTTGATCTTCCCTAAGTAAGAAGAAAATATGCTTAGAAGTTCAGACATGCTAGTGGACACCTATAATCCTAGCACTTGGGAGCCCAAGGCAGAAGGAGCTCAAGTTGAAGCCACCCACCCTGGGCTACACAGCAAGACCACTGATCCCTATCCCCAGCCCCCCAAATTCTTCATCAGACCACTTTCTGGCTCAAACTACCAATCAAAGAACTCTGGTTGTTAGTCCTGCAAATTTTAGATTTACTAAGCCTTCATAATCAGAAGCCATTTCGTAAATCTTTCTCCTTCATATACATGTATCTGTAAACACACACACACAATTCACACCAGAGAGCATGTGTGAGCCTATGAACACACAGAAGGTCTTCTTTACATTTTATTCATGTGAAAGACTGTTCAATTTAACAGAAAATGTCACACGGAAACAGCATATACACAGCAGTTAGGTACAGGGCTGTCGCCTTTTGTGTATGTGTATCTCACACACTGTTGGTTGCTTCTCTGGAGAACTAAGACTAATGGAAAAGGGAATCCTGTCACTGGTGTGGGCTGAATAAGATGACGCGGAGGAAGATGACTGCCACCTACAGGCAGAGGCTCCCGCAGATCTTCCCTCACAGCCACCGGAGAACCAAGCCAGAACTTTGAGTTTCCCAAAGTAGAAGGTATCAATTTTTGTTTAAACTATTCAGTTTGCTGTACTCTGCTATGATATTCCAACCACACTAATACAGATTTGCTATAAAAAATGGCAGATAAGAGTCAGGCTTGGTGGCACACTCCTCTAATCCCAGTGCTCAGGAGGCAGAGTCAGGAAGATCCTCTTTGAGACTGAGGCCAGCCTTGTCTCAAAAATGAACAAATAAATGAACAAACCACCAAACCAAATAAACAACAGATATATCTCAGAATTGTACCTGACCCACCCCTCACCCGCACTGCCCCATTTCTTCTTGGCTGCTCATCTGAGTATTTAATGGCTTGGTGGAACAGCACTGGCCTAGCACATGTGTACTCTGCCACCACAAAACACACAAAACAAGCAAAGAAACAAAGGAGGGTCAATGTAAACACAGAACTATTTTTTTAAAGACTTATTTTTATTTGTGTGTGTATATGTACATGTGTCTGAGCAAATGCATGCCACACATATATGGATGCCCACGGAGGTCAGAAAAGAGTGTCCAATACTGGAACTGGAATTTCAGTAAGGAACTGAACTGGGGTCCCATGGAAGAGCGACAAGCATTCTTAACTGCTGAGCCACTTCTCCAGCCCCACAGGCTAGAACAACTTATGAAACTGGTTCTCTTCTCCTATCATGCGGATTCCAGGGATGAACTAAGGTCATCGGGTTTGGTGGCAAGCACTTTTACTCACCTAGCCATCTCACTGACCCCAGACCACTTTTATAGTTGGTATAGTCTCAGGAGTGAAGGGGAACGGAACACTAAAGAGCACAGCAACACAAACAACATCCCAAAGCCAGGTGTGGTGGTGTATGCCTTTAAGTCCAACACTTAGAGGCAGAGGTAGGTGGATTTCTGAGTTTGAGGCCAGCCTGATCTACATAATGAGTTCTAGGTCAGCAAGGGCTACCTTGTAAGACACTGTCTCAAAACAACAAAACAAAAACAAAGAAAAAAGTCAAAAACATCATTCCCCTCTAGTAATTCTGCATTTGCTTCCTAGAAGTTTGAAACTTCTTTGTTTTACAGTTTCCAAGAGAAAACCTTGTTTCTTTATAATTTCCCTCAAAGCCCTTTGTTCACCCTGAAAAAGAACACCCACCTTCGTAATCCCGTACTGAATCTTCTGTCCGGACTCCTGCCATGTTATACTGGCTGCTTACAGACTGAGAAAGCATCCCTTCTAATCTTTCCAGCGTGGCTTGCCCTTCTGCTGTTAAATGGGACAGTCCTTCTTCGTAGGTATAAAATGTAGGGATATCGCCCTGTCCTTGTTCTAAACAAAAAGAAAGCTTTTGAACTAATATATTACCAATCAGAAAAACCAAAATGGAAATTAACAATGCAGTTGCTCAAGATGTACACAGTCTTCTAGGAAAACACTCCCAACAATTTTGACAAGGTCACTGTTAAGGGAATTACAAAGAAAATGTTCCTACCCTCTAGGATGAGAAAGAATAAACAATGTGGTCCTAGAGGGGGAAAAGGGGTGACATCGGCTGTAAGCCACGACCAGGCTTCTCAATGAGACATGGCTTGTGCTATGCGGACAGCCACCCCAGGCTAAAATGTTCCTGACTACTCATTTCTGGCTGCCAGTTTCTCATCCCACTTCCACTAGTATTTCCTACCCTCCCTCAATTATCACCCCTCCCCCTCTTATTTTTGGTTTTGGGAGACAAGGTCTCCCTGTTGCCCCAATTGGCTTGGAACTCAACAGGTAGACCAGGCTGGCCTCGATCTCACAGAGATCCACTTGCCTTTACATCTAAGTGTTGGAATTAAAGGCAAACGCCATCATGCCTGGTTTCTATTATCTCTCATTACTACCTTTAAATCTGAGAAACCAATTCATTTTTCCAATTTGTCTGCTGAAAGGGCCTGGACACTGCATATGCCACTCTGTATTATTCACTTTTATTAGCCATTTTACATATACAAAGAACTAAATTCCATGCCCTTAGTACTTAATGTTTAACATGAAATGCTAAAACCAACAGTGAAGGTCGTGTCACTGACCGTGTGCTTCCACGTCATACTCCTCTCCGTCATAGTCATCCGAGTCTTCGTCCTCGGGGTCAGGGTGCAAGGCCTGGCACTCACACATCGCAGCGAACAATGCCTCCACTGAGCAAAGACATTCAATTGTAATTACTTTTTTTTCAATGTACAATGAAATTTTATAAAAACCATCAGTGCAAAGAAATTTAATAAGTAAACAAGATGCATACTAGAGTAACAGTATTTATAAAATATGCAAAATTCAAACAGGACTGATCTTGAAAGTGCCTGGCTGATCCCAAAAGTACCTGAGACCATGGACAAGTCACCAAGAAATTCAAAATATTACCGACATCACTTCACAGGTGGCGGAATTTTCTACAACCCTGGCATTTTCTACTTTGGAACTCCAACAGGTGGGATTCAGTCAGCAGTATCAATCAGTGAATATACCAGGTACCACGGGGTCTACAATTCTCTCACTATATTCACAACCTGAGATGCTAGTAAGTACCCATTCCTCGAGGATTTCACAGTCGCTAAAATGAGGACTAATATAACGGACAAGTCGATGGGGGGCGGGGGACCACGTAGGGAAAAGACCAGAATTACAGAACACTCACATGCTGACTTATCACTAGGCACAAATCTAAATTCAGTAATAGGTTCGATGTCATCATCACTGTCTTCCTCATCTTCAGAAAGAGATTCTTTTGATTCTTCTAGAAAAGAAACAAAAATAACGTTTTTGACATTAAAAAGTTTTGAAGTATTTAAGTGTAGAGGTGTGCCTGCCTGAGTGAGTGTTCATACATGTGGGCAGAAGAAGGCCAGAGGAAGCCACTGGATCCCCTAGAACTGGGATTACAGGTGGTTGTGCACCACCATATGGGTGCTAGGAACCTAATCTGGGTTCTAGGCAGAATAGTAAGTGCTCTTAACTGCTGCTAGCCTTTTCTTCAGATCCCTCCCCTGGCCCCACTCCCCCTTTTAAAACCATCTGGTCTTGGATCTTGCTATGTAGACTAGGCTGGCCTTGATCTCACAGAGATCTACCTGTGTATGGCTTCCAGAGGACTGAGATTAAATGGCTAAGTCTCCATTTTAAAAAATGTATCATTTTTAATTATGTGTTGGGTAGAAGTGTGCACCTTAGTGCAGAGCCCATGGAGGCCAGAAGAGGGCATCAGATTTCCTGGAGTTGGGAGTTACAGGTGGTCGAGTCACCTGACGGGTGCTGAGAAGGGAATTTGAGTCCACTGCAAGAGCAGCACCACTCTCAACCACCGAGTCATCTCTCCAGCCCCCAGGAATAAAAATAACTTGAAGTCCCTATATTTGAAAGGCTGAAGCAGGACATTAAGTACAAGTCAGCCTGAGACACACAGCAAGACTTTTTCTCAAATTAAATACATTAAATTTAACAAAAAACAAACTAGGAATATTTCCTAAAGAAAATGTAATGATTTATCTAAATACTGCAGTTTAATGTTCTATTTTGGTTTTGGTTTTTGAGACAGGGTCTCACTGTGTAGCCCTGGTTGGTCTAGAACTTGCTATGTAGACTAGACTGGCTTTGATTTCACAGAAATCCACCTACCTCTGACTCTGGCTCTGGCTCCTGAGTGCTGGGATTTAAAGGCATGTGCCAGCACACACAGCAAAGTTCAAACAAAATTTTTAATTAAATGTTATTCATTATTTTTATTTTCTGTGTATGAGTGTATTGCCTACATGTAAGTAGGTACACTTGTGTTGTGTAGTGCCCAAAGGAGTCAGAGGAAGGTATTCAAGGGCAACTCCTTGAACTGGAGTTGCAGATGGTTGTTAGTCACCATGTGGGTGCTGGGATTCTAACCTGAGTCCTCTGCAAGAGCAGCCAGTGCTCTTAACTGCTGGGTCATCACTCCGGCCCCTGTAGTTCAATTTTCACTGACGGTTATTTCAGGGCTGAAAAGGGTTCTGAGGCTGTGGCCCAGTGGTTGAGCACTTGCAAGGTACTGATAAGATGCTACACCAACAATTTACAGGCGAGAAATCAAATTTCATGAAAGTTACCTGACCCGACACATGAATGAATTGTTTGTTGATAAAAATGTTCAAAGAGAATTAGAGCGGGAGACACACCTCAGTTGTGGAGTGTTTGTTCTCACAAACTAGGCTCTGGGTTCAAGCCCTAGCACTGGACAAATGAACAGTGAGACATGGAGATATTAAAAAAAAAAAGAAAAAAACAGGAGAAAGCTAGCTGCGGGCTACATGAAACCGTTGATAGGACAATTCTAACACACAACTATTACACTAGTTAGAGGGATAACACATTCAGTAAAAGTTAAAAGCACACAGATGAAGAACAAAAGTTACTTTCACAATACTATTTAGTCAGAGTAGGGGATGACTTTGCAATGCCACAAAAGTTTTCAACAGTATTTAGTCTAGAATAATTATGGAAAAATGATAGAATTTATGCTGGATACTACATAATAGAAAAAAGTGATTGTATTTTCTATGTCTCAACTATTTCATAATGAAGTCATAGGTCAATAAAATATGTAAAAGGAGGGTCAGACAGATGGCTCAGCAGTTAAGAGCACTGGCTCCTCTTGCAGAGGACCTGGGTTCAAATTCTAGCACCCACATGGCGGCTGACAACTGTCTGTGACTGCAGTTCCAGGGGATCTGACACCCTGTCTTCCTCAGGCACTGCACAACATGGGTATACTTAACATACATGCAGGTAATACACTCAATACACATAAAAAAACTTAAACTGACACCTAAGACATCAAACTTCTTTGCAATTAACAATCTTAAAATTAAGGGGTGGTGAGGTGGCTCAGCAGGTAAAAGCACTTGCTTGCTATGTAAGCTTGACAACCTGCGTTTGATCCCTAGAACCCAATTAAAAAGTAGAAAGTGGGGCTGGAGAGACAGCTCAGTGGTTAAGAGCATTGACTGCTATTGCAGAAGATCCAAGTTTGATTCTCAGCATCCACATAGTGGCTAAGAGCCTCCAGTTCCAGGGGATTCAACACCTTCTTCTGACCTCTATGGGCACTGTACAATGGCAGTGCACGTACACTCATACAGGCAATATACTCATACACATAAAATAAAAATAATGTTTTTTTAAAAAGTAGAAAGCAACTCCAAAGTCACCCTCTAACTTCCACATACACCTACATACCATACACACAATAATAAAATAAAAATGAAGAAAAAAAAAAGACAGATATGGTGGAACATGGCCCTAATGTCAGCACTGGGGAGGCTGAGGCAGGAGGACGAAGTTAGATGCCAACTAACAGGTATAAAGATCATCTCAAAATAATATAGAAGAGCAGAGATGCAGCTCAGTGGTAGAGTGCTTGCCAAGTCTGTTCAACACCCTGTGCTCAATCCCTAGCTATGGCAAAGAAAAAAAATTTAAATATTAGAATTTATTAGCATTGAAAAAAACAATTATTGACATAGATGAAAGGCAGGGTGGAACAACTCTTAATGGAGTGAATCTACTTGCAGAGATCAATCTTAGAGAGTATTAGCTTTTCATCACTGTGACAAAATACTAAGCAAACTGACTTAAAGAGGATTTATTTTGGCTCATGGCTTCAGTTGGCTGTGGTCGGCTGGCTCCACTGTTATGGAACAGAGGTGAGGTTTTGAAGTGTAATGACAAAGAAGATGAGATGGAGCAGAGATGCTCACTTCATGACAGCCAGGAAGCAGCGAAGGAATGGAGAGGGAAGAGAGGAGAAGGAAAATGCTCTGTGCTGGCTTTCTCCTTTGCCTTTTGCTCCATCTGGGCCCAAGTCTACTGGATGGCTGGTTCGCCCACATTCAGGGTTTCTTACCTCAACACTCTTACCCAACTGTCTCTGGAAATGCCCTCCCAGGTACACAGGAATATGATATATTCAGGCTGTTTCCGTCCAATCAGGTTGTCTGTTAACCACAGGGGCACCCACTAAATGCTGCGCTTTTTAAATGTTATACAAGCACAATGTAGAATAGCATGAAAATACTATGCTGAGCATGGTGGGCACATGCCTTTAATCCCACCACGTGGGAGACAGAGGCAGATGCATCTCTGTGAGATCAGAGCCAGCTCAATCTACACAGTGAGTTGCAGGTCAGGAGGGGCAATGGGAGACCTTGTCTCAAACTAATTAGCCAAAATCATCCAAACAAAACCTCATCACTGATAATACTTTTAAGTAACAGATTTTAGGCCGGCTGGCTCAGTGGTTAAGAGCATTGGTTGCTCTTGCAGGGAACCCTCATGGTGGCTAACAACCACCTGTAACGCCAGTGTTCCAGAGGATCCAACACCCTCTTCTGGCCACAGTGAGCATTACACACATTAGTGTACTTAAATACCTATAGCAAAACATTCATATGCATAAAATTTATTTTTTATTTTTAAAAAATTTTATGTGTGTTATGCCTGCATGTATGTAAGTGTGCCTGTGGAGTAATAGAAGCCAGAAGAGGAAGTCAGATCCCTTAGAACTGGAGTTATAGACAAATGCTAGCTACCACGTGGGTGCTGGGATTCAAACCCAGGTCTTTTCCAAAAGTTGGGTTTTTGTTTTTTTAAAGACAGGCCCTCACTGTGAAGCCTTGGCTGACCTGGAACCTGTTATATAGGCTCACAGAAATCCACCAGTTTCTGTCTCTTAAGTGCTGGGATTAAAGGCGTCCACCACTATGCCCAGCCCAAGATGGAAGTCCTCCAGATTTTCACAAGGACTAATCATAATCAATTTCAAGCAAAGAGCCACAGAGCACAATTTAAAATACAAACTCTCCGTGGCTTGGGACTTTTCAGCGCTTGCACTTAAAATTTTTTAAAAATTTATTTCTATGTGTTTGAGTGTTTTGCTTGCATGTATGTAAGCGAGCCACGTGTGTGCAGTGCCCACAAAGGGCAGAAGGCGTCGATCCCCTCAACTGGAGTTTCAGATGGTTGTTATCCTTCATGTGGGTGCTGGGAACTGAACTCAGGTCCTCTTTAAGAGCAGCCAGCACTCTTAACCACTGAGCCACCTTGCTAGCCCAGCACCTGCACTTCTAACAAGCTTCCCAGGTGCTCTGAATAAGCAACAGGTTTCAGAACAAGAGACTAACATAATACTCTAGTTATTTTAGGGTGAAACTGAGACCCATGAGAAAATGACTTACTTAACCAGTTTCCTTATTCAGGGTGTTTTATCCCTTTAACCTAGTATTTATAGAAATCCTACCTCTCTAGCCCTTTTCTTTTATAAATTTAATTAATTTTAAATTTTCATGTGTATGAGTTTTGCCTGTAAGCCTATAAGTGTGCATGCATGCTTATGGAGACCTGAACAAAGGGTTGGGTCCTCTGGAACTAGAGTTGTGGATGGTTGCTAGCTGCCATGTCATCTCTCCAGCCCGTCATTTTCCTGACAAGCACCTTTGCTCATAGTATCAAGTCTGGACAATATTTAGGGGCATTTCACATGGGCAATCTATTTTGCTTTTGGATATGGAGCTTGAACCTGGGGCTTCATGCAAGCTAACCACACTCTGTGCCACTGAGTTATACTCCCAATTCCAAAACATCAGCATCTGGAATTGACTGATCAGAGTACCTATAAAGTTTTGCATTTCTATGAATGAATGAATGAATGGTTGAAACAAAATACCTAGCTTTCTTTCTTAATGCTTCATTTGGATTTTAAAAAGGTTTTTTAGATTTTTTAATTTTTATTTTATTAGTGTTTTATATGCATGTATTTAAGTGTACTTGTGTATGCAATATCCACAGAGGTCAAAAGAGAGTGTTGTATGCCCTGGAACTGGAGTAACACACTACTGTTAGCCACCTTGTGGATGCTGGGAACCGAACCCAGGCCCTCTGCAAGAACAGCCAGTGCTCTCAATTCCTGAACCATACTTCCAGCCCCTACTGTTTGGATCTTGAGAGCCACTTAAAGGCCCACACATTAAGACTTAGTCACCAGTCTGTGGTGCTACTGGGAGTTGGTAGAATCTTCAGGAGGTAGGGACATGTAGGAAGATAGGTCATTGGGGGCCTGTCCTCAAAAGGGGTTTTGGGACCTCACATCCTCCTCTTTGCTTTCTGGTTGCCAGGAAGTAAACAGTGCCTCTTATTTATTGCCTCAAGGCGTCCTCTACCATATGGTCCTGCCATAAAGAAATACTGTGCCAGCACAAGCCCAAATGATTATGGGCTGAAGTCTCTAAAACCATGAGTCAAAGTATACTTCCCCCTTAGTAAGTAGGTTTACTCAGGTCTTTTGTCACAGGAACAACAAGCCAACTAAGTTATAAAAATTACAGTTGCATTTACTTAGTGTTCTGGATAGAATCTAAAATGTCCTTGGAGCCTCATGTTTTGAATATTTGTTGCCTAGCAGGTGACTGAATCTGTGCCCAGTGGGCAACCTCTGCCTCACATATCTGCCACCATGCATTCTCCCCAAGATGGACTGAAATCTCTCTGAAACTGAATCAAAATAAACCTTTTTTTCCTTCTTTCTGTCAAGTGCTTTTCTTGGATTTGCTTCTTTTATTTTATGTGTGTGTGTTTTGCTTGCATGCGTGTTAAGTGCACCCATGTCAGGCAATATCTAAATAGGTCAGAAGAGGGAGTTGGGTCCCATGGAACTGGAGTTAAGGACAGTTTTTAGCCATGTGAGTGCTGGGAACTGAACAGCTTTGCAGGAGGTGCTCTTAACTGCTAAGCCATCTCCCCAAGCCCCAAAAGGTGTTTTTTGTTGTTTTGAGACAGGGTGTACCTGCAGCCCCAGCTGGCTTGGAACTTGCTATGAAGATCAGATCGGCCTCCCTCTCACAGAGATCTCCTCCTGCCTCTGCCTCCTGGGTGCTGGGGTTAAAGGGAATACACCACCACACCTACCCTAGTCAAGTGTTTTGATCTCAGCAATGCAAAAGTAAAACTAAGATGGTGAGTGTACTTGTATTTCCACCTTGTAAGGAAGTCTGAAGAGCATGCGTGTACAAATTCACTATATTTTTATCTATCTTTGAACCTTTTCCAACAGCAAGATTTTGAAATTATATAGTGAGAATATTTTTGGATAGCTGCAATCAGTCATTACCACTTCACAAGGATGATTTACTAAAACTCTAAAACTTAATAACTAGTACTCAAAACTAAATATAAATGAATATAAATGGAACCAAACGAGAAACCCAAACTGAAGGTATCAGAAACAAATTCATAGGACTGTTTGCTATATATAAGTTCAGGGAAAAGCAAACTCACTATCTTAAAAGTAAACAGTTCAGTATATTTTTATGAACCTTTATCATCTCCAACAGTAAAACTCAGGAATCTTGTAATCCAGAGTTTCTGAACCTCGGTACGATTGACATTTGTACTGCGTAATTCTTGTATGGAGTTGCTCCGTGTGTTGTAGGATACCCCACAGCATCCTTGGCATCCAGCTATTAGATGCCAGCAGTATCCCTCCTCCTCCAATTAAAATGCCAAGGGCAAATGGTAGGGAATAGAGGGATGAGTGAAAGTAAATGAAAATTCTCCCATTTGCCTGTTGAGAACAACTACCATAAAGAAATAAACAATTCTGAGGCTGGAGAGATGGCGGGAAGCAGTTACGAGAGCTTACTGCTTTTCCAGAGGATCAGAGTTCAGTTCCTAGCACCCACACTAAGTGGCTCACAACTGCCTCCAGGGGATCTGATGCACTCTTCTGGCCTCTGTAGGTACTTGCACACATGTAACACATCCACACAGATAACAAACATACACACAAAAAATTAATCTGTTAAATAAATAAAAGCAATTCTATCTCAAATTTCTGGAAGCACAAAATATACTGATTCACGTCTCTAAAAGAGTCTTTAGAAGAAAGAATAAAGAAGACGAAAAGTAGAAATACATGTATCTATAGTAACAGAAGAAAGCAAAGTACAAATATATTGAGGATAAAAAGGAGATACACACAAACCAATATCCATTATTTAAAGTGGGTTAATGGCTTAAATTACTACACTGATTATTATCAAAGCTTCTTTTTAGACAGGTGTGGTGGAACATGCCTATAGCCTCAGTATTTGGGAGGACAAGGCAGGGTAGAAACTAAGGCCCAGAAGTTGAGGGTCACTCTGAGCAACATGAAAGACAACTCAAAAACAAAGAAAGGGCTAGAGAGACGGCTCAGTGGTTAAAAGCCCTGGTTGCTCTTATAGAGGACCTGGCTTCAATTCCTAGCACCCACATGGTGGCCAAAACTGTCCTTAACTCCAGTTTCAGGGGAATCCAATGCCCTCTTCTGACCTCCGTGGGCACCTCACAACACGAATGCGCTTACATACATGAAGGCAATACACTCATACACATAAAAATTTTTTTAAAAAATAAAAATATACCACCAAAGGAAGTACTAGATTATTTAAATAACACTATACATACCTCCAAATTTGGCATTCACCATAACATACAAATGCTCTCGAGGATAAGCATTTAGGTCCCTGGAGACTGCATGTAAACTAATGGCAGGGTATTCCAGTGAGAATCCTAATCCAGAGCCATCTAACCAAGACAGGCGGCTGAAAAACATGTATTAAGCAGATTATTTTTAAAAATTAAACTCTAACTTAATATCCCAAAATTTATAAAGGATCAACCTAAACACTTATGTACATGAAGAAATTCAAGTTTACTGTTCAGAAATATTCCTTAAAATAAGAAAATTTACCAACAAGAACTGAATTTCTTCTGATACTGTTTCTTTTCCTTTAGCTGTAAATTCAAACACATTTGACTGGCAATATATCTGTGTGTGCACACGCATACAGACGCCAGTGGAGGCCAGATAGCATTTAATCCCCTAGAGCTGGAATTACAGGTGGTTATGAGCCATCTGACATGGATGCTGGGAACCAAGCTTTGGTCTTCTGAAAGAACAGTTAAGTGCTCTTAACCTCTGTGCCATCTCTCCAGCCCTCAGCTGCCTGTTTATGTCTCTTAGACTTGCTTTTACGGTGTGCTCTGTAAAGCTTTCTCATCTAGTTACATCCCCAGCAATGAGACCTCCTACTACGACAGTTGAGCACTGACACTCAGACTGATGCTCAGTAACAAACATGAGCACTTAACTCTATGATAATGAATCATATAAGGACTGTGCTACTTGAAGGCTGAATCTAACCTGTCATGTTATTTAACATTCTTCAAAAACATTAGCATAGTTCCCAGCAGGTAAGCATGCAATAAATAACCGGTAATCAACTTTTCCATTAGTCTTCCATTAAATGATCTACATATAAAATGGCTATAATTACAATAAAAAGTCAGAAAAAAAAAATTAAGACCTCTCAAGCTGTGATTTTCCACCTATGATATACTAGCTTTAAGAGAAAGTCAAACTATTTTTCCCTCAAAAGTGATCAAATAAAAAACTTATTAGTCTAACAAAGGAAACACCACAAAAATCAGAATGTTGAGTTTTGACAATGTCTAAAATTTTTTGGCAATATTTCACTCATCTAGTCCTGGGCAATCCAGCAGAAAAGTTAGTCAAAAGATGCTGGCAGGGGGCAAGATCCCAAAGAAACCACAAAATATTTCCAAGGCTGGAAGGAAATAGAGAATAACTACTAATGGGCATTGGTTTCTTTTCAGGGCAACAAAAATGTTCCAAAATTGACTGTGGTAATGGTTGCACAATAAAAATCATCAAATTATAAAACTTAAATGGGCAAGTTGAATGCTGTGAATCATGACAATAATGTTGTTTTAAAAAGGAATGCCACAATGAAACTTATTATTTTATACAACCACTAAACTAATGAACAAAGCTTAAAAAATAAAAGTTAAAGGACTGAGATATAGTTCTGTATAACATATGCTTAGCTGAAGGCCCTGAGTTTGAGCTCCAGCTCAAAATAAAATGTGAATGCAGTAATACTTCCACATGCACCATTCACCTTGTTCTTTCTCTCCTTTTTAAATTTTGAGGCATTTTCCCATGTTGGTTTCAGTAACCCAGGCTAGTCATGAAATCCTCTTGTTCTTTCTGCCGCCGCACCCCAAGTGCTAGGACTACAAGACTGTGCCCCCATGACTAAATTCATCCTATTTTTCTACAGAGCTCTAACAAGGTGGCCATGGGTCATGTCTGTAATCTCAGACCTGAGTCTGGAGTCTGAGGTAGGAGGAATTCTGTCAGTTTGAGGTTCGCCTGTGCTACAGAGTGAGACTTTGTTATTAAAAAAAAAAACAAAAAACACAAAAACAAAAAACAACCAAATTCCAAAACAGACAACTAAACAAAGCCCAAACTAACAAAAATGTACAACTGGAGAATGCAGAAGGTCTCTGGACACGAACATGGTAGAGGGACTCTAAATCATTCTGATCAGTATGAGAGCATTCTGAATGCTACGCCTAAGGAAGTCCTCCTGGGAAATCAATGCTTAACAGTGTAGCAGGAAGTTTGATGTGATCCTCACTAAGTAGAGGCATTCTCAAAAGCAAAACTGTGGTGCTAAAATGTACAACTCTGTAAACATACTAAAATTATTTAGTGATACACTTAAAAATTAAAAGCAAGAAAATAAGCAGTTACTGGGAAGACTTCCACCTACCAGGTTTACTTGAGAAAGAAAATATGAGAAGTTTCAAAGGGATAAACTTTACAGAGCAAAGTGCTAACAGCTCCAGGAATTCTCAGAATGACTCCTTCTCACTGCTTCAGAGGAACAGATTTCATTATGCAACTGAACTGTATGCTGTGTGAGCCTTTCCTGCCTACTGTTTTGCTCTTCATGCGGGGATAGAACCGTGCTCGTGGATTGCAAAAGCCCAACTCAAACAGTATTTTAAAACAAATAAACTGCCCCTTTGTCACCTATAAAATCTTCCAACATGAACACAATTTAGAAAGGAACAGCCCAGATTTACATGTCCAAAATAATTTCAAATATTCAGAAACCCCAAAACTTTTATGGACTCAATTGCAAGGTGGAAATAACTGAAATCTAAGTAGAATCAGCATCTAGCAAATTATGCCCTTTAGTTTAAAGCACATAATTGTTCTGTAGTTCCTCACCACTGACAGCATGCTGCCTCAGCACAGCACTTCCTACAGAGCACTGAGAACTTCACGTCGAGAAATGGGATCTGGAACTCAAACAGAACACACCACATTCAAAAGCAATACTTGGGGCTGAGGAGATGGCTCAGCAGTTGAGCACTGCTGCTCTTGAAGAATGGGGTTTGGTTTCCAGCACCAACATGGTGGCTCAACATCATCTATAACTCCAGTTTTAGGGGATCTAATGCCCCCTTCTGGCCTCTATGGCATGTTTGATACACAAAATAAAAATATCTTTTAAAAAAAAGCGGGGTGGAGGGGGTGAAGAGATTGCTCAGCAATTGGGTAAGAGCACTGACTGCTCTTGTGGAGGACCTGGGGGTTGGTTCCCAGCACCCTATGGCAGCTAACAACTGTTCTAATTCCAGTTCCAGGGAATCTGATGCCCTCTTCTGACCTCCATAGGTATTGCATGACATGGGTGCGCTTAAATACATGCAAGCAAAACACTCATACAGATAAAATAAAATAAAATAAATAAGAGGTCAACTTCTTATAAAAACTAAGCACCGAAAACCAGCCCAGGAGTTCCACATCCCTAAAGACACCTCCAAAAAGCCATCTACTTAAAGCTGAATCCAATACTATTTCTCTTTAACTGAAGTCCTAAAAGTTTCTCCAAAGATAATGGATGCCAAGCTCATAACCGGCTTTCATTCTTTCCACTTCTCCCTCTTTTCCTCAGGTGAACTGCTAACCAGAGTACACATGTATGATATGTATGCCTGTGCAAAATACACACATCCTGCCGGGCACATAGAATATTCTTCACCCTTGCATCCCAGCATCCTGTTTCTTCTAAACATGCTCCCCTACCCCCAGCTCCGTGCCCTTCTGATATTAATCGTCATTTGTCAGAATCTTCAGGAAGGGTTGCTAGTTACGGAAACCCACCATGACTTAGGAATGCCAAGTGGGAGAGGGCACAAAAGGGATCAGACCAAAGTGGGAAGGGCGACTAGAGAGGTCGGCAACATCGAAGGCGGACTGTGTGTTGGTTCAATTATAATTCTTTACGTCATGCATATGTAACCTATAATTTTTGAAGATTTACAAAAATGTTTTCTTAAAGAAACATAAGAGATCTGTCAGTGAAATAAGTACATTAAATGAGTTATACTTTATGAATGTGCTAATTCTGTGGTTATTCTTTTCTTCAGAGGTAGATGCTAACGTATTTACAGGTGAGGTGAAAACATGTCTACAACTCTCAAATAGCTTCAGAAATGTGGTAAAATATTAACAATCAATAAATCTTATGAGTATACAGTATCTTTTCTTAGGCTTGAAACTTTCCAAAATGCAAAGGGATGTATAGGACCTTTCCCAAAAAGGAATTAAGAGAAAGAACCAATCTACAGAGATGCAATGAGGAAAATTTATTTTGTCTGGGTTAGGAAGATATCTGTGCTGCCATGAGGATGCTGGGAATTGAACCTGGGTCCTCTGCAAGAGCGGCCAGTGTTTTTAGCTCCTGAGCCACCTCACCAGCCGCCCCTCCCCTTTCATTTTTTATATCATGGACTCTGTAGTAGGCATAATTTTGGCTTCTAAGAAGTTCGTTTTCTGGTGTCATGCTCTGCTGTGTCTGATGTCAGAAGGAATGCTGACTGTAATTGAGATCACTAATCAACAAAAAGGACGGGCAAAAGGAGACTGTCCTGGATTATTCGGCCAGACCCAATGTAATGACACGAGCTCTTAAAAGCAGAGGATTTTGCTAATATAGCAAAAAGGTAAACAAAGAGACTTGGAAGGATGGGTCAGATTATGTGTCACTGTTAGCGTGGAAGATGGGAGAATTACACGTCAAGCGAAGAGGTGCCTGACTTTACAACTGGACTATTACAGTGCTCCAGATAAACAAAATGAGAATTTCTTCGGGACCACCCCACACAGGTTCTACGGGTTGGGACTCCGCCCTGCACGGGCTTTAAGGATGTTCCCAACCCACACCTAAGGAGGAAAATCCATCCTTACTAATTAAACTTGCAAAACCCGTCACAATGTGCTCTGAACCATATATTTTGCGCAGAGAAAACATCTTCGTCACAAGCTCATTCGGAAAGCCAGGCACATGGAAAACTCACCCAGGGTCGGAAAACTCAAAACTTTAAAATGTGATCACGTGCCAGGTCTCCAACAGACAGGCCGGTAAAAAACACAAATCTAAAGTGGGGGGGGGGGGGGCGGGGGGGAACCCGTCTGGAAAATAGAGCCGGGGAGGCTCGGGGAAGGGGGTGCTGGAATCCCTCTCATCGGGGACGGTACCCCTCAGCAGCAGCATCCTTCCAGCAGCAGCACCCCACCAACCCGCATCCTCCCGGCAACCCCTGGGCGCCTCTGCCCGAGGCTCGGCCTGAGAGGAGGCGACGCCGCGGCGGAGGCCGGCGGCCGGAGACCCTACCTCTCAGCAATATAAAGGGTGCCGGTGCCCAGCCCCTTCCCATTCAGCACAGCCTCGGTGTCGGGCTGATGCTGCCGGAGTCCCTCGGCCGGCCCCGGCGGCGGGAAACTTTTGAGGAAGCTCATTGCAGGCGAAAGCATCGAAACACACGCGATCCAAGTAGCTGAACACCGTAAACCGGCTCGCGGCTGGCCCGCCCCGGAAGTAGTACCAATCAGCCCGGAAGAACAGCTTCCTCCACCCGAGACTCTGCGTACCCTTGATCATAGAGACGAGACCGGCTAGGAAAGACGGAGGTCTGCGGCGCTCGGCTGGCTTTGTCACGTGGTCCTGCTCACGGTGCTCTCTTCTGCGGAAAGCTCGGAATAACTGAGTGTTGGCCCTTCCTACTTTAAGGTCATTAACAGCAACCCAGTGGGACAGGAATTGCAAAGAATTCGATATTTTTTTCCAACCAAAGTGGGACTGTGCCTGAGACAGAGTCCCTTTGCCTGAGGAAGATGCACGGGAACTAGAAACCTCTTTCATTTGGAGGTCTGAAGTCTCCCAGTTGAGTGTTCTCCCCTGATCCTACCTCATCCGGCCTGTTCACATAACCATGCACCTAACCTCAGTCTACGTCTCGAAGATGCTCCCCAAACCCAAGTGTCTGGTGCGCAGGGGCCAAAGAGCTGACTAGGCAGCAAAAAAGACTTCGCGGAAGGGATAAAGTTCACTGGATCTGGGACTCGCATCATTTGCTCTTTAGGCCCGAAAGCATAGAGTAAGAGCTGTAAAGATTTACTAAATGAGGGTCATGGTACCACACGCATACACACTTTGCCTGTACTGGTTCTGTTAGCGTAGCAAAATGTCCCATAAAATTAACTGGTCAAGATTATAAAATCTCTGTTAAAAGAGCCACATTTCCAGTTTCACTGGTCGAAGGACCACCCCTAGGAAGGCAGGTTCACCTTGTCATGCTAAATGGGTGGGTGGAATACCGAGTGTGTGAATGAGATATGAATTTTTTTTGGCTGGGGGGGGGGCGGCTGGAATCCGTCCCCTGGTGCAGTGCTTCTGAACCCTGCCACAGACATGTAGGTCTCCGGAAGTCTGCCTGGTTTTCTGAAGAGTTCAGAATTTTCTCTCCTTTTCTTTTTCATAGTCCCCTTTTCTAAATATGCTTTCTAAAGCACTCCGGGCTGACCTAGCATCTTGTATTCCTTTGCTTTTTATTTGAAGCTTCCTTCTCCCAGGGAAGAGGAGCAAGGTGCTCCTAGGGCTGGAGAAGTGGCTCAGCAGCTAAGAGCACTGCCTGGTTTTCCAGAGAACCCAGGTTCAGTTCTCAGCACTCACACGGTGACTAACAGCCATCCATAACTCCAGGTCCCGAAGATTCAATGCCTTCTTCTGGTCTCCGTGGGCAGTGCACACACACTTTGAACTTACATGCACGTAGGCAAAACACTCGTACACATAAAATAAAAATTAAAGCTGGGTGTGGTGGTGCACACTTGTAATCACAGCACTGGGAAGGCACAGGCAAGAGGAGCTCTGTGAGTTCAAGGCCAGTCTGGACTGCATAGTGAATTCCAGGGCAGCTGGGGCTACAGAGAGATCCTATCTCTAAAAGACCAATAATTAATTCATTAAAAAAGGTGCTGCTCTGGTATGAGAGCGTGGCAGTAACGATGAAGGTGAGGGGAGATTCTAGAGCTCTCTGAAGGCAAAACCCTCATAATTTGGACATAGGTTAAGAGGAAAAGTTTGTGATGGTAAAGAGATGGCTAGATGAAGAAAAGTGAAATATCTCTTCTAAGTTTCCAATTCGAAAGATTGAGTAGCTGTAGGCTCATATCTCTAAGATGGAGAACTCAGAAAGAGGTTTTCAAAGTAGCTTACAGGGGCAGAGCACTTGCCCAGCATGTGTGAGGCCCTGGGTTGGATCCCCAGCACTGAAAAAAAAAAAAAAAAGGAAGAATTAATCAGTTTGAGGATTTCCCCTGGAACATTTATTTGGTGAAACAACCAAATAAATGGTTGACCAGAAATGGAATCTCTCAGGTATGACAGTAGAAAACTGGCTAAAGCCAGTATAATAATTTCCTGTTATGACCTAGTCCAGAGTCATTTTTACATGAGGACAGCACAAAGGCAAAACATTTCATCCAAGATTATTAGTGAAGAAAGTGTGTGCCACATGCCTGGAAAGTGTTTCAATTAAAAAACATTTTCCTCACCCATTATCTCCTTTAATCTTGCCTATTTGGGGATAGGATCTCACTTTGTAGCCCTGTCTGTCCTGCAACGCCTATGCAGACCAGGCTGGCCTCAGACTGTCAGAGATCTGCCTGCCTCTGCCTCCACCTCCAGGTGTGCTCCCATGCCCAGACCTCCTTTAATCTTTATAGTAATTTTGTGAGGGTAGGCAGGTATATTAGTTACTTTTCCATTACTGTGGTAAAAACCATGGCCAAGGCAACTTGGGCTTACAGTTCCCAAGGGTTTTTGTAAAAGTCCATTATGGTGGGGAGGTGTGGTGGCAGCGGCTGCTGGAGCAGAAAGCTGAGAGCTCCTGTCTTTAAGCATGCACAGAAAGCAGAGAGCAAAACTGGAGATGGGAAAGGGCGAAGAACTCTCAAAGCTGGCCCCCAGTGGCATGCTTCTTCCAGCAAGCGTACATCTCCTAAGCCTCCCAAAACAAGCACCATTAACTGGGGACAAAGTGTTCAAATACTTGAAACTCCTGAGGGACATTCTCGTTCAAACTACCACAACAGAGTAGTTGTCATGTCCCGTTATAGATGAAAAATCAGAGGAAGTGATTTGCTAAAGACTAGTAGTACTCATTATTATGTAGCCCAGGCTCACCTCCAATTTGTGATTCTCCTACTTCTGTCTCTGTAAGTGCTTGGATTACAGTGTACTACCATGTCCTAGTTTTTCCTGTCCTTTTATTTAGAGTCCAGCATTTTTATCTAAACCATCACCTCCAACTTATTGAGAGAGGTAGAATGATAAGAGGGCTATAAAGATTCCCACCTGCTGACAATAAGTAAGCACATAAATCCATTCTATGTCAGAATTACTATTGTTAGAACCCTGGCCACATTCTAAAGAGGTCTTATTATCACTAAGTCCTTCCTTTAAATTTATAGCCCCAAATAGTAGCATTTAAAAGTTGTGTAGTTTGGGAAGGTCATAGTGTAATTACAGGTGTTCTAACAAGTAGAATGCCAAGAGACATTCATTAGGTAAACAGAAAGCAGGGAAGAGGGAAAGATCCCTCTCCTGTGGTATCAGCTTTCTGTCAATTGTTTCTACTGATAGAATTCAGTGGTTGCCCAAAAGCCTGTTTGTTTCTTGGAGTTTATCTTAGGAACTAGTGACATTTTAGTGAATTCCAAATACAGTTAAACATTTCTATAATCTGTTTATTTTAAAGACAAAGTTCAACCATAAATTATTAGAAGAGATTAAACCAGAAACTGTACCAAACTTTTTTTTCCTCATTAGAGAGAGCTTTGCATAGAGGAGTGAGTTTGAAAGGATGGAGATCAGAGACCAAAGTAACTGGAGAAGTAAAAGACCCAAAGGAGGTAATAAAGTTACCAGCAGGGCTGGAGAGATGGCTCAGCAGTTAAGAGCACTGACTGCTCTTGCAGAGGACCTGGGTTTGAATCCCAGCATGCACATGGTGGCTAACAATTGTACCCATGTCAAGCAGTGCCCAAAGAGGCCAGAAGAGTGTATTGAATCCCCTGGAACTGGAGTTACTGAAGGTTGGTTGTTAGCTGCCATGTGGGTGCTGGAACCAGGTCATCTGCAAGAGCAGTCAGTGCTCTTTAACTGCTGAGCCATCTCTAGCTCTCCATTTTTTTTTTTTAATTAAAAAAAAACTTACCAGCTCACAGATAGAGAGGTTGCTGTAAAAAGGGACTCCTCCTTGGAGACAAGCTAGAAGGATGAGAACGTAATGCACAGGTAAAGTGAGTGTTGTGGAGCTGTTGCTTCTGTCTCCAATCATTCGGAAGTATAACTGGTCATTTTCTTACCAGTACAAACCATCCTCTACTCCACTATGGTAAACATGGATTCAAATACGCTACCTAAGTAGTTGATCAGTAATTTAAAACAGAATTTCAAGTAATAATGAACTTTGCTAGGTGGCTAAAATAATAACAAATGAGTTTAGTGTGAATATTACTATATTCCAAAAATGAAGAAAACTATCAAATCAAAATTTAGAGATGAGACTAATATTCAGTGATGGAAGGCCCATAATGTCATCTGGTTTACCCTGGAACATCCCCTCCTTGCAAGAATTCATGCCAGAATTGTTTATTATAAAAGAACTTCGTTATGTCTGTCTCTTCCACAATCCCAACTCCACCAAGAAATGGACTGAAAAACTTCACCGTGTGGCTGTTAACCTCTACTTTAGTGGCCTAATATGTCAGCTTTCCAAAGGCTAAATATAGAAAAGAAGAATAGTTTTCTCATGTCTCTATATAGCTCACTGACAAATAGCCTTAAAGATTATTTTGAGGGACTGGAGAGATGGCTTGGTGATTAAGAGCAATGGTTGCTCTTACAGAGGACCTGTGTTCAGGTCTCAGCACCCACATGGTGGCTAACAGTAGTCTGTAACTCCAGTTCCAGAGTATCCATGGACCTCTTCTGGCCTCTGTGGGCATTGCACAACACAGGTACACTTACATACATGCAGGCAAAACACTCATGAAGTAAAAATAAATAAAAAGTAAAAAAATTATTTTGTAGAAATTGATCCACTTGCAAATTACTTTCTAGATAATGAATAATAGTCTATTCCTGGACAGTATGAAATCTTAACCCTTTATGAACTTGTTATAGAAAATCCTTAGTATTCTATATACCAGAAATTTTAAAATAAACTGTTTGCAAACACAATACTAAGTACATCAAATTATTTAAACTTTTTATTATGACAATTGACATATATTAAGTGAAATAAATGACATAATAAAACATTTTGAAAGAAAAAGTTACACAATTAGGCCAATAGCTATAAAATGGCTTAGGCCTGGCTTATTACACTAAATTTTGATCAGGCTGTAACGAGACACTGAACATTCACTAATGAAAATATTGGCACCAGCCGCAACATATTTTGGTTTTCACAAGGAATATTATATTTAAACAACTATGCACTCCAGTCCTAACACGCTGGGTGCTCATACAATACAGTGAACTCCTGAAGCTTTAAGCTATCAGGAATTGCCATATTTTATACACAAACTTTGTGTTTTTGGAATTGTGTTTCCAGTTTTCAGGTCTCTTTCCACCTTGCTCACACATGCAGTACATTATGTGACAGAGCACTCCAACTTCTGTTTGACTAACAGCATGGTCCTGATCACAAGAGTTGTTTTCATGCTCATCTTGGAGCCTGCTTTAGCAAAAGCCCACCTAGAAACAAAGTATTCTGAGAATGACCCCAGAAATACTTTTTTTATGCATAGGAAAAATAAAGTATTTCATATCAGCACATCTGAAAATGTGGTGTGCAATCAGATGCCTCCTGGAACTTAGTTACTACTTTAAAATCAAAGTGAAATTCTAAAATAAGACAATTTATAAACTCTTATCCGAATTTTTCACACTGAAATTCATGGTCCCTAGGCTTCATAATGGGTGAAGATACCAAAGAGAATGATTTCCTAAATCAAGTGACAACAGGTGAAGGTTGGTAAGAAAGCATCACACGTTTAGATGAACTGCATTCATTATAAGAATCTACTTATGCTACAAAGGTGAACATTAGAATGGTAAAATGATCAGATGGCAGAAAAGTACTGGCGTTAAAAAAAAAGGTGTCAATATAACATAGCAAAACGTGCCAGGAGAAAGACTGTAAGCAGTGTGCCACAGGATTTCCAAATTCCTTCAAGTAAGGAAGGAACTGAAATTTCAACTTGATTTCCCTTCCTGCCAAGTTGCACCAAGTATTTGTATGGAATTAACTCACTAGAATAACCAAACTGAACACTTCTCATTTTTTCCTTCTTTCACACATAGAAGACAAGCCCTGACCCACTCCCACCTCTAAACACAGAACAGCCTCTATTCAAGTACACATAAAACCTCACAGCAGACTTGGGCAAGATAAAATCCAGATACCATGATTAAGATGCTACTTTGATAAGAGAACAAAACACCAAACTGACCATCTAGAAAGGCATTACAAAAATCATGCACTGAAATTTCGGCTGTGCTGTGGATTGCCAAATGCAGGCTGTTAGAACTGTTCCGATCCTGAAAATCCACTTACGCAGATATAAACGAGGTCTGTGTGTGTGTGGGTTACGCATGCAATGGCAAAGCTTCGGAGACGGGTAGTCTAATTTCAAGGCTTGTCTGTAGAGCAGTCAGCACTGACATGCACCAGCTCTGCTAAAGGGCAACAGGACGAAAATGACCAGGGCACAACATTTTAAACAATTTTAGGTTTAATTACATAATACTCCTGTAGATGTTCTAGCATAAACACAATTATAAAAAAAATCTACATCCTATTTGAGGGTATTTTCCCACCTCCCGTCCATTAAAAGCTATACAGTTATAAAAAAAATGTGACTTTCAAGCAAAATAAACTTTTTTTTTTTTTTTTTTGCGACATACAAAATAAGTTAAATGATTCAGAAAGTCTTGAGACATTAAGTTCCCCAATGACTGTGTTCTGGCTGTCCATAAACATGACATGAAGGCTCCTGGTCTATGACCAGAATGCAATAAATACAGACCAAACAAACCCCAAACACTTAAATTAGACTTCTTTAGAAACTGATGAAAGTCAAGAAAATATATAGTTAACAAGTTCACTCTTAACTTACATCATCCAGTGGCAAAAAGAACAGGACAAGTAATTCACTCTTTGCACATTTTCTAGCTTTTACCAGTTTGGAAAAACAAAGCAAACAAATGTAGTTCCTTTAATCTTTTGTTTCTCATTCAAAATGTCTTGATAAATCCCTTAATAAATCCTTACTCATCTGGTAATTTGTGTTCTATCATATACTTTATATATAGGATAGACATATCTACATATCTAAAAAGTTATTAAGATAAAAACACCTCCATTAACTGTAACAACTGCAATGTGCCAAAATTGGCTTTACAGCATTTCCCACAGCAGCGGGGTATAAACACGGAATGAGGAAGAAAACTGGAGTTTACATGATCAAAATGAGTAGAAAAACCCACTGAGAACTCGATTCTAAACACCTTCTGAAAGGGTTTGTACAAATAAAAAGTGTTGAGTATGTCATCTAATCGAAGCTTTACCACATTTTGGCTCCTGACTGTTTACTTCAGGAATCACAACACATCTTCAGTGTTATGCGGTTATCTAGAAATTCTTGGTACTCAATTTTTAAAATTACGTTAATTTTTTTAAAAGTTGGAGTGAAATCTTTTGAAAAATAATTAAGAAGAAGCCTAACACAATCACCCAGTTAAAATACATTGAAAGAAAAAGGCCTTTTCTTTCAGAATAGAGATAAAAACAATGGTTAAAAAAAGCTAGCCCACCACTTCCCAGGTAGATTTACAGGTCCACAAGGAGAATAGTGAATAAAACAGGAGTGGAGGCTGGGCGTGGTAGTGCACACCTTGAGTCCCAGCACTCAGAGGCAGAGGCAGGAGGATCTCTGGGAGTTCTAGGCAAGCCTGCTCTACATAGCAAGTTCCAGAACAGTCAGGGTTACACAGTGAGACCCTGTTTCAAACCACCAAAAACCAACAAAAAAATAGGAGTGGATTTTATTCTAAGAGTTAATAATAGACCATATTAAACAGACAAGGATTACGTAGATTACAGCAGACACACAGTCTTGGCATTCTCTGCTTAGAGAACCAGGAGTGTATTTTGAGAATGTCAAACCAACAGGAGAAACTATTTTCTCTAGACTTTCTATAATTTAATTCAGAATTTTATCAGTTGCAATACAACTACTACTTAGCTTATATTTTTAATGTCAATCAATGATGAATTCAATATTCCAATACTTATCCAAAAATGTATGTACACATTTTCTTTTAACAAAGAGCTTGGTCTTTGAATACTTGTTTTAAAGTTGTGAGGCACCATCATGAATTATAGGCCTTTTTCACCATGTTGGTAACAGTGGAACTCACAACCTTTTATGAGTATTAAGCTTGTAGATTCATTTGTGGTAGTGAATGCTTAACATCTCTTATGCCTACAAAAGAAACTAAAAATTCTTTATGACAAAGGACATTCCATCAATTCCACCTAAAAATTAACATTCCCATCATTTAAACTCTCAAACAAGTAAATGTCCACATTTTTCTTAATATATGTACTTTGCTTAAGTGTTGATTATATAGGCTGGGTTCTGACAACTAGAAACTTAAAAAGCGGATAGCAACATTCTTTAATCCCCCCCACCCCCGGGAACAGTTTCATTAGTATTCAAAGTTCTTGGTTCTTTGGCAGATCATTAAAAAAAAAAAAAAAAAAAAAAAAAAAAAAAAGCTCACCAGTAGACATGACTTTATTCTAAATGAAGCTACTTTTTATCCTCCAGATCTGCAACCTTAACCAACTGGAAAAGGATTTTGAGGAAACAACCTCAATGTATCAAGTGTATTGTTGAGAATATCTCTGTCATCACGTTGTGATATGTGCCAACCACGGGAAATGTTCTACAATAAGCATTATTTCATCAGCACAAACGTACAAAATCAGTTTGAATGCTTTCATATACTATTTCACTTCTAGGCTCTTGCATTGTAAAGATCTGGCTAGTTTTCAAACCTTTACTGAAATTGCAAACTAAGTATTGTGAATGCTAAACTACATCTTCTCTTTATGGATTTGCTGTAGACTAGAGTTTGATCCTGGGAGCCCAACCTGTATTTAAAAGGCGTATGTGTGCGCACACTAAAATTACTAAAGGGCTCAATTCTGTAGGATCTACTGTAAATCTACATCTAACAGGGATCAGAGAGGGCCTATCTTCTACATGAATTACTGTTTCCTTTCTGTCCTCCAGCTCTTAATGATTACTGTATTTATTTATTTGATACAGAACATTTATTTTAACAACAAAAATCCTTCTCATTGGGAGCATCTTCAAGGTGAGTACTTCAGGGATAATAGACTCTGAGGGACTGACACACTAAGCAGGGCGAGGGCTTTAGCTCAGTGGTAGAACACTTACCTAGCATGCATGGGGCCCTGGAGTCAATCTCCAGCATAGATAGAAACAATCCAAAAAGCCAAACGACAAAACTGTTTAAAATTTATCAGCTATAATCACTCTATCTGCATATTAAGAATTTGTCCATTTAGCTGCCTTGATTATTCTCTGTAGATTAAACCATAGCCAGTTGGCTTAATGAAAATAGAAAGTTAGAAGGGAGAAACTCAGTATCAGGTAGACATTTACTCAGGTTTGTTAGGTGTCAGGCAGCACAAGTGGCTATGTAACCCCTGTCAGTGGGACACTGCTATGTGGAATATTCAGTCTTTGACTACAAAAGTCACCTTGGGTCTTCTATAGCAGAAGGGTAAAAACTTAATTTTACATTAGGCTGTTCAGTGATCTGCCCATTTACTGCTACCAATCACCTTCCTAGCTGATGAGGAGAACGAACAGGTGGGTGCAAGAGCTGGTGTTGTAGAGGTCGAGACAGGCACATGGGAGTTTTACAGCTAAGTGGCTCTACCCAACTGAAGGACTGAAACAGGACACCGGGTGGCAGGAAAGACCATCTGTAGGTTTGAACCACTTACCGTGAACTAGTAGGAATCCTTTTGCCTCTCTTAGACAGTTAAGAGGGCTAAAACTCTTAGCTGACTTTCAAATAAAACAACAGCCAGAAAGGAAGCTTTGAAAGCTCTACTGCCTGTGAATATAGACCCTTTTCTCCCACTCCAGTGGAACTGTCTCAAAATAAAAACCACCACGTGCTTTGTACCATGTACTGCTGTTACATCTTAGTTTTAGGCTGCTTTCATTGTTTTATTTTTATACAAATACATGCTCATTGCTAGAATCAAAGTAAAAATATTAATGGTCAGGTACTATAGGACTAAAGTGAAACAAACAAAAAACCCAACAACTGAAAAGTATCAGCAATAAACTTATTTTAAGACCAAAAGATAAAATTTAAGAGCAATCCCTGTGGAGGAAGGGAAATTAGGGGTATATAGTTTCTAGAGAGGTATTTATAATGCAAGTTTAATGCCAGCTTTTTAATTATAAAAAAGAAGTGATTTTCTATACACTTACTACCACATACAATGCTTAATCTGGAAAGAAAAATGAAGTTCCTTGGGCCAGCAGCAGATATGTGTGTCCATTGCCAGCAACAGACAACACTGGAACAGAAAACCTCAAATCCCAGGGCAAAAGCACTCACAGAAGTAACGGTAGTTTCAGAGTGTGACAGGCAAGGGTTAATCACAAGTGCTACACGCTGTACAGTGTCAGGGCTCTGCCTGAAATTTTACAACTGTAACAGAAACTAAGATAAAGTTCGTATTTTAGTGTCAGTTATGTTACATATTTAATTATAAACCGCCTACTCTTGAAGCAAAGGGCTTATCTTTCTTTAAAAGTGTTGAGATGTTTAAAATGAAAGTTATGATTATTAAGTATATTAGCGGTTCTCATTCAACTCTGTTGGATTCATGGATTTTTAGTAGAAGTATAATGGCCTAAGGCCAAAACTACATTCAAACCCTGCTAATGTATCCAGGCAGATAGGAAATTCTAACACACACCCACATCCCCCCACAAACTCAATAGAAAATTCACACACACACACATACACACACACACACACACACACACACACACACACACTCAAAACCTCCCAAAGGAACTGCTTTGTTTGTAGACTTCAATTTGAAGTAGATACTAAGGGCAAGAATAGACCAGTTAAAATTCACCTGAAAATCCCTTCCCAGTCTTCAAATGTGCTAAAAAACCATTGTCAGTTTAGTGTCTCTTCATGTATTTTCTATACAGATGTATTCCATTCAAAATGACATCTCAAATATTTAAACATCAGGTGACCCAAAGAATTCATACTATGGGCAGAGTTTATAGCCCACCTGAATCTCAGGAAAGGTTACACTCACTTCACTAACTCTCCACCTGACATTGTATGTATTGTATGCCACCTCATTACCACTGCATAAAGCTATTTAAAACACCTTTTGCTAGCACAAAATCTGGTTGTCAAAGCTTCATTATACATTTCACTATACAAAAGCTTTTCAGATGATTTTGTTTTTTTAAACAAGAAACTCCTCTATAATAGAAATTTAGGTTAAAGTGTTTCCATGGTGGTACAGTCTCTTCTTTATTTAAAGTGTGGTAACTCCAATAGTAAACACGTTGATCCCACGAAGGCTATTGAAGGCTATCACTAAGTGACCATGTAGGATGCTATCTACAGTCCTCAAACTGCAACAGGACAGACTTGAACTTTTAATCAGTGTGTTAATCATCACCTATGCCATGAATGTTTAAATATAATATATATTTAATATGAAAAGCTAAAGCACAAGTGCTTTCTCCCCCTCTAAGTTCTGTTTGGGCCCTCATAAGATCTGGAATGCATTCTTACCCACCCTTTTCACAAAGTCAGGAGAGCTCAGGAAATATAAAGTCAAAAATATACAAATCTTTGTTGTTATTATAATAAGATTTTTTTCCCCCATGAATGAAATTACCAAGGACCATGAACTTGGAAAAAGGAAAATCAAAAAGAATTTACAGCAATTATTTATCTTCAAAGTTCAAAACTGGTCACTTCACAGAAAGACTTCAGGGTTTGTTGAAATTTTTCTTCTAAAAAGTCATTCTGTAGTGGAGTTTTCTAGGAAAAATTAAACAGCTTTTAATAACTGGCCCGCTGGTGTGAGAGCTACCGTGGAATAAATTAGCACAAAAATGGAAAAAAGTCTTATAACTGTTCACTGTTACAGACATAATCAACAAGGTCAGTCACTCTCAAAAGCTCATCTTCATCCTCTTCTGGTGCCCCCGCCTCCTGTCCACCACTTGTCCCATTGGGGGCTAGGCTTGCACTGGCTGTGCTGCTGTCCTTGGGGGTCTGGGGCTTCTCAGTTGGCTTGCCCATCAAGTTCTCGATGGCTTTGCCAGGACTCTGTCCATTGGTGGAAGGCAAGTCCACTAAGCTATAGTCTAATGGACTCCCCACTTTGCCTACGTTGTCAAAGTCCTCTTCCTCGTCACTTTCTATCCGGTAGGGCTTCTTGGTGCTTTCCTGCTCAGAGGGCAGGACCCTGGGCTGGCTGTCATGGGCAGGATGGTCTGTATCTCCACGAGCATTGTCACAGCTCTCCTCATCTGTCTCAATCCGGTGTAGCCGTTTACGGGACGGTTTGCCTTCCCCTTCGTCATCCTCATCTGCTTCTGAGTACTCATCTGTGCTTCGGCCTCGCTTTCGAACTGAACGTTTTGATTCTTTAGCTAGTTCATCATCTTCAGAATTCTTGGACATATAGCTCTCTGGAATGAAAAGTACATTTAAGCTGCTGGCACAGTTAGCCATAAATGGATTCAAGTATTCCTTTCTTTCCCATATTTACCTCTTGCCCTGGAAGACCTGCTCTTATGTAAATACCTCTCTAATAAAATGGATTGATCTACCCCCCATAATAATGCATGGGTTTTGATTTTATAAAAATCAGATTCCCTGGGGAAGTGTGACAGCCTGTGATTAAATAATTAAATAAACACAGGTTGGCCACAAACTCAGAAACTCCTTTTCCTTGTTCCTAAAACTTAGGAGTCATGTAAACATATTAAGAAGCAAAGACTGAAACTGCAGAAACTAGGAGAGGCAGGAGGACCCTGAGTTCAAGGCCAGCCTCACCTGGCTAGCTAATGAATTGGAAGCAAATCTAGGTTACATGAAACCCTTCTCAGAATACCAAAAAACAAAAGCAAAAAATGGGGTACCCCTCTGTACACTGGAAACACAACTCCAGCTCTCCTGTCATTAATTATCTCTGCAAGTCTATGTGTGTCTTTTCAGTCTGTGCTAACACAGCTTGTGAGTCACCAGGTCTCATGGCTTTGCATATATTTACATGCTGAAGGCCTTCCTGTTTTAGGCAATCATTAAATTCCAGATTAGTGAAGCAGTCTCCAATATGTATGTTTGGATATCTGAACAAGCATCTGCTCCCTACGGTGAGCAAAGCAGGTCTTAAGAGCCCTGCGGCCTCTACCATCTTAGTTCTAGCAGTTTTGTTCTTTTTCCTTTTTTTTAAAAAAAGATTTTATTCATTTTTATTTTATATAAATGAGTGTTCTGCATGAATATGTGTACATGGTGCATGCAATGCCCATGGAAGCCAGAAGAGTTTGTCTAGATATCCAAATGACTCCCAATCTTCTGCAATGGCAGCCAGTGCTCTTCACTGCAGAGCCATCTCTCCAGCCCCTAGCAGTTCCTAAAATGGCTTAGTTATCCTTGGTTTCTTTCTTTTTTCGATATAACAAAGCAAGAAGCTGGAGAGAAGGCTGAGTGATTTGAGCACTGGCTGCTCTTGTGTAACTCCAGTTCCAGGATTTCTGACACCCTCTTCTGACTTGTGTGGGCACTGTATGACATGGGTGCACTTATACACAAATAGGCAATACATTCATATGCATAAAAAATTTAAAAAACAAATAAATCTTGTGCTTCCTATCTCACACTGAATATAATCCATAATTTATACAAGAGCCTATTCTGTGGTATTTAATATAGTAGACAACAGTCACATGATTATTTTAAATTAATTAAACAAAAATTTGGTTGAATGCTGCCTACATTTCAAGTGCTCCATAGCCATGGTTAGTATCTAGGAGTTGATAGGCATGGACAGAAAATATTAACCATCACTGCAGAAAGTCAGTCAGACAGCTCTGCTTTTTACCTGAAATGAGCAATTTCTTTGTCGCCCTGTGTTCTCCATTCAACTTTATTGTTGTTGTTTAGGTCTTTTTGAGACAGGGTCTCCCTGCAGCACCAGCTGGCCGGAAACTTACTGTGTAGACCAGGCGGGACTTGATCTCACAAAAATGCACCTCTATTTCTGCCTCCTATGTGCTGGGATTAAGGGTGTGTGCCACCAATTTTACTCAGTTTTTCATGAAGGCAGCCAAGACATGTAAACAGACAGGGCCATCTTCCAATAAAACCTGATTTGCAAGAAATTTACTTACGCTACTGTGTGCACTGCAGTTTGCTCAGCCTGACAGCCACTGATCTTTATGATTCATCTCACTTCCTACTTTAATGCCTGACACATTCAGGTCCAACAATCCTGGACTCTGCTCCCGGAACGTGCTGGGCACACCAAGCTCAGTCTTCACATCTGTTGTTCATCTGTGAGCTGTGCGTGTGTGTGCGAGAACTCCTTATGTAGACTAGACTGGCCTGAAACTCAAGAGATTCCCCTGCCTTTGCCCCTGTGCTGGATTAAAGGTGTGCCCCACCACTCCTAGCTGTGTCACTTTTCTGTTAGATAACTGCTTTAACTGTCACCCAACATTTCTTTTAGATATTCACTTAAATGCTGTATGCGTTGCTGCAACTGAACTCAGGCTCAAAGGCAGGCACTCTACCAAGGAGTTCTATCTTCAGTCTCTAAATGATGTCATTCTTAATAAGAACCTCCTTAATATTCAATCTGAAATTCTATTCTTATAACTCCTTTCCTCCTCAGCATATAACTCCATCTAATATTTTATACTCTTATTTATCTTGTTTAGTCTTTCTAGCCACCTTAATAAGAGTTACATGAGGGTTATTTTGTTCTGTTGGATTCCTAGTGCTGACAACAAAACCTAGTTCAGTAAATATTCATATTTAATGGTGTCAGATTCCCTGGAACTGGAGTTACAGATGGATGGTTGTTAGCTGCCATGTAGGTGCTGGGATTAAACCCAAGTCCTCTACAAAAGCAGCCAATGCTCTTAACTGCTGAGCTATCTCTCCAGCCCTCATATTAAAACTTTTAAAAATTAAAATTTACTTATTTATTTTTGTGTTACCGTAAGTCTATGTGTCAAGTGTGCAAGTGCCCTTGGAGGTCAGAAGAGGGGATGTCAGACCTGTGGGGTCAGAGGTGCTTGTGAGCTTCCGGATATGGTTGCTGAAAACCAAATTTAGTTCCTCTGAAAGAACAGAAGCTGTCTTAACCATCAGGTCATCTCCCCAGTCCCAACAAATTAATATTTTAGAGCTTTTCTTACACTTCTGGTTTGGGGCAAAGTTAAAACCATTATATAAAATAAATACCACCTCAAGTTCTCATTCAAGTTGGCAAGGGACAAATAGATATTTTGGTGTGAGACCATTATTTATTTTTATTTTATGTGTATTGCCTGCATATATGTAAGTACACCCATGCTGTACAATGCCTGAAGAAGGTGAAAGAAGGCATTGAATTCCCTGGAACTGGAGTTACAGAAGGTTGTTAGCTGTCAAACCTGAGTCCTGTTACAAGAAGACCAGCCAGTGCTCTTAACCACTGAGCTATCTCTTGAGCCCAGTGGTTTGAAACTATGTAGCTATTCAGGGCATAGAGGGCATTCAAAATAATGACCATAAATCACAGACAAAAAAAAAAAGAGCAAATCTTAAAGCAAGTCAAACTTATTGCCAAGCCTTTCATCTCAGCACTCAAAGGATCTCTGTGAGATCAAGGTCAGAATGGTCTGCATAGAGAGTTCCAAGCCATGAGGCTACAAAGCGAATCCTTGTCTCAAAAACCCAAACAAAAAACAAAACCAAAGACCAAACAAACAAACCAATCCAAATGCAAAAATCTCAAAACAAACAAAAAATCCCAAATCAATAATATTAAAGCACTTTATCAAGAGTCATTTATTTAAATTATAATTAGAGCAGGAAAAAATACTGATTTATCTTTTAAAATAAAATATTGAACTTTCTTATTTTTAATTTATTTTTATTTCATGTGTATGAATATTTTGCCTCCACATAGGTAAGTGCACCTGTGTTGAGCAATGCCTGTGGAAACCAGAAGAGGGAGTCAGAGTCCCTGGAACTGGAGTTATGGACGGTTGTTATCTGCCATGTGGACACTAGAACTGAACCCAGGTCCTCTGCAAGAGCAAGCAGTGTCTTTAACAGCCGAGTCATCTCTTTAGTCCCCAAGATTTATCTTAAAGACACTAGTGATTATATAAATTAAAAAAAAACACAAAGCATGCCGGGAGTGGCGGCCTTTATCCCAGCACTCTGGAGGAGAGGGGATCTCTGTTAGATCAAGGCCAGTTCCAGGTCAGTTAGGGCTACAGAGACCCTGTCTCAAAAAGACAAAAAAAATGAAACAAAGCAAAACAGAAAACAAGGCACAACCCCGAGTGTCCTTTGGAGGGTCTACTTCTGCCTGTCCATGCTCCCACAGAGACACTCTTACCTTCACTCTCTGAGCTGGAAAGTCTGCGCTTGTGAACTCGCCTTATTTCTTTGCCTCTTCGTAAACTCTTCTGGGAACCATCACTTTCTGAATCTTCTTTGTAGTTAATTTGTCTTTTCTGGTTCCTTCTTGATCGCCTTCGACGGGTCTCTACAAAATCATCACTAAAATCATCGCTAAAGTCACTTTCTGCTTAAAATAAAAGGAAGGAAAAAGAAGTCAAGATTTAAAATTTAAATACATTTAGAAGTATAACTAGCTTATGCTCTAAAAAAATAAAATTGTTAGAATTTAGCTGTAAAATTTTTAGATTTTTATATATCTTGTTTTCTTTTAAAAATAAAAATCAATTAGTTAAATATCACAAATGCACACTTTTTTTTGACAAGGTCTCTAGCCCAGAGGGGCCATGAAACCTAAGTAACCAAGGCTAACTGAACTGCCGCTGTCTCGAGTGCACCACCATGCAATGGTGGGGATCAAACACAGGGCTTCAAGGGTGTTGGACAAGCACCACCTGAACTTGATCTCCAGCCCCACAAATGCATATTATCAGCAGTTTAATCCCGATATAAAGATTGGAAGAAAGAGAGGAGGAAGTGAAAGTAAAAGGAAGGGAGAGAAGAGGTAAAGGAGAGGGCAGTGCCAAAAAAGGAAAAGTTTTTAATGTCTATTTTATAAAAATCTCTAGTATGTCCAACTAAGAACAACTGTCCAAAGTGAGGGGTTAGGTGTCTGGAGTGCCTAACCATAAATAGGATATCTGTATCACACCTGCACCACCCCAGGCTCAGGGACCATATCCAAAGAGGAGTTGGAAAGATGTTGGGGCGGACTGGAGCAAAACAAGTATCTCCTGAACCTGACAGGCCCTGGTACTCAAAAACTCAGCTGTGGTTGCCTGTACAAGATTAAGCCAGCCCAACCCTTCCAGGAAGCGCTATTGTCAGCTGATGGCTTCTGGGAGTGTGGTCTCAGGTAGGCCTGCTCAGTAGATGGCTCCCAAACTACCAGTATACGGGGAGAACAAACTGGACTTGGTGGAGAAAATGAAGAATAAATAAATAAATAAATAAATAAATAAATAAAAAGACATGAATTTGGGAGGAAGTGGGGTGTATCTGGGAGAAGTTAGGTGGGGACAGGAGACGAATATAATCAAAATATATTGTATGAATGAATGAAATTCTCAAAAAATACTTTTGGCTGGGCATGGTGGCACACAGTTTTGATCCCAGCACTTAGGAGGCAGAGGCACCAGATCTCTGTGAGATGGAAGCCAGCCTGGGCTACAGTAGTGCATTCTAGGCCAGCTGTTGCTATAGCGAGACTCTTGTCTTAAAAAAAAAAAAAAAACAAACAAACATTTTTTTAAATATAATGGTCTAATTATAGAAAACAAATGCTTTTAGTATTTTCCTATTCTTATTCCTCATTTTGAAAGCATCAAATTTGTGTATAAATTATTTATTTAATTTATTCATTTATTTTTGTCTTTTTGAGACAGGGTCTTCCTGTAGCCCCAGCTGGCTTGGAACTTGCTATGTAGACCAGGCTGCCTTTGAACTCACACAGATCTGCCTGCCTCTTGAGTGCTGGGATTAAAGGTTAAACCACTATGCCTGACTGATTTTATTTTTCAAATTTTATTACTATTTTTACTTTATGTGTATGAATGCAGTGCTTGCATGTATGTAAGTAAATCCATGTCATGCTGTGCCCATGGAGGTCAGAAGAGGGTGCTGGATTCCTGTGGAACTGGAATTATAGATAGTTGTTAGCTGCCATGTAGGTGCTGGAATTGAACCTGGGTCCCGTGTAAGAGCAGCCAGTGCTCTTGAACACTGAGCCATCTCTCTGGCCCTAGAATAGCTGCTTTAAAAAAAAAATTAAAAAAAAAAAAAAATCGCTGTTTTGAGCTCCTGGGAGGAGTCTGGGGCAGGGGAAGGGAGCTGGGTATGGTTGTGCATGTTTTTAATCAGCACTTGGGAGGCTGAGGCAGGCGCTCTCTGTGTGTTCAAGGCCAACCTGGTCTGATAGCAAGTTCCAGGCCAGCAGGGGCTACAGGGAGACCCAGTCTCAAAAGGATATCACTTGCCAAAAATCTGGATAAAATTTCCAATTTTAAAAATTGCCTTAAAGATACTTCTGCATTTTGCACTGTGAAGCGAAAGCAGCACTCTCGGAACTGACAGTTCTACAACCCAAGACACACTCGGCACGAGCAGCAGTCATCGTAATTCTGACAATTGATAGGAAGGTAACACATCAATTTGTATGAATTTTCTCAGGTGTGCTCTATGTGAAAAATTAGTTAACTAATTCTTTATCAGGAAGCTTCTACCACAACAGAATGGAATTCCAACAACCTGTGGCTCCAGGAGTCAGAGGTACTGGGCTGGTATGACACAGAGAGGTTATTTTTACCAGAGTCTCTACTATTCTCCTCAGATTCCTCCTCTTCTTCATCATCGTCAGAGTACTTTTTCTTTGGGGTCTTTCTCCGCAGGCGCCTGCTTTGCCTCATCGGCCGGGAAGGGTGCCGCCTCAGTCTCCGGCTGCAGAACTCAGTGTCACTGTCATCATTCGATGGTGGATCTTCTTCACTTTCATCTGGGTTTTCATCAGACACAACAAACTCATCTTGAGATCTGTCCAAAAAAACACCAGAGAGGTCATGATGATACACTTAAGTTTTGTTTCTTTTAAAAATTTTTGTAAAATGATACATTTAGAAGTGATAACCAGTTTTTTCATAGTTCCAGATACAGATTTTTAAAATATTTTAGTTATCACTGCCTTTTACATGTATGACTGTACTGCCTGCACGTGTGTAAGTGCACTCATGTTGTACAATGCCAGCGGAGATCAGAAAAAGGTATAGGATCCCCTAGAACTGGAGTTTTGGGTAGTTATTAGCTGCCATGTGGGTGACTGGAATTGAACCCAGGTCAGAGCTCTTAACCACTGAGTCATCTCACTAGCCTCTAAAGTTCAGATTTTAATTCATGAAAACAGAAAAAATAACAACAACAACAACAACAAAACCCTACCCCACCCTATAAGCTGGTTCTTTTTAAGTCCTGGTCACATCTGTACCAGGGCATTCTCTGCTTCACTCCGATATTCCTGGTATCCAAATTGCCAAGAGTTTCCTAAGTATTCTATGAAACTGACCATGTAAGTTTCTGAGCGCTTTCTTTCCTCACCCTGCTCCTAACCCCAAGTTCACTGGCTGCCCAATACTCATTCAGGTCTAATGTCTTATTGAGTGGGTTCCAACATAGAAGGCATCAACTAGCTTCTCCAATTTGTATTTCACCTATGTTATAGAAGCAGACTATACAAATAATACTCATGAACAAACTGAAAAGAGAAACTACATAGTTGTTTCTATATCTGTTCTACATTCCTCTGATCCTCATACTAGATCATACTGGAGTAGTGACCCTTTACCCCAACTCCTATAGATCACTGGAGAACAATAAGTAATTACTTCTTTATTTGCCACCGTTGACTGGAAACCTAAGTTGACTGGAAACCTAAGGACGGACCTAATGCCAGAAGGGAGTATTGAGAGTGCTTAATAAACCAAAACTCAATTACTGCTAGTCAACTTTAAATGCAATTCTGAATATTAACTAACCATAAACCTAGCTTTAATTCAAATGTAAAAAGAACCAAAATCAGCATTTGTGAACTTGCTGTAAAGATCCTTAAGTGCAGATTGTCTATGTACATGAAGAACAAAGTCTGTATCCCAGCAGAGTTGAGGGTCTCTGCTGAACCAATTCTGTTTAAGCTGGCTCCTAGAGCAGGCCACACACCCGTCACTGATCTTGAATTCATCCTCACTCTCTTCTTCATCTAGGTTGCTATCACTGTCCAGATCATTAAGTCGCCGGCGTTTCTTCCTCCGAGCAGCAGCTGCCCTCTGGGGCCGTTTATTTTCTTTTCGTTCTTCATCCAAAATAGTAGAGATATCTTTCCCACGGTGACCTGTGATGGTGGAGATGTCTTTTCCTCGGCCAACTCCTAAAGGAAAGAGATAACTGCATGTTTATTAAACCTTCCCTATAACTTGCAAACTGTCCTTATTTCTGAGTAGCAGTTCTATTTTTTTCCTAGAGACATGCAGATCTCTAACAATTTCAGCTGTCAAAGCTGTAAAGAACCGGCATGTCTGTCCCACTGAATGGAAGTTTATAATGCAGGGACTCAATATTTTTACATGTTGATTTGACATAACACTATATGATATTCTTTTCTTTCTTTGTTTCTTTTTTGTTTTGATTTGTTTATTGTGGGGGGGTGTGGTTAGAGACAACCCCCACATAGCCCAGGTTGGCCTTGAATTCATAATCCTTTTGCCTCAACTTCCTGAATGCTGGGATTACAGATGTGTACCACCATTGGCTCTGTTGTCTATCAGTTCTGTCCTGTCATCTGGTGGGATCTCGGATGGTATTTAGGGAGGAAAGCCTGTGTGCAAGCGCTTCTATCCACTGAGCCATCTTGCTAGACCTAAATACTCAACGTTTTAATTTGTCTTTACATTTACGTGTGTGCCCATGAGTCAATGTCACATATGTGTGTGTGCCTTCAGACACCAGAAGAGGGAGTTCGATCCCTTGGAGCTTGAGTTACAGGCAGTTATGAACTACCCAACATGACTGCAGAGTACGGAACTCAGGTCCTCTGGAAGAACAAGAAATGTTCTTAACTTCTGAGCCATCTCTCCAGCCCCAATATTCATCCTATAAACTGTAACTCAGAAGTTTCTAGATGTAGGCACAAAGTTGTTCAGCTATCACCACTAACCAATGTGAGAACACTTCATCATTCTGCAAAGAAACCTTACACATTATTAGCAGTCACTCAGGAATCTCCTTGAATATAGATAGAAAAAAAATGGATAAAGACATAAATAAAGGACTCATTTCTGAAAAGCTAAGATGTCAGTTCCTTTACAAACATCCTGTTTATTGATCCATTCAGTTTTCACAATAACAGGTACAAACCAGAGTGTTCCACATCAGATCATTGCTAAATGGCTATATAATACTTTAATAAATTACCTTCAAATTCTTCTATAATGCCATTTTTGGAAGACAATGAAATTAACTTATTTTTAACAGACATACAATAGTCATTTAGATTTGGGTTATTCACACACTTTGAGATTTCGTAGTTGTGAAGACAGGAAAGTTTCTTTCTTTTTTTTTTTTTTTTGGTCCATTTGAGACATGGTCTCCCTGTAGCCTCAGGCTCACTATGTAGACCTCTGCCTCACAAATGCTGGGATTAAAGGTGTGTGCTACCCTTGCCTGGCTTCTAAAGTTTCCTTAGTATTCTAATTGAAACCAGTGATGAGTTGTTTTCTCAAAGGAAAAATTACAAAATTAACAAATAAAATTAAAAAATACAAATTAACTTTGTATTAAATCATAACAATTATCAATAATTACCAAGATTTCTATATACTGGTACTATGTCAATAGATTATTTTGAATCAGAGACAGTCAGTTCAGTGTTAACACTGGGAAGGAGAATAACCTGATGGCAGAATGATGTGAGAAAGAGCAAATGATAAACACATACCTCCTCCATCAGCCTCTTTGATATCATCTTCTATAGCTTCATCAATTGCTTCATCAAACTCATCAAATCTAAAACATGCACAATGACCATATTATAGCCTGTTTCTGAATTCTAAAGATCACCTACATGAGGTGACTGCTCTCTGTGTCCCCAACACAACTCAAATGTTGGAAGCCTAACCCCAAGGGGATGACATTAGGAGGTAGGGGGCTTATGAGTGCATAATTTCAATAACTGGTTGTGTAATAGAATAAATGGGGACATCTGGTCTAGAGAAAAGTAGCCAGAAAAACGTGATAGGAAACTGAGGTGTGTAAAGAGCTACAGAAGGGACTAAAAGATGGCATCAGAATAGATATTCAGAGGGAATATATGGATGAGACGGAGCTGGAAAACTAAGTAGAGATGAGACTACATGTTACCTTATAGACTTGTTAAAACCTGTATCTCAAGAGCTATAAAAACCCAACAAAGTGGGTTAAGCAGAAGAGAATGACAAACGCATACTTGTTTAGAAGCCATCACACCACTCCATAATTCTAAGGCTCTAATGATATAAAGTAAGAAAGATAATGGATGGACCTCAGTATCCAAATGCTTCTTATTTGTTGATTTTGCCAACCTTGAACTGGAAAACAGTGGGGGAAAAACTTGTATCTGTACCAAATAGGTACAGTCTTTTTTACTCTTACTAATCCCTAAATACAGTAAAACATCCACTTACATAGCATTTTTATTGTTTTTTATTATATTAAGTATTACAAGTAATGTAGAGATGATTTAACATATATGGAAGATGTATGAAGGTTACATGTGAATACTGCTTTTTTTATACAAGGGATTTAAGTGTCTGTAGACTTTGTATCCTTGGGGTCCTGGGATCTTTTTCCTTCTTTGGTATTGTAGACTGAGTATAAGATCTTGCTCATACTAGGCAAGTACTCTACTATTGGGATACAACCTGGCCTTGGGGTCTTCAAATCCAGCCCCGAAAGATACCCAGGAACAGCTGTGTCTGTAACAGCTAACAATCATCGTGTTTGTGAGGCCCATAAACCCCTGGGTCATGTTATCTACCTGTGAAAATGTTAGGCTATTCCTACATCCAATTCCATTTATTTCCTACCTGTAGCTTATACATTTCCGCGTTCTTGTTGATCTTCGTTCAAGTAAGTTTGCTTTGGACTTTTTTGAATCTTTTTTCTTTTCTTCTTGATCTTCAGAGAAATCTGGCTCCTTTAAAAATACAAGTATACAGGCATGACAGAAAAGCAGTGTCCTGGAAATAGTAGTTCTGCAATCCCTGTCTAAGTAGCACATGTGAAAGGTTTGAGAAAAATTTGAGATTATCCACCCGAACTGCATACATATGGTAAAACTAAATAGACAAATTAAGAAAGATTGGTGAACAATGGATAAACATTGTTTGAAATTCTTATGCTTCTGTGAGTTTACAATAGCCTGTTCTAAAACAATCAGGATAAAGTTTTTCCATTGATTCAATCTTTTAACTAATAAATATGACATGAAAACTTTTGATATATACACTGAGTGAGTGGAACGATTTGATTTAAACTAAAGGAGAACTTGGCAAACTATGTAAGTTTGTGATTTAATTATGAAATGAACAGAACTGGAGAAAACTTAAGAGCTGGAAACCATGTTCTGTGTACTTTCTCTTATGAGGTGCCTCAATTAAAGACTAATAAATGTAAAATAATACTAACTCTTCAAAGAAGTCAAACTATAAGATACAAATTAAAGTTTCTACTGCCCTAAATTAAAAATAAATTATAACCAAATTATTCTTTATCTTATGTAAATAACACATTATAAAGCTAAATACAAATAATCTAATTTACAATAAAAACAATGGAACATTACCCCAAAGCAATGGGCTATAAATTAAGTTTGCATGTCATAATTACATTATTGAGTTATATTTTACAAAGTGCAATACATCCTTTAAGAATCCTATAAACTATAAACTTACTTGTGGGGGAATGATGTTTTCAATACTGATACCAACGTATACCAGGCGTTCTTTCCTTAAAAACAACAAAAACAAAAGCACACATGACATAAGATTTGCTAAAAATAAAATTGGCACAAAAATATCATTAACGAAGACAGAAAATGATAATTTCATGGTACTCAGAGGCAGTCACAGACATGTTAGCTACTATTTGTGAAATTTTAATAGAATATTAGAATCTATGGACAGCAGAAACTTTCCTAAAGATATGAAAATTGTATTTTCAGAACCGAAAACAGACAAAGAAACTTCATGAACAGCCATACTGTGATTTGATAATGTGGTTAGAAAGCCACCTCTGACCGGACAGACTAGATCTTTGTCATGGTAGATGTATATATATAATTATAAGCTTATGGTAATAAACATCACTATAAAATTAGTATAACAAATCATACATAGAAAACCATATCAAAATTCCAGTGAGTGACATTAATATCATTCATTTCTTGTTGCAGAAAAGAAAAAAACATATACTGTAGACAGACATAGGGCTCTGCATTCTACAGTCCAAAAGAAAGATTTGCATAAAGCCAGAAACCAGGACATGGACAGCTCCATGGTTTCACTTCCAAGAAACAACCTTCATGTATTTTACTTCAAAAACATCTTTCATAACAAACAGCTATATATAACAGGTGTCTGTTCTGGTTCTCTCAACATTAATCCAATACAGCAAGGACAGCTGAGTTCTGAATGCCAGCATACATTAAACTGAACTAAAATAGCAACCACTCTTCGTCCCCTGCATATTGTAATGTCCCCGCTGAAGGGAAACAAACGCATCTACTTGCCTGGGTCCTTTGGAACGCAGCTTTTAGTGTGCTAGAAACCCTTGACCCCATTAACAAGAATCTGAGCAAAACATGATGAAGCTATTACATAAAAAATGGCATTTATAAAAATGATAAAATTATGTCAGTAAGAACTTGATAAAGCCATGAAGTTAATTAACAAAGTATTAACCAGTGCATTAAAGGAGAGTGCTAGCTGGACTAGATGGGGAACAGTTCACGGTCTGTCTTATCACTGCTCTTAAGGGTGTGTGGTACACATCTGTCCTAACAATCACCACATTTATTGAAATACCAGTTTTCTCCTTTAAACTCTGAAATCTCTTTAACTTGGAAACTATTTTTCTTCAAAATTCAACCAAGGAAACATTTATTCATGTTCACTGAATTGGGTCAAGACTTAGGCCAGGCTTGGAAATCCACAGGCAAATAAGACGGTTTCTGCCCTTACAATGAATTATCAACTAGCCACAGACCATTTTAAAAAGTGTAATGGAAATATGAAAAAGATACAGACTAATTCTGTCTTAAGAAGCAACTTGGGAAAGCTTTAAATACATTAATTCTGTGCAGGATCTGGAAAGTAGATCCTATCTCTTATCACATTCTTTTGTTAGTAATTTAAAAAAAAGACTTATTTTCATTCATGTGTCTGTGTGTATGTCCCAAGTGAGTATATACCACTTGGGCTTGTATCCCCTCAGAGCGGGAGTTACAGGCTGTCATGTGCCGTCTGATGTGAGTGCTAGGAACTGAAGTTAGGTCCTCTCAAAGAGCAGCAAGTGCTTTTAACCAATGAAGCCCCTTCCAGCCCCTTGTTAGTGATCTTATGGAAGGATACGTTCTATGGTATATCGCACTAACTAGCTCAATGGTACTTACTTAGTTCAAGCCTTATCATTACCAGTAACTCCACTCTCTAAAATTTCAATTTTAGGAACCTTATTGTCTGACTTCCACTAACTCAATTTCCAACTACTCCATTTTATATACTGATTTCAACAATCTTTTTGACTCTATTACAACGTCTACTGACTCTAGCCCCTATTAGCCACTGTCCAATATTATCCCCCCCTTACCTGGCTTAGACTCCATGGCCCATCAGTATAAATACACGTTGGTTGGATTAAAGGAGTGTGCCACCATGCCCAGATCATAAATACACCTTTGTACACTTTCAAATTCCTTTTCTTTCTCCCCTTTCCCACTGTTATATTGCCTGGAAAATGTAAGCCCTTATTAAACCCAAGAGTAATAGTACTCTTGAAGAAGAGAGCTTTCTGAATTCCCAAATAAATTCTGACACCAAACTCTGGAGGGAACATTTATAATCATTGAGAAGACTTCTAAAACGTCAGGCTCCACAAACCCTCATTGTCCCAGCCCTGGATCTGTGGATGGTTGTTGGGTTGTCATTAAGTCCTTAATGTCATAACCCTCTTTTCCAGATTGTAGAGTCCTTAAAGGTAGAAATATCATATGCTTTCTAATGTTGAATATACTACCTGGTATAAAGGAGATATTCAATAAATGTTGGTTAAATGCACAAGGAGAAAACAATGGATTTTGTTTTCTTGTACTACACTCATGTACTAGGATACGTGCTAGAATTATTTCATGGACCACGGGAAGCCACAACATCTACTCCACAATGGCTGTTGAGCCCTACTTACAGATTTTCTACGGCAACATCCCAATTCTAACTCATTCCTCACTTATCAGGGCATATTTTTCTGAAATACAGACCATACGTAACATTTCCTTGATGACTCCCGACTGCCTGGAGTTGGAATTCACTAGTCAGCTATGCAATCTGGAGCCCTCTCCTTTCAAGGAGCACTCCCTCCACTCTCCCATCTTTACTTCACATTCTGCCTTTGCTTGTGTTTGTGCTCATTACCTATAAATACTTCTCTCTAACCTCACCTGTATAAACTCAATTTATCTTCCAAGGCCTTCCCTGGTCACCCAACTCCTAGGAGAACTCAAATAATTCGCTACAATATTCTACAATTATGTTGAACATATTTTATTGTATTACTGGGTCATACCTCTGTGTTCTCTGATGACATGTAAGTTCCACATATACCATAGGATGGCTTACTCATCTTTTCAGATGGTTACACTATACTACAGAGGTATAATGAAAACAGGCTCAACAGTTAAATAATCTCTATTTAGCAGTGGCAATACAGCCCACTCAAAGAGATGACATGAGTGACTAAATTGTAGGCAGGTTCTACATTAGAATTTTCTAATGCTCAACAATAGTATATCCTCTCCAATGCTTTGGGCAATGTTTATCCATAGTAAATTCTGCTAAATATTCTACACAAATTGGCAAACTTGTGTGTGAAAGGACATAGTATTTTAAGCCTGGGAGGTCAGTAGGTCTCTACTGAACTACTCAGTTCTGATGCTGTAGTGCAAAAGCAGACACAGACAATATATAAACAAGTGAGCAAAGATATGTTCTAATAAAGTTATTCATGGGACATGAAATGTGAACACCACGTAGTTTTCTACTCCATGAACTCATTCTATAGAAATGTTTCTCCAACCACATAAAAAAATAAAAAGCACAGCAGACAGCTCAAAACAAACAGCAGCCTGGATCTGACTTACAGGCTGTGATTGCCAACATTCACTTTAGATGTTTCATCTACACTACAAGATAATTTTGTTGCCAAATTCCCAAGTAAAGCATTAACATGCTATCAGATTACCTTCGCTCAGCACGCTCTTTCTTCTTTAAGGCAACATCCAAATCTTGCAACTGTTCTTCTAATTTTTCACATAGTAGTTTCTGAAGGAGCAATATATATATATATACATCATTTTTAATACCTGTCTACAACTTTGTATCACATGAGCATTAAGCTGACAGGTATTAAGCTATATGAGCTGAAAAGGCTATATAGGCTACATGGTGAAGGAATGTCGAAGCTTGCTTTATGTTAAAAGGGTTCTTCAGGGTTGGAGAAATGGATCAGTGGTTAAGAGCACTGACTGTTCTTGCAGAGGACTGGGGTTCAGTTCCCAGCACCCACATGGCAGCTAACTGTTCAAAATTCCAGTTCCAGGGGATCCTATGCCCTCTCTGGCCTCCATGAGTATTGCACAAAATGGGTGCACTCACATACATGCAGGGAAAACACATAAAATAAAATAAAAATAAAGATAAAATAAAATAAATAAAAATAAAATAAAAAAGAGGTGCTTCAGTACCCAGTAAACAGAAGATAAGAATAGTACTTCCGAAAGAAAGTGCATTAGAGAAATAGAGATTTGAAAAAAAACATATTCTATGCCCATCTTGCTCTCAATTTTTAGAACTGCATTTTGCTTATTACTTCAAAACAAGAAACTAACAAACTACTCAGGGGAAATTTTATATATAATATATATACATATATATATAATTTACCTAATATTTCTATATATGATGAAATATAATGTCATTTTTTTAAAAGACAAGAACAATGTACAAAACAGTTCTACCTGGATCAAAAGAGTACGACAAATACCATTGAGGCCAGGTGTACTGGTACTCAGGAGGCAAAGGCAGGCTCTCTGTGAATTCAAAGCCAGCCTGGCCTACATAGCCAGTTCCAGGCCAGGCAAAAGTTAACTTCTGAAAGTTAAAATGCATACTGCACACTGTGTTAGAAGCAAAGTAAGACTGGACTTGTAGAGTATCCAACTGGTGCAGTGGCAAAGAAATAAACTGTTTTTCAGTTTCATAAGAAATTGAATAAAGGCAGAACAGGAGAATTACTGTTTCTTCTAATGCTTACAATAACTATATTTACAAATCCACCAACAAAAAGGGTGTGGAAATGAAAAAAGAAGATTCAAAGGGGGGAGGGTAAAACTACACAAAGAAACATTCACTTCTTACAGATCTGAATTCCATGCTACTTTTGCTTATTACAATCACCAGGGAAGAAAAATAGATGATGATTTTACAAAAGCTAGAGGCCTTCCCAAAAGTGCTACAAAAAGAGCCAAAAGAAAACCCAAGATATTAATAGAAGTCAGGGCCCTAAACAAAAGGTGAGTACTACTAACAAACTGCTTTGAAAGGGAAGATGTTCAGTGGCTGTTGTACTACAAAAAATCCAAGGATTGGAGACAGAAATGGGTTGAGTCGTACATGCTGGCAAGGAGGGCAGAACCATTCTCCGTCAGGGATGATCATCAGAGGAGGGCGCAGGCAGGCAGTGTGGTATCCACTGTCACAAGAATCACAGAGAAGAATCTGAAACAAACCACATTAATAACTACATTGCATTCAATAACTTTTTGTTTTGTTGAGATAATGACATTTGAGACGGTGTCTTACTATATATTGCACTGATTAGCCTAGTAATCATATGTAGCCCTGGCTGGCCTCAAATTCTTAGCAATACTGTTTCAGTCTCCAGAGATCTGGGACATATGTCACCACACCTGGCCAAGAAAATGCCATTCCAATACTTTTGAGTACTACAAAAGTGTACTTTATTTACATGAAGCAAATGAATTTAAAAAGCTATCATAAGATTAAAAAACAACACCTCCCCTCCAAAACCCAAAGGAAATTAGTGAAATATATTTATTCCTTCCTGAATTAGAATTCATTTCTAGTATGCCAAAAGGGTGATCATAGAGTTGGCAAGGTTGCCCAGTGGTTAAGAACACTTGCTGTTATTCTAGAGAATCTGGGTTCAATTTCTAGCATCTACACAGTGATTAATAACCAGCCATAATCAAATTCCAGGGGATCTGACATCCTCTTCTGGCCTCTGTGGGCATTGTACATACATGGTGCATGCACATACACGCAGGCAAAACACTCACACACATAAAGTAAGAATAATGAATAAAATATTTTTAAAAGAGCATTACATTCTTTGAAACAAAGTTTCAAAATTTAAGTATCATAAAGTATGCTAGCACACACAGAACTGTAAAAATGAAAAAAATTTCCATTTTAAATGTGTTTTAATTACCTATGTGCCAGAAACATAGTTACTTTTATTTTGTAAATTCAAATAAGAAACGAAGGCATAAAAAAGGATAGAACTATGTTCAGAACCATCATGTTCAAATATCAAGACAAGTATCAACCAGTTTTAGAGCTGCTATTTTACTGCAATGACTTTAAGGTGATGAGCTTGTTAAAATCTACTACAGAATATTATTAATTATTTAACTTTAAAAACTTCTGTTTTATTTCATAATATTTTTATATTTGTAGATGAGTACAAATATATCCCCATATGACCTTCATTCAACTTTCAATAAGGCAAAGAATTGTTTTTCTCTTTGTTTGGAGACAGGGCCTTGCTTTGTTTCAATCTTCCTATCATTTGCCATGATAGTGACAGCTTCACAGAGTCCTATGAGTCCAGTCTTTTATTGACTACTTCTGAATTTGGAGTTGTTTGGTGTTTCCTCACGATTATACTGAGGTTATGAGCTAGAGAAGAATGCTGCAGAGTGGCCTGCTCTGCTCCTTCAATTACATCAAAGGATATATGTTATTAACTTGGATTATTTCTGGTGAAATTAATCTTGACCACTTAGAGTAGTATTTGCTTATTTCTCTGCAATGAAGCTACACTTTCTATTTCCTATACCTCTGCTCTCAAGATAAATTCAGCTGAACCTGGTGGCTAATGCCTGCAATTCCATCTGCTAAGTAAGAGGAGGCAGGAAGAAAGATCAAAATTTTGAGGCCAACTTGGGAAACATAGTGAGACCCTTCTCAAAATAAAAAGTTTGGGAAAGTAATTCTAAGGTAGATGCTTGACTAGCATACATTCAAATCCCCAGTTCCAAATGAACAAACAGATCCAGCTTACACTCAAGGGGAGGGAACTAAGTTTTCTGGGGCCAGAAGTATCAAGGGAATTGAGGTTATAAATTAAAACCACTACAATAATTAATAATTAGTATTTTAGAGCACTATATAACAACGTTATGAAAATACCTTCTTCTCTGCTTAAAGCTCGAGCTGCCCACTAGCTTTAGCACTCATCAGGAACTTTCTTATAACAACTACTACCTATGGTGTCCTGCTTGCGATTTTTCTATGTCCCTCAAGCATCCTAGCTACTTGGAATTCTAGAAAGAAGATAATTCCCCTCCCACATTCATTCGTTTACTCAATTATTTTCAACTAATGAATATTCTTCTTGGAGCTATAATTCAAAAGTATTACTTAATCTTCATTGGAACTGTTTCAGCCGTGGACACAGTGACTCCTATTTATTTCTGTGTCCTTAGGATTTGGATGCATTAAATTTTTGTTGTTTGAAGTACTATCTTACTTTCTGCCACTTACAAGATGATCTAGACACATCTGTACTTTCCCTGCCCACAGCTTAGGCTTTTAAACAAATTAAACAATAATAAGCCCTGGTTCCTTTATTACAGATGAATTTAGAAACCAAGCTCTTGAAGATCTAAGTACTCACGGCAACTGGGTATCACTAGTGTTATTAAATCGCCTCAGAGGGCAAAGCAAATTAGTCACTCGTGTATACACAGACATCTGTATTTCTACTTGTATATAGTATGAGTTCACTGTAATCCCTCCAACTCTTACCACCGTCACAAGATTCATTCTACCATTGGTCTTGCTAATAGAAAGGGCCACCGTTCCTATCATCAACAACCTATTTATTTACTTTTATTTTATTTTCTGAGACAGGGTCTTTCTGTAGCCAGTGCTCACCTGGAACTCACTAAGTAGAACAGTCTGACCTCAAACTCACAAAGATTGACGCCTGCCTCTGTCCCCCAAGTGCTGGGATTAAAGGCGTGAGCCACCATGCCCAACAACCTATTTATTTGTTCAACTGTGGCATATATGTACTTTCTAAAATTCTAACCCATTCCATGAAAAACTTAAAGGAGAAAACCACCTTCCTGCTTTCTGCTCGATCCCAACGTCTACAATTCAGTATCAACTTACATTAGTGGTATATAGTGACTATATGAATGACTGCTTTGCATACGTGGACCAACCCAGACTCCCAATCTCATTGATTGCATTGTTTATATGGGAAAACATAACCTAAAATTTCAATGATAAAATAGAAAGTTCAGAATTTAACTTACTTCCTAAACGAAGATTGTTGTACTTACTAAGACAAAAATCTTACTCAAGTAAAAATTATCATATACGATTTCCCAGTTTCAGGCAATGATTCATTGCTTTTAACTAAAACATCTGAAAAATACCAGAGTCTTGCATTTACTTATGAACTTATTGCTGTTCTGCTCACTGAGGACAAGGATCATTTAGGTTTTGCTCAAAAATCATATTTTTACCAATTAAGAAAACAGTTGCTTGTCATTGCCCCTGGCTTTGATTTGGGATTATCTTCAAGCCTGGAGCATAAAAAAGCAGATCTTCAGTTTCTAATGTCATTCTCTTTGGCATAGTAAATATCAAGGGGATTTTTCCCAAGTGGTTAATATTAAAATAGCCCAGTCACGAAACCCTGTGGATGCTGCAGGAGTGTAGCCCTTTCCCTCGGTGTCTTTTCTGCTTGCTCCACTTTAGTGATTCCCAAACATGTATTTTGTCAACAAAAGTGATTGCACCACTGCCTTAAGCTGAAACATTCTTTGAGGGGCCTGAGAGATGGTTCAGTGATTAAGAGCACCTGTTGCTCTTGCAGAGGAGCCCCAGTTTGGTTCCCTGGACCCACATGGCAGTTGACAATTATCTGTAACTCCAATTCTAAGGGATCTGATGCCCTCTTCTGGCTTCTGTGGGCACTGTACAGCCTGGAAAGACTTACATACATGTAGGCAAAACACTCAACTCCCCACCCTCCCCACATACTTCTAGTGCCAAGAAACACAAGGAAATGGTAAGGAGACAACACAAGCACTGCTAATCCCTTAACTGATTTAAGAAAGACTGCTGTCTCAAACATTCTCCAGAGCAGAAAATTAACTTTCATAGCCTTGGACATCGTGATAGTAGGTCTTTTTTTATTTTTGAGACAGAGTTGTCTCACTATGGATCCCTGACTGGCCTCAAACTCACAGAGGTCTACCTGCCTCTGCCTTCCACCTACTGAGATTAAAGGTGTGGACCACCACGCCTGAGTTGATTAACTTTAATTGCCAACATAATGGGATCTGGAATCACATAGGACACACATCTCTGAGCATGTCTGTGAGAATGTTTCCAGAGAAGATCGATGAAGGCGGGAACCCACCCTCAGAGTACCCAGCATCTTACAACAAATAATCCAGTAATTACAAAGAGATTCTTCAAAAATGCAGTGTGCCTGCCTGCCTTCTTTCTGACTGAGGTTATCTCTCACTGCTGCTGCTGCCATCATCCTCTGCTAATACCAGACTCCAGCTTTATCACTGATTCTCTAGGGTTCCTATAGGTCTTCAGCACCAGACTGGGACTGGTGAGGCATCCAGCTACATAGACTGAATAGTTACTGGGTTTTCAGTCTTTCCAGGATGTATACAACCACTGCTGGGTCACTCAGGCCCTATCATGAGCCTATTTTATAATACAAATACAATTCTCCATTCTGTTCCTCCAGAGAACTCCAAACAATATAATAATCTCAACATAATTTCCCTACCTCTTGTCTCAGATCTTAGCATCATTCTCTGATTCCAACCTGGGTCTCACTTGAACCCTCAGAAACAATGGGGATATGTGAAACTTCACTGATTAGTTTGGTTTCTATAAATGATTTTAGCCAGTAAAGCAGAAAAGCACAAGTAAACCAGAATTAATCTTAATCTAGAAGCACCTGACCAGTGTGGGAAGAGGCTCTAAGTCCATGTCTGTATGGCTCCACGCTTTCGTATCGCATCACTCTACTTTCTAAGATAAAAAAGCCCAGGGAAGTACTTTTTTACAAGTGTTTCAAACTTTGTAGAAGCCCCAAATGCTTCTGTTCTACAAATCTGACACACATAGGACTGTTCTTTACACTTCTTTGTACTTAATTGGAGGTTGCTTTTAAAATCAGATCTATTCAAAGGAACAGCAAAGTTGCATGAAATTGGACATGACACGTGCTCTTTCAATGGACTTGACTGCACATCTTGTGCGTGGATTAGGAATTTTCTGTCCTGGTGCTAGCCGTCTTTAAAGAGCTTCTTTTCTTTTCATTTCTTTTTGTTTGTTTTTGAGACAAGGTCTCATTGTGTAACCAAGGCTGGCCTCAAACTAGCAGTGTAACTCAGGGTGACCTCAAATTCACAATATTCCTGCCTCAGCCTGAACAATGTGGTGATTACAGGCTTGGGTTAAGAGCTTACTTCATGAGTATTCAAGTTCCATGGCAGTACCCTTTGGAACATGTTTGGTCGATAATTTATTCTCTTAAAGATAATTTTACAAGTACTCACTTAAAAAATCTGAAAATCCTATAAGGATACTATATGCTTTACATCTTTACAGGAAGGCAATAATGCCTTCAGATCTAACTTACCTAGAGCTAGCATCAGTCCAATGAAAAGTGAGAAGAAATCAGAAATATGTTCCCATCAGTTGAGAAAATACCGAATACAAGTCACATAGAATGGAATTAAGATCCTGATCCTAGGCATTCCTCAAACTGTATTTGGGAAGTACAAATAAAGGCGGCTTATAAAACACAAGCTCTACAGCACTGAAAACTTCCAATCATTTTTCTGAAGGGGGATGGGGAGCTGGTGTAGTGGTACGTGCCTTCAATCCTAGCTCCTGGGAAGCAGAAGCAGGGGGTCTCTCTGAGTCCACTGCCAGCCTGGCTGCAGGCCAGTCAGGTCCTGTTTGAACCTTTCCCTCTCCCCTTCCCTCCTCTCCCCTCCAAAACAAAAATTCGATTCAAACCATGATCGAAACCAGAGCCTTAGGCTGCCCCAGATGACCAGAGCGTAGCCATCAGGTGAACATCGATTTCTTAGAGCAGGTACGTACAAGCTCGGGATGGTTTGGAAGGCCACATTTTTTGCATGGTTCATCATCATCTGGTAGGACGGCTTCTTCACTTTCCTTCTCTTCTTCCTCTTCTGAAGCTGCAGAAGATTTTTCGCTGTCAGACCCTTCGCTTTCATCATTGCTGGAATATTTCCACCTGCCACGTGTTCGAGAACCGGTCCACCGAACTTTGCCTTTGGGTTTTACCTTGTATAAAATTAAAAGATGGGATAATCGGATATAAGAATTTTTTTCAAACTTCTGATTTCATGTCCCTTGTAGAAATACTTAGTCGATATAGGAAAGAAAATGTGGAAATTGTTAATTGTCTTGTCACCAGGTATATCTACTATTCAATTTTAGTATATACTTTCATTATTTTTTTCTGCATTTGGGGGTTCTTAAAAATGGGATTAAAATGACAATTATGTCTAATAAATAAGCTCCAAATGGCTGCATGGTGTTCTTCCCCATGTGGATGGTTGTTTCCCATTTTTCGCCTTCACATCGTGCCCTCATAAGATATTCATGTCCGTGTCCATCTCTGTGGTTAGGATAAATTCCTTGAACAGGATTCTGGGTCAAAGGCATGAACATGTAAAGGCTCTATTAAGAGCAGGAAAATAAACTCACATACTTCCTTTTTAAAAATTTAAAGCCTAAATTAGAAACAAATTTAAAAAATCTGAAGCAGGTCAGAGCTGCAAATAAAAATCCTAATAAACATTAAAAATGTGTATTATCCAGAGAGTAAGTTGAAATGTTACACCATTTTATCACCTAGCTTTAGTCTTTGAACTCCTGTTTAATTTCACTGCTATGCTACAGGCCTCTAGGAAAGAACAAAATAATGCCAAGAGAAGAAAGGTTTTTCAAAAGAATTAAAATTTCCATACTTTGGGGCACAAAGGATGACTCACAATGCATGATAACCTGATCACTTATATGAAAAACAAAAGTAACACCTTTAATAACAACTCCAATAGACTAACGATTCATAAGTGATTTTGCTTAAAATTAAGAAGGACATAGAGAATTCTGGTTTCTAAAACTAATGATTAAAATGGGGAAATGGATTCTGTCACACACTGGTAATGAGGTGCGGCACACTAATAGGGCCTTTTGGGAGGGCGATGAGGCAGTAACTATCAAATTTTGTAATACACATGCCCCTTGACCCAGTAATTCCAATTCTAGGAGTCTATTCTAAAGAAATACTCACTTATGTCCAAAAGGATCTTCAATGCAGCATTGCCTGTAATAGTGAAAAATGGGAAACAACCTAAATGTCAATTAATAAGGGAGTGGTTAAATAAACTGAGGCATATCCACACTATGAAATACTATGTGGCCACTAATAAATACAGAGTAGACCGTATCTCCTGACATGGAAAAATAGAGACACATTATTGTTAGGTGAAAAACACAAGAAAAAACAAACAGGTGTGATCCTACTGATTTGTTTAATTTTACAAGTAAAATGAATATAAATATATATGTGAATACATGGAAAAAGGTTTGAAACAATAAACACCCCAAACTAACAATAGTGGATGTAGGGAATTTCTTTTATCACCCTCCAGGTTCTTTATTACTTGGACAGCTTACAGAATGTCTTCCTAATACTGCTTGTAATAGAAAAAGAAGTTTATAAGACATACAAGAAAGGGGACCTGTAATCCCGGGGCATGGGGTTATGTGGGAAGCGGGAGCACCAGACAGCCTAGCTGAACCTATGGTGCTTCGGGTTCAGTGGGAGACCCTGTCTCACAAAATACGGTGGAGAGAAATGGAGAAAGATACCCAAGGTTGGCCTTGGGTCTCCAAATGCACACACATGCATGTACCCATATCAACATGTTCGGATACCACACACATACACACAAAATAATTCTAAAAATTGAAATTGCAGGGGCAAGATGATTCAGCGGGTAGCGGTGTTTGCTGCCAAGCCTGACATCCTGGGTTCCATCTCCCAGAGTCGCAAGTTGGAAGGCGAGAACAGACAAAAGCAAGTTGCTCTCTGATTTCTGGACATGTGCATTTACACACACACACGCACATAGACAAATTAATAAATGCATTTTTGAAACAACAGAAAGGGAAGTGGGATTTTACCTTGCCTGCTTTAGTGTTCGTGTCCTTGTCTGCTTTTCTGAAGTGCTCCTTTTTATCTGTTTTCTGCGCAGCTGTGGGCTCTTCCCCCACCTCGTCTTCTTCCCCTCTCTTCTTCTCAGCTTTCTGGTCTCTGATCTCAGCTACTTTTGCTGTGGGTCTAGATATTCTCGGAGACCTTCTTAAAGTACGGGCTGTGCTTGTTTTCTCTTCTTCCTTCTCGCTCTTCTCTTGCTTGTTTTCAGACTCTGTAGTTTGTGGGGGACAATCTGGCTTCTTCTTCCTACTAGATATTCTAATTGTTAGCTTAATGCCTTCTTTCTGCCTTTCAGAGGTGATCTCCTTATTTTCTGAAGCTGCAGTGTCTTCTTCAGGAACCAGTTTATATTTAAACTTGCTTTTGTGCACAGAGCCCCTTGTCTCAGAAGGCTCCTCTGCAACAGAGGTCTGGGCGCTGTGCGCAGCAGCTCCTTCCACTGTGGAGGACTCAGAATCCTCTTTAAGAATTTCTGGGCTTGCATTTCCCAGGGACTGACCGTCAGTGGACCTTACACTTTGACATTCTATCCCTTCTTTCTCTGAGGCTAGTTTCTCACTGGGGCCAGTAGTTTTAGGCGGTAGGGGAGTTTCAGCTGCCTCACAAGAGCCTGGCTCTTCTGATTCTGGGGTACTCTTTGGAACCTCCTCTGGTATTGGACTCAATCTCTGTATGTCCTTATCAAAAGTCTTTTTAGACTTCTCGACCTTTTCAAGACATTCTACAACTGGTGTGCGGCTGGGAGAATTCTCCTCTACTTTTGTAGTACAGGATTCAGTGGTGGACAAAGCAGTTTTTAAAGAGAGATCCTTTACAATCTCAGAAGTTTCAAGAGAAATGTCCATGTTTGGGGGAGCAGGCTCCTCTAACTTTCCTTTCTGACTATGGGTCTCCAAGACAGGTGTTGAACTGTCTACACCTTTCCCTTCTTTCTCAGGTTCACTTATCTCTGTGCTTGTTATGACAGAATTTAAGCACTCTGATCCATTTTCCTCGGTGGCATTTCTGTCCCTAGAGGGGCTGCTAGAGGGATCCTCCCTTGTATCACAGAACTTGGCCTCCATTTGCTCTGTCTTAAAGTTTGCAGTTACTTTTTCATCCAAAATTTCTCCGTTTACCAGCTGTCTCCCTTCATGACTCAAAGCACTGATGGCAGAGACTCTTTTACAAGTCTCTTCCTCTTGTTTTATTTCATCTTTTAAAAACTCTTTTGTTGGAGTAACTGATTTACACAAAGGTCCTTTGACTGGACTGTCAAAATCATCACTCAGCTTAATTTCACGTTTTTTTAGTGGTATCTTGGCCTGCTGGTCGTTTTTAAGTTTCTCGGTATCCTCCGTAGATTTCTCTGTGATATCTTGGGATCTGATGTTGCCACCAAGTTCCACCTTCTCGGGCTCTGCGCCCAGTCTCTCCGAGCTGCCTTTGAGATCTGCTCTGTGCTCCTTCACTTCTACTTTGACAGGTTTGACATTCTCCTTGAAGGAATCACTTTCATCTCTGATCATCTTTTTTTCCTCGCTTTCTGGCAAAGATTTTTCTAGCTTTACAATGACTGGCAGTTTCACAAGTTCCTTTTCATCTTCTTTTTCAATTTTCACAGTTGTCTCTTCTAGAACACTGTCCACAGAATGGTTTGTGGAGTCTACAGGCTTTTCATTTTCCTTCTGCTCCTCTATAAATCAAAAAAAAGTGCAGATGAATAGAGACTTTCAAGGTTAAAGAATTTCTAAGACAATATGATACATACTTCAATTCGAAGTTTCTTTCTTAAAGGAGGTGGCTTTTGTCATTGAATATCTGGATCCCCCCAGAATTTTGACAATGAAGAAAATAAAAGAACTGCAAGTCCTAACTTGTAGATATTAGAATGTAGACTGGGTTTCTGTGTTCAACTTCTGTGTTCTCAACAGAATGCAAATATTTATGCAGTTCAAGGAATTCAGTCAAGCTCAAGGGATGTCTCAAAAATAGGAAGCAAAAATGCTATATAAAACCGTTGCAAAAAGTCAAACTTGTCTTACAGAGTGAGAAATGTCCATCTTTGCAAATCACTGAGCATTTCATTTTACTGAGGTGACTCACACAAGCACAGCAACGAGAAAATGAATAGAGAAAAGAAAGACACCTATGACCCTCTGCCCAGGGCAGTCACTGCTAAGGTTTTAGGTTTTTTTCTCTAGCCTTGTATATTTTCCACAAGGTTGGGGTCATGTCGTCCTAAGTTTCTTGCTGAAACATTGGCACCTTTTTCAGTGAGGGTATGCTGGGGATGGAACCCAGGGTCTTGATCAAACTAGGTAGTACTCTACCACTGCCCTGTCCAAAAGCTCTGACATTAGCACTTTTTTTTGGTCTTTTTGAGAAAGGGTCTTCCTGTAGCTCCAGCTGGCCAGGAACTCACTAAGTAGACTGGGTTGGCCTTGAACTCACAGAGGTCCACCTGTCTCTGCCTCCTGAGTGCTGAGATTAAAGGCATGTGCAACCAAGCCCTGTGATATTAGCATTTTATTATGATGCTGAGAGCACTTAAAAAAAAATTCCTCAGTTTGGTTGTATCATAATCCATCAAGTGATATTAAACGCTTAAAGTTAATATTTTACAAAGAAATCTTATTGGTTTATGTTTCAACCTCTTTCTTTCTTTTTTTAAACTTTAATGGCAATTTCCAGTTTTCATGGAGTACCTAGCTTGTTTTTTGTGCTATGGATTGAACTTAGGGCCTCATCATTGTATGGGGTAAGCATTCTTCGCCATCTCCTCATAAAACCAAATGTCACAAGGTATTTTAAGGGGGCCATGAGCTCTCAGGTTTCCTGCTATAGCTTGAAATGCTGAAATTATAAGTATGTTCGTACCTATGTATATAGGTTGCTCAGCTATCGTTAAGGAAAAATACCACAATAACTACTGCAGGTTACCTATATGACATGGACATGTCTATAATGGTTTAGAAAAAAGAATCATGGCAGAATATGAACCATATTTTTCCTTTTTTAGACCGAGTCTTATGTAGTCCAGACTGGCCATGAACTTGCTATGTAGTTGAAGGTGGCCTTGAACTTCTGATCTTCCTGTTTCCACCTCTTGAGTGCTGAGATTACAGGCATAGACTACCATGTTGTATTTATGTGGCACTGGAGATTGAACCATAGGACTTTGTGCCTGCTGGGCAAGGACTCTATTGACTAAACCACACAACTAATCCCAGAATATAAACTTTTTAAAGCACTCTAATAACAGGTAAAAAGGTCATTCTGTTATTAAATAGAGACTATAAAAGAGGATGCAAATGAATTTAAGAGACATAAAATTTGAAACAACAAAATAAAAAGAAAAATTCACTTCAAAAATTGTATTGCAACAGCTGTATTTCCTAATGCAGATGGGGTGATTCAAAAGAACTGATATTACTGTGAATTTTCAAAACTGCTTCATTCATTTATTCAACAAATATTTGCTGATTACCTGTTACAGGTTTTCTAAACCAACCATAACAGATTACTGGGTAATTACTACTGAATATGCTTTGTAAGATTGGAGGAAATTTCCAGTAACCCACCTACTATCTAATCTCTTCTTTGGTACCAATAGAAGGCTAGTTTTGTCTAGAAAAGACTTGCTTCCTCGGACACTTTAGAACTACAGGTCATATGATGCAATTATGATCAACGAGAGGGTGAGCACTTCACGAGGGAGACGGCATTCAGCTGACTTGAGCTTTTTGCCCTTCTTCCTTGTGTTCAGACTTGCCATTCAACACCCAGAGGAGGAGTCATCAAAATCACATGATAAAAATAACAAGCTAGGAGCTAAAGAGATGTTCAGAGGTTAAGAGCTTGAACTGCTATTCCAGAGGATCTGAGTTGGGCAGCCAGAAATCATGATGGTGACTCAGGACTACTTGTAACTCTAGTTCCAGGGGATCCTGTGCCCTCTTCTGGCTTCCAAGCTCACCCCTACACACATGGCATACATTCACATAAACAGGAAAAACAACAACAACAAAAACAAAATAGAGTAAGACCAATGAGATGACTCTGTGGGTACGGGTGTGACCTGTCTGAGCCTTGGAACCCATGTAAACATGGAAGAGAACTGACTCTATAAAATAGTTCTCTGATTTTCACAAGCACTTCGTCGCACACTATTCCCCATATCATGCACACATGGAGGCTAGAAGATAACCTTGGGTGGCATTCTCAGGAATTCCATTTATTTCTTTTGAGACAGGGTCTCTCATTGGCCTTGAGCTCACCAACCAGTCTAGACTGGAAAGCCAGTAAGTCCCAGGGATCATCCTAGCTCCAGATCCTCAATGCTGAGGTCACAAACACTCCTCACCATGCCTAGCATTTTAACTTGGGTTCTAGGATCAAACTCAGGTCCTCATGCTTGCAAGACAAGTACTTTACTAACTGAGCTGTCTTCCCAGCTCAAATTTTAGGTTTGTTTGTTTTTTTAAAAAATTAAATAAATCCTCCTCTTCTACGATGGGATATATGAGAAATTTCAAAACAGTATGGTAGGTTTGGATTCTACTAATCTATACTACTACAGTGAGAATACATTAACACAAACATTTTAAAGAACGACTTGGAACGTCTGTTCTAAAGCTTGAGGAAACATACTGGCTGACCCAGCAATTCTTTATGAAGAATATACTTATATACAACACAAAAATACACATAGGAATATTTAAATAACCTAAATATTTAGGAAAATGGATAAATAACCACCATGACAACCAAAATGCAAGAGATTTGCTTGTGCAGGTACAGATCTCAGAAACAGTGAGTTGAATGAGGAAGCTGCAAGATGTGGTATGAGGCCATCTATGGAAAAGCTCTGAAACACCCTAATTCTAAGTATGATGGAGCAAAGGCACAAGCCAAGTATGTGAGAGTGACCCAGAGGATTGTAGTAAAGCTGCTCCAGGACCAAAGGAAGAGGAATGCATTAATAATGAAAAGCAAGTACTTTGTAACTTTTAAAAAAGTACAATAAAATTTGTCAAACCATTTCCCAATTATATTTCAAATTATATAATCTGATACTATTGTATCAAAATATTGGGTGTCTTAAGTGTTTTCTGCTACTTCCTGTCTTTCTGAACTAATTCACTAAAAAATAAGAAGTTCCTGAGGCAGACAAAGCTTAACATTCTCATGTCACTTGACACCGGCTGGGTGTGAGACACAGAGAAAATGACCTTAGCATTTCTAATTCAGTAGACTCGTAAGTCTCTAAATCTGAAATACAAACACCTAAACCTAAAGAAGCTGTGAAGAGCTTAAAAATTTTTTTTTTATCTGTACGAGTGCTCTCTGCCTGGATGTATGTATCCGCACCATGTGAGTGTCATGCCCGAGGAGGCCAGAAGAGGGTGATGGATGCTGTGGAACTGAATCTGGGTCCTCTGCAAGAGTAGCTTAACCACTAAGCCATCTCTCTAGCCCCAAAGAATATTTAATGAAGGCTTGGAAGCAATTTTACATGGTACTTGGGAGCTATCATTAGTCACCTTGCCCCTTCTTTTACCACAAAGTTGAGCTGCATCAAAACATCTAGGGCTCTCCAAAGTCAATGCGAGCATCTTCTCTGTTAGCTTTGTTTCACTCTGCTAAGTTTGTCTCCAAAGTGACTTCTACTCTTAAGCTTTTTACCATTCCTTTCTCTACTTGTAATAGCTAACTATCAGCAACAATCTGCCAAGATTATTGTAGTATTTCATGTAAGGAATAGCACATGAAAGCTCTCAATGTTGGATATTATAATTATTATATTATTGGCAAAACTTTACATCTTACAAAAAATGTCATTCCATTTTAGAATTTTACTAATTCTTTCTCTCTATGAAGAATTGATGCTTTCCTGTGTATGTGTACTGCTTTACATGTGCTACCCAAAATTCTAATTATTTATTTGCACACCCTACTGGTCCAAGAATTACTCCTTTAGGGCAAATCACAGCTTATTTACCTATGGGACACACAAACATTTGTTGATTAGATTGAATAAAAGGAAATGGATCAACCTATAGCCTAAATGTTGACACACACCATCAATATTTTTTCAATTTTATTATTTTTAATTATGTGTATGCGTTGTGTCTGTGCGTATGAGTACAGGTGCATGGATGCCAGGAATCAAATCCTTGGAGCTAGAGTTACAGGCAGCTGCCTGACAAGGGTGAACTCAAAGCCCTTGCAAGAGCAGTATGTACTCTTAAGCTCCGAGCCATCTCTGCATCACTCATATACATGAACAACTAAGAAAGTGAGATTGTGTAAAGTTTAACAGATGGTATGCTACATACTGTGTTGAAAGATTAATCAATAGATCTACTTAGGAGACTATTTAAAATACCAGATAAAGGCCAGGTGTGGTGGGTCCAGGAGGATCAGAAGTTCAAGATCTCAAAAAAACCAAAAAATAAATGAAAATAAAAGGTCCAAATTATATCAGTCATTGCTGGGCATGGTGTCACATACCTTTAATCCTAGCATTCACAGGAGGCAGAGGCAGATGGATATCAAGGCCAGCAGAGTCTACATAGTAAGACTCCAGGCTAGTTGGGGTTACATCGACATTCTGCCTCAACAAGACCAAAACCAACCAAACAAAATTATATCTGTTATCAAAGAAATTCTAATTCACATTGCAATGTATTTATTTCATGATTGTGCTCAGAGCTTCTGCCTGTGGTGAAAGGTGTATGCTCCTGTATTCATACTAATGTATATACTCTGCAAGAAATAATTTTTTCAGTGATTGTTTTATACCTGGAACCTTCTTCTTCAAAGAATAAATTGGAAAAGACTCAGAATAGAATGTTAAGTACAAAAGGTATGACATAAAACTATTACATAATCTCAATTCCAATAAACAAATATCTGAATAACCACAGCTAAAATAAAGACCAGAAAGTAGATGGTACTGGCAGTGATGCCATGCGGGCTGCAGGATAAAGACTGATGGTTATATTTTGCTTTATAGTTTCTGAAGTTTTCTATATAGGGAACAGGTAATTCCTTTATAGTCAGATTAGGGTGACCAAACATTCTGCTTTTTTTTCAGGATCAAGTGGTTTCCCAAGCATAAGGTTTCAGTACCGAAACTGAACAATCCCACATACATGAAGACAAAGGACCATACCATTCTCACTCATACCAACTGGTCAGGAAACTAAAGCAAGTAATTTTACAGTGACACCAGCACATTAACTTGGAAACCTCTCTTATGTCAACACATATTCAGAAAAGCACACTGTACCTATTATGAGCAGAGCTCTGTCTCAGGTGCTGGTATCTAACAGTACAAAAAGGAACAATATCAGGCCAGGGTGATGGCTTGGTGGTAAAGGCATTTGCTACCAAGTTCAATCAGACCTGAGTTCAATCCCCAGAACCCAAATGGTACAGAGAACTGACTCTTACAAGTTGCCCTGATAGCCACATGTGTGCAGTCAGTGCACATACACAAATATAAACACACTATATAAACATTATAAAAAGTTTTTTAAACATTATAAAAAGTGGGGAGTGGCAGTGCGAACAAAGTTTTTTGAAGGGAGAGGAGTCAAGCAGATGACTCAGTGGGTAAGGGTGCTTGTTGCGGCCAAGTCTAATAACAGGTTTAATCCCCAGAACCCACAGAAAGGTACACAGGAGAACCGACCCCCGCAAGTTGTCCTGCCATCTCCACACACAAGCTGTGGAGTGTGTCACACACATACACATAATGAACAAAGTAAAAAACTTGCTATTATGATAAACTTATAATTACCACCTATCCCTGAAATCTCTTACTACCTAGTAACTTTCCTATTTTCCAACAAGTTTCACTCTTCTTCCCTATCCTTAAACCCACAATCTCTCTCTGTCACTCCCACATTTCAGACGATTCCTCCTTCAATTCACAAAGAAAGCAGAAGCCATAAAGCAGTGGCTCTGTCTCCCCGCTGCTATGCAGACTGAAGTGCCTGTGTTAAGTGAGGGCACTCTGGCACCCATGCTTTAGCTCTCATCTCTTTGAGCTTTCTAGACTAAGCAGTGTCCCCACCTCACATGTGTTATGGGATCTCACTGGCTGCATTACTGAGAAAAAAGGGATGAAGGCAAAGCCCACAGCGGTTAGCATCCTGTCATGACAGTGATACAAGCTCTCTGAAGAGTTTTACTCATTCTTGTTTTATTTTTTTGTTTGTTTTTGAGACAAGGTCTCTCTGTAGTCCCAGCTATCCAGGAACTTGCTATGTAGACCAGGATGGCCTCTATCTCATCTGTCTGTCTTCTTAGTGCTGGGACTAAAGGAGTGAGCCACCACACCCAGGGTACTCATTCTTAAAATCCTTAGTAAGTTTAAGGGCAGCCCACACCGTCTGCACCTCTGCATCCTCCCAGAGCAGCTGCTCTTGATCTCACTCTTCCTGATGAAGAGTATCCCACGCTCACTCAGCTTCAACCACATAGCTCACAGGGTCAATAAAGTTATTCCATTAAGGGTCAGACAGCAAGTATTTTAAGCCTGGCAATCCATAGTGTTTGTTATAACTACTAACCTCTACTGTTGTGTGAACACTGTTGACAATTAGACACTAAGTAAAGAAGCTAAAATTTAATCAAGAAGCTGGAAGTAGGGTGTACATCATGGTCTTTGCTACTTGGGATGCTGAAGAGGGAGGATCACTTAAGCTGAGGAGTTTAGGACTAGTCTGGGCAATGTTCTGACACTCAGGCTCAAAAAATAAAACAAAGGAGTTGGAGACATGGCTCATCAGTTAAGAGCACTGATTGCTCCTGCAGAGGACCTGGGTTTGAATCCCACGGGTAAATTTGGGATTGCTTGCCCACACGGCAGCTAACAGCCGTCCATAACTCCAGTTCTAGGGGATCTGACACCCTCTTCTAACCTGCATGACACAGGTGCACTTACTTATATACAAGTATCACACTCATAGATGTTTACAAAAAACAAACACTGAAACAAAACAGAATAGGATAGCCTGGAACTCACTAGATAGCCCAGGCTGGCATCAGATTCATGGTGAACCACCTGCCTCAACCTTCCCAGTGTACTAGAGTTTCTTTGTGAGTTGTTGGAAATGTTATAGAATTAGATCATAACTATAGTTTTCCATACCATAAATACAGGAAGAACTACTGAACCGTACATTTTAAAAAGGTGAATTTTATCTTAGACTTTTAAAAACAAACATCATAAATAAAAATATTTTTTAGACCAAATTAGGTCTGTAAATTGCCAGTCTGCAAATTCCATTTTCTACTAGAAACCATTAAATGATACCTCTTCATCTGCTTACATGTAGGCAGAAGTACATGACTGTGAAGTTTAGCAAGTCTTTTCCCAATCTGTATAAGGAAACTATATTAAAGGTTAGTTGAGTTTACCTCAATTTCTGTTTTTCTAATAAATTTCCTTTCATTATTGAATACCTTCCATAGTAGAACACAGTGTAGAAGTAAAAATGAGTATTAAGTGGCTGGAGAGATGGCTCAGTGGTTAGGAGCACTGGCTGCTCTTACAGAGGACCTGGTTTCAGTTCCCAACACCAACATGGGGGCTAACCACAATCTGTAACTCTAGCACCTTCTTTTGGCCTCTGCAGGCACCAGCCATGCACATGGTGCATACACTCATACACAGAAAATAAATATAAGTCTTAAATAAAATGGAAATTACATGTTCAGGTGTTCTATAGATACAGAAACTTCCTGGTAGTTTACCACCTGGAACAACAGAATTCTAGAAAACCTTAAGTGTCAAAACTCTCACTTAAACATCAACTATAGTTTGGGAATAAAAATAACCATTAAAAAGCTGTAAGTATGTGACGAGGTTGGCTTTAATAAAAGAGACAAAAGAGCATGGAGAACTACATGAACTGAGAGAAGGGACCAAAAGAGAGGAACACCCTTCAAGTCTACTGAGGCTTTCCAAGACAGAGGAGTGTTAGCCACATCTGAGGGAGAGAAGTGCATGCTAAAGTCAGGCTTTAGAAAGGAAAAGCCACAGCAAACAGAAAGTAAAAGACCTGAATGATCTGAAATCATGAAAGAAAACAGTAGAGACACTGGAGAGAGGCAGAGTTAGGCCAGGCTTAGAGCATATGAATCCAACTCTAGGAAAATGTAGAATTTCCAAATGCAGTTCTAATTATTTTTTTTAAACAAAACTAAGTATTAAGTGGGTAAATTTTCTGTTATTTTTGGATTTATGCTCCCGAGCACTGCAAGAGCAAAGATTAAAAACTGTACTTCTCTGCTTGTCTTATTCTGGCAATCATATGGTTCTTTTTAAAGGTTTGTTTCCATTGTTATTTTTTCGAAATGGGGTCCTCACTCTGTTGTCTAGGTTGGTCTCAAACTCTTGGACTACAAGGTAGTATTCTGAAGTCCTATATGTATATTAAATTGTATGATCTTAAGGTAAACTTTATTAGGCATTACTTTACAGGTTTCCAAGAACACTGAGGAAATCTAAACTTACATATATTATGGTTTTTCTATATAGATAAGTTTTAATTTATAAATTATGCACAGTAAAGAGATAAGCAATGATAAAATTAGTACTTAGAACACTGTGCTGTAGCAGAATGTATATGAATGTAATCTGTACGCTTCTCGCTCAACACTGACTCTTGTCTCCACCTTTCTTCCTGTAGGACTGTACTGTGCTACAGTTAATTGAAGCCTCAGAAATTAAAACTTCAGATAAGGGGGACTGCTATTCATTATTACTTTTCTTCCCCCCGAGAAAACAAAGTCTAGTGTCAGTAGCTTTCCTTAGGCCACAGACTCTTACTGGCAAAGTATTTTAGTTGAAGCTGTCTGTTTCAGAGTCTGTGTACTTAATATGTGTGTCCCAAGTGCATATGCACATTGTGAGGCCAGAATTAATGTTGGGTATCATATCTCAGTAGCTTCTGATTATTTTTTGAGATGCAGTCTCTTATTGAAGCTGGTACTCACAGATTCAGCTAGCCTGACTGACCAACAAGCCTCAGGGATTCTTTCTCTGGAATTATAGACAGGTATGATAGTGGCCAGTTTTTATTTTACATGGATGCTGGAGCTCAAACTCTGGTTCTTATGCTTAAGTACTTTACCAACTGAGCCATCTCTAGCCTCTATACACTCCTGTGGCTGTACTTATATGTGACTTAAGGAGTAGCTAAGCCTCTAAAACCTTATCTCTTACACACACACACCACTGTCTGAGTTGTACTCACTATGATCTGGATCATGTGAGACCAGAGAAATGTGATTCTAGTCAGTCATTTTTCTTGTTCTCAGATAGAAGCAAACATTGCTTGTGGACGGAACTGGTTTGAAATAATAAACAGTCTTAGGCAATGTTTAATGTAGTTAGAGTGGTAAGGCAAAATGTGACAAAACTTTAAAAGCATAGTTAGATATTTGGAAATTAAGCAGAAAGAAAAGACATATAGGCACAGGAGAGAGAATATCACAACCACATTGTTCTAGTTTGCTTTCAATTACTGTGACAAAACACTCTGACTAAAACCAACTTGGGGGAGGAGTAGGTTTATTTTATCGTACATCTCCCAGGTCACAGGTTCATCACTGAGGGAGCCCAAGGTAGGAACTCAGGGCAGGAGCTGAAGCACAGGCCATGAAGGAATGCTGCTTACTGGCTTGCTCCCCTGGCCCACACTCAGCCTGCTTTCTTATACAATACAGAACAATCTTCCCAGGGTTGACACAGCCTGCCGTGGGCTGGACCCTCCCACATCATTCAACAATCAAGAAAATACCCCACAGACTTGGCCACAGGCCAGTCCAATGGAGGCAGTTCCCTACTGGAAGCTCCCTTGACACAAGCACATCACTAGTAAACCACACCCTTTCCATTTCTTGTCTCCAAGATATGATGTTAACATATCACAGCATAAGACAGTACAGCCATAAAAGTCTCACGGTCCTCTAAAAAAATCCACTTACAAGTTCAGTCTTTTAAAAGTCTCTCAGTTGTGGGCACCTATAAAATCCAAAACAAGTACTGCCTTATTTCAAAGGGAAGAATCAGGCACACCTCCACAGAACCTGAGTCCAGCAAATACCTCGACTGGACATCTGGAATTCACTCACGATCTTTGGGACTCAAAAGGGTTCTGGCAGCTCCACTTCTCATGGCTCTGCAATCACAGGCACAGGCTGGCACCATTCCACTCCTGCTGCTGCCCTTGGTGGTCATCCCATGGCCCTGGCACCTCCAAAAAGCTGGAGTCCATTGTAACTGAGGCTGCACCTTCACCAATGGGTTCTTCTGGCCTCTCTGGGAGCAAAGCCTCAGATTCTCTCTGTGACCCCCTCAATCTTAGGGGTCTTCACTGCAACTGAGGCTGCACTTTGACCAATGACCTTTTCCTGGCCTCTCAGGGTGCCAAGCCTCAACTGCTCTCTGTGAGCCCTCACACTTTCAACACCAGAGCCATGCAGGAGACTCTTACCCAGACCAAGTCTTGCTTCCAGCTTGAGATGGAGGCTCAGGCCTCTGCTCCGTAGCTTCTGTGTGTTATCTGAGGAAATACTTCTCAGAAGATTTTGCCTCAATGATTCTGGTCTCTTGTTACTTACAACTGATTTTTCAGCCCCAGCTAACCAGGATCAATTGTCCCAGTAAAGCAAAGGTTTCACTTCAGTGGTTCTGGTCTTTTCTTAATCACAGCTGATTCTTCAGCCCCAGCTAGCCAAAAACCAGATTTTCAATTGAAAATGTCACACAAGCAGCCCTGATGATCTCAGATTTCCTTTGAAGCATCACAAGCCAGGCCTCTACCATCTACAACTCTTTTCAGTATAACTATTTCAAGCTCCAAAGTAACACTCTTAAGCACTCGATGACTTTTCTAGCCCAAAGTTCCAAATGCTCCCACAATCCTCCCCAAAACACCAAGGTCAGGTCTGTCACAGCAATATCCCATAATCATGGTACCAATTTCTGTTCTAGTTTGCTTTCAGTTGCTATGAAAACACTCTGACTAAAACCAACTTGGGGAGGAAAGGGTTTATTTGGCTTTCATCTCCCAAGTCACAGGTTCATCACTGAAGGAGCCCAGGGTAGGAACTCAGGGCAGGAACCTGGAGGCAGGAGCTGGAGCACAGGCCATGAAGGAACACTGCTTACTGGCTTGCTCCCCTGGCCCATGTTCAGCCTGCTTTCTTACACAATACAGAACAATCTTCCCAGGGTTGACACAGCCTGCTGTGGGCTGGGACCTCCCACATCATTCAACAATCAAGAAGATACCCCACAGACATGGCCACAGGCCAGTCCAATCAAGGCAATTTCCCAGTTGAGGCTTCCTCAACCCAGGAATACCACGTTGACAACTAAAGCTATCCAGCACATATTCCTAACACTAAAATGCATCTTTTATCAGTAAATGTAATGGTCATTCTTTAAGCTCAACCTCAGTAAGATGATTTTTTTTTTCATCCATCTTTTATGGTTGCTAAAGAGAAACACATTTTAAATTTGTTCACATGAGCTCATAAGATACTCTGCCACTGAGCTACGTACCAGGCCCCACAAGAGAGAGGACAGTGCTAAGCCCTGCTCCCCCTGCTCCAGCTTTTCAAGGAGTACTCCAGCACAGGCCATTTCCCTTTGAGAAGCATTTGGGGGAGCAGCTGTATGAAAGGCTCTGAACATTTGTTTAGAAGTGAGGAGAACACCATCTCTGCAAGCCTTGCGTCTTACCATTGAGCCCTCTGACAAGTGGCAGCAGTTCTACACAGGTCCTTCTTAAAAAGGCATGAACAATCACATTTGAGACATACCCACTAGTTTCCATACTTGAGAAAGTTCCTGAAGAGGACAAGATGGGAAGTGCTACTCTATATCTCTATATGAAGAGTGTAAGTTTTAGAAGGTTTGGGGCTCAAATGTAAGGTTTGACACAGTATTACAGATATCAGCTCCATCAAGGTTATAAATCTATAAATGTCCTCCTCTTTAACGATGAAATAGCAATAGCAGTTACTTTAAAAAGCTGCTAGGAGATTTATATGAAAATTTAAGTGCAGCATTTGGTAATGGCAAAGAAAAAAGGATGTACCCAGTAAGAATTATTATTATTGGTAAAATCTTCCCGCCTCTACTTTGAGGACCCATAGAGGAATTTTGAGTTATATATTAGGAAGAGTTTTACTTTATCAAGGAAAGATCAGCAAGATGGCTCAGTTAGTAAAACACTTGCTGCACAAGCCTGAAAACCTGACTTCAATCCTTCAATCCTTAGAATTCGAGGTGGAAGGAGAGAATCGCCTCCTCAAAGTTGTCCTCTGACTTCCACATATTCACCATGACACACATGCACTCTCACAGATGCATGCACATGCATTAGCATGCATGCACAAGATAATAAATATTTAGGGGCTGAAGAGACTATTCCATGGTTAAGAGCACTGACTGCATTTTCAGAGGATTGGCATTCAATTCCCACACCAAAAAGGCAGCTAAGCACCTATAACTCCCAATCCAGAGGATCTGACTACCTCGTGTGACCTCCTCAGACACTGGTGCACTTAAGACGCATTTTTTACTCATACAAGTAAAAAAATGTTTTCAGTACCTTACTGAGAACATAATTTGCTTTGATTTTCTTTCAGCTTTGAACTACACAATGAGTCATCAATCAAGATCAATGTCAACAGGCACAGTGAGACAGCTCAGTGGTAAAAGCACTTGTGCACAAGCCTGCAGACCTGAGTTTAAATTTATGGAACTCATGTAAAGGTCAAAGGAGAGAACCAACTCCTTAAAGCTGTCTTTTGACCTCCACAGTTGAAATGAGCATGCACAGTCCCAACAAGAGCAACAAACACTTTTAAAAAAATCAGTCAGGCTGAAGAGATGACTCAGTGATTAAAAGCACTGGCTGCTCTTACAAAGGACCAGGGTTCAACTCCCAGCACCCACACAGCCACTAACAACTGTCCATAACTCCAGTTCCAGGGGAATCCGATGCCCCTCTTCTGACCTCTGTGGGCACTGCACAGCATGGGTGTACTTACATACATTCAGGTAATACACTCATACACATAAAATACAAATAATAAATATTTGTTAAAAATCATTGTCAAATTTAAGGTCTCCTAACAGGAGTAACTGTCTCTTAAATTTCTACTACCTTGACCTCTGTTCCAATGCATTTTCTCTGTAGTTTTTATTTTTTAAATTATGTGTGAGGAAATAAACACATGACTAAATGACCAAATACCAAATGAATAAATAGTATTAAGTTTAAAGCCAGAACTAATCCTTAGGGAATGTTAGTAAAACAAAGTGTCTAGAATTGAAGGCTTTAAACAGATTTTACTTTTAATTTTTTAAAAAATATTCAGTCCAACTTCAAAAGTCCCCATATTCTAGTTTTTAAATTTTATTTTCTATATCAGTAACTCCACCCTCTTTTGGCCTTCCTGGGCATTCTGTGCACTTGGTGCACTTACACACAGGCACAACACTCATACATTAAATAAACATACGAAAAAATAAAACAAGCCAGATGTGGTGATTCATTCACAAGCCAGCCTAGCTTAATCAGAGTCCCATGTTCCAGTGTGGGATCCTGTCTCAAGAAAATAAGATGAATGGTTCGCAGAGGAGTAAAACCCAAGGATGACCTCTGTCTTCCATACACACATGCACAGATGTTCACCAGCACACACATGAACCCAGTGCATGCATACACACACAAAAGATTTTTAACAAAAATTTCAACTGGTTCCTTTTCTAGAAGTTAGGACTTGCCTCATCCTACCAGAAAGGTAAAGATTTCATGGGTCTAAGAAAGCAAATTAGAAAACTCAATGAGAAAACAGGTTTAATTATAATTGTCATAGATTCAAGAGTCAGTGAAATAAAAGAATAACCCACTCCAGTTTTAAAATGGACAGGCCAGACATGGCAACATGCACCCACTATGGATCCCAGCCACTTAGACTGGGACAAATGGATCACCTGACTCAAGAGCTCCAGACCAGTATGACAACACAGTGACACTTAAAACACAAAGACAAATTACTTAAATAAACACTTTCTCAAAGATACACAAATGGCCAATAAAGCATTTAAAATGATGCTGAACACCACTGGTCATTAGGGACTTCTGATTAGAATGAGATAACACTGAATACCTATTAGGATGATTACTATAATAACAAGATAAACTGAAAACAAATTCTGGCAAACATGTAAACCAATTGGAGTACTTGCAAATAATGGGTAGGAATGTAAAATGAAGCAGCAAATCTAGAAAATTGTTTTGCAGGTCCTCAAAAAATTAAACAGGATTACCATAAGACCTAGCAATTTTACTTCCGGGTATACAATGTAAGTATGAACTCAAAGAGGTATTTGTCCTGTTCATAGCAGGACTGTTTGCAATAGCCATAGGAAGAAGTGGCACAAGTGTCCACTGACAGATGAACGGATAACAAAATGTGGTACATACATAATGGAATATGAATCATGCCTGAAAAGGAAGGAAATTCTGACACAATATAAATGACTCCAAAGACAGTTACGCTAAGTGTAATAAGAGAGTCATAAAAGGAAACATTTTTTGATTCTTCTAACACCAGGTTCCCAGTATCAAATTCATAAAGATAGAAAGGAGATTCAAGGGGCTGCAGCAGGAGAAAATGGGAAGTTAGTGTCTAACAGGTTCAGTGTTAGTGGGGGGAGATTGATGTGTTCTTGAGATACATAGCTCTTACCACAGTGTAAATGTAATTAGTGTCACAGAACCATAAACCTAAAACTGTTGAAAACTAGCAAATCTACATGCTCCCCTCCCCCCCACAAAAATAAACTCAATAAACATCTTAGCATTTTTTCTGTTGTTGGTTTTGTTTAGTTCAGACTGGCCTAGAATTCATAGCAATATCTTGCCTCAGTCTCTGAAGTATTGAGATTACAGACATGTGGCACCATGTCTGACAGGATTATCAAATTAATAAAAAGAATTTAAACATATTTGATTTATATTTTTAAAATGTAAAAAAAAAAAAAAGGTAAACTTTTTGACTTATTTTTTTCTTTGAAATAAAAACAGTCTTATAGTAAGGCTCTCAATTTTCAGATTGAGATAGAAATTTGGGGTTACATAGTTGGGTGGAGGAGTAGAAGATAGACAAGATTACAAAACAAAGCAAAAGAAAACACACAAAAAAAAACCTTGTTTAGGTGTTTCTTCCTCTTTCTGAGTCTCCTCATCCTCTAAGGTAGGACTTTCCCGGGAAGAGTCGTCCCGCCGGCTAGAGGTTTTCAATAGTACAGGGTCAATTTGTGCTTTCAGGAGTGCGAGAGTCTCAGCCAACTCATTTCGATTTCTAAACAAGGGAAAAAACAACACAGCATGAAAATCTTTCTCTTACCCTAAAGAACTTTGTGAATAGCACCTACTGGAAATTAAAATGGGGAAAGGAGGAAAATGAAGAACATCCGAAATGCTGGTACAGCCCCAACAAAACCTGAATTCTAAATACACGTGTTTAAGAAAGAATATACATTAAAAGTTATTGTTTATCAAATATAAATTTTAGATTATTTTCCCCACCAAAGTGAACATCAATGCAGAACACTTTGGATAGAAAAAAAAAATAGGTAAAACATTAACCAAAAAGTCAAAAGGTAATCAGTTTTGAAAATATTACATAATCTCTAAGGAGATAAAGTCAGTGTAAAACTTGATTATGGCACTTTTAACAAAATAATTCAATTTGTGAGTGAGTCAGTGCATGTGTATACATATATGTAGGCCAGGGGTCAATGTGGAGTGTCTTTTTAGATCACCTTGCACTGAACCTAGGCTCATCTATTAGATTAGGACAGCTGGCCAATTAGCTCCAGGGATTCACCCCATCTGCATCAAGTGCAGGGTATTAGATGCCTGGTGTCATGTCAAACTTTTTACAAGAATGCTGGGGATCTCAACTCCAGTCCTCATTTAGGCAGGTATGGCCAAGAACATCACAGGTACGGCCAAGAACATCACCTGCTAAGCCATCTCCTCAGGGTACCGCTGCACCCCTCTCCCCGACCTCTTTTGAGGGTCTCATTATGTAGTCCAGCTCGTCCTAGAACCTGATATGTAAACCCAGTCTGTCTCTGCCTCCTAAGTGCTGGGGTTAAAGAGAATGTACAACCACACCTGGCTAATATATGTCTTATAAAACACAATCTGAAGATAATTTCACATAATATTTTCTATAATTCTATGTATAAAATAAAGACAGCACATAGTAAGTCATTGGGAAGTAAAGGCATATATTTCAACCAACCACATGGGCAATCTATGGTTATTTGGACTCAATATCATTCTTGAGTGGCAATCAATAAGCAAACATTCTCTTAACCTTATTCACATATAAGTAGTTAGAAGTATATGGTGTGTCACTAATACAGTGATAAAATGTGCTTAAGGTAACTGGGTAGCAGCAGGAGCACCACAATCCGAGCCTCAGTTGCTTAACAGCACAGATGGCAGATTCAAGCTCTACCTTTACTGCTGTTCTGTGATTAAAAGGCTATTATACAGTTTGCTCCTGTTTGGATATTTTTTGAAGAGGGGTTCTCATTGTACAACTCAGGATGGCCTTAGTCCCTCAATTTTTCTGCCTCAGTCTCCCAAATGCTAGTATCACAGGCACACACTATCAAATACGGCTGGGTTTTTTTTTTTTGTTTGTTTGCTTTAAGGTGAGAAGAAAAATCCTAAGCAATTGAGGGACCAAGAGGTGAGCCCCTAGTGATGAGGATGTATTTTGATGGATGCCTGTTTTTACGGTTTGAATACAAAATGTACCCTACAGATTTATGCATTAGGGCCTGACTGACAGATGACAGGCTTTTGGAAAGTGATTAGATCATGAGGGCTGTGACCTAATTAATGGGTTACTTTCTTCACAGAGTAAAACTATAATGGTATTACTGGGAGGCAGTAAAAAGCAGAAGGCAGGGCCTACTTCAAGGAACTGGGTCACTAGGAACATGTGATGGAGGACTAAATCCTGCTCTGGCACCTTCCTGTAAGCCCTCGGTCTGCTTCCTGTCTAGCAGGAGGTGAGAAGCCTCTGCTACATGCTCCCATCATGTGATATTCTGCCTTGCCACAGGCCCAGAAATGGTGGGGCCTGGCTACAATGGATGGTAGGAATCTCTGAAATCATGAGATGAAGTTGTTCCTCTCTGGGTTATGTCAGGTATATCATAATGACAAAAAAATTATAGCACATAACAAACAACAAAAAGATGACAGATATCTTTTAAAGAATGTTCTCCTGAGGGCTCTGAAAAGAGTGCATTTGGTAAAGTGCTAGCCTTGCCAGCAAGAGGATCTGAGTTCAATCTCATTACCCAGATCAGAAAACCTGGGCCGAGACAAGGGGCCTTACTAGCCAGAGAGCCTAACCTATGTGGTAAGTTCCAGACCAGCGAGAAACCATTAAGAAAAAAAAAAAAAAAAGACAGTACATGAGAACACGAAGAATGAATTCTCCACATGTCATGTGTACACACACACACACACACACACACACAGATACACACACACAAATACCCCCCAAAGATTTTCACACAATTTTTTTCCATGAACAGTTTTACCATAGAAATCTGATTTTATAAATAGATATTTCTTTTCTTTTTTGAAGAGTATTTTATTTTTATTTTATATGTATATTGCCTGCATATATGAAAGTGTGCCTGTGTAGTGCAGTATCCATGAAGGACAGAAGAGGGCATAAGATCCCCTGGAAATGGAGTTATGGATGGTCGTCTGCCATCTCGTGAATATTGGGATTTGAACCTGGGTCCTCTGCAAGAGCAGTCAGTGCTCTTAATCACTGAGCCATCTCTTCAGTCCATCTTATTTTCTTACAAATGCATATTGCTCTAACCCCCTAGATATTTCCACAATGTCTACAGCAACATTCTGTGCAGTGTTATCAACATCATCCTCTTTATCTGTACATCCACCTTTGTCTACCACCATTTTAGCTAATTCACCATGGGTAATGAACAAATAACTGGAGTTTCAGTGCTGATGTTAAAAATGTTCATAGCCACTTCCTCCAGCTAGTCAGAGCTTGACAGTGTATTCTGTCCTTTCTGCATGCACTGTAAGGAGGTGTGAATCTTTTTTCTCACTTGCTATACAGAATTCTCAGCTCACTATTTTGCTCATCACCACTACTAAGTATGGTTAGAAAACAAAGGTTGTATCAGGAAGACACAACTGTGTTTTTAATAACTGGGATCCAAGAACTGGTAACTGCAGAACTCTGGTCATAGGAAGGCTCTCTCCTTTCATTTGCTTATTGGAGATGGGGTCTTATATATCCCAGGATGGCCTCAAACTCAACATAGACCAGGATAGGATGACACTGAACTACTTACTAATCCTCCTGCCTCTATTTCCCAAGTGCTGGAATTACAGGCATACAAAATCATACCTAGAGAATAGGAAACCATTTTGAAAACTTTCCACAGCTGTGAGTCTGTTTACTATTGCTAACATGGTGACAGAAAGTGTTTACTCTTCATAAACCCAAAGATGAATTCATGAAGTTACAATAAGGGGAAAGCACACAGCATAAACGGCGTTTCTGCAGAGAACCTCACCTAGAAGATAAGCAAAAACAGCTGTCAGAGAATCAAAAGACTGTAGTTACCACACAGGTTTCCCATAGTGGGCATGGACTACTGATAAGAAAAATGTTCTTAAAACCCAACAGAAAAGATGTCTTTGTAATCCTGGTCTGTCTGTTAGCAAGGACACAAGCACTGGCCCATCGCAGCTGGCTCACACTCCGATGCATGTGCTGCTTTAGCACAGGCCAGCACAGTTATTCTGTCCTTACCTCTATAATTCTTCTAAGACCCACTTCATCAGCCCCAGTGCATTCCTTTCTGGGGCAATGATGTAAAAACAGTGATGTCATCAAGAGGACAGACTAATTTTGATGTGAAAGCTTCGTCAGCAGTGCCTCACAAGCTCACGGGGAACTTTCTCCAATGCTTGTGAGCAGAAGGTATTTTATCAATACAGCTTTGAAATATTTGATGCTATGTCTTCAGTTCCTGCAATCTGCCATCAAACAGTCATCATTCCCTTCAGTTTTCACTTAGTCAAGGTAGATCTTGACTTGTTTCATGACCAGCACATCATTAAATGGCAGGACTTTATTTTTGGCGTGATGCGGCATTTTTCTATTTTTTTTTTTATGAAGTTCTGTTCATTGTTTATCAGCACAGAACTTTGACAGTTTATCCTTCTATTTCATAGGTTATATGACGGTCATGCTAACACCAAACTTGTTTTAACACCATCGTCCAGTTTCTTGGCAGCTTGGCCTTCTTTGCTACAAACAGAACTGCTTCTTTCTCATATACTGTATCTATGGGGGCAACTATGGCCTTTTTGATCCAACAGTGTCTTTAAATCCCAGAGCAACAAATCAATAAAACACAGCCAGAGTTACATGCCTGCCACTGGTGCACCTGGCTGTACAAACACCATGTTTTATTTTTTATGGAGATCACTGTGCAAGAGAATTAGGATATGAGGAGAAGCGAGCTCTCAGTTGACGAGGGCTGAGAAGTTCTTTATCTTCTTGTGGGTACTGAATAAACTGTTTTATGACTAAGTTTTCTTTACTGAAACCCATTACATGAAGTCAGATGTTGAATTTTCTATTTGTAGCATCATGTTGGTGCTACGAATTTCATATTTTGGGTTATTTTCTTATTTAGAAGAAAAGAAAGATTAGCTTACCTAAAATGTTATCAAAACTGGTGTCCTAGTTAGAGTTAGAAAATGTCACTAAAGGAAATCTATTAGATATTAAAATGACAACTATTTATCAAGCATAGGAATGTACATACATGATTATACTTATAATATGTACATATACCACATACAATAAGATGGTGAGCTTAAATTTTTAATTATCTAAGAGAAATTCAGATCAGAAACTCTTGCAGATTACAATTTGGTACTTCATTTTACAGAAAAGAAAATTAAGATCCCAGTATTTGCAAAGCATTTATTTTTAAAAAGAGCTTAACTACAACTCATCACACCAACTGTGTACGTGTTCAGTGTTAGTGCTTTCTCATACCTCATAATTCTGCATGTAATAAATGCCTCAACCCACTTGTTGTTTTCTAGAATCATGCTGGGTTCTGAAGTTATTCGGGGAGCTGTTGCTGGGAAAATCCATTTGAATTATTTACACTACCCTAAACAGCAAAGGAATTAAAATAAAATTAAAGAACTACCTAAAAAGTTTTTAACCTGAGTAATATGTTCACATACAAACCCAATGGACACACATTATAAAAATAGAAACCACTTCACCCAGGCATCTCCTAGTTTGATCTAATAATGTACTGTACTAGAAAAAATTTAAATATACTAAATTTGAAAAACAATTTTTCCTTTTACTTATTTATTTACTTTTCTTCTATATATACAGAGTGTTTGGTTACATGTATGTAAATGACTCTGTTGTGCAACTCCCACAGAGGGCAGAAGAGGACATCAGATCCCCTGGAAGTAGAGTTACAAACGATTCTCAGCTGCCATGTGGGTGCTGGCAACTGAACCTGGGTCCTCTGCCAAAAGCAACTGGTGGTATTAGCCTTTGAGCCACTGCCCCAGTTCCTAACAGAAGGAATTCTCATACACACATATACACACACACATACACACACACACACACACACACACACACCCCTAAATTTACAAATCAGAGCTCTAAGGGTAGACTATGGAATTTAATCACAGTCTGGATTTTTTTCCCTTCTTCCCTTACTCCTTCTTTTTTTTTCCTTCAAACCACTCTCCCCTCAAGTATATAAAATCAGATATATCCCTTTAAAATACCATGTTCTCTTAAGTTGGCTGTACTTCTGTTCTCTTAGACTAGAACATGTTTCACATGATTAATTGCAATTATTCTCTCTGTGTATGTTTGTGTTGCATGTGTGTCTGTTGTGTAAACAAGTGTGCGAGTGTGCCTGTGCACACATTTGGAAGCCAGAGGAATGTCGGGTGTCCTCTCCTCCTTTCCCTTTAAGAAAGGCTCTCTCAATGAACCTGGCACTATACTGGCGACCTAGCAATCCTTCTGTCTCCACACCCAAGAAGACTGGGGTTACAGACCAGTGCGTCTTTCTCCCACAAAAAGGGAATCCTCTTTAAGGGACAAAGCACAGCAAACATATTAATTTTTATTGATCCAGCAACATTATCCCAGCTCTTGCATATCAATTACATATATTGAGGTAGCAAAGATGAAAACTGAGAGCAACAATAATCTTTTGGGGTGGGGTTGAGACAGGGTCCTTCTGTAGGCTGAGTTGGCCTGGAACTTGCAATGTAGACTAAGTTGGTTTTGATCTCAGAGATCCATCTGCCTCTGCCTCTCAAATGCTGAAATTAAAGGTGTGCGCCACTATGCCCAGCTAACAATGATGTTTTATTGTTAGTGATGCCAGCAACACTGTTAATATGTTAATTAATGAGCTTTACTGTAAAACCTCAACATAAATTATGACATAAAAATACTCCTTGATTAAGTAGATAGCAAATTGTTAACATTTTATAGATGAAGAAACTAAGGCCACACAAATGCAAGGCACAGTGGTACATATCTATAATCCCAGCATTCAGAAGGCTCAGGCAAGTGGATCACAGGTTGGAAGATAGTCTGGGCTATATTGCAAGACCCTAAAACAAGATAAAATGAACAAAATAAGATACCAGCCTTAGGACATACACAGAAGTATGTTAATTTGCCAAGTTTTGCAATTAGGGCTGAATTCTAGAAGGTCTTACTCCAGAATTCAACTTCATCCTTTCTACTCAGACTTTTATGTTTCATTATTTTATTGTATTTTATATTAATAGGTAGCTCTTGGTTGGCCTAGAGTTTGCTACATAGGCCAGACTGGTCTTGAACTTGTAGCACTCCCCCTGTCTCTTCCTCTCAAGTATGGTATTATAGACCTGAACCACCTTACCCTGCTCAAAGCCTATGTTCTTAATCAATTTTATTAGCAACATAGCTTAGAAAGGGACTGGAAAGATGGCTCAGTAGTTAAAAGGGGTTTTTGTTTTTGTTTTCTGAGACAGGATCTCACTTGAAGCCTTGGCTGGGCTGGAACTCTCTACTGTGTCATGACATCCCCACAGTACTGCTCTTACAGAAGATCCGAGCCTAGTTCCCATACCCATGGCTAGTGACTTACAACAGCACATAACTCCTGTTCTAGGGGATCTAACACTCTCTTCTGGACTCCATGGGCACCTGCATTCAGAGGGGCGCCCCCCCCCCATATATACATAGAACTAAAAACAAAATTAAATGAATTTTTAAAACTTAAAAAAATTTATATGTATGAATGTTTTGCCTGTGTGGATATGAGTGTCCTTGTGTCATGCAATGCCCACAGAGGCTAGAAGGGGGCATTGGATCCCCTGGAACTCGAGTTATGGATGGTTGCTAGCCAGTATGTGGGTGCTCTTCACTGCTGAGCCATCTCTCTTACCCAAAATAAAATAATTATAAAAAAGAAATGCCTTGATAGAGTCTGCAATTGCAGGTGTATGAAATTTATATATATTACACAGAATTCAGATTTTTGTAAATGACTTTCAAAAACTGCAGTCAACGTAAGAAATGTTTATCAAGGTGTGACTCAAGATACTATAAAATTAACATAGCTTGTTATTTGCTTGTTTTATTTCTTGCTTTGAGATTTCTTTGTAGAGCAGGTTGGCTGGCCTTAAATGTATAATTCTCCTACATCAACCTCAGAAATGCTGAGATTACAGGCTTGTGCCTTAGTGGCAAGGTTAAAAATAAACATACTTAGCATTCAGTTCAGTAACTTTGACAAGCACTTGGTATTAGTGACTTTCTTGCTGCTCTGACCAAGTACCTGACAAGAAGCCAGGAAGGCTTACAGTTTAGGGAATACAGTCCATCCTGATTGGGAAGGCAAGGTGGTAGGGACAGGAGGTAGTCAGGAAGCAATGAGTGGACAGGAAGTAGGGTGGGGACATCAAACTCCAAGCCTAGCCCTAGTGACTCAGGCTAGACGCTACCTCTTTAAGGCTCCAAAATCTTGTACAACAGTGCCACTAGCTGGCCTAAACACCACCCTAAACACATAAACCATCATCATCTAGACAAGGGGTATCAGTATTAGCCCCATCAATACAAGAAGAAACCCAGTGTTGTTTTTGAGACAGGGTCTTACTATGTAGCCCAAGCTGAACTGGAACTCACTAGGTTGTCCAGGCTGGCCTGAAACTTGGGATTCTCCTGCCTCAGCTTCCTGAGTATTGAGATTGCAGATGTGTGAACACCTGGCTATAGCCAGAGTTTTATTATAACCATAGGTTATTCGTTTTGTTAAAACCAAAGCTTAAATGCAAACAGCATGCAGTTCTTGGGTTCTTTCCTGTATGAGAATCCTCGGACAAATCACTACCACAGGAGGCCACTTGTTATGACTGCTCAGTAAGTAGTAACTCACTGAATGACTACTGCTAGGAAGAAAGATGGCATTTATACCAAGGATGGTGGCTTACATTGTAATCTCCACACTTGAGCAGCTGAGACAGGAGGACTGCTATAACTCAGGCTGGGCCTGGATTGCATAGTGAGTTCCAGGCCAGCATAAGCTACAAGGTAAGATATTGTTTCAAGAAACAAAAACAAACGAACAAAAATGCTATTAAAATTCATATGTTCTTTTTGTCTTTAACATAATATAGGTAGGAATGCAGCAGATGTTACAGGGTAATAGTGTAACATCTGACGACACCAACAACCTTATCCAGAGTGCTGTAGCATTTCATTTCTACCAGGTTCTACATTCTTGCTAATATGTGGTATTCTATATACTTTTCATTGAGTCATTCTGTTGGAGATGAAGTCACACCTCAGTGTATTTTCATTGGGAATTCTCTAATGAATAGTAAAAATGGATTTTTTTTGTATGTTACTATAAACTGCTCAACTGTCTGCATAAAATACTATTTTCCTTACTAACATTGGTACCTGAGCACTTTCTATATTCCTCTGATTCTAAAGAAGCTCTCTCACTAATAATTACATAATATGTTTGTCATATTCTATACTGTATGGATATTTTTCTTTCATAAAGAAATTCTACTATGGTGAATAACATTAGTTACTATATATTGAGCAGATGTAAAAATTATTTTATGTGTTTTATGCTCATTATTGAAGCCTTTAACAAATGATGAAGTAACTGTAACAAACACTTTTCTTCTGGTTTGACATTAATTCAAATAGGTAGGGCCTAAATATTTTTATTATTGAAATTTGTTATTAATACTTGGTTAAACCTGTATTTGAAAAATGTTCAGATGTTAATTTCACCTCAATAAAATTTCCAACTTTTGCTTAAATTTTTTTATAAATGAATTAATTTCAATTTGAAACATTTATACATATATGTATTAACTTCTTCCAATGTGCCTCATATCTTTCTATTATTCTATAAGAAGCAGAAATAAACACTGGTATTTCAGACTACAATTTTTTTGTGTCTGCATGAGGATATGTGTTCACGTGTGTGGGCACAAGTAAAATGTGGGCACCTGCAGAGACTGACAATGTTCTCTTCAATCAATTTCCACCTTATGTACTGAGGCAGGGTCTCTCACCTGAACCTAGAGCTCACAGAGATGGCTTTTCTGGGTAGTCATCTTGCTCTGCAGATCATGTCTAGGCTTCCAACAAAGGGATTATGGGTGGCTATCATGCCCATGAGGTAGAAAGCACTTTGTTCCAATGAACCATTTCCCTAGCCCAGCAGTTTTTTTGTGTGTGTTTTTTTAAATAAAAAATGACATTTTCTTTCTTTTTTTTAACTTATTTTATACATATGATTGCTTTGTGTGCATGAAGTGCTCCTATGCATGCAATGCCCGACAAAGTCTGTAGAGAGCATTGGGTCCCCTGGAATTTGAGTTATGGACAGGTGTTAGCCACGGTGTAGCTGTTGGGAACTGAACCTGGGTCCTCTGTAAAAACTGCCAGTTTTCTCTTAAACACGGAGTTGTCTCTCCAGCACCCCCAACAGAAGTTTTTAAACTATAGTAATACAATGATTTATAATTTTCAGTAGCTGCCAGGTGAGGAGGCATACACTTAATCCCACTCTGGAGGCAGAGGCAGGTGAATCTCTATGAGATGGAGGACAGCCTGGTTTACATAGGGAATACCAGGCCAGCTGGGACTACAGGCAGAACCTGTCTCAAAAAGCAAACAAAAAAACAAAATTTTCAGTACCTGATAAAATATATAAAACTATTACTTTGGGTGGATTTTCATTTTAGAAAAATGCTACATTTGATTTTGAGGTGACAACATAGATTTCTACTTTGAATTTACTAGTCATAACAAGGTTCACTTACTAGCTTTAAAACTCAGAATTCTACAGACTAGATAATTGTTATATAATCATCTGGTCAGGATAAGGCAGAAATGTGTTCCTAAATCCAGCTTTTAAATGAAAAAAAAAAAAATTTGTTTTTGAGATAGGGTCTCACTTTGTAGCCCTGGCTGACCTATAATTCACTATGTACACCAGGCAAGCCTCAAACTCACTGAATTTACCTGACTCTGCCTCCTGAGTGGATTAAAAGCATCCACAACCATACCTTGGAAAGTTTTTATAAAGTTTAAAATTATGATTATTAGCAAGTGTGTGTGCATTCAGGTGCTTGTGTGCACATGCCACAGCTCACGTATGAAGGTCAGAGAACACTTTTGTGAGTCCAGCTCTCTCTTTCTATGTTATGTGGGATCAAACTCAGGTTGGCAGGCTTTGTAGTAAGTGCCTTTACTTACTGAGCCAATTTTCTGGGCTAAAAGTGCTACTTAATGCTTCTTTTAAAACTCCACTCCCCCAAGTTTAATTAGAAAATGTTCTGACAGCTTCTACCAGCCTTGAGACCACCTTTTTCTTGCTTCTGTTGAGCTGAGTTCTACGGCTCCAGACTGTACCTCCACTGATCACTTCTCAGACACTGACACACTTTTTCTTAACAAATTCATCCTTTAAATGTTTACTGTGAATCAAGCACTTGCATTTCATTCAGTTAAGATTATGTTCTTCCCATAAGGGGATTGCCATTATCTTTTTTTTCATTTTTTCTCTTTAAGTTGGTATAAAAACTTAGGAACTATATTCCAGGCATGACCTTACCTGGATCCGGCAGGATTATATCTCACATTATTTTGTGTCACAAATACACACTAATTCTATATATTATGACATAACTATGTGTTGGTGGTTGTGGTAACTGAACTGAACATGTGCATGCAAGGCAAATACCCTCACTAAACAATACCCCCACCTCAACCCAGTAAAACATTTTGGGGTGAAATATGCTGGGTATCAAGCCAAGGCTTCCCACATAACGGGCAAGCATTCTATCAGAAAACACACCCCTATCCAAGTAGTACTTTTTGAGGAAGCAAAAATAACACTTTTTACATTTTACTTTCACAAAATAAGTGACTTATATGGACATTATGAGCTGGACAAGACAGCTCACAAGATTCACAAGTAGTAGTTCTACAGAGTAGAAAGGTTACACAAGTTACCTAAAATGCCAGGTCACAAGACATCTCCTTCATAACACGCATAATACCACCCAATTTAGAATATGAGAAAAACTTAATGTCTTCCAGAAAATATAGACTGTATACAACTAAGACAGAGTCCTTACAATAAGGGATTCCACAGATGCCTGGAACCCACTTAAGGATGCTAGAGAGCTGTACCGTTCACTACCATACCCTTAATTTTAAACACAGTGGCTATTATATAAGTTTGTGTGCAATATAAACTGACAAATTTAGTTAAAGAAACGTCAGTGTGTCAATCAGGTATTTAAAAGCTGGATTAGCTGACATCAAAAGTCAGTCAATGAACTCAACAGTTTCAATTTTTTTTTTTTAATATTACAGGTAGGAGTTTTTGTCTCCATGTATGTTCCTGTGCTCATAATGCAATGCTCATGGAGATCACAAGAAAGTGCCAGATCCCCTGGACCTGAAGTTTCCAGACAGTTGTTAGCCATCATGTGGGTCCTGGGAACTTAACCTAGGCCCTCTGCAAGAGCAGCCAGCACCCTTAACCCTCGAGCCATGTCTCTGGTTCCACTCAAAGCTTCTGAATGGTATCAAATATTTCTATGCTGTGTCGGCAACATGACTAAGCCTAGTTGGAGATAAGAACAACATGGATTCATGACAACTTTCACATAGCTAAAACCAACCTGCAACCACTTCACCACAGATTCTTTTTTCTTTTGGATATAAGACTTTTCTGTGGCTGGCCTGGAACTCTCTATATAGAAGAGGCTGGCCTTGATCCCACAGACATCTATCTGCCCACCTCTGCATCTCAGGTGCTGGGATTAGAGGATCTAATGAAGAAATTTCTGATGGTTAACATAGGAAAATTGTTTAGGCAGTCCTACATGAGCATGGGCTTCTGAAAACTGCTACCCACACCATTCATGTTTATTTTAACTAGATATTAGCATATAGAAAGGATTTCGTTTTGGTATTCTCTGTTTTTTGCCTTGTTTTTGATACAAGGTCTCAGTAGGCCAAGCCAACTTCAAACTTGGAAGATCTTGAGTTTTGAATACTCCGCTTTCTATCTGGGATTACAGACATGTGATGCCTCACTCATTATGTAATGTGGAAGATAGAACTCAGGGCTCCATGCATGATAGGCAAGCTCTCTATGGACAGGCTACATCTCCAGTCCCTCCCCCCTCTTTTAAAGTTTTTAAAGCCAGAAGTAAAAGGGAATAAAGTCACGAATGAAAAGAGGTGACAAACACATGCCAAATTCTATTGCTAGATATTCTGTTGCTAAATATTGTTTCAATGAAGAAACAACCTAAAAGGTAGAAAGTGAGGCCTGTTATAAAAAAGGGCCAGAAGTACAAACCTAACAACCTGAGTTCATTCCTGGAACCCCTATAAAGGGGGAAGGAGAGAATTGACTCCACAAAGTTGTCCTCTGTCCTCCAAATACACATTATACACACACAGATAATAAAAGATTTAAAATCTGTGTCATATTCTAAAAAGAATAAAGGCAGGAGTGCTAGAGGATGGCTCAGGGGTTAAGAGCACTGGCTATTCTTACAGAGGACCTGGGTTTGGTCTAGCGCCCACATGGTAGCTAACAACCAGTTCCAGGGGATGTAATGCTCTCTATGCTCTCTTCTGACCTCCTCAGGCATGCATGAAACGGGTGCACTTACATACATGCAGGCATAACACTCATATAAATAAACAAACAAACAAATAAGATTTTAAAAAAATCCCTAACACCATGGACATACTTAACAGTGTACAAAAGAAATCATTTTAAGGATTTAGAGTAAAGAGGACCAACAGTAAATATGATTACTTTTATCTATTATGATTAGTCTATTATTGTGGTGGTTTGAATGAGAATATTTCCTATAGGCTCCAAGTTTTCGACATTTTGTCTCCAATCGGTGGCGCAATAGACAGTTCTTAAGATTTTCCAGAATTTCAGTCTTACTCTGCTTCCTGTGTCTGCTTAGCCTCTGCATCTACTCTAGCCACCTCTGCCATCATGCCACTCTGCCATGATGGTGTCTGTCCTTTTGGAACCGTAGGCTAAATAAACTCTTCCCTTTATAAATTCTCTTGGGCAGTGTTTCTATCACAGCAATGGAAAAGCAAACTAATACAATTATAATTTTAAAAACCAGTATGTGAGGCTGAGATGAGGAAGAGCGCATATGGCAGTAAAACATCAGAAACAACATACCGCAAGTGTTGGCAACCACAGGAAGGATAGCATGTAAACTTTATTTCAGGAGTACTCTGCTTACCTTCATTTATGCAATTAACTATAATGAGAACCATGCAGCTATACTTTCTAAGAAAACAATAACTACCTCATGAATTTACTCAATTCACATTTCTTGGAGAATGAAAAGTAAGCTTTATTAATAAAAGGAAGTGTTTGTCTGTTTTTTAAAATACTATACTTATTATTTTATGTGTATGAGTGATTTGCCTGCATGTGTGTTAAACACATCTGTGTTGTACAATGCCCATGGAGGTCAGAAGTGGGCATCAGATATCCTAGAATGGCAGTTGTTAGCCGCCATGTGGGTGCTGGGAACCGAACCTGAGTCCTCTGCATGAGCAGCCAGTGCTCTTAACAGCTGAGCCATATTTCCAGGCCCTGTTTGTTTCTTGAGACAGGGTCTCACTATGACTGGTCTGGAACTCACTAAGTAGACCAAGCTGGCCTGGAACTCACAGAGCTTGCCTCTGCCTCCCATGTGCTGGGATTAAAAGTGTGCACCATCATGTCCAGCATTCAAATGATTATTGTAAATTAATTAGTAACAACTAATTAAAATATTCTAAAAATAAAAGTATGCTAAAAATAGGGCAAAACTCAGAAGAGTTCATGTCAAAACAGCTGTTAGTTATCCGTGAGTTGCTCTACTTTATTGTATCCCTGACAGTTTCAAAATTAATACATATGTTGTATTAATGGAATATTTCTAAGTAAGGAAGTTGAAGCTAGAAAAATTAAAGGTATAAAAATTCTATGCAGTCACGCATGGTGGTGCATGCCTTTAATTCAATCATTCAAGAGCCAGGGGCAGGTGGATCTCTTGACTTATAGGCTAGTCTAGTCTACAAGTTCTAGGCCAGCTGTGGCTACATAGGGAGACTCTGTCTTTAAAAAAAGAAAGAAAAAAAAATTCTATTTAAAGGTCATCATATTTTACAAATGTGAAATTATAAAATTTTAGGGAGGACTATAACAAGAAAGTACAATTTTCTCCAGAACCCCAATAAAGAAATATACATTAAAGGGGCTGGAGAGATGGCTCACTAATTAAAAGCCTCTTGCAGAAGACCCGGGATCAGTTCCTAGCACCCAAATGGTAGTTGTACAGTCTATAACTCCAGTTCCAGCAGATCAAGTGTCCTTTTCTGGCCACTGAAGGTACTACATACATGTGGTACACTTATATGCATGCACACAAAATACTGTTACACATAAAATAAAAATAAATTGACTAATTAAAAAAATGTGCATAGAGCAGAATACTGTAACAAGATGAACCAGTAAAACCAAAACATTTATAAAAATAGAATCAAAGTGCTTTGTTATGTTTATGTCTAAGAATATTTTGTTCTATGTATATTACTTGTACATTAATATTCAGATTATAACATTTTGAACACAAGGTACATGTCCTGATATGAACTAAATTGCTACTTAAATTTATTTAGCAAACAATAAGTACCCACTCTAAATATTGTGCTAGGGTCTAGATTATTAGCCTTAGAAATGTGTGAACTCCCATAAGAAAAGACCATCCTGACCTCAGAGATCACATTTCAGTAGAGAGCTCAAAGAAAGCAAAGAGATCCCAATAAAAGATACCTGACAATGCATTTCCAGGAAGAGCCATCTTGATCATCTTGTTCTTCTATGTACATTCTGACATTGTGATCTTGATCCAACTGGTACCAGTACATGAGGCCATCTTTGTCTCGCCCAATTGGCTGGAGACGCATGGTATCAGCATCTTCCTCATTGATAATATTCTTGAATTTAAGATTGTCATCAAACTGACACTCACAGAGATACTGAAAAACAGTTATTATGTGGCTTAAAATATTGTACATATACTTCTGCAATAAATATGATACATTCACAGAACTGATTCAAGGACAGAGCAGACAGCTCACATATATTTAGGGCATTTTTCAATATGTTTTCAACTTATTATGCAGAATGTTTAAAATATTCAACTTTAAAAGGTAAAATTTAAGCTAGCACTTTAGTTTTTATGTCTTATAACAATGTAGAGTTTTAACAAAACCATTTGCACACAAGTTAAATTATATTGCTAAAATGAGTCTGTTTGCATAAAAACTAGCCAATTAGGGGCTGGAGACATGGCTCAGCAGTTAAGAACACTGCCTGCTCTTGCAGAGGACCTGGGTCTGACCCAGCATCCACATGGCAGCTAACATGTAATAACTTTGGTTCCAGAGAATTTGATGCCCTCTTCTGACCTCCTCAGGCATTGCATGACACCGGTTCACTTACATACATGCAGGAAATACACTCATACACATAAAAAATATTGCCAATTATATGACAATATTATAACCAAGCACCTAAAATTTTCATTTATTTTTAAGTATTACTAATTTCCTTGACGAATAAAAATCATATACATGTGTTGATATATGAATAATGTAGAATGAGTAAATAAAGCAAATTAATGACTTTATTACTCTGAATACTTACTTGTTTTTAAGGTGAGAACACATGTACTAGCAATTTTTAATCATATAATGACAATTACCATTACATCAGGTCACCTGTCTAACTGAACTTTTTAAAAGTTTTAGCAAAATCTGTCCCCAATCTGATCGCCTAACCCACTAACGGAGGCTAGCCAGCCTTTTACTCCTTGTTGCTACAAATCTCATTCTTTGAAATTCTACATTCAAGTGAGGCCATGAGGTATTTCTTTCTGTGGTTGTCTTATTACACTTAACATCTTCCAGATTTGTTTTTAAACTTTCTTATCACATTTTTATTTTGCGATGTATATATGTGTGGGCCAGAATATGCCATGACAATTGTGTGAAGGTAACTGAGGATAACATGTGCAAACTGGTTCTTCCACCATGTTGGTCCAGGGGATTAAACTCAGGTGGTCAGCCTTGGTGGTAGTGACCCTTAGCAATGAACCATCTTGCTGACCCTCTTTCTCGTTTTTTTAAGGCTCCATAGCGTCCCACTGTGTACACTCCTTATTTGCTGAGGTTAATTCCACATTGTGATAGGGCTGCAGTGGCCATGTTAGTATGCGGATTCTTTGAAATGTTGATTTTCTTTGTGTAGGATATACATCCAGTAGGGAGTGCTGAATCATTTGGAAGTACCACCGTTTAAAATTTCCTAATGGGCAGCCATCTCTTTGGTTTCTAAGTAGTATTCAAAATTAAGCACTGTTCCTTTACTTTGAAGGCTGGGGTAGGAGCCATCATTGAACCTAAGAGTTTAAGGCAAGCATTGACAAAATGATAAAATTCGATTTCAAACAAATAAACAAAGACAAATTTGGACATGCTACAAATATAAATGCTAAGTGAACAGGTCACTCCATAGAGAGTCTGGTATGAGCATCTTACAGATATTCCTATGGGCTGTAACAGCAACTAACATCTAACAAAAATAGACCTGTTCCATATTACTCGTGCACTATTGCACACATATTTTAAGAATCACCATAAAACCTGGATATGCTGACGTTACTTACAAAACACTGTCTCTCTCTCTTTTTTTTTTTTTTTTGGTATTTTGAGACAGGCTCTCCCTACAGCCAGGGCTGGCCTGGAACTCACTATGTAGACCAACCAGGCTGGCCTCAATCCAACAGAACTGCCTGCCTCTGTCTCCCGAGTGCTAGGATTAAAAGCCTGTGACACCACACCCAGTGGCACATGAAGACCTCACCAATTTTTCACATATTATCACTTCCTTCTATTATGCTGATCTTTTTGTAACTGGGAAATAAGAAGAGGGAAAGAAAAAAAAAAGAAAGGAAAAACTCAAAACTGAAATGTCCTTAATTATCTGGAAAACAATGACAAGTTACTGATGTGGTAAATGGAGATTATCCAGAGTATGGCACTTAAGAGTGATGAATGTGACCATGAAAATAAATAAAAGTGACAGGTTTGCTTACTATGTTACCAAACCCTTAATCAGAAATGATTACAACTTGGGATGTCATGAAGACAACTTTTAAAAATAGCAACTGAAAGAACAGACTTCTTCGTATGCGTGCATGTTTCCATGTATGAGGAGGAACATGCATGTACCGGTGGGGGACACCAGCTGTTCCCGAGATTGTTCTGCACTCTTCTTTGTTGAAGCAGGGTCCCTGGCTGAACCTAGTCTACCTGGCCAGCTTGTCCAAGGAATCTCCTCTCTTCCTCCCAAGGGCTGGGGTTATAGGCAGGCTGCCTCGTCGACCCAGAACTTAGGTGGGTTTTGAGATCCAAACCCTGAATCTTCATGCTTGCTAGGTGAGTGCTTCACCCGCTGAGCCCTCTCCCCAGCCCAGAGTAGACTTTTTAATCACTGGAAAACAGTACAATGAGTCTATTGCTCCTCTAATAATAAAAATATCTACTGTTCGATATTTTTGTCTCTTTACCTTTTGGCTGACACAAAATCTTACAAAGCCCCAGGGGGCCTCAAATTCAGGCCTCGCCAGTGCAGGAATTACAACTGTACACAGCCACACTCAGTTTTCTTTTACTTAAATTTTTTTTTTCTCTTAGTTCTTTGAGAATTACATACACTTGAATTTCTTCTCCTCATTATATTTATTATGTGTATGTGTGGGCACACACACGCCTCCACAAGTACACGGAGGTGAGAAGATGCCCCATAGGAGCTGGTTCTCTCCTCCCATCATGTGGGATGGGAGGGAGGTTTGAAGCCAGGTGGTCAAGACTGGAAGTAAGAGCTTTTGCCTGCTGAGCCATCTTGCCAGCCCTTGGTTTTCTTTATTTTATAATTTAATGAGGAATCAAACATGAAAATTTTAAAATAAGTGGAACAAATAATACATTTGTTACCTTTAAAAGTGCGAGTTTGCATTCAACACTCATTTCAAGATATCCCCTCTTCTCCATTTCCCATGCCCAGGTGCTGTTAAACTCTTGGCATATCTGTCAGAGAAAATTAATATCTTAATACATGAAAAGAATTTTTGTTGACATTTGTCATCCTTACATTTAAAATATCCTCATGTGCTTGGAGGTGGGGCCTGGAGGAAGAAGCAGATCTCAGAGCACACTTTTGAAGGACACACTTCTGTCCCGTCCTCCACCCCCACCCCTTCTGCTTCTGGGCTGCCATGAGCAGCTCTGCTCCACCCCAGACATGGGAACAACCCAGCTTCAGACACGCACTGAAGCCTTTGAAGCCATGAGCCACAGCTCCTCATTTAGGTTGTTTCCCCACCATTTTGTCACAGCAACAGACAATGGACAAGCAGACACTGGTAATGTTAGTTTCTGATTATGTTATGTTCTTATTCCACACATACATAAAGAGCTCAGATGAGGGCTGGAGAGATGACTCAGTGGTTAAGCACTGACTGCTCTTGCAGAGGACCTGGGTTCAAGTCCCAGCTCCCACCTGGTGGCTAACAAATCATTAGTAACTCTAGTTCCAGGGGATCCAAGCCCCTCTTCTGACTTCTGAGGGCACTGCACGACATGAGTGTACTCACATGCACGCAGGCTATACATGCACACACATAAAAAACAAAGAGTTCAGATGAAATGACAGTCCAAACCAATTCCAACCTTAGACGCACACTACTTAGACTGGTCAATAATGTTTACTAATGTCTGCAACAACTTTATTCTATTGCTTTCTACTCTGCTCTCAACAACTACAATCTTGGCTACTGTCTTTCCACATGAGAATAATTACTTGATAATCTTTCAAAGGCTGAAATTCTTTGAAGGCAAGAATGATAGTTTGCTCCTGGCTGGACAGAAGTTGAAAATCATGTCCTATTCTAGCCATATACCCCAAAGACCTTCTCTTCAAGTCCACGTCCTAGTGTTTACTATGGGTACAGTATCTGCGGCTGAGTATTTCACAGCTGCGGAATGGGCGTTAACTTAAATGTTTCAGGATTCTTGTTTTCAACGAGCATCTGAGTCAAACCAAAGCCAGACAACAAGCTGAAGATGGCATATGTAAATGCTCCAATCAGAAGGGTGAAGCTGGAGGGGGCACCAGACGGGCCACAAGCCTCTAAGAAGCCTCAGCTATGCAGAGACACCTTGTCTCGCTCAACAACAAACCTAGTTTAGTAAACCCTGACAAACAGCAACTCTTCACACCCTAGAGGCCAGAAGAAGCCAGTTAAGAGGAGGGTGGATGTGGAGAAATGCCACAGTTTTCCCTCTCTGACCAAAGGTCTGTTGCTGCTATTTTGTTTTGTTTTTAGCAATAAAAGGTGGGTGACAATACTGATCTTAGAAGCTGTTAAGTGGACACAAAAAATGATGCAAAGAACCTGCCGACTTCACGGTTTTTGTTGTTATTTTTGTCTTTTCCAATTCAGGAACAAACAGAAGAATGAGAGCCAAAGCAACAGAGAAGAGATTATTCAGAAGCCTGGGCAACTGGCTAAAAGGGATGTGAGAGAAAAACAATCAAGCAACAGAGACTACTCAGACAATCCTCTCAGTACAGGAGCAAGAGTGGGACAGGAAGGGTTACTCTTGTCCAGTCCTGCATTATGATATTTTTTACTAACTAAAAAAAAGAAAAAAAGAAAAAAAAAAAAAAAAGAAAAAAGAAAATCACATGAGGTCAATACAAGCAAGCAGCGTGTGTGGTCAAGAACTAAACAGAGGTCATCAAAGTCTCAGAAAGGATGACTTCCCCATTTCCTGGAATGTCACAGAACTCCCTCTAATTGACAATAATGTGTGTGCACGTGTGTGTGTGTGTGCGTGTGCGCACCTAACAAGCAAACAGAGTCCTGAGATCTACTGTTAAAGGACAAGGGCAGAACATCACACAGGCTACACATGTTATTATATCAACAACTACAACATCAGGATTTGAACAGACATTTCTTCCCAATAGAACAAAGAATAAATGACGAGCAACAAGGAAGTACTAGATGTTGAAAAGTCTGCAACACTCCTGGATGGCTGGTGGGAAGGTGAAACCGCACCTGGGAGAGCAATTTCTCAAAAATTGACAGTTACCGCATTACTTAGCAATTCTAAGTATTTACACAGCAAAAAATGAAAAGACTAAAAAACAGTGATATTGTCCCTAATAGTCAAAAGGGGTAAGTAACCCAAATGTCAACCAATAAAAAGAGAAACAAAATACAGATTCATGCAATGGAAATTTATGCAGTCATCAAAAAGAATGAAGTGGGGCTGGGGATGTGGCTCAGTGGTAGAGCACTTGTCTAGCACAGGTCTGACTTTGACCAAAACATACACACACACACACACACGCACACACACAAGCAAGCAACAACAAAAAGGAATGAAGTAACAATACACATGGAACCAGAGGAAAACATGAAAAAATACCAGACACACAAATAGACATATTACATGATCCCGATTCCAGGTCCATGAAATGCCCAAAGTATTGAAATTCAGAGACAGAAAATAGATTAGTAGTTGACAGGTATGACAGTGCTGTCAACAGGTGTGTGTTTTGCCACCATGTGTACCACATGCATGTAATGCCCTCAGAGGCCAGAAGAGGGCATCATATGCCCTGGAAGTGAGGTTACAGACAGTTGTTAGCTGCCATGTTGGTGCTGTGAACCGAACCAGATTCTGCAAGAGTAACTCCCTTGCAAGAGTGGCTCTTAACCACTGAACCATCTCTCTAGTACCCCTTTTTAATAAGTCTTTTCAGATTTATTTATTTATTTATTTATTTATTTATTATTTATGTGTTATCCATTTAACAGAACTGAGACTCATTTGATCATCAGGGCATGATTCCTGGAGGATTATCTTGATCACACTAATTGATATAAGACCCACCCACTGTGGGTAGCACAATTTCCTGGCTAGGATCCTGAATTAGATAAATGGAAACAGGAAATTGCATTTACTGACTAGATAGCAGGTGAACAGCTTTCTGAAGGCCCTGTTGGGCTTGTCTTCAGCATTTGTAGACTTTGTTACCTTGACTTCAATCACTATGGACAGGATCTTAAGTGTGAGCCAAAATGAACCTTTTCTCTCCTAAGCTTCCTTGGTCAGCATTTTATCACAGCATCAGAAAGGAACTCCGATACCAGGGGACAGGGGAATGAATAAATGCAACTGAGTCCTAATGGGTTTGGCATTCTCTTTAGTGTATCAAAAATGCTTTGAAATTAAGACAGGTGGCAACTGCCTCGTAGTTGTACTAAAATAAACAACAACAAAAACCCTCTTTGAACTGTGTATTTTTAAAGTGTGTACGTTTTGAGATAGGGTCTCATATAGCCCACATTGCCCTCAACTCCTAAATCTCTTGCTTCCTCCTCACAAGCATTAGGATTATAGGCATGGACAACCACACCTGGAAAAAAATGTCAATTTTATGGACTGTGAATAACACTGGGGATGGGGGATGGGTTCCCTTTAGTCCAAGTTGGCCTAGAACTCCATGTATGGACCAGGCTGCCCTTGATCTCACAGAGATCCACCTGCCTCTACTTCCTGAGTGCTAGGATTAAAGACCTGCATGAATATGACCACACCCAGCATGAATATCTTAAATCTCAGAATTAATTGTGTTGTTATACACAGCAAGGTAAAGACTGATTTTGCTTTACTTAATAAATGTGGGACATAGGAACTACTCCCTTTAATCAGCTGTTATAAAATAAGATTGTATTTAAGATACCAGTCAGTTGGTACCAAGGGAGCTATGGATACAGATTATTTTGAGACTATAAATCATCTTGTTACATGTACACATATTTAATTACACCTCATCAGAATTGAGGTATGATTACATCCTAGTGTTTGTAATCATTCAGGAAGACTAAACAAGTATTTATGGGAATACCCATAGTGACACACTTCATATGAAGCATGAGCACGAGGAAGGCAAAGATGAACTAAGAGATGGTTTCTGGTGACTGGAGATGTAGCTCAGTTGGTATTATTTGTCTAATACACATGAAGTCTTTGGTTCAATCCCCAGTACTGCATAAACCAGGTGTGGTACCCACACCTGGAATATCAGCATTTGGGAGATGAAGGCAGGAAGGTCATGAACACAAAGTCAGCCTACCCAGCCAGCTTGAGGCCAACCTGGGATACATGAGATATTGTCTAAAACCAAATCAACAAAAACAAAAAGAGAGAGAGGGTCTCTATACAAGAAGCCCAGAATTCAGACGGGGAGAAATAGTCCTGTAAATAATTACAGGGGTTAGTATAGTCAGTGACTTATCTACAAAATGAGTAACTGGTATATATGAAGGGATGTAAGGATAGATAGATAGACAAGACAGACAGACATCTAGAACTATTAAAGCCTGAAGAAACACTAATAGTCAGTGAAGGAAGAGACCAAGGAATGGTTTTTGGTGACACTTGTAAAGGACGTGTGACATTTTGCACAGTAAGGAGGCAAGGGTATATAAAGATACATTTTTATTTTTATCATGTGTAAATGTGTATGTGCCAGTGCCTTCGAAGGCCAGGAGGACATCAGATCCCATGGAGCCAGAGTTACAAGCATTTGTGAATCCTCTCTTGTAGGTGCTGGGTCCTCAAGATAGAGCAGCAACTGCTGTTAATTACAGCGTCATCTTTCCCCACTTGACTATAAGAAATTTTCAGTGTGAAGATTATGATCACATGTTCTGTCAATGCAGACTGAATAGAGGAGTTCTTTAAGCTGAGCTCAAGACCTGGATCATAAGGGTGGCGAGGACCAGCAGTGGGCAGCAAGAAAGCTGAAGAAAAGCAATGAATCAGTGAGATCAGAGGTAAGTAAATACTGGGATCCACTGATGGCTTGTGGGTAACAGTGAAAGTCTTTCTGTTGGCACTGTGCAGGAGACAGCAAGCTGGACTCTGATGTCAAGGAAACCAACTAAAGTTGCAGTAACTCTGTGAAAAGTAATGAAACAAGCTGACCCATGGCAGAGAATACTCAAAAGAGGACAGGTTCAGCTTGTACACACACCTTATGAAGGCAGTAACAATCTTTACCACTCACGAAAGAACTTCTTATTTACCACTGTATGTTACGGGTACTATGTGGTTAAGTACAAGGCACTGCTGACAGTGAACACTCAATAAATACTTACCGTATTACCAGGTATGGTGGTACATATGTGTAGTCCCATAATAACTTGGGGGGCTGAGGCAGGAGAACTGATACAGGTTTAAGGTCAGTCTGGGCTACAGAGTAAGACTGACTTAAGACATAATTATATAATTTACATGTGTATGTATATATGGACATATGTGCACATACACATACATATATATTTACTATGTCAATTTTTGTGACATAATGAAATAATTTATTATCATTATGGGATACTCTGCCTTATGCAGCATGGATGTGGTGGCTCATACCTTTAATTCTACCACTTGGGAGGTAGAGGTAGGCGGATCCAAAGCTAGACTGATCTACATAGTGAGTTCCAGGCCAGCTGGGGCTACTGGAGTTGCTGTCTTAAAAAAAAAAAAAAAAGGAAAGAAAGAAACGCAAAGAACAAAAGGAAGGCAGGAAAGAAAAGAAAAAGATTCGGAGCCTTGCCCCTACTTCCAGTTTTTCTCCCTGCCCTACCCCCCTTTCCTCTCTCCTTCCTGGGAATGAAGACGTTGGCACCAGCCACCCCTGCTGCCATGCCTCCCCACCGCGATGGACTTTTATCTTTAGAACCATAATCCCAAATAAATGTTTTTCTGTAAATTGCCTTGGTCATGGTGTTTTACCTCAGCAATAGAAAAGCAATCAATATACTGTCTTTGCTCCCATGTCTCTTGTGTGATTTCTAGGCTCCGTATTTTACTGCATTGTTCTATACATCTGTTTTCTGTGCCAGTACCATGTTGGGTTTTGATACTAAGGCTCTAGAGTGTAATCTGAAAGCATATATTGTGATATCTCCCCCATTGTTCTTTCTGTTCAGGGCTGTTTGTGTTTCCACAGGACCTTTGGGACTGCTTTTTCTGTGAAGAAATGTTACCACAAATCTTAATGAGAGGGCATTAATTCCATAAATAATTACTGGAAACATAGCCATTTTCAAGATATCAATTCATGAGTACTGGAAAAAAAACAGCTTTCCTGGTTTCTTTCTCAGCACATTCATTACTGACATAAGAAAAGCTCCTGGATGGATATTGTACGTTGGTTTTATGCCACATGTGTTCTTTTCTGTACAGTATCTACATGTAATCTACAAATAGGGACGAATTTACCTCTTTCCTGTGCTATGTGTTATCTTTTTTTTTCTTTGTTTTACTGTATTAGCTAAAATTTCAAGTACTACACTCGACAAGAATAGAGAGCGAACATGCAAACATTACTGATGTTATAGGAAATGCTCTCATTTAGTGTCAAGATAACTGTGGTTTTCATATATAGGCTCCTATTGTGCTGAGTATGCTCCTTCTTTTCCTAAAGTTGTGTTTTTTTTTTTAACATGAAGGGATACGGAACTTTGTCGAAGGCCTTTTCTGTATACGTTAGGATGATGGTGCTATTTCTGTCCCTGAAACTTATGTGTATGTTTTATTTATAATTATTAGTCTGTGTATGTCAAAATATTCTTGTGTCTTTGGAATGAAGTCAACGGGCTCATGACATATGTTTTCTTTTTTTAATATGGTGTTGAGTTTCCAAATATTTTGAGAATTTTTGCCTCTGTGTTCATCAGAAATATTGGCCTACAAGTTCCCCCACCGTCCTTTTCTACTTTATGGAATAGTTTGAAGACCACTGGGGTTAGTTCTTCAAATATGGAGTAAATCTGTCCAGTCCTAGGTGGACTATTACAGCATTCTTTACTTACTTCGGGTAAGTCAACTGTGCAGGAATTTATCCATTTCTTCTAGACATTCCAGCTTTTCGAAAAAGATCTTCATAATATTCCTAATGACACTCTGGACTGCATCCGTCTGTGGTAATACTACCTTTTCCACCTTTACTCTTATTAATTTGGATCTTTTCTCACTTTTTTTGTTATTATGGCTACAAGTTTGTTGACCTCTTTATCCTCTCAAAGAACCAACTCTTTGTGCTGGAGAGGCGGCTCAAGTGATTAAGAATATTTGCTGCTCTTCCAGAGAACCCAAGTTTGGTTCCCAGTACCCATGCCAAGTGGCTCACAACCATCTGATACTTCAGCTCTATGTGATCTGATATCCTGCTCTGATCTCCATGAGTACACATACCCAAGTGGCATACATTCATACACATATATAAATAAAACTTAATTAGGTCTCACCATATAACTCTAGCTAGCCTGGAGTTCACTGTGCAGACCCAGCTGGCCTGGGACTCAGAGATCTTTTTTTTTCCTGTTTCTTCCATTGACCCTTAATATTATACTTTTACACTCCATTTCATTAATTTCTGCCCTGATCTTTGTCATTTCTATTTACTGATTTGTTTTACACGGGAGTTTTATATCACATAGCTTGAGATTCAAATCTTATCTCTCCTTATTACCAGAGTGATTTTGTTGAGTCAATCACTTGTTCAACTTGTAAGTTCTTCTGTGAATAGTAACGATAAATAGAAAGTAAAAGATAAAAAATGCGTTAATTATACACTCTTGGCATCATGCCTCTAATTATATAAATGCTAACCTGAAAGGAATTCTAGAAAATTACAAAAATCAACTAGAATGAAAGTAGGAGTTAAAAGAATTAAGAGCTGGTAAAATGTAAGCCAGTAATCTTCAAAACTTATGAAATTACTGTTTTACAACACAAGCTTCAGGTTGTATGTATGTCAAAGGTATACAATGTAAATAAAATTATTTGTGACTGATTCATTTTTATTTATCACCTTTATCTGGAAGAATTAACCATATGATACTGAAACACTTCTGTTATACTATGTATGTAGCATGATAATGAATTCTGAATTACTAATATGATAATTAGCTTTACGACATTTTCACACACGTATGTAATGTATTTAATCATTACTCGACTCCCCACCCCCTCATTCCTGGCCCCACTTGGCCCTACTTTTTGGTTCCTACAGATGATTTCCTTGCAATTGTTCATTAATTTACGTGTATGTGGACATGTGCCACAGCATACATGTGGAGATCAGAGGACAACTTTCAGGAGTCAGTTCTCTCCTTCCACTGTATAGGTTCAGGGAATGGAGTTCAGGCTTGATGGCAAGTATCTTTACTCAGTGAGCTACCAGGTGATGCTGATGGTGACTATTCTGAAGTTGTTTGCTTTCAGTTGTGATAAACACAACCGCAAACAGCTTGAGGAGAGGGTTTGTTTGGCTTCCACTTCCCCATCACAGCCCATCACTGAGGGAAGACAGGCAGGAGCTCAAGGAGGGACCTAGAGGCAGGAGGTACAGCAGAGACCACAGAGGAGAACTGCTTACTGGCTTGCCTAGCTACTTTTCTTACACAACCCTGGCCCACCTGCCCAGGGATGGCACCACTCAGGGTGGACTGGGTCCTCTTATATCGATCAATAATCAAGAAAAGGCCCTATAGTTCTGCCCACAGGCCACTCCAACAGAAGAAACTCCTTGAGACTCTCTTCCCGAGTGACTCTACTTTTGTCAAGTTGACAAAAACTAACCAGCACAATAGATAGATAGAAATATATGAGCTTATTTTACATGTGCATAAAAAAAAATCTTAAAAAAAATCTTTCACTTTAACCTTTTTCAACTATATAACCTACACTATTACTAATTACATTCAGTTTGTGGAATAGCCATTACTACTTTTTATTTCTAAAACATTTCATAGGCTGGGAAGATGGCTGGGTCTGAAAAGTGCTTGGCTTTGCAAGTATGAAGCCCTGAGTTCAGATCCCCAGCACCCATGTGAAGCAGTCGAGTGTGCAGGTATGCCCAGCACTGGAGAGGCAGATAGGCAGATCTGAAAAGCTCACTGGTCATCCAGCCCTGCCCATTCAGTGACCTCTAGGTACAGTGAAAAATCCTGTCTCAAGAAAAATAAGGCAGAGAGCAACTGAGGAAGACATCCAGCGTCACATTCAAACATACACACACACACACACACATTCATCACTCAGACAAAAGTTCTCCTCTCACCTTATTGTACCTGGGAAGTTTTTAATATACTTTCAGTCGATATACTCACACAACTGGAGTCAGAATACTTATCACTTGGTATCTCATTTTCAGTTTTCACTTAAAATCTATCTCATAACAGACACCTTATTTCTACCTTTTGTCTCTAGCGAACAATACCCCAATAAACATTGATATACAAATATCTGAGTCCTTGCTGTGTTAGACTATTCCTAAAAGTGAGAGTTTCTTGTCATGACGCAAATCTATGATTAACTTTATGAGGAAATAACCAAACTCTTCTCTACAGGGTGTTTATCATATTACATTTCTCCTGAGGAACACGAAAGGGTTCCAATTTCTCTATAACTTTCTCGTGTCCTTGCATTTAAAATAGTTGTTTTATAAAGTAGTACTTCACTGTGGTTCAAGATTTCATTTTTGCTCAGTATGGTGATGACACCTTTAACCCCAGCACTTGGGAGGCAGAAACAGGAGCATCAGAAGTTCAAGATCAGCTTCAGCTATGTATTAAGTTTGAGACCAGCTTGGCCTACATAGAACTTGCTTCAAAAAGGCAAAATTGTTTTCCTAATGACATTAAGCCTCTTTTTATGCTTATCTTCTGTTCACATGCCCCCTTCTGAAATAGTTCCATGTTGCCCAGGCTGGCCTCAAACTCATTATACATCAGAGGATGACTCTGAACTTCAGATCCTCCTGCTTTTGTCTCCTAAGTGCTGGGATTGCAGGAGTATGCCACCATGCCTGTTTATATGGTTGGTCAACCCAGAGCTTGCACACTAGGCAATCATTTTACCACCCCCTCTGCCTCTAGAAAGGCCTATTTAATCCTTTTTTCCTACTAAGTTTTAGAAATTCTTTTTTTTCTTTTTTTGTCCATTTCTCTGCATGTGGTGTGCATGTGAAGTTCTGAAGTTGATGTTGGATTGCTCTTCGACCTTATTCATAGAGGCAGGGTCTCTCAATCAAACCCAGAGTTCAATGATAATGGCTAGTCTTGCTTGGCAGCTTGTCTGAGGAATGAATCCCATCTAGACCTTCTAATTACAGGAATTACAGGAAGACCATCATGGCCACCTGACACTTACATTAAGTTCTGGAGATCCAAACCTCACGTCCTCACATTTGAGGGGCAAGTACTTACCCACTGAACCATCTCCTCAGTCACTAGGAATTCTTAATATATTCTGAATAATAAATTTAACTTTATATAATTTGCAAATGCACAATTTATAACACTACCTCATTCTACAGGCTCCTATCCTTTTCTTTCTTATGTCTTCTGAGGGACAAGTTAATTTTAAAAAGCGCTGGATGATGATTCATTATTTATGTGTCTGTGTCTGTGTGTGGGTTTATCCACGTGAGTATAGATGCCTGCGGAGGCTAGAGAAATCAGATCCTTCCGGAGCTGGAGTTACAGGCAGTTGTGAGCTGCCAGACATGGGTGCTGGAAACCGAACTTGGGTCCTCTGACAGAGCAGCCAGTGCTTAGCTGCTGAACCATCATCTTTCTAGTTACCCCTCACACTTTTGTTTGGCTGTTTTTGAGACAGGGTCTCCCTGTAGTCCTAGATGACCTGTAACTCACTACAGAGACCAGACTGGTCTTGATCTCAAAGAGATTGTCTACCTCTGCCTCCTGAGTGCTGGCATTAAAAGTGTACACCAGCAAGTTTTTAATTTGATGAGGTCTAACTAATCTATCTCTCATTTTTTGCTCATACTTTCAGTATAGAACGTTAAATCCAAAGTCACAAAGACTTTCCCTGTGCTTTCCTCCAACAGTTTTATGGATTTAAGACATGTTCTCAATTTGTTTCTAGTTAGTTTTTATATACAGTACGAAGTAGAGTATGTGTTTCATTTTGCAAGTTGTTTTATTTCAACAAATTAGTATTTAACACTATGGACAACAGTTAAAGATGTAAAGTGCTACAGTACATGTGACATAAATCTTATATGTACACTGAATTCTTCTCAACTCAGCCACTTATCAAGAAAAGTGTATGCTAACGTTACAATGCATTTCTAAAGCCTTTTAGACTTACAAAATTAAGTTGCTATTGTTATGTAATTTCTTTCAAAATACTGATACTACAGGTATGTTTACTCAGTAAGTATCTATGGCTATGAAGGAGTAGTACTGAGTAGTATATAACTGACAGGAAATAGCCAACTGGTCAGAACAATACTAAAACAAAACAAAATACCTCCTGCCCCCTCCCCTCCCGCTCCAAATCACCAGTAAGCCAGACAGAGACGCAGGATGCTGAAATCTACCTAAGGAGCAGTCTTGCCATGGGATATCTCCCAGCCATAACCGAGATACCACTTCATGATTCTCGATGGAAAAGATTAGGTACTGGGCCGTTTGAAGTCATACAGATCTGTAGAAAACCAAGGAAAATACAACCCAGCATTTCCAGACGCACAAATATAAATAATTTGGGTCAAATTCATGTCAATTTCTGAAGGAATGAAGGTCACAGAAGAGGGAAAAAAAGTGTCATCTAAAATTGCTCTGCTATTTCCTTGGTAAATTAGTGTTAATATTTAAACAATATTTGTTGAGCTCTAAGAACTTCGATATATACTGAGGGCATTGTATACACTTTAAGAGGGAAGAATTTAAGTAATTAACTTACATAACTGCATTCTCATTGCACACTTAGTGCTCTTTCTGAACACCACCAGCAATTTACTTATAAGTCATGGTTATTCACATACATAATGCTTTGAATGTGCGATATTCCTCACATGTCCAAGTGTCTGAACATTTGGTTCCCTCCTGGTGCTAGTGTTTGGAAAGTTGTAAAACCTTTGGGATAGTCTTTGCTTCTTGGTCCAGCTGTCCACACTCCTGCCAAGAAGGACTGAGCCACTCTTGTGGACATGCCTTCCTTACAATGAAGGACTGCAATCCCCTGAAACTGTAAGCCAAAGTAAATATTTCTTCCCTTAAGTTCTTTCTGTCAAGTATTTATGGCAACGAGAAAAGTAAACTGTGATGGACAGCTTCAGTAGTCAATGTGACACACCTGGGAAGAGGGAGCATCAAGCAGGGGATATCCTCCATCAAACTGGGTGTGGGCGTGTCTGCAAAGCATGTTCCTGATTGCTGAGTAATGTGTGAGGGCCCAGTCCACGTGCCATCCCTGGGCAGGTGGTCTGGGTTGTTGAGAAATCAGGCTGAGTCAGGCCAGAAGAGCAAGCTATGTTCCTTCACGGTCTCTGCTTCAGCTTCTGCCTCTAGGTTCCTGCCTAGTAATCCTGCCCTGGCTTCCCTCATGATAACTGTGATTAGTACCTATAAAGCCACATAAAGCCTTTCCTTCCCAAGTTGGTCAAGTTGGTTTTGATCGGAGCATTTCATCACCACAATAGAAAGCTAACTAGGACAGTAAATAATCGTTATATTAATGCAAAATAAATGGTTTATTTAGGGTTAAATGTTTGAGAAATGCTTTCACATATGTAAAGAACTGAACACTGATACTGTGGTATAAACAAGCCTGTATTCATTCCCTGTTCTGCCATCTTCTCTGTGACTTTGGGAGTTAATGGTGCACGACCCAGACTGTGATGTGAATTAAATGACAGTGCATGCACCTAGCATCGGATCTAAAGGAAGTTCCCAAACACTAGTACCTATCAATAGGTCATTAGGATCCAAAAAAATTCTGGTGGGAACATAAAATGATCCAGCCACCATTGGAAGCAATCTGGCAGTTTCTCAAAAAGTTAAGAGCAGAATTGCTGTAAGATTCTCTCCACTCCTAGATGTGCAGCACATAAAAGAATATGCATGTCCATACAAACGTTCACAGCAGCATTATTGCCCCCAAAGTGAGAAAAAAACCTAAATGTTCACGATTTGATATGCACTAATCTTGAAAGCTTTATACTAACTGAACAAGATCAGATACAAAAGGTCAGAGTTTATAATTCCCTATAAGGAAGGAAAGGAAAGGAAAAATCTGTGTAGAGAGAAGGTAGACCTGTCTGGCATGGTAGGAAGGCATGCACGTACTAAGACTGGGACTATTGATAACGGATATGAGGTTCTTTCTTGTCAGAAATGAACTGAACTAGATTATGGCAATAGTTTGGCAATATAGGGAATTTACCAAAATCCAATGAAATATATATACTTTAAATGGAAAATTCTGATATGTGAATTAATCTCCATTTTTAAAAATCCACAAAGAATTAGCAATGTGAATAAAAACTAAGAGTACCAAATCTAACTCATTTTTTTGGTGATTGTTGCTAATTTGTTTATTTATTTTTGTTTTTTTGAGACAAGGTCTCACTTTATATCCCTGACTGGCCTGGAACTTGCTATGAGGCCAGGCTGGCCTCAAACTCATAGAAACCCCCCAGCCTCAGCCTCCTGAGCACTTCTGGAAAGTGCTGAAGATCAAGGCCATGTGTTACCAAATGCACTTACTTTCAAAGGATTTCTAAATTTGTTACTCAGGACCGAATACCAGAAACTGCCTTTCCCTTCCCTTTATTCTTCTTGTTTTGAGACAAAGTCTCACTATAGAGTCCAGGCTAGCCGTGAACTCACAACACCTGGCTTCTTTTCTTGACTTTTAAGGGATTAAAAAAATGAGGTCATTTCCTGTCGAGTAGAAAAAACACCCCAGAAGATACAAATTAGATTATTTTCTATTAAATTTTTATTTCTTTATTTGGGATGGGGGTGTAGAGGCACACAGGCATGCCCAGAACATGTGTGGGGGTCAGGTCAGAGGACAACTTGTGGGTCCTGAGGATCGAACTCAGGTTTGGCAACAAGTGTGTTTACCCATTGAGCCATCTCACTGGCTCAAATTACATTATTTTACATTTAACTTCATTATTCTTAGAGGCCCAGAAAATACTGTTTGCATACTATTTGCTTGTTACCTAAGTCTATTTGCTTTTTCTGTTAAAACATTTCTTAAAACGAAGTGCCTCCTAAAGTCAACAATTATAGATTGGATTTCTTTTCTTTAAAGAATTCTCTAATTTAGGGCTAGAAAGATGGTTCAGCAGTTAAAAGCACTGGCTGCTCTAGCAGAGGACCCAGGTTCAATTCCTAGCACCACACAGCAACTAACAACAGTCTGTAAATCCAGTTCCAAGGAAATCCGATGCCCTCTTCTGACCTCGGAGGGCAGTGGACAACCCAGATGCACTTACATGCAGGCAATATACTCACACATATAAAATAAATTTTAAAAGTTTTTTTTAAAGGTAATTAACACCGACAAATCACAGAAATCAGGAAAACAGCAGTAATAACTTGACTACGGGCTTCTGCACTCACAAGTTAGTGAGGCAGAAAACAGTAACTGATCTCTTTTGACTTTGAGAAAGCAGGGTGACAGAAAGCAGAGGCATAAGGCTGAGTTCTAAGTACAGCAACACTCACTACCCACTGTCAAGTGGGTATTATCTGAACTTGTTTGTGGTAACTAAAATCATTAACAACCAAAGGAAATGGAAGAGTTCCATGGATGGATGAGTGTTCACTGTCAGAGAACTTTCTTTGTGACTTGCCAAGTGAAAGGAATGTGAAGCATAAGGCCAAGGTTTTCCTGACTGACTAAGCAAGGAGTTAACAGGTCCTAGCCGATCACCTAGTTTAAATTTCAGGTCAGTGCATTTCCTTATTTTTAGAAGGTTAAGTCTACCTTCAAAGTAAAAAATCAGGAGGTTAGATGCTTGGGTTCTCTTCCACTCCGAATAATACTGGACAGGATATGTCAGCAAGTGCAAGACAGTGCCCTTAAGTTGTGCTGGGATGCTGGACAGCTTGTCAAGATCTGGGGAGTAACAGAAGAGGAAGGGAGGGGAGGGGACAGGACATGAAGAGAAAAGGGGAAAAAAAAAAAAAAAAAAAAATCAAGGAGTTCCCACACCCAGACTACAGTTAAGGTCTCTTACTGTTAAGGTGGATTATCTCTAGAACTTCAGTATCACATGATCCCTAAGCCTCTTCACTGTGCTCTCTCTTAATAATTTATGACATTAAGTAAGGCCAAGTACTGGCAATTTCCTGACAAAGTTCTGCTCACTGTGTAAGTCTTGGTTTAGCTGTTTTAGACACACTAACAAGACACGACAAAGAGATGATGATAGTCTATCTCCTAAGACTAGGCTAAAACGGAAGGCTTTGCTATCAGCAAAAGAACAAGTCTGTGCTAGACAGTTGGTCTGTACTTAAACAGAATTTTAATTTAATTATTTCCTATTACTTCAAAAAGAAAAGAAACAGCTCTCAGTAAAACACATATATAGCATTACTGCAAGGCAAACAGATAAAAGATCTGTTCAGATCAGTGCCTTTGAACAAGAAAGGTATATTATATTATCAAACTAACAGTTACAACTGAGAAATAAATATATTAAGAGTTAAGTTTATGGCAGTCAAGGAAAAGAAAACTGGAATTAGGTCTAAGAGACTGATTAGCCTAATGATGATGCTTAAAAGCTGAATAGCAGTATTCAAGATACTATTTATATACAAGAAAGACAACCGTTAGAGGTATTTCATCAATGTTTTATAAAACCACTATAGTTACCAAGTTCTGGACTTCAATTAAATTAAAAGCTGGCTCTGCCATTTTTAGAAGTATGGAACTGTACATCTCATTTAGTTCTACAAAACCGATTTCCTTATACATAAAATGGAGACAACCTATATATCAAAGCTACAGTAACACTAAAAAACTTTTTTTAAGTATTAAACAGTCCTTGGTACATAGTGAACATTCAATACAAAATCATACAATAGGCAACAGGCTTTCTGGCACATGCCTGTAAACCCAGCACCCTCCAGGTTTAGGCAGGAAAATCAGAAGCTTAAGGCTACACAGTGAGGTCCTATCTCAGAGGAAAACAAAACACATATAATAGTTTCTATAATGAAGTTAACCCTAAGTCCACAGAGGGAAAGAAAAATCATACAATAGTTACTATAATGAAGTTAATTAAGTCCATGAAGGGAAATCTTCCTGGGACAATGCCTAGGGAGACAGCAATACTTACTTGAGCTGAGACTTAGGGGAAAAATTAGTTTTCTAGGAAAACGAGTTGGTGGGAAGGCATTCCAGGAAGAAGAAACAGAATATGCAAGAGCTCTCAGTAGAAAAAACAGCAGGTTCAAGACAGTAGATTTGTAAGTGATAGGGACTTTAAAAAAATTGTTTTAAATCTGAAAGTAACAGAGTATCATTTTTGTGTATAAAAAGTATCTTTTGGGCTAGGGAGATAATTCAGGGGGTAAGAGCAGTTGCTATACAAACATGAGGACCTGAGTTCAGATCTCCAGCATTCTTATAAAAGCTGGGCAAGGCCACACATACCTGTAACCCCAGCGTTGGAGGGAAATGAGTGGAGCACAGATAGGGGGACCACTGAGGTTTGCTGGTCAGCCATCTTAAGCCAAAAAATGGTGAGTTCCAATTTCTGTGAGAAACCTGTCTCAAGGGAGTAAGGTGAGAAAGGGAGTGATGAAGCAAGATACTCATCTTCCTCTGGCCTGCATGAACACATGGGCACACACGCTGCCCCTCTCCCCAGCACACAGCCCCTTTTGCACCAGGAAGATGACAGGATGGTCCAATGATAGGAGGATGGTCCAAGATTGAAACCTGGGAGAAGAAGGGTGAGGATCAGGCAAGGGGTGATAACCACATGGAATACCAAGTGGCACTTGGGATGGTGAGAAGGCAGATCAGAGAAATGGGAAGGAAAACCGCAGGACTATTGCTGAAGTGAGGGGAAAGAGGAGGACTTTGGGGCAATGCCCAAATCCTGGGGAAAGTCAGTCGGTGACAACATGAACACATATGGATTCTGTGGGTACAGTAGATTTGGCTTCTGATATATTTGATTTGTTAATGTGACATCAGTTCAGTGGAGCATCATTCTGATAGAAATGAGATGTTTGTAATACAACATAAAAGACTGAAAAAAAAAAAGAATTTATAAAACTTTTCTTATGAATAAAGCCTAGTAATCTACAGCCCAGACTCCATATACACGGTGTATGTGTATGTATATATGATAATCTTCCATTCATTCACTCAGTGTACTCAGAGCAAGGTGATATGGTGGCCAGAAAGGTAAACATGGTTCCTGCCTCCCACCAAAATAGCTAATCTAAGAGATAATAAAACAGAAACACTTTTCTACCTGTTTCATCTTCTTGCTCTTTCTAGAAATTCAGCTACCTGACACCAACCTGGTCACTGGTCTTCTAGTGTTTTCATTTCATGAAGGAGAAAACTGAGAGCAGCAAGTGATTTATACACCCTCTAGACCAGGTATCTATCAACTGTATCGGGGGAAGGCTAACAGTAAATATTTTAAGATTTAAGAGCCATATACTCTCAGTTAAAACTACTGCGCTCAGCACTGCAGCATGAAAGCAACAACTGCCCACCTACAAACAGACTTGACCATGTTCCAATCCCACTTTATTTACACAATCAGGCAGGACTTGGCTGTAGTCTGCCACCAGTTCCTGCTCTAGACTGTCAATAGCAGTTTTAATAATGCAGAGAGAAGAGAGGCTAAAAAGAAAGAGTTGATAATACAGCCCGGGCCAAACTGAAACAGAGTCTACGTTATTTTATTCGTTGCTGTTCTCTTCACTGTGACAGAGTACCTACAGAAGTGAAAAAAGGAAGGACGGGCTTGTTCTGAGGAGAGTTTAGGAGCAGGTTCATCAGGGTAGGGAAGGCACTGTAGAGTAAACAGTGGGGTCTGGAGGGGTGGGGTCTCGAATACCTCACATCCTGGCAGACCAGAACACTGACAGCTCTGGCTAGAAGCAGGGCCAGGTTGTGCAACCACAAGACCCACTCTTAGTGGCCTATGTCCACCAGTTAAGTCCTAAATCCTAAAGGTTCCACAACTCCCAAAATAGAACCACCAGCTATGGACCTTGTGCTCAAACACGAAAGCCTATGGGGGACATCTATAGTCAAACCGCAACAGACATAAGGACTAGTAACTTTATAAAAATAAAATTCATTGTCAAAAACCATCTAATTATTATACCCAAGGTCCATAAAATATCAGATATTATGCCCATTTTGGTGACTGAGAAAATAAAATATACAGTTTGTGAATAAATATAATACACCTTTAAAAAACAATATAGAGGGCTAGAGATGGCTCAACGGTTAAAAGCACTTGCTGCTCTTCCAGAGGACGAGGTCTGGTTCACAGAACCCTTATCGTAAGGCATAACCACCTGTAAATCAAGTTCCAGGGGATTTAGCTTCTAGCTTCTATGGATACCAGACAGACATATGGTACATGTGTATGTAGGAAAAACACACAAACACATAAAATAAAATCTTTATTTAAAAAATAGAGATTTCTTCCTTATTGCCATAAAGATAACTTCATTGTTTTTTTCAATTTTTAAGTCACAAAGATATGGATTAGCTATTTGTCTTTATGTCTCTGAAAAGTTATTTATTTATTAGTTAATTAATTAATTATTTGGTCTTTTTGAGACAGGATCTCCCTATAGCCCTTGATGGCCTGGAATTCACTATGTAAGCTAGGCTGGGTTCAATCTCACAGAGATCCACCTGCCTCTGCCTCCTGAGTGCTGGAATTATAGGTGTACATCACCATGCCTGGCTTGCTAAATTACTTAATAACAGTCATTCATTCAATACATGATTAATCACTGTGGTGGTCAGAATGAGAAATGTCTGACGTAGTATGACATGTCTGAACACCTGGCCTGAGCTGACGGCACTGTTTGGTGGGGGTCATAGAATCTTTGGGAGGTGAGTCTTGCTGAAAGAAGCACGCCACCGGGAGTGGGCTTTCAGAGTTTGTATTCTTGCCCCACTTCCAGTGCTGCCCTCTCTGCTAACTGTGTATGTTTTCAGCTTTCTCTTCTGACTGCCTCTTGCCATGATACACTTTAGCCCTTTGGGACTGTAAGTTCAAGCAAGTTTTTCCTTCTCTATATTGCCTTGATCATGGTGCTTTAACACAGCAACAGCCAAGTAACTAACACAAGTGTGTATATGCTGAGCACTGTTCTGTGCATGTTGTACATCAGAGGTCAGTAAACTTTTTTTGAAAAAGGGTTTAAATTATGTAGCCCTAGCTGGCCTGCAACTCACTATGTTGGCCTTGAACTAACAGAGATCTGCTTCCTACATGCTGGGATTAAAGGTGAGCAGCACCATGCCTAGCCAGTAAACACTTTTAGTAAAGGCCAAACAGTAAACATTGTCAGGCTCTGAATGGTAACAATTAAGCTTCAGTATTCTCATACTTGAAGTCAGAATGTCAAACACTATTGAGGATATTTCATATTATTTCATTTAATTCTGACAATCCTGTAAAATAGTTGGTAGTTTCTCAGCATTATAGACAAACAACTCAGAGTCAGAAAACTGACTGGGATCAAGAAAGCAAAGGAGTCAGCAACAGAGCTCAGGTTTTCCAATATCCAGACTCTTTTCAGCTAACCCCGTATTAAGCATCTGATTTCATACCAACAAGCTAATTTATTTAATAACAAATTAGGTCTAGAGAGCAAAATGCACTGATCTGGAATCTAATGATTTCATTTATAGTTTTGATAGTAAAAGAACATATATTTTAATCAAAATAAGAGGTAAAGTTTTCTAGAAACTTCTAATCACTGGTTATTTTCCCATGAGATTATAAATCTCTTATTAAGATAACAAATCTAGATAACAAATCTATATACATTTCCTATCAAAATATCAATATAGTTTCAGAAAACAATACTCAGTTGAGCCTGGTCAGCAGTCTCAGCTCTCTGGTAGACTGAGGCAGCGATATCACTTGTACCAACAGTTCCATGCCAGCCTCGGTACACAGGGAGGGCCCATCTCAAAATGCAAATAAATGTAGTCACCCTGACTTGTTTATTATCTCTCTGAGTCTGGAGACACAGCAAAGCTCAGCAGTGTTTTATTGTCTTATAAAACTGCTATCAGAATAGAAGAGGGCTGTGTTCCTTTCCAAAACCTATGGGAGAGGGGGGCTCAGTTCAAAATTCATTCAGATTTTCATCTCAATTTTTCATCTTTAAGTCAGCAACAATGCCCTCAGGATTCAAATCACTGATTGCTTCTACCTGCCTTTTCTTCTTTTTAAAAATTAATTTTTATTTTTATGTGTGTGTACAATATGTGTGCCTCTGGAGTCCAGAAGAGACACTGGAAACGCTGGAACTAGAATTACAGATTGTTGTTAGCTGCCGTGTAAGTTCTGGGAAACAAACCCAGGTCCTCTGCACCAGCAGCCAATGCTCATAACCACTGAGTCATCTCTCTAGCTCCTGCCTTTTCTTCTTTTGAGTGTTTATACAATAACACTGAGTCCATGGGGACAACCCAGGACAATCAAGGTTAACTGATCAATAAATTTGATGACATTTTTGACATATATATATGTTAGTCAGTTTTTTATTACTGTAACAATTTACCTGAAGAAAACAATTTACTAAAAGGTTTCTGCTGAGTTTGTTTTGAGGGTTCCAATTACTGACCAACTGGCTGCATTGCTTCTGGACCTGGGAAGAGGTAGTACATTGTAATAGGAGTACACATACATTAAAAACTGCTCACCTCAAGGTCTGGAAGCATAAGTGAGAGTGGAGAAGACCAGACTTCCTTTTTCTCTAGGACACTATTCCCTGCATGAAGGGACAGAATTACCTTCAAGACATTCTCCCAATAAACTAAAGATCTTCCACTAGGCCCCACGCAAGCAAGGGACCAAGACTTTAATACACAGGCCTTTTGGAGACATTCTATAGTGAAACTTTAACACTAAAACAAAGACTATGAGGGTCAAAATTCTACTTATTTATATAACCTATATTGGCTATTGGTTTTAGATGGCTTCCATGAAAATCACCGAGTGTAGCAGGATGCAGTAGTGCGCACCTTTAATCCTAGTATTCAAAATACCAAAATCACTGAATGACTACTTCTATTTTTTGCTTGTCTGTTTATTTATTTTTTATTTCATGTGTTTAAGTGCTCTGCCTACATGTATGTAAGTGCACCACATGCATACAATGTCTGCAGAGGCCAGAGGAGGGCACTAGACCCCTTGGAACTAGAATTATGGATGGTTGTTAGTTGCCATGTGGATGCTGGAAAACAAACCCAGGTCATCTGCAAAAGCAGCCAATGCTCTTAATCACTAAGCCATCTCTCCAGCCTCTTTGAAACAGGGTTTCCCTGTATCCCTGGATAGTCTGGAACTCACTATATAGACCAGGCTGCACTCCATCTAACAGATATCCCTGTCTCTGGCTGCAGAGTGCTGGGATTAAAGGCGTGTACCACACCACATCTGATTTCTGCTTGTTTGTTTTGAGAAAAAGTGTACTATAGCTCTGGCTAACCTAGAACTTGATATATAGAATAGAATAGCATCCTCACAGAGATCTGCCTGCTCTGCCTTCCAGTGTTTGGGATTAAAGATGTGGACCATCATGTCCAGCAACATTCTGTAACTTGCAATGAATTTTAAGAACTGTATAGAAGTAGATGTTGTTATCACAATAATTATAATGGAGTGGATCTTCGCATTCTGTTAGACTCTAAATCACCCAATTACATCAATAGGGAAGGAGAAAAAAATTCAGCAGATTTTTCTATTTCTACTTCATTTTTATTTTGGAGCTAATCACTTTTTTAAAACAAGAGACAGTCACATGAATAAGTATGGTCATTTTACCTCCGAAGGGAGTTTTAACATACATTCACAAGAAAATATAAAACAGTTACTTGAGAAATTCAAGCAAATTACTGGTGAGAGTCCTGATAGCCAGGACCCTGGCTTCAGTTCTCAGCACCACACACACAAAAAGCAAAACAAAACTTTTCACTTTGGATTAGGAAAGAGTTTCATAGACATGACATCAAAATATAAAACATGAAAGGGAAAAATAGGTAATATGAACTTTATTAATTAAAACTAAAATGAACTTTTAATGCATCAAGGACACTCTCAATAAAGTAAAAAGATAACTTATAAAATGTAGTATCTACAAATCAAATCATCTAAAGTTCTACTATACAAAATATACAATGAACTACAGAAGAAATATACAATTCAACAGCATAATCAACAGACATCAATTTAAAAAGAGCCAAGAACAAAAAAGATATACAACAAGCAACAAGCACATGAAAAGAATGTTGAACATCACCAGTCATTAAAGAAATGCAAATCAAAAGCAAACTTTACACCTACTAGGATGGTTAGAACAGAAGCAAAACAGAAAGGATACATGGGAAAAAATGTGCTCCAATTTTATAATGCAATATTAGGTGTAAACAAGGTACCAACACATGCCAAAATATGGATGAACATGGAAAGTATCATGCTAAGTGAAAGAAGTCAGGCACAAAGGGCCATGTGCTGTGATTCCATTCATGTGAACTGTGAACTGTCAAGAATGGGTAAATCCATGCAGATGGAAATCGAACTAGTCATAGCCAGGGCTGGGGGTAGAAAGCAGAGGCTTTAATAGTTTCCTCACAGAGAGGAAATGTCCTGAAACTACACAGTGATGGCAGTCACACAACACTGGAAATAAGATATCACTAGTAGACAATGTTAAATGAAAGCAAGCAGATACAAATACTACTGCACCATCCTATTTCTACACAACATCTAGAACAGACAATACAAACTTTCTTTTCTCAATTTGATACTGACAATATTGCACATTTGTTCATATATATATATATATATGTATATATATATATAAAATGCCCTTGAACTATAGACTCTAAAAGGTGAACTTATGTGACTATATCACAATTTAAGAAAGCTGAACAAGAACATTCCACCATCATAGCTGAAGGGTCTTACAAAGTCTCATCTCAATTTTCACAACTTACAAAGGAAGTGAGACTCAAAGGGGCAGAATTAATTATTCAAAATATAAAATTTTGTTAATAATAGAACTGGGATTATAATATAAGATACTTCTGGGCTTGGAGAGATAGCTCACTGGTTAAGAACACTTGCTGTTCTTCCAGAGGACCGGGGTTCAATTCTCAGCCCCCACATGGTGGCTAATAACTGTTTGTAACTCCAGTTCCAAGGACTTCAACAGTCATACACATAAAAACTAAAATATTTTAAAAGATATTTCTACCTCGGCTCTGAAAGAATTAAAATAAAATTTAAATGAATCAAAAAATTATAATTATTTTTAAGTATTGTGTTAAAACCAATGTCCGGAAATCCTAGCATATCTTAAGTTCCAAAACCTGCATTAATTAATCATTTTTGTTAAAGGGAAAATGGCAATTTCACTGGTACTTAAAAAGCACTATGAGTAGTTAAAAATTTATTTATTTATCATTTATAGACTAATTTATTTTAGAAATTTAATTAAACAATACCTAATTGGGCTTTTAGAAAAACCCTATTACATAAAATTTTTTCAATGCTAAGCCAATTTTACAATGCTTCAAACTAGTGTTACAATATCTGTACATATTTTAACATTTTAAAAATTGTATTTCTATGTGTGTGTACATGTCAATGCACAAATGTCATCAGAGGACACCTTCCACCACATGGGTCCATGGAATCAAACTCAGGCTGTCAAGTTTGACAGTAGATGCCTTTACCAGATGAGCTGTCTTGATGGACCATTTTTATTTTCTTCTTTAGAAAATTATTTGTGTGTTTGTGTGTTTGTGTGTGTGTGTGTGTTTGTTGAAAGATCAACTTTTTCTTGTGTTGTTCTAAGACAGGGTCTCATGTAGCCCAGGTGGACCTGGAGCTGGCTTACTCAGAGGGTGAATTTGAAATCTTGATCTTTCTGCTTCTATCACTGGAGTAGCTGAGATTAGAGACTTGGAAAGCGGTGAGAATCCAACCTGGGGCCTGTGATTCTGGGCTGGCAGTCAATCCATGAGCTACATCCTCAGGTAACTATATTTTATACTGTGTTTGCCAAAAGTTGGATAGTCCTACCATCTAGAGTTGTCTTTGGGAAAAGTTGTGACTGCTTTAGCCAGTACAAAATGGGGGAAGTGACCTGACCCAAAGAATACTACCCTGCTTTAATTATGACTGTTTCATGTCATGTAATTTAGAGTGGTATATAATACAACAAAGATAATTGAAGATTATATAAGATATGTTCTATAAAACAAGAACTGTCTGTGAGGAATCCTCTTTCCATAATACTCTAAAAGCACTCGCTTTACCCCACCCCCCAAAGGAGAAGACAAGAATGATTTATTTATTTTAAGTAGATAAGAACTCTTTTTCAATGACCTAAAATTATATTCTAGTACTCTGGGAAGTAATAGAAATCAAAATACTCCAAAAGGATATCATGTAAGTCTAACAACACACATAGGATTCTAAAAGAATGTGGTTCTTAATATTTGGATGCAATTCCAAATGGGGGCTGGGATGTACCTCAGTTGTCAGAATGTTTGCCCAGCATACACAAAGCCCTGGATTTGGACTCTAGGATCATGTAAAAGGAGGAGCAGTTACACATGTCTGTAATCTCAGCACTCAAGCGTGAAGGCGAGAAGGTTAAAAGCTCAACATCATCCTATAGGATGAAGTTTTACATTGACTAGAAACTGTCTTGAAGCCAAGACTGCACAGGTTGTAGGTTGACTGTTTGACTTTGTGGAGAGTTTAGATATTTTTCCCTACTGACCTAACAAATTTTGGACATTTTCTCTTTCAAATCAGGGACAAATTCAGGTTCTGTCTACATCTACTGAGTGATCTTAAAAACAGCAACAACAACAGAAAACAAACAAACAAAAACTTCTCTGGGCTTCAGTGTGCTTGATGTGATCAGGATGATTTTTAAAGAATAAATGAGAAAAGATTTCAGAAGTCCTGAGCAGCTGGAGGTGGTGGCATATGGCAATAATCCCAGCACTGGGGACACACGGGCAGGAGAATGGAGAGTTCAAAGTCAGCTTGGGCTACATAGTGAAACTAGCTTTAAAACAAGCATAGAACAAAAACCATAGGACACCAAAGAGGCATAATAACTTTAAACCTAATTTTAGAACTCAAGACTGCTACAGTGGTAGAGTTCTTGCTGAGCTTGTTCAAAACTCTGATAAGACTACTGATCTGCTTGTGGTGGTAAGGTAGGACCATCATAAGTTCAAGGCCAACCTTGGTTTTATAGAGATTTTGTCTCAAAAAAAAAAAATAAAATAAAATATTTATGTATATATTAACTCACTCCTACATATAAAATAACTATGACTGCAACTACTGCATAGCAACAGCAAGAAGAGAAGAATCAAATACAGTCGTAATATGGATTTTAATCACACTCTCTAACTTCTAGTAAATTTGTTTTACAAATTAGGCATACTAAGCTGGAGAGATGGCTCAGTGGTTAAGAGCACTGGCTGCTCTTGCAGAGGACTGAGGTTCAATTCCAAGCATCCACATGGTAGCAAATAACTGTCTGTAACTTCAGTTCCAGGGGATCAGACACCCTCTTTTGGCCTCCATGGGCACTGTATGCATGGGTATACTTACACACATGCAGGCAATTCACTCATACACTTAAAATAAAAATAAATAAATAAATAACCTGCATATTATTAAACACAACCATCAATTTATACAGGACTAACAGTTCAGTGACAGAGAAGTAATTTACAGATAGTTACCTTAATCAAGTATTTTTCCCATCGGTCTGCTGTAACAGATTTGCCAATCTTCCTCATCAACTTCAAATGGAGCTCCACCAATTCTTTTGGTACTTCAAAGGAAGGGAAAAAATATTGTTAGCCAACAAAATACAACATTTACAAATATTTAAGATTATAAAAATCTCTCTGGACAGTTCCACTCTCTAGACAGTTTCCATTATTAGAAAGTTATCTTTAATCTAAGTCAAAATCCACCTTCCTACAACTCCTTAAATGGTTCTGACTCTTACTTTCTAGTTTAAAAGTGACACTTTTCATGCCTCTTCGAGTCGAAACTTTAGAAGAGTGATTCTTGTATCTTCATTCTGGTTCTCTGTTCTAAAACTGCAAATAATCAGGGTTCCTCTGAATATATCTTGGTTACATGATTATGTTTTAAAATTGCATATTAATTGGACTCAAAGGAGAAACAGGACACATTTGTCAGGCAAATTTTAAATCTCTCAAATGCCACTAGCAACCTCCTAACAGAGAAAAAATGACAGGTACTCTAACTAAAAAGTTTCCATAATCAAGTATCTTAGGAAAATGTTAGACCAAAAGATTTTTTTGCTGGATGTGGTGGCATGTGTCTTTAACCCCAGCACTCAGGAAGCAGAAGCAGCTGGAGCTACAGAGAGACAGACCCTGCTTCAAAACAACAACAACAATACAACACCTTCCTTGTCACCCCTCCCCAAAAACAGGACTTCTCAAAGAATTTAAAGTATTTAGGGCTGCTGTTGTGGTGTGCTCAAATATCACAAAGCAGCATTCTCCTTTCCTGTAAGACACAAATGCTCTACAGTCTAATCACTGTCATTGGGAGGTGATGCCTCATTCTTTTCATTCTTTCAGCTACTTCTAACCTAAGACAACTTTTGGGGAGAGGCAGCTTCTGGGGTGGGGGTAAGAGGAAACGACAAGGTCTTACTGTAGCCCCAAACTGGCCTACTACTTTGATGTCTAATATTCACTCAGTCAAGATATTTCTCTGGGTCTACTATTAGCAAGTAAAAAAAAAGTCCATGTTGTTGATAAGCTTCTAGGAGAGTAGAAAGTAGGGGAAGGAAAGAAGTGGTCACAAATAAATAGGCATAGACAATCACCCTAAAATCTGACTATGGAGCTGAGGATGAAGTGGGGAAAGAGTGCAAAGAATACTGCTTAAGAAACACAAGTAGATGTAAACAGTACAAACAAAGCAAAAAGTAAAAAAGAAAAAAGAATTAAGGAACTCCAGACCTGAACATAAACACTAAGCCTGATAGAAGTTTTAGTTTTATTTAAAAGTTTAAACAGAGGATTACTCTGTAGTTTAGAAATGTCTCAATGACTGAATTAGAAGAAAGACTTTTTTTAAATAAAAGCTTTTATTTGCTTTAAAAGGTAGAGTGCAGGGCAGAGATTTGCAGTCTATTTAGGAAAACACGACTCTACAAAGACGAGCACAGTCTGAACTAAGGAGAGAGGGTACATGGCAAGGTGCAGAGCCTAGCAACGTTTTAGGAAATTAATTAACAAAATGTTGTGACTGAAGGTTGTGCAGTGACTGAGTCAAGGCCCAGGGTACTGGCTTAGGAGGAAATGTCAGATATCAAGGACAATATAGTAGAATCAAACAAAAAACAAAATGGGTCACTCTCTGCTCTATCACCTGTGCACGTGCTCATGTCCTCTAAGCACTGAGCATCCATCTTCTAATCTCTAACAGAGACTGTGGCCATCTCATAGAGTTCTGAAACAGTAAAACAATATAGAGCTAAAATACTCTGTTATTTCTGTCATGATTTTGAGAAACTAAGGTTGCCTTCAATTTCCCTTTTCCTCAAACATAACTAGATAGCTTACCTTTACTTCATCTCAAGCCTGCCACCTACTTTCCTCAGCTTTTCTAAGACACAGATATACCTTGTCCCTTCAGAAAAGCAGCAGTCAGTAAAGTTTCCTATTTCTTTTTATTTTATTTATTTTAAGTGTTTTGCCTGTCTGTATGTAGGTGCACTCATGCAATGCAATGCACATGTAGGCCAGAAGAGGATGTTGGAGCCTCTGGAACTGGAGTTACAGATAATTGCTAGCTACCATGTAGGTTCTGGAAACCGAACCCAGGTCCTCTGCACCAGCAGCCAGTGCTCTTAACAACTGAGCCATCTCCCCAGTCATCCCCTCCCCAGTTGATAACTATTTTTATACTTCCTAAATACTTGTACAAACTCACCTAGATTTCAGGTCTTATAGTTCTAATAATCATTTCAACCTAATTCCCATCCCCTCTTCTCACTTTGACATTGAAGTCCTTGACAGTAATCACTGCCCACTGCCTACATGACTCTATTAAAGTCTTCCAGCTTATTACTTTATCCTTATGTGACTCATATTCATCCTTCAATGTTTGGAGAATCCAAGTCCCTAAGTCTTTGGTGCTTGAAATGTTCCTGGTGTTAATACTGCCTGCATCAGGTTGTGATTCAGACACCAATTTTTTGTACCTACCGACCACATCATATAGAATCCTCAGATATTTTTAAACTATTACCACTAGTTTTTTAAAAGGCCAGAGAAGATAAAAATAAACATGCAGTAAACATGTTTTCCATTCTCTTTACAAATCTAGTCAGTGTTTATTTTCATTCAGATATTAAAAACAGATTATGCATTACTTATTAGAGTATTGGCTCTTATACAGCACTGTCAAACAAATATGTTAGCAATCACAGCTCAGACTTTTTACTAGCATATTTATAAAAGCAAAGAGGCTGAAATTTTTCACCTTTCGATCAAGCCCAGGACTTTATCCATGCTAGGAAAGCATCCTCCCTCTGAGTTAAATGTTTAGCTTAAAACTATCCTTTCCTTAATACTGTATTTCCAAAGTATTACTTCGCTATATAATCAATATTTGAAAATTAAGACATTTTATATATTTTTTGTACTAAGTATCCAAAATTCCTGGTATATTTTTTACTTATAGCACTTTCGACTTATACTGGCCACATTTCAAGTCTTCTGGAGTCACATGTAAGTGGTGTCTGCTGTAGTGATAATGCTAGAGAGTACAGAGCTACCATATTAAAAGTAAAGTTCATAACCCACAATTTAGTAACTGAATTTAACTTGTTACACATAGAACTAAAATCCAGATGATCTTTAACGGCACTTACTAGCGCTGGGTTTTTAACTGTTAAGAAACAGTCAAAACTTCAAGAGAAAAAATTAGGCTGGGGGCATAGCTCAGCAGTACAGCACATACTTAGCATGTGTGAAACTCTGGGCTTTATTCGAAACACACACATACAACACACACAGAATTTCAGTTTATAGTAACTATAAAAACTGTCATACTGTATATTCCCAAGCAGTTGCAATATCTGGTACCTCCAATTTCCAGTGTAGTACCCATTAGGCATATGTGACCACTGAGAAACTGATATGTGAAACTAAGCATTTTTTAAAACTTCATTAAAAAATTTTTTATGTGTATAAATGATTTGCCTGTATGTGTATACATACATACACACACACACACACACACACACACACACACCATCTACATGTCTGGTGCCCACAGAGTCAAGAGGAGGGCATCAGAATCCAGTGATAGATGGTGAGCTGCCATCTGGGAACCAAACTCTGGTCTTACACAGAAGCAGCCAATGTTCTTGACCACCAAGCCATTTTTTTCTTTCTGAAAGGGTCTCAGACAGACCTAGCCTACCTGGAACTCACTACATAGACCAGGCTGGTCTGGATCTCACAAAGATCCACCAACCTCTGCTTCCCAAATGCAGGGATTAAAGGCATGCACCACCACACCTGACGTGGGAACTAAGCTTTTTAATTCTTTCAAAAATTTTCTTAATTATTTACTGTGTAAGAGTGTTTTGTCTGTATGTATGTAAGTGAACCCACGCTTGCAATGCCTGCCAGATTTGGTCTTTCCTTCCACTCAGTGGTTTAATGAGGATATACCATGTCAGGCTTGGTGACAAATATCTTTACCTGGTAGGCCATCTTGTAGTCTATTTATTTATTCTTAAATTTAAATAGATGCAATGGCAAAAGCCTATAAAATTCTGAACAGGTCATTTGTAAAATACCAATCATATTCTTAAATATCATATTCTTAAATCTTGTATCATTTTCTGTAACACTGAGGAGTTCTAAATTTATTCACTCACCTACTTTATTTTTAAATGGTTTCATTTCCAGACATTAGGTAATTATTAACATCTAGAGATTTGCTAACTTCAAGTCATTCTTTTCTGAAAAACATGGTTTTGTTCCAATTCAACTAAGATCTCTACTTTTTCACATGAGAGATTTGAAATAACTTTTAGCAGACCCCCTTCTTTCACAAGACCTCAGGAGTTGAAAGATTTTAAAGAGAAAGAAAAGGTCACAGGTTGTGTGATTCCTGAAGAGCTTGCCAATATGACACAGGTATGAAGCAGAGGAAGTGTCACTATCCCAGACAGTATGGCTGATCCAATTACCCAAAGATGCTTTTCATCTGGACATTTTTCCTGCAATTTTCTATCGTGGTCTTTAAAATGTCACTGCTTCTGCAAGTCTAAGTCTATGACTTAAAATTCTGCTTTTTCAATGACAAATTACAGCATCACATAATTCCTGTTATCTTCCGTTGTCCTTACATCTCTAAATTTCCTCTACATTTATAAACTGGGATACACTTACAGTTATAAAAAGTTAATTTTTATCTAGGCCACTGTTGAAGATTGATTTCAGATTTAGTGATTGAAGGACAAGCCTATAATAAGCTTTTATTTGCTGTCTAGTTTTTAGAAATTCTGTGGAGGGAGCACAGTTTTAGAATTGAGACTAGTGCAGCAGGCCACTCGATCCTTGAAATCACTGTCATGTATTCATATACCTTTTCTTCAAAGAGTTCATTTAATCAATCATCCTAGTTTTCTGAAAAGCAAAGAAATGGCTCAAGACTTTGGACTGTTAACTTAGATTCCCATCTGAAAAAGCACAGTACAGAGAGAGATTATAGGTAATATAAACAACTATTCTCAGCTAATTGCCCTTACCAAACAAACAAACAAACAAACAAACAAAGAAAAACACTCCAAGAATGGTCAAAGGCAGGCCTTTAGCTTTCTGAAGTCCATTTAATCATATTATTGTTCTTACATGGTAAAGAAACACCAAATATGGCTCAGATAATATCAAATCTAAAAGTGGGAAGTGTATCTACCACAAAGTAGTACAAACACTACAACTAATAACTTTAGGAGAAAAGGAGCCATGTAACCCTGTAGTACTGAGGATTCCCCCTACCTCAAGAAGGAAATGCCTCTGGGTGTCTGAAGCGAGAAGCTCCATCAGTCTTACACTCACAAACACTGTCCTGGCAGGGAGGATTTGAGGTACTTGAGGAAAGGGTTTCCAGCACCCTGTGCTCCAGCTCTAGTCAAGTGACCCCATTTCCCTCCTTGCTTTTCTTTCTACTCAGTTTAACAATCATAAGGGGAGAAAGAGAGAAGACTCAAAACAGTTGAGTAATGAACTAAGATTTAAGGGAGAGGAACAATTTTCCCCAATGTTTTTCTCCAATAACTTCAAGTCTAGCATTTTATGTACGGTTGACACTACTGGGAAATGTCTCTAACAAAGTGGAGAGCAAAAAGAAAAGCAGCGGCTGTGAAGCAGGAAATTACTGTACAAAAGTCCCAAGACAATCAAAAGCTTCCAGTATCGCTAGAAAGATGCTGTGACGCTCACCTGGCATGTGCAAGGCCCTGGATTCAAGCCCCAGCACCTTAAATGTGCTGTTGGAGAAGTAAGCACAACCTCAATTCACAGAACCTTTGGGTCAGGGTATAGCTTTAGATTTATTCTAAATGCATTTAGAGTTATTCTAAATGTAATGAGAACCCACAGGAGAACTGGAGAAAAATTCCCTAACCTCAAGTTTGTTTGTTGAAAGAGTGTCTCACTGTATAGCCCTGGTTTGCTTGGAACTGGGAATGTAGACCCGGTTGACCTTGAATTTACAGAGATCCACCTGTATCTAACTCTACCTCTCCAGTGCTGTAAGACACATACTTTATGCCCAGCTAAAGTTTCTTTTTTTTAATTAAAAAATCAATTATTTTTAAAATGTGGGTCTATGGAGGTGGGGATACGTGCACTGAGTGAAGGGTGCCCAAGAAGGTCAGAGGCCTAAGATCCCCTGGAGTTACAACCCAACATAGGTGCTAGAAACAAAATGGGTCCTCTGAAAGAGGGGCTTAATGTGGGCTTAAAAGCTGAGCCATCTCTCCAGGGCAATTTTAAAGTTTCTTTTGGTTTTGTTCTTTTGTTTTTTTGATTTTGAGACAAAGTCTCCTGTAGCCCCAACTGGCCTTATTTCACAGAGATCTGTCTACCTCGGCCTCCTGAGGTCTGGGATTAAAGGCTTATACTACCATGTGCAGCCAATTTTAAGTTTTTAAAAGATAACTCTATATCCACCCAGGTTTTGGCATCAAAATATTCTAGAGCACAGAGGTCAAGAAAGAGTTATACATGACACAAAACTACATGAAAGTTGGGTGATGAGTACAGAAAATTCATTATATAAATAGCTGCTTTTTCATCTTTCACATTTTCCATAATTTTAAAAGGTATGTGGATGTTGTGCTGGACAGCTTTAGTTGTCAACCTTACACACCTGGCAGAGGGAATCTCAACTGGGGAATTTCCTCAATTGGACTGGCCTATGACAATGTCAGAGGGGGAATTTTCTCCATGGTAAAGTGGGGTGGGAGGGCCCAGCCCCTAAGCAAGTAGTTTTGTTTTGTATAAGAAAGTAGGCTGAGATTGCAGAGACACTTGTACAACCATGTTTGTTGCTGCTCTTTTCACAATAGCTAAGGGATGGAAGCAACCTAAGTGTCCCTCAACTGACAAGTAGATAATGAAAATGTGGTATATTCACACAATGGAGTTCTACTCAGTGGTAAGGAAAGATGAAATAATGAAACTAGAAGGTAAATAGATGAAACTAGATATTGTTAGACTAAGCAAAGTAACAGACTCAGAAAAACAAATGATGCATGTTTGCCCTCATTTGTGGATCCTAGCACCAAATCTTTATGTGTGAGTATGTATCTTGATGTAACTTCAGGAACCAGGAAAATGGAAATTAAAGGCAGGTAAAGAGGAAGAACCAAAGATGAAGAACAGAGGGAGACCAATGGGGAAATATGCAAAATGGGGGTATTTAAATGAGAGAGGGGAGGGAGGACTAGACAAGGAACTATGGGGACAAAGGAAAAGAAGGAGCTCAAGAAAAGTGGGAGCATAGGAGCCTAGTATTATCAAGGGAGAAATGAGGAAATGGGAATATTTTAAATAGGGAGGGTGTGCAGGGGGGAGGAGTTATGGGGGGGTAGATAAATGATGTCTTGATGGTATAAAAACCAGAGGGAATCATTTTAGTCCAAAAATTACTGACAAATTACACATAAATATCTCTACATGGGTCCACATGTATAGCTGAAGACTACATAAGAAGAAACAGTGACAAACAAGAGAAACCTTCCTTTGAGTTATTGGCCAGGGTAGGGGCGAAGAGATTCCCAAAATTACACAGGCTATTGCCACAGCCCTTGATTGCCTCCCAGACAAACACAGCGTCTGGAACAATGGAGCTGGAACTCATCTAGAAGCCATGTTCCCTGAGGTCTAGATCTCATAGCTTTAGAGAACACTATGCAAGCGGATAAGGGAGAACATCAATCCATGGTCCAACCCCCCAGCTTCAAGGCCTAATAATCACATCAATGACCAGCAAAGCAAATGAGACTGGCGCAGAAGTAGAACTTTTATCTTGGGGGTAATCAACACCTATCTAACTGGACTTAAAGCCCACTCAGTGAGAGGAAACTCATGTGTGATACTATAAACCTAGCCAAATACACATAGCTGCAGATGTCACAGAGCTTAAAGAAAACCCCAAGGCTGTCACATATCTAAACAAATGTAATTTCTTACTATATGCAAAATATGAATCACTGAGTTTACAGACAAGAATCCCAATCATTCTAATCAAAGAAGATTCTCTTGCATCAGATGGTGACTATTATGAACACAAAAGGACAGAAGTGGGAAAAGCATAGAATAAGATTCTGCAGAGTACAGGTCCTTGGACAGGATTTCTATATTTAAATCCACCCACCCAGGGCTCAGGGATCATTGCAGAAGAGGGGGTAGAAAGACTGTAAGAGCCAGGGAGGAGGTGTAGCACCATATGGAAATAAGAGGCTGCAGGCTCCTGGGACTCTGCTCATACGAACCTACAGCAATGGTTTCAGTATGCACAAGACCCATGCAAACTCAAGCTGACAAAAACCTAGCATAGAATTGTGGTAATGGATAGCAGGCCCCAATCTCAGTCAAAGAATTATTAGCAGCTGATTACTGCTGGGTGACGAAGAGCTGATCTTCTAAAAAGAAAGGGAGAGGCTCTAGTTAGGCTGACTAGACCTCAGTGGATGAACCTGCATGGAGGGACGTCTGGGTACACTACTTAACACAAATGACAGAATGTATGAAATGGGCGGGTGGGGTGCTGTGGGCAGTTGTCGATGGGGAAGTAAGTATAAAGATGATTAAGATATTCTGTGTGAAATACACAAAAACTCAATAAAAAATTCAAAAGAAAGAAAGAAAAAAAGGAAACAGGCAGGCTGAGCAGAGGCCAGAGGAGCACATCAGTTCCTCCTCTGTTCCTTTAATCATGAACTGCCCTTTAAGCAAAATAAACCCTTTCCTCCCCAAGTTGGTTTTGGTCAGTATTTTTATCCCAGCAATGGAAAGCTAACTGAGACTAATGGCTAAGATCACTTTACCTGAGTATGAGAGGGTGTAGGAAAACACAACTAAGAGGTGACAGCTATCTTTAGGCAAGAGACAATATGCTGTTGTGTAGCAATTTCCTCTGAGATAAAACATTCCATCTTAGAAGGAAGCTTCTTAAAGCACAGGATGTTCTAAAGGTAGTGAAACATCCCATCCTCCAGGGATTCTCCTAGATCTCAGGAAGTAAACAACTCAAGAGCTTCAGGAAGTCCCAGAAACTTGACCAAATTCAGGAGATGTACTGTCCCCACTTCCCCATATAAATATATAGTATGGACCGCTGAGAAACACTCAGATAAAGGAAGTTGCCTGGAAGACTGTTGGTGGAACCAAGGGACCTGGAAGAGGCAGAGACCAGCCAAACTGGCTGGAAGAAACCAAGACCAACTGATCTGCCTAGAATAAGCTCTCCAACATGTTGACCTGCCTGCTTGGGCAGCTCACTCCAGGTTTCTAGCTCTTCTAAGTTGCCACTAATGCTGTGGTGGGTTTTTGGTGATAAAACTGTCTTGAGTCATTCAAGGAACACCTTTCCCATACTCCTATAAGTAACCCCAAAAGAGTTTACTGGTTCACCAAGTTGGCCTTTGGGTGGCCTTACTCTGGTCTGCTGGTTCCCTATCTGGGGTTAGCAGACCTTTGCTCACATCTCACCAGGAATCTCACACAACAGGTGTCTTGGGGCTAGAGATGCAGAACCCCTCCTCCCAAGTAAAATTGTAAAAATCTGGAAATTTCCTAAATCTAAAAAATTTTATACTAGCACACTCATCTATTTTAATCTAAAGGACTAAGTATTTTATGCAGGTTTTGGATTTAAAAGATAAAACATAGATGTTACAAAACTTGTACAAAGTACTTAGTCTTAAAAAACAATAACAATAACAACACACACAAAAAAACTCAAAAAACATTGTGGCTGGGGACACAGATCAGTTGGGTAGAGTGCTTGCATACACAGGCCCTGGATTCAACCCCCAGCACAACATAAACCGGAACCCCTGGTACATGCCTATAATACCAGCACTGGAGAGGTGGAGGCAGCAGGATCTAAAGTTCAAGGTCAGGGTTGGAAAGACAGTAAGTTCTAGGCCAGCTGGGGGTACAGGGAGACCCTGTATCAAAAGGGCCAAAAAAGGGGACCGGAGAGGCAGCTTTAGTGGTTAAGAGTACTGGCTGCTCTTATTGAGGACCTGGGTTCAATTTCCAACACCCACATGGCAGCTAAAACCAGCAATAACTCCAGTTTCAAAGGAATTAGATACCCCTCTCTTTTGACCCCCTCCTCTGCATGACATGCATACATTCACATACATGCAGGCAATATATTCATACACAAAACATAAAAATAATAAATACTTTAAAAGTTCAAGGTCATTCTTAGCTACAAAAGGAACTGGAGGCCAATCTGTCCTAGAGACACTTTCTTTAAATAAAACTCCAATGCATTAGATGTAATATACACACAATTGATTAACGAAAAGAACATCATTCCTTCAAACAATGCAAGCTAGGATAGCCTCGGGACTCAAAATCCTTCTGCACCAGCCTTGTGTGCTGTGGTTACAGGTTCCCAGGAATTAATTCTAAGTGTCAATACTTTCAAAGTGGTGACTCTACTTCAAATACCCAAAAATGTTATGACAACCAGGCAGAGTAAGTGGTAAATACCTACGGATCCCAGCAGTGGAGAGGCAGAAAGATTCGGAATTCTAGGGCATCCCCAGCTGCATAGTGATCTCAAGGACACCCTAGGATACATGAGAACTCAGTCTCAAAAATGGAAAAACTATAAATATGAAGCAAAGTCTACTATAGTACAATCAGCAGAAATTATTTTTATTAAGATTCTCTTTATTTTTATTATTTGTATGTATGTATGTGTATATTTAAGTGTATGCCATTGTGCGGGGGTTGCCCATGGAGGCCAGAAAAGGACATCAGATTCTCTGGGCCTAGGATTACAGGCAGTTGTGAGTCACCTGACATGGACACTGGGAATGGAACTCAGGTCTTCTGAAAGAGTAGTAGCCAGTACTCTTAACTACTGAGCATCTCTCCAGCCCCTGCAAAAAATTTTCCATGGAATACTTTAAAGGAAGGTAACAAAGATAGCTTACTCCATGAAAAGAACAGATAAACAAACTAAGCCTGGGAAAGAAACAACCCAGGTCCAACCCAGCTACCTCAAAACACCTGAGACTAATATGGGAAAAAGAAAAGAAATCAATAGTTGAGCAAAAGTGAACATCACTGAACAAACCTGTCTATAATAACCTTAAATGTAAGTGGTCTCAACTCATCACTAAAAGGATGTAGACTAATGACTAATGACTCTTAAAAGACAAGAAATACTCCTAAACAGCAAAGATATAAAAAATATCAAATCAGAAGACCAAAACAAACTACCAAGCAAATGGAAACTGTATACAAGCAGCTGTAGCCATCCTTGTATTAGATAAAGCAAATTTCAAAACAATTTGGAAAAGATAAAATGGGGCATTGCATATTAATAAGGGGAACAATTCATCAAGAAGATACAACTGAGAATGGAGAGACGGCTCAGAGGTAAAGAGCACTGGCTGCTCTTGCAGGGGGCCTGGGTTCAGTTCCCAACTGTCAGCATTTCCAGTTCCAGGGGATCTGACAGCCTCTTCTGGCCTCCACAGGCATTGCGTGCATGTGGGCAATGTGAACAAAACATTCATATACACAAAAAATTTTTTTAAATCAAAAAGTGACAAAAATCTGAGCAGGCCTAGTATGGTAGCATACCTCTGTGAATTTGAGACCAGCCTGATCTACATAGTGAGTTCCAGGCCCGCAAAGGCTACTGTTTCAAAAACAAAAACAAAAACCTGAGTGATATCAAATAAACAACCTAATGATGCACCTCATGGCTCTCAAAAAATATCAAGCATCCAATCCCAATCCCTGTAAATGGCAAGAAATAACACAGATCAGGAAAGAAATTAATAAAAGAGACTAAAAGAACACACAAAAATCAAAGAGTTAATTCTTTGAAAAAGAAATGAGATCAACAAACTTCTTAGCCAATCTGAAAAGAAACAAAGAGGGGAAAGAAAATTAACAAGATTAGAGATCAAAACAAACTACAGAACATTATTAGGGACTATTCTGTAAACTTATACTCTAAAAAGCTGGAAAACGGGCTGAAGAGATGGCTCCCCAGTTAGGAGCATCCCAGAGGACCTGGACTCAGCACCTACAAGGTGTCTAACAACTGTTTGCAACTCAGCTTCAGGGAATCCAACACCCTCTTCTTACTTCCATGAGCACTGCATGACACAGGTGCAGCTACATGCATGCAGGTATTACACTCCTACATATAAAACAAATAACACATTTTTTAAAGCTGGAAAACCTAGAAGAAAAAGAGGAATTTCTAAATGCATATCATCAAATTAAAACCAGAAGATACAAACAACTTCAACAGATCCACAACAAGCAATGAGATAGACCCTCTTCAGGTCTAGTGGTGTACAGCCTTAATCCCAAGCACTTGGAGAAGCAGAAGCAGGTGGTTTTGTGAGATCAAGGCCAGGCAGGTAACTGGACTACATAACATAGCAAGTTCCAGGCCAGCTGGAGCTATGGGGATCCAGGAGTCAGTCAGTGTCTGTCTGTCTGTCTGCCTGTCTCTCTCCCTCTCTCCTACACACACACATACACACACACAGAGTTTCTTTCCCCTTAAAGAAAAGCTCAGCACTGGACAGATTCACCACTGAATTCCAACAAACTTTCAAGGAAGATCTCATACCAATTGTACTTAACTTGTTCCACAAAACAGAAAGTGAAAGAACATTATCAAATTCATTCTACAAAGCCGGTATTATTCTGATACCAAAATCAGGTAAGAATGCAGGAAAAAAAAAAAAAAACAACCTACAAACCACTCTCCTGTGACTTGGCCCCTCCCCTATCAGTGTTTCCTGGGCATCAGTTTCCTACTTAAACTATATGCACTCATTTTTGTCAGGGTCAGCTTCTTGGAGAACTCAATATAATTTCTTATTAAAAAAAGAGAAATCCTGCAAATATATTGAATGGTTTTATATATACAAATGCCCAAAGACATTCACAGCTACCAGTTTAAAGGACTCTTCTTCCTGAGATCTATGCTTTTAAAAATTCCAACAAAATTAAACAGGGCAGGTGAGATGGCTCAGTGGGTAAAAGTGCCTGCTACAAAGCCTGACAAATGGACCCCCATTGTGGAAGGAGAGAATAGATTCTGCAAGTTGTCCTGACTTCCACAATACACACCATGGCAGAAATGTGCACACACGCATGTGCACAGACACACACACACTAAATAAAAAAATGTGTAGGAAGATTTTTGTAATTTTTAAAAATACTTTTAATTATTTTATACGCATGAGTGTTTTGCATGCACATATTTAGGTGCACCCATGTCATGTAATGCCTGTGGGGATCAGAAGAGGGTGTTGGATCTTCTGGAACTGTAGTTTTGGAGTGTTACTAGCTACTGTGTGGGTGCTAGAAACTGAACCTGGGTCCTCTGCAAGAGCAGCCTTTTTCTAGTTCCAATTTTTTTAATTTAAAAAATTGAGCAGTTATGGTCAGGCACACACTTTTAATCCCAGTCCTCAAGAGGCAGCAGTTCCTGTGAGCTTAAGACCAGCCTGGTCTACATAGTGAGTTCCAGGTCCACCTAAGCTACATAGTAAGACCATGTCTGAAAAAACAATAACAAAAACTATACAGTTGTGTTGAAAAGTTAATACCCGCATCCTTACTCTTCCACGATGGTGAAGAAGAGTCACTGTCTAAATAAGTACTTAAGGGTTTTTAAAAGATTTTTTAAAAATCTATTTTTGTGTGTGTGTCCTCTTCAAGAGCAGCAAGTACTCTTAATCACTGAGCATCTCTCTAACTCCTAAATACTTAGTTCTCATCTGCATAAAATCTAATTGATCTAACTGAAATTAAGACAACTGTTGGGACTAGTGGTGTAGCTGCCTAGCACAGGCAAGGCCCTGGGTTCCCAATGAGACATTCACACACTCACACACACAACATGATGATAATCACCATTGTTGGCTCAAACTTCTACACTGCAAAAGGAAACTTCCTTCTGGGTAATTTACTAAGACTAGGTCCCCTGGAGAACAGTAAAACAAAAAGTTTACAGATATTTTCACTTATGACTTTGAATTAATTTCTAAACTACTTGTTTCAAACAACAAACATGAGAACCAAGCACTGAAATCTTTTTCAAACACACAACTTCGAGTTAGCATACTAAAATATAAAAAGTCCCTACAAGTACCACATGCTCCTCATCCTGTTCAGAGTTCTCTGCACTGTTCTTTCTTGCCTATCCATTTGCTCTGACTCATCATAATTCAATAGTAAAGGACATTTTAATCTTTCACTTAACTCAGCAGCGTGATACATGGCTGACCATATCTTCTTCCCTGAAACATCATTTCAGATTTCTCCTCTGACATCTTTATTTCTAGTTGAACTGCTTTACACGCCTTGATGCTCTGCCATTTCCTTGAAGGCCTGTTCTCTTTTAGGACTTCACTTCTTTTGTCCCCTAGGTTATCCAGTCCTTTGCTTCAATCCTGAGTACATTATAGTCTCACTGTGCTGGAGGAATATCCTCAGGTACCAAACAAGACTGCCTGATGGCTTCACAAATACTGTTACTTTTCCACAGACCAGTTCAGAGTACTAGTGGCCAGATTGGGTTTAGATTCAGCAAATCTGTTCCTGAACTTCCCGGCACTCCCAAAGACCCCATGTTGTTTCTAGCCTCCTGCTTGATATACGTACAGCTTCTTCCATCCCCAGAGCCTGTTCTTATTGTCAGGGTTAGGCCAGTTATTGCTCCCTTGGGAAATTTTTCTTTTACCTCAGCCTATCAGCAAAAAGTATCCCATTCTGGTATCCAAAAGTGATTCTACTTTGTCCTTACTCATCAAGATACCACAAATTCCTGTGATTGCATGTACCCCACAGGAAGCAGGTATCTTCAGCACCTAGGACAGTGATTGCCAACACAAGGTACTGCCAGTTACTTTAAAGGCAGAGCAAGAGGATCTCTAGGAGTTTGAGGCCAGTCTGGTTTCCACAGTGAGTTCCTGGGGCTACATAGCGAGACTCTATCTAATAAAAGAAAAGACAGAGGGGAGGGAGTAGAGTTGTGATAGCGTTAGCCAGGATTTCTCTAGTCTTTTTTTCTCTTAAAAAATATTTTATTATTTTTATATCACATGTATGAGCATGTATTTAAGTGCACCTGTATCGTGCAAGGTCAGAAGAGGGCACTGGATTCTCCTGGAACTGGAGTTATAGACAGTTGTTAGCCACCATGCAGCTGCTGAGAATTGAACCCAGGTCCTCTGCAAGAGCATCGAGTACTCCAGCCCCAACTTCTCTATTCTGTCTGGCATCTAACCCTCAGGAGAGGGTTGAAACTTAGTTATACCTGAGAAATGTGTGTATTCAGTTGTCAACTTTTTGTTAATGTATTTTCACACTATTAGGGAAGAACAGTGACAATTATCCTTTGGAATTATGATATCCCATTTATATAGCATTCCTTTTTCTGAACACTCCATTTTCTTTTTTTTTGTTGTTGTTGTTGTTCTTGCAGTGTTAGAGACTGAATCCAGAGCCTTATACAAGTATGTTTTTTTTCTTTTAATCTGCATCTTTATGTATAAAGTTGGCCTCATACAGTTAGGCCTTGCTATCCCTTATTCACACTGACAACCTCCATCTTTTATTTAATTCATCTAATTATCATTCAAATACCACATATAGCTGGTGGTAGTAACATAGCTTACTGGAGAAAGTTTGAACCAAAGGTTAGCAGAATCCCCCACACAGGGCAAATGCAGCTCTTGTTCCTCTTCACATAGCCTCTGAGCTAAGAAGATTTTCACAGTTTTAAAACGTTGGGTAGAAAAACAAGCAAAGGAAAGAGTGTTTTGTGACACATGACAATTATATGAAATTTAAATTTTACTGTCTATAAAGGTCTACTGGAATACAGCTGTGCTTGTTCACTCTGCATTGTCTCCAGCTACATATCCTACACTGGAATAGCCTCAACAGATAGATTTCTACTACAACCACCTAAAATACTATTTTTATCTAAAAAAGGTTTATTAACCATCACTATATCTAATCAGTGGAATTTAAATCTACAATCCCATCATTTATTTTGCATAAATACTAGCATTTTCTCCTTTTATTAATTGATTAAAATTTTTATTATTACATAATTAAATGAGCTTTCTTTATATGAATACATTCTTCTCCCTCATTTTTAAAGCTCTGCAGGACTACAGATTCTATCAGTGCTCTGCACATGATAACCCAGGGATCTCAACAGCACTGCAGCCTGCCCCACTTTTAGTGGTTGCTTAGCTGCTCATTACAGAGCCATTCATATTCTGTCTTATCACATTTCAGGTAATGCCTCACACCCCTGCAATATAAATAACACTCTGCCCCTTCACTTTCAGGGTAATATACTCCAGTCCCTGCAACACTAAATTTCCATTTCCGTGCTCTTATCTTCTGTGACACAGTTGTCGTAGGTTTCATTTCTGCGTATTTTGTGATAAAGTTTCAATACATAAAACTTTTGCAGCTGTCTCTTTTAAAGGTTTAAGATCAGGGGCTGGAGAGATGGTACAGCAGTTAAGAGTACTGGCTGCTCTTGCAGAGGATGCAGGTGTGATTCCCAGCAACCGTATGGCAGCAAACAACCGTCCAAAATTCAGGTTCCAGGAGATCTGCCACCTTCTTCTGACATCTAAGGATACTGCATGACAAAGATGCATTTACATACATGCAGGCAATATATTCATACAAAATGAAAATAACAAAGTATTGTAAAAACAAAGGTGCAAGATCAAGGAAAGTGCATTTTGTATTCTTTGCATGTTCACCAGCTCCTCAACTCCTCCTTGAAGTCTAGATCTCAATCACCCATCTATTTCATTTTCCTTTCATATGAAGATGTTTCTTACAGTGGAGGCAAGCTAGCTTACAACAAATTCTCTAGTTTTATTTGTCTGAGGTTATTTCCTCACTGGCTTTGAAGAATATTTCGCTGAATATAAAAGTGTATGTTGGCAGCATTTTTTCTTCTCAGTATTTTTTTTTTTAACAAATCAAATGTCTTTATTCTTGTTCCATTCAGCAGCATATGAGAAATAGCAGCGACCCAGGTGGCAGGCTTGGTGTCTTTTCCCCATTGAGAAACTTCTCAAAGTACCTAATGGATCTTTTTCCAAAGAGAAAGACAGTTTTTCGTACCAGTGCTATGACCCAGAGGATATCAGAGTCAGCACCAGACAAGGTAGCTAGTTGCAGGACCCCTAGTTTGGGGCTAGAATTTGTTTGCCTGAGTAAAGGGACATCAGTCCTATCTACTCAGTATGTTTAAAGTTCACTACTGGGCCAAGAAAATGGCCCAGCAGGTAAAAGCTCTTATCACCAAGTCTGACTACCTGAGTTGGCTCCCTAGGACTCCTAAAAGTTGTCCTCTTTTGTACACACACACACAAACAATAACAAATGTATTTTTAATATGTATGTGTATTGCCTGCATATGTGTACGTGCACCTGTGTCATGCAATGCCCACAGAGGTCAGAAGAGGGTGTCAGATTCCCCTGGAACTGGAGTTACTGATGGTTGTTAGTTGCCATATGGGTACTGGGATTTGAACCTGGGTCCTCTGCAAGAGCAGTCAGTGCTCTGAACAACTGAAGCTATCTCTCCAACCTCTGTTTTTGGTCTTTTTGATACTGGGTTTCCTTGTAACCCCAACTGGCCTGGAACTTACTGTGTAGATCCGGCTGGACTTGAACTAAAGAAATCCACCTTTGGTGTGCTGGGACCAAAGGCATGCGCCACCATGCCTGGCTATGCAAAGGTCTTTTTTTTAAGTTCATTATCTTCTACTTACATGATTTCTGACAATAAGTCTTGTTCCTCTATATATAATGTGCCTTTTTTTGTGATTGTTACGTAGATTCTTTACCACTGTTTTAGCCAGTTGATTCTATCTTCCTGGGTTGTGCAAGTTTTACTGGTTTAGATTTGTTGAGATTATTGGACTAATGAGCTCATAATATTCACCAAAATTAGAAAGATTTTTTAAAACTTTTTATTTAATATGTATGAGTCTTTTACCTACATGTATGTAAGTGTACCACATGCATGCAATATCTGCAGAGAAACAGAAGAGGGCCTCAGATCTCCTGTAACTGGAGTTACAAACAGTTATTAGCCGTCACTGGTGGCTGGGAACCCAAACTGGGTTCTCTGCAAGAAAAACCACTGCTCTTAAATGCTAAGCCATCTCTCTAGCCCAGAAAGTTTTGAGTCATTATTTCCTTCTGACATTTTTGGCTTCATCCCTTTTCTATATAAATCAAATTCACTTTACTGAGCATGAATGATATTGTCTCAAACACCAGTAAGACACATGATTTTAAAAGTATTTTTATTTGTGTATGAGTACTGCTTGAATGTATGTGTCATGCAATGCCCATGGAAGTCACAAGAGGGTGTCAGATCCCCTGGAACTGGAGTTACCAATAACTCTGAGCTGTATTGGCCACATGTGGATGCTGGGAACAGAACCCATCCTCTGCAAGAGTGTCAGTGCTTTTAACTGCTGGGGAACTTCTCCAGCTCCAAGACACTTGATTTTTTTCTTCAGATCACTTTTTCTTCCAGATTCATTTGAGAATAAACCTCTGTCCACAAATTCACATGTTTTGCAAAATTTCATTTAGTCTTTGGAGAGAGTCTCAATGTAGCTCTGGCTGACTCTGAACTCACTGTACATCTGAACATGTCCTTCGACTTTTGATCCACCTGCCTCCACCTCCCAAATGCTAGTGTTACAGGGATGCACTATCATACCCACTTTTTGTGGTACTAGGGTTGAGACCAAGCTTTGTGCACACTCAGTGAACACTCTATCAACCAAGCCATATCCCTTGTCCCCTTGTTTTATTTTAAATCTTGTTATTTGTCATACCTAGAATTTCACTTGGTATCTTTTACATCTCTTGTTATGCTTGTATTTTTTCTTCAAATACTTTTGTTAAGATTATGTGTATGTGTCTGTGTATATGTATGCGTGCATGCAGAGGCCCAAAGAAGCCAGAAGAGGATGCTGGATCCCCTGAAGCAAGCAATTGTGAGTCACCTAAAATGGGTACTGGAAATTGAACCGGGGTCCTCTAGAACACCAAGTACTCTTAACCAATGAGTCATCTCTCCAGACCCTGTTGTTCTGCTGTTTTGTTTTTGAGACAGGATTTCGATGTGCAGCTAAGACAGGCTTTGATATCTAAATCCTCCTGCTCTAACCTCCCAAGTATTGGGATTACAGGTGTGTGCCACCATGTCTGACTTTAAAATAGCTATTTTAAGGTCATGTATGCTAGCTGCAGCATTTTTAATTTCTGAAGTGCTTCAAGTCAACATATTGAGGCACTTCTCATCTACAGAATGGACTCAAGCCACACTATGCAGTTGATATGTGTCTGTCTACCAAGAATGGCATTCCAATCTATTTGAAGTTCTGTTTGCTTCTTTAGGGGGACAAGGAAACAAAAGGGGCAGCCAATGGCAATCAACTCCATACAGAACTAACTTCCAAAATTACAACAAATGCTTTCTGCAAATAAAAACTGTCAAAATAGGGGCTGGGGAGATAGCTCAGTGGGTAAATGCTTGCTGTGAAAAATAAGAGGATCCCAGTCCAAATCTTCTGCACCTTCATAAAAAGCTGGTCATAACTGCAGGTGTCTGTAACCCCCACATTGAGGGGCAGAGTCTAGCAGATCTCAGGAGTTCCTAGTTAGCCAATCTAGCAGAAATGGCAAGCTACAGGTTCAGTGAGACACTCTGTCTCAAAAAATAAGGTAGAAATAGAAAGAGGAAGATACCCAATGCCCTTCTCTGCCCCCTCAGGCACCTGTACACATACATGCACGCCCCCCCAAACATGTAAAAAGAGTTCAAAAGCTTTTCAAGAGATCAAAAGATGCTATACATAGTGACATGCTGTCTCAAAACAAAGCCAAAAGGCGACCAGCCAAGATGGATCAGTCCCCAACCTGATGACCTGAGTTCAATCCTCAGAACCCCTATGGTGAAAGACAAGAAATGACTCCTGCAAGTTGTCCTCTGACCTCCACATGCATGTGTTTGTCTCACTGTCTCTGTCTCTGTCTCTCTCTCTCAATAATCATTTAAAAAGCCGTAAACAAAAAGATAAAAGGTAAATACCAGAAAGGAATAATGACTTTTTCCTCAACAGATCTAAGGAAAAATAAAAGAAAAGCTGATTTTAAAACTACGCTCTTAAGGTCAGGCATGGAGTTACATGCCTTTAATCCCAGTAGGTAGGTATCTATGAGTTTGAGGCCAGCCCAATCTACACAGTGAGTTCCAGGTCAGCCACAGCTATATAGTGAGACACTGTCTGAAAAGCAACAAGAAGAAAACTAAACACTACACTCTTAGAATTCCTATGAAAATCTGGATGTGGTGGCGCATACCTTTAACCCCAGCACTTGGGAGGCAGGGGCGAGTGGATCTCTGTGAGTTCAAGGCCAGCCTGGTCTACATAGTAAGTTCTAGGCAGGCTGAGGCTACAGGGAGATCCTGTCACAAAAAGACCAAAAAAGGGGGAGTTGGAGAGATGGCTCAGCGTTAAGAGCACTGACTACTCTTACAGAAGACCAGAGTTTGAATCTTAGCTCCCATATAGTGGCTAACAACCATCTGTAACTCCAGTTCTAGAGGATCCGACACCTCTTCGGACTTCCACATGCACTGCATGACATGGTTGCACTTACATACATGCAGGCAATACACTCATACATACACACAAAAAAATAATAATAAAGAAAATCTTTTTAAAAAAAGACTATGAAAAGCAATAAGTTCAAAAGGCAGGATAACAACATATACATTTTTAGCATGCAGGTAAGACATAGCATCATCCTTTAACCTAGGAAAGGAATTCAGAAGAAACCAACCAGAATATTCCATCTCAGGATTCTAAGGCACTTAATTTAAAAACCTAGATGAGGAAGATCCTAGAGATAACACCTGACTCATTTCTTGGGGTTGGTGAGATGACTTAGTGGGTAATGTCACTTGTCACCAAGTGTGATAACTTGAGTGGTCCCTATGACCTACATAGTGGAAGGAGAGAACCAACTCCTGAAAGCTGTCCTGATTCATACACATATGCATGAATATAATCCACAATATACATACATAAATCAGGACAACTTTCAGGAGTTGGTTCTCTCCTTTCACCATGTAGATCACATTCATTCAACTGACATTTGCATTTATTTACTACACATTAAATACTGTTTCCTAAAAAAGACAGCACAAAGCAAGTGAATTCCTCATGGAACTTACTGCAACTCACATGTTGCCTTTCGTTAATTTGTTAACATTTTATTTAAAGAAAAACTGGGGCTGGGGATATAGTTCAGTGATAGTACACTTGCCTAATATGCAGGAACCTTGGAGTCAAACCCCAGTAGAGAAAGAAAAGGGAAGGAGTACATTTCTAAAGCAGTTATAACTTCCAAAGTAATTTTCTAATATATTCTTAAGTTAACTATTCACGAGTCTTATTACATTGTCTTTTCTTGCAAGTAAAATATTATCTCAAATATCTATATCTTTTATCTTGCTGTTCCCTGCCTTGAAATGCTTTTCCAATTTATATTCAAGGACTAACATTTCCATGAGGACAATGGTGACATTCCCAATGCTCCTGTCATACTTCTATGCTTTCAACTGTCTACAGAGATTCATGCAAGGAGCTGGAGAAATGGCTCAGTGGTTAAGAGCACTGATGTCTAAAAGAGACACCAAGAGATAAAAGGATAGAAAATTATATATTATGCAAAGTGGCAAGCACAAGACAGCTGCAGTATACTAGACAAAATACATATTAGCATCAAATCTAAGGAACATATCAGAGACCCTAGACATTCTTTACGCCACATGAATATCACTGCAGTTAGGCCTCCAACTCCAGGGATTCTGGTTTTAATGAAATATTTTGAGGCTCAAGCATTAGTACTTTTTCAAAAGGATTTGGGTGACTATAATGTGAAAACACTCATAGTTAATTAAATCACTTGACTATAAGGGTTGAAAAATCAATGAACTAAATGGAAAAATATGACCATCTTTTTAGTGAGGGCAAATCAAAGTCATAAAAACTTCCCAGTTCCCAAGAACTGTCCTCTAATATCCACATGTAACTGCAGTGTCTCTCTTTCTCTCTGTAAATAAAAACAACGCTAAGAAATCTGGAAATTTTAATGGGAAGGAAGAAAGGTAACTGAATAGAAAACCACACTACAATCAGACTCGAAAGACTAGCACAGAGGTAGAGGGTGTAGCTCAGTAGTGTATTTATCTACATGAATGAGGCCAAGTCTAACCCCCAACACTTGATAAATAAGAATAAAGAAAGAAGATAATTAAGGGTGGAAGAAGAGGTCTAAAATATGATAAAGTAGGAAAGAAAAGAAGAGCATGAAACCAGGTGAAGAGCAGAAGAGATACAAGCCACACAATGAAAAGACTAGAGGGGGAATGGGCCAAACCTATGGATCAGTCAAGAAGTCTAAGTGAAACGCTTCTTAAAATTAGGAAAGCTGCCAGAATGGTGGCTCATGCCTGTAATCCAGCATTTGGGAGGCAGAGGCAGGTGAATCTCTGTGAGTTCAAAGCCAGTCAGGGCTACAAAGTGAAACTTTGTCTCAAAAAAAAAAAAAAAGTTTTAATTTAGGAACGTTACAGAATGTTGAATTTCAGCCCAAGCTAAGGTTGCCATGGATAGCTCCTTTATAGTTCTAATAAAGTAGAATCCAGCAAGTCCGTAACAGGCAATATAAACAGGCAATTAACCTCCATAGGCTGGGTATGTGGCTCAGTAGTAAATCATTTATCTCATAGGCACACGGCCCCACAATAAATAAATGAACAAATAAATAAGTAAACACATAGTCTCCATTATATTTGAATAGTCACAGTTTTCTTCTGAAAATTTTAAAACTGTTTTTACTTTATGTATATGAGTACATTGGCCACATGTTAAGGATACCCATGTCATGCAATGCTCTTGGTGTTCAGAAGAGGGCATCGGATTCCCCTGGAACTGACGTTACATATGGTTGTCAACCACAATGTGGGTGCTGGGAATTGAACCCAGGTCCTCTGCAAGAGTAGTCAGTGCTCTTAACTTGCTGAGCCATCTCTCCAGCCCCCTGGTCAGAGATTTTCAATGTGTTATAGTCTTACTATAGTTCAAACTCCAACAAAAGTAGTTACAATTGGAAAAAATTCCACCCTTATCTAATTTTTTTCCCCAGAAGACCCCTCAAAAATATTTCATTCATTCATTTAATGTGTATGAGAGTATTACCTGCATGTATGTAAGTGTTCTCAGGTTGTGTAACACCCACAGAAGTCAGAAGAGGTCATGGAGGCCCTGGAACTAGGGTTAGGACAATTGTTAACTGCCATGTGCTGGGAACCGATCCAAGTCCTCTGTAAGAGCAGTCAGTGCTCTTAACCACTGAGCCATCTCTTCAACCCCCTAGAAGACATTTAGGCATTGAGGAAGTTACAGTTATATTTGTAGAGCCAACTACAATGAATAGAGAAAGTATCAAAATTAACTCTCTGAGTACTCAACAAATACTCTCCATTTTCCCTGTAAAACACAGACTGATGATCAAGGCATTTAATTAACCCTCACAATATCAGGCTACTAGTAGTCTAGCACATTCTTTCCCAATCCTCTGTCCACAAACTCTCAACTTCTCAAACTGTGGGTCACATAACTGAATGTAGGAGTTTGGGGAACTTGTTAACAGTAAAAAGCTTCTGAACAGCCAACAACTAAAAATCAACTGAAAATAAAGTAGTGTAATGAGATGTTTCTGGCAGTACCCACCTGTATGGCATCACCAAGCACAAGAAAGTCTGGAACACCTCAGCTCAAATTCCAGACTACTGTATATTATGAACTGCAGTTTCTCTGTACAAAGTTTTCTACTCTTACAGAAACATGATGGTTTAATTATAGAAAACAAAGACTTTAATATTTTCCTACCATTATTCTTCAGCATATTAAGTACCAAATTAGTATTATTTGAATGTTTGACTTTAAATTTTGCTGTATGAACTGTGGGCTTGACTTCCATTAAAAAATCTTTAAATGGATTTGTATTTTTCTTATTTTTTTATGTGTATGAATGTTTTACATGCATGTATGCGAATGTAGCATGTGTGTGCAATGCCAGCTGAGGTCAGACAGAAGAGGCATCAGACCTCCAACACTGGAGTTACAGATAGTTATCAGCCATGTCGGTTCTGGGAACCAAACCTGGTCCTCTGCAAGAGCAGCCAGTGCTCTCTTTTTTTTTTTTTTTAATTATTTTTCATTTTATGTGCCTGCATGTATGTACTGTGTAAATCCTGCAGAGGTCAGAGGGTGTCAAATTTCCCAGGAACAGGAGTTATGGATGGTTGTTAGCCACCATGTGGATGCTGGGAACTGAACCCAGGTCCTCCAGAAAAGCAGCAAGGCTCTTAATCTTAACCACTGAGCCATTTTGTCATCGGTCCCAGATTTACTTTATTTATTTATTTATGAGGCAAGTTCTCACTACATAGACCAGACCGGCCTCTAACTAACAAAGATCGGCCTGCTTCTGCCTCCCTGAGTGCTGGGATTAAAGGCATCTACCACCATGCCTGACTTTATTTTCAGGTTTTTTTGAGATAAGGTAACCCTGGCTAGCCTTCAGACCAGGTTGAGACTTTCAGCAATCTTCCTGCTGTGTCCCTACTGCTGCAATTTCAGCCTGCACCATCATTCGTCTGTTAAAATTTTGTCTTGGGATTAGGACAGATTTTCTAACAATTTCTGAAATGTCCCTAAACCTATTTCTACCTTTTTGTGTTTGGTAATTACAGAAGTGGCATTTTCACATTGACAATTCGAAAACCAAAATATCCATCAACTGAGAAATATCAAAGAGGCTCTACATCTTGCAATACCAAACAGTCAAGACCTAATTATGTATGTAAAAATAAAACAAGCACATCCATCTCATTAGTATGCAAATTTGCCTTTCTCCTGAATTGCTTTAAAATAAATTGAAGACGTAGTATCAATAAATTTTGTATTTGTATAGCTACTTTACATACCTATACCCAGGGTTGGGTAAGAATTTCTCAGGGGACAGGGAAGGTCGTAAGTGGAAAAAGTTAACAGTGTGTTCTAAGTCACTTTTTTTCCTGCTCCTACATAAGTTTTTGTTGTTTTAGTTTTTTGACTTTTGTTTCTTGAGACAGGGTCTAAGTATGTAGCCCTGAATAGCCTGGAACTCACCATGTAGACTAGGCTGGTTTCAAACTCATAAAGATTCCCTGCCTCTGCCCTCCTCAGTGGTAGCATGAAAGGTGTGTGCCAGCAGGCCCAGCACGTCTCCACAACAGTTTTAAATTTTACCTTTAAAAAATACATTCTGGGCTGGGTGTGGTGGTACAAACTTTAGATCCTAGTGCTAGAGAGAAGGAAGCAGGCAGAGCAAACTCTTTGAGGTTGAGGCCAGCCTGATCCACAGAGTGAGATCCAGGCCACCCTGTTCCAGTGCTACACTGAAAGACCATCTCTGATTTATTCATTCATTCATTCTTTCCGACTTGAGTGAATAGCATCATTATTCATCCAGCATAAACGTCACCAAGACATGGAAACCATGCTGCCAGACCAGATCCGAAGTCTGCTTGGATGAGACTTGGAGGCCAGTTTAACACTAAATTTACAATTCTCCCCCTTACTTCCAACTACAACATCACTTGGTTCCCATTCAGCATTGCATTATGACAATTATGCAGAACCCATTTTACCCTTGAGCAAATGAAAACGGGCCAGTATAATATCTTACCCTGTTAAAAGACACTTCAGACTCACGCTACACAGGAGTAAAGACAATAATTGTGCATAAGATTAAAGCATTATTAAGGAAACTATTGTTTCATTAATATTTTCATTCACAGGACATGAGGCATTTAGTTTGTACCATACTGAATTCAACAGAAATATTCTGACAGATTTCTTTCCTCATATATTGGAAATCTTTTTCCTGGAAGGGGCCAGATGGTAAATAAGTTTATTCTTCAGTTTCCATGTTTTGCAATATTACTCAACTCTGCTAAAGTAAGTTGAAATAAGTTGCAGAGAATAATATACGAACGTGGCTGTACAGATATAAAACTATTTGCAGGCACAGAAGAGGGGCCAGATTCTACCCACAGGTTACTTACAGTTTGTCCACAGCTATGCTAAACTATCAGAGTAGGCTTTAATTTTCAATTAAATGCATTAATCACAATGTTATTTCTAAATGAAATAAGACATAAAATCTGTTTAATTTAGGTGGTACCACTAACCAACATGTCAATTACTTTCTACTGTGAATGAAGAATTCCATCCTTATATGTCCAGCAAATGTTTAGGGGAAAAGTTTACTTTATATTCAATTTAGTTCTAAAAGTTTTAGAGCACATGTCCTAATAGACTAGGAAAAAACAACATTTATTAAACACTATTACTAATCAGTCACAGGGTTAAAATGATAAGAATTCCTACTCTCAAGGATCTTTCTACCTCCTGCTAGACTGTAAGTGAAAAGAGCTTATGAGCCTATGACACTGTATACAGGAACATATCGGGTGATGGGGGAGCAGTTAATTTAGCCTAGGAAACAGAGAAGTACTTGATGCTCACAGAGCAGACCTGAAGGGTAAATGTACAGTGAGCCGGCAGGGAAGGAAGGTTGGAGAGGAAATGCAACTCAAGAGGGAGAAGGAACAAAAAGCATCAAGACAGGAAACAATCTTTCATGTCTTCAGAGCAGAACAGTATCAGTAACAACAGAACAGCGAGACCAAATACAGAAGATGGTTTCAGGAGGCTGGAAAGAAGACTCAGCAGTTAAGCGCACTATTCTACAGAGAACCCAAGTTTGGTTCCCAGCACCCATGTTAGATGGCTCACAATTGCCTGCTACTCCAGCTCCTGGGACACCTCTGGCCTCCACAGACACTGGCACTCCACGTATAGGCTCACACATAGACACATAATTAAAATAAATTTAAAAAAAGAGAGAATATGCCAGGTGTGGTATACATCTTTAATCCCAGCACCTAGGAGACAGAGGCAGGCGGATCTCTCTGAGACAGAGGGACAACCTGGTCTACAAAGCAGGTTCCAGGCCAGCTGGGACTACAGGAAGACTCTGATCTTTAAAAGAGAAATAAGAGAGGGTCTGAAGAGATGGTTAGCAGTTAAGAGCACTGACCACTCTTGCACAGGACCTGGGTTCGATCCCCAGCACCCACATGGCAGGTATCCATGTAGATCTAGGGGATCTAACACCCTCTTCTGCCCTCCTCAGACATTGCATGACATGGGTGCACTTATAGACATGCATGCAATACATTCATACATAAAATAAAAATAATAAATAAAATGTTTTTCAAAAAATAAATAAAAGAGAGAGACAGAAAGGAAGAAACTAGGCCCAGCAAGTCTTCATAACAAAACAGAAGTGTGTCAGACACGTAACAAAACAGAAAGTGTGTCAGATACAGCGTCCAGCACAGGACCCCGATTTCCAACCTGCATGGCTTAGAAAAATGATAGAAGCATTCATAGCAATGCAAAATTCATGATTAAAGGTAAGAGCAACAACTCAAGCTCCCTTTTAGAAAGCCTCTTCGGGAAACTGTTAAGGAATCTTTGTTGATTAATATAATATAGCAAATAAATATAATAAATAAAATGTGAAAAGAAAAGTCAAACTGGAGGACTATAATCCAATTTCTGATAAAACGACTAAGGTAAACGTGTACGAAAATAGGGGAAAAAAGTTTAAAATCTACAATAGACTCAACCTTCTCTCTGAATGCTTCCCCCACCCCAGGCAAGGTCTTATGTAGCCCAGGCTGGACTCAAATTTGCTATACATATGGGACTGACCCTGAAATTCTGATCTTCTTGCCTCTACCTCCTGAGTGATGGGATTACTGCCGTAAGCAACCATGCGTGATCTAAAGAGTCCTGTTGTGTTGTTTTGTGGTGCTGGTGATTGAAACAAGAGCCTTACACAAGATAGGCAGTTGTTTTATCACTGAGGTATAGGAGTGTTTATATGAGTATATATGAGTGTTTTCCTTGCATGTATGTAAATGCACCCACACATGCAATGCCCATGGAAGCCAGAAGAGGGGATGGATTCTTTGGAATTAGAGCTTCGGATAGTTTTAAACTGCCCTGCAGGTGCTGGGAACTGAAACCAGGACCTCTGCAAGGGCAGCCAGTGCCCTAACTGTTGAGCCATCACTCTGGTCCTTCTGAATGCATTCTTAAGCCTCACTTATATGAGGCACATGTACCTTATTTTACTCTCCACGCAAACTCTTTGCAAACACAAGGCTAAAAGCTGGTCTGTCTGCTGGGAGGCATGGTCAAGCTCTCCACTCATTCTTCCCCTTCTTCTCCTAATTCAGTGCTACTGCTCTACCCTGTGCACTTCCATGCCCTATGTCCTTACACTGAAAAGGTCTTCCCATTTAGGGCAAAAACATTCCTAAGCATCATTTTTATTTTCTGTTAACTTGCCTATTATGGATATAAGGTATCCTCCCCAAAAGCTGTGTTGAAAAGTTGATCTTTAGCTGGTGATGCTACCAAAAGGTAACTGGATCATGAGGACACTAACTTCACTCACAGATTAACCCATCAATAAGTTCATAGCTCAATGGACTATCAGAAACTGGGTAGGGCTGAAAGAAGTAGGTCACTAGGGGGCATATCAAGGGGCATATCTTGAGCCCAGGCTTGGGCTTCAGATCCTTCCCCCAGGTGCTACCAAATGAGCAGTGTTGTTCCCCCACACCCTTCTGAAGCAAACTGACCATGGACTTAAACCTTTAAAACCATGAGCCAAAATAATATGCCTTTCAAGCAGTTTGTTCCGATATTTTTGTCACTGTGATGGAAAGTGGCTAACACTCTAAACCGGTATAGTGATAAATATTACAACTACTTACTTCACTCCATCCCACCTCTATTCCACCCTCTGCTTCTTCAGAAAGCTGTGTTTTTATTAAACAGAACAGGCTGGGGGTGTGTCTCAATGATAAAGCATGTACCTGGCATGGGGAAAAGGCCCTGGGTCCCACCCACAGGTCCACAAATAAGGGTTTTGGGCATTTTGTTTAATAACTTTAAAAGGAAGGGCTGGAGAAATGGCTCAGTGGTTAACTGCACTGGCTGCTCTTGCACAGGACTTGGATTAATGATGGCTAGCAACCACCTGTAATTCCAGTTCTGGGGGATCCAGCACCCTCTAATGGCCTCCAGACATCGCATGCACAGGCATGCTAACACCCATGCAAGCAGAACACTCATACACATAATATCAAAAAACAATAAATAAAAATTAAAAGTTTAAGGGTTAGAAAGATGGCTCAGAGGGTAAAGGCACTTTTGCCAAACCTGACAACCTGGGTTCAATCCACATGGCAGAAGGAGCCATTCAACTCCCATAGGTTGTCCTCTGACCTTCACATGAATTGTGCTGTGTGCATGCAGAAAACATTCACACATATACACAATTAATTTTAGATAGTTTAAGAAAATAAACATGACACAAATTACAGAAAAATCTGCCATCAGAATCAACTTATTTGAGGAGAAATCAAAATCACATTTTTTTGTTTGTTTTGTTTTTGAGACAGGGTCTTCCTACAGCCCCAGCTGGTCTGGAACTTGCTATGTAACCAGGCAGGCCTCAACCTCAAAGATTCACCTGCCTCTGTCTCCCAAGTGCTAGGATTAAAGGAATGCACCATCCCATCCAGTTTACATGGTATTGTTAAATGAGTATTAAAATTTACTTGATTCTTGATTCTGAGCAAAATTTGAAGCAAAAAGTACAGTAAGAACTGCCTTAAATGATAAATAGAAAATGGGCTAACTTTGCCATTTATAATCCATAAAAGCACATAAACAAGTATGTGCACACATACACAGATGAAGAATTGTTATCGTGACTCAACTGACAGTCACACATTCCTAAACTCAGGATAAAAGAAGTTTTTGTAAAGTAGGTATTTGCCTCAAAAGTTCATGCTTAGGTCTAAATGAAGTCAAATAACCATTTGATAATGTTTGAGGCTACTAACAAGTTTATTACTGTTGAAGTCAGCTTTCCTTATTATTTAGGTTTTAATTACTTAGTAACTTGGACCAACTGAAGGTACTAAAAATAAGAGAAGCAAACCTTTCACATGCAAGGTACAAGTGGTTCAACTTCAGTCTTGAGGTTAAAGAAAATGAGGCAGAGAGGAAGGACAAAATAGTGTGCCTGATGTACACTGTAGTTTGGGCATCAATTATCTAAAGCACTGCTCTCCGCTGTACAAAGTGAGCGATCATCTTTAAAACTTAGTGAATCTGCATTATGCCTGTTTACGTAATATTAGTTTTTAAACTGTATGTTTCACTGCCCACCTTCACTGTTAAAACCATAAGCTCAACGCTCAACGAAGATATGGCTATCTTTTTTTTGAGACAGGGTCTCACTATGTAGCCCTAGCTGGCTCGAATTCAGAGATCTATTTGCATGCACCACCACACCCACAAGAAATAACTTCTTCAGTGAAGCCTAAGAGCATTTTCTCAAGCAGTATTTGATATTATACAAGTACTAACATGAACAGAAAAAAATAAAGCATCCTAATACCGTCTGTAATGGCATCTATCTACCTCATAGTTCAATCAGGGAGGAAAGAAAGCAAAAAAGCAAAATACATCAAGACCATCCACCAAGCAGAGAGTCAAATTATCTTAAATCTAACAACACACATAAATACTTCCTTGAAGACATGACTCAGGTTAAATATACTGTGGGCTTGGATTACTCTATTTTTCCACAATGCATGTGGTCATGCATCTCACTATAAGCTTGTCACAGGGCTAACCTCAGCCTGCAAAACGTAGTCTATAATGTAGACACTAATATTACACTTAATAAATCCCAAAGGGGAAAATGTTTTTGAAGGGTCACAGGAGCTCAAGGCCAGTTTAGTTACTTCTTACTAGATTAGAAAATCCTTTAAAATGGACCCATTTCTAATGTTTTTATTTTCTTTCTTTTTTTGGTCTTTTTGAGACAGGGTCCCCCTGTAGCCCTAGGTGGCCTGGAGCTATGTGGACCAGGCTGGCGTTGAGCTCACAGAGATCCTCCTACCTCTGCCTCCCAAGTGCTGGAATTAAAGACGTCTGCAACCACACCCAGCTTTATTTTCATTTAAATCCTTACAATATTTGCTAGAATTACCATCTAGCAGATGGTCAATATCATGTTAAATTAAAGAAGTAGCTAATAGATGCTAACCTTTCTTAATGGTGGTCTACGTGGGTGGGGGTGTGCTCAGCTGGGTGTGCAGGTCAGGGTCAACTTCCACTATCTTCTCTATTAGTCACCTTATTTTTTGAGACAAGATCTTCAACTGAGCTCAACAGGCAGGCTGGCCACCACCCTCCCTCAGCCCTGAAATTATAGGTGGTCACCACCAACCCTTGCTTTTTATGTGGGTGCTAGAGATATCAACTCAGGTCCTTGATCACTGAGCCAGCCCCTAGAAATTTTCAACAGCAAATTTCACGGCAAACTTCTGAATAACTAAGACTAAAAAAATAGATTACTTTGCATGAACAAGCCCACTTTAGCCAGAAGTCCTTCTGTCCCAATTACCTCCTGTCCTAGGACAATCGTAACACAACCACCTCTCTACTTTCTAACTTTTGGTTACCTCAAGTTTGGACATATCAAAAATGATGGAGAAGAAATACATCTCTCACGTTCTTCTAATAAATGCCCTACAGAATACTTATTTCTTCAAACTCAGAAGAGTCAACACTGGAAATTTTCAGTGAAACCAGGCTCTTGGTTCAGCATTGCCAGCCCCCAATGGCTTAATATTAGAAACCCTCGTGGTACATGCACTTGCTGAAATCTTGTTTAAATTAATAGTCATCTTTCTACTTCATCAAATGTACCCCCCAAAAGTACTATCATAAATTCAATTAAGCACCAGGAAGGTCGAACATTCAGCTATAATTACAGAACAATTTAAATATAAAAGCCATTTCCTTTTATATTTGACTGTAGAGTCCAGCCTGAAATAATCACAATTAAATACAAGCTCAAATGAGCATGACTGCATTCAGAATGCAGTCTGAAGGTTAAGGCAGGGGGATCCTGAGTTCAAAATAGGCCTACATATGGAGTTCCAGCTGGAGAGGTTGCTCAGTAGTAAAACATTTACCAACCAGGCAGAAAGCCCTGAGTTAGAAGTCCCAGGCCTGAAAGAGAGAACAAATACCTGCATTTCCAGAACTCAGGAAACTGAATCAGGAGGAGCATGAGTTCAAGGCAAAACTGGGCTACGTAGAGTTCAAAGTGCACAGAAAATTCAAGACTAGCTTGAGCTACACAGTGACACCCATCTTATTTAATGGTATGCAAAAAGTGAAGTCAAACATAGTATAAATCCTAACACTGCTACATTGTAACATCATTCATAGATACTATGATGTCATTAGTAGGCACATGCCACTTCTTTTTTTTGAGACAGGGTCACCCTGTAGCCTCAGCTGGCCTAGAACTCACGTAGACCAGACTGAGCTCCATCTGCCTCTGCCTTCAGAGTGCTGGGATTAAAGGCATGTGCCACAAAGTCCGGCCAGAAATACTTTCTTAAAGCAATTAAATTTATATATGGCAAAACTCACTTGATTATGACACAGATTACCTCCCCCCACACACTCACAACTTACCAAAAATTTAATTACAAATCTACTAGTGTACCTTTTATCTGAAAAACATCTTGGTAACAGATAATAAATACTAAGATAATAAACTTGGTAATAAAATATTTGTACTACCCGGTTAATGAAAGAATTTTTGAAACATTGTTCTCTAGCTATTATCACTATATAAATTTAACAGATGGCCCTACAACCTATGTATTACATTGCTCAACACTAAAATCCATGTTTTCAACTCTTTCTAGCACACAACTCCTTTATTAGATGAACTGTTGTAAGCAGGCTGAACCATGAAAGTTCTGAGAAATCTTTTTTCTGCACAGTAAAAACTTTCACCTTCAGAGACATTTCATTTGCCATGTCTCTTGAACTGTGTGACATTAATTAATAATTATTCTTAGATCATCGTGACAGAATCTATTATCAGTCTCCTTAGCAACTGTTATCAATGGTGATGTTGTAGCTGAGTTTAAAGAGTCCTCTTAGCCCAACTTATTTCCCATTTTCCCTTAGTTCAATACTAGAATAGAAAAAAAATTTTTTTCCCTTCCGGTACTAATACAAACTAAGTGCATTAACCAAGTATTTAAAAGTAACGTGGAAATAAGCATGCTTGTATACTACCCAAAATGCAATGCCACCCCAAGTGTCTATGCCTGCCTCTCAACTTGGTCCAAGTAAATTCTAAAAACAATTTACCACCAATTTTCCCCAAAATTCTCCCATTTTTTCATTGACAAATAAAAGTACTACTATGTCCTAAAGTACCTAAAAGAAACTGAAGGCACCCTACTTCCGTAACTATTTCCTTAAAATAAAAATGCAAATACAATTTGATAATTAAATTACTACCCTGGAGCCTTAATGTTTAAAGAAATTCTGCAAAGTCCTAATATAATTATCACCTTCCTCTTTCAGATTTTAAAAATTAGCATTTTATAAGCTAAACAATAGAAGAAATGTGGACCAGTAAAAGAGATACAGGACTATATGCTGTATGGTTAGTCAGTCGTACACCAGACATTTTCTACACAGGTAATACTTTTGGGAAGTTCACACTTGGGCCTTTCTCTAGCCATACAAGAACACTATTAACGAGAACCTCTTCATTTCAATACAAAACAGGAGAGCAACTCTGCTTTCTTAGAAAGAAAATAGCTATCCTGTATTGTGCGACATCCAGTCCACCCTGTTCTCCTACATACAAATTAAAAAAAAACTTGGAAAACGTTTCTTCACTAGTTAAAGGCTGTATCCAGACAAAGGCAATGTTCAGAGTACGCAAATAAACCTTCTGCAAGGGAAATAAAATGCTAGAAAAGGAGCAGCGTGGATCGGGATTAATGGGGGAGAGTATTAGCGCGCAGTGTGAGGGCTGCAACCAGCAGGCACAGCGCTGATGCTCCAGTAAAAGAACCAGCAGCAGCAGCAAGTTTCAATGGGGCCGGGCAGAGCATGCGCCCTGCACCCGCGCGGTGGCCTTATGTGGAAGGAGCACCACTTGCGAACACCAATAATAGACCAGCGGCACCAGAGAGAGAAACATGAGCAACAAGCACCTTCTTCAACTGTTTCCCCCGCCGTCAGAGCCCCTCCTCCAGCCTACAGACTAACCACTCCACCCCACCCTGCAAATGGGAGAGCGACTTCTTCTTTCCCTAAACCCTGGTGCCGTGGGGGGGGGGGGGGCGGGGGCCGATGAGAAAAGTGGGGAGTTGCTTTCCTATTATTTGGGGGGAGGTGACGAGAAGGAGGAAAACTATGGAGGAGGCGAAATTAACCCTCTCCTTCCCAGAGTTAAGCAGAACCGACCCCATCCTCCCCCATCCCTATGCAAGAATGGAGGAGAACCCATCTGTGACCGGAGGAGCAGACATCCCTACTGGGGGGAAGGAGTTTGGGGGGGGTTAAACCAGCCCCCGGGGGAAGGGGAGAGGCAGGAGCCTACTCTCACCGCAGAGAGAGAGAGAGAGAGAGAGAGGGAGAGAGAGAGAGAGAGAGGGAGAGAGAGGGGGAGAGGGAGAGAGAGGAGTGTCCGTCGGCCCCCGCCCACTCAGGTGGAGTGAGCAAAGGGGGCGCCCGGAGAAGATGGGCCCAGCCTCCCCCGAGACCGTGAGGAGGACTGGTGGGAGGAGGGGAGGAGAAAAGCGCAAAGCTGGCCGGAACCTGCGCTCCCCTTCCCCCGCCACCCAAAGGGAGCAGGGCTGGGGGTCCGGCCCCGGCCCGGGGGAGCGGACCCCGGAGTAGCCGCCCCGCACAATGCCCCCTCCCGGGCCCCGGCCCGCGACGTCCCCACCACGGTCCTCGCTGGGCTCCGCGGCCCGAGGGGCCCTCCGCCCCGCCTCCCCAGCGCCCAGGACCCCCGCGGGCGACGCGAAGCCGACAGAACCCGCTGAGCCGAGCCCGCGGCGCAGGGCCGGGCCGCACCTCCCCAGGATGTCCGTGGAGAGCGGGGAGCAGGAGCGCGCCAGGGCCGCTTCCCGCCGGGCGTTCGGGCCGCTCGCTTACCTTCTCCGTGGCCGACGTCCGGCGGCGGCGCCTGCAGCACCCGCTCCAGCTCCGGGAACGGCAGCTCGGGCAGGTCCAGCAGCGGCCCGTAACGCTCCAAAAAGGAGCAGACCACGGCGAAGTTGGGGCACGCACCCGGGCAGCCCGGAGGAGCCATCGCCGCCGCCGCTGCCGCCGCCGCCGTCGCCATTTTGAACTGGAGGATGGAGGAGGAGGCGATGGGGGGGTGGGAGGACTTGGGGGGCCGGGGAATGGCAGCGCAGCCTTGGGGACGACAGGAGGCGCTCTCGAGTGGCCTCCCCTGCGGATGCGAGCGCTCGGGCCGGGGCCGCAATCCCACAATACCACGGAGGCCCGGAGCAGTCGAGAGCCAAGGCCAACTGGAGACAGAGAGGCGCTCCGAGCCTTTCACTTTCCGCCCTCTTTCCGCCCCTTTCCCTCTGCCACTTGTCCCCTCCCACTTCGGGCTGGCCACAGCCTCGTGTGACAGAGGGAATGAAAACAAGGGAAGCGGGGCGGAGAGGCGGGCTGAGAGCCGGGGGGCGGGACCCTTCGAGAACGGCAGCCAATGGGATCACAGGGGGTGGGGCTTCGTGTGCGCTCGGGCCCAGGCTGCTTCTAGGCTGCCGAGCGCGGCGGCGCCAACCCGCAGCCAGCAGCGGGCGGCAGTGGGAAGTAAAGCGCGGAGCCGGCCCGAGGAACCACTCCGAATAGAGGCGTTGCGTGAGTTTCCAGGGGGACCCGGGAGTCGAAACTGCCAGGAGATGGGCGGAGACGTTGAGGGGAGACACCAGGACGCAGAAGCAGAGGATGGGTGGGATTGGCACGACTGTAGGGAGAGAGGTTGGTTTTACCCTCGGGACCGGACCATGGTAATTACCGAGTCTCTGCGAAGCTTTGCTGGGGGGTTGCTCTCTCCTGGAGCACTAGAATCTTAGAGTCCGGGGGTTCTGCCAGGAGAACCACGCTTTGGGGCAGCGACACGGTGGAATCACTGGAGTGAGGAGTTGGCCGCTGTAGGTGATCTGGGTGTGAGGGACTAGCCTCTGCCAAGGACCAAGGTGCAGAGGCTCCCGACTCAGCTAGGGATACCAGGGAACAGGGCGGGGGGAGCTCTGCTGGGGCCAGGGCGCGGAGGGTGAGCTAGGATTCTACCCAGAGGAAGAACGTGCTAGTGCTAGTGGAACAGCAGTAAGTTGGTTAGGAAGCAAGAGTTCCACTCGGTTGGGGAGTAAGCTTGGGCGTTCTCCCTGAAAGAATCCGGTGGGTGGGGGTGGGGGCACCAACAATGTAAAATAGAATGTGCTGCTTGGGAAGCAGTTGGCTCTGTGCTTAAGAGCCGGACCTTTAGATTTAGACGGACTTGAGTCCTACCCGGATCACATTACAACCTCCTTATGTTTCCTAGTTACTTTGAACTTCGGTAACGTGAAGCGATGATAGCTACATTATAGATAATTCACAGTAAAGTGATTAGTATATTTCCCTGTCACATTGTATGTACTTAACAAACTTTTTTTGCGGGCCGGATTTGGTGGTGTATGCCTTTAGTCCTAGCTCTGGGGAAGCAGAGGCAGGAGGATCTCTGTTCAAGACCGGGTCTGGTCTACTTTAGCAGCTCCAGGCCAGCCAGCCCCCCCCCCCTCTCGCTCTCTCTCTCGCTCTCTCTCTAGCTCTGTCTCGCTCTCGCTCTCTCGCTCTGTGTGTGTATGTATGTATGTATTCTATTCTGTTATCCAAAAAAGATATTTCTATAGTTTAGATTGAATTCATCTATATTTAGTCTACAATATATGACACAATTCTAAGGGTTCATTAAAACTTACATAGTACCTACTTCTTAATAATTTAAAGCAAGCCAGGCACGGTGGCAGATCCCTTCAGTCCCAGCACTGGAGAGGCAGAGGCAGGTGATTCTTAAAGATTTTTAAACAGTATTTTTGTATGTGTGCGTGCATATGTGCTACAAGTGTGCAGGTCAGAAGACAACATTGTTGAATCAGGTCTCTTCTTCCACCTTTATGTGTGTTCCAGGGATTGAACTCAAGTTGCCAGATTTGCCTGGCGAGCACCTTTACCTACCAAACCATCTTGCCAGTTCCTTGAATAATTTTTTTCTTAAGATTTTTTTTTTTATGTGCATGAGTTTATGTACACCATTTCAGTGCAAGTGCCTACAGAAGGGAGAGGGCATTAGGATCCCATGGAATTGGATCCCTGGCGTGAGTTACCTGACCAGAATGCTGGGAACAGAACTCCAGGCCATAAATACTCTGAACTACTGCTGAGCCATCTCTACAGGCACTACATAATGATTCCTAATCTGAGTGATATATGAGTCCTTTTTAAAAGAAAAAAAATGTTGAAACTTGGTAAATGATTCTAAAAATTCCAGTTTGAGATTCTGACATAAGAAATTAATGTCTAAACAGAAATGTAAAGATACTTAATGCTACTAAAAATGATTTAAATGGTAAGTTTTATGTTATAGATATTTTACTACAATAAGTAAAAACATGAAAATCTTTAAGAAAATATGGTTATGGAGGGCATGATGGCACATGTTTTTAATCTAGCACTGAGGAAGCAGAGGCAGATGAATCACTGTGAGTTCAAGGCCAGACTGGTCTACACACAGGGAGATCCAGGCTGCCATCCAGGTCTATACCCCGAGACCTTATCTCAAAACAAAAATTATATATGTGGTTGTGGATCTTGTGTGACACTGTCCTGGGGAGACACGAGCAAACATCTTACCCTAGATAGGAAAGCAAGGACAAAGTAAGGATGCTACCAAAGTCCAACTTGGTGAATGAATGAGTTTTATTTGGGTTACTTACACGAATATAGGTAAAGGGCTACTTAAGAACAGTAGAAATGACTCAAAGACAGCTGTGTCACAAGAAATCCACCCCAGCATGGGTGACAACTCAGGAAATCTGGAAACCTGGAGTGCACAGGCTAGTGTCTTTTCCAGGCTGACGAGTTGGTCTGAGCCTCTTCTAGGCAGCTCAGCTCCTCAGTGAGCATCTTAGTGCTTGCTTATGCTTGGGGCCCAGTGAATCTGGCCAGCTTCAGGATCTTCCTGAAGCTTTAGAATTATTTACTTCCTGAGCTCAAGGAGCTTCAGGAAGGATGGAATTTTTACCTCTCTTTAGAATATCCCATGCCTTAAGGAAGGTCCTTCCAAGCCGGAATGTTTTATCTTTGAGGGAATTCCTATGCAACAATGGGTTAGTATTGAAAGTCAGGTTTGTTTGTCTGTTTTAATACACATATATGTGTTCCTGTGGGGGATATGTTCATGTGAGTTCAATGCCTCTTATGGCCAGAAGCCAGCGTTGGATACCCTAGAGCTAGAGTTACAGTCAGTTATATGCCACTCCCCATCAGTGCTGGGAATGGAACCCAAGTCCTGCAAGAGCAGAATGTGCTCTTGACCTCTGAGCCATCTTTATAGCGCCCTAAGCAGATATTAAACTGAAAAATTTGAATTTTAAAATTATTTTTATTTTACGTATGAGTGTATTGCCTCCATGTGTGTCAGTGCGCCCGTGCTGCGCAGTGCTCAAGAAGTCAGAAGAAGGCATCAGGTCCCCTGGAACCAGAGTTACAGATGGTTGTTAGCTGCCGTGTGAGTGCTGGAAATCGAACTCCGGTCTTCTACAAGAGCAGACAATGCTCTTAACCACTGAGCTATCTCTCTCCAACCCCCCCCACCCTCCACCCAAAGGCAGTTTTAATGAGTAAAAGTCCTTTTAGGCAACCAATGAAAGGAAAGAGGGCTCAGTTGATTATATATCATTATATATATAAATCTTATCCAGATTTCTGTCTTTGCTTTCAACCTTTTTGTTGTAGATATTTTTCCTGCATGTATGCACCATGTGTGAGCTTGGTACCCACAGAGGTCAGAAGAGGGCATTAGATCCCCTGGAACTCAAATTACAGACAGTTGTGCCTGCCATGTGCTGGGAACCAAACGAGGGTCCTCTACAAGAGCAGCCAGTGCTCTTAATCACTGAGCCATCTCTCCAGCACCATTTTCAGCTTTTTATTTGTTTCTGAGATAGTCTCCTGTAGCCTGGCTAGTCTGTGACTGTGTATCTGAGGCTGCCCTTAAATTCCTGATCTCCCCCCCCCCCGCCCCGTCAAGTGCCAGGATTAAAATTGGGTATCACCATAATCCACTTATTTGGTTTTGTTGGATAGGACCTTACTCTGTAGCCTGGCTAGAACTTGCAGTGACTCTTCCACGCTGCCTCTTGGGTGCTGGGATTAGTAGTTAGCCACGGTGCTGCTACGTTCAGCTTTCCTAGCACCTCCTCTCCCCCATGAGGTTGTAATGTTCTGAAGAAGAAAAGACTACTACTATAGTTTCCCTTGCTATAGTTTGTTTACAGGTATTGAAAGAGGACTGATAGCTGAAGTTAGAGTTGCTGCTTTTTCAATCTGGATTGGCATGAGAGCAAAGTCCACAATCATTAGAAAGTTATATCCATCTAAAAGATAAGGTGTATTTTACTACAAAGCAAGGTTTAGGTCATGCTTTCACTGTCTATTCTTGAAAAAATAAACAATACACCCCCATGATATTATTATCATCTGTTGCTTTTATGAACTGAGATGAATTGTGGGTTTTCAAAAATCTAATCCAAGTCACAGGTGTTGGCACAAAGTCACACCTTCACCAGAGAGGTAAGACTGGAGGATCTTGAGTTTGAGGCCTGCCTGAGTACATAGTTCCAGGCCAGTCTGAGCTATATCATGAGCCCCTGTCCTGTCTCAAAAGTAAAAACTTTGGAGCTGGAGAGATGCCTCAGCCGTTAAGAGCACTGCCTGCTCTTGCATTAGACCAAGTTTGATTCCCAGCACCCACATGGTGGCTAATAACTATTGGTAACTCCAATTCCAGGGGATCCGACACCCTCTTCTGATCCCCACAGGCAATACACTCATACACATAAAATCAAATAATAAATAAAACTTTTAAAGTAAAAACATAATACAAAAGCAAGTTTGATTTCAATTTGTGAACTTAAATAGCTGAGGTATGTACATCAGACTGGGATACAACCATGGAAATAGTCGCTGTTTCTTAAACCTGTGATGAGTTTATTGCTATTTCTATAAAGAAACCTTTAATCATTAACTTGCCGCACTCAGTTCAGCTTTGTTTATGAATAAGAAATTTCTTAAGGTAGTTCAAATTTTTATATCCTCTTAAGGGATAGAAAAATTTGCAGGTTACTATTAATGGCTTGTTTATTGAAAATAGCAAAAAGGGAGCTGGGCTAGAGAGATTGCGCATTTAAGAGCACTGGCAGCTTTCACACAGGACCAGGGTTCAGTTCTTAGTACCCACGTGGCAGGTAACAACTGACCTTAACTCTAGTTCCAGGGGATCTAATGCCATCTTGTGGCCTCTGCAGTCACTGAATGACATGGGTGCACTTACATACATGGAGGCATAATACTAGTACACACAAAAATAAATAAATCCGAAAAAAATTTAAAATAACAAAAAGTCAGAAACATCCCAAATAGTCATCAACAGAAGTATTTGTAAATTGTGATAACATTCATCAGGTAGATTCCGACAAGTATTTAAACACACTTTTGACAAGCTCTCAAGTGTGGATAAATCACAAAAATACATTGAGTGAAAGAAGACAAATACAAAATACAATTCCAGGCCTGGCATGGTTTCCACCTGTAATCCCAGTGCTGGGGAGGCTGAGGTAAGAGCATCCACCATGAGTTGGAGGCCACTCTGAAACCACACGCTAGACTACATAGTGAGCTCCAGGCCAGCCTGGCTTCTTTGTGAAAATTGTAAAACATGTAAAAACATGTTCTAAATTCCATAAATATGAAAGTTTAGCTAATCTATCAAAATAGAAACAAAAATAGTGGTTTCCTTGGAAGCTAAGAAGAGACTAACTAGAAAGAAATGGACGTTCTAAATACTTCACATATCTTGACAAGTACTTTTGTTGCAACTCATTGAATAGCAAGCAGTTTCAGTATATCCAAGTGAATGTAATAATGCCTCGTGTTAAATCTGAACAGTTTGCCACACAAATTGCATTGGTAGCAA